>OY560184.1:0-1384878 GCA_961405105.1 Perizoma affinitatum
ACCTAACCTAACCTAACCTAACCTAACCTAACCACTAACCTAACCTAACCTAACCAACCAGAACCTAACCTAACCAACCTAACCTAACCTAACCTAACCTAACTAACCCTACCTACCTAACCTAACCTAAACCTAACCTACCAACCCTAACCTAACCAACCAAACCTAACCACTACCTAACCTAACCTAACTAACCCTAACCTAACCTACCTAACTAACCTAACCTAACCTAACCTAACCTAACCTAACTACCACATACCCAAACCTAACCAACCTAACCTACCAAACCTAACCCACCCACACCACCTAACCTACCCCACCCCCTACCTAACCTACCCCAAACCTACCACCAAACCTAACCAACCTAACCAAACCTACTACCAACCAACCAACACCTAACAAACCTACCAACCTAACCAAACCTAACCTAACCTACCACCAACCTAACCTAACCTAACCAACCACACCTAACCAACCAACCAACCTAACCTACACCTAACCTACCACACCTAACCAACCAACCTAACCAAACCCAACCAACCCAACCAACCTACCTACCCTACACCTAACCTAACCTAACCAACAACCTAACCTACCTAACCTACCCAACCCACCAACCAACCCAACCCTAACCTACCCTCCACCTAACCAACCAACCAACCTAACCTCAACCACCTACCACAACCTAACCTAACCTAACTAACCAACCTACCTAACCTAACCTAACCCTAACCTACCAACCTAACCTAACCTAACCTACCAACCCTAACCTAACCTAACCAACCTAACCTAACCTAACCTAACCTACCTACCCAACCTAACCTAACCTAACCAACACCTAACCTAACCTAACCTAACCTACCTAACCCTAACCTACACCTAACCTAACCCTAACCTAACCTAACTAACCTAACCAACCTAACCTAACCTAACCTAACCTAACCTAACCTAACCTAACCTAACCTAACCTAACCTAACCTAACCTAACCTAACCTAACCTAACCTAACCTAACCTAACCTAACCTAACCTAACCTAACCTAACCTAACCTAACCTAACCTAACCTAACCTAACCTAACCTAACCTAACCTAACCTAACCTAACCTAACCTAACCTAACCTAACCTAACCTAACCTAACCTAACCTAACCTAACCTAACCTAACCTAACCTAACCTAACCTAACCTAACCTAACCTAACCTAACCTAACCTAACCTAACCTAACCTAACCTACCTAACCTAACCTAACCTAACCTAACCTAACCTAACCTAACCTAACCTAACCTAACCTAACCTAACCTAACCTAACCTAACCTAACCTAACCTAACCTAACCTAACCTAACCTAACCTAACCTAACCTAACCTAACCTAACCTAACCTAACCTAACCTAACCTAACCTAACCTAACCTAACCTAACCTAACCTAACCTAACCTAACCTAACCTAACCTAACCTAACCTAACCTAACCTAACCTAACCTAACCTAACCTAACCTAACCTAACCTAACCTAACCTAACCTAACCTAACCTAACCTAACCTAACCTAACCTAACCTAACCTAACCTAACCTAACCTAACCTAACCTAACCTAACCTAACCTAACCTAACCTAACCTAACCTAACCTAACCTAACCTAACCTAACCTAACCTAACCTAACCTAACCTAACCTAACCTAACCTAACCTAACCTAACCTAACCTAACCTAACCTAACCTAACCTAACCTAACCTAACCTAACCTAACCTAACCTAACCTAACCTAACCTAACCTAACCTAACCTAACCTAACCTAACCTAACCTAACCTAACCTAACCTAACCTAACCTAACCTAACCTAACCTAACCTAACCTAACCTAACCTAACCTAACCTAACCTAACCTAACCTAACCTAACCTAACCTAACCTAACCTAACCTAACCTAACCTAACCTAACCTAACCTAACCTAACCTAACCTAACCTAACCTAACCTAACCTAACCTAACCTAACCTAACCTAACCTAACCTAACCTAACCTAACCTAACCTAACCTAACCTAACCTAACCTAACCTAACCTAACCTAACCTAACCTAACCTAACCTAACCTAACCTAACCTAACCTAACCTAACCTAACCTAACCTAACCTAACCTAACCTAACCTAACCTAACCTAACCTAACCTAACCTAACCTAACCTAACCTAACCTAACCTAACCTAACCTAACCTAACCTAACCTAACCTAACCTAACCTAACCTAACCTAACCTAACCTAACCTAACCTAACCTAACCTAACCTAACCTAACCTAACCTAACCTAACCTAACCTAACCTAACCTAACCTAACCTAACCTAACCTAACCTAACCTAACCTAACCTAACCTAACCTAACCTAACCTAACCTAACCTAACCTAACCTAACCTAACCTAACCTAACCTAACCTAACCTAACCTAACCTAACCTAACCTAACCTAACCTAACCTAACCTAACCTAACCTAACCTAACCTAACCTAACCTAACCTAACCTAACCTAACCTAACCTAACCTAACCTAACCTAACCTAACCTAACCTAACCTAACCTAACCTAACCTAACCTAACCTAACCTAACCTAACCTAACCTAACCTAACCTAACCTAACCTAACCTAACCTAACCTAACCTAACCTAACCTAACCTAACCTAACCTAACCTAACCTAACCTAACCTAACCTAACCTAACCTAACCTAACCTAACCTAACCTAACCTAACCTAACCTAACCTAACCTAACCTAACCTAACCTAACCTAACCTAACCTAACCTAACCTAACCTAACCTAACCTAACCTAACCTAACCTAACCTAACCTAACCTAACCTAACCTAACCTAACCTAACCTAACCTAACCTAACCTAACCTAACCTAACCTAACCTAACCTAACCTAACCTAACCTAACCTAACCTAACCTAACCTAACCTAACCTAACCTAACCTAACCTAACCTAACCTAACCTAACCTAACCTAACCTAACCTAACCTAACCTAACCTAACCTAACCTAACCTAACCTAACCTAACCTAACCTAACCTAACCTAACCTAACCTAACCTAACCTAACCTAACCTAACCTAACCTAACCTAACCTAACCTAACCTAACCTAACCTAACCTAACCTAACCTAACCTAACCTAACCTAACCTAACCTAACCTAACCTAACCTAACCTAACCTAACCTAACCTAACCTAACCTAACCTAACCTAACCTAACCTAACCTAACCTAACCTAACCTAACCTAACCTAACCTAACCTAACCTAACCTAACCTAACCTAACCTAACCTAACCTAACCTAACCTAACCTAACCTAACCTAACCTAACCTAACCTAACCTAACCTAACCTAACCTAACCTAACCTAACCTAACCTAACCTAACCTAACCTAACCTAACCTAACCTAACCTAACCTAACCTAACCTAACCTAACCTAACCTAACCTAACCTAACCTAACCTAACCTAACCTAACCTAACCTAACCTAACCTAACCTAACCTAACCTAACCTAACCTAACCTAACCTAACCTAACCTAACCTAACCTAACCTAACCTAACCTAACCTAACCTAACCTAACCTAACCTAACCTAACCTAACCTAACCTAACCTAACCTAACCTAACCTAACCTAACCTAACCTAACCTAACCTAACCTAACCTAACCTAACCTAACCTAACCTAACCTAACCTAACCTAACCTAACCTAACCTAACCTAACCTAACCTAACCTAACCTAACCTAACCTAACCTAACCTAACCTAACCTAACCTAACCTAACCTAACCTAACCTAACCTAACCTAACCTAACCTAACCTAACCTAACCTAACCTAACCTAACCTAACCTAACCTAACCTAACCTAACCTAACCTAACCTAACCTAACCTAACCTAACCTAACCTAACCTAACCTAACCTAACCTAACCTAACCTAACCTAACCTAACCTAACCTAACCTAACCTAACCTAACCTAACCTAACCTAACCTAACCTAACCTAACCTAACCTAACCTAACCTAACCTAACCTAACCTAACCTAACCTAACCTAACCTAACCTAACCTAACCTAACCTAACCTAACCTAACCTAACCTAACCTAACCTAACCTAACCTAACCTAACCTAACCTAACCTAACCTAACCTAACCTAACCTAACCTAACCTAACCTAACCTAACCTAACCTAACCTAACCTAACCTAACCTAACCTAACCTAACCTAACCTAACCTAACCTAACCTAACCTAACCTAACCTAACCTAACCTAACCTAACCTAACCTAACCTAACCTAACCTAACCTAACCTAACCTAACCTAACCTAACCTAACCTAACCTAACCTAACCTAACCTAACCTAACCTAACCTAACCTAACCTAACCTAACCTAACCTAACCTAACCTAACCTAACCTAACCTAACCTAACCTAACCTAACCTAACCTAACCTAACCTAACCTAACCTAACCTAACCTAACCTAACCTAACCTAACCTAACCTAACCTAACCTAACCTAACCTAACCTAACCTAACCTAACCTAACCTAACCTAACCTAACCTAACCTAACCTAACCTAACCTAACCTAACCTAACCTAACCTAACCTAACCTAACCTAACCTAACCTAACCTAACCTAACCTAACCTAACCTAACCTAACCTAACCTAACCTAACCTAACCTAACCTAACCTAACCTAACCTAACCTAACCTAACCTAACCTAACCTAACCTAACCTAACCTAACCTAACCTAACCTAACCTAACCTAACCTAACCTAACCTAACCTAACCTAACCTAACCTAACCTAACCTAACCTAACCTAACCTAACCTAACCTAACCTAACCTAACCTAACCTAACCTAACCTAACCTAACCTAACCTAACCTAACCTAACCTAACCTAACCTAACCTAACCTAACCTAACCTAACCTAACCTAACCTAACCTAACCTAACCTAACCTAACCTAACCTAACCTAACCTAACCTAACCTAACCTAACCTAACCTAACCTAACCTAACCTAACCTAACCTAACCTAACCTAACCTAACCTAACCTAACCTAACCTAACCTAACCTAACCTAACCTAACCTAACCTAACCTAACCTAACCTAACCTAACCTAACCTAACCTAACCTAACCTAACCTAACCTAACCTAACCTAACCTAACCTAACCTAACCTAACCTAACCTAACCTAACCTAACCTAACCTAACCTAACCTAACCTAACCTAACCTAACCTAACCTAACCTAACCTAACCTAACCTAACCTAACCTAACCTAACCTAACCTAACCTAACCTAACCTAACCTAACCTAACCTAACCTAACCTAACCTAACCTAACCTAACCTAACCTAACCTAACCTAACCTAACCTAACCTAACCTAACCTAACCTAACCTAACCTAACCTAACCTAACCTAACCTAACCTAACCTAACCTAACCTAACCTAACCTAACCTAACCTAACCTAACCTAACCTAACCTAACCTAACCTAACCTAACCTAACCTAACCTAACCTAACCTAACCTAACCTAACCTAACCTAACCTAACCTAACCTAACCTAACCTAACCTAACCTAACCTAACCTAACCTAACCTAACCTAACCTAACCTAACCTAACCTAACCTAACCTAACCTAACCTAACCTAACCTAACCTAACCTAACCTAACCTAACCTAACCTAACCTAACCTAACCTAACCTAACCTAACCTAACCTAACCTAACCTAACCTAACCTAACCTAACCTAACCTAACCTAACCTAACCTAACCTAACCTAACCTAACCTAACCTAACCTAACCTAACCTAACCTAACCTAACCTAACCTAACCTAACCTAACCTAACCTAACCTAACCTAACCTAACCTAACCTAACCTAACCTAACCTAACCTAACCTAACCTAACCTAACCTAACCTAACCTAACCTAACCTAACCTAACCTAACCTAACCTAACCTAACCTAACCTAACCTAACCTAACCTAACCTAACCTAACCTAACCTAACCTAACCTAACCTAACCTAACCTAACCTAACCTAACCTAACCTAACCTAACCTAACCTAACCTAACCTAACCTAACCTAACCTAACCTAACCTAACCTAACCTAACCTAACCTAACCTAACCTAACCTAACCTAACCTAACCTAACCTAACCTAACCTAACCTAACCTAACCTAACCTAACCTAACCTAACCTAACCTAACCTAACCTAACCTAACCTAACCTAACCTAACCTAACCTAACCTAACCTAACCTAACCTAACCTAACCTAACCTAACCTAACCTAACCTAACCTAACCTAACCTAACCTAACCTAACCTAACCTAACCTAACCTAACCTAACCTAACCTAACCTAACCTAACCTAACCTAACCTAACCTAACCTAACCTAACCTAACCTAACCTAACCTAACCTAACCTAACCTAACCTAACCTAACCTAACCTAACCTAACCTAACCTAACCTAACCTAACCTAACCTAACCTAACCTAACCTAACCTAACCTAACCTAACCTAACCTAACCTAACCTAACCTAACCTAACCTAACCTAACCTAACCTAACCTAACCTAACCTAACCTAACCTAACCTAACCTAACCTAACCTAACCTAACCTAACCTAACCTAACCTAACCTAACCTAACCTAACCTAACCTAACCTAACCTAACCTAACCTAACCTAACCTAACCTAACCTAACCTAACCTAACCTAACCTAACCTAACCTAACCTAACCTAACCTAACCTAACCTAACCTAACCTAACCTAACCTAACCTAACCTAACCTAACCTAACCTAACCTAACCTAACCTAACCTAACCTAACCTAACCTAACCTAACCTAACCTAACCTAACCTAACCTAACCTAACCTAACCTAACCTAACCTAACCTAACCTAACCTAACCTAACCTAACCTAACCTAACCTAACCTAACCTAACCTAACCTAACCTAACCTAACCTAACCTAACCTAACCTAACCTAACCTAACCTAACCTAACCTAACCTAACCTAACCTAACCTAACCTAACCTAACCTAACCTAACCTAACCTAACCTAACCTAACCTAACCTAACCTAACCTAACCTAACCTAACCTAACCTAACCTAACCTAACCTAACCTAACCTAACCTAACCTAACCTAACCTAACCTAACCTAACCTAACCTAACCTAACCTAACCTAACCTAACCTAACCTAACCTAACCTAACCTAACCTAACCTAACCTAACCTAACCTAACCTAACCTAACCTAACCTAACCTAACCTAACCTAACCTAACCTAACCTAACCTAACCTAACCTAACCTAACCTAACCTAACCTAACCTAACCTAACCTAACCTAACCTAACCTAACCTAACCTAACCTAACCTAACCTAACCTAACCTAACCTAACCTAACCTAACCTAACCTAACCTAACCTAACCTAACCTAACCTAACCTAACCTAACCTAACCTAACCTAACCTAACCTAACCTAACCTAACCTAACCTAACCTAACCTAACCTAACCTAACCTAACCTAACCTAACCTAACCTAACCTAACCTAACCTAACCTAACCTAACCTAACCTAACCTAACCTAACCTAACCTAACCTAACCTAACCTAACCTAACCTAACCTAACCTAACCTAACCTAACCTAACCTAACCTAACCTAACCTAACCTAACCTAACCTAACCTAACCTAACCTAACCTAACCTAACCTAACCTAACCTAACCTAACCTAACCTAACCTAACCTAACCTAACCTAACCTAACCTAACCTAACCTAACCTAACCTAACCTAACCTAACCTAACCTAACCTAACCTAACCTAACCTAACCTAACCTAACCTAACCTAACCTAACCTAACCTAACCTAACCTAACCTAACCTAACCTAACCTAACCTAACCTAACCTAACCTAACCTAACCTAACCTAACCTAACCTAACCTAACCTAACCTAACCTAACCTAACCTAACCTAACCTAACCTAACCTAACCTAACCTAACCTAACCTAACCTAACCTAACCTAACCTAACCTAACCTAACCTAACCTAACCTAACCTAACCTAACCTAACCTAACCTAACCTAACCTAACCTAACCTAACCTAACCTAACCTAACCTAACCTAACCTAACCTAACCTAACCTAACCTAACCTAACCTAACCTAACCTAACCTAACCTAACCTAACCTAACCTAACCTAACCTAACCTAACCTAACCTAACCTAACCTAACCTAACCTAACCTAACCTAACCTAACCTAACCTAACCTAACCTAACCTAACCTAACCTAACCTAACCTAACCTAACCTAACCTAACCTAACCTAACCTAACCTAACCTAACCTAACCTAACCTAACCTAACCTAACCTAACCTAACCTAACCTAACCTAACCTAACCTAACCTAACCTAACCTAACCTAACCTAACCTAACCTAACCTAACCTAACCTAACCTAACCTAACCTAACCTAACCTAACCTAACCTAACCTAACCTAACCTAACCTAACCTAACCTAACCTAACCTAACCTAACCTAACCTAACCTAACCTAACCTAACCTAACCTAACCTAACCTAACCTAACCTAACCTAACCTAACCTAACCTAACCTAACCTAACCTAACCTAACCTAACCTAACCTAACCTAACCTAACCTAACCTAACCTAACCTAACCTAACCTAACCTAACCTAACCTAACCTAACCTAACCTAACCTAACCTAACCTAACCTAACCTAACCTAACCTAACCTAACCTAACCTAACCTAACCTAACCTAACCTAACCTAACCTAACCTAACCTAACCTAACCTAACCTAACCTAACCTAACCTAACCTAACCTAACCTAACCTAACCTAACCTAACCTAACCTAACCTAACCTAACCTAACCTAACCTAACCTAACCTAACCTAACCTAACCTAACCTAACCTAACCTAACCTAACCTAACCTAACCTAACCTAACCTAACCTAACCTAACCTAACCTAACCTAACCTAACCTAACCTAACCTAACCTAACCTAACCTAACCTAACCTAACCTAACCTAACCTAACCTAACCTAACCTAACCTAACCTAACCTAACCTAACCTAACCTAACCTAACCTAACCTAACCTAACCTAACCTAACCTAACCTAACCTAACCTAACCTAACCTAACCTAACCTAACCTAACCTAACCTAACCTAACCTAACCTAACCTAACCTAACCTAACCTAACCTAACCTAACCTAACCTAACCTAACCTAACCTAACCTAACCTAACCTAACCTAACCTAACCTAACCTAACCTAACCTAACCTAACCTAACCTAACCTAACCTAACCTAACCTAACCTAACCTAACCTAACCTAACCTAACCTAACCTAACCTAACCTAACCTAACCTAACCTAACCTAACCTAACCTAACCTAACCTAACCTAACCTAACCTAACCTAACCTAACCTAACCTAACCTAACCTAACCTAACCTAACCTAACCTAACCTAACCTAACCTAACCTAACCTAACCTAACCTAACCTAACCTAACCTAACCTAACCTAACCTAACCTAACCTAACCTAACCTAACCTAACCTAACCTAACCTAACCTAACCTAACCTAACCTAACCTAACCTAACCTAACCTAACCTAACCTAACCTAACCTAACCTAACCTAACCTAACCTAACCTAACCTAACCTAACCTAACCTAACCTAACCTAACCTAACCTAACCTAACCTAACCTAACCTAACCTAACCTAACCTAACCTAACCTAACCTAACCTAACCTAACCTAACCTAACCTAACCTAACCTAACCTAACCTAACCTAACCTAACCTAACCTAACCTAACCTAACCTAACCTAACCTAACCTAACCTAACCTAACCTAACCTAACCTAACCTAACCTAACCTAACCTAACCTAACCTAACCTAACCTAACCTAACCTAACCTAACCTAACCTAACCTAACCTAACCTAACCTAACCTAACCTAACCTAACCTAACCTAACCTAACCTAACCTAACCTAACCTAACCTAACCTAACCTAACCTAACCTAACCTAACCTAACCTAACCTAACCTAACCTAACCTAACCTAACCTAACCTAACCTAACCTAACCTAACCTAACCTAACCTAACCTAACCTAACCTAACCTAACCTAACCTAACCTAACCTAACCTAACCTAACCTAACCTAACCTAACCTAACCTAACCTAACCTAACCTAACCTAACCTAACCTAACCTAACCTAACCTAACCTAACCTAACCTAACCTAACCTAACCTAACCTAACCTAACCTAACCTAACCTAACCTAACCTAACCTAACCTAACCTAACCTAACCTAACCTAACCTAACCTAACCTAACCTAACCTAACCTAACCTAACCTAACCTAACCTAACCTAACCTAACCTAACCTAACCTAACCTAACCTAACCTAACCTAACCTAACCTAACCTAACCTAACCTAACCTAACCTAACCTAACCTAACCTAACCTAACCTAACCTAACCTAACCTAACCTAACCTAACCTAACCTAACCTAACCTAACCTAACCTAACCTAACCTAACCTAACCTAACCTAACCTAACCTAACCTAACCTAACCTAACCTAACCTAACCTAACCTAACCTAACCTAACCTAACCTAACCTAACCTAACCTAACCTAACCTAACCTAACCTAACCTAACCTAACCTAACCTAACCTAACCTAACCTAACCTAACCTAACCTAACCTAACCTAACCTAACCTAACCTAACCTAACCTAACCTAACCTAACCTAACCTAACCTAACCTAACCTAACCTAACCTAACCTAACCTAACCTAACCTAACCTAACCTAACCTAACCTAACCTAACCTAACCTAACCTAACCTAACCTAACCTAACCTAACCTAACCTAACCTAACCTAACCTAACCTAACCTAACCTAACCTAACCTAACCTAACCTAACCTAACCTAACCTAACCTAACCTAACCTAACCTAACCTAACCTAACCTAACCTAACCTAACCTAACCTAACCTAACCTAACCTAACCTAACCTAACCTAACCTTAACCTAACCTAACCTAACCTAACCTACCTACCTAACCTAACCTAACCTAACCTAACCTAACCTAACCTAACCTAACCTAACCTAACCTAACCTAACCTAACCTAACCTAACCTAACCTAACCTAACCTAACCTAACCAACCTAACCTAACCTAACCTAACCTAACCTAACCTAACCTAACCTAACCTAACCTAACCTAACCTAACCTAACCTAACCTAACCTAACCTAACCTAACCTAACCTAACCTAACCTAACCTAACCTAACCTAACCTAACCTAACCTAACCTAACCTAACCTAACCTAACCTAACCACCAACCTAACCTAACCTAACCTAACCTAACCTAACCTAACCTAACCTAACCTAACCTAACCTAACCTAACCACACCTAACCTAACCTAACCTAACCTAACCTAACCTAACCTAACCTAACCTAACCTAACCTAACCTAACCTAACCTAACCTAACCTAACCTAACCTAACCTAACCTAACCTAACCTAACCTAACCTAACCTAACCTAACCTAACCTAACCTAACCTAACCAACCTAACCTAACCTAACCTAACCTAACCTAACCTAACCTAACCTAACCTAACCTAACCTAACCTAACCTAACCTAACCTAACCTAACCTAACCAACCTAACCTAACCTAACCTAACCTAACCTAACCTAACCTAACCTAACCTAACCTAACCTAACCTAACCTAACCTAACCTAACCTAACCTAACCTAACCTAACCTAACCTAACCTAACCTAACCTAACCTAACCTAACCTAACCTAACCTAACCTAACCTAACCTAACCTAACCTAACCTAACCTAACCTAACCTAACCTAACCTAACCTAACCTAACCTAACCTAACCTAACCTAACCTAACCTAACCTAACCTAACCTAACCTAACCTAACCTAACCTAACCTAACCTAACCTAACCTAACCTAACCTAACCTAACCTAACCTAACCTAACCTAACCTAACCTAACCTAACCTAACCTAACCTAACCTAACCTAACCTAACCTAACCTAACCTAACCTAACCTAACCTAACCTAACCTAACCTAACCTAACCTAACCTAACCTAACCTAACCTAACCTAACCTAACCTAACCTAACCTAACCTAACCTAACCTAACCTAACCTAACCTAACCTAACCTAACCTAACCTAACCTAACCTAACCTAACCTAACCTAACCTAACCTAACCTAACCTAACCTAACCTAACCTAACCTAACCTAACCTAACCTAACCTAACCTAACCTAACCTAACCTAACCTAACCTAACCTAACCTAACCTAACCTAACCTAACCTAACCTAACCTAACCTAACCTAACCTAACCTAACCTAACCTAACCTAACCTAACCTAACCTAACCTAACCTAACCTAACCTAACCTAACCTAACCTAACCTAACCTAACCTAACCTAACCTAACCTAACCTAACCTAACCTAACCTAACCTAACCTAACCTAACCTAACCTAACCTAACCTAACCTAACCTAACCTAACCTAACCTAACCTAACCTAACCTAACCTAACCTAACCTAACCTAACCTAACCTAACCTAACCTAACCTAACCTAACCTAACCTAACCTAACCTAACCTAACCTAACCTAACCTAACCTAACCTAACCTAACCTAACCTAACCTAACCTAACCTAACCTAACCTAACCTAACCTAACCTAACCTAACCTAACCTAACCTAACCTAACCTAACCTAACCTAACCTAACCTAACCTAACCTAACCTAACCTAACCTAACCTAACCTAACCTAACCTAACCTAACCTAACCTAACCTAACCTAACCTAACCTAACCTAACCTAACCTAACCTAACCTAACCTAACCTAACCTAACCTAACCTAACCTAACCTAACCTAACCTAACCTAACCTAACCTAACCTAACCTAACCTAACCTAACCTAACCTAACCTAACCTAACCTAACCTAACCTAACCTAACCTAACCTAACCTAACCTAACCTAACCTAACCTAACCTAACCTAACCTAACCTAACCTAACCTAACCTAACCTAACCTAACCTAACCTAACCTAACCTAACCTAACCTAACCTAACCTAACCTAACCTAACCTAACCTAACCTAACCTAACCTAACCTAACCTAACCTAACCTAACCTAACCTAACCTAACCTAACCTAACCTAACCTAACCTAACCTAACCTAACCTAACCTAACCTAACCTAACCTAACCTAACCTAACCTAACCTAACCTAACCTAACCTAACCTAACCTAACCTAACCTAACCTAACCTAACCTAACCTAACCTAACCTAACCTAACCTAACCTAACCTAACCTAACCTAACCTAACCTAACCTAACCTAACCTAACCTAACCTAACCTAACCTAACCTAACCTAACCTAACCTAACCTAACCTAACCTAACCTAACCTAACCTAACCTAACCTAACCTAACCTAACCTAACCTAACCTAACCTAACCTAACCTAACCTAACCTAACCTAACCTAACCTAACCTAACCTAACCTAACCTAACCTAACCTAACCTAACCTAACCTAACCTAACCTAACCTAACCTAACCTAACCTAACCTAACCTAACCTAACCTAACCTAACCTAACCTAACCTAACCTAACCTAACCTAACCTAACCTAACCTAACCTAACCTAACCTAACCTAACCTAACCTAACCTAACCTAACCTAACCTAACCTAACCTAACCTAACCTAACCTAACCTAACCTAACCTAACCTAACCTAACCTAACCTAACCTAACCTAACCTAACCTAACCTAACCTAACCTAACCTAACCTAACCTAACCTAACCTAACCTAACCTAACCTAACCTAACCTAACCTAACCTAACCTAACCTAACCTAACCTAACCTAACCTAACCTAACCTAACCTAACCTAACCTAACCTAACCTAACCTAACCTAACCTAACCTAACCTAACCTAACCTAACCTAACCTAACCTAACCTAACCTAACCTAACCTAACCTAACCTAACCTAACCTAACCTAACCTAACCTAACCTAACCTAACCTAACCTAACCTAACCTAACCTAACCTAACCTAACCTAACCTAACCTAACCTAACCTAACCTAACCTAACCTAACCTAACCTAACCTAACCTAACCTAACCTAACCTAACCTAACCTAACCTAACCTAACCTAACCTAACCTAACCTAACCTAACCTAACCTAACCTAACCTAACCTAACCTAACCTAACCTAACCTAACCTAACCTAACCTAACCTAACCTAACCTAACCTAACCTAACCTAACCTAACCTAACCTAACCTAACCTAACCTAACCTAACCTAACCTAACCTAACCTAACCTAACCTAACCTAACCTAACCTAACCTAACCTAACCTAACCTAACCTAACCTAACCTAACCTAACCTAACCTAACCTAACCTAACCTAACCTAACCTAACCTAACCTAACCTAACCTAACCTAACCTAACCTAACCTAACCTAACCTAACCTAACCTAACCTAACCTAACCTAACCTAACCTAACCTAACCTAACCTAACCTAACCTAACCTAACCTAACCTAACCTAACCTAACCTAACCTAACCTAACCTAACCTAACCTAACCTAACCTAACCTAACCTAACCTAACCTAACCTAACCTAACCTAACCTAACCTAACCTAACCTAACCTAACCTAACCTAACCTAACCTAACCTAACCTAACCTAACCTAACCTAACCTAACCTAACCTAACCTAACCTAACCTAACCTAACCTAACCTAACCTAACCTAACCTAACCTAACCTAACCTAACCTAACCTAACCTAACCTAACCTAACCTAACCTAACCTAACCTAACCTAACCTAACCTAACCTAACCTAACCTAACCTAACCTAACCTAACCTAACCTAACCTAACCTAACCTAACCTAACCTAACCTAACCTAACCTAACCTAACCTAACCTAACCTAACCTAACCTAACCTAACCTAACCTAACCTAACCTAACCTAACCTAACCTAACCTAACCTAACCTAACCTAACCTAACCTAACCTAACCTAACCTAACCTAACCTAACCTAACCTAACCTAACCTAACCTAACCTAACCTAACCTAACCTAACCTAACCTAACCTAACCTAACCTAACCTAACCTAACCTAACCTAACCTAACCTAACCTAACCTAACCTAACCTAACCTAACCTAACCTAACCTAACCTAACCTAACCTAACCTAACCTAACCTAACCTAACCTAACCTAACCTAACCTAACCTAACCTAACCTAACCTAACCTAACCTAACCTAACCTAACCTAACCTAACCTAACCTAACCTAACCTAACCTAACCTAACCTAACCTAACCTAACCTAACCTAACCTAACCTAACCTAACCTAACCTAACCTAACCTAACCTAACCTAACCTAACCTAACCTAACCTAACCTAACCTAACCTAACCTAACCTAACCTAACCTAACCTAACCTAACCTAACCTAACCTAACCTAACCTAACCTAACCTAACCTAACCTAACCTAACCTAACCTAACCTAACCTAACCTAACCTAACCTAACCTAACCTAACCTAACCTAACCTAACCTAACCTAACCTAACCTAACCTAACCTAACCTAACCTAACCTAACCTAACCTAACCTAACCTAACCTAACCTAACCTAACCTAACCTAACCTAACCTAACCTAACCTAACCTAACCTAACCTAACCTAACCTAACCTAACCTAACCTAACCTAACCTAACCTAACCTAACCTAACCTAACCTAACCTAACCTAACCTAACCTAACCTAACCTAACCTAACCTAACCTAACCTAACCTAACCTAACCTAACCTAACCTAACCTAACCTAACCTAACCTAACCTAACCTAACCTAACCTAACCTAACCTAACCTAACCTAACCTAACCTAACCTAACCTAACCTAACCTAACCTAACCTAACCTAACCTAACCTAACCTAACCTAACCTAACCTAACCTAACCTAACCTAACCTAACCTAACCTAACCTAACCTAACCTAACCTAACCTAACCTAACCTAACCTAACCTAACCTAACCTAACCTAACCTAACCTAACCTAACCTAACCTAACCTAACCTAACCTAACCTAACCTAACCTAACCTAACCTAACCTAACCTAACCTAACCTAACCTAACCTAACCTAACCTAACCTAACCTAACCTAACCTAACCTAACCTAACCTAACCTAACCTAACCTAACCTAACCTAACCTAACCTAACCTAACCTAACCTAACCTAACCTAACCTAACCTAACCTAACCTAACCTAACCTAACCTAACCTAACCTAACCTAACCTAACCTAACCTAACCTAACCTAACCTAACCTAACCTAACCTAACCTAACCTAACCTAACCTAACCTAACCTAACCTAACCTAACCTAACCTAACCTAACCTAACCTAACCTAACCTAACCTAACCTAACCTAACCTAACCTAACCTAACCTAACCTAACCTAACCTAACCTAACCTAACCTAACCTAACCTAACCTAACCTAACCTTTTTTTTTTTTTTTTGGTGACGAGGGGGAAATCTGCTAACAGATACCCTACCACATTGAGGGTGTGATAGGGTTATGTGAGGTTCACGGACTCGTGGACTCACTAAAACCCCCCCGGTGGCCGGCCTCGATGCATGTCAAGGGGCTCCGGGATCTCCAAAAGGAACGCACCGGTGCCCCTCTCGCATCACGCCCTTTGCACGTCCCGGGGGCAGTTGGGAACCCCAAACCACCCCCAGCACCCTCGCGGTGCTAAACGGCGGCACATGCCACGATGTACCGCCTCCCTCCCGAGGCCCGCTTGAGGAGGATAGCCAGAGCCCTCACTCCGACCACCCGCGGGCCCGAAAGGTCCCCTGTTTCCTGGTCCAGGGGATTCCGCTACGCCCCTTGCGGGGCAGGCGCTGTAACACAACGCCTCGCACGTCCCGGGGGGGCAGTTGGGAACCCCAAACCGCCCCCAGCTCTCTCCCGGTGCTAAACGGCGGCACATGACACGATGTACCGTCGCCCTTCCGAGGCCCGCTAGAGGATGTGGATAGCCAGAGCCCTCGCTCCGACCACCCGCGGGCCTGGAAGGTCCCCTGTTTCCTGGTCCAGGGGATTTGCACGTCCCGGGGGCAGTTGGGAACCCCAAACCACCCCCAGCTCCTTCGCGGTTCTTAACGGCGGCACATGCCACGATGTACCGTCGCCCTTCCGAGGCCCGCTTGAGGATGAGGATAGCCAGAGCCCTCGCTCCGACCACCCGCGGGCCTGAAAGGTCCCCTGTTTCCTGGTCCAGGGGATACCGCTAAGCCCCTTGCGGGGCAGGCGCTGCGGGGCGGCCGTTGCCTACGCCCCGCCGCCGCCTTCTCCGAGCGGGATCAGCCCTCTCCCGATCTCGCTCAGCGGCCTCTTTCCGAACCATTACGGTCTCACAGAAAGAGGTCACCGCCCTCCACGCCGTCTCGTCTGCCAGCATAGCCGCTACTACGCTTGGCAGAGAGAGGTCCTGCCCGATCCTGGAGACCAGGATCCGCCGCTCCACGCACCACGCCGAACACTCCTCCAGCGTATGCTGTGCGGAATCCCGGTCCCACCCACAATGGTGGCATTGCGGTGTCAATTCGCGCCCTATCCTAGTCAGGAACTCACCAAAGCAGCCGTGCCCGGTGAGAACCTGAGTAAGGCGATAGGTGACGTTACCCGCCTCCCTCCCTAACCAGCCTTCGAAGTTTGGCAGAATAGCGCCAACGATGCGCTGACGCGAACACCGCGGCTCGTAGAGCCGCTCGCGCCACTTCCGGAGCGCACGTCGGCGCTCCTCCGTCCGCACTTCAGCAGGCGCAGCTCCGCTCCCGTCATCATTGCGAAGACGAACATACACCCGTGCGTCCATCTCCGCTAAGATGTCGAGTGGCGGGAACCGCGCCAACAGAGTTGCCGCCTCTAGGGATATCGTTCGATATCCCCGTACGATACGAATGGCAATGGTACGCTGCAGGCTATTAAACAAAGCCCTACAGCGACCAACACCCGTCAGTCTCCCTGACCAAACGGGTGCTCCGTAGAGTGCCATCGAACGCACCACCCCCGCGTAGAGGCGGCGAACTCCCTCTCTGGGACCCCCGAGATTAGGCAGCAGCCGATGCAGAGCACCAACCACCTTCCGAATCCGGGGAACAGAGCGGCTGAAATGCTCCTCGAAGTGCCAGCGACTGTCCAAGGTAAGGCCCAAGTACTTGAGGTACTGGCCCACCTGGACGTCAACGTCACCCACGCGAACCGACATGCTGGGTGGTTCCCGTCCCCTCGGGAACTTGTGGAACCATAGCGCCTCGGTCTTCTGTGGCGCTATCCTCAGACCCAGCTCGTGGATCTTGTCCACCACGCATGCCACCCCAAGCTCGGCGAGCCCTTTGGCCCCCTCGAAAGTGTCCCCGCCAGCCAACACGAGAGTGTCGTCCGCATAGCAGACCACGTGCAGGCCGACAGGGAGACTGACGCGCAGGACCGCGTCATATGCGAGGTTCCACAGAAGCGGGCCCAAAACGGACCCCTGTGGAACCCCGCAACAAACCTCCCTCTGGTGCAATGCACCGTCCCTGCCCACATACTGCACACACCGGTCACGCAGGTAGGCGCCAACGATGCGCTGCAGGTAAGGAGGCACTCCGTGATGCACAAGCGCCTCCCGGATCGCCCTCCAGGGCAAGGAATTAAAGGCGTTGACGATATCTAAAGATACCGCCAGTACCTTCCCGCCCCGGGACACTACCTGGTCCGACAGCGTACGGACACGAAGAATCGCGTCCACTGTCGAACGCGCTTGTCGGAAACCGTATTGGTCATCCGACAGGTTGGGGCCTACCTGCCATAGGTGCATGCATAGACGGGCGGCAATTATTCTCTCGAATAACTTGCCAGCCTCGTCCAGCAGGCAAATGGGACGATACGCAGAGGGGGAATCCGCAGTCCTGCCGTCCTTCTTCAAGAGGACCAACCTTGCCTCCTTCCAGCCTTTAGGGAAAACACCGCAGCGAAGGCAGCTGTCAAAAAGCCGCCTCAGCTTGTCCCCAAGGCCGGCAGAGAGAGCCAGCACCCATGCCCGACCTGGAATCCCGTCAGGGCCGGGTGCGGTGTTACGAGCCCTGAGGCGCTTCACGGCTCGGTCCAACTCCTGTTCGGTCACCCCCAACTCATCAGACCAGATGTTAGGGTCCGATGGTATGTCGGGTGATGACGAGGGACTATCCTGGACCCTGGGAAACAATGTATCCACCACGTTCCCTACCAACACAGGGTCCAGGGTTTCCGTCAATGGAGGGACCCACGGCCGGAGCTTGCCCAGTACCATCTTGTACGGGCGCCCCCATGGATCCCTATCCAGTCCCTCCAGGAGTTCGCTCCAGGACCGAGACCTGGCGTCAGCAATGGCGACTTGGAGCGCCTTGGTAGCGCCTCGGTATGCCCCGTAGGCTCTCTCTATCTCCTCGGCAGTGGCTCGCCTTCTCCTCCGCGTCCTGGTGTACTGGCGTCGGGAGCGCAGGCACGTCTCGCGCAACCTCGCTATCCCCTCCGACCACCAATATACCGCCCTGCGCTTGGTTGGTCTGGCTCGGGGCATCGAGACGTCACAAATGGATGTCATCGATTCCCTGAGCCAGTCCGCCTCCCTCTCCGGATCGGGCAGATCCTCTACGGCGTGGCCTTCCGGCCAGGCCGCGACGATGGCTGCGGCTTCCAGGAGATCCCTGTCAAGCCGTTTGAGGGCCCATCGTCGCGGCGGGCTGCTACTGCGGCGGGACACGTGGCCGGGAGGGCGAAGGGCTACATCAAAAATGATGTGGCGATGGTCGGATAGTGTGACCATCTCCTCCGCTACTCTCCATCCCGACACCATGTGTATGACAGAGGGAGTCGCCCATGATAAATCCACGATCGATTCCCCCTGCCATCGCACACACGTGTTGACGGACCCCCGATTTAATAACCGGAGGTCAAGTCCCGCCGCCCATTCCACAACGGAAACTCCCCTAGGGTTGTCTCGGGGACTTCCCCACACTCGCGAGTGCGCGTTGAAGTCGCCCAAGACAAGCACGGGACGGGGCAGGCACCTGCGTATGCAGTTTCCCACCTCGTCCAGGTACGCCTCGTAAGCGGCAAGGGTACCTATGTTCGGGGAGACGTAACAGCCCACAACGGCTATGTGACCCCACTCCGTGGCCACGAAGCCCTGTCCCTTCTCTAGAAGAGCACAGTGGGGGTCACCTTCGCCACCAGCCCAGTAAATAGCGACGGAGCCCGTATCGTCCCCGAACCAGCGAGGATGGCTGGGGGTACAATAGGGCTCCGCCACTACGGCAAGTGCAACCGACCTCTGCGCGAGGGTTTGCAGGAGAAGGTCCTGTGCCCCTCGGCAGTGGTTAAGGTTACACTGGAGGACCTTAATGGTGTGATCCATTAAGAGGCATCCATGGCCTCCTGGGGTGGCGGGCCTTGGCCCGACTGAACGGCCGCCCCTGTTGGGGCCGTTCCGCTTCCGGTGGCTGAGGCTGGAGGAGCTGGCTTCCTCTTACCTCTAGCCTTAGGAGGAGAGCACTTTTTGCTCCCCATCCTGTGGTCAGCTTTGCAGCCCAAGTCGGAGCACAGCGGACACTTGCGCGGACGCGTGCACTGGCTTGCCCGATGGTCGGGTTCGCCGCACGCGTAGCACAAGTTCGTGCGGTCCACTGTGCTCTGACACATGCTGCGTACGTGCCCGTACTCCAGACACCGGAAGCACTGTAGCGGCCGCGAGGTCAGATAATCGACCCGCGCCGAGACCCATCCGACGATCACGTGCCCTGCCGCAGCTAGCTTGCGGACCGCAGCCAGTGGACAACGGACCCATACCGTGCCCAGGGCAGTGGGCGAGCGACGAATGTCGCCCACCCGCACGTCGTCAGCCGAGCAGCCGCCAGCATTAGCGACCGCGGCCGCTACCTCCTCGGGCGAGACGCTATCGTCGAGGTCCTTGAGCCGCAACTCCCCCATCTTCATGGGGCGAGTGATACGGACCTTAAGGTCCTCGAGGGCCACGCGCATGCGCTCAGCCAATTTATCGGCCTTGGAGGCGCAGTCGGGCCCGGACACCTCCATAATGAGCCCCCCCGTGATGGCTCGCTTGGAGCGGACATTATCCACGCCAACATCGGCCAGCTTAATGCGGGACTTTGCCGCTGCCATCACCGCGGCCAGGGTGACGTCCGAGCCCTCCGGAATCGTCACCGTGATCGCCGCAGAAGAAGGCGGACGCGCCGGCTTTGGCACGGCGCCCACCTTGGGGGTGGCCTTCGGGCCAGATTTAGGGCCAACTATGGGAACCGGCTTGGCTGGCGGTGTCGCCTTCTTCTTGGCCTTCTTGGCCTTGACTACGGTCGCCCATGTAGTCGGTGCCTGCGCCACAGGACGCTCCAAGCGCAGTGACAGCGGGGTTGCCACTGGTGCTAGTGGTAGCTGGCGACTTGCCGTCACTTTGCCCTTCCCCGTAGGTAAAAAAACCAAAAAACAAGAAAAATAAAAAGATATACCCAGTAGAATAAGAACTCCCAGAATATAAATTAGAATTAGCACAATCTTGAAGAAAAAAAAATTTATGTATTAAATTTATTTATTAGTTAAAGAATAACACCTTTCAGGAAAAACGTATATGATAAAATCCTCTCTAAAATTCGAAAAAATTTAAGCTCCATTTAGGATTTAATTAAATAGAAACCTCACTTATTAGGAATCAGTAAAATTGTAAATTCCCTTCAGGAATAAATTAAATAGTAACTTCCCTTAGGAATCAATTAAATAGTAAATTCCCTTCAGGAATCAGATTAAACGGCAATATTAGAAAAGGAATAAAATTAAGTAGTCTAAAAATGCCTCCGACCCATGTCGGAGAATACAAAGCTGATGGCAAAATAAGATGCCATTAAAAAAAAAAAAAAAAAAAAAAAAAAAAAAAAAAAAAAAAAAAAAAAAAAACCTAACCTAACCTAACCTAACCTAACCTAACCTAACCTAACCTAACCTAACCTAACCTAACCTAACCTAACCTAACCTAACCTAACCTAACCTAACCTAACCTAACCTAACCTAACCTAACCTAACCTAACCTAACCTAACCTAACCTAACCTAACCTAACCTAACCTAACCTAACCTAACCTAACCTAACTTTTTTTTTTTTTTTTTTTTTTTTTTTTTTTTTTTTTTTTTTTTTTTTTTTGAGGGGGGGAAATGCCCACGCATTTCCCTTCCGCCATGGGGATGACGGAAGGGGGTATGTGGGACTCGAACCCACTAAAACCCCCCCGGTTAAGTCCCCCGCCATAGTGGGGCAAGATGGGGTCGCGTTAGCATTCACCATCTCACCCCGACGGGTGGCCCGGAAACCAGCCGGGCCCCGGCCATGTGTGGGGCCGTGCAAGCCGGCGGAGTCCCCCGATCTCCGCCAGTGACCCCACAAACGCGCCCTGAAAAGGGCGCCCCCTCCAACTTACGCTGTCCCTCCCTCCAAGCCTGCCCGGTATGGGTAGCCCTGCCGGTATAGCCTTGAAGATCATTGGGACACGCAAGCCCTCATCCGCGCCCTGAAAAGGGCGCCCCCTCCAACTTACGCTGTCCCTCCCTCCAAGCCTGCCCGGTATGGGTAACCCTGCCGGTATAGCCTTGAAGATCATTGGGACACGCAAGCCCTCATCCGCGCCCTGAAAAGGGCGCCCCCTCCACTTACGCTGATCCCTCCCTCCAAGCCTGCCCGGTATGGGTAGACCTGCCGGTATAGCCTTGAAGATCATTGGGACACGCAAGCCGACCAGAGCAGCGAATGCCGCCCCAGCCCTCCCGCCACAGTGCGCCCTGAAAAGGGCACACTCCGTCCGCCCAACGGGCCCTGAAAAGGGCCTCGCCGGGCCCTCATCCGCGCCCTAAAAAGGGCGCCCCCTCCACTTACGCTGATCCCTCCCTCCAAGCCTGCCCGGTATGGGTAGCCCTGCCGGTATAGCCTTGAAGATCATTGGGACACGCAAGCCGACCAGAGCAGCAAATGCCGCCCCAGCCCTCCCTCCACAGTGCGCCCTGAAAAGGGCACACTCCCCGCGCGCCCGACGGGCCCATAAAGGGCCACGCCGAGCCCTCATCCGCGCCCTAAAAAGGGCGCCCCCTCCACTTGCGCTGATCCCTCCCTCCAAGCCTGTCCGGTATGGGTATACCTGCCGGCATAGCCTTGAAGATCATTGGGACGCGCAAGCCCACCGGAGCAGCATACACCGCCCCGGCCCTCCCATGGTGCTCCTCCACGAGCCCACCATGCTTGGCCCATCCACAGTGCCCCATAGGGACACGCGGAGGGCCCCCCCCCTGTCAGTCCATTAGTTGCTCGACAATAAGATCCCACGTATGAGAAGTTATTATCGGGCTTAAACGAGGCGCACCGTCCCGTAAGCTTCCGTTCACTTGGATCCGGCTGATCGACAAGCGACAAGAGCCTACAGGCACACGAGAAGGTTGACTGACATGGCACCCCAACCTAACCTTTTTTTTTTTTTTTTTTTTTTTTTGAGGGGGGGAAAATGCCCACGCATTTCCCTTCCGCCATGGGGGTGACGGAAGGGGGTATGTGGGACTTGAACCCACTAAAAACCCCCCCGGTGAGCAGTCCACCGCCGTAGTGGGACGAGATGGGGTCGCGTTAGCATTCACCATCTCGTCCCGGCGGGCGGCCCGGGAACCGGTCCGGGCCTCGGTCTCAAGGAGGGGTAACCTACTCACCATAGGTTACCCCTCAGACGTGTGGGGCCGTGCAAGCCGGCAGAGAGTCCCCCGACTCTCCGCCAGTGACCCCACTACGGAGGAAGAAGAAGGCGGGCAAACCGCCCCCTTCGTCCTCCTGTACGTCTGCGCCGGAGCGGATCAGAGCGGGCGTCATCCTCTCTGATCCGCTCAGCGGCCTCCTTCTGCGATATGACCTCTTCGCAGAAGGAGACCATCGCCTGCCACTCTCTCTCTCCGCCGAGCATGGCGCTTACCACGCTCGGCAGAGAGAGGTCCCGGCCCAGGATCGCTGAAAGCGTGTGCCGCATGGGACCCCACGCAGCACACACCTCCAGCGTGTGGAGCGCCGTATCCTCCGGCGCCCCACATTCGTGGCAGGCCGGGGTCGCCTCCCGTCTCGCGATTTGGTGCAGATACTTTCCGAAGCATCCATGCCCGGAAAGCACCTGCACCAATCGGAAGGTCAGCGACCCGAACCGCCGCCGCACCCAACCCCGGAGGACCGGTCTAATGGCCTCCACCGTCCACTGACCAGGGACCGGTGGAGCCAGGTCCTCCGCCCACCGCCGCAACAAGGCAGCCCGCGCCTGCCGCCGCATGCGTGCGACCTCCTCCCACACCGGGAACTCCCCTTCGGATCTCCTCGCCGCCACGAAGTGGTAGACTTCGGCGAGGATCTCCGCTTGGAGAGCCCAGGGGGGATCACCGGCCAGCACGCACGCTGCCGTCCAGGACACCGTCCGGTATCCGCGGATCGCCCTCGTCGCTATGACCCGCTGCGGACGTCGCAGCAGGGTCATATTCCCGCGACTGAGGGCGTCCACCCAGACAGGTGCCCCGTACAGGGCCATACTCCGGATTACTCCGGAGTACAGCCGGCGACATGTGGCGCTCGGGCCGCCCACGTTGGGCAGCAGCCTCCCTAAAGCGGCCGCGGCTCCTAGGACTCTTGGGGCCAGCTGGGTGAAATGGGCCCCAAAAGTCCACCTCCCGTCCAGGATGAGACCCAGATATTTCATCTGGGTCCCAACCCGGACCAGGACCCCGTCCAGGAATATCCTCGTTCCTGGAGGGGGTCCCCCCCGAGGCCCATGGAACAACAGGGCCTCAGTCTTGGAGAGGGCTACCTCCAGTCCCAGGGAGCGTATGCGATCGACTACTAGGGTGGTGCCCACCGTAGCCAACCGCACCGCTTCCCTGAGGTCCCTCCCCCTGACTACGACCTTGACGAGCCGCACGTCACAACGGCCCGCCTCGGCAACTGCTGCGGCCACCTTCTCCTTCGTGGCCGCGTCGTCCAAGCCCGTGACGCGGAGGTCCGTCAACTTCACAGGCCTGGTGACGGTGGCCACCTCCGACAGGACATCGCGGAGTTTCTCCGCGAGCCTGTCGGCCTTCTCTCCGTTTTGGGAGCCAGGAATCTCCAGCATCCTGGCTCCCGTGGCCGTCTGACGAAACCGGATTTGGCCAATCCCCAGCTCCTGGAGATTGACCTTTTCCTGGGCCACCTGGAGGACAGCGCTGTACGTTACCCCCTTATCCGCTGCCGCGGGCTGCAGCGACAACACTACAGCCGCGGACTTCGGGGGCCTCAGCGCCGCCGTCGGCTTCGGGGCAGCAGCGGCGGTACGTGCCGCTGGGGCAACTACAGGCGCAGAGGGGGGGGAAGTTTTCTTCCCCTTCCCCTTGCCCTTCTTTGTCACCGTTGCCCAGGTTTCCTGGGGAACGGCGACGGAGACGACAGGGTTAACCTCCCTCGAGGGACCCGCCACTGGTGCCACTGAGGGGGCAGCCCGCTTGCCCGCTTTGGGGGCAGGGGCAGGGGCCCTCTGTGGTGTCGGCTTCGGTGGCACGGCAGCCACCACAGCCCTCCTAGCGTCTGCCTTAAGTGGCGGGCGAACCACCGGGGCCGGCAGAAGGCGCTCCTCGATCCCCGCAATTCGGGCGTTCAACATAGTCCCGAACGTGGAGGTCAAGGAGCGCTTCAGCTCCTCGACCAGGTCCGCCCCCACAATGACGGGCGCTGCCTGCGTTCCCGTCGCGGCCGCAGCAGACACAGCGGCAGAGGTGGCAGCGGCCGCCTCTGATTTTGCTTCGGTGAAGCCACGACGAAGCGACTTCACCTCAGCCCTCAGTGCCTCGGTCTCGAGGCGCAGGCGGCCGTTATCGGCTCTCAGCCGCCGCGTCTCCTCCGCCTCGCTCCGGTCCGCAAGAGCGTCAACCACCTCACGTAGGCCCGATGCAGACCCCTTCAGACGGGCGACAAATTCACCCTTGAGGTTGCCCGACTTGCGAGCGACCTCTAAAATGCATGCGAGCTTCTGGCCCGCATGCGCCCTCAATTGCTGCGCGTTCAGCGCGCTGATATCCCCGACCATCGCGGCGACATCGGTATCACTACCGGTCGTCGTGAGGTCAGGGACAGCAGCGGCGGCACGCTCCTTCCTGTAAGGCCTGCTCTGCAGGACCTCCGTCAGTGCAGGTTTGAGGAAGTCCTCCCTGGATGACGAAGGCCCCGCCTTAGCAGTCCTCCCTCTACCCCTCCTGGATGTATTGACCTTCGCGGCCGCTGACCCCTCGGTCTCCGTGTCCGAGTCTAAATACCCGGGCACGAAGAACGAGGAAGACGGCCGTTTCCGAGCCAACACACCCTCTTCGACAGGTTCCGACAGGTCGGACTCCATCCCTTCCTCCTGAGAGGGGCCCTGAGAAGGGCCTTTTTTGGGAGGAGAACCAACCTGCGTCACCAAAACGTCCTCATTTACGGAATCGGACCCAATGTCCGACTCCACACCATCCCGCGAGGAGGGGCCCTGAGAAGGGCCTTTTAGGAACCTCCCCGCCACGTCGCGCAAAGGCTTCGGCATGCCTCAGCCCTCCGCGACCCAAAACAAACAACAAAACACCCCACAACAAACTCCCGAACACAACACAACAAATTCACAATTCCGCCAAATCTAGCCACTTTTACCCCAACCTTTTTTTTTTTTTTTTTTTTTTTTTTTTTTTTTTTTTTTTTTTTTGAGGGGGGGAAATGCCCACGCATTTCCCTTCCGCCATGGGGATGACGGAAGGGGGTATGTGGGACTCGAACCCACTAAAACCCCCCCGGTTAAGTCCCCCGCCATAGTGGGGCAAGATGGGGTCGCGTTAGCATTCACCATCTCACCCCGACGGGTGGCCCGGAAACCAGCCGGGCCCCGGCCATGTGTGGGGCCGTGCAAGCCGGCGGAGTCCCCCGATCTCCGCCAGTGACCCCACAAACGCGCCCTGAAAAGGGCGCCCCCTCCAACTTACGCTGTCCCTCCCTCCAAGCCTGCCCGGTATGGGTAGCCCTGCCGGTATAGCCTTGAAGATCATTGGGACACGCAAGCCCTCATCCGCGCCCTGAAAAGGGCGCCCCCTCCAACTTACGCTGTCCCTCCCTCCAAGCCTGCCCGGTATGGGTAGCCCTGCCGGTATAGCCTTGAAGATCATTGGGACACGCAAGCCCTCATCCGCGCCCTGAAAAGGGCGCCCCCTCCACTTACGCTGATCCCTCCCTCCAAGCCTGCCCGGTATGGGTAGACCTGCCGGTATAGCCTTGAAGATCATTGGGACACGCAAGCCGACCAGAGCAGCGAATGCCGCCCCAGCCCTCCCGCCACAGTGCGCCCTGAAAAGGGCACACTCCGTCCGCCCAAAGGGCCCTGAAAAGGGCCTCGCCGGGCCCTCATCCGCGCCCTGAAAAGGGCGCCCCCTCCACTTGCGCTGATCCCTCCCTCCAAGCCTGCCCGGTATGGGTAGCCCTGCCGGTATAGCCTTGAAGATCATTGGGACACGCAAGCCGACCAGAGCAGCAAATGCCGCCCCAGCCCTCCCTCCACAGTGCGCCCTGAAAAGGGCACACTCCCCGCTCGCCCGACGGGCCCATAAAGGGCTACGCCGAGCCCTCATCCGCGCCCTAAAAAGGGCGCCCCCTCCGCTTGCGCTGATCCCTCCCTCCAAGCCTGTCCGGTATGGGTATACCTGCCGGCATAGCCTTGAAGATCATTGGGACGCGCAAGCCCACCGGAGCAGCATACACCGCCCCGGCCCTCCCATGGTGCTCCTCCACGAGCCCACCATGCTTGGCCCATCCACAGTGCCCCATAGGGACACGCGGAGGGCCCCCCCCCTGTCAGTCCATTAGTTGCTCGACAATAAGATCCCACGTATGAGAAGTTATTATCGGGCTTAAACGAGGCGCACCGTCCCGTAAGCTTCCGTTCACTTGGATCCGGCTGATCGACAAGCGACAAGAGCCTACAGGCACACGAGAAGGTTGACTGACATGGCACCCCACTTTTACCCCAACCTAACCTAACCTAACCTAACCTAACCTTTTTTTTTTTTTTTTTTTTTTGAGGGGGGGAAAATGCCCACGCATTTCCCTTCCGCCATGGGGGTGACGGAAGGGGGTATGTGGGACTCGAACCCACTAAAAACCCCCCCGGTGAGCAATCCACCGCCGTAGTGGGACGAGATGGGGTCGCGTTAGCATTCACCATCTCGTCCCGGCGGGCGGCCCGGGAACCGGTCCGGGCCTCGGCCTCAAGGAGGGGTAACCTACTCACCATAGGTTACCCCTCAGACGTGTGGGGCCGTGCAAGCCGGCAGAGAGTCCCCCGACTCTCCGCCAGTGACCCCACTACGGAGGAAGAAGAAGGCGGGCAAACCGCCCCCTTCGTCCCCCTGTACGTCTGCGCCGGAGCGGATCAGAGCGGGCGTCATCCTCTCTGATCCGCTCAGCGGCCTCCTTCTGCGACATGACCTCTTCGCAGAAGGAGACCATCGCCTGCCACTCCCTCTCTCCGCCGAGCATGGCACTTACCACGCTCGGTAGAGAGAGGTCCCGGCCCAGGATCGCTGAAAGCGTGTGCCGCATGGGACCCCACGCAGCACACACCTCCAGCGTGTGGAGCGCCGTGTCCTCCGGCGCCCCACATTCGTGGCAGGCCGGGGTCGCCTCCCGTCTCGCGATTTGGTGCAGATACTTTCCGAAGCATCCATGCCCGGAAAGCACCTGTACCAATCGGAAGGTCAGCGACCCGAACCGCCGCCGCACCCAACCCCGGAGGGCCGGTCTAATGGCCTCCACCGTCCACTGACCAGGGACCGGTGGAGCCAGGTCCTCCGCCCACCGCCGCAACAAGGCGGCCCGCGCCTGCCGCCGCATGCGCCCGACCTCCTCCCACACTGGGAACTCCCCCTCGGATCTCCTCGCCGCTATGAAGTGATACACTTCGGCGAGGATCTCCGCTTGGAGAGCCCAGGGGGGATCACCGGCCAGCACGCACGCTGCCGTCCAGGACACCGTCCGGTATCCGCGGATCGCCCTCGTCGCTATGACCCGCTGCGGACGTCGCAGCAGGGTCATATTCCCGCGACTGAGGGCGTCCACCCAGACAGGTGCCCCGTACAGGGCCATACTCCGGATGACTCCGGAGTACAGCCGGCGACATGTGGCGCTCGGGCCGCCCACGTTGGGCAGCAGCCTCCCTAAAGCGGCCGCGGCTCCTAGGACTCTTGGGGCCAGCTGGGTGAAATGGGCCCCAAAAGTCCACCTCCCGTCCAGGATGAGACCCAGATATTTCATCTGGGTCCCAACCCGGACCAGGACCCCGTCCAGGAATATCCTCGTTCCTGGAGGGGGTCCCCCCCGAGGCCCATGGAACAACAGGGCCTCAGTCTTGGAGAGGGCTACCTCCAGTCCCAGGGAGCGTATGCGATCGACTACTAGGGTGGTGCCCACCGTAGCCAACCGCATCGCTTCCCTGAGGTCCCTCCCCCTGACTACGACCAGGGTGTCGTCCGCGTAACACGCCACCCGCATATTTGCGGGAAGCGTGCCACGGAGCACCCAGTCGTAGCCAATGTTCCACAGGAGCGGTCCCAGCACCGACCCCTGCGGAACACCGCGGACGACGCGACGGTGTCTCAAGCCGTCGCGTCCTTCCACCAGGACTTCACGGTCCTGGAGGTAGTCCGCCAACAGCCGCCGCAGATACAGGGGCACTCCGTGATAGAGGAGCGCCTCCCGTATCGTTCCGTGCGGCAGGCTGTTGAAGGCGTTGGCTATGTCGAGCGAGACAGCCAACGCCTTTTCCCCCCCGTGGACCGCCTCTTGGGTCCACTCTTTGAGCCAGAGCAGGGCGTCTATTGTAGACCGCCCCGCTCTGAACCCATACTGGGCCTGTGACAGCCCAGGCCCAGTCCCCTCTAGGTGCCGGATGACACGGGAAGCAACTACTCTCTCCAGTAGCTTCCCCGTGTCATCCAGCAGCACTATTGGCCTGTATACGGAAGGCGAGTCTACGGCACGACCCTCCTTCCGCAACAGGCACAATTTGCCGTCCTTCCACAGCTTCGGGAACCGTCCCGACGTGAGACACGCGTCGAACAGTTCCCGAAGCTGTACACCCATCTCCCCCAAGGCGAGCCGCAGGACCCGCTTCGGGATCCCGTCTGGACCCGGTGCCGTCCTCTTGCCGCGTAAGCGGCCGACGGCAACCTCCATCTCCACCTCTGAGACGAGGGGGACGGAGGCCGGGTCCAACTCCTCGGGGGGAAAGGACGGCGCTGTCATTGTGGGCGGGGTGTGGTGGGGGTCGATGTCGGGAAAGAGCCCCTCCAACACCGTGCCCAGAAGCTCCGGCTCCAGGGACCCCGCAATCGGGGGCGTCAGGCCCCGGAACTTTGTCCGGGCTGCCCTATAAGGACGCCCCCATGGGTCCCTGTCGAGGCCCTCCAGAGCCTCGTCCCAGGCCCGCGTCTTGGCCCGACCGATTGCCAGCTGCAGCTCCCGCTTTGCGTCGCGGTAGGAGCTGTACAGCTGGCACTCAGCTGCCAGCTCCTCAGCTGACAGCTCCGCATCGGTCCGGCCATGACGCCGCCTCCTGCAGCGGGCGTAGGGCCGCCGCGCCGTCGAGCAGGCGGCTCGGAGATCTGCTATCTCCGAGCTCCACCAGTACACCTCGCGGCGGCCCGGGAGGCGCCGGGACCTGGGCATGGCGGCGTCGCAGACCGCCGTCACCGCCTCCCGGAAGTGGCCCGCTGCGACGTCCACCTCCGGGTGCGTGGGCGCAGCAGACCACGACTGGACGATCGCCGCCTCAACAGCCAGTTCGGCGTCGAGGCGACTAATCGACCAGCGTGGGAAGTCCGCACGCACCACGCGCCTCCCTTGTATGTCGGAGGTGGAGATCTCGAACCTTATATATTTATGGTCCGAGAGAGTCTCCACCTCCGACATCACCCTCCACGCCCGGGCACGTGCAGCGACAGCGGGGGTGGCGAACGTAACGTCCACCACGGACCCCCCTCGCTGTCGCACGCACGTGTGGGCCGACCCTCTATTCAGAAGGGTCAGCCCTGTGGCAACCGCCCACTCCCTGACAATCTCCCCTCGAGAGTCAGTAGTGGGGTTGCCCCAGTCCCGGGCCTTGGCGTTCAGGTCCCCCATTAGGAGGACCTGACGTGGCACCTGCCTTCGCACCGCCGCGGCCAGGAGGTCCATAAAGACCTCCAGCTCCGCAGCGGTTCTATTGGGGGAGAAGTATGCGCCGACGACCGCATACTCCCCCCACTTGGCCACCACGTACCCTGAACCCCTCTCTTCGACTGAGAGGGGTGGGTCGCCACTCCTTCCCACAATGGCCACGGAGTCGTCCAGGTCCCCAGCCCAACATGTATGTTGGGGGGGCACGTGGTACGGCTCCGCGGCGACCGCCACATTAACTTCCCACTGCGCCAGGGACTGCATAAGCAGATCCTGGGCCCTGGCGCAGTGGTTGAGGTTCGTCTGGAGGAGGTTGAGATGTCTGACCTGATCCATCAGTCAGACATCACAACCACCTCGCTCGCCACTGGGCGAGCTACCTCAGGGGCGGCAGGGGCGGTCCGGGCCCCGGCAACTTTGCCCTTCGTCTTTGGGGGAACGCAGCTGCGTCCCCCCATTACGTGCCCGGAGGGCCTGCCGGACTCGGCGCATATAGCGCATCGCGGCTCGGCCCTCCCGCAGGTGGCCGCCTTGTGACCTGCGCCTCCACACCGGAAACACAGGTCCCCTCTGTCCGCCGCCGCGGGGCACTGAGGGCGAGTGTGCCCCAGCCCCATGCACCTGTAGCAGCGCATGGGACGCACCCCCAGTGACACCACACGTGCCGAGCTCCACCCTACCAGCAGCACTTTGGCTGCCGAAATCGGGCATGACACCAGGGTGGAGCCGTTGCCGCCGAGGCCGGAGCGGATCTCTCCGGCCTTGACGAGCCGTAAGTCACAGCGGCCCGCCTCGGCAACCGCCGCGGCCACCTTCTCCTTGGTGGCCGCGTCGTCCAGACCCGTGATGCGGAGGTTCGTCGCCTTCACGGGCCTGGTGACGCTAGCCACCTCCGACAGGACATCGCGGAGTTTCTCCGCGAGCCTGTCGGCCTTCTCTGAGTTTTGGGAGCCAGGAATTTCTAGCATCCTGGCTCCCGTAGCCGTCTGACGAAATTGGACTCGGTCAATCCCCAGCTCCTGGAGACTGACCTTGTCCTGAGCCATCTGTAGAACAGCGCTATATGTAACCCCCTTATCCGCGGCCTCGGGTTGTAGCGACAACACGATGGCAGCGGACTTTGGGGGCTTCAGCGCCGCCATCGGCTTCGAGGCAGCAGCGGCGGGACGTGCCACTGGAGCAACCACAGGTGCAGAGGGAGGGGAAGTTTTCTTCCCCTTCCCCTTACCCTTCTTCGTCACCGTCGCCCAGGTTTCCTGGGGAACGGCGACAGGGGCAGCCTCCCTCGAGGGACCCGCCACTGGTGCCACCGAGGGGGCAGCGCGCTTGCCCGCTTTGGGGGCAGGGGCAGGGGCCCTCTGTGGAGTCGGCTTCGGTGGCACGGCAGCCACCACAGCCCTCCTAGCGTCTGCCTTAAGTGGCGGGCGAACCACCGGGGCCGGCAGAAGGCGCTCCTCGATCCCCGCAAGGCGAGCGTTGAGCATTTGCCCAAACGTGGAGGTCAAGGAGCGCTTCAGCTCCTCGACCAGGTCCGCCCCCACAATGACGGGCGCTGCCTGCGTCCCCGTCGCGGCCGCAGCAGACGCAGCGGCAGAGGTGGCGGCGGCCGCCTCCGACTTCGCTTCGGTGAAGCCACGACGAAGCGACTTCACCTCAGCCCTCAATGCCTCCGTCTGAAGGCGCAGGCGGCCGTTATCCGCCCTCAGCCGTCGCGTCTCCTCCGCCTCGCTCCGGTCCGCAAGAGCGTCCACCACCTCTCTCAGGCCGGACGCAGACCCCTTCAAGCGTGCGACAAATTCGCCCTTGAGGTTGCCGGATTTCCGAGCAACCTCCAAAATACAGGCGAGCTTCTCGCCCGCATGCGCCCTCAACTCTTGCGCGTTGAGCGCGCTTACATCCCCGACCATCGCGGCGACATCGGTATCGCTACCGGTCGTCGTGAGGTCAGGGACAGCAGCGGCACGCTCCTTCCTGTACTGCCTGCTCTGCAGGACCTCCGCCAGTGCAGGTCGGAGAAACTCCTCCCTGGACAATGAGGGGGCCACTTTGGTGGACCTCCTCCCTCCCCTCTTCGCCGAGTTGACCTTGGCGGCTGATGTCCCCTCGGTCTCCGTGTCCGAGTCCAAATACCCGGGCACAAAGAACGAGGAAGACGGCCGCTTCCGAGCCAACTCACCCTCACCGATCCCCGACACGTCGGAGTCCACCCTTTCCTCCGAAGAGGGGCCCTGAGAAGGGCCTTTCTTGGGTGGACAACTCCGCGTCCCTACTTCCGAGTCGACCTCCACGTCCGACGACTCCACACTCACCTGCGAGGAGGGGCCCTGAGAAGGGCCTTTTAAAAACCTCCCCGCCACGTCGCGCAAAGGCTTCGGCATGCCTCAGCCTTCCGCGACCCAAGACACACAACAAAACCCCCAGACAACAAACACAAAACCCTCCAAACTCCCCTACAACAAAAACCCTCCAAACAAAAACAAGCGCAAAAACTCCGTCACATCTAACCACACCAACCTTTTTTTTTTTTTTTTTTTTTTTTTTTTTTTTTGAGGGGGGGAAATGCCCACGCATTTCCCTTCCGCCATGGGGATGACGGAAGGGGGTATGTGGGACTCGAACCCACTAAAACCCCCCCGGTTAAGTCCCCCGCCATAGTGGGGCAAGATGGGGTCGCGTTAGCATTCACCATCTCACCCCGACGGGTGGCCCGGAAACCAGCCGGGCCCCGGCCATGTGTGGGGCCGTGCAAGCCGGCGGAGTCCCCCGATCTCCGCCAGTGACCCCACAAACGCGCCCTGAAAAGGGCGCCCCCTCCAACTTACGCTGTCCCTCCCTCCAAGCCTGCCCGGTATGGGTAGCCCTGCCGGTATAGCCTTGAAGATCATTGGGACACGCAAGCCCTCATCCGCGCCCTGAAAAGGGCGCCCCCTCCAACTTACGCTGTCCCTCCCTCCAAGCCTGCCCGGTATGGGTAGCCCTGCCGGTATAGCCTTGAAGATCATTGGGACACGCAAGCCCTCATCCGCGCCCTGAAAAGGGCGCCCCCTCCACTTACGCTGATCCCTCCCTCCAAGCCTGCCCGGTATGGGTAGACCTGCCGGTATAGCCTTGAAGATCATTGGGACACGCAAGCCGACCAGAGCAGCGAATGCCGCCCCAGCCCTCCCGCCACAGTGCGCCCTGAAAAGGGCACACTCCGTCCGCCCAACGGGCCCTGAAAAGGGCCTCGCCGGGCCCTCATCCGCGCCCTGAAAAGGGCGCCCCCTCCACTTACGCTGATCCCTCCCTCCAAGCCTGCCCGGTATGGGTAGCCCTGCCGGTATAGCCTTGAAGATCATTGGGACACGCAAGCCGACCAGAGCAGCAAATGCCGCCCCAGCCCTCCCTCCACAGTGCGCCCTGAAAAGGGCACACTCCCCGCTCGCCCGACGGGCCCATAAAGGGCCACGCCGAGCCCTCATCCGCGCCCTAAAAAGGGCGCCCCCTCCGCTTGCGCTGATCCCTCCCTCCAAGCCTGTCCGGTATGGGTATACCTGCCGGCATAGCCTTGAAGATCATTGGGACGCGCAAGCCCACCGGAGCAGCATACGCAGCACCGCCCCGGCCCTCCCATGGTGCGCCTCCACGAGCCCACCATGCTTGGCCCATCCACAGTGCCCCATAGGGACACGCGGAGGGCCCCCCCCCTGTCAGTCCATTAGTTGCTCGACAATAAGATCCCACGTATGAGAAGTTATTATCGGGCTTAAACGAGGCGCACCGTCCCGTAAGCTTCCGTTCACTTGGATCCGGCTGATCGACAAGCGACAAGAGCCTACAGGCACACGAGAAGGTTGACTGACATGGCACCCCTTTTTTTTTTTTTTTTTTTTTTTTTTTTTGAGGGGGGGAAATGCCCACGCATTTCCCTTCCGCCATGGGGATGACGGAAGGGGGTATGTGGGACTCGAACCCACTAAAACCCCCCCGGTTAAGTCCCCCGCCATAGTGGGGCAAGATGGGGTCGCGTTAGCATTCACCATCTTACCCCGACGGGTGGCCCGGAAACCAGCCGAGCCCCGGCCATGTGTGGGGCCGTGCAAGCCGGCGGAGTTCCCCGATCTCCGCCAGTGACCCCACAAACGCGCCCTGAAAAGGGCGCCCCCTCCAACTTACGCTGTCCCTCACTCCAAGCCTGCCCGGTATGGGTAGCCCTGCCGGTATAGCCTTGAAGATCATTGGGACACGCAAGCCCTCATCCGCGCCCTGAAAAGGGCGCCCCCTCCAACTTACGCTGTCCCTCCCTCCAAGCCTGCCCGGTATGGGTAGCCCTGCCGGTATAGCCTTGAAGATCATTGGGACACGCAAGCCCTCATCCGCGCCCTGAAAAGGGCGCCCCCTCCACTTACGCTGATCCCTCCCTCCAAGCCTGCCCGGTATGGGTAGACCTGCCGGTATAGCCTTGAAGATCATTGGGACACGCAAGCCGACCAGAGCAGCGAATGCCGCCCCAGCCCTCCCGCCACAGTGCGCCCTGAAAAGGGCACACTCCGTCCGCCCAACGAACCCTGAAAAGGGCCTCGCCGGGCCCTCATCCGCGCCCTGAAAAGGGCGCCCCCTCCACTTACGCTGATCCCTCCCTCCAAGCCTGCCCGGTATGGGTAGCCCTGCCGGTATAGCCTTGAAGATCATTGGGACACGCAAGCCGACCAGAGCAGCAAATGCCGCCCCAGCCCTCCCTCCACAGTGCGCCCTGAAAAGGGCACACTCCCCGCGCGCCCGACGGGCCCATAAAGGGCCACGCCGAGCCCTCATCCGCGCCCTAAAAAGGGCGCCCCCTCCACTTGCGCTGATCCCTCCCTCCAAGCCTGTCCGGTATGGGTATACCTGCCGGCATAGCCTTGAAGATCATTGGGACGCGCAAGCCCACCGGAGCAGCATACACCGCCCCGGCCCTCCCATGGTGCTCCTCCACGAGCCCACCATGCTTGGCCCATCCACAGTGCCCCATAGGGACACGCGGAGGGCCCCCCCCTGTCAGTCCATTAGTTGCTCGACAATAAGATCCCACGTATGAGAAGTTATTATCGGGCTTAAACGAGGCGCACCGTCCCGTAAGCTTCCGTTCACTTGGATCCGGCTGATCGACAAGCGACAAGAGCCTACAGGCACACGAGAAGGTTGACTGACATGGCACCCCGACATGGCACCCCTGCACCAACCTTTTTTTTTTTTTTTTTTTTTTTTTGAGGGGGGGAAAATGCCCACGCATTTCCCTTCCGCCATGGGGGTGACGGTATGTGGGACTCGAACCCACTAAAAACCCCCCCGGTGAGCAGTCCACCGCCGTAGTGGGACGAGATGGGGTCGCGTTAGCATTCACCATCTCGTCCCGGCGGGCGGCCCGGGAACCGGTCCGGGCCTCGGCCTCAAGGAGGGGTAACCTACTCACCATAGGTTACCCCTCAGACGTGTGGGGCCGTGCAAGCCGGCAGAGAGTCCCCCGACTCTCCGCCAGTGACCCCACTACGGAGGAAGAAGAAGGCGGGCGAACCGCCCCCTTCGTCCCCCTGTACGTCTGCGCCGGAGCGGATCAGAGCGGGCGTCATCCTCTCTGATCCGCTCAGCGGCCTCCTTCTGCGACATAACGGCTTCGCAGAAGGAGACCATCGCCTGCCACTCCCTCTCTCCGCCGAGCATGGCACTTACCACGCTCGGCAGAGAGAGGTCCCGGCCCAGGATCGCTGAAAGCGTGTGCCGCATGGGACCCCACGCGGCACACACCTCCAGCGTGTGGAGCGCCGTATCCTCCGGCGCCCCACATTCGTGGCAGGCCGGGGTCGCCTCTCGTCTCGCGATTTGGTGCAGATACTTTCCAAAGCATCCATGCCCGGAAAGCACCTGCACCAATCGGAAGGTCAGCGACCCGAACCGCCGCCGCACCCAACCCCGGAGGACCGGTCTAATGGCCTCCACCGTCCACTGACCAGGGACCGGTGGAGCCAGGTCCTCCGCCCACCGCCGCAACAAGGCAGCCCGCGCCTGCCGCCGCATGCGTGCGACCTCCTCCCACACCGGGAACTCCCCCTCGGATCTCCTCGCCGCCACGAAGTGGTAGACTTCGGCGAGGATCTCCGCTTGGAGAGCCCAGGGGGGATCACCGGCCAGCACGCACGCTGCCGTCCAGGACACCGTCCGGTATCCGCGGATCGCCCTCGTCGCTATGACCCGCTGCGGACGTCGCAGCAGGGTCATATTCCCGCGACTGAGGGCGTCCACCCAGACAGGTGCCCCGTACAGGGCCATACTCCGGATGACTCCGGAGTACAGCCGGCGACATGTGGCGCTCGGGCCGCCCACGTTGGGCAGCAGCCTCCCTAAAGCGGCAGCGGCTCCTAGGACTCTTGGGGCCAGCTGGGTGAAATGGGCCCCAAAAGTCCACCTCCCGTCCAGGATGAGACCCAGATATTTCATCTGGGTCCCAACCCGGACCAGGACCCCGTCCAGGAATATCCTCGTTCCTGGAGGGGGTCCCCCCCGAGGCCCATGGAACAACAGGGCCTCAGTCTTGGAGAGGGCTACCTCTAGTCCCAGGGAGCGTATGCGATCGACTACGATAGTGGTGCCCACCGTAGCCAACCGCATCGCTTCCCCGAGGTCCCTCCCCCTGACTACGACCAGGGTGTCGTCCGCGTAACACGCCACCCGCATATTTGCGGGAAGCGTGCCACGGAGCACCCAGTCGTAGCCAATGTTCCACAGGAGCGGTCCCAGCACCGACCCCTGCGGAACACCGCGGACGACGCGACGGTGTCTCAAGCCGTCGCGTCCTTCCACCAGGACTTCGCGGTCCTGGAGGTAGTCCGCCAACAGCCGCCGCAAATACAGGGGCACTCCATGATAGAGGAGCGCCTCCCGTATTGTTCCATGCGGCAGGCTGTTGAAGGCGTTGGCTATGTCGAGCGAGACAGCCAACGCCTTGTCCCCCCCGTGGACCGCCTCTTGGGTCCACCCCTTGAGCCAGAGCAGGGCGTCTATTGTAGACCGCCCCGCTCTGAACCCATACTGGGCCTGCGACAGCCCAGGCCCAGTCCCCTCTAGGTGCCGGATGACACGGGAAGCAACTACTCTCTCCAGTAGCTTTCCCGTGTCATCCAGCAGCACTATTGGCCTGTATGCGGAAGGCGAGTCTACGGCACGACCCTCCTTCCGCAACAGGCACAACTTTCCGTCCTTCCACAGCTTCGGGAACCGCCCTGACGTGAGACATTCGTCGAACAGTTCCCGAAGCTGTACACCCATCTCCCCCAAGGCAAGTCGCAGGACCCGCTTCGGGATCCCGTCTGGACCCGGTGCCGTCCTCTTGCCGCGTAAGCGGCCGACGGCAACCTCCATCTCCACCTCTGAGACGAGGGGGACGGAGGCCGGGTCCAACTCCTCGGGGGGGAAGGACGGCGCTGTCATTGTGGGCGGGGTGTGGTGGGGGTCGATGTCGGGAAAGAGCCCCTCCAACACCCCGCCCAGAAGCTCCGGCTCCAGGGACTCTGCGATCGGGGGCGTCTGGCCCCGGAACTTATTCCGGGCTGCCCTATAAGGACGCCCCCATGGGTCCCTGTCGAGGCCTTCCAGAGCCTCGTCCCAGGCCCGCGTCTTGGCCCGACCGATTGCCAGCTGCAGCTCCCGCTTTGCGTCGCGGTAGGAGCTGTACAGCTGGCACTCAGCTGCCAGCTCCTCAGCTGACAGCTCCGCATCGGTCCGGCCGTGACGCCGCCTCCTGCAGCGGGCGTAGGGCCGCCGCGCCGTCGAGCAGGCGGCTCGGAGATTTGCTATCTCCGAGCTCCACCAGTACACCTCGCGGCGGCCCGGGAGGCGCCGGGACCTGGGCATGGCGGCGTCACATACCGCCGTCACCGCCTCCCGGAAGTGGCTAGCTGCGACGTCCACTTCCGGGTGCGTGGGCGCAGCAGACCACGACTGGACGATCGCCGCCTCAACAGCCAGTTCGGCGTCGAGGCGACTGATCGACCAGCGTGGGAAGTCCGCACGCACCACGCGCCTCCCTTGTATGTCGGAGGTGGAGATCTCGAACCGTATATATTTATGGTCCGAGAGAGTCTCCACCTCCGACATCACCCTCCACGCCCGGGCACGTGCAGCGACAGCGGGGGTGGCGAACGTAACGTCCACCACGGACCCCCCTCGCTGTCGCACGCACGTGTGGGCCGACCCTCTATTTAGAAGGGTCAGCCCTGTGGCAACCGCCCACTCCCTGACAATCTCCCCACGAGTGTCAGTAGTGGGGTTGCCCCAGTCCCGGGCCTTGGCGTTCAGATCCCCCATAAGGAGGACCTGACGTGGCACCATTCTTCGCACCGCCGCGGCCAGGAGGTCCATATAGGCCTCCAGCTCCGCAGCGGTTCTATTGGGGGAGAAGTATGCGCCGACGACCGCATACTCCCCCCACTTGGCCACCACGTACCCCGAACCCCTCTCTTCGACTGAGAGGGGGGGGCCGCCACTCCTTCCCACAATGGCCACGGAGTCATCCAGGTCCCCAGCCCAACATGTATGTTGGGGGGGAACGTGGTACGGCTCCGCGGCGACCGCCACATCAATTTCCCACTGCGCCAGGGACTGCATGAGCAGATCCTGGGCCCTGGCGCAGTGGTTGAGGTTCGTCTGGAGGAGGTTGAGATGTCTGACCTGATCCATCAGTCAGACATCTCAACCACCTCGCTCGCCGCTGGGCGAGCTACCTCAGGGGCGGCAGGGGCGGTCCGGGCCCCGGCAACTTTGCCCTTCGTCTTTGGGGGAACGCAGCTGCGTCCCCCCATTACGTGCCCGGAGGGCCTGCCCGACTCTGCGCATATCGCGCAGCGTGGCTCGGCCCTCCCGCAGGTGGCCGCCTTGTGACCTGCGCCTCCACACCGGAAGCACAGGTCCCCTCTGTCCGCCGCCGCGGGGCACTGAGGGCGGGTGTGCCCTAGCCCCATGCACCTGTAGCAGCGCATGGGACGCACCCCCAGTGACACCACACGTGCCGAGCTCCACCCTACCAGCAGCCTGCCCTTTTCCAGCAGCACTTTGGCTGCCAGGATTGGGCAGGACACAAGGGTGGAGCCAGTACCGCCCAAGCCGGAGCGGATCTCTCCGGCTTTGACGAGCCGCACGTCACAGCGACCCGCCTCGGCAACCGCCGCGGCCACCTTCTCCTTGGTGGCCGCGTCGTCCAGACCCGTGATGCGGAGGTCTGTCGTCTTCACGGGCCTGGTGACGCTGGCCACCTCCGACAGGACATCGCGGAGCTTCTCCGCGAGCCTGTCGGCCTTCTCTCCGTTTTGGGAGCCAGGGATCTCCAGCATCCTGGCTCCCGTGGCCGTCTGGCGGAACTGGACTCGGTCAATCCCCAGCTCCTGGAGACTGACCTTGTCCTGGGCCATCTTAAGGACGGCGCTATAAGTTACCCCCTTTTCCACGGCCTCGGGTTGCAACGACAACACGATGGCCGCGGACTTCGGGGGCCTCAGCGCCGCCATAGGCTTCGGGGCAGCAGCGACGGGTCTTGCCGCTGGGGCAACCACAGGTGCAGAGGGAGGGGAAGTTTTCTTCCCCTTCCCCTTGCCCTTCCTTGTCACCGTCGCCCAAGTTTCTTGGGGAACGGCGACAGGGGCAGCCTCCCTCGAGGGACCCGCTACTGGTGCCACCGAGGGGGCAGCCCGCTTGCCCGCTTTGGGGGCAGGGACAGGAGCCCGCTGTGGCTTTTGCTTGGGTGGCATGGCAGCCACCGCAGCCCTCCCAACGTCTGCCCTCAGTGGCGGACGAACCACAGGAGCCGGCAAGAGGCGCTCCTCGATCCCCGCAAGTCGTGCGTTGAGCATCTGCCCAAACGTGGAGGTCAAGGAGCGCTTCAGCTCCTCGACCAGGTCGGCTCCCACAATGACGGGGGCCGCCTGCGTCCCAGTCGCGGCCGATGCAGCGGCGGCAGCCTCCGATTTTGCTTCGGTGAAGCCACGACGAAGTGCCTTCACCTCAGCTCGCAAAGCCTCAGTCTCAAGGCGCAGGCGGCCGTTATCGGCTCTCAGCCGCCGCGTCTCCTCCGCCTCGCTCCGGTCCGCAAGAGCGTCCACTACCTCTCGCAGGCCGGACGCAGACCCCTTCAGGCGGGCGACAAACTCGCCCTTGAGGTTGCCCGACTTCCGGGCTACCTCCAAAATGAAGGCGAGCTTCTCGCCCGCATGCGCCCTCAACTGCTGCGCGTTCAGCGCGCTAATGTCCCCGACCATCGCGGCGACATCGGTATCACTACCGGTCGTCGTGAGGTCAGGGACAGCAGCGGCTCGCTCCTTCCTATAGGACCTGGTTTGCAGGACCTCGGCCAATGCAGGTCGGAGAAACTCCTCCCTGGACAATGAGGGGGCCACTTTGGTGGACCTCCTCCCTCCCCTCTTCGCCGAGTTGACCTTGGCGGCTGTTGCCCCTCGGTCTCCGTGTCCGAGTCCAAATACCCGGGCACGAAGAACGAGGAAGACGGCCGCTTCCGAGCCAACTCAACTTCACCCATCCCCGACACGTCGGAGTCCACCCTTTCCTCCGAAGAGGGGCCCTGAGAAGGGCCTTTTTTGGGTAGACAACCACGCGTCCCTACCTCCGAGTCGACCTCCACGTCCGACTCCACACTCACCTGCGAGGAGGGGCCCTGAGAAGGGCCTTTTAAAAACCTCCCCGCCACGTCGCGCAAAGGCTTCGGCATGCCTCAGCCTTCCGCGACCCAAGACACGCAACAAACCCCCAACACAAAAACACAACACCCTCCAAACTCAAAACACCCTCGAAACACAGCAAACGCAAAACTCCAAAATCCGTCCAAATCTACCCCTGCACCAACCTAACCTTTTTTTTTTTTTTTTTTTTTTTTGAGGGGGGGAAAATGCCCACGCATTTCCCTTCCGCCATGGGGGTGACGGAAGGGGGTATGTGGGACTCGAACCCACTAAAAACCCCCCCGGTGAGCAGTCCACCGCCGTAGTGGGACGAGATGGGGTCGCGTTAGCATTCACCATCTCGTCCCGGCGGGCGGCCCGGGAACCGGTCCGGGCCTCGGCCTCAAGGAGGGGTAACCTACTCACCATAGGTTACCCCTCAGACGTGTGGGGCCGTGCAAGCCGGCAGAGAGTCCCCCGACTCTCCGCCAGTGACCCCACTACGGAGGAAGAAGAAGGCGGGCAAACCGCCCCCTTCGTCCCCCTGTACGTCTGCGCCGGAGCGGATCAGAGCGGGCGTCATCCTCTCTGATCCGCTCAGCGGCCTCCTTCTGCGACATAACGGCTTCGCAGAAGGAGACCATCGCCTGCCACTCCCTCTCTCCGCCGAGCATGGCGCTTACCACGCTCGGCAGAGAGAGGTCCCGGCCCAGGATCGCTGAAAGCGTGTGCCGCATGGGACCCCACGCGGCACACACCTCCAGCGTGTGGAGCGCCGTATCCTCCGGCGCCCCACATTCGTGGCAGGCCGGGGTCGCCTCCCGTCTCGCGATTTGGTGCAGATACTTTCCGAAGCATCCATGCCCGGAAAGCACCTGCACCAATCGGAAGGTCAGCGACCCGAACCGCCGCCGCACCCAACCCCGGAGGACCGGTCTAATGGCCTCCACCGTCCACTGACCAGGGACCGGTGGAGCCAGGTCCTCCGCCCACCGCCGCAACAAGGCGGCCCGCGCCTGCCGCCGCATGCGCCCGACCTCCTCCCACACTGGGAACTCCCCCTCGGATCTCCTCGCCGCTATGAAGTGATACACTTCGGCGAGGATCTCCGCTTGGAGAGCCCAGGGGGGATCACCGGCCAGCACGCACGCTGCCGTCCAGGACACCGTCCGGTATCCGCGGATCGCCCTCGTCGCTATGACCCGCTGCGGACGTCGCAGCAGGGTCATATTCCCGCGACTGAGGGCGTCCACCCAGACAGGTGCCCCGTACAGGGCCATACTCCGGATGATTCCGGAGTACAGCCGGCGACATGTGGCGCTCGGGCCGCCCACGTTGGGCAGCAGCCTCCCTAAAGCGGCCGCGGCTCCTAGGACTCTTGGGGCCAGCTGGGTGAAATGGGCCCCAAAAGTCCACCTCCCGTCCAGGATGAGACCCAGATATTTCATCTGGGTCCCAACCCGGACCAGGACCCCGTCCAGGAATATCCTCGTTCCTGGAGGGGGTCCCCCCCGAGGCCCATGGAACAACAGGGCCTCAGTCTTGGAGAGGGCTACCTCCAGTCCCAGGGAGCGTATGCGATCGACTACTAGGGTGGTGCCCACCGTAGCCAACCGCATCACTTCCCTGAGGTCCCTCCCCCTGACTACGACCAGGGTGTCGTCCGCGTAACACGCCACCCGCATATTTGCGGGAAGCGTGCCACGGAGCACCCAGTCGTAGCCAATGTTCCACAGGAGCGGTCCCAGCACCGACCCCTGCGGAACACCGCGGACGACGCGACGGTGTCTCAAGCCGTCGCGTCCTTCCACCAGGACTTCGCGGTCCTGGAGGTAGTCCGCCAACAGCCGCCGCAAATACAGGGGCACTCCATGATAGAGGAGCGCCTCCCGTATTGTTCCATGCGGCAGGCTGTTGAAGGCGTTGGCTATGTCGAGCGAGACAGCCAACGCCTTGTCCCCCCCGTGGACCGCCTCTTGGGTCCACCCCTTGAGCCAGAGCAGGGCGTCTATTGTAGACCGCCCCGCTCTGAACCCATACTGGGCCTGCGACAGCCCAGGCCCAGTCCCCTCTAGGTGCCGGATGACACGGGAAGCAACTACTCTCTCCAGTAGCTTTCCCGTGTCATCCAGCAGCACTATTGGCCTGTATGCGGAAGGCGAGTCTACGGCACGACCCTCCTTCCGCAACAGGCACAACTTTCCGTCCTTCCACAGCTTCGGGAACCGCCCTGACGTGAGACATTCGTCGAACAGTTCCCGAAGCTGTACACCCATCTCCCCCAAGGCAAGTCGCAGGACCCGCTTCGGGATCCCGTCTGGACCCGGTGCCGTCCTCTTGCCGCGTAAGCGGCCGACGGCAACCTCCATCTCCACCTCTGAGACGAGGGGGACGGAGGCCGGGTCCAACTCCTCGGGGGGGAAGGACGGCGCTGTCATTGTGGGCGGGGTGTGGTGGGGGTCGATGTCGGGAAAGAGCCCCTCCAACACCCCGCCCAGAAGCTCCGGCTCCAGGGACTCTGCGATCGGGGGCGTCTGGCCCCGGAACTTATTCCGGGCTGCCCTATAAGGACGCCCCCATGGGTCCCTGTCGAGGCCTTCCAGAGCCTCGTCCCAGGCCCGCGTCTTGGCCCGACCGATTGCCAGCTGCAGCTCCCGCTTTGCGTCGCGGTAGGAGCTGTACAGCTGGCACTCAGCTGCCAGCTCCTCAGCTGACAGCTCCGCATCGGTCCGGCCGTGACGCCGCCTCCTGCAGCGGGCGTAGGGCCGCCGCGCCGTCGAGCAGGCGGCTCGGAGATTTGCTATCTCCGAGCTCCACCAGTACACCTCGCGGCGGCCCGGGAGGCGCCGGGACCTGGGCATGGCGGCGTCACATACCGCCGTCACCGCCTCCCGGAAGTGGCTAGCTGCGACGTCCACTTCCGGGTGCGTGGGCGCAGCAGACCACGACTGGACGATCGCCGCCTCAACAGCCAGTTCGGCGTCGAGGCGACTGATCGACCAGCGTGGGAAGTCCGCACGCACCACGCGCCTCCCTTGTATGTCGGAGGTGGAGATCTCGAACCGTATATATTTATGGTCCGAGAGAGTCTCCACCTCCGACATCACCCTCCACGCCCGGGCACGTGCAGCAACAGCGGGGGTGGCGAACGTAACGTCCACCACGGACCCCCCTCGCTGTCGCACGCACGTGTGGGCCGACCCTCTATTTAGAAGGGTCAGCCCTGTGGCAACCGCCCACTCCCTGACAATCTCCCCACGAGTGTCAGTAGTGGGGTTGCCCCAGTCCCGGGCCTTGGCGTTCAGGTCCCCCATAAGGAGGACCTGACGTGGCACCTGCCTTCGCACCGCCGCGGCCAGGAGGTCCATATAGGCCTCCAGCTCCGCAGCGGTTCTATTGGGGGAGAAGTATGCGCCGACGACCGCATACTCCCCCCACTTGGCCACCACGTACCCCGAACCCCTCTCTTCGACTGAGAGGGGTGGGCCGCCACTCCTTCCCACAATGGCCACGGAGTCGTCCAGGTCCCCAGCCCAACATGTATGTTGGGGGGGAACGTGGTACGGCTCCGCGGCGACCGCCACATCAATTTCCCACTGCGCCAGGGACTGCATAAGCAGATCCTGGGCCCTGGCGCAGTGGTTGAGGTTCGTCTGGAGGAGGTTGAGATGTCTGAACTGATCCATCAGTCTGACATCTCAACCACCTCGCTCGCCGCTGGGCGAGCTACCTCAGGGGCGGCAGGGGCGGTCCGGGCCCCGGCAACTTTGCCCTTCGTCTTTGGGGGAACGCAGCTGCGTCCCCCCATTACGTGCCCGGAGGGCCTGCCCGACTCGGCGCATATAGCGCATCGCGGCTCGGCCCTCCCGCAGGTGGCCGCCTTGTGACCTGCGCCTCCACACCGGAAGCACAGGTCCCCTCTGTCCGCCGCCGCGGGGCACTGAGGGCGGGTGTGCCCTAGCCCCATGCACCTGTAGCAGCGCATGGGACGCACCCCCAGTGACACCACACGTGCCGAGCTCCACCCTACCAGCAGCCTGCCCTTTTCCAGCAGCACTTTGGCTGCCGAAATCGGGCATGACACCAGGGTGGAGCCGGTGCCGCCGAGGCCGGAGCGGATCTCTCCAGCCTTGACGAGCCGCACGTCGCAGCGGCCCGCCTCGGCAACCGCCGCGGCCACCTTCTCCTTGGTGGCCGCGTCATCCAGACCCGTGATGCGGAGGTCCGTCGCCTTCACGGGCCTGGTGACGTTGGCCACCTCCGACAGGACCTCGCGGAGTTTTTCCGCAAGCCTGTCGGCCTTCTCTGTGTTTTGGGAGCCAGGAATTTCCAGCATCCTGGCTCCCGTGGCCGTCTGGCGGAACTGGACTCGGTCAATCCCCAGCTCCTGGAGACTGACCTTGTCCTGGGCCATCTTAAGGACGGCGCTATATGACACCCCCTTATCCGCGGCCTCGGGTTGCAGCGACAACACGATAGCCGCGGACTTCGGGGGCCTCAGCGCCGCCGTCGGCTTTGGAGCAGCAGCGGCGGGACGTGCCGCTGGGGCAACCACAGGTGCAGAGGGGGGGGAAGTTTTCTTCCCCTTCCCCTTGCCCTTCCCTGTCACCGTCGCCCAGGTCTCCTGGGGAACGGCGACAGGGGCAGCCTCCTTCGAGGGTCCCGCTACTGGTGCCACCGAGGGGGCAGCCCGCTTACCTGCTTTGGGGGCAGGGGCAGGGGCCCGCTGTGGCGTCGGCTTCGGTGGCACGGCAGCCACCACAGCCCTCCTAGCGTCTGCCTTAAGTGGCGGGCGAACTACGGGAGCCGGCAGGAGGCGCTCCTCGATCCCCGCAAGTCGGGCGTTGAGCATCTGCCCAAACGTGGAGGTCAAGGAGCGCTTCAGCTCCTCGACCAAGTCCGCCCCCACAATGACAGGCGCTGCCTGCGTCACCGTTGCGGCCACAGCAGATGCAGCCGCAGTGGTGGCGGCGGCCGCCTCCGACTTCGCTTCGGTGAAGCCACGACGAAGCGACTTCACCTCAGCCCTCAATGCCTCCGTCTGAAGGCGCAGGCGGCCGTTATCCGCCCTCAGCCGTCGCGTCTCCTCCGCCTCGCTCCGGTCCGCAAGAGCGTCCACCACCTCTCGCAGGCCGGACGCCGACCCCTTCAGGCGGGCGACGAATTCGCCCTTGAGGTTGCCCGACTTACGAGCAACCTCCAAAATGCAGGCGAGCTTTTCGCCCGCATGCGCCCTCAGCTCTTGCGCGTTCAACGCGCTAATGTCCCCGACCATCGCGGCGACATCGGTATCACTACCAGTCGTCGTGAGATCAGGGACAGTAGCGGCACGCTCCTTCCTGTACTGCCTGCTATGCAGGACCTCCGCCAGTGCAGGTCGGAGAAACTCCTCCCTGGACAATGAGGGGGCCACTTTGGTGGACCTCCTCCCTCCCCTCTTCGCCGAGTTGACCTTGGCGGCTGATGTCCCCTCGGTCTCCGTGTCCGAGTCCAAATACCCGGGCACGAAGAACGAGGAAGACGGCCGCTTCCGAGCCAACTCTCCCTCTCCAATCCCCGACACGTCGGAGTCCACCCTTTCCTCCGAAGAGGGGCCCTGAGAAGGGCCTTTCTTGGGTGGACAACTCCGCGTCCCTACCTCCGAGTCGACCTCCACGTCCGACGACTCCACACTCACCTGCGAGGAGGGGCCCTGAGAAGGGCCTTTTAAAAACCTCCCCGCCACGTCGCGCAAAGGCTTCGGCATGCCTCAGCCTTCCGCGACCCAAGACACAACAAAACCCCCAGACAACAAACACAAAACCCTCCAAACTCCCCTAACAACAAACTCCCGAAACACAACAAAAACCCTCCAAACAAAACAATCGCAAAACCGCGGGGCACCAACCTAACCTTTTTTTTTTTTTTTTTTTTTTTTTTTTTTTTTTTTGAGGGGGGGAAAATGCCCACGCATTTCCCTTCCGCCATGGGGGTGACGGAAGGGGGTATGTGGGACTCGAACCCACTAAAAACCCCCCCGGTGAGCAGTCCACCGCCGTAGTGGGACGAGATGGGGTCGCGTTAGCATTCACCATCTCGTCCCGGCGGGCGGCCCGGGAACCGGTCCGGGCCTCGGCCTCAAGGAGGGGTAACCTACTCACCATAGGTTACCCCTCAGACGTGTGGGGCCGTGCAAGCCGGCAGAGAGTCCCCCGACTCTCCGCCAGTGACCCCACTACGGAGGAAGAAGAAGGCGGGCAAACCGCCCCCTTCGTCCCCCAGTACGTCTGCGCCGGAGCGGATCAGAGCGGGCGTCATCCTCTCTGATCCGCTCAGCGGCCTCCTTCTGCGACATGACCTCTTCGCAGAAGGAGACCATCGCCTGCCACTCCCTCTCTCCGCCGAGCATGGCACTTACCACGCTCGGCAGAGAGAGGTGCACCAACCTAACCTAACCTAACCTAACCTAACCTAACCTAACCGACCTAGTGATTTTAAGGTGCCTTTGGGAAGCCCTCCAGAACCCCTACAAACTGACACCTTTGGCCGATTTTTCCCGTGCAGGAGCACGGAGAAAAGGCCAAAAAAAAAAAAAAAACATCTTCCACGTGGCCGTGAGGTCATCGAAGGAGTGACCTCAGGAACCAGCACGGCAGCGCACTAGAAGGAGGACCATCTGAGGACCCCGGAGGCACTTTGAAAACTTAAGATAAGTTAATTTATGACCAAGTTACAAGCAATTTAAATTGTGTGCAGTTGACCTTAACCTTTAAAATTTAATTTCTCTAAATTGACAGTGACAACATACCCTTAAATTTTTCTTAGAAATAACCCACGGTATATACTTTAATATTAATAAAAAATTTATATACTTTTATATATCAAAATTCTTAAATATCTAATTTTATGTATATAGGTCAACTGCAGAAAGACTAAAAATCGTGGTTTCTCGGAAACGGCTAGTGATAGAAAATTTTTGACCGCAGATTGTATATATTAATATATACACACCGGCTCGCCTTGTTGTACTTTGTAATATCCCCCCCCCCCACCCAAAATCCCCACCCCAAGCCCAAAATTATTTTGTAAGGAATTGTTAGAAATAAGTTATTAAGTTATCAATTTAAGAGTGTTTATACAAAATTCATGTAAATTTTTCATTATCCCCTCCCCCTTCCCCCACTCTGCTATCTGTAAAAAAATTCAAACACTCGTATCTCCTTAACCAAGGCTCCAAATTGGGTGCGGTTTTTTGCTTGCGACTGTTCTCAAACAGGACTATAAAGTACAATATAGAGACTGACTCTAGGTAGAGTCAAAAAATTTTTTTTCGACAGTGACTTAATGAGAAATAGTGAGACTGGGCTTTATTGAGCCGTTGACTGACCAAAGACCGACTCTACATAGAGTCACACTTAGTTTACAATTTTTTAGCATTAAAAATATTTACAACTTATACAAACTTAAACCACATATACAAATTGACGCATTCCATTGACAAGTGTTTAGAAAATGTTTGGATTTCACACCCCCACAAAAGGACCCAGGTCCACAAACGAGGAACATGGATCAACATCAACTGGAATCGGTCCCGGAAAACCAAAATCGCGAGAACGTGAAATGGCATCAGGTGCACATTCCTCTACTGCACAAGTACGTAGGAGTATAGGAGAGTGGGAGTCGGGGAAACTCACAGAAGCTCCCAAAACACTGACCACACCACCGAAGAAAGCTATTTCGGTGGATCCCTCGAAGCCGAAACCAAAGACGATGCTCTCGCAGGAGAGCAGGGTTGGAACCCGAAGACCATCGACGGAGGCAATAGGGAGCCCACCGATACAGCAAAGATTAAAATACGCAGACCGGCTAGCGGAAGCGAAAGCTTGTGTTACTAAGGCTAAGACACACCTCGGTAACTCAAGAAATATTAAGACCGAAATAAAAACAGAGGTGACACAGGCAATCGATCGGTTATACCAGCTAGTCAAAGAAGCGGAAGGTGTGAAAGGACAGGCAAAGAAGAAAACAAACGAACCAGAGGAGAAAAGAGAAACTGAAAAAGAGCCCCAGAGAGAGGAAGAGATGGAAAGAACACAGAGGAAAGAAGATAGAGAACTAATGAGGAAAATAGACGAACACACAATACTCATGCAGGAAAGCAACGAAAAGATGGAAAGACTGAGGGACATGATAGAGAAACAACAAGAGACACAAGAGAAGATGACATACGCGAGTGTGGCAGCGGTGCACCCCAAGAGACAACCCATGGAGCGGACCGCGCTACACTCTGTAATAGTCACGGCAAAAAGCGAGACAGAGTCAGGCGACGAAATATTGAATAGGATAAGAGAAGTGGTCAACGCAAGGGAAGGTGGAGTGGAAGTAGAAAGAATACGGAAAGGAAAGGACAAAAAAGTGATTGTGGGATGTAGAACGGAGGAAGACAGGGAAAGAATAAAAGAAAGGCTGAAAAGAGCAGAAGAGCACCTGAATGTCCAGGAAATAAAGAACAAAGATCCACTAGTGATATTGAGGGACGTCTTTCAGTACAACAGTGACAAGGACATCATAGGAGCACTGTGGAATCAGAACAAGAAGACACTGAAAGACCTAGATGAGAAAGTACACAAGGTAGAGATCCTTTACAAAAAACGCTCACGGAACCCTCAAGCAAACAGTGTGATCATGAGGGTGTCCACTGCAGTTTGGCGGCGCTTAGTCGAAGCAGAATCCGTCATGATCGACCTTCAACGAGTAAAGGTGGCAGACCAGTCGCCACTGGTCCAATGCTCACTCTGCTTAGGCTATGGACATGGTCGAAGATTCTGCAAGGAGACCATTGAGAAGTGCAGCCACTGCGGAGGACCCCACATGAAAGCTGAATGCGCGGACTGGCTAGCTGGAGCTAACCCAACATGCTGTAACTGCATGCGCGCCAAGCTCGAGAGAGTCGACCACAACGCATTCAGCAACGAATGCCCGATAAGAAGAAGGTGGGAGACAATAGCGCGAGCTACGATAGCGTACCAGTGCTGAGGTGACCCTAGGCGTAAAATCCTCTGAAGCTAGCGCAAAAGCCTACCTTATAGCCCAAATAAACCTACAGAGAAAGGAACTAGCAACACATGAGATAATGTTAATGGCTAGTGAGAAAAAGATGGCTTTTGCGCTACTCCAGGAACCGTATATCGGAGCCATTGGCAGGGTGAAGAACTACGGGGGGGCCAGGATCTTCCAGAACACTAACCAAGGAGATGGCACCATAAAAGCGGCAATCGCCGTTTTCGATGATGATATGGACGTCATCCAACTACCAAGCCTCACCACAAACAACATCACAGTGGTGAAACTAAGAACGAGTGCCTGGGAGATCGTGGTCGCCTCGTTTTACTTCGAGCCGGACCAATTGAGCATAGAGCCCTACTTGGAACAGCTAAAGAGGATAGAACAGCAGGAGAAACCAAGGTACCTGATAATTGGGGGTGACGCGAACGCAAAGAGCACTTGGTGGGGAAGTAAAATAGTCGACAAGAGGGGTGAAGAGCTGGCAGGATTTCTAGAAGAGACGGGCTTGCAGATACTCAACGAAGGAGACCTACCAACTTTTGACACAATAAGGGGCAACAAAAGATACACCAGCTTCGTGGACATTACGGCCTGCACAGCGGAGATGCTAAACTTGGTGGAAGACTGGAGAGTGAACGAAGGCTGGATAAATTCGGACCACAATACAATAACATTTAACATTAGACTCACAAAATCAAAAGGCATAGACATACACAGAACAACCCGAATTTATAACACAAAAAAAGCAAATTGGGAACAATTTAATGATAAATTGACTCAATTGCAAGAGGAAAACAAAATAAATCGGGAAGAAATAGAAAAAATAGACAATAAAATAGAACTAGATAGAAAAGTAGAATTATATATAAATACAGTAACAGAAACATGCAATAAAAGTATACCAATTAAGAAGACAGTAAACAAACTTAACTTACCATGGTGGTCCGAAGAAATCTCGAAGCTGAAGAAAGATGTCAACACCAAGAAGCGTCGAATCCGATGTGCAGCGCCGGTCCGAAGGGGTAGAGTCGTCGATGAGTACCTGCAAGCAAAAGAAAAATATGAGACAGAAGCCAAGAAGGCACAGATAGAGAGTTGGAAAGAGTTCTGCGGGAAACAAGATAGAGAGGGGCTATGGGAGGGTATATACAGGGTAATAGGAAGAACTACCAAAAGGCAGGAGGACATTCCCTTACATAGGGATGGGAAGGAGTTAAGCGCGAAGGAATCAGCGAAGATGTTAGCAGAAACATTTTACCCGGAAGACTTGGAAAGTCAGGAGAATGAAGACCACAAACACACAAGACAGACGGCCAACCAAGTAAACGAGAGGGTTCATGATGAACAACATGACCCTCCGTTTACAATGGAAGAACTGAGAGCCGCGGTGGAAAGCTTCAACCCTAAAAAAGCCCCGGGTAAAGATGGCCTTACAGCTGACATCTGCGGTAAGGCGATAGCGCAAGATCCAGAGACTTTCCTGGCTCTAGCAAACAAGTGCCTGACGTTGCACCACTTCCCGACCACCTGGAAAGAGGCAACAGTCGTAGTCCTAAGAAAACCAGGGAAGGAGGACTATTCCAACCCGAAGTCTTACAGACCGATTGGACTTTTGCCAATAATGGGAAAGATACTGGAGAAAATGGTCGTTGGGCGCATCAAATGGCATATACTCCCCAGGCTTAGTACTCGCCAGTATGGTTTTATGCCCCAGAAAAGCACCGAAGACTCCCTCTATGATCTCATGCAGCACATACGTACAAAATTGAAGCAGAAGAAATTGATTACCATGATATCCTTGGACATAGAGGGAGCCTTCGATAGCGCATGGTGGCCAGCTATAAGAACCAGACTAGCTGAGGAAAGATGTCCTGTCAACGTAAGGAGACTCCTAGATAGTTACCTGCGGGACCGAAAAGTGAGAGTTAGGTACGCAGGTCAGGAACATATCAGGAAGACCAGCAAGGGATGTGTCCAGGGATCTATAGGTGGACCCATACTGTGGAACCTCCTCCTGGATCCTCTCCTAAAAGGCCTCGAACAGAGGAACGACTATTGCCAGGCCTTTGCAGACGACATAGTGCTGGTTATTGATGGGGACACGGCACTCGAGGTCCAGAAACAAGCCAATGCTGCCCTCGCCTATGTTCAGGGGTGGGGCGTCAAAAATAAACTAAAGTTCGCACCACACAAAACTAAAGCAATGGTTGTTACGAACAAACTGAAATTTGACGCACCACTGCTGAGGATGGGCGGGGTCAGCATTGGAATGTCCAATGAGATCAAGATCCTCGGAGTCACGATTGACAATAAGCTGACCTTTAATAGCCACACGCGCAACGTCTGCAAAAAGGCCTTGGGAATTTACAAGAAGTTGGCTACAGCCGCCAGGATCAGTTGGGGCCTGCACCCGGAAGTTATAAGAACTATTTACGTAGCCACGGTCGAGCCTGTAATCATGTACGCTGCCAGTGTCTGGGCACGTGAAACAAGGAAGATGGGAATACAGAAGCAGCTCAACACTGTTCAAAGAGGCTTTGCTCAGAAACTTACGCGAGCATACCGCACCGTATCCCTAAACTCGGCCCTAGTGTTGGCTGGGTTACTCCCGCTTGACCTCAGGATACAGGAGGCAGCCGCTCTGTATGAGACCAAGCGAGGGGTGACTCGGCCGGAATTGGCCGACAGGGAGGTAGAGAAGATGGTGAGTTACGCAAAGACCCCACACCCAGCAGAACGCATGAGCCTGAAGTTCGCAAGCTTGAGTAACCAGGAGTCCGTGGACAGAAACAACACCCAAGCTGTCAAAATATTTACCGATGGCAGCAAAATTGAGGGCAAAGTCGGAGCGGCACTGTCCCTGTGGAAAGGTGACGCCGAGACCAAAACCCTCAAGCTGAAGCTGTCATCATACTGTACGGTGTATCAAGCGGAACTTCTGGCCATATCCAGAGCGACAGAGGAAATACTTAAACGCCCAGAGAAAAGTTACGGAGTGTACAGTGACTCAAGAGCGGCTCTGGAAACGGTCACAAACACAAGCTCCAGCCATCCACTCGCTGTTAAAACCCGGGACAACCTCCGATGGGCTTTGACCCAAAACAAGGAGGTATCCTTGTTCTGGATCAAAGCCCATGCAGGACTGGAGGGAAACGAGCGAGCGGACCAGCTTGCCAAAGACGCCGCTCTGAAAACAAAAAGAACACCGGATTATGAGAGCTGCCCAATCTCCTTCGCCAAAAGACAAATAAGACAAGAAACGCTTGTCAAATGGAACGACCGGTACATGACGGGACAGACAGCGACAATAACAAAGATATTCTTCCCTGACGCGACTACAGCTTACAAGACTATAAGACAGACTGAACTGACTAGCACGATGACACAAATACTGACTGGACACGGCGGGTTCTCCGAATACTTGACCCGATTCAAGTGTAAGGAGAACCCATCGTGCATTTGTGAACCAGGCGTAAGCGAAACTGTACCGCACATTTTGTTCGACTGCCCCGTAAATGGACTAAGGAGATTCGAAGTAGAACAAAAACTTGAGTGTAAACTAAATGTAAGAACAGCAAATTCATTGATGATAAACAAATTTAAAAGAAAAGTATTTATAGAATATTGTACAAATGTAGCAAATGTAGTAATTAAAAGAAACAAAGATGTATAAAATATGGTGAATATATATTGTGTAATATATATAAACAGCATATAGAAATAAATAGTATAAGCAAATCCTAGTAATATAGATAGACAGTACGATAAGAATAGCATAAAATATATTGAATAAGTAAACAAACAGTGTAAAAATAGTAAAATAAGATGAAAATAAAGTATATTTAAATAAAACCTATAGAAGATAAGAACCAGATAAGATATATAGAAATTAAGAATAGAAACCTGTAAACTAGACTAACTAGATATAAGAGCCCCTAGACCCAAAATGGGTACGATAAGATTGGAAACCCACCCGTATATAGAAATAAAGTAAAAGGCTTTGAGTTATTACGTCAAAGGAACGAGATAAAAAAAAAAAAAAAAAAAAAAAAAACCTAACCTAACCTAACCTAACCTAACCTTTTTTTTTTTTTTTTTTTTTCGCTGGGAAAAATGCGTTACGCATTCCCTCCCATTGGGGGATGGGAGGGATATGTGGGACTCCCCGGTCTAAGACCGGTATACCCACTAAACGACCCAGCGGCTGTCCAGCATCGTCTATGTGGAGGAGGACTGGGAATCCGGCAAAGCCTTTACGTCCAGTCCCCCGCCGACGAGCCCCCACCTTTACAGCGGGGCCAGCACGCCCCCCCCTGTAGGGAGGGGCTCGGGAACGACAGTACGGCCGTTCCCGCCCGACGGGGTGGTGAATATGTGCAATGCGGGAGAGGGCGCCCCCGCGCCTATCTCCCGCTATTCACCACCAGAAGGCAAGGAGAAGGCGACTACGATGGCCTTCTCCCACCCCTTCTCACTCTCCCCCTTCTCCTCCTTCGCCGCGGCGGCGCGAGAGGGTCCAGCTCTCGCGCACGCTCAGCCTCCTCCTTCTGTGACATCACGTCCTCACAGAAGGAGGCGACTGCTGCCCAAGCCACCTCGCTTCCCAGCATGGAATTGACCACACCGGGAAGCGAGAGGTCCGGCCCGACAACTGCTGTCAGGCCGCGGCGCGGCTCGGACCACGACGGGCACACCTCGAGGGTGTGCTGCGCCGTGTCCTCCGCTGCACCACACTCGTGGCACAGCGGGGCCTCCTCCCTTCCGATCCGGTGCAGGTACGATCCGAAGCATCCATGCCCGGATAGCACCTGCACCATACGGAAAGAGAGGAAGCCGTGGTCTCGCTCGAGCCAGTCTTGTAGGACTGGCCCCAGAGCGTCCAGGGTTCGGCGGCCAAAAACGGCGGAGGCAAGGTCCTCCGTCCAATGCTGGACGATGGCGTCCCTCGCCTGCTGCCGGACGGCCTCCCGCTCTTCCGGGGCGACGCGCTCTCCCAGCGCCCTTCGCCCCGCCGTCCACTCGTACACTCTGGCGAGCACCCACGCCTCGAGTTCCCAAGGAGGGGTGCCCGCCAGTGCGCACGCCGCCGAGAAACCTACCGAACGGTAGGCCCTGGCCACCCGCTGTGCGATGGCCCTTTGGGGCCTCCGGATCGCGGCGGCGTTCTCCCTCCTTTGGAGGGAGTCCGCCCAGATGGGGGCCCCGTACAGGGCCATACTCTTAAGGATGCCGGCATACAGCTGCCGGCATCGCGCTTTGGGCCCTCCCATATTAGGGAGGAGCCAGGAGAGCGCCCCCGCGACCTTTAGCAGGCGCGTCGACAGCCCGCAGAAGTGCGGGCCGAAGCGCCACCTGCTGTCAAGGACCAGGCCCAGATATTTCATCTGGGCCTTCACCTCGACCCTGACGCCCTCCACTACGATGTGGGCGTCAGTGGGGATGCGCTGCCGAGGCCCGTGAAAGAACACGGCCTCGGTCTTGTGCAGCGCAACCCCCAATCCGAGCCGGCGGATCCTTCCTGCGACCAGGCATCCGCCGGCCGAGGCCAGGCTCGCCGCCTCCCTATAGCTTCTCCCCCGGGCAGTGAGAAGAGTGTCATCCGCGTAGCAGATGACACTCGTGCCACGGAGGAGAGCTCCCCGCAGGAGCCAGTCGAATCCGATGTTCCACAGGAGTGGTCCTAGGACAGACCCCTGTGGAACACCGGACTCCGCGCCGTACCGCCGCATCTGGCCAGCTTTGTCTATCAGGAGGACCGCCCGGTCCTCCAGATAGCTGGCCAGGAGGCCCCGCAGGTACTGAGGCGCTCCATGGTAGCGGAGCGCCTCAAGGATTGTGGAGTGTGGGACGGAGTTGAAGGCGTTGGCTATGTCAAATGACACAGCCAACACTCCGTCACCTGCCTCCACGGCCTCCATCACCTGACCCTTGAGCTGGGCCAGCGCGTCCACCGTCGAACGCCCCCTTCGAAAACCGAATTGGGCGTCCGACAGGTTTGGCCCCACCTCCAGCAGGAGGCCATTGAGCCGGCTGGCGACAATCCCCTCGAACATCTTACCGACCTCATCGAGCAGTACGATGGGTCGGTATGCCGAGGGGGAGTCCGCCGGGCGTCCCTCCTTACGGAGGAGGCACAGCTGCCCCTCCTTCCAACATTTCGGGAACCTCCCCGATGCGAGACACGCATCGAAGAGGTCCCGAAACCTCCCCTCCATCTGGGCGGCGGCAATGGCCACCACCCGCGCGGGGACGCCGTCCGGCCCGGGGGCCGTCTTCTTGGCGCGGAGGCGTAGGACCTCCGCGGCAAGCTCCTCCGCCGTGACCGGCGGGGCTTCTTCCTCCTCCTCTTCGGGAGCCGCGCTCCGCGGGGGGTCCATTGCTGGTGGGGTGAAGTCGGTCCCGGGGGGAAATAGGGACCGAACCACTCCATCCAGCAACGCCGGCTCGAGACACTCCGTCAGCGGGGGACCATAGGGGCGCAGTTTGTTCCGCGCCGTCTTATATGGTCTCCCGTACGGGTCCCTGTCGAGACCCTCCAGCATCTCAGCTCGCGCCGCGTCATCGGCGACGGTCATTGCTGTCTTGAGTACCGTCTTTGCCTCCACATAAGAGGCGTAGAGACGGTCCTCCTCCTGGGGGTCTCGCCGGCCACGCCGCCGACTCCGCGCATACTCCCGCCTGGCCGCCACACAGTCGGCCCGGAGCCCCGCCAGTTCCTCCGACCACCAGTACACGGCGCGACGAGGGGGCGGGCGGCGGGACCGAGGCATGCTGGAGTTGCACACCTCGGTCAGGGACCTCCGGAGTTTCACCGCCGCGGCGTCCACGTCCAGGACTTCGACAGGAGGCGTGAGCCAGTCCTGGACGAACGCCGCCTCCTTAGCCGCCTCGCGGTCGAGGCGGGTAAGGGCCCACCGCGGGAAGGATGGTCGGCTCGAGGGAGCCGTCATCCGGGGGCTTTGGGTGATGGAGACGTCGAACCGCACGTATCGGTGGTCCGACAAGGTCTCCATCATCTCCACCCGCCAGTTCAAGACGCGGGCGGCCAAGACGGGGGTGGCGAACGATACGTCCACCACTGACCCTCCCCGTCGCCGCACACACGTCTGAACCGTCCCTCTGTTGAGGAGGGACAAGCCGGACGAGGCAGCCCAGAGCTCAACCAGGGGGCCCCTGGCGTCGTTCCTCGTATTGCCCCAGGCCGTCGACCAGGCGTTCAGATCGCCCATGACGACGATCTGGCGCGGCGCGGCCCTTCCCACAACCGCCCTCAGGTCTCCGAGAAAATTCTCGAATTCCTGGAGAGGGCGGTTTGGGGAAAAATAGACGCCCACCAGGGCTATTTCTCCCCACGCGGCGGCCACGTATCCCGGTCCCCTCTCTAAAAGCGAGAGGGGAGGGGAGTCTGTGGAAGACCGCGCCACCAATGCCACCAAGCCGTCCCGATCACCCAGCCAATTGCCGGGGATCGAGTACGGCTCGGAGACCACCGCCACGTCCACCAACCACTCAGCCAAGATCTGCATTAGCAGATCCTGGGCTTTCTTGCAGTGGTTGATGTTCGCCTGGAGGATGTGATGTGATGACCTATCCATCATTCATCCATCACACCTCCCTCATCAGCCGCCGAGGTCCCTGCTTGAGGGGCGGCGGTCGCAGCGGCAGGCGGGGTCTGCGCCTGGGCTTTGCCCTTCTTAGAGGGAGGATTGCAGTTCCTCCCCTTCATGATATGTCCCGCCGGACGGCCGCTGGCTGCGCACACAGCGCAGCGCGGCGTGGCGGCCTTGCAGGAGGCGGACTTGTGCCCTTCCTGGCCGCAGCGGTAGCAGCTGTCCGTCCTGTCCACTTTGGATGGACAGAGGGCCCGCGTGTGCCCGATTCCGAAGCACTTGAAGCAGCGCAGAGGCTGATCTTCAAGTGCCCGGACTCTGCAGGAAGTCGAGAGTCCCACTGTAAGCCGTCCTTTTGCGATGACGGCTTTGGCTGCGGTGACTGGGCACTCAAGGCGGATAGTGCCCATGCCACCACGGCCGGGTCTGATGTCCCGACCTTGCACCGCTGCGGTGTCGCAGCCCCCAACTGCTGCGATTGCCGCCACCACCTCCTCTTTGGTGACTGAGTCATCAAGATCAGTCACCTCCAAGGCCGCCGACTTTATAGGCCTGACCACCTTGGCCGCGTCCGCGATGACCTCTTGCAGTTTTCCTGCGAAGAGGTCTGCGTGAGCGCCGCCTTGGGCCCCTGGGAACTCGAATATTCGAGCTCCGGCTTGGGTCCGGCGGCACGTGACAGCTCCGATCCCGAGTTGGGTGGGATCGGCGTTCGTACGAGCCCGCTTGAGAACGGACTCGTACGTTTCACCGCGCTCTGCAGCCTCCGCGGTGAGCGTCACCACGACGGCTGCGGTCTTAGGAGGAGTCAGAGTTTTCTTCTGACTCCTTCCGGCGGGGGCCCTTTTAGCTGCGGGGGCAGCGGCGGCGGGCTTAGGGGCCGACTTTTTCCCCTTCCCCTTCCCCTTACCCTTGCCGGTCGTCTGGGACGGGCAAGAAGGGGTGGTGGTGGTGGGGGCGGTAGGGGCGGCGGCCGCTTTCGGCTTTTTGGCCTTGCCCTTTCCCTTGTTGACCACTTCGGTCCACGGCTGGTTGGACGGAGTGGTCGAAGGTAGTTGGGCGTCCTCCGTTTGGGAGGATGGCCCCGGCTGATTTGGCTTCTTACGCGCCGCTCGGAGCGGCGGTCGGAGGCGCTTCTCCGGTAGGAGCCTGTCCTCGATGCCATCGAGGCAGGCTCTCGTGAATGCCCTTTCCTCCATGACAACCTTGCGGATGATGTCCTCAAGGTTGGAGGAGGAGGGGCCTTCAGCCGCCGGCGCGGGTCTGGGATTGGCCTTAGAAGGCCGAGACGTGGCTTCATCAGCCGCCGGTCGCGGGTCGGCCTGGGCGGGCCGGGCCGTGGCTTCAGCCAGCTTCTTATGCAGCTGGCTGACCTCCGACTGCAGGCGGTCTACCCTAACCTGCAGTTGCCGCGTCTCGTCCGTGGCAGTGCGGTGCACCAACTCACGTACAATGCCGCGCATGCTCGCGGCCCTGCACTTTAGGGACTTCTGAAAAGTCCCTTTGAGATTGGAGGACTTAGAGGCAACCTCCGTGATCTCCTTCTCATCTTCCTGCGCCATGCGCTCCAGCTCCTCCAGGGAGTGGTCCGCGTACTGGACGCAGGATGCGCCGTAGCCAGACTTGGCCCGCGCAGCCCGCGCCTGCTGCTCTTTAGCAGCGACCTGCTCCTCCAGGTCCTGTTGTAGCTGCGCCCGGCGAGCCAGGTTCAGCTGGCGCTGCGCGTCTACCAGACCCACCTCGTGGGTGTCGGCTATGGCGACCCGCTTCTTGGCCTTAGCCTTGACCTTAGGCTTGCTCCTCTGAGTCGTAGCCGAATCCGAGGAGCCGGAACCGTCCTTAAGGAAGGCCCGCTTACGTGATGAACCCTCCGTGATTGCCGACATGGAATCAATGGACTCATTAGAGTCCGAAAAATCATCCGCTCGGCCATACAGGCCGACCGCCAATTCTTCATCAGGTTGGCCCTGAGAAGGGCCTTTTAAGAAACGCCCTTGGGCGTCTCTCGCAGGTTTCGGCAGTTTAGGCATGGTTGCCTCCGCCAGTGTCGTAGAAAGCCGCAAAAAGATTCTACAACGCACAGTGCACTTTAGCCGAGCCCAGTCTGCCACTCCGTTACGGTGGTCAGAACTGGGTCGTTTCCAGGGGACGCGACGTGGACGCAAGCACTGTGAGGGGATCCCCCAACCTAACCTAACCTAACCTAACCTAACCTTTCTTTTTTTTTTTTTTTTTTTTTTTTTGGTGACGAGGGGGAAATCTGCTAACAGATACCCTACCACATTGAGGGTGTGATAGGGTTATGTGAGGTTCACGGACTCGTGGACTCACTAAAACCCCCCCGGTGGCCGGCCTCGATGCATGTCAAGGGGCTCCGGGATCTCCAAAAGGAACGCACCGGTGCCCCTCTCGCATAACGCCCTTCGCACGTCCCGGGGGCAGTTGGGAACCCCAAACCACCCCCAGCACCCTCGCGGTGCTAAACGGCGGCACATGCCACGACGTACCGCCGCCCTCCCGAGGCCCGCTTGAGGAGGATAGCCAGAGCCCTCACTCCGACCAACCGCGGGCCCGAAAGGTCCCCTGTTTCCTGGTCCAGGGGATTCCGCTACGCCCCTTGCGGGGCAGGCGCTGTAACACAACGCCTTTCGCACGTCCCGGGGGCAGTTGGGAACCCCAAACCACCCCCAGCTCTCTCCCGGTGCAAAACGGCGGCACATGACACGATGTACCGTCGCCCTTCCGAGGCCCGCTTGAGGATAGCCAGAGCCTTCACTCCGACCACCCGCGGGCCTGAAAGGTCCCCTGTTTCCTGGTCCAGGGGATTCGCACATCCCGGGGGCAGTTGGGAACCCCAAACCACCCCCAGCATCCTAGCGGTGGTTAACGGCGGCACATACCACGATGTACCGCCGCCCCTTCGAGGCCCGCTTGAGGATGAGGATAGCCAGAGCCCTCGCTCCGACCACCCGCGGGCCTGAAAGGTCCCCTGTTTCCTGGTCCAGGGGATACCGCTAAGCCCCTTGCGGGGCAGGCGCTACGGGGCGGCCGTTGCCTACGCCCCGCCGCCGCCTTCTCCGAGCGGGATCAGCCCTCTCCCGATCTCGCTCAGCGGCCTCTTTCCGAACCATTACGGTCTCACAGAAAGAGGTCACCGCCCTCCACGCCGTCTCGTCTGCCAGCATAGCCGCCACTACGCTTGGCAGAGAGAGGTCCTGCCCGATCCTGGAGACCAGGATCCGCCGCTCCACGCACCACGCCGAACACTCCTCCAGCGTGTGCTGTGCGGAATCCCGGTCCCACCCACAATGGTGGCATTGCGGTGTCAATTCGCGCCCTATCCTAGTCAGGAACTCACCAAAGCAGCCGTGCCCGGTGAGAACCTGAGTAAGGCGATAGGTGACGTTACCCGCCTCCCTCCCTAACCAGCCTTCGAAGTTTGTCAGAATAGCGCCAACGATGCGCTGACGCGAACACCGCGGCTCGTAGAGCCGCTCGCGCCACTTCCGGAGCGCACGTCGGCGCTCCTCCGTCCGCACTTCAGCAGGCGCAGCTCCGCTCCCGTCATCATTGCGAAGACGAACATACACCCGTGCGTCCATCTCCGCTAAGATGTCGAGTGGCGGGAACCGCGCCAACAGAGTTGCCGCCTCTAGGGATATCGTTCGATATCCCCGTACGATACGAATGGCAATGGTACGCTGCAGGCTATTAAACAAAGCCCTACAGCGACCAACACCCGTCAGTCTCCCTGACCAAACGGGTGCTCCGTAGAGTGCCATCGATCGCACCACCCCCGCGTAGAGGCGGCGAACTCCCTCTCTGGGACCCCCGAGATTAGGCAGCAGCCGATGCAGAGCACCAACCACCTTCCGAATCCGGGGAACAGAGCGGCTGAAATGCTCCTCGAAGTGCCAGCGACTGTCCAAGGTAAGGCCCAAGTACTTGAGGTACTGGCCCACCTGGACGTCAACGTCACCCACTCGAACCGACATGCTGGGTGGTTCCCGTCCCCTCGGGAACTTGTGGAACCATAGCGCCTCGGTCTTCTGTGGCGCTATCCTCAGACCCAGCTCGTGGATCTTGTCCACCACGCATGCCACCCCAAGCTCGGCGAGCCCTTTGGCCCCCTCGAAAGTGTCCCCGCCAGCCAACACGAGAGTGTCGTCCGCATAGCAGACCACGTGCAGGCCGACAGGGAGACTGACGCGCAGGACCGCGTCGTATGCGAGGTTCCACAGAAGCGGGCCCAAAACGGACCCCTGTGGAACCCCGCAACAAACCTCCCTCTGGTGCAATGCACCGTCCCTGCCCACATACTGCACACACCGGTCACGCAGGCAGGCGCCAACGATGCGCTGCAGGTAAGGAGGCACTCCGTGATGCACAAGCGCCTCCCGGATCGCCCTCCAGGGCAAGGAATTAAAGGCGTTGACGATATCTAAAGATACCGCCAGTACCTTTCCGCCCCGGGACACTACCTGGTCCGACAGCGTACGGACACGAAGAATCGCGTCCACTGTCGAACGCGCTTGTCGGAAACCGTATTGGTCATCCGACAGGTTGGGGCCTACCTGCCATAGGTGCATGCATAGACGGGCGGCAATTATTCTCTCGAATAACTTGCCAGCCTCGTCCAGCAGACAAATGGGACGATACGCAGAGGGGGAATCCGCAGTCCTGCCGTCCTTCTTCAAGAGGACCAACCTTGCCTCCTTCCAGCCTTTAGGGAAAACACCGCAGCGAAGGCAGCTGTCAAAAAGCCGCCTCAGCTTGTCCCCAAGGCCGGCAGAGAGAGCCAGCACCCATGCCCGACCTGGAATCCCGTCAGGGCCGGGTGCGGTGTTACGAGCCCTGAGGCGCTTCACGGCTCGGTCCAACTCCTGTTCGGTCACCCCCAACTCATCAGACCAGATGTTAGGGTCCGATGGTATGTCGGGTGATGACGAGGGACTATCCTGGACCCTGGGAAACAGTGTATCCACCACGTTCCCTACCAACACAGGGTCCAGGGTTTCCGTCAATGGAGGGACCCACGGCCGGAGCTTGCCCAGTACCATCTTGTACGGGCGCCCCCATGGATCCCTATCCAGTCCCTCCAGGAGTTCGCTCCAGGACCGAGACCTGGCGTCAGCAATGGCGACTTGGAGCGCCTTGGTAGCGCCTCGGTATGCCCCGTAGGCTCTCTCTATCTCCTCGGCAGTGGCTCGCCTTCTCCTCCGCGTCCTGGTGTACTGGCGTCGGGAGCGCAGGCACGTCTCGCGCAACCTCGCTATCCCCTCCGACCACCAATACACCGCCCTGCGCTTGGTTGGTCTGGCTCGGGGCATCGAGACGTCACAAATGGATGTCATCGATTCCCTGAGCCAGTCCGCCTCCCTCTCCGGATCGAGCAGATCCTCTACGGCGTGGCCTTCCGGCCAGGCCGCGACGATGGCTGCGGCTTCCAGGAGATCCCTGTCAAGCCGTTTGAGGGCCCATCGTCGCGGCGGGCTGCTACTGCGGCGGGACACGTGGCCGGGAGGGCGAAGGGCCACATCAAAAATGATGTGGCGATGGTCGGATAGTGTGACCATCTCCTCCGCTACTCTCCATCCCGACACTGGGGTGGCGGGCCTTGGCCCGGCGGAACGGCCGCCCCTGTTGGGGCCGTTCCGCTTCCGGTGGCTGAGGCTGGAGGAGCTGGCTTCCTCTTACCTTTAGCCTTAGGAGGAGAGCACTTTTTGCTCCCCATCCTATGGTCAGCCCTGCATCCCAAGTCGGAGCACAGCGGACACTTGCGCGGACGCGTGCACTGGCTTGCCCGATGGTCGGGTTCGCCGCACGCGTAGCACAAGTTCGTGCGGTCCACTGTGCTCTGACACATGCTGCGTACGTGTCCGTACTCCAAGCACCGGAAGCACTGTAGCGGCCGCGAGGTCAGATAATCGACCCGCGCCGAGACCCATCCTACAACAACGTGCCCTGCCGCAGCTAGCTTGCGGACCGCAGCTAGTGGACAACGGACCCATACCGTGCCCAGGGCAGTAGGCGAGCGACGAATGTCGCCCACCCGCACGTCGTCAGCCGAGCAGCCGCCAGCATTGGCGACCGCGGCCGCTACCTCCTCGGAGGAGACGCTATCGTCCAGGTCCTTAAGCTGCAACTCCCCCATCTTCATGGGGCGAGTGATGCGGACCTTAAGGTCCTCGAGGGCCACACGCATGCGTTCAGCCAACTTATCGGCCTTCGAGGCGCAGTCGGGCCCTGACACCTCCATAATGAGCCCCCCCGTGATGGCTCGCTTGGAGCGGACATTGTCCACTCCAACATCGGCCAGCCTGATGCGGGACTTTGCCGCTGCCATCACCGCGGCCAGTGTGACGTCCGAGCCCTCCGGAATCGTCACCGTAATTGCCGCAGAAGATGGCGGACGCGCCGGCTTTGGCACGGCGCCCACCTTGGGGGTGGCCTTCGGGCCAGACTTAGGGCCAACTTTGGGGCCCGGCTTGGCCGGCGGTGACACCTTCTTCTTGGCCTTCTTGGTCTTTACTACCGTCGCCCATGTCAACGGTGCCTGAGCCACGGGACGCTCCAACCGCAGTGACAGCGGGGGTGCCACTGATGCTTGCGGTTGCTGGCGACTTGCCGTCACTTTGCCCTTCCCCGACGGTGTTTTTGGAGAAGGGCCTGGCACTGCGGGAGCCACGCCAGTCCGGGGTGAAGTTGGCTGGGCTTTAATAGCCGCAGCCAACTTCCGGTCCATGAGCGCACCAATACGCTCCATGAACCGACCCTCCCAGTCAGCCCCTCCAGCAGCAGGTGTTAACGCCGCCGGTTTGGCCGCACTCTCAGCGCTGGCCTGGGAACATGACTGCTGACGGATGGCCTCCGTCAGGCTCTCCACCTTCTTAGAGAGGTCAGCCATTTGAGCTCGCAGCTCGGCGTTCTCCCGCTCCAGACGCACCACGTTGGCATCCACAGAGCCCCGCCCTGCAAGAACCTCAGCGGCTGCGTGTGCCTTCCTCGCTGCGAGACGCAGACCGTGGATATAGTCGCCTCGCATGTTCCGGGACTTGTCCGCGATCTTTTCCACCGTCTCCATATGGGTCTTTATGCAGGCGACCAACTCTCCAGTAGGCTGCACCTGCATCTCCGTTCCCAGGTCTTCCGACTTCGGCAGTTTTGCCTTTGACCTAATATTAGTGGGCGGCACGGATGGGTCGAAGACATCGTCCTCCTGCCCACCAACTTTGTCCAACTCCTTGAGAAACGCGGCGCGCTTGGCCCCCTTAGGGATCAAGGCGACATCGTCCGCTTTCCTTCCTCGCTTACGACTTGAAGTCGAAGCCCTTGAGGAGACGGACATGAAAGAACAGTCCGACTCCTCGCCGCCATCTCCTGACGCCTCCACCGGCGTTGGTTTCGTGAAGAAACCTCTCTCCCTCTCCATCTCCACTACGTTGCTCTCCACAACAAGGCGATTGTTGCCCCCCCCAGAATACGAGGGGCAGGATGCCGGAGCACCGAGGGATTCTCCAACCTCTGAGAGGCTGGTACCCTCCTGGGGTCGTGTATTTTTGCAATGCGCCATTATCATAAAGATTCCTATTTTTAAAGGGGTGTGGTCCCCTGTGTGTTGGTGCCTTAGCGGCCGGGTTCCCCCCGACCATACTGTGTTTGCGAACCCGGACACGGACCGCATCATCCCGCCCGCAACTTGTGTTGCGAATGGGATGCAGCGGCACGAGTCCGAATTCGCACAAACAATACTCCCCTCGGCAGGCACCAGAACCATATATTGGGATTTGGCCCTCCTCCGATCCTAAAGGATCTACCAGGCGGCTCTACCGAGCCCGCCTCACCTCCACGACGGAGTTGGAAGCTCCTTGCCTCCGTCCGCCCCATCTACTGTGCCTTATGCTGATCATAAGGACACAGCAGAGGGACCCACTCTCCCCATTTCCCCCCTCTTTGGTGTTTGGTCCGCGCCGGTAAACCGGTAACTCCCAAATGAGAGCCATGCCCCTATCCGCCACCCGGGGACGCGCCACGTCGGAGTACACCTCTCCGTCCACCCAGCAGGTCCGTGGAACCTAACCTAACCTTTTTTTTTTTTTTTTTTTTTTTTTTTTTTACGTGGGGAAATCCTCATGGATACCCTTCGCCCTGGGGAAGGCAAAGGGTTATGCCGGACTCTTACCGGCTAAAACCCCACGGTGTTCCGCCTCTACGCATGGTGCCGGGGACACGGGAACGCTGAGCATACTTCCGCGAACCCCGACTGCGTTAGCCTTTAGGCTTCTTCTCAGGATTGAGGGATATTTCCCTCTGACGTCAATAGTGTGGCGCGCGGGAACACACGCTCTCCTACTCGAGCCCAGTAATTAGACAGCTGACTTCCCCAAGTCAACTGCCCTCTGGTTCCTGTCAGGGTGGAAGACGACGATTGTGTGTCGCCCTCCGGCGCCCGGTTCTTCTTCGGCGGATGGCAAGGTCGGATCTCTCCTCCCTCTCTCTCTCCGCCCCTTCCTTCTTGAGCATCACTGTTTCACAGAAGGAGAGAACCGCACTCCACGACCTCTCATTGTCAACCATAGCAAGAACCACAGTTGGCAGGGAGAGGTCGTTGCCTATTACGTCGCAAAGCTCACTTCGCTCCACTGCCCAGGCTGGGCACACCTCTAGCGTGTGCTGGGCCGATTCGTCAAGGCAGCCGTCACAGTGATGGCACTGAGCCGTCAGCTCCCTTCTGGCAATCTGACACAGATACCCTCCAAAACAGCCATGTCCCGAGAGTATCTGCGTCAACCGGAAGGTTAACACACCATGTTGCCTGTCCAACCACTGGCTAAGAATTGGACGGACCGCCTCGACCGTTCTACGACCGGCACTGGGCCTCTCCAGCCGCGACATCCATTCTGCCACCGCAGCTCTTCGCAGTGCAGACCGTTGGGCTTCCACCTCACGTGGTACTGGCCGAAGGTCCTGGATAAGCGCCTCCTGGCGCCAATCATACATTGAAGCCAGGGCTCTCGCGTCTATGTCCCAGGGCAAAACACAGGCCAGCACACAAGCTGCCTCGCTGGAAATCGTGTGATAGCCTCGGATAACCCTTACTGCCATTGCCCGTTGGGGTTTTCGCAGTAAGGTGATATTCTTGCTATCCAGAGCATCGACCCAAACAGGGGCTCCATACAGGGCCATTGAGCGCACGACCCCTGTGTAAAGCCGCCTGCAGGAGACACTCGGACCTCTCAAGTTGGGCAGGAGCCGCCCGAGAGCAGCCGCCGCACCCATCAACCTCGGTGCCAGGCTACGAAAGTGTGCCCGGAAGTTCCAACGACTGTCGAGTACGAGTCCTAGGTACTTCATCGTACTCTTCACGTCGATACGAACACCACCTACGATGATATGAGCGTTTGGTGGTGGAGCCCTACGAGGACCGTGAAAACACAATGCCTCGGACTTATTGAGGGCCACCTCCAAACCCAATTGTCGAATACGACTCACAACGTGAGCCACTCCAGCTGTTGCGAGGATTGCGGCCTCTCGGTAACTTTTCTGTCTAGCCATTACCAGGGTGTCATCGGCGTAGCAGATAACGTCAATGCCCCTGAGGTTGTTTCCTCGCAGCACCCAGTCATATCCGATATTCCACAGAAGCGGTCCGAGGACTGACCCCTGTGGAACACCGCACAACATCTCTCGTTGACCCCACTCCTGCTGTCTCGGGTAAACCACTGATCTATTAGACAGGTAAGTCCCGATAATGCGGCGCAGGTATGTTGGCGCTCCATGAAATCTAAGCGCCTCCCTAACGCAACTCCAGGGTAAGGAGTTAAAAGCATTGGCGATGTCCAAAGACACCGCCATGACCACCTCACCCCGGGTAACAGCTTCCTGCGCATGGGACTTTACCCTCAATATGGCATCTACCGTTGAATGACCACGGCGGAAGCCAAATTGCATGTCCGACAAGTCTGGACCCACTGTCTCCAGGTGCCTGACAAGGCGCATGGCCACCACACGCTCAAAAAGTTTTGCCACCTCGTCTAGCAATACAATGGGTCGATAGGCGGAGGGAGACTCCGCTGGACGCCCCTCTTTTCTGAGAAGGACTAACTTGCCTGTCTTCCACCTCTTTGGAATTATGGCTTGAGCCAGACAGGCAGAGAAGAGGCCTTTAACTCGGGGCTCCAAGGCGTCCATGGCTAAAACCCAAGCTCGTCCAGGGATGCCATCACAGCCAGGAGCTGTGTGCTTTGCTCGCAGGCGTCGCACGGCAGCCCTCAGCTCCCCCTCAGTAACTTCTGGCACGTCGGGCTCCTCTGTGGTTTCCGCTACAGGTGGATCCATCGTTGGTGGCACATGATCTGCCCTATGAGGGAATAGACCCGCCACCACTTCCCGGAGCAGTTCCGGCTGAAGACTTTGTGTTAACGGGGGGGCCCAGGGGCGAAGTTTACGCCTCACCATTTTGTATGGGCGCCCCCACGGATCACTGTTGAGTGTCTCCAGCATCTCTTCTCTAGCAAGTGTCTGTGCCCTGCAGATTGCATTTTGCAGCTGTACTTTAGCTTCCTTGTAGGAGGCGTACAGAAGCTCCTCCTGAGCGTCGTCTCTCCGTGCTCTCCTGCGGTGACGGGTGAAACTGCGTCTTGCCCTTACGCAAGCACCTCTCAGATGCGTGAGATCAGCAGACCACCAGTACACTTGCCGCCTTGGAGGATGACGCCTTGACCGGGGCATCGACGCATCACAAATTCGCGTCATATCTTCCTGTAGCCAGACTGCATCCTCCTCGACGGTTCCTTCGCGGAGGGGTACCCAGGACTGCACTATAGCAGCCTCCTTTAGCACATCCCTATCAAGAAGCTTCAACTGCCACCTTGGACCGTCTTCACTTGTGCTACAGATTGGGCGAGTTGGAGCTCCTGGATGTGTGGAAATCTCAAATCGGATGTACTGATGATCAGAGAGCGTTTCCACATCTTCCAGTACCTTCCAACCCTGGACACGTCTCGCTAGGGCAGGACTTGAAAATGTGACGTCCACGATGGAGCCACCCTGTCGTCGCACACATGTATTTGCCGTGCCTTGATTGAGCACGGTTAACCCTGTGGCCAACACCCAATCCTCCAGCACGCCCCCACGAGCATCCGTAACCGGAGATCCCCATGCTCTGGATTTAGCATTCAGATCTCCGGCGACCAACACTGCGTGTGTTTGGTTGCGGCCTATGAAAACCCCAAGTTCATCAATGAAACTCTCGAACTCAGAAAGTATTCTGTTGGGTGAAAAATAGACCCCCACAATCACCATATCTCCCAGGAGTACTGCCACGTATCCCCGGCCCTTCCCTATACATGAAAAGGGAGGTAAGTCTGCAGCACCCTGGATTATGATAGCCACTAAGCCCTCTTGATCACCCACCCAGTTATCTCTAGGTGGGACAGAGTAAGGCTCGGCCACCACAGCAACTTGAATTGACCACTGCGCCAGACTCTGAACCAGTAGGTCCTGAGCTCTGGCGCAGTGGTTTAGATTCCCCTGGAGGAGCCGTACAGCCATCTAAACAATGTCCATAGGGCTTTCCACCGCTTCCCTTGGTGGGTGGATAGGTTGAAGCTGGGCCGTGGCTCCAGCTGCAGTCTTCTTCCCTCCTCGATTCCTTCTGGCCGGAGTCTTGGCAGTGGAGCAGGTCGCGCTACCAGCCATATGCCCAGCGGGTTTGCTTACTGCCGCACACAAGGTGCAGTGGGGCACAGCAGAGCACTGTCCAGCAATGTGGCCGGGCTGCCCGCAGCGGTAGCATTGATCACTGCGATCTACGTCCGCAGTGCAATTTACCCTCACGTGGCCTGTCTCGAGACATCGGAAACAGCGCATGGGTCGAGTTTGGAGCAGTTTGACTTGCGCTGAAACCAGTCCAACCAGCAACCGACCACTGCTTACCACCTTATTGGCCGCCGCAATTGGGCAGCGAACCCAGGCTGTCCCAAACCCAGAGTGGTCTCGACGAACCTCTCCTGCCTTTACCGCTTCTTTCGTGATGCCGCCTACTTTTGCAACTGCTGCAGCCACCTCTTCCGATAATACGGAATCGTCAAGTCCCGAAATACGCAATTCCACGCATTTTTCTGGTCTGGACACCCGGACGTCACTATCGCTTAGAGCGCGTCTCACATGCTCAGCTAGGGCATCAGCCTTGCTGCCGCTATTTACCCCTGGCAGCTCGAGCATTCTAGCCCCTGTTGTGGTCACCTTAAAGCGGAGATCTTGGATCCCAAGGTCTGCTAAATCCACCTTTTCCTTAACCTCGGCAAACACCTTCTGGTAGGTGAGCCCTTTCTCCACAGCACTAGGCTGCAGTGCTATCACTACCGCTGCCGAACGAGGAGGGTTGAGTTTTGGCGGTGATACTTTGCCCTTCACAGGTACTGGCTTTTTGGGTACAGCCGCTTTCGACTTGGAGCCTCGTTTTGTCACTTCTGTCCAGCGCGTGTCCATTGACTCAGGCACAGGTGGCAAGAGACGAGACTCCTTCGGAACTGACTCAGTTGCGTTGGAAGCCTTGTCCTTCTTCCTCTTTGTCTTTTTCTTCTTCTTGCCAGATCCAGGCACTAGCTGTTCGGTAGCACTACGAACTACCGCTACAGGCGCTACAGAAACGGATTCTGTCTCCAACTCTTGCTCAAGCTCCGTCAGCGCGGCCATCTCTGAGGCTTTATCTGCCGCAAGAGGAGGACGGAGACGCTTCGCGGGAAGAAGTCTGTCCTCTAATGCTTCCAATCTTGCGTTCATCATGCCTCCCACTTGAAGCATGACAGACCGCACTACATCCTCCATGTCAGCAGAGCTCGTTGAGGTCTGCGGCGGAGGAGGTGGCGGCCGCCGTTCTGTCCGAGTCCGCTCGATATCTTCTCTCAAGAGATCGAAATCCTTACGGAGCTCAGTCAGATCAGATTGCAGACGGGAGTTCTCCACTCGCAGACGAGCCACCTCATCCGATGCAGTTCGCTTAGCGAGTTCATCCAAAGCCGTGCGGATTGCACGGCATGCCTCCTTCAGGGCCCTTGTAAAAGTACCCTTAAGGTTTCCTGACTTGGTGGCTACCATTTGTATCACCTTTAAACCATCCTCCACCTGAATTTGAAGGGTAGAAGCCAGTGACTCCTCCATTCGACTCAGAACCACATCAGCAGGAATTTCAGAATGACGTGCATCAGTCCTGGTCTGGATCAACCGCGCGACATTTTCAATCTCCTCTTCAGCCCGGAGCCTGAGCTCTTCCCTCTTGGCTTCATTAAGATCTGCCTTGGCCTTGGCAAGCCCAACAGAGTGGCTCATGGTTTTTCGGGCTCTCCCCCTTAAAGCAGTTGCGACTTTTGCCTTGGTCGCCCTGTCGTCCTCTTCGTCATCCGAGCTCGGTTTACTGCCCTCAGAATAAGGACGCTTCCGAGGATCTTTCAAAAATAGTGCCCTAGACGCGAGGTTCTCAGGGTCCGAGTCCATCACATCCATAGCTAAGGTTGACTCCTTATCACTCTCTATGTCCACAATGGAAGATGTCCTAGACGGAGAAGCCGCCCAAAAGCGACCTTCAAGCGTAGAGCTTCCTGCCTTAGACAACGACCTAGTCCGTCCATGGGAGGTTGTTGGCGTAGTCTCTCTCGACTTCACACAATCCTCCAAATACACCCTTGGGGCCGACGCTAACTGAAGCACCGGTGAACCTTGCCTACTAACTTCTCCTACTTCCCCTTCTTCCCCCCCGATGCGCCGCCTCGCGGCATGAGAGCTGGTGCTCTCGGAGCGATTTTTGCCCCCCCCAGAGTACGAGGGGCAGAGTGCCTTGGCCGAAGCCTTAGCACTGAGGGATTCTCCCTTTCGGGTACCCTCCTGGGGTATATTGTTTTTAAAATCGTCCATCATGAAGTTTTCCCTTTTAATTTTTTTAAAACGGGGTTAGGATCCCCTTTTGTCTTGTGGCGCCCTAGCGGCCGGGTTCCCCCCGACCATATTATGTGTGCGAACCCGGACACACACCGCGTCATCCCGCCCGCTCTCACAATGCGATTGCGAATGGGATGCAACGATCCGAGTCCAGATTCGCACACACAATACTCCCCTCGGCAGGCGCCAAACCATATGTTGGGATTTGGCCCACCTCCAATCCGAACCGGATCAACACAGGCACTGAGCCCGCCTCACCTCCCCGACGGAGTAGAAGCTTCTTGCCTCCGTCAGCTCCATCCACTGCGCACTCTGCTGAACAGAGTAGCGCGCAGAGAAGCTCCAACCCCTTCCTTCCCTCCCCCCAAGGTGTTTGGTCCGCGCCGGTAAACCGGTAACTGCCATTTACGGTACTTACAAGAAACGGTAAGAACCGCAAAAGGAAGCCATGCCCCTATCCGCCACCCGGGGACGCGCCACGTCGGAGTACACCTCTCCGCCCACTGGGACAACCCAGCAGGTCCGTGGTTCCCTTCCGCCATGGGGGTGACGGAAGGGGGTATGTGGGACTCGAACCCACTAAAAACCCCCCCGGTGAGCAGTCCACCGCCGTAGTGGGACGAGATGGGGTCGCGTTAGCATTCACCATCTCGTCCCGGCGGGCGGCCCGGGAACCGGTCCGGGCCTCGGCCTCAGGGAGGGGTAACCTACTCACCATAGGTTACCCCTCAGACGTGTGGGGCCGTGCAAGCCGGCAGAGAGTCCCCCGACTCTCCGCCAGTGACCCCACTACGGAGGATGAAGGAGGCGGGCGAACCGCCCCCTTCGTCCTCCTGTACGTCTGCGCCGGAGCGGATCAGAGCGGGCGTCATCCTCTCTGATCCGCTCAGCGGCCTCCTTCTGCGACATGACCTCTTCGCAGAAGGAGACCATCGCCTGCCACTCCCTCTCTCCGCCGAGCATGGCACTTACCACGCTCGGCAGAGAGAGGTCCCGGCCCAGGATCGCTGAAAGCGTGTGCCGCATGGGACCCCACGCGGCACACACCTCCAGCGTGTGGAGCGCCGTATCCTCCGGCGCCCCACATTCGTGGCCGGGGTCGCCTCCCGTCTCGCGATTTGGTGCAGATACTTTCCGAAGCATCCATGCCCGGAAAGCACCTGCACCAATCGGAAGGTCAGCGACCCGAACCGCCGCCGCACCCAACCCCGGAGGACCGGTCTGATGGCCTCCACCGTCCACTGACCAGGGACCGGTGGAGCCAGGTCCTCCGCCCACCGCCGCAACAAGGCAGCCCGCGCCTGCCGCCGCATGCGTGCGACCTCCTCCCACACCGGGAACTCCCCTTCGGATCTCCTCGCCGCCACGAAGTGATACACTTCGGCGAGGATCTCCGCTTGGAGAGCCCAGGGGGGATCACCGGCCAGCACGCACGCTGCCGTCCAGGACACCGTCCGGTATCCACGGATCGCCCTCGTCGCTATGACCCGCTGCGGACGTCGCAGCAGGGTCATATTCCCGCGACTGAGGGCGTCCACCCAGACCGGTGCCCCGTACAGGGCCATACTCCTAAATAGACAATATAATCTATGTACCTAATATAACGATACGTAAGACATTGTTGTTTTTAATATGAAACAAATAAGATGATAAATACTATTCGAATACAAATAAAAGCATAATATGGTGGAAATAAGCTTTAATTACAAATGATTTTGGTATTACGTTTGTATGGGCAATTAATCTTACGTGGGCCTCTTAAACTGACACAGTGAAAAGGGGATTGAGTCAGGTTTCAAAAAAGTCTCCGTAAAACAGAGTGTGCGATTTTAATGCAATCTTTTGAGATATAATTTGCTGGCAGGCTTTTAGAAGTGAATGTTTAGTAGTTGTGAGAGCGCCGATCGATTCTACTGTTTCCAAGAAGGGAATTGAACACCACCTACCTCTAAGTCCCAGGGGAAGAGATGTGCTCCAGACAACACTTTTGGTCACAATATCAAATCACCAAATCAGCTCAAAGTTCACGAATAAGTTCGACACGGTCGAAAAGTATTTAGATGCAGAACGTCTGCGTCGCGCCAGCTCACTGACTCTCCTCGCGGCGGTTGTGCCCGGAGTCCGTCTACCCTCGTCGCGAGGTTCGGCGGTGAATTACCAATACCCTCAATTCAACAGTAGAAATCGAACACAGAGAATGTCAAAGTAATTTCTGTTCAAAAATACTTCTATTTCAAGAAGTTTCCCTAATAGCCGGTTAATTTTTTGATGCATTACTTTTATTAACCCAGTAGGTGTACTATTTACTAAATTGCTAAGAGGGACTTGTACGTTTCGCTCAATTGGCCCTCCTGTTGTCGTATCTATATGTTTAAATGTTTCACAAACTCATCACTACCTTCATTGCTAAGAGGACCTTACGGACTTTACTAAGCCCTCCTGTTGTCGTGTCTAAATGTCTAATTAATTTTAGTACTTGTTTTCCATTATTTTTGTCTGATTTGAATATGAATGACAAAATGTTTGCAATGCCGTGCTTTTGCCATTTCGAAAGATTCAGTGTTGACGGAGTTAGTATGAAATTTTAAATGTATTTATTAATATCGAAGAAAGTCAATTCGTTTTCATAACTGTTAAATGCTATATAGTTATATAAGATATTATTGAGTTAATGTATTCTCTCGTTTTGTTTAACACTAAGTCGATTCGAGTAGGGAAAAGCACAGATTACAATTTTATCTACATTCCCCGATGAATGCACTTTTAGCAATTTCTCGATACTGTGAATCAATTTTACAGTCTATTCTATCTGATTCGTCCGATAGATGCGTTATCAACACTACACTTTGAATACCATCAGAAATGCTGTTTAATTAAATGAACTGCGTCAGTTTACCGAAGAAAACTTCCCATTCGTGGATTTTATAATCGAAAACGGATAAAATTCGCCATTTTCCAAAAAACGCGGGTAGACCGCAGCCTCGTCGCTAGATGCTGTATCGGTAGGTAATAAAACGACCGTCTTGCTCCGTAGCTACCTAGTTTATTACTGGGGTCGTAGCCACACAGTATGACAAGATACAGTAGGTACAATTTTGCATAACAAGATATTTATGCAAATAGCAGTGACTCTCAGCATGCATTCAGGAAGAAACGTTCAGTTAATACCAACCTACTTACCCTTGTGAACGACTACTCACAAAATCTCAACGGAAACAGCCAAGTCGACGTTATCTACCTAGATTTCAGGAAATCTTTTGACCAGGTAAATAATGATATCCAATCCCTATCAAACACGTTCTGGCGTCAGCCAGGGGTCATCTTTGGGGCCGCTTCTTTTCTCCATCATGGTAAATGGTCTGATTTATGCAGATGACCTCAAATATTGAAACCTGTTCACTATTTTGACTCTGTTCACAATTTTACTCAGGACTGCCACGCTTTACAGCATGATTCGATTCCATACAACGCTGCTGGTGTGAGGAGAATCAACTATAATACCTCAACATAGGAAAATGTCAAATCATGAGTTACACACTCGCACCAAGCGATTGTATGGAATTACAAACTAAATGATCAGTCAATAACGAGACTGTGAAGGATCTTGCTGTTGTTTTAGACTCTAGGCTTATGTAGGTACCATGACCACATTCGCACGCTTACAGTAGATTGTTTTAAACGCTTGGTATTTGTTACCAGAAAATGTATGAAATTAACATCATTAAATGCTATATAAATAAATAAATAATATAAATGTTTATTTTCTCAACACAATAAGTTCTTAATGTATACGGTCCTTAACTATAAGTATAGTAACCCACTTCATGAACCTGTTTTGTGTGAGACTGGTGCCTGAGATAGGTTTAAAAAAACCTGTATTACAGGTCACCAGGCACTTACACTCCTCGGCTTGTACAAAATTAATACTTATTATGCCTAGCTGTTGCTATATTTGGTGATGTTAAGAGCATAAAAGGAAAACAAATGAAAACTAAACAAAAAAAGTAAATACGTATAAGAATGAATAATAACAAACATGTTGGGTGCGAATGTGTGTGAGGGTGTGTGAGGTAGTTTAGTGAGTAGATGTTGGTGTGTGTGTGTGTGTATGGGGGTGTGTGTTTATGAGTTTATGGGGTGGTCCGAGTAGGGTATGGCAGAGATAATTCAGTGTATAATAAATTAGGATGTGTGTACATATGATAATTCATGACGCTAATGTGTGATAGACAAATTGCTTGCAAAGTGAGAAAGGGTGTTTATTTTTTATTTTTTTTTGCTGGTATGTGAGATGGGGATAAGATGGGATTATTTTTTTAAGATGCGACAAAGTGGAGGGAAATTGTTTTAAATTGTCTTAAAAATTAATTAAGGGAAAATTAAGAGGTCACGGATAAAAGATTTTCGGTCTCCTGGTAGTTTAAAGTTTTGAGCCACTTTGTAACTACTGCCTTACATTTAGATCTTTGGAGCGGGTAAATGGAAAGTTCGGTGTTTAACTTGTTATAAATGAATGTCCCAAGGAAACAGGTGAATTTATGGGAGAGACTTGTGTGGTATGTTTGAGAACGGCAGACGGTCCCTTTTCTACGCTTGTCCAGCACAAGATCCTTATCATAGGTAAGCTGGGAGTGTTTCTTCAGCACCACTTGCAATAAGAAGTACTGCCTAACTGTCAGAATGTCCCATTTACAGTAGAGCTCAGCAGTAGGAAAACGAAAGGGAAGACCCGCACTTACCTTCAAGATGGCCCGTTGGGCTCTTTCCAACTCTAAGAGATGGGTTTTCGCTGCGCCTCCCCATGAGGTGACACAGTAACCTATGATAGATTGGCAGAGTGCTAGGTAGACAGTCTTGATCGTACTATGGTCAGCAACATGTTTCAACGCCTTGAAAATATAAATGAGCTTACGAAGTCTGGTCACTAATGTATCAACGTGACTTTTAAACGTTAGTGTCTGGTCAATAAGCACACCGAGGTATTTAGTGTTGTCAGTCCGTATCAAAGAAGGGCACATACAGCTCGAAGTAGCTGTGGTACAACTGTGCGCAGTGATAGTATAAGATTGGGGTGGCAGAAGGTTAGATCTTAAAGCAAATGCTATTTAGTTAGTCTTTGTAACATTAAGAGTCAGCACATTCATCCTGAGCCAAGAACAAACCTTAGTTACTCCATTCTGTGCACTTTGGAAGACATCCTCCCAACTGTTTCCGCTAAACAAAATTGCTGTATCATCAGCAAACGTTAAAATTCTCCCATTTTGAATGTGCATATTACAAAGACTGTTAATGTATACAAGAAACAATGAAGGCCCGAGGATACTTCCCTGGGGAACACCATAGGTAACTGGATGCTCATCGCTCGTTAGATGGTCAATTTTTACTCGCTGTTTCCTATCAGTTAAGTAGTCAGTAAAAAGCCTATGTGGCAGCCCTCTTACGCCAATCGAATCAAGTTTTTTTAAGAGGATAGGTATGGAGACCGTGTCAAAAGCCTTGGCTAGATCTAGGAACACCGCCAGACACTTCTTTTTTACGTCGAGTTGAGTAACAATAGAGTTCGTAAGTTCGTGGACGGTATCATTGGTTGACATGTTAGAGCGAAAACCGTATTGAGACGAAGAGAGAAGTTTGTTAGATTCCAGGAAGCTTATTAATCTTTTATTCATAAGTCTTTCCAAAATCTTGGACAGCGTGGGTAATATTGAAATAGGCCTAAAGTTGTCGACAAGATCTTTGTTGCCACTCTTATATATCGGTTTTATGAGTGCGCTCTTGAACGCATTCGGGAATTCGCCGTTTGTAAACGCAAGGTTACAAATATGCGTTATTGGTCCAGTGAGTAAGAGAGCATATCTCTTGATAATATTGCCAGAAACTTGATCCAAACCAACTGCACACTTACTTTTAAGACCGACGATGGTTTTATGTACTTCATATTCATCTGTTGGCAGCAGGACTAGTGAAGACCTAGGTGAAGTAGGTTCAGAAAAGTCTTTATTTAAATCATTGCTATTATTATGAAGTTGAGCTTCAGCTAGCTTTTTACCAATATTTGCAAAATAGTAGTTGACCTCATTAATACTTTTAACTGGATTATCTTGTGATAGTAGGTTTGAAGAGTAATCGACTGCTTTCTTTTGGCCACTTATGTCTTTGATAACTTCCCATAGTTTCTTTTTGTTGTTACTAGCATTATCAATCTCTTTTTTCTCGTAACTTCTTTTGGCTTTTTTTAGAAGTGAATTGCAGAAGTTTCTATACCTCTTGTAAATAGTCTTTAGTACATCATTTTTTGGTTCTTTTTTTAGTTTTTTATGTAAGTTGTCCCTATTTCTCATGCAACGAAGTAGGGCTTTCGAATACCGGATTTTTTCAATACCGGTATTAATACCGAATGTTTTTTTCTAAATACCGGGATTCCGGGATACCGGTATTGAAAAAAAAAACCTTATTTTTATCAGACTTTTAATTTTATTCTGTTTTGGAAGTATACTTATTTAGAAGGTAAAATTAATAAACAAAGTTTTATTGTCAAATCATATTATTTACATGTAGGTACAATTATCTTTTTATATGACAATAATAAAAAGTGTCATTTAGATCAGTCTTTTTTTTACGGGGCGTATAGGGAATTTCCCCTCACCCCTGACGGGCGCCGCCGCCTTCCGCACTGTACTTACAACTTAGAGCAACGCGGCACTTCCAGGAAGTCCGATTTAAAATATTCCAAAATAAATAAATGGATAAAAATGTCTATGTGCGGTAGTGATATTTTATTACCTATTTTGTGTTTTTTACTAAAATTAAAATAAAATCACTAATACCGGGATCCCGGTTATGAACATTTCAATACCGGTATTAAAAATCTCGAAAAAAAATCCGGGATCCCGGTATTGTCTGATACCGGGATCCCGGTATTGGAAGCCCTACAACGAAGCAATCCTTTGGTAATCCAGGGTTTGCTAGTTCGTTTACGCTTTGGTATTTTGACTACTTGGGTATTTTCTTTGATTGCTATTGTCAAGTATTTAATGAGTATGTCAGTAGCTACGTTTACATCCGTGCAGCTCAAAATATTGTTAAAATTAATATTTGTAATAGTGGTGTCTAAGCCTTTATAATCAATCCGAGAAGATGTTGTTGTCTTATAGTCCAGCTTCGCATTTTGTATAATATTAAGGGCAACGCATTCATGGTCAGTGATGGATGATTCGACTTTAAAGCAAGAAGCGTCTAGTTTAGTTTTTACCATCATATGGTCCAGACACGTGAGGCCATGGGTCGGCAGAATATTTCCCGGGAGCAGACTATGGCTTGATAGAACATTTAAATACTCATATGAGCGTTTATCTGCAGTGCCCGATGTAATATCAATATTTATGTCTCCACATAGGATTATATTTTTGTAGTTACTTAATCGTGCCAGGAGTGTATCAATAGAGTTGATAAAGTTTGTAGTGTCTTTTTGGGCAGGAGGTCGATAAATTCCTAGTATGCAGGTTTCTGAACTTAGTTTCAGTAGGAGGCAGTTGGCATCGCTGACCTGGGGTTCTTCATAAGTTACATTCAGATGTTTACTGTAGTAAATGACAACTCCTTCATTTTGCGATCTGTTCACAGTGGTGTGGATGAAGTTATACTCATTTAGTTCAGGAATAAATTTAGATGATGGTAGCCAACATTCAGAGAGGACCATAACATTCCACTCAATTTTTGACCTTACTACAAGTGAGATGAAGCTGTTGATGTTGCAATTAATACTTCTAATGTTTTGGGAAATCAGATTGAGGTTGTAGAGATTGTTTTTAGTTACTTATTTATCAATGTCTTCTATGCCGCATGTAATCACTTTTGCAACCGATATAGAGATATAGATATAGAGTCCAAACCTAGGTAAATACTTTCCAAGCTGCTTACATCAAGCATTTTATTTTATTTAAAAATGGTATCCCTGTTAAAAAGAGAAGGTTGATGGGTTGAAGAGAGTTAAGGTTTGGCGATCGGTAATACAATTGGCATAAGGACTTGACATAGGATTTTTTAGTAAGATACCTAACTAGAGATGATATTTGGGTATTAGAGATGGATTTGCATCTACTTTGTAAATGTAGTGTGTTGTGTGGTGTAGAATTAGGTGTGTGTGATGTGTGGGTGGGTAGGTGTCTGAAATTAAGATTATAAATAAAGTAAAAAAGGTAGTAATAACATTTACACTTATGTATACTTAGATTTAGTGGAAATAGTATTTTTGAGCAATGTTTATGAACAGTGAACAATTTAAACAGTAAAGCTAGTCATTGCATAGTTTTCAGGAGGTCGTCTTCTGAGTCGATGCGGGCTGGCGCCATCCCATCTTCCTTCTTTACATAAATTTTCCCGTACGATGTCCATGTTGCAGAGAGTTTTTTGTTCTTAACTGCTTCTCGAGCAATGTAGGTGGCGAGCTTTGCTAGTGAGAAACTCAGATATGAATATGGTACGAGGAGTTCCTGAGATCTTAATCTGGGAAGTATTCAGCTGCTGCATCTTATTTTCACGCCTGGTTTTATTTAATTTTCTATATTCCGAAACCACAGTTTCTTTTCTGCCTGTGCAGATGAAGTACACTACTATAGCGTTGTTTTTTGTGCGGTATATATCTCTTATCTCACAGTTTTGTATCGGCGTATCCAAACCCAGTGCCACGCCAATATCTTTGACAATATTTATTTGAATTTGTTTATTTTCCGGGTCCTGTTTCGGTATATTACGGATTTCAATAGCAGAACTATGAGCCTGTTTCTCAAGTAGTTCCACCTTGTATTCCAGCGTTGAGATACGACGCTTATGTTCGTTATTTTCGTGTTCCAATCCATTCATTCTCAATAGTAACTGTTCATACTGGCTGTTCATTTGCTCAACTGATTTCTGTATATCTTGATTTTGTCCAATTATCGTGTTCATAACAGTATACAGGGAATCAAACTTTTGGTCCTGCTGAGATTTAATTTCCGCAAACATCGATTTAATTTCACCAATATCGGAAACAGCACGCTCAGAAAAGTCATTAAAGGTACGTTTCTGGCGTTTTATAAAATTGAGATAGGTAGGTTGGTCAGCAGCCGCCGAAATATTTAGCGCAGAGTCAGATCCGTAGTGAAGCTGAGGCGGCGGTGTCTTCAATTGATTTTCGGTTGGTGAGCGATGGACCGACATTGTTTATGAGATACAACAAGTATATATTAGGTTGGGGAAAAAGTCTTTTCGCATTATTGTATGTATGAACTTGTAATAAAATCTCTTTGGCTATACTATTTGTATCTGGCTGGTTTTGGTATCATTAAAAGTTTAAATTTTAAAGAAGATAATTCCAAATTCAAATTAGGAAAATGTGTGATTTTTATTTGTTTTTCGTACTGTTAAGATGAGTGAATCTAATGAAGAAATTCGATACATTTTAAAATTTTACTACAAAAAAGGTAAAAATGCAACGCAAGCCGCGAAAAAAATTTGCGATGTTTATGGACCTAGTGCAGTGTCTGTGAGAGTAGCACAAATTTGGTTTAAGCGTTTTCAATCCGGAAATTTTGATGTCAAAGATGCACGTCGCTCTGGTCGCCCTATTACGGATAAAATGGATGCCATTTTTGAAAAAGTGGAGCAAGATCGGCATATCAGTAGTTACGACGTAGCTGAAGAACTGGGAATTGACCACAAAACAGTTTTGGCGCATTTGAAAAAAACTGGGTACACAAAAAAGCTCGATATTTGGGTACCTCACGAGCTCACTGAAAGAAACCTAATGAACCGTGTTCTCATTTGTGATTCTTTATTACGACGTAATGAAACCGAACCATTTTTGAAGAAGCTGATAACTGGTGATGAAAAGTGGATCACGTACGACAAGAACGTGCGAAAAAGGTCGTGGTCAAAGGCCGGTCAGGCTTCACAGACTGTGGCGAAACCCGGGTTAACTCGCAACAAGGTGATGCTGTGTGTGTGGTGGGATTGGAAGGGCATTATTCATTATGAGCTGTTACCACCAGGCAGGACCATCGATTCTGAACTCTACTGCGAACAACTGATGAGATTAAAACAAGAAGTTGAGAGAAAGCGGCCGGAGTTAATCAACAGAAGGGGTGTGGTTTTTCATCATGATAACGCTAGACCTCACACATCTTTAGCCACTCAGCAAAAATTAAGAGAGTTTGGCTGGGATGTGTTAATGCATCCGCCGTATAGTCCTGACCTTGCACCTTCAGATTTCCACCTGTTTCGGTCTCTTCAGAATTCTTTAGGCAGTGTCAGGTTAACATCACGAGAGGACTGCCAAAACCACTTGTCGCGGTATTTTGAACAGAAGCCCCAAAGTTTTTATAGCAATGGGATCATGTCCCTGCCTACAAAATGGCAAAAAGTTATCGAACAAAATGGTACCTACATACTTTAGTTAAATGTAAATAAACTATATTAAAAAATGTTTTGAATTTTCTTAAAAAATGCGAAGAAACTTTTTCCCCAACCTATTATATGGCCTATATGGCTGTTGTACGTTTCTTATGAGATCAAAGATTGAAAGCAGCTCATGTGTGTGGAATCCCCATGAATCAATATGCTTTAATGTTAGAAAAGGTTCAAAAGCTCTTTCTACGTATTCTATATAAAAAAAAGTCGTGACTCCACAAAATATTAGCAAGGAACACTTGGTTCAATTCACTGGAGACGCGTAGGCTCCAGCCGTGTGTGATCCATGCGTCACGAGGTGTGTGATCCATGCGTCACGAGGTGTGTGATCCATGCGTCACGAGGTGTGTGATCCATGCGTCACGAGGTGTGGTGGAGTTCAGGTGTTAGTTTCTTGACCAGCGTCAAATTTATTCAGTAAATTAGGTATTACCAAGTTCAGTGTATAAGGTGATAGAAATAACGACTTTCGTTTTTAGTGTTATGTTATTTTCTATTTGAAATAAATTTAATTAGCTCGACTCCTAAGGGTCGTAGTGATAGCGTGATGTTAAATTACCACTATTATTTAATTCATTAATTAGCAATTGATGAAAGTTGTAACGTTACAAATTCCTGGGAGGAGGAATTTGTAAGGTCACACTCTATTCCTACCTATCCTCAGATCTGGAGGAGAGTACGGTTCAAGAGAAAAAGGTGAACGGTATCACAATATATATTTAACTAAAACACTGGAAGAGGCCAGGGGAACCGGGGCACAAAAAGTTTTAGTGTTCACGGGCTGTAGAGGAGAGAGGCCCTCTTGATTCCGGCTTCCATCTCTCCTTTTAGTGGAAGGCTAAGCGTCCCCGGAGTGTTCAGGACTAGGTATCGCCGGCTTGGCGATCTCCTGAAGGCGTCAAAGGTGGCTAGGAGAAGGAAAAGGCGTCAGAGGAAGGCGTCAAAAGTGGCTAACGCGTCGTTTCCCTTCTTACTACTCCGACATCAGTTTTATTACGCGGAGTAGGAGGATCGGACTCTCTCTGTCCTCAGCTAGGAGTAAACTGCTCTTCTATCCACTCCTTTCTATTTTTTAACGTCTTGCCGACTTCAAATCCAAAAGTAGACTGACCGTGCTCCCCGGTTTCCTGTCATCGTTTTTTCTGATGAAGGGCCTGTTATTTATTTGAAGCAAGATTCTAGAACATAAAAAATAAAGTGATTTATATGAAGGTCTAATATCAATTACGTAGAACCTAAACTCCTAGCTCCAGTGGTGAATTAAAAATAAAAATCTAGGCTTGTCATTAACTGACATTACAGAAAGTAAACAAACATTGAAGAGGGATAAAATCCACAGAAAAACCTTAATAATACAAATTATAGAGCCCTAGGAATGCTTAACCTCCAGATAATGCACATGCAGTTATCTGGAGAGAACTTATGTTTCACTTTCAGGTTATAATAGTGAAAAACGTAAGTATAAAAACACGAACATTACAAAGTCATCATGAATTGGGCTAGGTGCTTAACAAATGCAAAAATAATTATCAAAATCCGACTGGTAAACCTACCTACCTACCTATCTACATAGTTCCAGATATAAGCGCGTTCAAACAAAAAAAAAACACTTCAGCTTTATTATTAATAGGTAAAGATAGATCGCCCCGAACTTCTTAACTAAATAACTAAACGTTCCCCGAAAAAGGGTCAGATTTAACGAAATCATCCGTAGTTAGAACGAATTATCGTCAGAATTCCTTTTTGTGGCGAGTTGGAGACCAATTTATTAAACTATCTAAGCAAATAGATCTGGACCTCTTCTGTTCCCGCGTTAACTCCGTGAGCGGCGCGGCGGTTGAGCTCTGACATTGTCCCACCATCCGGCGAGGATGATGAGATCTTGGCATCCGAGTAATGTAACTATTATTATTATTAATAGTTTTTTATCTCATTTATTATGTATCTGCTTTTTATGTATTAAGTTGATTGCAATCTTGTAGGTTATCTGTTTACTTTGCTTGTTCACACTTTTATGTACCTACCTATCTACTATTCATCTTACTCGTGAAAACCTTTTAATATTCTTCTGTTTTTATTATATATTTGTTTGTATGTGCTGCTGGTTTTCCTTAAATAAAATAAAGAAATATATAGATTAGTAGGTATAGATCATTAAAACTAATTCAGGCAGCGTCGGGTCGCATTGTGTCATCGCGTCATGAAGACAAGTGTTAGTGCTGTCGTCGGCGCCGCGCGCGTGTTGCTGTCTGCTACATACATACATACATACATACATCAGACACGTAGCGCAATCACAGGACAGGGCCGGATTAAGTGCTCTGACTATCCTCAAGCGGGCCTCGGGAGCGCGGCGGGGCGGCGCGGGGGCGGTACATCGTGGCATGTGCCACCGTTAGCACTGCAAGGGTGCTGGGGGTGGTTTTCCAACTGCCCTCGGGACGTGCGAAGGGCGTCATGCGAGAGGGGCACCGGTGCGTTCCTTCGGAGCTCCCGGAGCCCCTGGGGTTTTTAGTGAGTCCACGAGTCCGTTAACCTCACATAACCCTGCCACACCCTCAATGCGCTAGGGTCTCTGTGTGCAGCTATCCCCCTTATTCCGGCAGTCGATTACCAATACCTACGTCAAATAGGTAGGTAGGCAAGTAGGTATAACAGATGCCAGTAATCCACACGAGAGTCCGGATAATCAATGTCAATGCCTACCTAAGTAAGTAGGTACCTACTACCTAAATACCTAGTGCGTCTCAATAAAGTTATAGGTATCTACAGGTACACAGGGCGTCCCAAAACTATGCGACATGTAAGGAAAGTACCTTAAATATTGTACATAGGGTATTTTGAAAGACTTTATTCCATTTTTAAAAGTTAGTAATACTGCATTCATAGATTTTCTAAAAATTACTTGCTTCGTCTGGGAATCGAACCGACTCAAATGGAAAAATAACACCCCGTATTTTTCTGATGCTAATCGAAAAAATTGACGAAAAATAATAATTCCTTATAAGTAACCTAGTCTCTTAAAAGTAAGGAATAACGTAAAATTAATAATTTTAATCAAATTAAAAACATACTTAAAACTGCCAAAGTCAGTCGAGTAATTTTTGTAAATGAATTAATGAAATGCTCCAAATGTGATCCTTCTTGCTTCTTGCTTCTTGCTTCTTGCTTCTTGCTTCTTGCTTCTTGCTTCTTGCTTCTTGCTTCTTGCTTCTTGCTTCTTGCTTCTTGCTTCTTGCTTCTTGCTTCTTGCTTCTTGCTTCTTGGTTCTTGCTTCTTGGTTTATGCAAATCGACAATATTTTATTAAGTTCGCTGCCTGTTCATTTTCTTATCATACGTTGTCGTATTGCTTTTCGTATAGCAAACTTAGATCTGGGGATCTTGCCGGCCATCTAATCGGTCATTTGTACCAATCCAAGTAGGAGAACGTTCATTCATTAACTCTGCTCAAACTCTGCTGCTCTCCGACTGTTAAGAGCCGGAGGTCCATCTTGTTGGAAAATTAAGTTTTATTGTTCCGCCGCGGAGAGATTTCTAACCTGGTCTATTCAAATTTTAAGTATTTCTAAATACTTTCTGTGTTCAAGGTTCCTTGGTAAAAACGGATTAAGACAATTTGCTTTTTTTTAATTCCGCACCAACAGTTGAATGAGAAACGCACTTGGTTATTGGTTTCGGTGACTCGTGGCCTCGTGGGGGATCTTCTTTAGACCAAATACTATTATTGCGGCGGTTGTAGGTACATCCCGTCATTACTAAAGTTAGATTCGTCTGTCCAAATATATTATCCAAACAATCTGGATCTTCGAGCAAGTGTGTCTGGATATTACGACAGAAATTTAGTCTCAATCGCCCGCAAGTAATCTTTGAACCAATCGTCCTTCAACAAAACTTTTGAAACCATGTTTTTTTAATACACATTTTAATTTTTGAAATTCCAATTTCTTATTCACCTCCCTCACTGAAGTCTTCGGGAAAGCCGAAAAGTAAATTAAAATATCAAGTTGTTCGTCGTTGATCGTATTTAACCCTCGCTGTGGTCGTCTCGAGCGGTCAAATGATTCACGAGCCTCCTTCGAACGTGACGAGACGGTGTTTGTCTGTCAGGATATGTTTCTCTATGCTATTATCACCGCAAACTTCGAGAGATGTCTTTATTGTTCAAAAGTATGCTTCTATTAAATCAAACCTGACGTCATATCATATGCCATGTTCGCAATAAATTAAAGTAAATTAACACTAAATAGATGAAAATCCGAAAAACAAAAGCTATCACAAATTGTTCCATTTTCAAATTTAGAACAACATTATTTTTCTTTTAAATTTGCCTTCTGTCTAGCTCAAAGAGGATGCATTCAAATAATACGTTTTTATCATTGTATCTGCACTCGTACCTATAATAAGGAAAACTGTGGCAGGAAGTCGTACATTGAGTGGGTACTTATTTGCGAATACCTAATCAAAGATATTGCTATTTTTATATTATTATTATTTTTCGAACGTAAGTAATCGTCGTTATCATTTGACGTTATTCCTTTCTTTTGAGATAGGTACTATGTTACTTAAAAGGAATTATTATTTTTTGTCAATTCTTTCGATTGGCATCATAAAAATACGGGATAAAATTTAGAAAATCTTCGAATGCAGTAATTACTAACTTTTAAAAATAAAATAAAGTCTTATTTCAGTAAAATATCCTTTCTACAATATTTAAGGTACTTTCCCTTCATGTCGCAGTTTTGGGACGCTCTGTATATAGGTACCTACCTACTTGCTCATCGTTAGCAGAGGCGAGAGTTCGTCACGTGGTCACGTGACCAGGTAACTACCTACAGCCTACTGGCGGAAAACTAACTAGTTGCATTGAACCGTGGGAGCGATCATACCTACCTATCTACCTAACTACCTGGCCCACAGAACAACAAATAATAGGTACCTAGTTACCTGGTCACGTGGTCACGTGACCAGGTAACTACCTACAGCCTACTGGCGGAAAACTAACTAGTTGCATCGAACCGTGGGAGCGATCATACCTACCTATCTACCTAACTACCTGGCCCACAGAACAACAAATAATAGGTACCTAGTTACCTGGTCACGTGGTCACGTGACCAGGTAACTACCTACAGCCTACTGGCGGAAAACTAACTAGTTGCATTGAACCGTGGGAGCGATCATACCTACCTATCTACCTAACTACCTGGCCCACAGAACAACAAATAATAGGTACCTAGTTACCTGGTCACGTGGTCACGTGACCAGGTAACTACCTACAGCCTACTGGCGGAAAACTAACTAGTTGCATTGAACCGTGGGAGCGATCATACCTACCTATCTACCTAACTACCTGGCCCACAGAACAACAAATAATAGGTACCTAGTTACCTGGTCACGTGGTCACGTGACCAGGTAACTACCTACAGCCTACTGGCGGAAAACTAACTAGTTGCATTGAACCGTGGGAGCGATCATACCTACCTAACTACCTGGCCCACAGAACAACAAATAATAGGTACCTAGTTACCTGGTCACGTGGTCACGTGACCAGGTAACTACCTACAGCCTACTGGCGGAAAACTAACTAGTTGCATTGAACCGTGGGAGCGATCATACCTACCTATCTACCTAACTACCTGGCCCACAGAACAACAAATAATAGGTACCTAGTTACCTGGTCACGTGGTCACGTGACCAGGTAACTACCTACAGCCTACTGGCGGAAAACTAACTAGTTGCATTGAACCGTGGGAGCGATCATACCTACCTATCTACCTAACTACCTGGCCCACAGAACAACAAATAATAGGTACCTAGTTACCTGGTCACGTGGTCACGTGACCAGGTAACTACCTACAGCCTACTGGCGGAAAACTAACTAGTTGCATTGAACCGTGGGAGCGATCATACCTACCTATCTACCTAACTACCTGGCCCACAGAACAACAAATAATAGGTACCTAGTTACCTGGTCACGTGGTCACGTGACCAGGTAACTACCTACAGCCTACTGGCGGAAAACTAACTAGTTGCATTGAACCGTGGGAGCGATCATACCTACCTATCTACCTAACTACCTGGCCCACAGAACAACAAATAATAGGTACCTAGTTACCTGGTCACGTGGTCACGTGACCAGGTAACTACCTACAGCCTACTGGCGGAAAACTAACTAGTTGCATTGAACCGTGGGAGCGATCATACCTACCTATCTACCTAACTACCTGGCCCACAGAACAACAAATAATAGGTACCTAGGTAAGTGGCTTTACAGTAATTATTACAGTGATGCAGTTACAGTGACACACACACACACACGCACACACACTCTGATAGGGCGACCTACACAATGACATGTGTAGTGTAATGCCATATTGTTGTTATCTAAGAGCGTACTTGATGCGCACAAGAGCGAGCGAGCACGCAGATAGGTGTCGTCATCTCTCGCTCGCACTCACGCGCAGCCGCAGCCGCTCCGCGAGAGCCACGTAGCCACGTACCTACTACCACCATCTGACATACCAGCGCTCTAAGTACCTACCACCGAACCGACCGACAGGTATGCTCGCTGCCTTGGTACCTATAATTATGTCGGTGAAGGTTAAGATAGGTACCTACCTGCTCGGAAGGTAGGCACTTTTGAGGAATCTAGATAAGTAAACAGAATATAGGTAGGTATGTACTGAATGCACTTCAATTTTATATTAGTTTTATTGACGATAATCAAACAATTGCACTAATTCCTAATAATAACTCTAAAAACTACACATTTAGTAATCAAGTTATCATAAAAACGAACGAATACCTACGCAAAATAAATTATACAATAATTCCACATAATATTCACTATTAACTAACCTACTCGTACAGCCTGTACAAAGGGTATATGTACAAAAAGTTCGATTCAATGGCAATTTCTAGAACATTTTTACATCGTACACCTACAAAATTAGATACAGAATATTAACGTTAGCTTCACATCAGTTGTACGTCAAAAGGCTTTCTCAGGTAAACTCCGCCCCGCGGCCGTGTCATCTCTCCCCGTTCCGATCAATGGTACATGCAGCTTAGTCATTAGGTATCGGTATCGATCTACTCGTGCGATCGACGATCGATCGAGTGCTATCCCTGACCCGCGGCACAGGTGCGCCCCGAGGGCGGGGGCGAGGGGGCGGAGACAGCACAACAACACCGACACCTCACCTCACGGTCGTCACGCGAGCCTAGCACCGCACGCGAAGCATCGATCGCGCCGATCACAGTTTTTTGACGATGTCGAACTTGGATTTTAGGTCCATCGGTACTTTTTTGGGGTCTACTTTTTTCTTGGCTGCGAGGTACGCTCGCATCTCCGCCGCCGACATCTTCAGGTTGAGTTGCGCGGGCTGGGCGACGGCATCGGGGGGTGAGGGGGGCGCGGGGATAGCGGGCGCGGTCGCATCCAGGTCCGGAAGGGGGTCTCCGGGCGCGGGGGGCGCCACCAGCAGCTCGGCGTCGTCGGAGCGCTCCTTGATGCGCGCCACCACCTGCTTGTGCGACTCCCCGGCGATGCTGTGCCCGTTCACCTCGAGGATGCGGTCTCCGCGGCGAAGCCCCGCGCTCTCCGCCGGTGAGCCGTCGTCCACCTTGCCGATGTACTGTCCGGGCTTGCCCTTCTCCGCGTGCAGGTTGAACCCGTACCCATCGAAGTCGGGCGACTTCCGCACGTGGCAGAGCCGCGGCTCCGGGCTCGCCGCGCCGTTCCCGTTCGCGGACATGCTATCTGCTCTGTGGACGCGCGCTCCGGTCGGCGCACGGCGAGGTACTGCGGGCGCGCAGAGCGGACGGTCCTCCCCCCCTCGCCCCTCCCCCCGCTCCGTGACACCTGCGGAGGCTCGCGGGCGCAGGTGAGCGGCGCGGGGGGAGAGGCGCGGCGCGGCCTCCAGTGTGCACCGGATCGCCGCTGAGGCGCAAAGTAACGTCGCGAGTTTCACGCACCTCCCCGTGCGGCTCAGTGGTTGCAGGGACGAGAACGGTTCCCGGAAGGATCACAAACCCCCGGTGAGTAGCGAGAGAAGAGCGAAGGTCGGGGGGTGTGCGGGACGGGGAAGGGGACACGTCGGCGCCCGCGCCGGCAACGAGGTCGCGACGCTTTCCCGTGGTGAAAAGGACAGACTCGAATAGGAATAGGAAACTCCGAGTCCCTTCATGTCCCGCATCGCTTTCCGTCGCGCTGTGTGTCTGTCGGAATCCTCTTTGTTCGCGAATGAGGCGTCAACATGACTAGTGGATCGTGGTAGATGTTCTTCTGAGGTTGGCGGATGCGATACGCAAAATCAGATAAAGAAAGCGTTCAATCGGGAAAAATGTCAACATGGGTGTTACGTCGGAGTGCGTCCGGTCCCCGGTAGATGGCGCGTGGAGCTGCGCGGTCGTTGCTCCGGCACACGTCGCTGGTAGGTACTGTGCTATACTGTACGGTGCTGTACGGTGCTGCGTCCCAGCGCTCCCTGCCGCAGCACGCAGCACGCAGCACGCAGCACGCAGTGATCTGTCGTGGAATGCGGCCGGCAGCGCTGATAGTCGCGAGTAACGGCGGTCGACGGCGCTGTGGATGAGCGGTCGCAGGCGGCGACACAGGAAGCGACGCTCGCATATGGAGTTGCTGAGACGTGACTCTTCCTGCGACTTCCTCCGACGCACGCTCGGGATTTGCGCTCGCTTATCTATTTATCGAAGTCTCCCGAACATCAGCCGCATTCGTTTATAACACAAAGATCAACAAGTAGGTCGGTTGGTACAAGAATAATAATCGGACACGGATCGTTGTATGTACTTAATGGATTTGTAAGTGTAAGTGTTTTTTACGAAATCATTCATCGTAAATAACTATTAGCTATTCGTGAAGTCGAGCGACAGCCTCGATCGAGCGAACATTCCAAGACAAGGTCTTTGAATAAGATGGCATTTTAATGACTGCAAGGACCTCTATGTATGTTAGAGTATTCTTTAAGTTAATTATTATAATAGGGTGACGTTTACTGGTTCACCCGCGCCGAGGATCCGCGTTCCAGAGTCCAGAGCGACTGCCGTGGGCCGAGTGTCTGTCTGGGAGCGGCGCTGGTTGCGCATGCCGCGCCGGCGCCTACTCACGCTGCCTCACCTGCCTCACCTGCCTCACCTGCCTCACCTCGCTGCCGGGAGAATCCGTGAGCAAGGACCTTAGCTACCTCCTCGATAAGTTTTTGTGATGTTGTCGGTTTCTATTCAACTTCCAGTGGGGCGTGCGTGCATCCCATGCTCCCATGCTCCCGTGCATCCGTGCATCCCTTGCAACTCGTTTTCCCATGCTCCCGTGTATCCGTGCATCCCTTGCAACCCGTGCTCCGTGCTTCCTCCGCACGTTCCGCAACCGCGGACCGGATTCCCGGCAACTTAACGGGATGCAATTAACTATTATTAACTGCAATTATTTGGTTTCCATTTTCTTCCACAAGTTACCGCTGTTACTCAAGAAGCACACACGTTTAGGTACTTACTCGTACACACACATTCGACTGTCGATGTGATGATTGTGTTTGTAAAATGTGAATACTATTGCAATTTATAAATAAACTAGCTGTAGACGGCCGTCCGCGGACCCCGACCGACCCACCGCAATACATCGCCCGGCTGTGCTATTACTTCTTTTGCTCGGCTCCTTAGGTTCGTAGAGTGATGTTAAACCTATAACCTCATGAAATAGCGCGTTCAAACAAAGGAACAGAAAGAGTACAATTACGTACAGACAGATGATCAGTTCACGAATTAATAAGGTAGGTAAGTTCTCTTCGACGGAGTTCTTCTCACTTCTTCCAAGTTGCCTTCACACGTGACTATGTAGAGGTACATCTGTATACTCGGGTAGGTATCTATCAGGTAGGTAGGTATAGTTTAGCTGCGGTGCATTCCTCTATCCTACGCAAATGCAATCTATGAACTAGATAGAGGAGGTGGGGGACCTGATTCAGACAGAACTTAAAACGGCCATAACTACCTAAATATCGATTGAATTAACCAGTACGGATGTATCTATCGAAACACAGCGCGATATGCTTAGAGATTAGTTTAGATATATTAGCATACTAGTACCTACCGAGTAGAGAATACAATCCCGAGCATGTTTTTCAATCCCGGGATTACGGGATTTTTGAACCGTAATCCCGGGATCCCGGGCCTATCCCGGGATTAGACTATGTGGTTTCTAATTGGGCTCAAATTAAAAAAAAACTTGAGTAATTAAAAAACTTTATAATGTCTTTGCACAACAGTCAACACAAATCACAATAATAATAAGAAAATAAAAAAGACAAAACAAAAAAATTATACTTTTGCAAGAAATTAAAAAGACAACATAAATATACTATTTAGTATTTCGAAAATATAATCGCAGAAATATCAAAGCATCCAATGTTTGACTTCCAAGCCTGCTTCGTAGTTTATTGCCAACATAAGCGGCAGCTGAAAACGCTCGCTCAGGTTCAACGCTGGTTGGAGGAATAGACAATAGATACTTGTATGCTGTTTCTAAGTGATATCCACGAACTCCTCCATTTTCGAACAGGCTCATTTCACGTCTAATACTATTTGCCAACCCCAATTCATTTTGTACTTGTACATCAGGATCTGGGGATTTCATACTCTTGTTAATTTCCAGCTGTAACTTTTCCTTTAATGTCAATTGGGGTTGGGAGGTTTCTGGCCTTAGCTCATCATCTATTTGTGATCCTGACCTTTCTTCTTCTTCTGTGTCATCTCGACTATTAAGTCTTTTAACAATACTCTTTATTTGCTTCCTCACTATAGCCTGTGTCGGAACTGGAAATAAGTCATGCCATTCCAAATCCGATAACAACTGATTTTCATCATTCATTCGTGGATTTTGTAAATAATTTAATACACCAGTTAAATTATCACTTCGTCGTTGCTTTATACGTTCCACTAAGGATGTTTTCATTTTTTTGGCAAGTGCTGAGTTTTTGCTAGACAGTTGTTTTATAAGAAATTTCAAAGCGGCATCAGCTGTGCATAAATTAGCATCTCGCCTACAGATTGCTTCTACTGTCAATTTAATTGGGGTCAGCACATCAACAATTTTATTTACCAATTCAAAATCAACATCTTCTAAACGAATTGGATGATTGAGATCTATAAGAGCTTTTTGAATGCATGCTTTTAAAAGATAAAATCGCTCCAGCATTGTTAAAAGACTATTCCATCTGGTTTTACAGTCCAAAAGAAGTGACAGCTCTTTTCCATGTTCAATTTTCACATATTTTTGAAGTACTGTTTCATTTTTAAATGGTGATCTTTTGAAATACACTACAACTTTGCGGATTTTCTTTATCAGCTCATTAATATTTTCATATTGTGTTAACTCTGGTACGTGTTCTGGCGCAAGATCATTTTGTGACATTACGATTAAACCTGATTCTGGACAGTCTAAGTCTTCTAAATCGTGTTCATCATCGCTGTCGTCCATATAATCAACAGTAACAGCTGGTTCATTCAGAGTATCATCTGAGGTAGGGCTATGTTGCAAATAATTATGTTTTTCATAAAGCACATCACAGACCGCCAAATTGATACCATGTGCGAGACACAGTTGATGTTCGGTGCAAACAAGCCGCCCCACCTTTATCATAACATTCGGTCCATCGGTTACAATAGCCACGATGTCAGTTTCCAGGGAAATATCAAATTCACTGAGACGCTCTTTCAATATACGAAGACAATTTTCAGCTGTCATACTTCCGTAAATAGGAACAAGTCCTAAGTTCCAAAATTTTTTATATGAATGAACGTTGACAGCCATGTATCGTTTATTGGAAGTTGAAGTCCACTCGTCGAAAGAAAGACTAAATCTTTCACCTGCACTTTTCAATTGTTTCAATTCTGCAATTACTTGCTTTTTGATTTTTTCACTGTAATTCATAACACGTTTTCGAACAGTGACGGCTGACTTTGGTAAATCCGGGTATTTTGCTAAGAGCAATTTTCTCAAATCATCTGAAGCTATGAATACACTGAATGGAAATCCATCTAATGCAACCATTCTTGCCAAAACATCATCCAGGCTATCGTCGGCACTTTTAGTAAAATAATCATCTAACTTTCGCTTGGTTGGCGGCGGCGGAGCTGTGTTCATATTTTCAGAATCTTGACTTGTTGAAGCTGATATAACCTTGATGTTATGTTTTGATAACAAATGTGTATGTAATCCCTTAGTCGATCCACCCAAAGTCTTGAGAATGGCTGGGCACCGCTTACATTTAGCACTATTCCCATCCTTCGCGACTAAAAAATAACTCCACACTGACGTCGCATCACTGTCTTTTTTATGTTTAACAAAGTCTGCCGCCATTTGAAATACTTAATTTCAGGTAATTTACTTTAAATTTAAATGACGAAACCTTCGTAACCCGTCACTGACAGAATAATAAATGAAAAAAGATAAAATCTGATTAGCATATTTATACTTTCATACAGGGAATCCCCGACGGGAAAATACCCGCAACAATACTATGATATGAGATGATCGGGTGATTTCCCTGTTGGTTCGTTGGGGACTTGGGGAATCACCTTAAAAGTAGCATATTTAATACTTTCGTACAGGGAAACCCCGACGGGAAATACCCGCAAAAATATTATGATATTATGAGATGATCGGGTGATTCCCCTGTTAGTTCATTCATTGGGGAATTACCTTAAGAGTATTGTATTGAAGTACTCAGAGTGGGGAAGTCCCTTCTAAGTTTACAACAAACATATTAAGACTGTACCTGTGTGTGTAGTGAATAGTACGTATCGTATGACGGCGTATCTAAAAGTGTTTTTTGTCGTTATGTATTAAATGCTATTAAATAACCTAGGCAAGGTTATCGTCAAGGCGCAACGGACTACGGCATATAAACTAAACTTGTATGTGGCAATCCCGAAAATCCCGAGATTAGCCAAGTGCAGTCCCGGGATTTTCGGGGCCAGAAAACGGTCGGGATTGTATTCTCTACTACCGAGCCAAACGTCGCGTAATCCATTGGTGCTAGGTATACCTATTTCTTAGGTAAGTATCTAAGTAGTGCCATCTTTCCACTCCATGTTGTTATTGTATGTAGGTACTATAGTCCTGTCCCTTCGCAGCACAGATACTTACCTACAACCTGAGAACAACTTATATCGAGACCAAAATGTTAAATGTTATAGTCAATAAGTATACTTACCTAAATAAGGTGGAAAATATGTATGTGTAGACATTCTACAACCTAAGTTAGGTAGGTAGGTATCTACCGATCGATGTATGTATAACCATGTGATTACCTACCTGTTCACTCAGAATAATAGGTAGGTATCGATCTAGCCACTTACGTAAGTACTGTCACGAAGTAGGTAGGTACTGGGTACTGCATCGCATCAACAAATCCACCTCTGTTTAGTGTGACGGATGGTGACGGATGGCAAGGACCTCGGTGACTCACACTCGCCACCTCACAAGTGACGTCACATATATAAATAATCACTCTACCTGCTCGTTATAACACCTCCTGCTATCCGTGGATACCTACCTCTACCTGGACACACTACCTACCTACCTATGTAGCTACCTATCTACTAACATATAGGGCAAGTACCAACATATTAGAAAATATAATTGTAGAGTTCGACCGGAATAGTGTAGAGTAGGACCAGCCCTTAAGCGGACATCTGTCTCGGAGAAGGAGTTGCGAGTATGTGATTCCCGACGATCGGCCGCACTCAGAACACACAGGCGATTCAACGAATGATGCTCGATGCTGGCTGTCTCATTCCTACTTTAACAATTGACTTGACAAATTATGACTCAGTGGGTATTTCAGCATGCAACAGGAATAACACAAGCAAAAACAAACCTAAAAATATGTTAAAATCAATCAAATATATAAATTAAACTAAAAAAATGTTGTAAAATCAAAAATATTAAGTATTATGTAATATTGTGAGATGTGTTTGATTATTCATTTTTAGCAAGGAATAAAAAAAATTCCATAGCAACTTTACTAACCTGTTAATTTAATTCTGTCTAATTCAAAAATTAGATAAGTCTATAATATGTTACTCCAGAATCTAAATTATCTACCTACATTAAAACTTTCATTAAAATCGGTTTAGTAGTTACGGAGATACGTGTTAACAAACACATCACACACACACACACACAGATTTTTGCATGTATTAAGATATTAGCTACAAATCCAATTTTCGAGTTCTAAATTAAAAAATATTCTCCCATATAAACTTCCCCCGGTACGGTGCGGTGCGGTGCGGTGCGGTGCAGTGCGGTGCGGTGCGGTGCGGCACAGCATATTAGACAGACCGGCGGCGGCACATTCCTTCCATAGTAAACTTATCTTAATTCATTTATATTCCGTCGGTCTATGAGTAGGTATCTCGCCTCACCTCACCTCACCTCACCTCACCTCACCTCACCTCACCTCGCCTCGCCTCGCCTCACCTCACCTCACCTCACCTCACCTTACCTCACCTCACCTCACCTCACCTCACCTCACCTCACCTCACCTCACCTCACCTCACCTCACCTCACCTCACCTCACCTCACCTCACCTCACCTCACCTCACCTCACCTCACCTCACCTCACCTCACCTCACCTCACCTCACCTCACCTCACCTCACCTCACCTCACCTCACCTCACCTCACCGCACCTCACCTCGCCTCGCCTCGCCTCGCCTCGATCGACTGCCACCGGATTCCAAACACCTTATTCATAATTGAAGATGATGTAAACGACTATAAATACTTTCTGCTTTATTCTGCTACTGATGACGTGTTGGTAAGTTGGTAAGTGTTTCCACCTGGACCTGGATGGTGGCATTATTATTGATATACTATAACTCGGTGGACGGTAGGTTCGCGGTCCGCCTGCTGATGATGACACCCTCATCTCTGTACATAGAGGTACAGATGCTGCTGCTGATCTGTAGCGCATCCAACCTGTCGATAGTTATACGTAAGCGATCACGTATCGCAGTAGGTAAATAAGTAGTTATTAAATGACCGGCACAATATGCAGGTTCAGTAGTGCGGAGGCAGGGAGGGAGGGAGGGAGGAGGGCGCTCCTCGTCGTCGTCTCGTCCAAATAATGCCTTCGAGATGAAACTCCAGAGGAGAATCCTGTTTCTCTCACAAAAGACTTCAACGCGCTCTTCCCCATTACCCATTATCCTCACTCAGTTCATACACATTTTGAGCACAGATTATATCTGTCAGTATTAAAATATAATATAATATAATACCTACTCGCTTTTAGCATTAACTAATTAAACTAGGTAGGTAGGTATTGATAATAAACGAAACGCTAATCAGATGTAGGTACAATTTACCTGCCAAGGCTGGTTTAATCGGCTAGCGGTAGGTTGACTAATCGATAAATAGGTACATTAGCTGAGCTGATGACTGATAAGGGAATTATAGGTTTATACATAAATCGCCACAGAGTATTTAAACGGTGTAACCACCGCCTGCCTGCCGCCGTAACGACCGTAACGACCGTAACGACCGCACTACGTCGTCGTCCAACTCAAACTCGATAGGTTTTGATTCATTGTAATCACAAGGATCATAATATTATAGAAACGTCTACTTAAAAACTACGAGAATCTGAAATGTGAAAGTGAATCTGCCGCCTTGAAGCCTTGATGAATCAGACAACAAACTCTGCTTGGTTATTTTTTTGATGATCCTTCATTCAGCTTTAGTGTGGCGCCAACCGATGTCACGAGGTTAACGCGTTAACAAAAATATATAATTTATAGTAAAATAATGAAATAGAGTGTAATAAGTTGTTCTGTGGCCGACGTCGCAGTGACAGCCGCCCGACCACGTCCAATACGATCATTGAAACTTTGATTTGAGGTCGGTGATTGTTCCGCGGAATTATTCATAACATAAATTAACTATTTATGTACTTACTCTTGCTAACATCGCAGAGGTTCTAACAAACGACCTCCATCGATGATAGCTTGATGACTGTGTGTGTCTACATTGAAGGTGTTAACGCGAACCGACACACGCACACACACAAACAAACAAAGCAACGTGAAATACATGACATACTTTGGTAGGCAGGTACCTACCTACTTATAGGGCAGCGATGTGTTAAAGGTCGCATTTATTAAGCACAGAGTTACAAGGCTATGGGTATAATTTTCCATTAAAAAATTAGGAGGAACACAATTACATGGAATCGTATGATCCATGCATGGTAGGTACCTGCCCTGATCAACATTCGAATAGTCCATCGATGTAGCAACCTATACCTATACCTATACCTTCCGATGTTTATATCTCAATGTCTCTAACAATACATTACATTACATTACATTACATTACATCACAACATAAACGAAGAGACCTACGTCGGCAAACATATCAGACTAGTTCGCTGAATGAACGGTGCATTCGCAGAGAGATTCCGTATATTCTGCAAGTCGATAACGCCTGTGGTGGCGCCTCACGCCTCACGCCTCACGCCTCACGCCTCACGCCTCACGCCTCACGCCTCACGAGTGTGCTCGTGAAAAGAACTAAGTAAGTTGTGTGACATTTCGCTTACAGGAATGACGCACAAAATTGGTATTCTCCGAGAGAATTCGTCAGTCATCTCGACATCCGAATTCAATGTCGAGTCGATGTAGATCCTCGAATTATTAAAATAACTTTTTAAGAACAGCTTTGTCGTATTCTTCTCGTCAAACGAGTAGATACCCTTTCATTTGATATCAATATCACGATATCACGGGGCTGTAAATAATTGGTCCGCCATCTTTGAGAGTCCACCATAATTATTGAATTCAGAATGATGTCACCATACATTGTCATCCAAACCGAACGTGTCTGCAAAGTTTCAGCTCAAACGGTTAGAGATAACTGAAATTAAATTCAGTTGCAAATTTGCCCCATAAATACTAATTCGCAAGAAAGTTTAATAAAAACAAAGTGAGTTCCGGGTGATATAAGGAAGGAGTTTGGGAGTTTTCATTCCTAGGTTATTTACAACTTTATTATTATCTACGTTTGGAAAAACTAACAACGAACCGAATCGCGTTGCGTTCCACTGTTCATGTTTATCAATAGATGAGTCAGAGTGGTCGGTGGCACTCGGTGGCACTCGGTGGCACTCGGTGGCACTCGGTGGCACTCGGTGGCACTCTGCAGCGCGTGATATCGCCGCTGATATTACAGAAACGAGAGACCTTGTCCCACTCCCACTCCCACTGCAATGTTGATGAGGTGCTAATCTGCAGTAAGTAGCTGGTCGGTGTGCCGCTCGAGCGCACCGGGTTTGTGGGTAGCTGCACTACAACCGACAACACACGACACGAATACGACGGTCTACGACCGACAACACTAATTGCAGAATCACAAGGCTACTGCCGCTGATAATGGGACTTTCAAGGAAAATGTATCGTTAGAAGAGTGATCAATTTAATGGAAATAAAAAACACTAAATATTAAGGGGGCTATAGAAAGTAAAACATTCGATCGAATCGTATCCGTAAAACTCGAAACTTATGACTTTATGATTGTAATGCGGATGTCTGGTATTCTTAGATATACTCGTATTTTATCGATAATGATCGTACACATCACTAGGGGCTGCAAATATAATGAAAAACAGAACAAATGTTTAGGTTTTTAAAATGTTGTATGCAAGTTGAAGTGTTGTGTGATTACAATGCGCTTCGAGTCGGTATAACGGGCCGTGGTCGCGGGACCGGACGCCGTCGGCGCGGCGCGGTGGAAACACCAAGTACCACATCAATTACAAGGACTGTCCTGAGCATGTCATTTCAGTTTGTTTTCAGGGGACTCAGGTCCTGGTTTGTAGCTTTTTAGATCCGCCCGAAGTCAACGCTTTTCCCTTCAACCGTAGAGAGTCATACGCGATGATATGTGAATGTTTTTTATATGTAATTTCAATATCAACCGAATTCAACGATATACGTAAAACACTCAGTGATAGAGAAGTGGTTTAATTCACCACGCTGACAACAAACTATGGTTTCAACAGAACTGATGGGTTTAGTTAGATCTCCCTGACTCTAGCTGCGTCCTGTCAGTTACATCACTTCGGTGAGGGACCCCTCTCGCATCTCTAGGTGAATTGTTGGCTTACAAATGATTTTAATTCCAGGTCCGAGAAACAAGTCAGGAGCTGACCGTAAACTGACCGACAGAAGCAGCAGGAAGTGTTCACGCGGGAGTGATGCCCGTCGTTGAGAGGGGCGAGGTGACGCCGGCGGTGTGAGGGACGCGCGATGGGATCCCGCGGGGGAGGAGGCGGGGCGAGGGGAGGGTCGAGGCCCGACGCGCAACGCACGATGGACGAGTTCGAGGAGCTCGCCGGCCTCAGGCCCGGACCCGGTAAGCGGACATCCGCTCGAGCGACGGGAGCTGTGAGTTACGGGGGAGCTGCTGTGGCTGTGACGGTCGTTGTGTTGCTTGCAGAGGGCGACGGGGGCGGCGCCGAGCGCGCTGCGTACGTGCTGGAGCACCTGGCGACGTTCACGGTGACGCGCGAGACCGGCATCCTGTACCCCGCGGACGGGATGCGACGCCTGCTGCAGCTCGAGAAGACTAACGGTAACTCATCTGGGCCGCATCCGACGCATCCGACATCAACACGCGCCTGACACACCAGCAGACCGTACCTCAAAATGAAAAAAACAAAACCCTTATAGGGTCACTTCGTAGTCCGTCTGAAAACTAAAGGGTACTTCCCGTAAACCGAGAATCATGGCAAGAAGTAAAGTCTCACAGCTCAAGGGAAGGAATAAGTCCAAAAATCGTTAATTTGTAGTTTTATCACATAATTGTTTTGCGATTACACACTTACATTGCAGTTGAAGAATAGACCGCGACGTATGTCGAAGTATGGCCGACAAAATACTGCGTTCAATCCGACTTATGTTTCCGTTTGAGCAATGTTTGGAGCTTTCATACTTTATGACCTTGAGTGATGTTCATTATTTTGGTAAACATACGAGTACAAGGTTCTCCGACAGCCTCGACGCGTGCGTCAGATTCGCACGCGTCCGTCTTTTTTGACGGATGAAAAGTGTCATGTGCCGGTTATTTCACCGGCACCCATACATAAAATAGCAATGCGAGCATTACTGCTTGCCAGCAAAAATAGCTAAGGTAGTAGTAGTAGGGGAAGTAGTACTTCCCCAAGAGCTCTACTATCTCCTATACTTAAGTATCTATTTTAGATACTTGCTGAATAAAATCTGGTTAATATATCTGTAAAGCAACATCTGTTCATACGTTTTCACGCAACCTTGTCGCGGTTCCTCGAAATTGACAAAAAATAAATGAAACTTGTTTTCGTTACAGGAATATGGAGCCAAAAAATGCAATTATGTTTGGAAGGACAATGGGTGCTGGTGATGGACTACGAAACGGGGGTGAGTGGTCCTCGCGGTCGCGCTGGACGGAACCGACGACGGCTCCTAGAATGTACTCTGCGGTCGGTCGGATGCGAGTCAGTCGGTGTAATGTGCGGGTGCGGTTCTTCCGCAGTCTATAATGGAGCGGTTCCCGGCGTCGTGGGTGCACTCCCCCACCGCGTTCACGTCCCCGGAGCCGGGCGAGCTGTACAACAACGTGGTGGCCTTCGTGGTGGGCGCCCCCTCGCCCTCCGCCCCCTCCGCGCCCGACCCCGCCGCGCCCCGCCGGGAGCTGCACATCTTCCAGTGCCACGACGTCGCCGCTCACACGCTCGTCGAGGAGCTGAACGCGCTCAAGTGAGTATACCGCGATACCACATCCCCTGATCTCCATCCTGAACGCGCTCAAGCGAGTATACCGCGATACCACATCCCCTGATCTCCATCCTGAACGCGCTCAAGCGAGTATACCGCGATACCACATCCCCTGATCTCCATCCTGAACGCGCTCAAGCGAGTATACCGCGATACCACATCCCCTGATCTCCATCCTGAACGCGCTCAAGCGAGTATACCGCGATACCACATCCCCTGATCTCCATCCTGAACGCGCTCAAGCGAGTATACCGCGATACCACATCCCCTGATCTCCATCCTGAACGCGCTCAAGCGAGTATACCGCGATACCACATCCCCTGATCTCCATCCTGAACGCGCTCAAGCGAGTATACCGCGATACCACATCCCCTGATCTCCATCCTGTGCTTCGGGTCGAATCCACTCCACTTCAGTAGCAGGGGCACATGCGCACATGCAGCATTCCATATCTGATTGATCTGTATCAGAATCGTAGGTCCGGTAGACTTTGTTCGATTCCTTATCTCTCCTGCGTAACCTTGACTGAATCACGATTAAAATGGTTTCAGCGTATAATACTTATGTTGGGGCGAGCTTAGTATTGAAAATGTTCTGCTTTATCGATATCACCCAACCAGCTAGGTTCTAACATTACAACAGTGCAATTGAAATCTTATCTCATCGGAATATGGGTTACATCTTGTAAATAAACTATTGATATTATCTAGCAGGCTGAGAATTCCCTCAGATGGCTTCGATACGTTATCAGCGACTAGTGTGAGATGAGATCCGCTCCTGCAGTGTCGCGTGTCAGAGCGTGCCAGTGCCAGTGCCAGTGCCAGTGCCAGTGCCAGTGCCAGTGCCAGTGAGGAGTGACGTCATGCTGTACATCAGAGCCAAGTTGGCAATACCCATGCCGCCGGTGTCGCCCTACCTGTGGTATGAACTTGAGGCTCGATCTTGGATCTGCGCAGAGTGTCCGTCTCCTCGCGGATGGAGGACATTCCGATAGATGTAAAGATTGCATCCAGGCCATTCGTTGTCGTTGTCGTTTCTTGAACACAAGTTGTCTGTTCGAGTTACTTTTTAACACGTGTTCGTACAAGACGCGTGTTCAATTATTGATTGATTCCACTGTATCGGTGTTGGTCGCGTTGGGTCGGATGTGGGACCAGCATTGGACATGAAGTGAACCAAAGAACATCTGAGTATCTTCCCCTGCGTCCTGATGGTCATTGTCTGTGACCGTTTTGGTTAAGCCTTGCAATTTTTATTTACAAAATGTAGTATTGTTGACTACATTTTGTGGATACTTGTTGTTTGCAATCACCTGCAATAATAGTTGTAATATGAAATAAATAACAAATCTAAATTGAGCGATACTTTTCCATGAATTCGTCTAATCTATCAACCAATTAAATTATAAATTGCCCTAAAACAATCGTCCTTTGAGGAAGAGTTAGCGAAACTTTATCGCAGTCGCGATATCTAGCGAGAATGTACCTACATCCACAGTGGATGTGACTTGAGAGTGTGGAGCTGACTGGTTTCAAAGAGGTTCAGGTTTGGTGGTTCAGGAGGAAGACGGATCTGTGGTCCGCGAAGCCGCGATCATTGTACGCGGGAACTGGTCTTGCAACAGAGCTGTTCAATTCTGGTTGGTTGTGCTATTCCTTGGGTGCTAGTGCTAGTGCTAGTGCTAGTGCTAGTGCTAGTGCTAGTGCTAGTGCTAGTGCTAGTGCTAGTGGGTCTGCCTCTCTGCAGTTTCTAGCATTCCACTTACTATTGTATTACAATATTTACATGAAAGAGGTGAACACCGAAAAAGCTAGTTCGTCAGTTTTGTGGACTGAGTCGTGTCATTCAACGAACAAGGTGGCATCACTCACTACCGATTAGGTATAATTATCAAAAACAACTCATTACCCGCGACCACAGCAGCCCAGGTATGCGTTTTACATAAGAAGTTGTTTGTCCGAGTCTAAGGCTCCTTGCAATCGGTTTGTATGTTTTCAAGGATGGTTTAGATAAAGTCAGCACAGTCTGAAGTGCGCTTACGAAAAAATATATTACGACTGTTAAACTCATAACCCTTCTATCGGTAGTCGGGTTAAAATAGTAGGTAAAAACATCCCTGTTTGTTACCTACTTTGTTCTGTTGTATGTACACCTACCTATAGACTATAGGATAAAGTATGTATGTATGTATGTGCGTTGTTTGCGCAGGGGCATCGGCGCGGGCGCGAGCGAGCGAGAGGCAGCGCGGGACTTCACCATCGAGCGGGAGAGGGAGCGAGAGAGGGAGAGCGACGCGCCGCGGAGACAGGTACCTACTGACCACAGACCCACAGTACCACAGTACCTACCTTCCGAACAATCATACTAACTATTATCTATCTTCCATCTACACACTAGCCTGCATGCATCATCTCCGAGTAGGTACATACCTACCTAGTTATTCATTATTTTACTTAGGTAGGTAGTTAATCGTTCTGAAATGTTTAGTGTCGTCTATCAATAATACAAGGAAAAATATACAACTAGGTAGGTATGAAAAGTGAATACCTACCTAACAGAAACTATTCTTCAAAGTTGTAATATTAACTTCACCTTTTTATTGGAGTGATTATGATTACCTTTAGCTAGTATCTGTAATACCTACCTATCATCTGTATTATAATACATACATACCTACTCAGTGAGTAGGTAGATCTTTTATTGAGGATACGATGTATAGGGTAGGTAGGTATATTACGCGACTAGGGGTGGAAGTAGACCATTTGAAACCGCGTGTCAAGCACTCTCTATACCTACGTACCTACCATTCAAACCGGGGCTAGGGTTTCAAACAATATGGTAATATACGAAAATGTTACAAACTAAATACAAATCTAGAAGTGGTTTGTTAGCTTTTCGTCTAAATTTGCGTTGTCACTTTTTCTATAACATGAAACTTTTTAGACGAAATGCTAACCTACCCCTCTTCTGACATTCATTTTCGCGTCACTCCCCTCTGTTCGGGTTTAGGTCACACACTGCTATAAATAAATAAATAATGTACCTAGATAGGATATCGCTTTTAGAACGAAGTTTATAGGTACTAAGTTCATTTCAGATAACGGCATAAGAACACCTCTAAGTACTCCAACAACTACAAAGCAATAATAAGTGTGTGGTTGTCGAAGTGAATCGATAGTAGATAGGTACCTAGGTATCGCGGCCATTATCTGCAGTGATAACAGGAATTTATTATGTTATCTCAATATCTGATAACACGCACGCATTCCTACCTCTGAGGTACCTACCATCATTGCGGTCGGTAGGTACCTAACGATATGGATTGGATGAAAAGGTTTGTTTTGTATAGGTATTTGTATAGGTATTTGTATAGGTATTTGTATAGGTATTGGGGCAGACCGGGGATTTCCCGCGCGTCAATCACATCATATATTTCATTTCCTTTCTCCTTTTCTTAAACCTTTGCAGCGCCATCTGTGTGGTGCAGTCGAAGAGAAACCAAATTATCTGCACAATGACGTGCCCCTGACCAAAATGTGATAAAACTCACAAAATACTGTATTCAAAAAAAAAAACAGAATCTTCGAATAGGTACATCTCGCTATGTGACAGTGATTCACGAGGAATGTACAGTAGCACCCGTCGCGTCGTCCGTCGGCAGCAGCTAGCTAGGTAGTACAGAGCGCGGATTATCGATAATACGCGGCACATCGATAACGCGCGTCGCGGCGACAGAACAGCGGCGACTGCCGACAGCCGCGGCCGTCCTCAGCGTCCTCAGCGTCCTCAGCGTCTTCAGCGCCATGACGCGCATCTACCACACCTACACGCGCCAGCAGTGGAACCGAGTCATGAGCGTGAGTCGACCTCGCATCACCGAGACGCCCATCCGAACGCGCTTACGATGTATTCATCATCCGAACCGCTTCCATGTACCAAAGCAACGCTCGTTCCGCAGCAAATGTCGGCGCAGCTCGGGCGCTCCGGAGGCGGCGGGGGCTCCGGCGGCGAGCGCGACGACGCCTCCTCCACCGGCTCCGAGCGTCTCTACGAGCAGGACATCGCCATCCTGAACCGCTGCTTCGACGACATCGAGAAGTTCATAGCGCGGCTGCAGCACGCGGCGGCTGCGTCGCGCGAGCTGGAGCGGCGCCGGCGGTCGCGGGGCGGCGGAGGGGGCGGAGGGGGCCGCAAGGCGGGCGCCGGGGAGGGGATGCTGGCGCTGCGGACGCGGCCGCCGCCGGAGCGCGAGTTCGTGGACGTCCTGCAGAAGTTCAAGCTGTCGTTCAACCTGCTGGCGCGGCTGCGCGCTCACATCCACGACCCGAACGCGCCGGAGCTGGTCCACTTCCTGTTCACGCCGCTGGCGCTGATCGTGGACGCGGCGCAGGACGCGGCGGACGGGCGGCTCGCGTCGCGCGTCGTGCAGCCGCTGCTGACGCGCGACGCGCTCAACCTGCTCGCGAACTGCGTCACCAGCAAGGAGACCGAGCTCTGGCACTCGCTGGGCGACGCCTGGCTCGTGCCCAGGTACGACCGCGTTCCTAGTTTATTGGCTAGCTGCTCAACTCCGCGAAATAAAGTTTTATTTACGCGTTTCTTCGGTAGAGAGATTAATCTAATCTGTGATCCATCCATTTATTGATTTTGAAGGAAGTTGTTATCCAAATTTTCCATAATCCATTAATAAGTTATCATCTGTCTATATATACTTATAAAAAGGAAATTTCCACTTTAAGGGGGAGAAATCAGGTGGGGAATTTTGTATGAAAGTTCTTTGAAATTAATAGTGACGGGGGGGACTGGGGTTTGTAAGTTTGTAACTACGTCAATGTTCATGTCAAATGTCAATGTCTCATGAATATAATCTCAAACGGCTACTCGGAAGAAAATGTATATTAATAGGTAGAGAGAAAGAGGTTCTGGTCTATGGACAACGACAGATCGAGATGCAATCGATACAAACTTGCTCAAACGCCATCTCAAATCATCAAGCATCGAGCATCGAGGCGGACGTATTGTCTGTTTTCATCTAAGCTGTAACTAGGTAACTGATGTGTGTTCCAGAGAGCAATGGAAAACGAACATACCTCCGTACCAGCCCGTGTTCATGGACGGCTGGACGCCCGACTACCAAGTCGACGACCAACCGCTGCGCAGGTAACCAACCGTCACGCGCATTCACAAACAACTCCACCATTCTGTACCGATCTAGTGCAATGCCCCCAGGAAGGAGCGCATTTCATCCTCCCTCCATCTAACCTATCACTACCTGCACTACGAATCGTTTTCGTCACAGCGCACCGAATATCATTCTTAGGGATCACCATTAGGTAAAAGTAGGTAACTCATGTCATCGAAATATGTGCTTTATTGTGTTTGTCTGATTGTTTGTGTGTGTGCGTATGCGAGGTGCAGAACGTCCCCGCGACGCAGCGAGGTACGCGCGCCGGAGCGGACGGACGGCGCGGGGGGGCCGGGGGGACCGGGGGGACAGGCGGGGCAGGCGGGGGCGGCGGGCGCGGGGGGCTACGAGAGGTACGAGAGAGAGGAGCCCGACATCTACAACGAACAGTACTCGCCTTATCCAAGGTAAGTGTTCGATGTTTCCACACGTCTCGAGATGATCATCATGCGCGTTGAAAGTGCAAGGTTCAACCATTCGTGTTTGCAAGGTTCAATCGACCACAACCATACAATTTCACATTTGGGATTTCAAGCATACCGGTACTCCATTTAGTTCACGTTCTATGTTTCAGGAGCATGAGGCCGCCTATGGGCAGAGAGGACTCCGGATCAGCGGCGTCCTCCCCCGACAGAGAGCCGCCCTACCGACCCGATAGAGATGAAGGTTCGTATGGGAGAAGTTTCGAGGCGGCGCGTTGCGGCGCGTTGCGGCAGGAGGAGGCGGTGAGATGTGACGCCGGGTGCGTTGGTTGGTTGCAGACGAGCTGGGTGCGTCGTGGGCGCGCGGGGTGCAGGCGCGCGGGGGCCGCGTAGTGCGCGTCACGTACCCTCGCACCGCCAACAACGACAAGGAGCTGTCCGTCGTGCGCGGGGAGTACCTGGAGGTGCTGGACGACTCGCGCAAGTGGTGGAAGGCGCGCAACTCGCGCGGAGTGACGGCGCACGTGCCGCACACTATAGTGGCGCCCGCGGCTCCGAGTCCGCCCTCCTCGCCGCATCTCTACCCGAACCCCATCTACACGCACTACCAGGTACCTGCTCACCTTACTTCCTGCGCAGTTTACTCGAAGCGTATGGGCCTCCATCAGCGGACAGGCTTCTCCCGTTCTCGTTCACTCCTGAAAGTCATATCTGAACCGCTGACAACAGCGCCAGCTTTGGTCTGTGATGAGTTCGGGTGGGAGTTCGCTATCTCCACGCTATCTCCACGGTATCTGTGGTTCTGTGCGATACCGCATTAGTAATTTTGATGCGGATTGTGAACGTGTTATTTTGATTGACAGGAGAGCGGCGGGCGTGGATCCGGTGGCAGCAGCCCCACTGGAGCTGCCGGTAGGGCTACGGGCGCGGGAGGGGCGGGGGCAGGGGGAGGGGGCGCGGGGCCGGGGGGCGCGGACTGGGTGCGCCGCGAGCGACTCGGCAAGAAGGGCGAGTTCAGATATTTCTAGCGTCGCCGTACGTCTTACTCAACGGATCCGCTTGAGAATCCATGTACCAATCTTGTTCATCTGGTATTTATTTAATTTAACCTCCATTCGAGTCGTACTTTCCCTATATTAATAGAAATTAGATTAAGAAAAAAACACGCATACTCCAGCACGAACGGTCGTGTCGATGAAATCAATCTTGCATCTAAATTTTGTCGTCGATCGACAGAATCGTTTCGTCGATAACGTGCCGATGTGTCCAATATATTAAAGCTATTTTCACTGAAACCGGGATCTGTCCACGTTCCTGCTCGCGCCAGCCCTACAGCCCTACTACCAAAGTGCTGCTTCACAAAGTGAGGCCGCTTCGTAGGCCTCGATCATCGTTTAGTCATAAATTATGTGCGTTGTAATTCAAATATTTATAGCGATCGGAGTGATCGTAGAGCAGGTTAGCTGCGAGTTGTGTTGCGGCGGCGCTAGAGGGAGCTAGAGGGAGCTAGAGGGAGCTAGAGGGAGCTAGAGGGCGCTCGGGCGTGTGAATGCGCTTGTGTTTGTCGCTAACTGTGATGTGATGTGTTGTAACTGTAACTGTAACAGCTCGCTGAGCAGACCAAGTGCTATAATTATGTCATTTATTTGTTATGACAATATTTATTGGTTGGAATTTATTTAACATATATTTTTTTAATAATAATAATATGGTACATCCTACCTTTTCTACAGTAAAATACTATCTACGTACTTAGTGTTGTTATATTTAATGGAAGCATTTATTGATGTTTGCTGTTGCTGCTGAATCACACGAGATTAAACTTAAAGATACTTAGTTAAGTAATTCCTAGTACAGGTACCTACTTATTAATTCGCGAGAATATGTTCGTCGATATTTAATCCAAGTTGTGAAAGGATTATTAATGAAACTGTCAGCTGAAGTGCTGTGAGCATTAGTTCCAAGTGTTCGTTCGTGTTTTCTCTTGCTGTGTTTTGTATCACCAGGATATCACAAGTCTGATTTTGCTTATTAAGAGTGTCTATATAAGTCTTATTTTACAGAACTGTGTAATTATATATAGAAAGCTGTACAAAGTAGAAGCATTATCGTTCAGACATTAAGAGTTTGTTTTCTATTGTTTTAGTTTTGTTAAGCACCTACGCTCTACTCACAAACGCTGTTTACAATAGAATAGAATAGAATCGAATAGAATAAGCTCTGTCACTGCTTGGCGATATTTAATGATATTTATTGATAAGATGACAATTCTTTGAGCATTGCTTATCTTACAAACGAGAAAAATAAATACAAAGATTCTATAAAGATAAGATTTTGTATATATTTACAAGTTTTTAATGTTAATGGTAATTAGTTACACATTGTTTTTTTTAATGTTTGTTCTGGAGCGTTTAATCGGCGGCGTGCGTTGGGATATACCAGATAACCAGATTACTTATTTGTAAACCTTATGCAGAAAATAAAGATTCAAGCTTTTTATTAACTTCTTATCCGTACCGATGTCCGGGTGATTGTCTCAATACTTAAACATTGATACCGATGTCCGGGTGATTGTCTCAATACTTAAACATTGATACCGATGTCCGGGTGATTGTCTCAATGCTTAAATATTGATTTGACTAATGCTATCAACATGGTAAACTCTGTTATGAAACCCCACGCATTACTCGATACTGGATACTGGATACTGGATGATGGCAGTGGTGTACTCAGTACTCAGTACTCAGTAGTCTACAGACTCGGCACAAGTCCGCTTAGTTATACCACAGATATCATAATACACTCCACGATCAAGTGTTCGTACCTATTTACAGATTTTATATTTTTATACTATATTAAACATTTTATAGAACTGGTGTTGGTGTGTTCTGTTCGTCTGTATCCCATCCTTATAAAAGTTTAATTTACAGAAGGTTCCTCGTCCTAATTAAAAGTCGAAGATAATAAAAGACGGCTCTCTCAAAATTTAATGAATCTTTAAATCTGTATATTGGAAGATCAAGATCTGTAGAGTCATATTTAATATTTTAATTTGATCATATTTATAAGTATCTATGTGTGCATAATGCTTTGCTTTTAAATGTGGTCTTAGTGTTTATGTGTATGTGTGTGTGTTTTTGTGTTCTTAACGTCACTGGTAAGTTCCTAGATAAAATATTTTATAAAAACCATAAATTCTAATGCAAGTAAGTACAATTCATAATTCAATTTAATTCTATTATCTATACGTATGTTACTTACTTGAAGTTATAACGCTATGTAATTAGTACGATGGTTCTACTTTTTATCTTTGCTAAAAACTGATATCAGTAGGTGCCTAGAATTACCGATATTTAGGAAAGCAGGTATAGAAATATACTTTGAAGCCTCAAAACATGTGAAAACCACAATGTTCCACTTCCACAACCGTTAGGAGTACATCTGTACTGGTGACGTCACGTTTGCAGAACCCGCGACGCCGGCCCCTCCCCCCCCGCCGCCGCCGCCGCCGCCGCCCCCCACCCCGCCCGCGCCCCTCACTGCCAAGACGGACACCATGAAATGTGAGTCATCTAGCCATATCTATTTATTATAGGTTTAACGGAGTGAAGTGGAGTGGAGTGGAGTGGAGTGGAGTGGAGTGGAGTGGAGTGGAGTGGAGTGGAGTGGAGTGGAGTGGAGTGGAGTGGAGTGGAGTGGAGTGGAGTGGAGTGGAGTGGAGTGGAGTGGAGTGGGTTGAACGCTGACTGAACTGTCTGTTGTGTTGTCGCAGCGACGCGGTCGGTGCAGAGTACGGGCAGCCAGCTGCACGAGGAGCTGAAGATGGTGCTGCCGCAGATCCAGCAGCGGAAGAACATCCTCGACATCAAGAAGACGCCCGACATATTCATTCACCAAGTAACTATCATGATACATCACAACTAGCTTAGATAATTCGTCTCAATAAAAATTAGACACAAAACAATATTGTAACGTCTTGTAACACGGAATGGGGGTTGTAAAATGTAAAAATCTCGGGTATAAAGGCTAGTTATTGTAATTCTGATCATTAAAAGCACCTTCATCATAAAAAAAAGTATATTATTTGAAGAGGCTACCTGCCTAGTAAATAATATCCTCAACATCGGCCACTAAAAGAGCTTCTATGGGTTGATCAATTAAAAATGTATATAGAAAAGTAGAATCCGTGTGATTTTGTGCTCACAGAAATCGAACCCGGACGAGATAGCGGAGTGGCTGGACGCGAAGGGGTTCAGCGCGAACGCGGTGCGGCAACTGCGCGTGCCAGGACACCAGCTGTTCTCACTGTCCCGGGGACAGCTAGAACGCGTGCTCGGACAGGACGAGGGCAAGCGGCTCTACAGTCACGTGCTCGTGCAGAGGAACGTGTCCGGGGTGAGTGTGCAGTCGCGTGCTCGTGCAGAGGAACGTGTCCGGGGTGAGTGTGCAGTCGCGTGCTCGTGCAGAGGAACGTGTCCGAGGTGAGTGTGCAGTCGCGTGCTCGTGCAGAGGAACGTGTCCGAGGTGAGTGTGCAGTCGCGTGCTCGTGCAGAGGAACGTGTCCGGGGTGAGTGTGCAGTCGCGTGCTCGTGCAGAGGAACGTGTCCGAGGTGAGTGTGCAGTCGCGTGCCCGTGCAGAGGAACGTGTCCGGGGTGAGTGTGCAGTCGCGTGCTCGTGCAGAGGAACGTGTCCGGGGTGAGTCTGCAGTCGCGTGCTCGTGCAGAGGAACGTGTCCGGGGTGAGTGTGCAGTCGCGTGCTCGTGCAGAGGAACGTGTCCGGGGTGAGTCTGCAGTCGCGTGCTCGTGCAGAGGAACGTGTCCGGGGTGAGTGTGCAGTCGCGTGCTCGTGCAGAGGAACGTGTCCGAGGTGAGTCTGCAGTCGCGTGCCCGTGCAGAGGAACGTGTCCGAGGTGAGTGTGCAGTCGCGTGCTCGTGCAGAGGAACGTGTCCGGGGTGAGTGTGCAGTCGCGTGCTCGTGCAGAGGAACGTGTCCGAGGTGAGTGTGCAGTCGCGTGCCCGTGCAGAGGAACGTGTCCGAGGTGAGTGTGCAGTCGCGTGCTCGTGCAGAGGAACGTGTCCGGGGTGAGTGTGCAGTCGCGTGCTCGTGCAGAGGAACGTGTCCGGGGTGAGTCTGCAGTCGCGTGCTCGTGCAGAGGAACGTGTCCGGGGTGAGTGTGCAGTCGCGTGCTCGTGCAGAGGAACGTGTCCGGGGTGAGTGTGCAGTCGCGTGCTCGTGCAGAGGAACGTGTCCGGGGTGAGTGTGCAGTCGCGTGCTCATGCAGAGGAACTCTGTCAAACGTGGTTCGTGTTACGTGATGATTTACTTCATTATGGTTCTGTATTTGTTTGCAATTTGTTCTGTAACATCTATCTCCTGCATAATCAGTAACTGTTATGAATGCTTTTTGGTTGAACTAAACATAATAATGATTAGGTGATTCGTTTTTATCTCGCAGTACAAAACGACCTCAGCGTCAGAGCTGCAGAGCATCCTGCGGAAGGTTCGCGAGAAGGTGGAGGTGTCGTGATGCCGCCGCCATGCTGCCGCGACTCCTCGCGCTGCTGACACCACACACTCGACACTCGACACTCGACACTCGACACTCGACACTCGATCGACCCTGTGCATAAAATGCTAGTTACAAAAGTGAAGTCTCAGAAGTGTTGTTGCAGAAGGTGATGACGTTTTTAGCTTTTAGAAATGTTTTTTTACCAACTTTATAAAATATGTTTCTTTATACTATATGTATATGTATATGTATATGTATATGTATATGTATATGTATATGTATATGTATATGTATATGTATATGTATATGTATATGTATATGTATATGTATATGTATATGTATATGTATATGTATATGTATATGTATATGTATATGTATATGTATATGTATATGTATCTACAATAGATAAATAAGTATTTGTTATGTTTTAATGTTATCCAATTTAAATTAGATTAAAACTATGTATTTGAATCCTAATTCACTTAAATCTAAAGGGCTTTTGTTACAAATACCTACTTTAGCTTTGAATAAATAATTAACTACTTTAATAAGTTAAACATTAAAGTTTAAACTAATTTTGTTTTCTAAATGAATTGTTGGTTACTATGAAAGGGTTAGAGAATGTAAATACAAGTCGAACAAGTTACTTTTAGGAAGAGCTTTGTAAAATGAGTGGCCATATGTATACCTACCTTTATAATGCTAGTTAGATAACGCGTAATGTAACGCGTAATCATGTACCAGCATCCCAATAAATACACCTACTATGAACTATCAACCATTATTTACTAGTTAATAATAAGTTACTAAATTAAATATTTTTAACAAAGATCTTTTTTTCATGAATTCCTACCTATTAGTAGCTCCAATTGAACCTTGGATGATAAGATAAGAGGGATTAACTAATCTATCGGCAAAACGTTATTTCGTCAGCTGTTGGATGTCAGCAGGATTGTTGGAGCAGGGCGACCCTCTAGGTCCGGCTGTCTTCAGCCTTGCCATCCATCCGATTATTCAACGTCTCCTGGATTGGAGAATGTTTGGTATTTGGATGATGGAACCTTAGGTGGCGACGTGGACACGGTTTTTGGTGATCTAAAACTCATCATTGATGAATTTAGACAAATTGGTTTAGAACTAAGTTTTTCAAAGTGCGAACTTTTTGTTTCCGACACTTAATTTCTATCTAAACAAAATTCCGTCATTGCATGATCGCAGGCCTCTCTGCCTGTCAAATTAGGAGGCTTAGTTATTCGCAAAATTTCTAGTGTAACTCTTCCAGCATTCTTGTCTTCCGTCTGGTCTAACACTGGTTCTTGGGTTAAAAAAATTGTAACTCCTTCTCTTTCGGCGTTTCCTGGTAACAATATCAAAATTTCATATCTTGACGAAGCTAGAAATGTTTGGCAAAGTACTTGCCCCAATACTGCTCCCCCTAAATCCCTTTCGTCTCAACGGCAATGGGACGGGCCTCTGTGCGAGCTGACAAGGAATTGTATGTTACAAACATGCTCAAACTCCACGGATCGTGCTCGTCTCCTAGCCGTTTCTAAATGGGAGTCAGGACTTAGACTTCCGTCAAACAATACTGGTACTTTAATGGATCCTATAACATTCCGGGTTGCAGTTAGTCTACGGTTGGGTGCGCAGTGCTGTGCCCCTCATCAGTGCCAGTGCGGTACGGCGGTCGAACAGCGCCGGTCATCACGGATTATCGTGTACCAGAGCCGCCGGTAGGATCTCTCGCCACGCTAGCCTTAATGATATCATACGCCGGGCTTTTACCAGCGTCAACGTTCCAGCTGTTCTCGAACCGAATGGTAAGCGGTCTGACAGCAAGACTCTTGTCCCTTGGGAGAAGGGAAGGCCATTGGTATGGGACGCCACATGCGTAGATAACCTAGCACCATCTCATCTGTCGGTGACATCGGTCAGAGCCGGTGCAGCGGCTGATTCGGCCGAGGATCTCAAGAGCCGCTAATATAGAAGTATCGATAGAGCTTACTTATTTGAGCCTTTTGTGGTTGAGACTCTTTCGGGCGACTGGTCGAAGCGATGCGTGACAAGAGAGCTGGCTCTTATCTGAGTCAACGCATCAGCATTGCCATTCAGCGTGGCAATGCGGCCAGTATTTTGGGAACGCTTCCGCCTGGTATTGATCTAAATCAGTCGAGCTATCTATAGATCGTTTGCAACGGTCTATAGATAGCTAGCTGTTTCATCTGTATCTTTTGTATGTATCTACTTGTACATAGTTGTATGAATAAATGTAGTATATATTTTTTTTTAAATATCTAACAATCAACAAGTTAAAACCAAAATAAACAAACTATAAATTTTATATTTTTAAAATGTGTTTTCTTACTTATTGCTAAATAACAATTTTATTTTTTATTTAAAAAGTGCTATACCTACCTTACAATTATGGTATTTTCCTAAACACAATTTTAACGACTACGTAACAACATTGCCATTATATTAACAATATATTCTCATTATAACTAAATGCTGTAGCTACTTATAAATGTGTATGTTATTGAGATAGCTGCTTTATGGTCGGTACATTACATGCTTTTGTTCTAGATACAGGTAATCTTCCTATGAGTCTGATCAGCCAACTTTTATTTTGTAATTTGGACAAAATTGCAGTTGGCTGTCTATGCGGATGATGTGGATGATATGGACGATGTGGATGATGCGGATGATGGAGCTGGCTCGTATGTTGAGCTGAGGCCGAGTAGCTTCCGCACTTTGCGCAAATTAACAAAACTACTCTAGTAGACTTACTCACGAGTATCTTTAGGAGTGTGCTTTGCACGTAATTAATTTGATTTGAGATAGGCTCTACATTTGTCGTCTTGCAAATCGCCGTATCTTTGAGTTCCGGTCGTTCGATACTACTTAATAATTAATTAAATAAATAAGTTTACTAGGTAATTATAAACTTAACTAGCTAGGTACCTACCGAGTATAAACATTGGCAAGACTGATGTCCTGAACTAAGTTTACATTAAAATGAGTAGCTACTTATGGCACGACTGTTGAGTGACTGTTGAGTGAGTTTCACGCACATATTTAAATAAACATCTTAAGGCGCTCACAAACCCTTTTTGATCTAACTAGAAAACTTCTCTTCTGTGATCTGATCTAAAAATTACCTATTTGTACATACGATCGCCGGTTAGGTTCCTGTATATTTTTTGAATAATAAAAGCACACAAATAGCTGAGTTTGAAATAAGCATCAAATGACTTTGCTCAAATTACAAATTAGAAAAGGTTTAATTCACGGTTCAGTGGATGGATTCACAATCCATTTTATCGATTATAAAGTACCTATTGATAGTTTGTGGGCTCTTTTGGTTTACAAATACACATTCCAGTGAACCACACACCCTCTCTTTCTCTCTCATACACTCACACACCCTACACACAAAGTATGTTTTTGTGTTCTGTGTAATTACCTAGTACACTCACGCTAACCCAACATTATTCATACAAACTAGCACCCTGATACACCCCAACAAGAACACACACACACAACCCCACATTCATGCATACACACACCCGATGATGAGCTCTTCGGTACCTATTCACTGGTACCAGACACTGACTTCACTGGCACTAGCACTACACTTCACTAGTCTCTAAACTGAGCATATCTGCATCACAATAATATCAATCTTACAAGATTGTGACCTCTACCTACTACATTTTCAATTGAAGTAAACCTACTCACCTAACTACCTTACACGTTACTGATACCAGATTCCATCAGAGGAATGAGCCCATCCTTATATCTGGAAGTATAAAGGTAACGCGAAACCTCTATTCAAGAAATTAAATTTTCATAGAAAATTGGTTGAGTTTGGAATGCAGTGCATTTGCAGGTATCTTTCTACAAGGTTTTTTTAATGCTAATAGTTGTAAATGTCTTCGATCAGCGTCACCGCATTATTAATTAGAATGGTTGATTGAGTTCTCGGCTGTCAGTCTCAGAGTCGGCGCTAGGAGGCTTCCCGAGCGGCGATGCGCGCCGCGATGGCGGCCGTCAGCGCCGAGCCCTTGCCGCTGCCGTCCTCTGCGCCCAGCAGCGAGAACTGGAACCACGACAAGAGTTCAGGCTCACTCTACTTATATTTCAATATTAGGTAGGTAGTTTTTATGGATACAAAAAGGTAATAAAACTGTATGAGCGCTAACTAACGAGCGCAGACAGCTAGTGAAGGGGAAGGGGTAGGTGTGATGCTCACCGGGCAGTCGGGCGCCAGCAGCGCGATGTAGCGGCGCATGAGCGCGGCGATGCGCGGGTGTCGCTTGTACACCGAGCCGTCCACCGCCACCGCCACGAACGGCCGCTCCATGCGCCGCAGCAGCGCCGATATGCCTGCGGATATACACACGATGTTGAACTGCGGTAATGGTCAGCTAACATTACCGAGTGAGAAGGTATACTTACAGACGGAGACTAGTTGCGCGGCTCTGTTGGAGATGACCTGCGCGACGTACTGCGCCGTGCGCGCGTCCTCGGCGCTGAACTGGACGCCGGGGCAGGCGCGCTGCAGGGCCTCTACCGTCTTCGACGTGCCTCCCGCGCAGTTCTCCCTGAAGATATCACAGCATGTCTTCACTAGGTACTCGAATACTTAGTTAAAAGAGTTTTAAAGACAGGTACTAACTCTTCGAACAGGCTGAGGTCTGCGGTCTCGAGGGCATCGTGGGCTGGCGCAGCCGGGAAGAGCCCATCTCTCGCGAGCGTTGCCAGCGCTATACTCAACACCGATCCAAGATATTTGCCTCCGATGCACTTTTCGAATCTGAATAATTAGTATAAAATAACATTAAATAAAAATAAAATAACTGTGAATAAAGTGAGACTGATGTTTTTTATCGTTAGGATGATAACAGTTAGATAGACAAACCGAACCAAATTTTTTTTAGAATGTAATATTTTCTCTTCTGTAGGAACTTCGTCAATAATTGTTTCTTGTATACTTGTACAATAACGATTACCAGCCTACATTATGTATATCGTTGTCTTGTTCGATCGTCTTCACCAAAATCATAAGTGCATTTCGAAACGTTTTATATCTACATAATATCCGCAGAGCTCGCTAACAGTAATTTTAATTAAATAAAGTATGTATCGATGATAGATATGTAATGGTAAATAATATAACGAACGTGAAGGAGCTGACTAGGAGCGATTTGGCGTCGACCTCGCGGTCGATGTCGGTCTTGATGAAGTCGATGCAGCCGTTGTCCCCGAAGGCGCCCCACTCTACGTCCACGCAGACATCCCGCACCTGCGCATGCGCCGCCTCCCAGCGCTGCACGCGCGACGCACGCTCCATGTAACACCCGTTGGAGCCCGTGCCCAGGATCACGCCGATCTGAAACCACATAGAAACTAAGTATTCACGTACAGCGGCACTGCAGCACTGAGATATGTAAGGTTACACTAACCCCGACATGCGGCCGCAGCATGGCGCCGGCTACGAGCGTGCCGGTGGTGTCGTTGAGCAACACCCGCACAGTTACGTGAAGGCGGCGCTCGCGCAGGCATCGCTGCAGCAGCGCCGCCACGTCGACTCCCTCCAGTCCGCCGCAGTTGAAGCTCTTCGTCCACGTGATCAGCTCGCCCGACGAGATCGAGTGCTGCTTCATCGGGAACGAGAACGTGAACCCTGCCCGCGCAATAACAATAACAACACACGTTAACCTCACCCTCTCAGGATTACCTGAACCATCAGCGCAGGCCGAACTCATCTGCGCTGAACGTGGCTACCACCAATTCGTTTCTACTGGTTCAGCCAGTCAACATCAAAATCCCGCCTGATAAGTATCTTAACAATGAGGCTCATGCCTAGATGGCGCCACCGATGCTTCCGGTTAGTGGTCGTACTCTACGTGTCAGTGCAAAGTACGATAGATGGAGCTGATATCAAACATATCGCCTCACTTGCACCGAATTACACCAAAAACTAAAAGTTTCGTTTGTTTCGAAGTAAGTATTGCCATTTACGTTTGGTAAATAATCTAGTATTTAATATAAATAATTTACATATTATAAATAATCTAGTATTTAAATTGGTGCCTACAATCTACCTATTGACTTTGCACACTATTTAGATCGTAGAATATTATATGAGGGCCTATACAATTTTTAGCATCATTATATTATCTGACCCATGTTCATGCAAATAAATGTTCTGAATACTGTTTTTTTCGTTTGTAGGTAGCATGTAGGCTTAATCTCTGAAAGTACTGAACAGACCCTAAAAATCTCTCGCTAATATATTTATCATAATAAATATAAGTTTGCAGTTGCAACCTGTCACGTGGAATGCTGACTACTCGCAAAACTCGGACGCGGTCTGACTACCTAGGGACTTGGTATTCAGTACCTACCTCAAAGGTCTACTCACTAAGTATGTACAACATGAGAAATACAGTCGTGAGTATGTTTGTTTGATTGGTACCTTGTTTTTATATTAAAGACACAAATGTTTTTTTTTGTTATAAATATTTATAAGAAAACATGTTCGGAGATGAGTGAATGCTCACCGAGTGAGAACTCGTGGTCCTGCATACCCTCCGAGGTGAGGAAGTCCAGCACGCAGTCTGCCAGGAACCCGAACAGCTGCTCGCCGGGACCGACCCGCATCGCGTCGCTGCAACACACACACACACACACACACACATGAACAGTGAATTATATTCTACATGCATAGTTGTGTGTGTCTACTACAACACTAGATTCATTGTATTCATTTTGATATAATAATATATAAAAAAGGTTGGTAGACAATTAGCTTAATCAGCAAGTATTTGTCTGTCGGTATGTATGTATGTATGTAAGGTAGGTACCTGATGTGGTAATGTTTGACGTCCTCCCGGACGAGCTGTCCCGCCTTCAGCTCCAGAAGCAGCACGCGGAAGTTGGTGCCGCCGAGGTCCAACGCCAGGAAAACACCCTCCTCTGAAATATTTAACAGTCATATCAATTTACGTAGAAAATCTTTCTAATTTCTTGATTATTGTGCGTTTCAATAATCATAATAGATAGTTATGACGAACACGATTGGTGATGTGTCCTCCATTTGCTATGAGGAAGATTTTAAACCGAGCTGATCCATCCGATCCACTCGCTCGGGGTCCTACGTCAGACAGTTGTTTTGTCGGAGGTATTATAATGTTCAAGCTTGCGCGATCTAGACACTTCGACGCGATCGCCATCTGTGTATAGCCTGTGGAAGCTCTTCGTTGATGTGATGTAACGTAGCTCAATCACGTGGCGAGAGATGTCGCAAAAATAAACTATATTATTGTATCTAGATGTACATCTATATACAATTATATAGTTTATTTTTCAAGAAGTCATCGTACACCAAAAACATGTGAGCATTGTTTTCGGAATCCCAGCGTGTGTGCGAGTGTGTGTGTGCGTGTGTGTGTACATACCTGTGCCGTCGGGCAGTTCCGGTACGTATGTGTTCTCCATCTGCAGGCTGGAGGGGAGTCCGCGCAGTCCGGCCTCCACCTCCCCCGCGAAGCACGCCGCCATGCGCCGCAGCGCCGCGCCGCACAGCACCAGACCCGACAGCCGGAGCGACACCTTCATAAAAGATATACAAATCAAATTAACTAATGCGTAAAAAACTATAAATGACTACTAACACTATAGATGAAGGTACCTAGTTAGATTATTATTATAAATGTTTTCCAAAGATCCATTGGAATGATATAACATTCGACGTGAATCAATGTAAAGTGTCCAACATTGATGGATGATCGGTTGTGCCGAGCGCCGAGACTAACCATCTATCATTTTAATTGAATTAGTTCGCTCTGGGAACCGACAGCTTCAACTCATCAAACTAATTACAGAGTTTTGAGCTAAAAAGGCATTTTAGTGGAGAATCGTAAGCATTGGCGTAGTTATGGATTTCACATGGGTCGGGGGGGTTGGTGGTTTTACAGCATCATCTAGCCCCAAAGTAAGCTGAGCTTGTGTTATGGGAACTAAATGACCGCTATACTACAGATATACATACATTTCTATTTATACACAAAGAAAACACCCAGACACCAGACAAATATTTGTAGATTATACAAACATCAACCCCGGGACTTGCTTGAGACGCAGATAGATAGTGATCAGGGTTTTATGATGGAGAAGGAAAGAGAAATGAGTGTCAATTTGTAAGGGACCTTACTATGACTATGACTATGACTTACTATGACTATGACTATGACTATGACTATGACTATGACTATGACTATGACTATGACTATGACTATGACTATGACTATGACTATGTACAACACGACGGGGGTTTCACTCTACTCGTAGGTACTTATATACAATTCAGGAATAACTCAAAACTCTACCACTCACGATTAATACCGGAAATAGTGGCTCTAAATTGTCAGAAACAATCATTATATCATTTGGGGAAACTCAGTTGAAGTTGAGTCTGCTTTTTTAATACAAATAAATGTTTGATAATTATTTACAACATAAGTAGCACTGACTCTCTCAAAAATGTTTTCAAATATAATATAATTTCTGAACACTAACTAGTATCTACATTATCTACAAAACATAATACTATTTTGTAGTTAAGTCTAGCCGTGCTAATTGTCAACGTCAAAAATAGAAATACATCATATTAATACCCCAAGTCAACAACTCAATGTTTCAATGTTTCATAAAAGTTCATTTTACACTGCAATTGTGTACTCTTATCATTAAATCTCTGGTTCCCCGTTTCAAAGGAGTTTCAAAAAATGTCTCCTATCAAATGTTTTCTATAAGTAGCTTAGATGTGTATTTTGCTGGGACGACGGCTAAACAAGTTTTAAATTATAGAAAATTACAGTTAACAGAGTAGGTATGATTTTTATTATATGTTCTTTCTTATTTATTAGGAAAATTCCATCCTTAGTGTAACTTGATTTAAGACTAATATTGTACGTCCGAAACGGGCAAGCTGTTCAAACTTTTTTTATTACAATACCACCTTTATACACATTAATCACGCCGACAAAGTGGTAAAAAATAATAATTAAAAAAAAATTGGGGAGGTAGAATTCCCTTAAAATGAGGAGTTTTACACATAAAATGAGTAAGTATGTATTATTTTCTCGACTATCTCATGAATGATTATCTCATGGGATCGTTGGAGAGGTCGTTCAAAAATATTACTAGTGTGTGGAAATATTTTTTTGATTCTGGGATCCGGTTTTTAAATATTAAAGTGCTCATTTTTTCTGTTAATTTGTGCAAGTGTCACCTGTCAGCTAAACAGTTGTGTCTTTACATAATTATGGAAAAAACCACAGCCGTGGTATATTATAATGAATTTAAAAGGAAACCTATCACAGCTCAGTAGGCGTTACACGTTAACGAGTACGTTAGTTGTGCAAGTTTACTACTAAAAATATACATATTTACTATATAAGTTTACGGGCAACTACGGAGCCCTAATCTGTGCTGGTGAGTACCCGCGCCGCGGATACCCGGGTACCCGGCGGTACACTCGTAAATCAAAACTGAGATAGTAGGTATACATATATATATATATACACCCACGACCACGAGCCAGTTCAATCTCTTAGGAAACTAAACACAAGATAAAACTTAATGTTAATATGGAGTCTGCAACGTGAATGTACTCGTAGGTACATACTTAAACTGAGTGACGCTCGTGTCGTGTCGTGTCGTGTCGTGTCGTGTCGTGTCGTGTGACATTGAGGGGTTGTTATGAGAACTTCCACGAGCAGAATATACTATTTTTTGGTCACATTTAAAGAAAATCCTACAAAGAAAAATCTTAGCGGGGCCCCTACTACATGGAGCTGTTATGAAAATGAAAGCGTCGCAGTGCCAGTTCTAAGTATGATTGCCAATAGAAAGTAAACTTGTAAAGAGAACTATAAACAGTATCAGAGCACTGGTCGGTGGTAGATTCCCTCTGATATCTGATAAGCAGAGCCGCGGCAACAGCACCACTAAAACAATAAATCAAGATAATATGGCGACGGTAGTAAAGGCGACATTCTGCGATGATAGGCCGATTAAAAATAATGCTAAATAAACACTCGGTGCGAGTATGTAGTATGTAGTATGTAGTATGTAGTATGTAGTATGTAGTATGTAGTATGTAGTATGTAGTATGTAGTATGTAGTATGTAGTATGTAGTATGTAGTATGTAGTATGTAGTATGTAGTATGTAGTATGTAGTATGTAGTATGTAGTATGCCGTATGTAGTGCAATGCTATCGCAATATATATGTATGTAGATATAGTCACGAGTTATTTTTTTTGTAATTAACTTGTTTTATAAATTTATTTCTTACCTATACTGTCTTACTCACGCTTATACTGTCGTGATCGGATGGGGCGTAGTAATTCGATGTAGATGTTTACCTTTTGTGCTCGGATCTTGTCGTCGATCCTGAGTGGCGGCGGCAGGAACTGTTCCTCCCACCCGTCCTCGACGACGCCGTTAACTCCGTTAACGGAGTTAATGGCACCGGCGCCGTCAGTACCGCGGTGCCCGTTAACCTGCGCGTGCAGCACACCGTCCACAGCGCCCGACATCTCTCTGGCACAACTGAAACGCAACAAGCATTGGATCATACAATCGCGGTTATTCCCAGCCTCAGCTGCGATGCGTTTTGTTTTAATACAATCAATCAATCAATACTACCTCATGGAATTCAAGCTGCGTGTAGCTACTCAGAGCGAGGTGTGTAAAGTATTCCAACAGGATTGTTGGGAACCTCTCGCGTAGAGTCTGTACGACCGCGTAGACGACTCTACATTAGCTGTAACCGGCCGGCGACGAAAGGACTCCCAATACTGATTGCGTTCTCCGCGAGGACGAGCTTGTGTTTTTATGTCTGTTACCATTTATCACCGAAACGGCGTACGTTCCATTACCACATCGTTGTGGTCGCAAAGAGCTCATTCAGGAGTATTTACTTATGATCCATTTCTTGTATAGGAGCAAGAAGCACTGAGGGACGGGCAGGGGAACTGTTGGGAACACCCTTCTAGGAGACCTGTATTTTTTTAAAGAACATTCTTTTATTTGAAATATATAATTTGAGGAAAAAAACCGAGTCATCAAAGACTTTGATCTTTGTTTTAGGCCTACTGATAATAGAGTCTGTTCCTCATTCTATCCCAAGCCGATGAAAGTATGGTATTTGTACCCTGAAGTAGGTACCTAGGTGCCTACTCTCTTTCACGAACATGTTATGTTATTCCACTGTCTATGCGTAGTCTTAAAGCAGCACATAGCTGCCTTATCATATCGAGGGCGTATCGTACAGACGCGGGATTACATGAAATATTAAAACACTATCATAGATTAGCAATTACGCTAATTACTTAGTACCTACTCGTAACTATAACGTTTATCTTCTACGATAAAGCGAATTCTTTAAAAAATGAGCCGTCGCGTCGGTCGCGTCGGTCGTATGTGAGCGATGGAAGGCGTCTCCCGGAGACGGAACTTACAGAAAGATTTATATAAAAAAATGCTAATACTATAAAATAACTACAAAATAAGCACTATAAAATAAGTCAAGTCTAGGACTTGTTCTGGAATGTTTTTAAATATTTTCACCACTAGATAGCTACCTAGCTATCGGTACCTATAGTCAAATAATCTTGCATGTATCTTACATTTTGATAAACGGTGTTTAGTTATGTTATTATCATTCACACAGTTATCTAACAAAATATTAATTTAGCAACGCAAACACTTCGCAATCTCTATATTCAGCAGAACAAACAACCGTAGGAGCGATTTCCAATTAGTTTTATAGCACTATGTGGGTAAATATTGAAATACGGATTGAATGCATTCTGAGTGATGCAACATGCAACATGCAACATGCAACATGCAACATGCAACATGCAACATGCAACATGCAACATGCAACATGCAACATGCAACATGCAACATGCAACATGCAACATGCAACATGCAACATGCAACATGCAACATGCAACATGCAACATGCAACATGCAACATGCAACATGCAACATGCAACATGCAACATGCAACATGCAACATGCAACAGGCACCATGAGAGTTGATAGTCTAAATGTTTAATTATTTATCTGGCCGGAAATTATTGAAACATCCTAATCGAAGGTAATGTATGATCATATAGCCCTTCACTTAACTCACACTTCACATACTGGCAAAGGCAATTATCTTTCTAATTACAAACAATGAAGTGACCAGACTTAGATATATTCTGCGCGAGTGTAAACTCGGCCAGACAGCGATGAACCAGTAAATTATTTCGTGTTAATATTATTCAAGTAGGTACATATATTTTGTTACATTATTATACCTTCCCGATAACATGTTGGCTATCACAGTGTTGTAGCTGAGAGATTAGATGTAATCGAGGGGTCGGGGTCGGCTCGGGAGGTCGGTTTGGTTGGGTAGGTAGGTAGTTGGGAGGCTATCGACAAGACCTCAGATATCCGACACATGCACTGATTCTAAGTATTATTTATTAATTATTATTGGTTATAATTACAAGCCATCTTGTCTTGCTTGCAACAGACTTCACTCGAACAAAATAATAGCAAGATAGGTAACCTAGCTATTTTATATGTACCTACTACCTACGTAAACTATTTACTGCTAAGTACATGTTATTCGGAATTCTTTTGAGAAAACCTACTCACTCACTTTGTGAAGTTTTGATAATTATGTTGGGAAAGTTGAGATTGCCGTTTACAAAACTGTGTTGCGCTCACAGCAATAGGTACCTATCTAACAGTAGGTAGGTACCTACCTAACTTATTTATTATTCTAAAGTTTTAGAACCGATACACAAACTGTCACTGTGCGTTGATAGATCAATCAATCAGTCAGTCCGACAGTCAGACAGTCAGACAGTCCGACAGTCAGACAGTCAGGCAGTCATTCATCACTGGACAAACGATTTTATAAGTTTAGATACCTACCTAATATAATCGAGTACAGTAGGTATGCAGTTGTTATGTTATAGGTACCTATATACCTACCTACTACTAAAATTGGTTATTATATAGGCGCCTACATAACCTACCTATAGGTTATGTACATACATAACCTATAGGTAGGTAGGTAGGTAGGTACGAGTATAGCTCGGTACCTACTTGATGATGTGGGTGTGTGCGTGATGTGGTTAGTGATTACTCAAACGACGAGACTTTGCCTCAGAAACTAAAAAACACGAAATGTAGGTACTTACCTATGCCTTCACTGCAATCATTCTTGTTTCTCTCTTCTCTTTGCTTATAAACATGAGCTACGTAAAATTATAGTTCAGTAGGTACCTATCTACCTACATAACATACCTACTTACCTTGTTACTGATGTAGGTAGTACTACCTAGTACCTACGTAATGTTTGTCCGGTGATGATCGCTGCGTGTCGCTAAGTGTGATGATTATGTCAAACATGGACGAACAGCGCACGAGTACCTACCTACCAACCTAGCACAAATAGAGAGGTAGGTAGGTACCTACTAACTCGTATTCTGTAGGTTGCTCGTCCTAATAAATAAACAGGCTATTTCAAGGCAGTAAGTATGCACCTAAGCGTTATTTGTTCCATATACGAATATCTACGTATTTCCTTCCACCAATAATGGCCTGATACAGCTTTGAACTTGACGGTAAATAAAATAGGTAGTTTCTACTCATACAGAGACACGTTTCCTTGGCTCTACCACAGATATTATAATACTTGGCTGTACAAAACCTGCAGGCTGTGCGGTGCCCATAACAACTTACCTACCTACCTACCTACCTACCTACCCGGGCGTTTAATGAGCTAGATTAAGCGCAATGCGTTCTGATAAAGTGCTACCACAAGAGCAGGACTGTATTTACTGCTCAATTAGTTCCAATAAATAAAGCAGGTGGTTTTGCAGGTGGAGGCGTGTCCGCTGTTCGTAATCTATTACGTTACGATAAGTGCGTAGCGCAGGTGACACTGAAATGCAATAAACGCGAATACAACACAGACAATGTAGCACTACAGAACACAACACAGACAATGTAGCACTACAGAACACAACACAGACAATGTAGCACTACAGAACACAACACAGACAATGTAGCACTACAGAACACAACACAGACAATGTAGCACTACAGAATACAACACAGACAATGTAGCACTACAGAATACAACACAGACAATGTAGCACTACAGAACACAACACAGACAATGTAGCACTACAGAACACAACACAGACAATGTAGCACTACAGAACACAACACAGACAATGTAGCACTACAGAACATTCTTCGCATCAGAAATCGTTCCTCTAGCTTCCAACGAGATCTTTTGGAGAGCAGCTGAATCGCTGAAACCAAACGCATGTCCAAATTGAATGGAAATACAAGGCTTCTCTTTAATTTTGTTACGAATGAGCTGACCGATCGATGTGACATTACGTTTGAAGACACCATCGAAATAGATTGAGAATTAGCAGATAGTAACTACTCTTCATACAGGAGAAAGGACTTAGAAAATATGAAAGATCCGATGCGGTACTCAAGTCAGAGACGCCAACAGTCAACGGTGCGAATCGATGCCTTTCTGGAGATGCACTCGATGCTAGGCAGAGCGCCGGAAGAACAGGCACTGCTACCTACTACGGCCAGTCCGTAACTAGGTAATTACAGTCAGTCGAACCAAGATGATCCCTAGCCCAAAACTACTTACTCGGTAGTCATGTGAGCGAGAACTGATCTAAATCGAGCGCCAAATTGACACAATGGCTTCAATTGACGACACTATCGACCAATTGGCACTTTGTGCAGCTAAATGTGCAATTTAAATAAATATAGCTCAATCAAAATACTATAAATTATTATCATTATTACACAAGAATTCACTCGAATGAATGGAGAGGAATTTAAGAAGAAATTATTCTAGGACGAATGTATCGACGTAGCTAAATAATTCTTAGTAGAGCACACTCTGAATGACGACTAAAATAATAAAGATGATTGTCATTATACTATAGATAGATCTTATCTTCCAAAATGGTAGCTTTTCTCACGGAAACATGACACCTACTCGATGAGCGACGATACAAATCTTTAGTAACAGCGCGAGCTTGTTTTAAACGGGATATATTTTGGTGTAAACTTTCAGTATTCAGAACCTAATCACAATGAACTGGAAAATGAAAACTTAGTATAAACAAGAAGCATTAAAGATAAAACTGAGGGGGTCTTGGAAATAACAGATATTAGATATTATGGGCTTTACATGATTTCGTATGAATTTTGTGTGTGTGTATGTAGTACTTGTGTAGTGTATTGTGAGTGGGAGGGGGAGGAGAGAATGGAGTGAGGGAGTAGATAAAATATCGGAACTACCAGATTGAGAGTCAGGTTTGAATTTCCAGAAGACTTTCTGTTCCGTCATAGTCTAGCTAGAGAGTAAGAAGCCACTTTCTAATCCTTTCGTTTACGCCATATAGTAAGCAGGACAGATCACAGTGTCTAGACGCAGAGCGATATATAAAGGGAAACGAAAAGTGTTTAAAGCGTTTTGCGAAAAAAGTTTTAATTGGCGGCACTTTTATTTTGATACGTCGGTGTTCGGATGGGCTATTTTCATCAGAAGAAGATTGAATTATCCTGTGGTATGCTTGCTGAGATCACTCGCTGAAAGTAAAGCTGCCGAACAGAGAGTGTTTGAGCATCTGAATATAGGGAGAAAGTGGGATATCTGAACGGCTTACGGAACATCACTTTGAGCACAGATCTTTGAGCTCTTTCAAGGCTGATCAGATGCGTCTTAGCCGCTCCACGCCAAACAGTAGCATAGAATGCAGTAGCATAGAATTGACTGACAAAGAGCAGAATAAACAAGCATCAGAGTTTCCCTATCAGAATTTTCACGGAGGAGTTTCATGATGTGGATATCATTATTATTGGCAGGTCGTAATAATCCACTGCTAAGGATCCTCCCGCAAACGTCACTCCGTCAGTGAGTCCGCCGTCGCTGCGCCGCTCCTCCACAGAACAGCGACGACGTCAGTGAGTCCGCCGTCGCTGCGCCGCTCCTCCACAGAACAGCGACGACGTCAGTGAGTCCGCCGTCGCTGCGCCGCTCCTCCACAGAACAGCGACGACGTCAGTGAGTCCGCCGTCGCTGCGCCGCTCCTCCACAGAACAGCGACGACGTCAGTGAGTCCGCCGTCGCTGCGCCGCTCCTCCACAGAACAGCGACGACGTCAGTGAGTCCGCCGTCGCTGCGCCGCTCCTCCACAGAACAGCGACGACGTCAGTGAGTCCGCCGTCGCTGCGCCGCTCCTCCACAGAACAGCGACGACGTCAGTGAGTCCGCCGTCGCTGCGCCGCTCCTCCACAGAACAGCGACGACGTCAGTGAGTCCGCCGTCGCTGCGCCGCTCCTCCACAGAACAGCGACGACGTCAGTGAGTCCGCCGTCGCTGCGCCGCTCCTCCACAGAACAGCGACGACGTCAGTGAGTCCGCCGTCGCTGCGCCGCTCCTCCACAGAACAGCGACGACGCTGTCATCCATCCATCCATCCAGCTGTCGGTCGGCCAATTCAATATAATAAATAATAATCAGTCTAGCTAGTTTCTGTTATTTTATTGTATTTTAACATCTTTTTCAACAGTTGCAACAGTTTTATTTAAAGTAAATAAATACAAATAGTGCGCCTGAGGGTTGTGGTTCCATGGTATTCATACTTCCTGATAGCTACGATACAGAGAATCCTAGTGTGGGCTCAGGAGTATGTGACTGTTGGTTTTTTTTATTATGATAAGTATTCTTTCTAAAGGTACCTAATTACTAGGAATTACAGTTTACAATAAGATATCTACTTATTACTTGTGATAATAAGTCGAGGCTGAACATTGTTTGGAAACTTTCTCATGTCAATGGACTCTAAGGTAGGTACATATGTAGCGATTCGATCGTCCACGATAACATCACTAGCGTGTGTGTTGCCCCCATCCCTAATGCGAAGATGGCCATGTTGTTTATTGTTTTTCGCTCTTTTCTGACAACAGTGGTTGTTACGCTTTGAAAGGTTAATTGGTCGCGGCCTGTCTATTTCCCTGTACCTACTTGATGTGTTGAATTATAAACTCTTGTATCTGTAATATTTTGTGTCCGTTTTGCCCAACGTAGGGGACAGATTCCCCTCGCATACATGCAATGCAATGCATGCATAGCGATCAAACGACTGAGTGTGTAGCGTATGTAGGTGTACATAGAGTTATGGATAGGTACGTTTACTGGATTCGACCAGAACCAAAGTTCAGAAGAAAAGCATGGGTCTGAATATTTATTTATTCAGTATAACATCATTACAGGTTTTTTTTAATCCTAAAGCGATGATATATTAAAGTAATTATTATATAATATCAGAAGAGAACTAATCTAAACAATTTAAACTTTTGTTTCTATAACTACCTGTGCTATTTGTAGGAGTTTCGGCAGGCGTTGTTCGCAGACAAGATATTTAGCAGATAAATAGCGAGTGACATGGGTTTATTATTTGTTTGCCCACAGACTAAACAAAAAAAAAGACTACAGTACACTTCTCTTGTAATATATTTTCCTTGTCTTCTATACCTACTTAATGTAATTTATGTATATTCTGTGTTAATGTACATTCCTATTTATTTTTACTCTTATTATTACAATTTGAACAGTAGTATTCTGCATCGATTTGGAGACGCTTCAGTAATAATAAAAAGTACAATAAGAGGATGCAGCCGGGTGGTACAGAGACGGCTGCATCAGCATTCTTAGAATGCGCTTGAAAAACGATGTTCTATACTTAATATATGGCAAAGGATCGACGTGCAATTATAACGACCTGTCCTTTCAGTGCTTTGTTGTTGCCAAAGACCTAAATACATTTCTTTGTACTTAGCTAGGGTTACTAACGTTAGGGTTCCAAACTATAGCATTTGTTTCTAAATAACTTCACACGAGGGAATTATATAAAACTTTAATAACATTTATGCTTTTTATATTCACGCTCTGTCTCAGAATAAAACCCAGTTTCTAAAAGATTTGGCGCACACATTAACAATATGGCGCCGGAACCTTCAGGCACCATTTCAAGGCGAACGGAATGTACATGAATGAGGTATTCCTCGTAGCGCACCCAGATGAAGCGCACCAAAGTACTTCCACATAGCGCACCCGTTTTGGTGCGCTTCATTCAGTAGGTAGGTATAAATGTTAAGTTTTTATTCGTCGTTGCGCACCAAACACACATACTAACAAAGAAAGAAACTCTTATGGCAATCGCATATAGGTACCTACGCCATTTAAAACGAAATACGCAGTCGTACCTACCGATACCTATTTGTAACTCAAGATTGTCTTAAAAAACTGTCTAAAATCAAAACAGAACAAGAAAGAAAACTGTCTAGCTAGAGCCGTGTCGAATTGTCGACCTCCGGCTGCCCGGGATTCACAAACAGGCAAAGAAATGCAAACATCAGGGTCGTCAGTCTCGAAGCATTCACCTCTATCTGGTGTTTGTGGACTCGCCCGCGACGCCCCCCCAACGCGCCCGCGACGCGCCCCCGCAGACGTCAAACCACCCTTGTTTCAGTCATAGCATTATGACTGAACAAATATATTATTTCATAGAAATAAACCAAAAACCAGTCTGTAAGCTACACAACACACCTAAGTAGGTACCTACCTATCTTTAGATATTGGAGTTGTAGGTAGGTACCTATAGTTCCTGCTAGGGACAGTAACGCGCAAGCCTGTCTGTCTACCTATCCTTAAAACTAGCTAGCAAAATTTATCGGATATTTTTTTCCAGATAAATGACCACTATCCTCTATTTGTCTAAGTCCAGTGATTATTCAGTGGCATCCTGGACAAGCGCGTAACTAGAATACACTCGGGACAAAAATAGATGGTCAGCCTTCTTAAATAAGCGAGCATCTCAGCGCTAGGAAATTATACGACCAAGAAATTGAGCCAAACCAAAATATTATTAAACGACGTCACGTGCAATGCCGCGAAATGCCGTTCACTTAAACCACTTGAATGGAGGCGCGGTGCAAGGGTTAGCAAGGGGCCTGGCACTGGCACTGGCGGCGGCGCTACGATTCAAGTGCAGTTATCGATAACCGCTGGTTTATTTCTGTGTCGTATCCCATCCATGAAACGCTAAGAAAACTTTTCGCTTTTTGTTGTAGTTTATTTTTGTAAATCGTTTGCTCTGTGAATACCTAATAATAGTAAAGTACTAAATATATATAAATAGGAAAGTTAAATAAAAATCACTTAGCAATTCGATTTGTAAACTCATTATATTATGATACATTGTACAACAACATGCTCTGCATCATCCATCTTCTCTCATCGCAGGTTCTTTTTTTTCTGTTTATGTTCCAACCTGTCTCAAGTCTTTGAAAAGAGCATTTATAGGTAATGTTCAAGTAAGTAGGTATTGGGATTATCAATTAATAGGTATTCTCAAAATATATCGCAAACAAATATTTTAGATGTTGCCTAGGCAGCATGAGTTCGCGCCTACTACAAGATATTTACTTTATCGCTATATTCATGAACCCAAAATAATCACCGCGAGAGTTCAACTGTATCAGCGAATCCATAAATCACAACACAGAATGTTGTAAATAGAGAACAACAAAACAAAACTACATATAAGACATATAAAAAAATATTACTTATTATTTCTTTACTTCCTGTACCATAAACAAACAAACTCCTAAAGCTAATTCGAAGTGAACTTCGTCAGATACAATGCAACAGCTATTCTTATAAAAGCTCGCGAGAATCACAAACAACCATTTTCATGAGGCAGTGTAAAACCAGCTACAAAAAAAGGGAAATCCAAACAAGCTACGTTGGACAAGGTGACGGCGCCAGCGCCGTGCAGGCAGGCATTACTTTCTTTACTCGTTTAGCTAATAATTAGAAACAAACATCAAACCTTCGACATCCTGATAAAGAAAGAAAACTAGGTAGGTACCCTATTCTATGCAATCCGTGAATACGAGACCAATCCGTCTAGTCTCGCTTATCATCAATTTTGATTAAGTCTTCGACGAAATCAACTGCGCGCTTCAGCTCAGTTCATGTTCAATTAACTCTTATTTAGTTAATTTACAAACGTTTGCGATGGTCTTCGGTTATTACTTCTCGCGATAACGCTATCGTGTTTACGGTTCTACGGCTTTGGCATACCTACGCCAGTGGAGTATCGCAAGGGTCAATGTTGGGGTCGGTGCTGTTTTTTATATACGAAATGAGTAAAAGTACTCTCAAAATCGGTGGTACTATTATTGTAGACAATAATTCGTGAGGTTATTTTACAAGCTCATCAAATACTTTTATATTATAAATATAAATATTCATAAATGGTAATAGGAATGTCGGCAAACCTGACGCCGCGAGTTTTGTGTTTGAATATTGTTGACAGGCGATCAATAAGTTCACCACTCATCGCATTGAACTCCTTATGTGGCGGACGCATGAGCATTGAGTGGTATTGAGACAGCGTTTCATATAATAGCTAACACAGTTTATGTTATAATATAATTTTCTTTAAAATCTTAAAACCTGTGTTATTCCATCATCGTTTGCAGCATCCTCTAGTATGGCGATAAAAACTAGGTAATCTAAGAAACATCCTTGATCACATACAAATCGATTGCAAAAAACCGCATTACAATCCGGTAAATCTTTTCGAAGATAAATGGTAATAGACAACAACATCTTATGGCAAACGTATATACCTACGTTTAAGAAACAAAAACTTTTGATGTTTTGATTTTCAAAAGCCTACCGCTTGATTAATCGAATGAAGCCGTCATAGTATAGTGGATACTCACACGTGGGTCCGGTTGAGATCGGACGCACAAACACCGCCGTCGAAATAGCTGCCAAGGCCGGTATGATAATGAAAATGTAAAATAGACGCGCGTCGCGAACGTCAGTCCGCGGGGCCGGCCGGGCGGAGACTGCACTCAGACGAGCGACGAGCGCTTTGCCGGTGTGAGGCCGCGCGCGGACCGCCGTGCGCCATCGAGGGATGGACCCCTGACACCGCAACGACCTAATAACAGTCGTCCAAATCCTTGCAAATATTTGTGTTGTACTCTCACGGTCGCATTTCATCTGTAGAGATGTCACCAGCCACCAGAGCGACCGTTTGAAAGCATAGCATATCCCCGCGCACCAACCTCTTCCGGATCTAGTCCATTATTGGAAGTGAGCGCATTTATTGGCATCGCTGCATATACATATACATATAATTGAGTCCAAGCATGTGTTACCTATTCGACAACATGAATCACTTATGCAGTGAACTGATTGAAATCCATTTAGGTTCAAATGTCCAAAGATATCTGTAATTTTAAGGGTCATAATAAAATAAACATTATCCTTATCATCATCCATCCACCAAAGCGAAGTCAATTGATAACTTTACATATTTTCTCTAATCTCCATGCAAAGTTTGTCTGGAAAAGATCGCATCTCAGCCATAAGACAACACTGCTTTTGATGATACGCCTTATATACTTAATTGTTTCATCATGTCATCTGTATGTCACATCCAGAGACAAATCTAAAGAAATATTAAAACTCACAAATCAAACCATCATCTTTTTTTCCTAAAAAAAACTGTTCCGTTACTGACTGACTATCAACGCAGGACCTGAACCATAATGTCCTAGAAGCATAAAACTTGGAGTATATTCATCTTATCGTTCTTAGCACTAAGAAAGGAATTTGGAAAATCTTACTTCTAAGGAGATGAAAAATCGTATTCCTTATGTACAAACATGAAACTTCACATAAATTTCTTCAATCAAAGTGATAAAAGACTAATATAATTATTTGTTAAACGTGTGATCCAATTTGCTTGAAACTCGACATAAATATTATTCAGTACAAATGATAAAAGACAAATACATGTATTTTGGAAAACTACCCCTCCATGGGGGGGCATGTTTGCGATTTCCTGTAAACTTAGTTTGGATACTTAATAACCACATGAACTAAATACGTATCAGGATATTCAACGGCTAGTAGTTTATAAACAAACAACCTTTTCAATTAAAACTAAGTATGTTGAACAAAGTTCAAATTTTGAAATTATATTTGTACTAATGTTGTAAACTGGATTCTTCACGACAATCGATATAGTCTTATTTTTTTATTTTCCAGCAGTACCTACTTAATCTTGACAATTAACCTCTTGCAGTAATTGCGCAGTTATCGAGCGTCGATTCTGAATAAATAAACTAATAGGTAAATGGAATAAACTTATCTCTTTGAGATAAATAAAGAGCAGTTCGAACAGAACTGAACTAGTTGATTAGAGATCCGAAAACCGACTTCAGTCAAGAAAACGGTTCACAAGTGCCTGGTTTGGCAGTTGTGAACTGACATCTCCACACCTGTCTGACCAAACCAGAAACTGACAACTCCACACCTGTCTGACCAAACCAGAAACTGACAACTCCACACCTGTCTGACCAAACCAGAAACTGACAACTCCACACCTGTCTGACCAAACCAGAAACTGACAACTCCACACCTGTCTGACCAAACCAGAAACTGACAACTCCACACCTGTCTGACCAAACCAGAAAAATCGCAAATTATTCTGCGATTTTGAACGGGTGAACTGTCAAGCATTTGTAACAAGTTTCGCAACAAAATCAGAGCTTCCCACGTTTCATAACTAAATGTGTTTAAAATTATTGCGATTTGTTTCTACTTAGGTACTTAGATCTAGTAAAATTATCAAAGATAATAAAATAAAATACTGTAATTCCACTTCTGGTAAATGAAATAACGACATAGCGCCATCTGTTAAACTGCTATGTAACACGCGTAAACCAGAGACTAGAAATTAATATACACAGTAGTTTCGTAATTAAACTTTATTCTGTACAAAAATACTTAGAACACAAATAGTGATGTGCGTCGAGGAACTCTAAATTACATAAGGTTTGTGTTTATTTCAGAATTCCCAGTAAAGCTGCAGCCACACAGAACTCTTAATACGATATCATTTGTTTTTTCCTTTAACAACTCCCCACACGATGGATGGACCGATGACATTGTCATCATCAGGATCGTGGGACTTACATTGCTCGTGTAAAATAGTAGAATTCATTTAAAAATATAGATAATGCAGCGTTATTTAAGCTCATTGTGTCTCACATAAAGGCGATTAGATCACGGGAAACGGGTTCACTTTATCTTTTGACGTCATATTATGATGCCGCTATGATAGACACGGACCCCTAAAGCATAGGTACTATCGATGCAAGCCCAAGCGGTTAACAGTGATGAAACCGAGGCGGGGCGCTGCGGCGCGGGGCGGGGGCGACACACCGCGATTAAACTGTATTTGTACAAGTCATTCAAGTACTAACTACAATATCACATTACATCGTTACTTACAACAAACTAATGTAGGTACACACGTACAGTCGCAGTGTTAGTGCGTGCGGATAGACGCGACGTCACGCAGGGCAAGGCACATCAACGTTCGCGTTGCGGTCGCCCGCGCTGATGAGTTTTACATGAATCCGGAGACGACGCGACGCGACGGCTGTCTGCCGGCTTTCACTCAAAGTAGATATCACGCTCACAAATTGAGGAAAGGACTATCATTTATTTATATCACTCTGTCCCTTAGGGAGTAAATGAAATTAAATATGAATTCAGATACAACTGTACGAATATTCTAGTTTGAAATTTAATAATAATAATGTGTCAGTCTGTGCATTGGTGGCGGAGGTGAGAATCTGAAAAAAAAAAATACTCGTTTAGCATTTTATCGTTTCGTATTAATCGTATTGTGCTATCAAAACGAGTTAGGATAATTTCAAGGAAGAGACGGGGGAATCAAGCGTCGATTCGGTCACGGTGAAGGGCTCACCAGATGCATGTGGTCTTGAGGTGCATGGAGAGCAGCCCCTTGGCGACGAACCCGCGCTGGCAGAGCTTGCAGACGTAGGGCCTGGCGCCGGAGTGGTACCGCTCGTGGATGACGAGGGTGCTGCGCTGGCTGAAGGCCTTCCCGCACGCGGCGCACACGTGGGGCTTCTCTCCCGAGTGCACGCGCTCATGCAGCGTCAGGTTGCATTTCTTCACGAACCCCTTGCCGCAGGTCCTGCAACACGCGATGACACGCAGGTCAGTCGACGCGGGGCTCTGGCAGCCCGGGCCGAGCGCTGCGACGGCGACGTGTGACTCACTTGCAGACGTTGGGCTTGTAGCCGGTGTGGATGCGGATGTGGAACTTGAGGTGTTCGCGCGAGGAGAGCGCCTTCCCGCACACGTTGCAGAGGTGGTTGCGCTCGCCGGAGTGCGCCCGCAGGTGTCGGCGCAGGGAGTTGAGGTGCGCGAACTGCCGGGCGCAGACGCTGCAGCGCAGCACGAGGGCGCGGGCGCCCGCGTCCGGGTGCGAGACGGCGCGGTGCGCCAGCAGGTACCTGCGCACGCAGTCACCGATACAATGTCACTTCAACTGAACAGGTTATGGGATTGGCGCAGGGAGTTGAGGTGCGCGAACTGCCGCGCGCAGACGCTGCAGCGCAGCACGAGGGCGCGGGCGCCCGCGTCCGGGTGCGAGACGGCGCGGTGCGCCAGCAGGTACCTGCGCACGCAGTCACCGATACAATGTCACTTCAAATGAACAGGTTATGGGATTGGCGCAGGGAGTTGAGGTGCGCGAACTGCCGCGCGCAGACGCTGCAGCGCAGCACGAGGGCGCGGGCGCCCGCGTCCGGGTGCGAGACGGCGCGGTGCGCCAGCAGGTACCTGCGCACGCAGTCACCGATACAATGTCACTTCAAATGAACAGGTTATGGGATTGGCGCAGGGAGTTGAGGTGCGCGAACTGCCGCGCGCAGACGCTGCAGCGCAGCACGAGGGCGCGGGCGCCCGCGTCCGGGTGCGAGACGGCGCGGTGCGCCAGCAGGTACCTGCGCACGCAGTCACCGATACAATGTCACTTCAAATGAACAGGTTATGGGATTGGCGCAGGGAGTTGAGGTGCGCGAACTGCCGCGCGCAGCACGAGGGCGCGGGCGCCCGCGTCCGGGTGCGAGACGGCGCGGTGCGCCAGCAGGTACCTGCGCACGCAGTCACCGATACAATGTCACTTCAACTGAACAGGTTATGGGATTGGCGCAGGGAGTTGAGGTGCGCGAACTGTTCTGCTATTTTTTCCAGTTCTGCCATCAATATTTGAGGATGCTGATTATTTAAATAGTGCATTTTGAAATCAAAGAGATCGGAATCAAATTTTCTTTTAAAAATTTTGATAGTTTTGAGGATTCTGATTGGTGATTATGAAAATATCTATATGTATGTCTACCTCATGTAGACGAACCCCTCGGGGCAGAGGTCACACACGAACCGCTTGGAGAGCGGCGCCGCCTCCGCGCCCGCGGCCCCCTTGTGCGTCTGACCTGCGAGTTCACACACACAATTACAGAGATGAACGCGGAAAAAGGACATTCAGCTAAGTACGCACTCTAATGACGCACTCGAAGTCGCGATACTTAATATCGAGTAGCGGTACTATTACGCATGAAACAGAGCAATGTGTTGGAAAGAGAAGAGTGCATTCTAAGCGGTGCTTTTAATTAATAATTTAACGCGCACGATCTTTCGGGACAGCAGTTTTGTTTTAGGCTTTGAATGCGAATTAATGGAAGTGATTTCCATTAATTCGCATAAGCTATCAGTGAAGTGAACAAAATAAATTGGCCTTTATAATATTATTTGTTTTATTTAATATATGTTCTTATGCTGTGTTGAATAATTTGTTTCTAAAAATGTTATATGAAATAAATGGAATAATAATATAATTTCGTGCTGAACCTAGCTCGTAACAGTATTATCAATTATTGTTAAAGAAGAGACGACACACCGACTGACTGATAATAGAGCCTACGGCTTAAAACTGTTTGTCCTAGAAAACAAAAAAAATAAGGGTGTATTTGTTTATTGTTTGCTTAGGAACTGAAGGTGAAGGGAATTTAGAACATTGTGAATGTTCTAAGATCCATTCTTAGTTTTGTAAGGGGTCCCCCTGATACTGGTTAATGTTTAACAAAAAAAGCTCCTCATCTCCGAAACCATTTACACTAATTACTCAAAAACAGAAGTTACACACAGGTCAGAATTACATGAAATTATTCAGATAACTTTATCCATAATTTGTTAGTAAGTTACATAATATCATATTGTTAGTACAATTCCTTAATTAAAATACATTCAATACTTTCATCATCATCATTCATTCATGTGCCGATTCAATAGGCTTTCTGTGAGACTATTCAATCAGGACCTGAATGCAAGATTTCAATATATGAGAGTCATACTTATCTGGTATTACCTGCAGGATGGTATTGGTGGTGGTCCACACTTAGTCCGTTTGCGGACGATGACGCCAAGACGCCATGAAACCCATTAAAGAGTGTGATTGTACTTGCCTACTGCAACAGCTGCCAGCAATATTACTGCGGAGTCCCCATGCCCTGCCTTCCCTTTCAATGTAAGCCTGTACTTCAAGGTCATCAGTATGGTAATGTCCAAGATATTTAAATTTTACGCACGCGGTTCAGTTCATTTCCGTCAAGTTTAATAGTTGGTACTGATGCAGGTAATTTACCACCGAGGCCTTGAACACCAGGTACTCACTCTTTCTATTATTGTACACTAGACCATGCGTGCTAGCATGACAGTGTTCTGAGTACGCGCACGTAGGCTCTTGTCGCTTATGGATCAGACGGATCCGGGGTGAACGGAAGCTTACGGGACGGTGCGCCTCGTTTAAGCCCGATAATAACTTCTCATACGTGGGATCTTATTGTCGAGCAACAAATGGACTGACGGGGGGGGGGGGCCTCCGCGTGTCCCTATGACCAGCTGTGGATGGGGTAAGCATGGTGGGCTCGTGGAGGAGCACCATAGGAGGGCCGAGGTTTGCTGCTCCGTTGGGCTTGCGCGTTCCATTGATCTTCAAGGCTATGCCGGCAGGGCTACCCTTCCGGGCAGACTTGGACAGCGTAAGTTGGAGGGGGCGCCCTTTTCAGGGCGCGTTTGTTGGGTCACTGGCGGGGTGAGATGGTGAATGCTAACGCGACCCCATCTTGCTATCTACGGCGGGGGACTTTTAACCGGGGGAGTTTAAGTGGGTTCCCCCATCCCCGTGTGCCCGACACAGCAGCACCATGTCGTCCGCGCAGCTGATATTGTTTATGCAGCCGACGCGTGCACTGCTGAGCCCAACGATCAGCTCGTTTACAGCCCAGGTTGAAGAGCTTCGGAGAACTCATACTGTCCAATACCTCAGCTATGGTCGTGACTAGAGAAATCGGTAGGTAGTTTTCCTTGTTCGATGTGTCTGTTGTCCGAGACAACACAATAAGACTTACTGTTCAGGTTTTTTCTAGACACCCAGTTCTACTTCCAGTTCTAGTTGGACAGGACCCTCGGTAAGTGGACCCCGCATATTTAAAATGCTCAATACTCACGAGTCCGACGTACCCGAGAGAATTGCCTCTGTTAATACCATTTATAACAGGTTTATTGAAAAACCATCACGCAAATAATATAAGCATTCAACGTTAAATTAGCTATTATGCACAGGCTGTCTCTCAGTACAAACCAATAGAAACTGTGAATATTTTAATGAATGAAATGCTACATTGAGGGTGCATTTAGTGTGTTCAATCCTGACCGTGTTTGAGAATCTGGTGCGCGTCGCGGAAGCTCTTCTCGCAGAGTGCACAGCGGAACGGACGTCGATCCCGCTCCCAGTGCCGCGCCCAGTGCGAGCTCCACTCACCAGCGCACAGCGACTGCAACACACACACACATGACACGCATCACTGCACTGTACACTACGAGCTCCACTCACCAGCGCACAGCGACTGCAACACACACACACATGACACGCATCACTGCACTGTACACTGCGAGCTCCACTCACCAGCGCACAGCGACTGTAACACACACACACTCACACGCATCACTGCACTGTACAGTGCGAGCTCCACTCATCAGCGCACAGCGACTGTAACACACACACACTCACACGCATCACTGCACTGTACAGTGCGAGCTCCACTCATCAGCGCACAGCGACTGTAACACACACACACTCACACGCATCGCTGCACTGTACAGTGCGAGCTCCACTCATCAGCGCACAGCGACTGTAACACACACACACTAACACGCATCACTGCACTGTACAGTGCGAGCTCCACTCATCAGCGCACAGCGACTGCAACACACACACACACATGACACGCATCACTGCACTGTACAGTGCGAGCTCCACTCACCAGCGCACAGCGACTGCAACACACACACACACATGAGACGCATCACTGCACTGTACACTGCGAGCTCCACTCACCAGCGCACAGCGACTGCAACACACACACACATGACACGCATCACTGCACTGTACACTGCGAGCTCCACTCACCAGCGCACAGCGACTGCAACACACACACATGACACGCATCACTGCACTGTACACTGCGAGCTCCACTCACCAGCGCACAGCGACTGCAACACACACACATGACACGCATCACTGCACTGTACACTGCGAGCTCCACTCACCAGCGCACAGCGACTGCAACACACAGCTTATGTAATGTCATCACTGCACTGTACAGTGCGAGCTCCACTCACCAGCGCACACACTATGAGTCATAAGTACCTTCCTGCAGCGTGTGCAGCGAAGCGGCTGCGTGTCGGGGGGCGGCGGCGCGGGCGGGGCGGGCGCTCCCGCAGGGCTCTCCGTCGCATGCTGTCTGCAACGAGACCACACAAATCATTAGGCATGGGGCACCGGTTAGAGGAGCATACCGTACCAAATCGCAATAGCTACATTATTTGTTTTAAGATAAAGATCTATATGAATGCAATTATAATTATATATTTTTTTTAAATATTAAATCATAATTGCATTCATGTGAGAGAGTGACCATGTGATATTTATGACACACGACTCGCAAACGGCTAGTAGCTTTCGGAGTGCACTAACTGTGAAAGCCAGCAGCACCATGTCATCATAGCTCAGGTTGTTCAGGCATACACCTCCGACATGGCAACCCGCAGGCAAGCTGCAAGTCTCTCATTCAGTGCATTCACATATAAGGTTCCAAGACCTAAAGGTCGATATCAGTTCTGCCGGTAACCCTGCTTCTTCTAGTTGCATTAGGTAAAGCCTATAATGATAGTTGTATTGTTGATAAATAAATAAATAGCCTCTGAAACTAACAGGAAGAACTATGGTTAGGTGATAACCAATGCCAAAAGGTATTCAAAACGGGACGCAAGACCTTATCAGTCATGATCTCCTTCATGAACTCCCACCGGGTTGAAGATACTGGAAACAAGCTGTCATGTACCAAATCCTCACTACTATTTCAAGGAGTTGGGCTGGTTGAGATCAGGGATATACCATAGTCAACATGTTTTTATTTATTAATTGTGAATTTACAAGGATCATAGAAACAGCATATTATAAACTATAATTATAAATTATTATTAGTTTAAATTCAATTAAATATTACTTTGAGGCTTGCTCAACATTATACATGCCTTACCTTATATTTTGTTTTGTATGGCTGTGTTATTTCTGTGTACAATAAAGAATTATAAGAATAAATAAATTATGATTATATTATAAGTACCATGAGAGTTTGTTTCACATGCATCTTTCACTGAAGGAACTGCGGATGGTGTGTGTGAAAGGTGTTAGATGTAACTGCCATGCTGCCAGCAAGTGAACCAATAAAAGATAATGAAAAAAAACTAACCTCAAACTAACGGACTATTGATTGTGGAGCGAGTCTTCTGTTTATTATTATTATAGATGATTCTGTGCCTGCAGTTAGTTTTTTCGGCATATTAAGAATTATTTCTTTGTTACCATGCATTAAGTCAGTTGTGGTATAGTGACCCTTAGAAGAACCTGGTGAAAACACCAGTCAAGTATATTAACTTTTTCAGTTTAAAGATGCTCTTTTTTAATCAGTTTTAATAAGGAAATGAAAACTTGAGACTGCAGATAGTTAAAGGCCCAAGAGCAGGAGTGCCATACTGCCATGACTAAGTATCCCCAAACAACTGACTTTCTGCAACATTTAAGAAATCATCAGTACCCTTTATTGAGTCATATTATTAATTTCAGAAATATATTGGACTTATTCAAATCAAAATTGGTAGTTAAACAAGTTTAGTTGCAGACTGTACTATGCAAGGGCTACCTGTAATGCTGCAGCATCTCTCCGCGGCTGTAACACTGAACCAAGCAGATACAGCAGTTGAACACTTCCATCTCCCCCGGTTCACTCTTAACCACCTTTATGTCCACTTCAGGCTTCTGTTCCACTTCCTCCTTAACATCACATTTGATTGGATCATTCACACCTGATAAGTTAGTGCCATCAGGTAGCCCGTTCACACTATTTTCCCAGCCTTTTAGTTTTTTCTTCTTATTTTGTGTTTTTTTCTTTACTCCATTCACTTCTTTTTTAGTTAGTTTCTTCTTTTTAAAAGTTATAAGAGATATGTCATCACTTTTGTCAGAGAATTCTTCGCTGCCAAAGTCTACTATATCTTCACTCTCTTCTTTCACAGGGGATAGTGTTGTTGGCTCTTCTTTGATTTTAATTTGATTGAAGGGTTTACTACTAACACAAGTCTGTATGTTAATGTCACTAGAACAGTCCGGTGCATTCCATTCCGTCTGCGTGCTTTGTTCTACTTTATGGTTGCCAGGTACAGGTACAGGTACAGGAGAGACATTTTCTTTAATGCGGGTGAGGTCCACAATGTCTTCGGAAGAGACGCCACACGAAACTAGCGCCATACGCAATCTGAAATTTTAACAGTGGCTCATTGAATTTATAATTAATGAATCTAGTTTAAAATTCATGAGGTTTATTTTAAATAGAATGGTAAGTGTGTACTATGTATGTAGACCTAAGTACTATAAAATATATCGGTATTATTCAGCCGTAAAGCATGGATCACTAGAATAGACTTGAATACGAAACTTTGACTTTGATACATAAATTCGTGAGTATTGAAAACAAATAGGTAATTATCTTACCTGTGTTGGACCTCGATGGTTTCGTTACAGAACTGGTAGAAATCATTCACTTTGCAGCTGCACTTGTTACAAACCTTCTGCGGGAGCCGGTCATTCTTAAAAACCTGTCAAAATCAACCATTCCGCATTAAATTCAACGGGTCGAACGATGAAACAATTATTTTATCTTCGACCGCGTTACTTTACCTTTATTGGCAAATATAAAGACATTTTAAGATATAGTGCGTTTTCCTCGTCAAATATATTATTATTCACAAAACTTTGAGAGCAACAGAGCCGGCAAATATCGTCCATTTTGCTAATACATTAAAATTTCAAAATTCTAAAAAACTTTTACACCGTGATGTTTACAGCCATGCAGTTTGGTTTGTCAACTTTGACAAACAAGAGATTTGACGGCTGGATTACAATTTTTGACAACTATAGACTACGTGTGCACGCACGCATGTTGCTCCAGTGTAGCCAACTGGAATTTCGAGAGGGACTATTTTTTTAATGACTTGTTTGAGAAAATGCTTTTCGTAATTCATTAATAAATTGGTTTTCAATACAAATTCTAAGAATGTGGGTTTTCATACTCAGCGCTTGATTGACTTACGAGTTAAACCACGTAAATTAAACTCATTTATAGAGTAGTGCAAGTATACAAGTAGTGCACAAATACTGATAAAAACGTCCTGTCTCAGCTTAGTGCTGCTCCACACAAAACTAAGAAGCAGCGCTAAATTTCAGACAGTGCCAAGGAAGGATGACCTCACAAATGCGGAAAACTCCTGGGCTAATACAATTAAAATTCTCAAAAGAAAACAAAGTAGGTAGGTACATAAACACAGTATATAATAAAACACACATTTAATAAAGAAAATAACAAGAAAAATATATTACTACAATGGTCTGTGGGCAAACGAATATTTAAATGTGTGTTTTAGAAACGGAACATAAAACTGAAGTTGCGTGCTGCGTTACGTAAAAGCTATGGGAAGAAAAGAAAAAGATGTACTTACGTTGGGTATTTTTCGTACCCAACGTAATTTCAATCAGTCACATACTTTATAACTGCAATATTTTAGTTCATTTCAGGGCAGGGAATGGCAGCCGCGACGGATTTTCTTTGGTTACCACCTTTTGGTGGTTTTAAACTTTTTATTAAGAGATTTCTATGATCTTTATGTATTACTATGGTTGATCTGTCATTAACATAGATAATACTCTAAGAACACAATTTGTGTACACCTGTCGGTTACTTCTGTAAGCAACACATCAAACCCTACTAATGAGCAAAAATGTTAACTGCAGTGGCGAGTTAACACCATATCCCATCTAAGAACCATCACTAATTAATCACAAACCCTTTATGAATCACAAACTGCATCTGAAAAGGTAAAAAATTTTTAGAGATAACATTAATTGTTGCAGTGCAGCCAAAGTCAAAACCCATTTATTCATTAAAATCATTTTGAAACGTCGTTTGTATCTTACTACTTGTTCCTCCGCGACCAAACTAGGAAAGGCAAGAAAACAAAGCTATTCTTTTTAATTATCATTTTACAAAACAATAGGTACCTACATTTTATTGTATTTTTTTTTAATAACGATTTTAAATTTGTTAATTATTAAGAACTATATATTTGTATATATTTCGTCAACTGTACAAACGGTGGGCATTAAAGCATGTTTAGCTTGGCAAAACAGAGGAGGAAAATTTTAGGGTAACCCTTTCTGGAGGTTTTTCTCCTTTCTAATAACTCATATCAAAAAATGAAAGTGTATAAAGAACATTTCAAGCTTCTTTGCCAATCTATTAGATGAGTTAAATAGCTATCCTATTTTTATTGATCTTTACTAGGTACAAAAATTTCATACGTGTTCCTTTTTAGAACGGTTCACGTAGTATACAATTTTTAAATTTTCAAGACCTTATTCGAACTCTGAAATCTATCTACCAGGATTCCAGTGCATATCGAAAAGGGTGTTAGACAGGGATGTGTAGCGTCACCGTGACTGTTTAACTTATTCATGGACAATTGTTTGCAAGAGTTGAAAGTTCCTGAGTGTGGGTTATGAATGAATGAGTTACTTGTCAAATGTCTTCTCTACGCTGATGATCAGGTAATACTTGCGTCGTCGGCGGATGAGTTGCAGGAGATGGTAACGATAATGCATGAATCTTTTGAGAGGAAAGAAATGAAAGTAAATGTGAGTAAGACGAAAGTTATGGTTTTTGAAAAGAATGATTGTATGACCGCATGTAATATTCTGATTGGTGGAGAAAGAGTGGAGCAAGTAAAAGAGTTTGTGTATTTGGGGACTATGTTTACGAGAGATGGAAAACATGAAGATGATATTGAAAGGAGAGTTAAATTTGGCAATCAAGTGAATGGGGCACTACATTTCTTTATAAGCAGACGCAATGTGGTGTCCAAAAAGGCACGACTGGCTGTACATAGAGGAGTGGTAGTGCCGACACTTATGTACGGCAGTGAAAGTTGGGTATGGCAGAATAAATGCCGTTGAAATGAGAGCTTTGAGAAGTATGAGTGGTTCGACTTTGAGTGAAGAACAGTGTGATAAGGGAGCGTTATGGAGTGAAAGAAGATGTAGTGACAAGAATAGAGAAAAATAAGCTAAGGTGGTTTGGGCATGTAGAAAGGATGTGAAGTAAACAACAAGATGGTCAGTTCGAAACTGTTTATTCATGCACACTCGGTGCCTACCCACATCTTATACATTTATACAAATCCAGTACATCTTCCCCTTATTAGACTAGTTAAAATATAGGTAGGTACTTATAGCTACATTAGGGCCCTAAACTTAGCACATTATATCATACATTATTTTCTTTTCTCTGTTTGGAACATACAAATAGTGTATAATAGATACCTACCTACCAACCTAGTTGGAGTTTCCTGAACGTGATTGAGCAGGCACGAGGAACAAAGCATAATATAATCAAAATACAATAAAGATACCTAACAGGCAGGATATTTGTAAGTATTAGTAGTAAATAAAGTAGTATAGGAATTGTTTACGATAACTATTTCATGAACAATAGTTAAGAAAACTACATAATTATTAACATTAATTAGGTATTTACCTACAGTACCTAATAGTAGGTAGGTAGGTATTTTAATCATAATAGGTATTTATTGTTATCAGTACGTAAGTAATCGACACACTATAATAAATAGCCCGCAGAGCATTTTAGACAAGTAAGTTTGATATGAAAAAAAAAAAAAGATAATAATATAACTCTAATGTTGTTATGGATTAGTATTGAATTTGCTTTAACTTTCTCTTTGCCTCTGTTGCAGCAGCCCTTTCAGAATGTCGGTTGGGGTGATTTGGAGATTCATCTGACAAACAATCATGATCGTCGTCGTCGGTGTTATAGCACGACCCGTAACTTTCCGATTGTTCTTCGAATAGATCATCACCAGTCACATCATCCTGCCGCATCGTCTCATCCAGCGATGCTGTGGGAGATGGAGGTTCTGGAAGTTTAATGAGGTGCCTTCTGTTCCTTCGAAAGACCCTTCCTGAGTCATCAGTGACGAAATAGGAGCGCGGTTCCGGAGCGTGGGAGGAGATGCGCGCGTATCTTCGCGTCGCACCGTCCACTGCTATCACCTCGTCGCCGGGCTGCAGCTGCGGAAGCGCTCTAGCACGTATATCGTGATGTTGACGGCTCCTATCTCGATTACGTATTATATTTTCAAAGTCGACTGCATTATTTCTGTCTGGTTTTAATTTATCGGGGTGCGAGGGCAGGCGCGTATTGAGCCTACGACCCATGAGAAGTTGGGCGGGACTCGCTATGCCATCTCTGGAAGTTGACCTATAGTTGAGGAGCGCTAGATAGAAATCTGCATTGGAGTCCATGCTCTTCTTCATTAATTCTTTAACCGTGCGTACCGCGCGCTCGCTTCTACCGTTAGACTGCGGATAGTTAGGCGAAGAGGTGGTGTGTGTGAAACCCCATGTCTGCGCAAAGTTTTTGAACTCCTTAGATGCGTACGCCGGTCCATTGTCCGTAATTAGCTCCTCAGGGATCCCGTGTCTGAACTGATCCTTCATTGCTATAATGACCTGTTTAGAGGTGATACCTTTCAGCGGACATATTTCCACATAGTTCGTAAAATAATCTACTATAATTAGGTAGTGCCCTTTGGAATATTCAAAATGTCTGAGCCTAGTTTGTTCCATGGTAAATGTGGAATGTCGTGAGATTTGATGGGTTCGCGCATAGGACGCGCTGCGTGCTCTGCACACACGCGACACCGGCGCACTACCTGTTCGACATCACGCGCCATGCCCGCCCAGAACATGACGTCACGCGCTCGTCGCTTGCACCGGTCTATGCCGAGGTGTCCTTCGTGTACGCGCGACAGCATTTCGTTCCTCAGCCCTCGAGGAATAAAAACCAAGTTATTGCAGAATATTACACCATCCGCATATTCAAAGCATTCCCTGCAGCTCCAGTACTGCCGAACACGTTCATCCGTTTGGTATTTATTCAGGGGCCAACCGTGCAAAACGTAATCTATTAAAATTTTACACTCACTGTCATTACTTGTGTGTATCTTGATTTCCTTCAATCGCTCGTTGCTGACCCTGACGTTCTGTAACAGAAAGCAAGTCTGGTCGTCTATTTCTTCGCTTAATTTAGTTTGCATGCGTTCTGGGAGTGGCGCACGTGAGAGGGTGTCAGCGACGTACATGTATTTTCCCGGTTTATACACGACCTGAAAATCATATCGCTGGACTCGCAACATCATGCGCTGCAGTCTCGCCGGGACAGAATCGAGTGACTTTTTGAAAAGCGCCTCGAGCGGCTTGTGGTCCGTTTCTACAGTGATGTCACTCTTACCAAAAATGTACTGATGGAATCTCTCTAAAGCGAAAACAATAGCGAGCATCTCTTTTTCGATCTGGGCGTACCGTTGCTGCGTGTCGGTAAGCGTGAGCGACGCAAACTCAACCGGCCGCCCTCCCTGAAGCAGTACGGCTCCGAGCGCCCACGAGCTCGCGTCCACAGACAGCACCGCAGGCTCGCGCGCCGCGTACAGCGCCAGCACCGGTGCGCTACATAACGCACTCTTCAGCGTGCTCACAATACGCTCTTCGCCCGCGCCCCAGCACCACTCGTTCCCCTTCTTGAGCAAGTTGCGCAGTGGACCTACCTTTTCCGAGTAACTGGGAATAAATTTACTAACATAATTAACCATACCAAGAAATCTCTCGAGCGCCTGTCGATCGCTTGGGCTAGGCATCTCTGTGATAGCCTGTAACTTTGCTCGATCTATTTTCATGCCTTCGGAACTAAAAGTGTGACCTAGGTAGGTGATCTCAGTAACGCAAAATTCACACTTATCGCGGTTAAATTTTATACCTACGGACCGCGCCCTATCAAGGAGAAGGGCCAGGCGTGTATCATGTTCTTCTTTGCTAGACGCCCAAACGATGATGTCATCCACGAAGGAATCAACTCCTTCCAGGTCTTCGAGCAGCTGTCGAATCTTGGCATGAAAAACTTCTGAGGCTGAATTAATTCCATAGGGTAGACGCAAATACTGGTACCGGCCGAATGGAGTGCCAAACGTGCATAAGTCTGCGCTTTCGTCGTCCAGTTGGACCATCCAGAAGCCGGACTTGGCGTCTAACTTACTGAAATACCGCGCACCTTTTAACTTGGTGGCTATTTCAGTTATTGTCGGCAATGGGTAATGCTGTCGCCTGATTGCCTTGTTCAGGGGCCGCGGATCCAGGCAAACTCTAATGCTGCTATCCTGTTTATTCATGCACACTCGGTGCCTACCCACATCTTATACATTTATACAAATCCAGTACAGGATGGACGAAAGGAGATTGACAAAACATGTATATAAGGGAAGAGTGAATGGAATCATACACTTGAACTTCGGTTTAGAGCAGACGTGTTTATCTGACTCTGAAATCGGTAATTATTAAAATAAACAAATAATAACTTGCTGAGTCGTGACCTCGTTTATTTCCGTGTATAAACTGTGTCAAGGAAAGTATAAAAATGGACATTTGCTAACAAATAGCCTATGTTGAATAAAATGGATAGCAGCCCATTCAACCGGAGCGGCAGGATAGCCCGCACGCCACCCCCCACGCCCCCCGCCCCAGCACCCCTGGCCGTACCCGCAACTCTGGCTGCGCCCGCGCCCCTGCGCTCGCCCGCACCGCGCCCTGCAGCTCCGCCAGCGCCACCCCATGACGATCTTCTGGACGTAGTTTCTACGCCAGAAATTCAGAACTGGCTAACGTCCATCGAGCAGTGCCTTAATGAGGTGTGCACTGTCGCAAACGAGGGAAAACTGAATTCGGAACAAAAACAACGAATCAGTTCCCTATGCAGGAAAGTAGCCCATGGTACATCGCAGATGGCAGTCCAGTACCAATCAGTGAAGCTGAGAGCCGTCCGAGCCCATAGTACCATCACAGCCCTCCAAGATCAGCTAGACATCTCCCAACGACTGCGGGACCTTAAGCACAGCATCGAAGAGACCTCGAAATCTTCGACGGGATCATCCTTTGCTGACATGGTCAAGAAGAGCAATAAAAAATTCGTACAGCCGTCAAACTTAAGCTCAGTGGCCATATATCCAAGTGATAAGCTGAAGTCTAGCGAAGACACAAAGTCCCTAGTCCAGAAAATTATCAGCCCTGAACAGATGAAGCTACAAGTTAGAGGCCTTCGCAAGACCAGGAATGGAGGGGTTATTATTAGCACAGAGACGAAGGACGACATAGAGAAGCTGAAGAAATCAGTGCAACTCACTAACTCAGGTCTTAAGGTTGACGAGCCGCAGAAACGGAAGCCAAGAGTTACTGTCATTGGAGTGCCCTCATCGATGCCCGAAAAAGAAGTTTTATCCTGCCTGTTCAACCAGAATTTAGCCGATACAGTGCAACACTACAACCTTGACCAGTTCCTGACCTCTGTCAGACTAAGTCACAAGTCGGGAAATAGAAACGCTGAGACCTGCAATTATATCATAGAAGTTCCTGCAGCAATTCGAAAAGCCCTAATAACAAAAGATAGAGTGTTTGTGAACTGGTCATCCTGCCCTGTAAGGGACTTCACGTTGGTAACACGCTGCTACAAGTGCCAACAATATGGACACGCGGCGAAAACTTGTCGGGAGTCCACCTACACCTGCGGCCACTGTGGTGATGTAGGTCACACAATTAAGGAATGCACGAAGAAGGCGGAGGAGCCAAAGTGTGCCACTTGCATGCACTTTAAAAAACCAAGTAAGCATAACACAGGTTCCTCTGAATGTCCGGCAAAAGTTATGGCTGAAAAGCGCTATATAAATTCAGTAGATTATGAGGGCGCCTAAGAGCGCCGTACATTTTTGTTTTTTCAGACGTTTTTATATCCACCTTTTTATTTTTGATTTTTATTTATTCATAATGATTAATGATTTAATAAATGATATTGATAGTTTTTCTGTATCAGAATCTAAGCTCTGTGAAGTTGAAAATTGCAAACAATATCTATCCTCTTACAATAATTCATTTACTATACTAACACAAAACATTCGCAGTGTTTTTAAAAATTTTGACCAATTTAGTATTTTTCTACAAAGACTGGACGTAACTTGTGATATTATTGTCCTCACAGAATGTTGGCTCGCTAAACAATACAATGTGCCCACTATACCGGGGTATAATATGTACAAGAGTAATGTTAATTATAATCAAAACGATGGGGTAATAGTTTTCGCAAAAAAACATCTTAATATATCTGTTGAGGAACCTAATATACACGACTGTAACAGACTGTTATTTAAGATTGAATCTGAATTTGCAATACTAGCTTTATATAGATCTCCTTCCTTTAAAAACCTGACTAGTTTTACAAACTCTCTCAACGACACCCTACAGGGATTATCTTCATTTAAAAACATTATTTTAATTGGGGACATTAATATCAACATTCTTCCTGAAAATAGCGACCCAGCTGCCCAAGACTATCTTAACCTATGTTCTTTTCATGGCTTACTCCCATCTCACACGCTTCCAACACACCAAAGTGGCTCGTGTTTGGATCATATCATACTTAAAACAGATTTCCCTTCGCTTGCACTTATTATTAATTCATCACTAACCGATCACAATGCTGCCCTACTAACCTTAAACTGTAAACTTCATAAACAAAATAACCCTCGCATGATTAGTAAACTAGATATAAAAAAACTTGAAGAAGAATTACGCTGTTTAGACTTTAATCCCATTTATAAATCCGCTGACCCTCAGTTTTGTATGTCGCTCGTAATAAGAAATGTTCAACAAGCAATTCAGAACAGCTCAAAAAATATTCACTTGAATAACAAAAATTATAATATTAAACCATGGATTACGGCAGGTCTCATTCGTTGTATGAAACACAGGGACAAACTACATATGCAGGCCAAGTCTTATCCAGGTAACTCAGTTTTGCAACTATCATATAAACGGTACCGAAATTTTTGTAATGATCTTTTAAGAAAAATAAAGATTAATTACGATAAAAATTTACTAGAAAAAGCTGGAACAAATAGTAAAAAAATTTGGAAACATATTAAAAATGTCACACATTCTTCTCAACAGCGTGAGTCATCTTCGGGTTTATTACTAGCCAACTCATCATACCTTACATGTGCAAACAACGCTAATAACTTTTTTGTCAACGTCGGCAAATGTCTGGCGGAACAAGTACAAGGTCACTCACAGTCCCGTGAATGCACTTATTTTAACTATTCTCGTTTATCAACATCTTTAGTTCTACTGGATACTGATGAAATGGAGGTAGAAAGGATAATCATGGGCCTAAAAGACGATTGTGCAGTTGGCTGGGATAATATACCATGTAAAATAATTAAACAATTTAGACACATCCTAATCCCTCCTTTAACAAATATTTTCAATAAATGCTTAGCCACAGGAATTTTCCCCAAGTGTCTTAAAAAAGCTGTTATAGTCCCGGTGTATAAATCTGGATGTAAAGAGAATGTGACCAATTATAGGCCAATTTCCTTACTTCCCTCTTTTTCTAAAATACTAGAGAAACTGATAAATCAAAGGCTAGTCAAATATTTGGAGAATAAATCAATTTTGTCTAACATGCAATTTGGATTTAGACCTAAAGTTTCAACTGACGATGCCGTACATCACTTAACTAACTATCTTGTTCAGGAAATTGATAAAGGTAATCATACTGTGGGAATCTTCCTGGACCTAGCCAAAGCTTTTGACTCCGTTTCTATTCCTATCCTATTGCACAAGCTTGAATCAATTGGTATCAGAGGCACTCAGCTGAAACTTTTCACAAGTTATCTGGAAGAACGCTCTCAATGCGTGAGGATTGGCAATGTTTTCAGCACAGAACAACAAAATACAATCTTTGGTGTACCCCAAGGCAGTATTTTAGGCCCGACTTTGTTTTTGATCTACTTAAATGACCTCTGTAACATAAAACTAGACCACGGTGTAATTGTTTCTTATGCTGATGACACTGCCCTCCTTTTTTCCGCTGATTCTGAACAAGATGTACACAAGTATGCGCAAAATGGATTTAATGTTGTAAATAAATGGCTTCAACAAAATTTATTAACATTAAACTCAGATAAGACAAATTATATTAAGTTTTCAATGCGTAAACTAGCAACGAGTCAAATGACACAAAAATTACATGCTCATTTTTGTAAAGACTTAACTAACACCCAATGCATGTGTCCCGTCATTAACAAAACTAATAAAATTAAATACCTAGGTGTTATATTGGATGAGACTCTAAGCTTCAAAGCACATATACATGCATTGAATGCTAGAGTCCGCAAACTAATATTTGTATTCAAAAAATTACGTCTTATAGCGGATTGGAATATTATCAAACAAGTTTATTTTGCTCTATGTAATTCCGTTTTAACATACTGTATATCCACATGGGGTGGAGCAGGTAAAACACTTCTACTAACAATCGAGAGAGCTCAAAGAGCAGTACTCAAAGTGTCCACTGCAAGGCCCTACTTTTTTCCTACTAACCTTTTATATGAATCATGTAAAGTCTTATCAGTCCGCCAGTTATTCATAATGCACATAGTTCTAAAGCAGCACGCAGCCCTTCCATACAACCCTGATTTTACTAATAAAAGACGAATCGATAAAGTTTGTCATAGACAACTAAGCACTAAACACACTTTTGCAACTAAATTTTATACGTTCCTTGGCCCTCTTCTCTACAATAGATTAAATGCCTTAGTGAATATTTATCCACTCAATTACTTCAATTGTAAGGCAGCCCTTAAGGACGCCTTGCAAAACTTGTCGTATGATGATACAGAAAAACTATTAGATGTGATGAAGTGAAACGTTGTACTTAACTAAGTTTAGTTATAAGTTTTTTATGTTAACTCATAAAATAATCTAATATGAGTATTTTTACTATAATTTATGTAGTTAACCTATATGTCGAAGTCACTATATTTTATTCTTCAAGTGTTTTTGTTTGTTTGTATAATTGCCTTGCTTGTATAATGTTAGTCCCTCCCGCCTGAAACACAGGAATACCTAGTTCAGGTTCTAGTATAAATTTTACTTTATGTTAATTTTAGATCATAAATATGTAATGTGTGTAGTATACGATTTTTTGAATAAATTATTATTATTATTATTATTATTATTAATAGTTGGAAAGGGTAGACCCCGGCGAACGTACTCTGACCAGATTGGAGATGTTCTGGAAAAGATGTTCTCAGTTTAAGAGTAACCTAAACCGGCGAGCATGTATGAAGAATGTCATGAGATTGAATGAAGCAAAAGAGGTATGTCAGGATCGTAGCAAATGGAAATCCGTAGTTTCTGCCTACCCCTCCGGGAAACAGGCATGAGTTTATGTATGTAAAAATAGGATAGCTATTTAACTTCTCTAACAGATTGGCAAAAAAGAAATGATTCGGATAGACAATGAGGCCCTCAACACTCCATTTATTGAAAACTATCATGATTAAATATTTTTTTTATTCATGGGCTTAAATGTGTAAGATTATACCTAATAATGTAAAGCGACCATTGAGTTGGCACCCCTTGATAGCGCTGGTTTTCGCTTCAGCCTTCAGCCTTTTGTCAACATTTGACCTTTCTGACCTCGGTGCTGCCAACAAATGCCGCCATAAAGAGTATTATGTGAGACCTAAAATAAATATTCTTATGTAGATACTGTGTATATTTATCGTTGTATAGTGACGAGCTGGGGTGGGCGGAGGCGGAGATGGTGGATACGAGGCGCTCTGCGCCAAACTTTTGATTAATGAACACAATGTTTGTAAAGTTAACTTTTCATTGCAAATATCACAATACTGGAATAATCAGTCGTATAATAATATTCAATTGAAAACAATTTCATTTTATGCATTGTTATTATTTTTCATTTAATTGACTATGAAATTGTATCACTGCATTACATTACAGAACCATTATTTTAGTAGTCATAATTTTATCATGGTTTTTCTAACTTCCACCTGCCTCGTGATGAAAACGTATAGTAGGTCAAAAGAGGTAGGCGTTTGTGAAATGGGATCAATACTCACTACCTACCTACTACTAACCTGTCTATTTATCATTTGGCAGGGGTACCTACTCGCATACCTTCGGTACTCTGCTATTAGGTTCAAATGTCTTATTTATAATTATCTGACCAAGAAATCATAACTTCCTGAAGCGAGCAGTTTTCGCACAATATAGCTATGTTGCGATAAAAGCGTCGAGCGACTGCCACTTATCTTTATCATTATCGTGCGCCTTCAGCAAATAACGTGTAAAAACGAGATAAAGGCAAGGTAGGTACCTACTGTAAAAGACGTGACAAAGTAGAAGTAGGTAAGGCGATTCAAAATTTCGTATTTTATCTAGAAGGTTACCATTTTATTATAAGTAGGTACCTACCTAATTCAGAGCAGTTATAGTTAACTACGTCCGTCTGAGACGCAGAAGGATGCGGGTTCAATTCCCGCCGTAATTTACAAATACTTGTATGATCTGAAAATATTTGTCTCGGGTCTGGGTGTTTTCTATAAATAATATGTATGTATTTATAAAAAAAATGTACATAAGTAGTATATCAGTCATGTAGTTCCGATAACACAAGCTCTGCTTACTTTGGGACTTGATGATGCTGTGTGAAAAATTACCAGCATTATTTAGGATGCATTGCTATGCAATATGGTTGTCCGACGACAACTTTGATGGCATCGGATCCGATGGGTACGATGCTATCGCAGATGGCACTAAAGATGATGGCAATACTTATTATATGTAGGTTATGGCTCTGTATTGGTTGTTATTTAAAATAGGTAGGTAGGTAAGTTGGAAGGCCTACTTGCTACAGATACACGTACACGTATCTAACCACAAAATACCTACCTTAGAGTCTGTAGTACCTACTAACATATCAAATCGCTCTCATGTAGGTACGTCGCAACACTCGCACCATAAGTACCTATAGGTAATTATTTGAGATAACCTCGGGCTCAGAATGCAATTGGTTAGTAGTTAAATAGCACAGAGATAAGTTGATATTGTCCCTAATGCTACAAGTATGTATATTAGGTATTTATCTATGAAACTGTCGCTTTGTATGGGAAAATAGTAATCCGATTTTCGTCATCATCAGCGTTGTTCGACATCAACATTTCAATTTCGTAAGTCATAAGTTTTTTCTTAGAGTCTGTAGTTTTTATCTTTTTTTTAATATTAAAGAGAAAAACAAACTATCGCTCCATCTGGTGGTAAGCGGTTACCGTAGCCTATGGACGTTTGCAACAACAGAGGTATCACTCACGCGTTGCATCCCTGACGATATCAAGATGAGAGATCTTTATGTGCCTGTAATTTCACCGGCAACCGTACCCTTCGAACCGGAACACAGCAATGAGAACATTACTGCTTGGCGACAGAAATAGCCATGGTGATAGCACTTCCTACCACCATGCCTATTTCTGCCATGGATGGTGTAATGAATAGGTATTTTCTAGTTATGCTTAATGCTTAGAATCCAGGAAAAAGAAGCAGAAAGCTGCTTGAATTAATTTATTCACACCACCGGAACAAAATGAAAGCAAGAAGGTGCACACACCATTATACCTAGGTAGGTACCAAATATAGACAATAATAATAACTCAGTTAACTCACTTGTTATTTAAAAATTGCTGATGAAATTCATCAATGTCAACGAGCGATTTCTTGGTCCTAAACTTTATCAATATTCTAGGTATAGTACGAAATACCTAAAAGACTTCATGCAAACTAACTCTACCTAGAATGCATAATATTAATTATGCATTGATAGGATGTTAGTTAAAAGTCTTTTAAAAAGTACTTATTCATAAAAAGGTGTTGAAATAAGCACAATAATATAGATAGGTCTGATATATAACATTTGTACCTAAAATTTCAGTTTAGTGTGAAAGTTTATCAAACACCTCTAGGTAAGGTAGGTAGGTATTTCTACCTGCTTCGATAAGGAAAAATAGGTTCAGGTGTGGCCATTATCATTGATATTTGTTGAAACTCCTGATAGTAGGTGTAGGATATTAACACTAGACAAAAAAGAGCAAAATTTAATAATCTGCTGTACAATCCACTGTGCCACAAACAGATCTTTAAGAAAAATGTTTTTTATATGTGCATAATTATATATAATAAATTACCAGAACCTATTAAAAACCTCAATGGTAATTTATTTAAACAAAAGCTAAATAATTGGCTCCTAGAAAAAAGTTTCTATAGTGTAAATGAGTATATTAATTTTAAGTAGAATAAGTTATTATGTTGTCTATGATTGTTAACTACTTATTTATTTTTGATTGTATGACATTATATTGATTATTTTTTAATGACTGATTATATTAGCTTCTTTTTTACTATTATTTAATATTTGCATACCTGCTTGCGGGTTGAATACATTTGACATCACTCTAGTTATAAGATCTGACATGTACCTGTAATAATGTATTCTGCAAATAAATGATTTGATTGATTGATTGATTGATTGATTGATTGTGTTAAAAATATTCAACGTTTTTAGTTGGTCTTATTAGTACAAACAAGTATTTTGCACCACCGTACTATTACGTTTAAAACATAAAATTACTCTCGTAAAATTTAAGAGCAACAGCTCCTGTCATGTTACGTTAAACGCCCCGTAATATTTGTCTGCGACCTTGAAACTTTTGACTAACATGAGATGAAAATCGATACCATAAACTTAAAGTCAACTTTGCAATTGAGTAAAACGAGCAGCACACATGTTGGTGAACTCTGGCTTAACTTTAACCCACATAACAAAGTTCAATGTAAACACAATACGGCAGAAGTTTCCGAAGTTCCAGTTCACGGCCGCGAGGCGAGCGGGTGCCAGTGCCAGTGCCACCACCGCGTCGCAACCACCCTCCCCGCACTGCCCACAGCCCCCACCTTCCACCCCGGACCCGGGAACTTCCTTCCACCACCTGCCCCTAAAACTTAAAGTTTCCCGCAGCCAGACGAATTGCTTTCACTCTACAGACGAATAAATCTCATCGTCTTAAACTTATCTGAACTTAGATTTTAAGGTCTCTTAGAATTTCATTGTATTTCATTGTAGACTTTGAATTGGTGATTAATTGGAGCCATCATCATTTACTTGAGGTTTATCACTAAACTAAGTATGCTAAAAACGAATAACTGAAATAAGGTACATAATATATACCTACACCTGTTAAATACAAGTGCTCCAGAAAGCACACACCTTGTGCCTTATCAAATGACACCGTTTGATATGAACGTTTGCTACCCTTATCTATCATGTCGAAATTCTTCCACGTACAGTAACCACGCTTGTATCCTGGTTAACTAGATTTCAATAGAAAAAAATACGAGACTAATTTGGCAATACTTGAAAATACTTGCTTACTGGGAAAATGGTATATTTACCGTACAAGATTAATAAAATTAATAATTCTAAAATATCCTAGTAAGTTTAGGTAAGATTGATAAGACTATAAAATGTTCCTTAAGGTATTTTCAACAAGTTTTTGTTAAGATCTCACTAGGCTAGATCTGGGTCTTAGATGTTCACCGCTGGTGTTTTGTTCAGAGGACTTGATCTTATTATAATCATTCACAAACTAGATAATTAAAATAAGTAATAAAGGTGTATCTCCACTGTAAACAGTGCGCTTCGTTAGTCGAGGTGGTGTCGTCGGCAGCAGATAGTGGCCCGAAGGCGACGGCCCCGGACGGGTCGGGGCGCCCCGCGCCGCCATGAGCATTGGAGCTCCACATCAGCACTCGCCGGCACCGAAGCCCAGCGCCCTCGTCATCGCACACTGGCTTATCATCGATACCTTACCGATTGGTGGATTGGATTGTTTGCGCGATAGATATGGTTCGCGGGGGCCAATCGATTCCCTGTTTCGTCGAATCTTATCACAATCATGGTGGACGTTTGTACCTTGTGTCAGTACTCTGATATCATATCTGGAGATATCGACGAAAGTATAAATATGGGCCCATCGATCGATCGGGTCTCTATCCGAATGTGAGCTGTGATTACGATTGACTGTGGACACGGGCTGGTGTTTTAGTGCTTCACTGTTGCTGCTCTCAATGATCTCCAGGACAAGGGTAACTTGGGAAATCATTAGTATTCAGTGTCCGTTTCAAATTATGTGGTTGGTTCTATAGAGTTTTGACTATTGATAAATTTTACAAGTTTTATGACGTGGCAACTAGTTTTTTTTTGCTTTGAGGATCCAGTCATCTCGAAAATAATAAAAACTTTGCAATTGAATTCGTTTCACACATTGGAATATTACGTAATAACATATGGTGTTCTAAAGGCACATGTGTTCACTTATTCCACTCGCACCGTATGATTAATGGTTAAAATTATCCTCATAGTTGCAAGTGCCAATAATTTAACCAATAGCAAAATATAGACATTCATTTAATATAACTATGCGTACCTACATAATAGGATCACTGACGTGATAGGGAAAAGCGTTGTTCTTATCAGAGAACGTTAGCCGCACCTTTTCAAGCGGTGATAGCGAGCCGCCTGACTCCATATCGAGCGCACACTACGATTGTCACACTGAGTAAATACGCAGCAGATTATGTTACGTTTAACTCATGTATTTTATATTAAACTACTTTGTTTTACAGAGCGCAGATTTGACTTCTGTCTTGGCTTCACGTCTGAGTTGGACAGGGGATCTTGACAGTTTGCTGTAATAATGCTGCCAGATCTATCTTTCCAGCTCACGCGTGAGGCCACTCCTCAACAGATCAATGTCGTATGCACACCAAAGGCACCAAGCTGCTACCGGCACGAAGCGACGGCGGTCATCGCAGATATAGCGATAAAGGATTAAGTGGAGGTGTGATCTCTTCACTTTTTTTAATTAAAGTGAGATTCAACTCCTCCAACTTAATCCTTAGTTGCATTTCGACACAGACGAGGCGCAAACAAAACGGACCTATGTTTATTTTATAGCCTAAAAATGAAAAAAAATGTAAATTAAAATTTATTTGTACTTTGAATGTTTTACTTCTATTATAAGGCAATACTATTTAATAACTTTTTTAAATTGTAAATGGTAAAATTACCTAATATAGATTATTTGAATTACTACTTAAATATTTATATTCTCTTCGTCTTCTCTCTTGCGTCTATATTTATAAGCTGGACTGTTTGATCTACGACTAGGCAAGGTTTTTTTCAAACATGTTCTTTTTTTAAATATCTATCTTGCATATTATTTCCCGAATGACGTATAAATGAAGAATTAAATCTCATTAAATCAAGGTTTAATCATACGGATTTTTAAAATAATAATAAAAATGGCATTCATATTTTTTGCAATAAATTGTTGATATACCTATGCACAGTTTTTTTTATTATTTTGTACATTACATCACAATATAAATAGAAGTAAACTAAACTGCAGTAGCATATAAGCAACATTCTTTGTTACAACACTTAGTTCAACAATATTTAGGATAAATTTATTAAAACTCACTGATCGGTTTGCAGAATATTTAAACTTTCGCGCTATTGTCTATGGCAGTGGGTATTATGCGAGACTGAAACGCTTTCTACCACACCGAAGTTAGCTACAAATCTCTAGAAAAAATCACAACAGCCAAAACAAAAAATGGACAAAAAAATGTTGGTAACACCGGTGCGCTAAAAAAGCTTGCAAACTTCACGCACCTAACCTGCGCTGGACATCGACTCGTCCGTATCTTTTATCTCTGGGAAAATGTATATTGATTTTTCAAAGAAAACTCTACCTATGTAACAAAACACGATTCTCGGAGTGTTAATACGCGTATCGGAGTGCCCGCGGTCGAGTGCTACGACGTCGTGATGGTGTTACAGTGTTCGTGGTCGCGTTCCTAGTGATATCGGAGAGAGTGTCGCGTCGCACGGCCGACGGCCCGAGGCCGGAGCCCGGCCGCGGCCCCGCGAGCCATGGACGCCGGCGCCGACCCGCTAGGACCCGCCAGGCCGTGAGTATCCCTGCGTCTCCTCTCCTGCAAGCGCGGAGTATGTGTTGCGAAACGCGCCTGGCGTGCGAGCGCCGCGCGTACATTCTCTATCGCGTCACGGCCTCCGCGTTGCGCCACCGCGACCCGGGCGCAGCCCCGCGTGAGACCGGAGCGCTGCGGCCGAGCGTGACGCCGAGCGCCCGTCGCTCGCGCCCACAGCCCGACGCCCGACGCCCGACGCCTCGCCCGCGTCGAGGCGAGTGTGGCCGGGATCGTAAATCAGAATCGTGTTTACGGTTTTTGCGGAGTGCACGGAACCTGTCGCGCCGCCCCCGGACAAAGGGCGGCGCGCTGCTGCACGCGACTCGACGGCAGTCGGCTGCACTCGCGCGCGTACCTACATCACTATCTATCTATAGCTAGCTACGGCGCGCGGTGAAGGCTGCACTCTGCACTGCCTACTAGGTACTCAAACAAAGCGTTTTGCCCACAAACCCGTACTCTGCGTGGTTTGGCCGCATATTTCGCGTTCTTTGTGCAATTTCGTGCGATCCTATCGCGGGGGTGATGTCATACGCGCTAGGTCTGCTTTGGTAACATCTGGAGCTGTCGCTCGTCCGTTTTCCTTTACGTTTTGAGGTTAGGTCGCGATCGGGGCTCCCGCGGTCGGGGGCGCCGCTACAGGTTCGGGTCGGGGTGCCGAAACCGTTGCAGTCTCCAGTGAAGTGCTATTGTGTTATGATCAGTGAGAGTGTTGCATCAGTATGTTCTGTGCGCATATTGTATTGTCTCTGTGGTCAAATGTATAATTTTCAAGCCATTAGTTCATTCTACAAACTCGGTTATTAGTGAGGTTGAGTTGGAGACGGGCTGCATCCCATTATTAGCAGTCGGCCTCAGGGTCCATGTGAACGAGGGTCAGCTCCATGCTCAGGTTACATTTTATTATTGCTGTAGAAAAGCTGGTTGATTCAGCTTGAAAGTAGTTGATAACTATCTTAAAGCTCCAATGTCCGATGTCCATCCACACATCAATCTTGGCACACAATTATTGTTTGTTTTTGTTTACCATTTACAAAATAAAATTAATGATTGCCTTGGTTTTTAGTAGTGAAATATTTTAATAGTATTAAAATAGGTAGTTAATGTATGAGTCTGAAACTCATGAAATACTAACAAGGAAAACAAAATTTGTTTAAAAATAAGTCAGCAGTGACCTTACCGCAACTCTAGGCAGTTGCCATGCCTGCAATTTCCTCGATATTAATATGGTGTTTGCTCATAATAAGCATCTGGCAGTATGAACTTCACAAGTATGCATCTAATCCTGTGTCACTGTTTCCAAAAAGATCACCATTACTGAGATTATTCAATTGCTCAGTAAAGGTGTAACTGTATCAATGTTACTTTTATAAAGAAATGCCAGTGCAACAATAAGATTCAATAATGCTGTGGGCTGGTCCTTTGATGGACTCCTTGCTATTGTACTAGCTTAGATATTAATTTAATGTGTTACTTTAGCAGATCTTTAATTTACCATGGGTATCTGAGGATATTTCCCATGTTACATTTATTTTATTTTTTATAAATAGCATATCCAACGCAAGTTATATCACTTCACTCTCATGCAAAACATAATATTAACAAAATTTGAAAACCCTCAACATGTACTTCCATCATTGTTTGCAGCACCTCTAGTGACTTGTGGTGATAAAACCTATCTGACAACCATCCTTGCAGGAATACAAAGGTTTTGCAAAAAAAAACACATTAGATAAATCAATAATTCTGGACATTCTTCACACAGCATCATCCTGTGTTGTGTGGTGTTATGGGAACTACATGACTGATATACTACTTTGAATAGTTATTTTTTGTGAATACATACATATTATACATAGAAACCACCCAGACTGAGACAAATAATTGTATAAATTTGTCCCATTGTGGGTATCAAAGCCGCAACCTTCCTCGTCTCAGGCTGGACTTAGTCCCACTGTGCCACAGAGGTCAGATAAAGTAACAAAGACATAACCTCATACGGCAAATACATGGAGCTCCAGTTGTTGCAAATGGATATGTTGTGTACAAATGGATAATATGACATCAGCTTTATTGAACAAAGATTTAGTTGAGAACTTTTGTAGTCTACTTTGAGTTGTTGTTTTGTGATTCTCAATTGATGATGAAATTATTTCTCTCCGTTGTCATTATTACTCAAACATACACATTTTTTTAAATCATAGCTCTGAATGACCAATTTTCAAAAGAAACAAGAACCTTTCCGAAAATTTATTCTGTTATTCTAAATCAACTTGACACAGAATTTATTAAATTTTACAAAAGTGAACAGTCCGCATTGTAATGTGACATTGAAAACTGAATGTGAATTTTTGATTCCTTACTTAAGTGCTTTGCAAACTTTGGTGAATACCTCCTGATTATTGGGAGGGTTTCCTATGAAATTGTTGTTGTAGGGTTTTGTTTTATTTATTTTTTCTTTCATATTAAGTTACATATTATGTACGAGCTTGTGCAACTCTGGTGCAATAGTGTTTAAGAGTGTTAGGTTCCATAACTGTTGATTGAAGAGTTTATTATGATTACTGGATTTTTTCTGTTCAAAGAAATGCATAACTTAATTCCAGATGTATGAAGACCTTTTCATTGAACAAATAATGTTCGAGGTTAGTTTGAATGTTTGGACGCGTTGTGGAGATTACAAGCAACAACCATCCGGTGGTGAGGATGGATGTTTTGGATGAAATTTGGAACAGGTAGAAAAACGCATATACTACATATTATCTGGGCACCATGCGGTGAAGCCGTGGACAGAGGCTAGTCTCAGCGAGCTAGTCTACCGCTGACAGTTGCATGGCTTTTGAGCCAAATCTTGAAGTTAAAGTGCAAAGCAAGAACCTGCCGGATGCCCAATCTATATATCATACACTATCCTCTATGAGTCTGTAAGCATGTAACCAATATGGATAATTACTCAATTCCATTTCACTTAAAAGCGCTGAACTCATAACATTTTACTCTATTAACCAACACAATTTGGATCACATTCTGAAGATTTACATTTACTTATAGATTATTGATTAACTAACCACTCTTTTCTCTAAAAACAAAACAACTGTTTAAATTCTTTATAATTAGGTACTCGTATGTTACTCGTTTACACTTCAATAAAGAAAGGGGGTTGTTATATATTTTGGATAATTAATTTTTTGAGAGAGGTTTTGAGGTTTTGCCTCTCATTTGTTGTTGTAAGCGTACGCGTACGCGGATCATCATATAATTATGATGATACGCGTTTCATTCAACGATCTTGCATTTGTTATTTATATGATTACTTTCTGTTGTGCTAATCACGGCACCTGTCTTCATCTTAACATGTAAAGATCTTTTAAATTGTTTAAAACAAAATGATAATTCGTTAAAAACAACTAAAATAAAAAAAATAAACTAACTTTTACTTGAATCTCATATTTTCTTTATTAATTACAAATAGTTGTTTGGTAGTTTAGTTTCGCATAATATACATTGTATGTATGTGCTTTGTCTCCAAAAACATTAAGATTTTTTAGTCAATTTAAAAAAAAAAAAATGTTAAATTCATCTTTTCAGGCAGATTTAATGTACAAGTATAGTCCTGGTAATATTATGTAAATGTCAAAGTTTGTCTGTTGGTTAGTAATAATCCCCGCAATGGCTGCGCGGCGGACTGGGACAAGCACAGTTTGTGACCTAGAATAGCACATTACTTTTCATCCTTGTACCAACCAAGTGGGCGAAGCTCTCCAAAAGACATTTTGAATTACTGGGATAGTTGAATATTTGAGCGTTTTATTTGGTTGTTGGTCGCGTGCACCGAAACTGTAGTGATTAGTATGTAGTCAGTGCGCCAAACTGATGATCCTCATATTTGAAGAACCCTTAAATACTTCGTACAAATCATTATGTTTCATTGCGATCCAGTCAGTTCAGTCATTTATACATGAAGAGCCTCTTTTGTAAAGCTTTTAAATAGTGGATTAACTTAACAAGCACTGGTTATTTGTTGTTTAAAGCTGAACCCACACATAAGAGGAAATCACAACATTGTATAATATCACAAAAATTCTACCCCGGCGGGACTCGAACCCGCGTCCTCACGCTAAACAAGCACCGCTTAAAGTGTTAACGAGTTGACGGCGCGTGATTAGCATTTAATTAATTGTACTCTGACTTAAAAACAATACAGACAAATGTCATAGTTTAATGAACGGCGGCACACTACTTCTACATTTTATGGGATCCCACTCAAAATAGGCTTTTAAACACTTTAAGTAGTGTTAAGTTTATATTTATATAAGTGACGCTGTTATCGTATAATGAGCTGACTAAAATTAAATTAAAATATTTTGTTTACGCGAAGTACTTATGGTTAGGTTATAACAGTTCTTAAAAAGCCAAAGACATCACGCGGCTGACAGAAAAATGTCAGTAAGACAAGTCCGAGTCTTAGTGTTAGTGTAAGTGCAGGCATTTATTCATAAGTTTGGTTTGTTCCAGTAATATACATTAGGTTGGAATGAATGGTTTATCAGTTTGTCTGTGTTATTTCTCCATCAGCGTCTGCCTGCACGTTATCTGTAGGTGTACGTGCGTTGTTTCGTCACCATCCGTCACCATCCTCCCTGACCCAGACCGATCGACATCTCCACGACAATCGAGTCTAAACAAACAATACAAAGGCATATATTATATAAGTGCCTACAGTCTCCTCGACGCAGGGGTCGCATACAAATCGATCGAGTACCGTAAAAACTGGATTGTGCATCTATGGGCAGCCGCGATCATGACGAATCGATACCACATCCATCATAATCCATTCAGCTGCTGAGCTCCTCGTGGGAACTCTCAACGCCGAGATCTCGTGGCTCACACGAGCGGAGCGATAAGCGGAGCGTTCGGGCTTGCGTGAGGCTGCCCAGTCTTTTGGTTGTGCTCATGTCAGACCTTTCTCATTAGCTGGCATAATGAAATTCACGGCTCGACGCCTCGTCCGGTCGATCAGGGCCAGCGAATCCTAAGCTGAGAACTAAGGCTTCGACCTCGGACCTATAAGCGAAGCGGAAAGCGTATTACATCAATTCTGCAGAAGAGTGTGCTTTGATCTTATTTCTTGTACCTTTATTTATAACCAAAACGTGCTAGTAAAATATAAGACCAGTCAGTCAGATAAATACTATTTCCCACGCCCGCTCACCGCGAGGCTGGTCAGGTTCAATAACTCGCAAACACTACCATAAGTCTCACGCTACGCTCAACTCTAAGCTTATACGAGAACGCAGCCAAATACTTTCTTGCCCAGACACAGTCCTATTTACTTTACGTGCTTATGTATCTTTCTGGCTGCGAAACCTTTATATAAGCGTGCGTACATAGCTACAAAGGTACATAGATAGGACGGCTGTGTGAGTAACCACAGCGGTTAGTCTATAGGTATTACGCTGTATGTATGTGTAGTTTGGCGTAGTATGAGGTGTGACAGAGCGGCACGTTCGTTCGAGCGGCGTCGGTGTTCGTGCGAGGACGACCGAACCAACCTATTTAACTAACTCAAAACAGATTCTAGGATCGCTTGCCTTTCTGGTTCTACGTTACTTAACTACGCTGCCTGAACTAAGAGTACTTGTCTGTGAAAGGGGTTTAGAGTTTGCAGGGTTGTGTTGTGGAAATAAATTGCACAAAACAACATATAAATCTGAAACATTTGTCTAGTGAACGAGGACGCAAGGATACGGAGCGCGATTCTCGTGAGCGCACGACTCGCAGCCCTACCCTTGACACTTGACATTAGTCTGTCAAGCACGACTACGAGTGCGACGCCGTCGCGTAGCTATGACTAGCTGCAAAAATACCTTGCAACTTATCATACCTTCGCTTTTAACCGGCGCCTGACCACCGGACACCGAGGTCTGGCTCCGACGAACCGTGCACTTTTTAAAACGCAAAACGTAAAATTCCAATTCAACCAAGGAACCTTTCAGATGCAAAATATTTTTTGCTGTACTTCTTCAATATAGATAATAGTAACAGAAACAATAAAATGCTTGCGATCTCTCACAAAGCGTACCTGGCATCCTCTGAGAGTCTGAGAGTCTGGTGGTCCTGCTTTAAAATAAAACGAGGGCGAGGAATGTCACGATAGTCACGAACCGCCGCGGACGTACGAGGTACGTACAAACGTCAAAAGTGTTCGAGGGATCAGACATGGGATAGAATGAATCCACGGCAAAAAAAACATAACTGACAGTTTCGGTCGAGGCGAGCTTCCAAAGACAATAGGAACCGCATCTTGAAGACCGTGCTTTATTGAATAGTACCGATCTCTGAATCCGCTCTTTGTTGGAAAGGTTGGGATCAGATCGACAGCTGTAGCCTTCCGGCCGGATGCATCCTAAAGGCTCAGCCTGTAACGTTCGAGGTACAGAGACCGACAGTCAGTCGTGAATACCTCGGAAGGGATAGCGCGCCCACCATTGTGCCGAGGCCGGTTGATCGCATCTCCCTCTTGCACTTACGCGCAGAAAAGAGATGGTCGACCTCCGAATGCATGCGGGGTCCAACCGTCGAGCGATGGTGACCATCGATCGCCGATCCCCAGAGCCGAGCACCGCTCGTTACGTAAGAGCATAACTCGCAAAAACTCATTTGCGAAACACATTCGGCGGCGAGCTAATTAGCTATTCACAGATGAAGTAGGTAGGTGGGTAATGTAACTGCGTATTCGTAGTGCAGCGAAGGCGGGCCTGAAGCGTCGCAAGCACGCGACTGCGGCGCGGTTTCTCAACCTTGGGGATGTGACCCCGGTGGGGTCGCCGCTTGAATAATTAACATTACGATCATTATGCAAAGAAAAAGTTTCTGTGACTGTGATTCACTGAGTGACTGTTTGATTTTTAAGTTGAATCATTAATCGGTTCGCAGCGACCGCCGCTAAGTAACGGGTATTAGCAGCGCTGAGCCATTTGTCGCATCTCCACTTAGCCAAGGTCTGATGTTGTTCGTGACGCGACGCGTGCATATTCTCAATAGCCAAGAATTTGTCAAGGAATGCTTTGAGCTTTCAAACCCATTTTAGTAAAGGACGCGCGGACACACGTCAGGTAGGCAGGGTCGAAACGGATTGAACTTTATGAAAGTGCGAGTTTACGAACACGCGAAGTTGGCTGGCAGACATCAGTATCGGGTGATTAAAAGCTACTGAAATTCCTAACAATCAGGACCTCCGGCGTAGGCAGGAGGTGAGGGTTGGGAGGGGTGGGGGGGGGGACTAAAGAGGCGGCGCGGGTCAGACGGGGTTCAAATTAAAGGGACAGCTGACCCACCCTCCTCCGGTTTTTGTTCTCGTATTTACGTCGTTATCAACGTTCGAACGTATAAATTATACGAATGTGTTTATTGTGTTTAATCATCGAGTCAATATCTGCGGCTCTTATCTCGGCAGAAGTGGGTCGTTGTACTTGGTCTTCTCGCGTCGCTCTCCGCTTTATAGACAGGCCATGAACACATACATACGCAGCGCAGCGCACGTACAATAGAAACACACCGCAGCATACGTCCAGCTCACGCACGCACGTAGTGTGCGTGTTGATATTTTGTAGAAAAGACAGTGCGAGCAATGCTGACCGTTTCAATTTTCCGCATTCGTCTCGTTCAGCGGAGAAAAATGATTCCAGCTCATTAATCAATTAGTTAGGTTTAATTACTGCATTCGAAACCGTCCAAAAGAATTAGCGTGTTTTTGTGGAAACCTTTTACGTAACGTGTGCAGTGTCCGTATGTTTGTCAGAACTCGTAGTGTTCGCGTGGTCGCGTCGTCGGCTGCACACGGCTCCCCAGCCCCCAGCCCCCAGCCCCCAGCCCCCAGCCCCCAGCCCCCAGTCCCCGACTGTGCGCCGTCCTTGCCGGCTGGCACGCGGGCAGCCGTCGGTTCCAGAGGTCGCTTCTATACAGGTCGCAGTGTACATCGCTCTAGCGCTATCTATCCACAGTGCTTTATACGAGCACACGTCAGATGCGATCGCGCGAGAGCGGGCGTGCGTGATAATGATTTAGACTCGTGCGGAGTGAAGCGTCGTTTTCATGAGCAAAGTACGACTCGCCCGCAAAGGACCTTGTGTAAGCGACTATTTATGTAGCTACGTCACGCAGGCTCGGAAGATGGCGCCCTAAAAGTAAAGTGTGCCCCTATGACGGCGCTGACCCTTCACGCCCACCTCGCTCGGCCTGCTCGCAACGCTCCTAACGTATCTCGAAAGAGCATTGTCCTCTGGCGCCACTATAAACATTTGCTGGTGTGATTTCTGCTTTACGTGACGACCAAAAACTCGAATTAATTATTGCAACTACGAGAGTCTGAAATCATCAACGAGAATGTATTTTTTGGACTAGAAACACCGACCGAAACGGACTCGTCTCCTGATTTACTCCATTCTGGAAATAAATGCGAGCTGTTGTTATATGACTATCTTTTCAAATACAACAAAAGTTATTTGGACTACATTCAAAAAGCCATCCCTGATGTTATGAATGGCGTATGGTCATAGAACCTATATAAGAACCTTACTTAGAGACATACAAGGATATTGCAAACACATGTCTATTGTCCCGCATTACGATACGTTTATTAGTTAAAAACACTACAAACGAACAAGCACATAGTATGTATTTTTGCTATCGGGTGCAAATAGAAGAATCCGATTTTGAAGAGTGTAGGAGAATCCGATTTAGCGGTCGCTGGCGCCGGCGCTGCTGGTGCCGGCGCTGCTGGTGCCGGCGCTGCCGGTGCCCGAGGCTCGGCTCCTAACTTGCCTACTCGTATTTTGGCACACGTTTGCATCATATCTATTTAAATTGCTAACTAAAATTCAGGTTCTCGTTAAATTAGCATTAGGATCCAGTTTTCTTACGTCAAATTAGAGTTCAAAACATGAAAAGGAAGGCTGGCAACACTATCTTAATTGGTGTAATTATTTGCGTTTGATCTTGGTACCATATTTTTTGTATATTTTAACTGAAAGTTTCACTTGATAGATCTGTTCTCAGGTATTCAAAATTAGCAGAAATTAAATCCTTTGAATATTAAGGGTTACAGAGATTTTCTAGCTATTAAAAGCGGAATTTTGCGTTGTTTTATCTTATTTGGAAATTCCAGCTTAGCTTTTAAGTAATTAATTAATTGTAACTCTATGTCTGTTTTATTGGATTTTATTTTATGTTTTTGAAGATTCATTAATAACTGAGAGCTTGCTATTTTCCGTTAGAATTACAGTTCTCTTCTGACTGAACGCTAAACGAATTGTTATGTAGTAACTGATTCCCTGAGGTAAACAGTACCTACTACTACTACTACTACCTAAGCGGTAGATAGTCCAGGCAGTTAGGCTCGAACCGTTCTTCGCGGAACAGAGACGCAGAGGATCGAGGTGTAGCGGATAATCACAACTTTAACTTGTACCTTCAGGAAGGTGGGTGTCACAGTGGTTCTATCTATGTACTTACATAGATAGAACCACTCGTATACTATTCTACTCTTATTACTTACTAAATGATAATATTGACTTTGAAAGCTAACCGGTTATCTATTGCATTGCTGTTTCACCTGAAACTGAATGATATCTATTTCAGAAGCACATCAACAGTTTCATTTATTGTCATCCATCAGTCACCTCGGTGGCGCAGTGGGCGGTGGCCCGCCTGAGACGCACAAGTTTGCGGGTTCGATTCCCGCTGCGAGACAAATGCTTGTATGATCTGAAAATATCTGTCTCGGGTAGGGTGTTTTCTATGTATAATTATGTTAGTATTTACAAAAATAAGTATATAAGTAGTATATCAGCCATGTAGTTCCCATGATACAAGCTCTACTTAATTCGGGGCTAAGGTGCTGTGTGGAAAATGCCCAGCATTATTTATTCGATTTATGATTCTCTCACGTGCCATTTTTACATAATGTGATATTATAGATGATGCCCGTGGTCTAGCCGAGCCACTGTATCCTGTCCGGGAAACTGCATCTCACGCGGTGTAGCCTAGTCTGAGCTGAGTGGCTTACGACCAGCTCGGTTGTATGTACCCCGCACTGGCACCATCGAGGTGGCTGCTTGTGCCATTTACAACTGAGCGGTTCAATTAAATACTTCATTAAATATTCCATTGACATTTTTAATACAGAAATCTGTCAGTTAGACGTGCCCAAGTAAGTGTAAAGAATGTTAGTAGACCATTGCGCGGTTGACGCGGACGACGTGGCGTTCATTCACCGGCCCCATTTATTGATACATCAACCCGTCAGCCCTGAAAGGGACCAGCCCTTTGAAGCGAAGGGGGGTGAAAGGGGCTGAAAACGAAAATCTTTGTATGAAAAATCGTATTTCCTAAACTTACAAATTTGAAACTTAGCATAAATATTACAAATAAATGAATTAAAAAAAGACATAAGCATGTAGTTTTCCAAAAAATAGGTCGGATGATGTTTTACGTTTGTATTGGAAATATTTAACGCGTGACGATTTGCTGTAAAATTAGTTTGAATACTTAAAATACAACAGAACTGAATACGTAACTGAATACGTATCTGGGTATCCGATAAAAAACCCCGAAGGGTGCAAAGCACGCTGTCATTTTTGGATGAATTTATGTAACTATTGTATTTGTTGTAGTATGTTTTAAAACAATATTATTTAAGGTTTACACAAGTTATTAAGTACACCCGGGCCACTTCAAAATCATATATAATCCTCTACATGCAAAGGTTGTCTGGAAGATATCGCCTTTAAGCGATAAGACCGCCCATTGTACCTTTTCTTCATGTGATTGTTTATTATGTTTATATCATAAGGTGTACAGTAAAGTATTTCATTCATTCATATTAGAATAATCAATTATGTCCAAATTACTGTAAACAAATAAAAATATGTCGTGTTAATTATCTTGTATCTTAAACCAAAACAAAGACCTTGCGCTTATTTTTAAATACAATAATCACTATCTGTACTTATATATATTATAAAGAGGTATTGTTTGTATGTATGTAGGGGGTAATCCCCGAAACTACATATCCGGTAGGAAGCTACATTATCCCTTATAATATATACTATATTTTATTCTGGTGAAGATTAATTTTCACTTTGAATCACAATTTGAAGGTAGAAATCTGTCTGCGTTATCCACGTGCCACGTGCGCAGTCTGAACGGATTCAAAACAGTTATTATGTTCAAAGTTAAAAATGATCATATTACAAGGTGAAGTTTGGATTTGGTTTTCTATGAATTCTTATAAAAACAAAGAGTCAAGTCATTATAAAAATGTAATGTTCATAAAGTTTGCCTTTCACAGCGTATCATTTGATGGAACGGTTTAAGATAGAATGTGAAATGAAGACAAGTAGGTATTGCGCTACCTATAGATACGATGCTAGTACGTGAATGAGGCAGGGCGGGGGCGCGGGGGAGGGGGGCGGCTACGTAGCGCGCACGAAGTCTCGGGTGGAAAGCTAGTTTTGTATGTTATTGCTTAGCTACTTTCGTCGCGGGTACACGCAGCCTATTTAAACCGGTTCAAAATTAAAGAAACATCGATCCGACTGAAGACACCTCGACTTCATCTACCTATATAGAGGTATATATTACGTAGAAGTCGCTAGCCTTCAGTCAGATGCGTACTCGCGTTACAGTTCGGACGGACAGGAGAGACGTGACGCGGCGCGGTGGTGGACGTGGACTAGTGGTGCTGATAACCTTGTACGCTAATCTGTCAAACCTAATTCATCGGCCGCCAGTTCAGTTCCCGCATTCAAACAATTACCTGAATACCTCGTTCGAATGTTTATTGTGAATTGATCAGTTGTTAGTTTGTCACACGCTGCTTGTCTCGTTGGGAGAATTAACGAAGTGGAAAGGTCTCTACAATATCAGAGGTATCATTTAATGATATAACTCTATTCGTTTACAATAATGTTACATGTCAGGTGGTCGTAGCGTGGTCGTGGTCGTGGGTTGTGAAGCTGCCTGAAGCTGCCTGAAGGACTCCGACATGACTGAGAACCGGGAGCGAGCAACTGCATTGAATTAAAGTTGATTTAATGATTTTGCACAAGAACTCACACGAAGTACGCACTCACCAAAAAGTGAAACAAAAAACTTACTTTTTTCACATTTACTCTTAACATTTACCTATTACTTTAACAAAAAAGGTTATTTTTACTAATTATACTAAACTTTGTTAGTGAACACTTTCGCACTAGAGATACTAGAGATAGACCAGAGCACTGAGCATTCAGCACTGAGCACTGCGACCACCGTCTAATAATTATATCTGACCTACAAAATGTTTGTACGTCAGTAATATGTAAGTGATCTAAACGTTCGTCGCGACGTCGCGACGTTGTCGTTTAATAGTATAAATACAATATCTATAAAAAAAAGGAGATAAACTATTTATTGCACACCAAAGAAAAAAAAACCAGGAATTCGTAAATAAAAGACAAAGCTTCTTTTTGACATGAAGATAAATTATTTTACAAAATGAACAGTATTGTAGATACAATGTCACGGCATCTCTGATGGGTGATGGGTGGAGTCCGTGGCCGTCACTAAACTATCCTCAGATCATTAGCGGAGAGATGTGCCTCTCCTATCAGCACGGGGGTGGTCGCGGTCAGTCAGTCAGTCAGTCACATCAAACAAATGTTATTGTTTGATCATCTCCCGTCTCTATCTACATACCTATTACCTACAGAATGTACTTACAAATACTCTTACGTATCTACTAACAAAATGGCTTACCACTATTGGTATTGTCTGTAATAAAAACTAGAGATAGAAAGATTTGATTTTCATTTAAATAGTAGGTTTATAATATTTGTGGAACATATATATTGACCGTGTTGAGTTGAGTGGCCGTGTTGGCCTAGTGGGCGAGGCCGTGTTGGCCTAGTGGGCGATACCCCGACTTCTGATCCGGAGGTCGTGGGTTCGAACCCGGTCGTGCACCACTGGATTTTTCCACTCGAAAAATTTATGTGCGCATTAACACGTGCTCAAAACGGTGAAGGAAAACATCGTGAGGAAACCGGCATGCCCTAGAACCAAAAATTCGAAGGCATGTGCCCATAGTTAGTAGTCCAATAAGCGGCGATGGGCTTGCAACCTGTCACGTGGAATGCTTACTACTTGCAAAACGCGGGCATGTATCAAATGTAATGTTTGGACGTGCCTCTGACTACCCCCTATTTGGTATCCTCAAAGATCTACTCACTGAGTATGTATCTGAGGATGTCCACCATGGGGAATATAGTCGTGAGCGTGTGTTTGTGTGTGTGTGTGTTTATATATTGACTCTGGTTATTCCCCCCCCCCCCACGATGCGTCTACTGCTCTACTTTTCGTCCGCAACTTAACGCGGTGTCGTTCAAACTGAAATTCTGTCAGCATTCAGGTGCGAGTGGAAGGGGACGGAGTGTGTGTTATATATATATATATACACACACACACACATAGCTACGTCTCTTTATAGGTGCATAGCGAGTGTTTGCTGTTATCCTGCAGTCATTACGAATGCGGCTTGTGTCCGCATTTTAATCAAGACTTAGAACGTACAAAAAAGCAAAGAGAAACAGCAATCGATAGCTCTCCTCGATCCTCCACCAGAGCTACGTCGCCGGCCGGACCTATGTACTACCCATCGCTTGTTTACTTTTAAACATGTCGGCGACTCATTACTCGAATAAGCTCACATTAAGTTGATTCACTTTCACGTAACAAAGTACAAGATTTACACGTATCAAACACGTATTCAAGATCTCCAAATTAAAAATTATTAAAATTATTTGTGTGACTAAAAATAAACTGTTTTTTTGTTAACTTTAAAGTCGTTACGTAAAGGTACGGTCAACGACAAAACGTTTGGTTTAGATTTTAAACCCACTTTACACTTGATTCAATTTTAAAAATATTGAGCTTCATTCGAAGATCTTAAACTATTTGGCATCTAAAGAACCTTAAATCTCAAATCGATAATGTACTTACGTGGCTGACTGTACGCAAGCTGATAACTTCCTCGTAAAAAAACTTGTAAATAATTGTAACGTCTCAATAATCTGGTCATGAATCAGTTTTTACAGCGACGCGACGGCCATCAATAAAATAAAACTCATCGATTATCATAAAACAAGAACGGCGGCGCTAAGCGATCGCACTGATAAATAAATGTTATAATATTGAATAAATAAACAGTGCGGCCATTAACCGGCTCATAACTGAACCGTTACCCAACAGTTCACTAATAAAACTGCGCGTTTTGTTTACTACGACTCGCCTCAGATGGTGCGCACCGATGGGGACTCGCACGTCGCACGTGCCGCTGTGACCGACGATCATCTCATTATACGAGTCCAGGTACATATCGAGCGAGTGAGATTAACTCAATTATTACGATTGCGTTTCATAGTGAATTTGTTTTGTCTGACATTTTGTACACGTGTCGGCGTTTCACGAGTTTTCTTGAGTTGAATCAATGGGAATGCTTACTTTTCATTGATTCGTTCACAACTTCAGCTACTCCTGCTAGAGTCCTGAGGGATGAAAAATGTCATCCCCAATTTTAAATAGGGGTGTATTTTGTAGATTTTCATTTTGTGTAAAGGAAACACTTCTGCGCATCGACGTTTATCTGGATACGCTTAAAACTGAGCTAAAAGTCGGGATGTGACACACGACAGACTGACAGACGGACATCACGTAACTATAAGGGATCAGTTATCGCCATATGAGTTCGGTTCCCTAAAAAAGGTACCTAATTCTGACACCAGTGAGTGGTCGCAGATCATTTCAAGATTGATAATGAATAATGGCCGTTGTCTACATGACGTTGTCGGGTTGCCAACAAATACGATAGGACGGCTACTAAACTAAATAAGATACAAACCGTCTGATGGACGATTCGTATAAAAATGGTATTACCGGATTTGAATTAAAAAAATATACAGTTTTCTTAAACAATAAATTGAACTTTGATTAATAACATAATTTTCTTCTGTATTCTTCTAAATAGCTTCCATATTATAAAACATTCCGTGGGCACCTGACCCCCCCGCGGGGGTGGCACGGGCCGCAACGTTGAGCATCGCTGCTCTTTGCCTTTTAATGAAAGTATCAAGTTCTCTGTATAGCTGCTGCGCATTTTGGATGTGTATTGAAAGTATTTCCGAGTTTAAATAGTGAAAGGGATTGGATTACAAAACCTGGGAAGAGTTCCAACTCGAGATGAGATTGCTGCAGTCTGCAAATGTTCTCTCAAAGGATTGTGGTTTAATGGACCCACTGCTATTAGACAAGTGTCCGTCTAAGCGTTAGCGTAATATAAAAACGTGGCTTTGATGATTTTTATCGATCACTTAGACTCGTCCGAGACTTCCGTCCGAGGTCCGCCCACAATTTGCTTATGCAAGAATGGGCATGTCTTACGATGGAATTCATGTTCGGGGGTGAAACATCATCCAAAATTCATAATTCAGTATTCGCCTAAAGACTGAAGTTTGAATCAATCTTTCTTGTCTTTCATAATCAATCTCCTAGCTGAACAGAGTTTCACACAGCTAATGACGTGCCTGACATTGGCAGGTGAAAGAATTTAAAGAACATTTTGTAACGAAGTCTCATAGACTGGGGCCGAATACATACGGTTTGCACGGCTCTATTCACCAGTCTGTACCCGGAATTACAAATAAAGTTTTTGCGCGGAATTTTTGAAGATTTTTGTGAAAATATGGATAAATAATGTGAAATTAATGATCACTGTAGAATTCAGTGGTGACGATGATCACGAATCACTATAATATAGATGTATCTCTTGGCAACTGGAATTTTCCACATCCATTTTTGAAACAAATCCTCTAATTTACTATAGGAACCTACACCAACAAACAATACTTTAATCCAGCCGTTGACTTCAGTCAATGTGGTGGCTTGTTTGTTTGTTTGTTTTGTCTATGAAATGCACAGACATTGGAGACCCCTAGAGATCTTGACTATGACGGTTAATGACAGACTTTTATGACAAAATGTCAGTATGACTTGCCTAAACGTAGTGCAAACTGGCATAAGTAGCTGATTACTTAAGGGGCTAATTCGGCTTAGTTTGTGGCAGTAAGAATACATATGTTTCCAAATTTTTTTATTCAAATAACACTTGTAATAAAAAAATATCTGGTAGACAATAGATTTTTATGATATTTAGAAAAGTTACTTACTGTTAAAAAATCTAGTGTAAAATTTTCGAAAAGTAATCGTTTGTGAAAGAAAATGCCAAAAACGTGTGTTTTATGTCAGCGCGCAGTCATGCGTACGGTAAGCAGATTCAATGATCTTACGTTCGTTTTATGATGTGCCAATTCGGCAGGTGTCGGCCTCTTAAGGCTAGGCGATCTATGTGATGCTATTACTAAACGACTAATGCGTCCCATCCGTGCTTAGTTCGACTTTCTCTCGCGATAAGATCTGTTCCTGGTCGGTTTGCTAATCGCTAATTGAGAGACTTGAAATTGTAGTTTCGAGTATAACGTGGGTGCGATCGTCTGCTGCCGTCGCCATCTCGGGCCCTCCCACGGCATGTGCTGCGCTAACATAAAACGGTACTTGTTATGGATTACATATTTTCCCCAGCTATGATACCTAGATAGATCATTTTTTTTTCCGTAAACGCTTACATTGAAATCGTTCAAGTCGATCTCGCAATTTTTATAGTCAACGCTCTACAAAATAGGATCGGTTGCGAAAGTGTTTCAGCAAAACAGCCGGGAGTTGTAATATATTTCTGAAGCTGAGGTTGAATGTAGCGCGTTCGGAAACGTTTGGAAACGTTAGCGGAGTTGCTCAGCAGCGACACACCGTTATTATTTACTAGTCTGTGACTAATTTAATCGCATTCTGACCTTGCATTTTTGTTGATCTGTATTTCCCGTTAGCATGGGTGTATAGAATCGTGAAGGTCCTTTTAGACGGCAAGTTACGGCCTATCGAGTTCGAGTTAGCTTTTCTCGTGAGAAAGAGCAAAGCAAATCTGATGTGCACACATCGGGAACCGCTTCAGCGGTACAAGTTACAGGCTCCGTGGGTTCCGCCATCTGCAGGACCAACGCTGACGTCCCGTACTGGGGTGCGTTGTGCATTCAGGCAGCTTGTTACCATAACGTCTCGTCAGCCAGCACCGACCTACGCACTGTAATCACAAGGATCAGGATGCTACTTTATAAAGATACTGCAAATGTTGAGAGCTCTCCTGAGCGTACCTTGAGCCTCTTGAAACGTTTGTATGAATCCATCGCGGCATTTGCATGTAAATCGCAACGAGCGGCGTCTGAGCGGATTAACCGCATTTTGCGGGTTTTTGTAATGTTTACGGGAATGTAGTGGAATATCGTTCGGCATCATGGCACTCTTTGGGGAGGGCTTTGTCAAGCAGTACTCAAATGAGTAAATTTCAGAACGCTAAGCCACAAACACAACAATAGAGTTAATTGAAGGATCATAAAAAATAATCAAGCATAGTTTGTTGCCAGAATCTGCTAGGATTGTCCGCGTAAGATCACTTATATATACTATTATAAATTCACTAAGTTTATAAGTAGACGCTTCTAAATGATTCTTGTGATTTCGATTAATAAAAGCCTTTTGGCCTAGACTTTAAATGGTTCTACTGGTAGACTGGGGTAAATAAAGTGTGTTCAGAATCATCCCAAAATGAAACTCGTCGATGCGTAGCATCTACTCACCCGTCGAATGCGGCTGGTAGGGCAGCTCAGTATCGCTCATCAACAGGTTAGCCCTGTATCCACCTATAGAACTTCAGGATGAACGAATCACGAAACTGTTCTGTTCATATTGCAGGGAGGAGGGCGAGGAGAAGCCGAAGCCGACGGAGAACCAAGACGACGGCTACGAGACGAGCAACAGCGGCGAGGCGGCGCGCCGCAAGCCCTCCAGCGCAGAGGGCTCCCCCGCGCCGCCGCGCTCCCCGCCGCCCCCCGCGCCCCCCTACGACCCCTCCCCCCTCATGCGCTACTCGGAGCCCGAGCCGGAGCCGGAGCCCGAGTACCGCGCCTTCGAGCCGCCGCCGCCCGACTACCAGCACTTTCCCTTCCCCAAGTACAACGATCCGTACGCGTTTAAGCGCGACTCCGTGAGCGACATGCCCTTCGACATGAGCCAGCACGCCGCCCCGCCCCACCACCAGCAGCACCAGCACCAGCACCAGCAGCACATCCACCAGCAGCAGCAGCAGCAGTACAAGCGCGAGGAGGAGTACAACGGCATCAAGCGCGAATGCGAGGACCCCTACTCCTTCGTGGAGGAGGATCCGATGTGCGGCCTGATGCAGGGGCACCCCGCGCCGCTCCACATGCAGCACATGCATCCGCACCCGCATCCGCATCATCACCCGCACATGATGCATCCACAGATGATCATGAACCAGCCCAAGAAGAGGGGCCGGAAGAAGAAAATCAAAGACGAGAACGGGTAAGTTCTTTTACTCCTTATCTAATGTCTTAAAAATTATGCAAATCTGATGAGTATATAACCCACGAGCCCACACTAACTGCTTCGTTTCCTGGAGTGGGTCACACACACCCCTACTTCAATATGATCATCGTTAAGCATGAGGTGACCGCAGTGTAATCTAGATAGCACTAAGTCGAGAAATAAAGCCTTGATATTGTTGTTGGGTCTTTAAAGCGTAACTTTAGATCAAATCCTCGTCCAAAACTCCTAGACAACAACAATTCTACTTGACATGTTATTGTTAGTTAGGCGCCTTTATTGTGTAGTGGGCTGTCTCCCCCCGCGCCTCCCCGCTCGGTCCCCCGCCCCGCGCCGCCCCGCGCCGCCCGCGTCGGATCGCGCTCATTCGAACGGGGGGCGCGCGGTCTTAGAAACAGGAGAGAACCACAGCACCTGACATTTACACCCTTGACGGATACATGTAAAGGTCTCAAATGTATGTACAATCGCACAGTTGTGCGATTACTACAAAACCAACTCAAGTTTCATATCCAAGAATGGAATGCAGGAATGCAAGGTGCACTGAATCCGTTCACCTCACTGGTTCACCAGCAGTAGCTTCACGGAACCCTTACGATTTCGTCGTGTCCGTGTGTCACACTTCGATTTGTCCCTTAGTTTAAAACGCATTGAAATAACATTTGGGGACGTGTTTTCTTGAACCAACAACATAAACGAGAAAATGTTTTGTTTTTAAAGAAGTAACATTCGGTAAAAACTGACAACCAACATTAGTTCTACGGATTCCAATACCTCGACTATCTTTAGGATGAGTCAATTTCCGAAACCTCTCGATACGTCTAAGCATATCTCGATACGTCTTGTGCACTTCTGTTCGAGGATACCATCATTGTCATTGACACACACACAGCATGGCGATCGAGATTCAACCAGTGCCGTTAAGAAGGAACTATTAGCCAGGTGTCATTTCGAAGGCTTCTTCATTATTTCATTAAGACACATTTGCTGAAAACTGTCCTTTACCTAAAAGTATGCCCGCATGACCCATAACATAACGCGACTTCAAGTTCTGTGAGATCGTCAGAACAGCGGCCATCTTTCACTCCAAATCGGACGTAAAAACTTGCCCCGCAAATTGAAGTTCTAGCCTATCGATTTAGGATGTAAAATAGAGTTTGCAAGTTTGTCTTTCAGAATACCTCGTGAATTATAAACAAGAGGCTTGTCCTTTATATTTGCCCCATAATTTTCAAGTTCTGGCCATTGCCAAGCCTGCCAAAATGAATCGTTCCCCATTGCAATTTTGGTAGTGTTATTAAGGGGCACGACTTCAAGCGACTATACAATTTGAAACACGCTTCAATAATATGTCCTGATTCTTATGCAATATTATTTATGCGCTTTATGTCGGTCCTGTCGTTCTGTGAAGCGAACCAAACAAAAAGCATTGATTGCTGAAAGGTGAATGGCACAAAACAAACCAAAATATGAATTAGTCATAACAACCCAGCGCCAACAGGTGAGCGGATTGTGACAGGGCTGCTGCGCGGCTGTTCCTGCGTCGCGTCGTGTCGTGTCGTGAGTCGTAGTCGTGTCGTGTCGTGTCGTGAGTCGTTGTATCGCGACGCGATCTTCCGCCGTTACACGACCGATTACGCTGGCACCTTTTCAAATACTACTCACACTCGAACCCCGTATTAATATTTAAATATTTTCCTTGAAATGGGGATAGTTTGTTCTCTAGAATATGTTGTTGTTTTTTTTTTTTAAGTAATGGTAGGTCTACCGTCTGATGAAGTAATGCTATCATAGTTTATTTCTGCTGCCAAGCCTTAGTGCTCGTACTGTTGCGTTTTGGTGTAAACTGTAAACGGGTAAACGGGTAAGGTTGGATGGCGGTGAATACAATTAACTTTTGTAAGTGACCGGTCATACAACAGCGGCTCTGGATTGTAGATGTTATAGACGTTCAACACTTACCTACTTCAGGGAAAATAGGAATGTTTAGATTGAAAAGTGTTTTCCATTTCATGTATCACGAGATCTAAATTGTGTACGGTATAGTTATATCTAGGACATCATAATAATATGAGTGCATAGGTTTTGTTGCGAAATTTTGAAAACCACACATTCTTCAAGTTTCAAACCCAACTTCATTGAGTTAAAGGTTGTAACAACTAGCAAAAGATCGTGAGATCTCACAAAAAACAGTTTGTAGGTCATGAACTATTTTTCAAACACTTTGTTTAGAAAATAATTTACCCAAAGTTGCCCAACATGCTCCTTTACGTTGCTGTGCAAATGTAAGCGTTCACCAGGTGTGGTGATGCCTGTGCCCGTGCCTGTGCCTGTGCCTGTGCCTGTGCCTGTGCCTGTGCCTGTGCCTGTGCCTGTGCCCGAGCCCGTGCCCGTGCCCGTGCCTATGCCTGTAGAAAATGTATAAAAGTAGTATATCAGTAATGTAGTTCTCATAACACAAGCTCTGCTAACTTTGGGGCTAGATGATGTTGTATGAAAATGACCAGCAGTATTATTATTATTATAAATGACCCGCGACGCAAGCAGCGCGTATGGCTGAAGAGATTGTATGTTTGTCTGTTACCATTTATCGCCGAGATTATCAGTTTTTTTTGATAGGCACCGTTTTTTACGAATACGTCGGGACTTTTAACATTTTACAAAAGTTAAGTTGTTTAGAGATCAATGTCATGTAAAGGTCTGTTAGAACGACCTTAATGTTAGCAAAATCTGGCCGAAACGAAAACAGAGTCGTAAGTTGTCGCGCGTCAGAGTGTTTCATACATTTAAAGTTATTGATGTCATGTCACATGACTGTAGTGTGTCCGTTTACGTATGGTCTCATAGAACGGGTGCCTGTTAAATAACAATGCGGGTTTTAGGATGGCGATAGGGGAACCCTGATATTTCCGTCTATATCCTCGTTTAGCGAGAGTTTAGCGAGTAGCATTCGATATTACAATGATAGCTGCAGGAGTGCGGGAGGAGCCAACTACCTCGGAACTGTACCCAATACACGTGTCGGATAGCTAGTGCTGGTGTAAGTGAATGGTCACACTATGTTGTTTGTCTCCATTTCCCTTATAACGGACGCATTTGTTATCATATTTCTGGCTAATCTAAGATGTCGGTTGAGTTGGAGACGCGACGTTATCACCTTTCGCCGACCTATTTGTTATGCTGCCCTCATGTTTGTCCTCGTAAATAGATAATATTTAGGTAGGTTTCCAGATAATATTGATTTGCAAGTTGGTCATGGCGTCCGCTCGGTAGCCTGGTAACATGAGGTAGGTACCTACGCTTGTCATAGTTTCATAGCATATTGAGTTCGCTCATTCATTATGAGGGACTTCCCTTTGTTCCCTTGCAAAGGCTTAACGAACCTACTTTTATATATTAAATAAGGGCACCTACAGAATCAGCTTCACCTCTTTAATAGTCTAACTATATCTAGTACTAAAGTCATAAAGATACCACAGTTACCATGAGCTTGAGCAATTTTATCAGACTCCTTATAATACTAGCATAATGGCGATGGAAACGAGAAATTTGACACTCGGTTCGCTGCGCTTAGCAGTGTCGAAAACTTCTATAACTTGAGAATGCCAAAGTTTATGTCGCGAAGTGGTAAGAATACCTTTTCTTTTGAAGATACTATAATTGCTAACAGCCAGATAATGAAACTTCTGTACTACTATTGTATACAGCACCATCTCGTCACAACTCTTCATTTGTTATTATTGATTTTAAATAATTAAAACGTATCAATCAATTACATAAGATTCACTGGTATTTGGTCATTTATTCCTCATTGCCATTTTGTGAGTGGATTCGATACGTTCTCCGCTCTAAAAGCAGCGTATAGTGTATTTCTGTTGTGTCTCGTGTCGTCTCCCATAGCGTGGTGGTATCATGGTGACACGATTAGCGGCGCCGCCGGCCGCTGACCCCGCGACGGAATTAGCGCTGCTCCAGTCCGACCCACTTCCACTGCGAGCCGACGACGACGACGACGGAGCCCTAGACGCGACTCCACAGATCACTTACACAACTCTTAATTAGGGCCTTTCTGATAATACCGAACTTACCGTTGTGTCGTGTCACAGAGATACCGTGTCTCATTCACACGCGCCTTGCTCACTAACAGCTGGATCCGATCTCAGGGAGGATGTACATTCGCACAAACAAGACGTTTTTCCTGTTTGTGTATTATTTTATTGATCGTTCCTGTCTGCTGTCTGTTTTATCATTCAAAATATTCCCGAGTCCCATTTCAATTGATTCCAGTTTGTGTGAGTCCGCTCTGCGATAGCGCGGTAGCCTTGCTTGCTGATTTTAGAGCATGTACCTCACGTGTTTTCGCGATACTATTTCATTTTTGGGATTCCGAAATAAAATGGCTATCGTTTGTGGTTTGAACAAGTTTCTACAAATAAATGAAATTTACATTACTATTTTTGATGTAAAGCCCCAAGCTACGAAATATAAGGCATAAAAGTAGCTAATAAATAAATAAATAATGCTGGACCTTTTCTCACAGCATCATCTAGCAACCAAAACTAAACAGAGCTTGGTTCATGGGAGATGCATAACAGAAACTGATGTAATACTTATTCTAAATGCTTTCATGTTATACAAAGATAACGCCCAGACCCGAGACGAATATTTGCATATACAAACACATATCCCGCGGCGGGGATCGAACTCGCAACCTTCTGTGTATCACACTGCGCCACAGAGGTCGTCAAAATTCATACCATATATAATCCATTTTATTGATAAAACAAACAAACACGCTCACGACTGTCTTCCTCATGGTGGACATCCTCAGTGTGTAGATCTTTGAGGATAGCAAGTATTACTTCAAGACCCTTTGGTCTCATGCAGTTTTATTTGAACGCTAGTGTAGCGAACTTCACGTGATTATATCAAAGTCCGTGCAGCAAAGCGAACACATACAAACACATACACAGGAACTAGGCTAGGCCGACGACGGCGGCGGTGGCGCAGTCTTTACGCGTATTCAAATTTGGTAGACCATGACGTAGCCAGTTAACGGACAACCGGTTACCGAGCGGAGTCTTATGCCCGGTACAGACTCGCCACCTCCGAACCGCACCACTCAAATAACCAATTCAATAATATGCATGCCTACTACTCTAGCATTTTAACCCCGATCCCAAATCATACTAGATTACCGACACTTTTCAGTCGTACCGTCTAGCTGTGGATGCAATGGTGTCGTCTTTATGTGGTGTGTCTGTCTGTCTGTCCGAGCCCTTATGGCAAATACGTTTTGCGACTGAGAGCCTTTCGGCCATGTAGTTTCCAAGTAGATAATAATCACAGCGGCTCTCAGTGGTCAGGCCGCTAATTGGTATGAATTTTGATTAGTATAACGTGTGATTGCACCGGTCAAGGATTTCATACGATTATTAGTTAGGTACTACCTGTTCTTCAACGCGATTGCAAAAGCGTCGAACATCTTTGGTCATACAGAGTGCATAATTCACAAGGCTGCCATTTTGAAACTACTCAACGTACTAAATTCATACTCTTTGCTACTGTATAGACATTTGCGGTGATTCAATTGAAAGGCTTTTGTTATTACTTATTTAACAGGTAGCTGATAAAAACTGTGTGCGTTTACATTATATCATTATATCACGGAACCGGTTTCCTGGGGTGCGATATACATCATATGAACTTGCCATGATTCATTGAGGCAAGGATGTGTAATAATACTACGGAAATACACCCCTGACCCTAAAGCAATACAGGTGATTATTATGGTAGGCTAATTCGAGAGGTTCATACTGATATTATTCTGGCATAGTATTTATTAAAACTTCTCCAAATACCTAGGAAATAGGAATCGGATTGACTGCTGGAGTGCGAACAAAATGCCTAAAAAACATAATTATTATAGTGATGTTCATAATACCGGTGTAGGTCCACCTCACCGGATCTCTAGAGCTCTGTGCATCAGGCGGATATATCGATAGGAGGAGTATGAATCTAGTATGGGCGGAGACGTGATGTTGCGTGCGGCACCAGAGCTTCAGTCACTGCAGTCCATTCATAGATTATAAGTTAATACATCCCCCCTGTAATTACAGCTACGGTATGACCAGTTTAATAGGGCGTAATAACGGGTGAGGCGGTGTGAACGCGGACACGTTGTGTAGCGTCGCGTCACGTAGCCCTGAACCAGCGGACAATAGGTGTAGTCGAGAACTTTAGCAGATAGTGTACGAGTAGTACCATGGAGAGCAAGTGTACCAGACATTCGGACACAATTTTAGTGCTCTCAAACGATGAAGAAAAACATCGTTAGGAAACCGACTGGCGTGTCCTAGAAATGTTCATGAAAGGGAAACAAACCCTGTCAGTAGGTCGCTGACATTACGCATAACGATCACTGCGACATTGACGCAGGATGGTCAAGAAAGAACTGACGAAGGTGATTGGCAGAATTTGGAAATTAAAAAAAAAACAAATCAAATCAAGTCTTGATCAATGTTCGAGCATCGTTATGGCATACGGTCCTATTTATCAGAAGTGCCATATATTTATAAGAAATCGTAGATAAGCTTCAACGACATAGAAGCTCCTGCGGGAACCTGGATGGCGATCGGCGAAGCGAGTAGCCGGATATGAAAAGCTAAAGCTAAAGGTTCTATTTCCGCATAGATAGTACTTGGAGCACCTGAACACGTTAGCTATCTATAATGATCTCAGGGAGATAATACGAACGAACGCTAGTTATTTTAGGTAAGAGATTTTACATTTGGGAGAAAATAGGATCAGTGAAAGTTGCTTAAACTACGGACTTTCAGCTACTGTCTCTCGTTCGGAATCTTTTTAATAGCTTCCTCGAAGTGTGTTAGTTAAGTACCGCCTACGTTAGGTTCGCCCGGTCCATTCAACTGAATAGAATAAACGTTTATTTCGCACAAACAGGCCGACAACTAAAAGTATCGGTAAGGTACCTAAATCTAAAAGAACTGGCTAATATGTGTGGAAAGGTACTCTTACCAGCGGCAGTTGTTCTGGCGAGTTATCTGCCCACGTCCCAATTATCTGTGGATAGTGCGCGCGGCGCGTGTTTACGTCGCGCGGGTATTTCTGTACCGGAACCTACGGCCGCATCGCAGCTAGCCAAAAATCCCACAATAATCGGATCAAGGTGGACGAAACTGAAAGTTGAATATTTGCCTTTGCAACGTTGCTCTCTACATTATGGAGTAGGGACAGTTCTTACTTTCCTCTGTTTCTTTTCTTTCACAATTAACAGTAAGAGTTAAAAGTTTTCGTTAGTTTCGCAGACGTCAAGAGAGTCAGCGACATTTCAACAGATATCGTTGTCGTCAACGAACTATTTATAAGTCCTCACATGCGGTCGGAACCGCGACCTAACTATACTTTATTATTAAACATAGTCGCTGAAATCACTAAACTCGGTACATGCTGTACCTAATAGTATATAAACCGACAGTGTTACTCTTCACAATACTAAAATAGACACAAAAGTGTATTTATAAACAAAGAGACGCTAATAATGAGCTCCACATGTAATATAATTAATGATTTAATAATAAACAAAACAAACTATAAAATGTAAACGACCTCGCTCTTTCTCGATATTAAAATCTCATTAAGTCGCGAATGAGTCACGAAATTAATTTATAGTGCTCATTGAACGAGCCCGCAGCGGAATTGCGGATAATCAGCAGCATCGGCGAAGTGTTGATCGAGATTCCTTGGAAATACTGATGCAACGCGGACTTTTTGTGTGAAATCCCCAATAGCGCCTCTTGCAGACAGCGTCAGCAACTCATTCTACCAACACAACACCTATGTATCACGCGAAAAAAATTCTGCCTCTAAAGACAATGTTCAAAAGTCTTAATTACACCGGCACCCATACTCTTCAAACTGAACCACATAACATAAGTGCCAGCACTGAGGAGAAACATGTATACATTGTCGCTGCCATGTGTGGTGCAGACTCTTGTAGGGTCCTAGCGATGTGTATTGAAATATCTCTTCCTATAATACATGATTAGATTGTAGCTGCTGTGTGTGCCTTTAGTATGCGGACTAACAGAGTTGTTCTTTGAACAGCATGGAGATTAAAGTGGAGCCCGGCATGGAGGGAGCGCTCGTCCCACGCGTGGTGAAGGAGCGCAAGAAGCACGACCGCTTCAACGGCATGAGCGAGGAGGAGGTGTCGCGCCGCACGCTGCCCGACCACCTCGCAGACAACCTGGACATCATCATTGTGAGTACGATCGACTGCACTACCATACCTTACCACTTCCTATCTTCAACTGCCAGAGCGAGGAGGAGGTGTCGCGCCGCACGCTGCCCGACCACCTCGCAGACAACCTGGACATCATCATTGTGAGTACGATCGACTGCACTACCATACCTTACCACTTCCTATCTTCAACTGCCAGAGCGAGGAGGGCATTACCTTACTGCCAGTTTATACCAGCGCTTCTACACCTCCTAAATAGTGCCACGAACAATCTTTGACTACTTCCATCCATCGACTTCCTGCAACATTTAAGATGTAGCCTGCCTACACTGCGTCGTCTGAAGATAAGTTTCAAGCTTATTCTACCGAGTTGAAATGCAAACTTCAACTTACCGCCTGTTCTAGGGATGGAATTTCAGAAAACTTTTTGTCTACATTCAGTTTGAGTTTGATTCGTTCTGGAATGCTAGTCTGTACGTTGATTGTCAGGTTTGGTTTGATTCCCCGTGTATTCATGTGGAACACACAAGGTATTCCGTATATTTGATTGTGTATTATGAGCGGTAAGTAGGTGCTGGTATTAAAGTGTCGCGTTGTCCCGCAGATCGGCATAAACCCGGGTCTGTTCGCGGCGTACAAGGGGCACCACTACGCCGGCCCCGGGAACCACTTCTGGAAGTGCCTCTACCTGTCCGGACTCACGCGGGAGCAGATGAGCGCTGACGAGGATTACAAGGTAGCTTTCACAACAACAACAACAACTACTATAGATATAGAATAACCAGATATATGTCTTTAAGGATGATTTCTAGATAGATTTTACTGCCAAAATCAAGTTACTAGGGGGTAACTTGATTTTGGGTAGGATTTAAAACAGTGCAATATTTAAGTTGTAAGGGTGCACTTTACAACTTAAATATTGCAATGTTTTTTTTATATATCAAGATTTGATAATATTCTGTGTTTATCTCACCGATTCGAGCCAAAACATCCCATGAATTTCGGATCTCGTGGTTGAGTGGTTACAAAACAAAACATGCAGGAAGTTGCTGGTTCGATCCTCGCAGTGATTGCTGTTTGCGAGACATTTTAAAAACAACATAATAACTATTATTTTGTGTCACAAAGTATAGGAGTAAAAGGACATGTTCAAGTTGATAACAGAACAGGGTCGCCACTCAGCATTGTGCGTTGTGCTATTTAAATTACAAATTAAACATTTTATACGTCTGGTGCGGGGAATCGGGTAAAATCGGGTAATGGTTGGTTCGTCTTAGGAGCTTACTCAAACACTGCGATATATCTGATACATGTGTCATTTCGAATTCATAAGTAGAAAACAAAACACTGTTTCAAATGTTCAAATGGACAGTTCACAGTCAGACAGTGTGATCACATGTGAACACGCACCGATTCTATACTATCCATTTGATGCTCTGCGGCTCTTTCATTTAAGTATTTTTAATGTAATTGAGGATAAAATAATGCAATAAATATAATAGTTTACTTTACACACACACAATAAAAACAAAAAATAAATTAACTATGTACATGGACATACGATTATACGCTTCATGCAAGACAAGTCCGTCGGTGTTTGAGTGGTGAGAGGTACAATCATGGTATCGAACCGTGCCCCATGTCCATGTCATGCAATTCTATTGAATTGCTATTAACGATAGTTCCCGGGACTTTCCTCAGGAAATTAACGGCTGATACGAAAAATTTGCAAAAAATCTGCCTCTTAACAACACAACTCGTATCTAAGCCATGTCTTGGATACAGACAACCTTAGCATGCTCCAAAAATATTAAAATCGTATACTTTAGATGGAAGAATGTTTGCAAGTTCAGCAGATATTTGTTTCGAGTCTGAGTGTTGTGGCATTATGGTACTCGTGTACTGATTCCTGACGGTTCCTGATTCCCACGTCACGGAATCCTAGTGTGGGGACAGAACTATGCATGTTGGCTGCTGAACAGCAACGTGAGAAGCTCCTATGTGCGTTGCCGTAAGAGCTTGTATGTATGTTTGTTTGTTACCATTTATCACCGAAACGGCTCGTCCGATTGAAATGCGATTGTTTTGCAGTCGATGTGTATGACTTAGATAGGTCTAGGTTGTTAGATAGGTTTTATCGGCACAAGTGAATAGTAATAATAATAACTTAATTATAATGCTGGACATTTTCAAACAGCATCATCTAGCTCCGAATTAAGCAGAGCTTGTTTTATGGGAACTACGTGACTGATATACAGGTTATATATTTTTTTTAATAAATACGTTGTTGTTTCCAGCTGCTGAACTTCGGCATCGGGTTCACGAACATGGTGGGTCGCGCGACGAAGGGTTCCGCGGACCTGACGCGGCGCGAGATCAAGGAGGGCTCCGCGGTGCTGCTGGAGAAGCTGCAGGCCTGCCGCCCGAAGGTGGCCGTCTTCAACGGTAAACTCATCTACGAGGTGTTCTCCGGGAAGAAGGACTTCTGCTTCGGCAAACAGCCCGACACCATCGCGGGCACCAACACGGTAAGCAGTGTTTGTGTTTGTGTGTGCGTGCGTGCTCAATTGCTAACGAAAACGTTATGAAAAACTATTTTTATGAATCATAATTCAGTACTATAATAATAATAATAAAGTCTTTATTTCCAAAATTTCACTTTGGCACCCAAAATTAGGCGTAGTCCTCCTCCATACGGTTCCAGTTGTTGTCGGTCTTGTGCAAGTCGAGTCCAGGTGTTCAGCGCTACCTCTACGATGTGGTCACACCACCTTCTCCTCGGTCTGCCTCTCGTCCGTCTCGCGTCTCGAGGGTACCAGTGCAGGGTCCATCAATTCAATTCAGTACTATAGTATCTTAAAAGCATCTCTGAATGAGATATGCCTCATTCAGAGATACCTCGGCCAAGAGAGTCTCTGCCAAGACTAAGCTAGCATCGTTTCCAACACATTGGTGTTGGTAGAGTTGGTAGTAACGTTCGGGCTCCGACGTATGCAGCAGTAAAGGATTTTCGACGATTTCGCTGACGTTTCGTGGAGTCTTTTTTTTATTTTATTTTTTCTAAATATAATTTCCTGCTGTATAGTACGAGTTGTACCATTTGATAGAAGACCGTTTGTACTGTGTCCTCATTGGTAAATGGGAAGATCTTCCACCGTGCTGATCCATCTGAACCACTTGCTTGGACAGGATTGACACCTGCGTGATTCAGTCCTTTCCCTGTGTATTCGATATAGCGCCTTCTGTCTGTCTGTCGGTTATATGGTAGCATGTAGCTAGCTGAAAAGAGCCTTAAAAGAAAAACAGAAATACCATCACCGTTTTAATAAATTTCAAAACCCACGGGACTACGACACATTTTCCATGCTTCGTCGCAGATGTAAAAAAATGATTGCTGATGATTACAGGGCTTTCACATCTGCTGTGGAGTCTTCCTTACAAAGTAACATAAAACACTTCTGGCGCTTTGTAAATAGTAAGAAGACCTCTAATTTTATCCCCCAAACAATTAAGTATGGAGATCTTGTTTCATCAGAAAGCAGTGGTATTTGTGAACTCTTCTCAAACTATTTCAGCTCCGTATTTGAAAAACCACATGACTCTCTTGTGGCTAACGTGGAACCGGATCGTAGTAGTAACGTTCTTAGCAATATCGTTATTACTCAGAGAGACATAGAGCGGAAAATTGTAAAACTTGATCCTGGGAAAGGTGCTGGGCCAGACGGTATACCTCCTTTACTAATAAAAATGTGGTAAGGAATTAAGTGTCCCCCTTTTTCACCTCTTTAATGCCTCGCTTCAGGCTGGTGTTTTTCCGTCGGATTGGAAGACTGCTCACGTTGTACCAATACTGAAATCAGGTGATAAATCTCGTTGTGAAAATTATAGACCCATTAGTATCCTGTCTTGTTTTGGAAAGTTATTCGAATCATTAGTTTACGATTGCCTATATCACCATATCGCACCATATCTATCTCCAAGACAGCACGGTTTTATGAGTAAGAGATCTACCACGTCCAACTTATTGAAGTATAAGCATTTTCTATGCAGTGCTTTCGCGGAGAAAATCCAGGTTGACAGCATTTATACCGATTTTTCAAAAGCCTTCGATAAAGTTAACCACTCAATTTTATGTGCCAAACTTGCGTCGTATGGTATCCATGGCAGTCTTCTTCGATGGATTGAATCCTATCTGAATAAGAGAAGTCAGTTGGTTGCTATAAAGGGCTTCAGATCATCACCTGCTATAATAACTTCTGGTGTGCCCCAGGGTTCTCATTTGGGCCCTTTATTCTTCGTTGCTTTCATAAATGACCTTATCGACAAATTATCTTGTCCATGTCTTTTATATGCAGATGACTTAAAGTTTTACCAAACCATCAACAACGACAACGATGCGTTGCTTCTTCAATCAGATCTGGACATCGTAAACAGATGGTGTGATGACAACCGTATGTTTCTTAACGTGGGCAAATGCTTTGTCATATCGTTTACAAGAAAAATTAATAAGATTACCTATGACTATCGGTTACAGGGGCAACTTTTAGATAGAAAACCTGTAGCTAAAGACCATGGAGTGTTATTTGATGAGAAACTCACTTTTAATGCTCAATATGACAGTATTGTAACCAATACTCCCAACTAGTAGGTTTCATCACAAGAATAACTAAGAAATTCAAAAATCCTCGTAGTCTATTGCACCTTTTCTTTTCTCTGGTCCGAAGCGTTTTAGAATACAATTCAATAATTTGGTCCCCATACTATAAAGTTAATTCTGACCGTCTTGAGCGGATACAAAATATTTTTTTAGCAATTCTATGCTATCGTTATGGCTGGAATAGAGAATTGTCTTCTTACTCAGCAAAGCTTGCCAAATTTAACATCCAAACCCTTGAGTCTCGACGGAAACTTCATTCATTAATGCATCTCTTTAAAATTATCCATTCCCACATCGACTCTCCCACCCTACTTTCTCTTATTAACTTTAATACAAAAATTAGATCTCGGTATCCTTTCTCAAACACCTTCGCCTTAAAAGTCTTTATAAACAATACATCTTTCTTTAATCCATTAGTCAGTATGTGTCGCCTATACAACGATCTATTACTTAATAATTGTAGTTCACTTGATGTTTTAAATAATAATATGTTCAAGTTTAAAAAGGAAATCTTAGCTGCTCTAGCAAAAGAGTAGCTTGCACTTATGTATTATTTCATATACATTTGAATAGCTACTTACCTGGTATAGTTTTATATTCTGCTATGTTAAATATAAGTATGATGTGTACACATGTTTTGGAATATTGTCTAGATCTAAATTTTTGTTTTTAATTTATTCTATTTTTGTATTTGACTGTATTCTGTTTTGTGTGCCATATTAAATAAATAAATAAATAAATCAGTACCTGCATAATCACTATTCGTTGATGAAATTTTAGTTATTTATTTACACACAAATACAAAATTACAGATATCTTTACATCTTATTTGTTGAACTTATGAACTATAATTATTGTTAAAAACTATAAATAACAAAAATTAAACAAAATGATACATCTTACTAAACACAATTACTAAATGAACCTCGCTTTAAACTGATGATGCCTTACAACGCAACAGAATTCAACATTCAATAAAAACATTTCATATTCTCTGTTTCGTTATCCTGAAGTTACCGAGCGGTCATCATAGTCTATCTACGTCGTCAACACCAGAGGCTTTGTTTATGCTGTGTCTGCTATTTAAACTAAATTTGAAGTGTTCAGTGCCTGTTATATCGGAACCCATACTCTTCATACCGGAGCCCGGCGACGCGAGCATTACATTACATAACAAATACAACCAACCGACACATGCATGCTCCTGATCCCGCACTAGGATTCCCTGCGTCACGGGTGTCCAGCCCACCACTCCACGCACTCATTTGTATCAGTGACAGGTTCTCAGTTGGCGTCGTGTTTGTTTGCAGTATATGTGGGTGATGCCGTCGTCGTCGGCTCGCTGCGCGCAACTGCCCCGCGCCGCAGACAAGGTGCCGTTCTACGCGGCGCTGAAGAAGTTCCGCGACTACCTGAACGGCCTGCTGCCGCATCTCGACGAGGCCGAGCTCGTCTTCCCGGACACCACCAGTCGCAGACCGCAGGAGGAGATGGAGATACGCAGGTAACGCATCTACCGGAGATACGCAGCTGACGATGGGCTCACCGTCGGTTACCGTCGTCCACATCGTCGGTCACATCTGCAAGGCCATAGCCTCCGGCACCTTCAACTCATTCAATGCTGCAATTGAATACTGCTTATTATTTAAGTCGACCGAAGTTCTTGATATTTCTTAAACAGTATTTTATCATCGCTACTTTTATTTGCCCATTTGCACCAACCCATTCAAGAGTATCATACGGGATGTTAAACACTTTTCATAAAAAATCTCGCAATGTATGCAAAAAAAAACACGACCGAAGCGGAGTGGGTGCAAATGAGCTTATATTTTGAATCTTTGTAAGTTGTGTAAAATATGACGATCGAAATCGACCGTTTCTATTCAAAATTTAGAATGCAAAATTATGAATAATGAATTGATATCACGTGTCTCATGAAACTAAAATCCGCGCGCTCGGCCTGTAACCCGACACTCTGGCACCCGCTCGGTCGCTCCGTCGCTCCGTCTGTCGGCTTACACGCGAAACGCCTCGATCGATCGTCTCTCCCTGACAGGGCGCCGTACGCAACCCCCGCCTCTTGCAGACTCACCATGGAGCCCGAGCCGGGGGACACCATCATCCTGGAGGACGGCACCGAGGTGCCGCTCAAGAAGAAGCGCGGCCGCCCCAAGAAGGTCAAGCTCGAGAACGGGGAGGTGGCCCCCCCGACGCCCCGCGCCCCCCGGGCCCCCCGGCAACCCGCGCTGCAGGACCCCAACTCCGACCAGCCGCCCAAGAAGAAGCGAGGCCGCCCAAAGAAGATCCGCCCCGAGGAGCAGCAGTTTCTCTTGCAGCAACAGCAACAGCAACAGCAGGTCAGTTCTCACACAGTTCATGATTCAGCCGCGGTGACGTATATGCGTTTGCTAGAAGAGATGAAGAGATATTCGCAATCAATTAGATGACTTCATGGATGGTTCACATAGTTTCTATAGTCACAGGTAAACGTATCGATCTTTTCTGATTTTGTAAAAGCAAAGCTTATATTATGGGAACTACATGATTGATATATTACTTATATACTTTTCTTGTAGATACATACATAATATAAATTTAAAACATCCAGAACCGAGACAATTATTTGCAGAGCATACAGACATTTCTCGACCCCGCAACCTTCCGCATCTCAGCCCGCCTGAGCCCTGCGTCCACTGCGCTACAGAGGTCGGAGATTCTCCCTTTATCCACCAATGGTACTAGCATAGAATAGTGCGGATTATCCGCACATGGGATGATCAAGAAGTGAAGCGATGGTATTGGTGAGGCTGTGACGGTGCGGTCGTCGACTGTTCCAGCAGGCGAGCTCGATGCTGCAGGTGCCGCTGCCGTCGATGCAGGAGCAGGGCTACCTGCCGCCGACGGGGGCGGGCGCGGGGACAGGGGCGGCGGCAGGGGGCGGAGACGGGGCGGAGGGCTTCTCCCCGCAGCTGCCGTCGCCGCTGCCGCCCGCCGCGCTGCTCTACCACCAGCAGATGAACGAAAACGCAACCTACTTCCAGCCACAGCCGCACCAACCCAACAACGGTAACTCACTCTTTAATATCATTCATTCATTAATGCATTCACTTGCACTATGCAATAAGTTGCATGCATTCTCTAATTGCAGAATACAAGACATCATTCAACAAATAAAAAACATATTTGATTGACAAATACTCATTACCTTCGTAAGGTTAAACATTTCAAAAAAGAGGTCTGTTCAAAAATGTTCCCTAGTAATTCATAGAGTCATTGCAGTGTGAATCTCAACCGAAGGAAGACAATGAGAGGAGTAAATTTTCTATCTGTAACATGCAGGGATTTTTTATAACATTAAATTGGCAAACAAGCATACGGCCCGGCCCATATGTTGGTTTAATTTTCACTAAACGTTAACGATTAATATTATATTATAGATTATAGATTAGAAGAAAAATTACTAAACCTACTTAATTATTTAGATACGTTAGATACCTTGATACTTTGCCTACCTTAACTTTATTTTTGTCGTACCTACTAGTTTTATTTACACAAAACCTCGGCCTACCTATCCATCTGTTGCCATACTCTTAGACAGGGTTCATGTGTGATACCTACCATGTGAAATCAATAAATGTATTGATTATTGAGGTATGGTAAGTGGTTTCCGTAACCCACGGACAGTGTCGCGCGTTACCGACCCTGAGCCAAAAGTGTCATGTGCCTGTAATTTATCATTTAAAAGGGTTAGTTATGATCATCTAGAGACTGACTCATGTGACACTGATGCCGCATGAAACTGTATGAATGACACCATTTTAGTACAATACGAGCTGTGTTTGAATGTTTTAGTGAAGCGCTATGTTTGTGTACAGGCATGGAGTCTCCGCTGGACGTGTCCGCGCTGGGTCTCGGGGGGCGCGGGGGGTACTCGTCCCCGGGCGGCGCGGGGGCCGGGGCGGGGTACGCCCCCTCCCCGCGCGCCGTGTACGCCTCCCCCCGCTCGCAGGGGTACTCGCCCAGCCCCGCACTCACCCCGCAACCACAGGTACCACCACATCTCACCACTATTCATTAAACAACCGATACAGAATCTAAAAACTAGTTTCATAGGTAAATAGTTTTGAAAGTAAATGAGCTTCAGAAGAGCACGTTCAGGGAAGTGCCACCACCGTACATAGTTCCGGCTTGAAGGGTATGGATGCCGGCGAAACTACAGACACATGAGACTGTCTCAGGGTCGGCTTCGCGCTAGTGACCTCAAGCGTTGCTCGGAAGCTCGGATCAAGTAAACCGAACAGGCATAGATTATGCACTTGTGCAATGCAAGCAATTGACAACCAGTTTGCGCTTTATTGCACAAAAAAATATGAGTACATACTCGAACTAAAGACGATTCGTGTTAAAGTGTTATTATAGTTATCTCTCATACAACTCTTCAACAAGACTTTTGACTTATAAACCACAAACCTAGAAAGGCGCGTTTTAAAATGATCCTTCGAGCGGGATTAAATGGAAGTCTGACTTCGTATCGTCCGTTTTCTAATCTCTGTGGTTTCGAGAAAATATTTAAGACACTCGTGGTCATCGTTTTCATCTTTTTCTATGTTTTGGTTTATGTCTTCATTTTACCAACATTTGAGTAAATCCTCATTTATCAGGCATTGCCACAAACCGTGTTCGTTCCTTTTGATCGTTTCTTGTGGTTTTGGATGTAATGTGGTCATGGTTTTGATGGAGGCTCTCTCTTGCTCGCGACGGGACTCCTCCAACGCTGTGAATTTCTTCTCCAAGTACTCCCGGAGCCATAATGTAACGACAAACAGCTGCTTTTCTTTTCAATCTCCGTGGTTTTTCTGGATTAATCAACTTCTTGAGCTGTACTTAGGCAGTCATTTACAAAGTAGATATGGTCTAACTTTACGAACTTACGAATTTTTATATGATTATCTAGGTGAATACCTATTATCGCCAGTGAGCTTCCAACAGTTTCGTCTTCCGCTTATAATTATCGATCATCCTTGATGTGCGCTAGGAAATTGGTCAGAGTTTCATAGAGCTCTGTCTGGTTTATGAACAGCTTGTCCATATCTTATTTAGTAATTAATTAAAGTTAAACAACCGATTTTAATTAAATAAATGGTTTGCTCTCGCCTTGTTTGCTCGAAATGAGCGAGTGTGCAGTTGAACTTGCCCTTGTCTGTCGCTGCAATCTTCCGGTTATGGTGTATGGTATCACTGAACCAGTTGGTAGGCGCTGCTGTTTGTGAGTGTTCGAAGGACCATGTGAAAAGGGTAGTTAATGTGCTATGGTGACCTTAACGAGCCTTTGTAGGAACACGAATTACAATAAGATAATTAAATGGCAATGTTAGTCAAAGTCAAAATTAATTTATTCATTAAAATCACAAGGATCACTTTGAAACGTCGGTTTTATCTACTGCCTGTTCTTCCGCGATCAAGCCACGAAAGAATGGCAAGAAAACAAGGCTGGTTATTCTTTTTAATGATCCTTTTACAAAACAAAGAGTTGGAGCATTTTCAATCCCAAGAGCTTTTATCATCTTAATAATCAGATATTTTATAGTATGCCTTTTTATAAAGTTGTTTATTAATTACGTTTTTAAATTTGTTAATTGTAAATTTTTGTACATCTCTTGGGAGTTTGTTATAAAAGCGTACACCTTGCCCTTTAAACGATTTACTAACTTTATGGAGTCTACAAGTGGCAACAGCGAGTTTATCTTTATTTCTGGTATTTACATTGTGATTATCGCTTTTTTTCTTAAACAAATTTATATTTTTATGAACATACATCAGATTTTCATAGATGTATTGACAAGGAAATGTCTTTATATTTATTTCTTTAAACTTCTGATGAAAGTTATTCTCTGGGACCCATATTATAAATTGCTCGACAGCCCTCTTCTGCAGCACATTTATATCTACATTTATATTTATATCTGCATTTATATCTGCAGCACTCTCCCACAGCAGTATACCATACGACATAATGCTGTGGAAGTAGCTGAAGTAAACTAGTCTAGCTGTGTCTACGTCTCTATAAAGACGGATCTTTTTGACTGCATATGCCGCAGAACGAAGTCTCTTCGATAACTTATCAATGTAAGGGTGTGGTGATACCTAAGAATACGCTGGTGTCCACAATAGACAACTCTTCATCTTTGATGTTGATATTTGCTTTAACTTGTGTAACATTAGGTAGTATAAATCTAATACACTTTGTTTTCTTTTCATTTAGTAGCAGATTGTTTACATTGAACCTATTTACAACCTTTACAGAGATAGCATTGTTTACATCGTCAAAATCGGTTTGTCGTCGCTTTAATTTGAATAAAAGTGAAGTGTCATCTGCAAACAATACAACCTCATAATCATCCCTCACAAGATGGGGTAGATCATTAATGTATACTAAGAATAAAAATGGTCCAAGAATTGATCCCTGCGGTACACCCATAGTAACCAGAGACCCCGGAGAACACTTTCCATTCACGTCAACTCTTTGTACTCTATCACTTAAACAGAAAGTGAGAAAATCTAGCGCAACGCCCCTAATACCATAATGGTGTAGTTTCCTGTTTAGTGTGTCATGTGATCTACGCAATCAATCAAGTGGTTTGAGTACGCGATGTCTCGAATGAGATTGAAAGCGAACTGGTTGTATGTTAGGTGGAACGAGCGAATGTGCCTCATTTGGTTGCAATGCCATCAGTGCACAATCGCTGCGTGTTCGATTTACTTAATCCTAACATCATCTAACATATACATATACATTGAGAGTGCGTTTGTTTGTTTCAGTACCCGCAGAGTCCCGCTGCGTTCTCAGCGCCGTCCCCGCCGCTGCGCGGACGCGAGGGCGGCGCGCCGGGCGGCGGGGGTGGTGGGGGCGCGGGCGCGGGGGCGGGGGGCTACGGCTCCCCCGCGGGTCGCAGCTTCGCCGCGCGTTCCCCGCTCTACGCGCACAGCCCCGCGCCCTACCACCACGCACAGGTACCGCCCACACTCCGACACTAGCCGACTCCCTATAATATTGTACTGCTTTATATTGAGGAACAACATATTCTCTTGGCAGTAGGTGCATAATTCATCTAGGTCTTCTTCTGGTTGACCACAATCTTCATGGCTCTTTATTAGTTCATATAGTTTTTATCATTTGCATAGAAGTAGAAACTTGGAGTGTTGAGATACGAGGCAGACATCATACACAAATATGTTGAAAATAATGGGGCTCAGCTGTGATCCTTGCGGTACACCGGAGGGGACAGGAGTGAAAGATGAACAAAAGCCTTTATCAGTTACCGCCTGACTACGATCTCTTAAATACGACTCTAACCAACGCAAGAGGTCGCCATGAATACCTATGCTCTTAAGCTTTTTCAGTAAGATAATCATTTTTGTCGAAAGCCTTCGAATAATCAGTATACACGATATTCATTGCACCAGCTACGTTATCAAGAAGCTCACATATTTATTCGACTCTTTGCTCAAAAATGAATGTCGTTGTTCTATTAAATTTGGTCTGATAATCGTGAAAATGTTATCGTAAATAATAAAATAAAATAATTGTGTTGCAGCAGGCGAGTCCGGCGCCGGCGCGCTACTCGCAGTCCCCGCACGCGCATCACTCGCATCCATACGCGCGATCCCCCGCGCCGCAGGTACCCCGCAAACATACATACATACATACACACATACATTGAACACGCTACAAACACCTTGCCTATCGAACTAAGCGCTCGAACTTCGAACCACCCCTGGTAGACCTGCACGATCTTACATGCAAAGACAAATGTTGAAAGTTATCATGCTCAAATCAAACAATATTATTAAACTATGCAGACTTCTATCATACCTGAAAATGATTCGTGCAGAGAATGAGATCTGTTACCTGTTGCTTTAGGATACAAGCTCTTGAGCCCAAGCCCTAGCATAGATTATAATGTACTATGGTAATTTATTAAAATAACTTCAAATAAGGCTAATGAGCTTTTTTTAAATGTTTTTGAGCCTCAAAATGTTCAGTGGTTTTTTTTTAATAATTTCCATATACTACTCCTTATGTCCAGGTGCAAGACGGTCAGTACTCGCGCAGCCCCCTGCCCCCGGGCGCGGCGGCCCCCTTCCCCGCGGCCTCCCCCGGCGCCGGTTTCGCGCCCTCGCCTGCGCATACGCCCTACAGCCACCACTCCTCGCCAGCGCCCACGCCCGCGCCCTCCTACTCCGACTCGCACCACCACCTGCAGGTGAGACCTCGCGCAGCCCCTCACCCCGTCTCCCTCCTCCCACTTCCCCTGTTACTGATCACTTGTTAATGCGAGCACGTTGTTCCGACAGGGCGGTTCGGGCAGCAACGCGTCCAGCAACGGCAGCAACCTGTGCGCGGAGCTGTCGTCGGACATCGGCGCCGCCATCTCGTCCCCGCCCCCCGCGGGCGCAGACTTCGAGCCCCCCGCGGACACCTCGCCCCCGCCCAAACCCCACCACCTCGCGGGAGACGAGACCAGCGACATGCCCGACTACTCCAAGGTACGTACGCATGTCCTGTCGCCTCCGCGGCATCTCCTCGCGCCGGACGAAGCGCATCACTCCCAGGTTCCTCTCCATCGCATGTAACATTATGTTTGTCTGTTCGTTTGCAGAACTCTGTGGGCAGCTCGCTGTCCCCGGGCGGCGTGGGCGGCTCCTTCGGCGGCGGCATGTTCGACGCGGAGACGCGGCTTCAGTACCCGGGCAGCACCCCGCCTTCGGTCACCAGCCACCACGACCACTACTCGCAGGACGGTAAGTCATCTGACTGCATGCTGACCACACACACAACATGAAACTGTTAAAATAACAAGTATTTTATCATCCCATCTATTCGAAAAGAGGCGAAGCGTTCCTCGATAAGTGCGACCAAATGTCTTTTATATTTGGAACACTATTTAATTAAAAAGGCTGGTAAAATAAAAAACCGCGGGAACTCTTATTCGTTTTTTATTATTTTTTATCAAAATATTACAGACAATTTTAATTTTATTCACAACACCTATATATTTTTTTTGTAATTTGGTTATGTAAATATAAGTATTCGTCACTACTAAAAGCATCTCTTATTTATTTTTCTCATTTGAGATTGAGATATTGTTTAATTAAAGTGTTATGGATGGTGTTGTGACGTGGTTGTGACGTGGTTGTGACGTGTTGTGACGTGGTTGCAGGCACGGGAGTGTCGGAGAACGAGCGGTTGGACCAGATGCATCAGCACGCCATGTACCCCACCAACTTCAACAGGTAATTAACAACATATCAGTGTTCTACACATTTATTGAGTGATTTATATTGAAATCGGGTTTTGAAGATTTAATAAAAACGAATATGATAAAGCATTTAACAAATAGAATTATATTATCCTTTTAAAATCACTAGGAAGTTTTATACGTCTGACACCTAGCACAAAGCTCACAAGAATAAAAACTAAAGATGGCGCTTCTACCATGTGTTTTAAATAAAACCTCTTTCTTCAAATAAAGATTAGTTTTTGCTAATTAAATAAAATAAATCAACACGCCCCCTCAAAAATTAATCTTCAAATTATACAAACACGAAATCAATTTAAATTGACTAACCAGATCATATAACACTTCCTAGTGTTTGCTGGGAAAATACATTATGATCCAACATTTGTTGCATGGATTAGGGAAACCCAGAAAACACAATCAGACCATTTCATTAAATTAAAATTATTCTTAACCCATTTTTCTTCGCATTTCTTTAAATGCAATTGAAGTAATATCTTCGTTAAAACATCAGCCAACTGTTGACGTGTGGGAATGTTATTATATTTTATTGCATTTTTCTCAATTTGTTCTCTAGAGAAGTGATATTTAATATTGATATTAAATATCACTTCTCTAGAGAACTACTCTAGAGTGTTTCGTCCGTTTCTGAGTATTTGGGTTATTTGCTATATTTATACAATCATTATTTTCTTCATATATAATGATAGGTTTGTCAATATTTAAATGAATACTGCTAATGCTTCCCTAACAGCTTCATACAGGGCCATATATTCAGCCTCAGTAGACGAGGCTGCAACGGACATCTTTGTACTCCAAGTAAAGAAATAGTTTGATTTCTTTCAAATCAGTCAATTTAAATTTACTCATCAAATGCCCTTTAAAGTTATTCAGTCTTTCAATTTCAGCGCATGCTATGACCAGGTCATTAACATATAATACTACATAGATATTTTTAGCCACATCTTCATTGTTAAGGACATATATTCACATATCAATGATGATTTTTTAAAACCTTTTTCTTTTAATGCCTTCTCAAATAACTCAAACATCTAGCCGCTTGTTTGAGGCCGTGTAGAGCCTTATTTAGTTTACAAACGTAATTGTTTTTGCATGAATGTCCCGGTGTACCACAGCGATGTGAACTGTTTCAGATCGACGCCGGACGGCGGCGGCGAGGCGGGGTTCTCGCCGGCAGCCGGCTTCCGGACCCACACCCCGCACCAGCTCTCTCCGCACAACCACTACGACACCGGTACGTAACCTGTAACATCAGTCTCAGATAATATTACTGTTTATTTTAATCATAAGCTCATCTGGCCATATAAATAATAGAGAGATTTAACTAACAATAAAACTTACCTATTATTTTTCCAACGATATCCGGAATCCATCTTGAGTCAAGCACCTGTCTTTTTAGCGTTTTTCCTCCTAGCGACTTCCTCCCTTCGACTTCCGGCGCCACCATCGTCAACATTGCGGTGAGTCACAAGGTAACGTCCGGAATGGCTTACAGGATACTCTTTGGGAAGGTGTCGACTGTGAAATTAGAGGATTCGACAGTGCAATCTCCCTCTGCGTACAACAAATGAGGCAAAGTTGAGTCTCCCCAGAAGGGACTGGGCCTGTCTGAGGGACCAACTGCCTCTGGACATCTGACTGAGAAGTGCTTTGCGTAGCGTATGGCACTTCGGTTCTGACAGGGACTTGGTGTTGAGTATGGTGTCCCAAGTGACGCCCAGAAATTCTAGGCGCTGAGTCGGAACAAGTACAGATTTGTCCATATTGATAGACCAGCCGAGTTGTTTCATTAGGTTCATCATGAATGCTATGTCTTCGCGTAAAACCTGGCAGGATTGATTCTCCAACAAAAAATCGTCGAGATATACCACGCACCTGATGTTGCAGCTCCTCAGGTATTCGGCTATCCAGTTCGTGAGAGAGGTGAACGTTCGGGGTGCTGATGATAGGCCGAAGGGTAGGCAGGTCATTTGGAGAAGACTGCCATTGTAGCTGAGCCTCAGGAACTTCTGGTGCTCCTTGGCCATTGGCAGGTGGAAATATGCCTGGCTCAGATCCACCTTCACCATCCAATCTTCGTTCTGTAAAAAACTTGGTATTCGAAAGTGACTGAAAAGTTGAAACCCTTTTAGCTTCACAAAATGGTTTAGCCGTTTCAAATTGAAAATAGGGCGAAACGATCCGTCTGTTTTCGACAAAAAAAATGTTGACAGATAGCTGGGACTGATCTCGACCCTTTCCAATACATGTGTTTCCAACATATTTTCTATTAGTTGTGTCATGTGATAGCTTTTCTTTGTCTCGTAATTTTTTATTATGGATTGATTTGGATATATCAGGGGCGGCTTCATTACAAATGGGATACGAACTCCCCTCAGAAGCTTGCATATATGATCGGGAGCTCCCAAATTTTCCCATACATTTAGATATTGCTTTAGACAGCCGCCCTGAAATAATTGCGAGTCATGCGTTACTGTTTCTATTCTGTGAACGAGATCTTGGTTTCTTACCTTTTGAAAAGCGTTGCTTGGTCTTGGCATTGAATGATTTGCTGCCACTACTGCTCGACGACTTTGCGTGTCCTTTGAGCTTATCTTTAGAGGCTGAAGCGTTTCTTCGAAAATTATCGTTCGTTTGCTTGCTTGTCGATGGCTTCGATTTATCGTACGTGTAAGCTCGCCTTTGTCCGGTAGCTGTAGCTGATACTGTCTGCTGAAAGCAAGCTGTTAGTTTTTCGCCCCCCCCAATTTTCTGTAGGTAGGCAGCAAGCAAGTCACCGTCAAACAAATGTTCAGCACTGGGCGGAAATCAAATTAGTCAAAAAAGCAACTTGTTGCGACAGAAATTCAAATTTTAAATCACTTACATGCTTAGACCGCTTCAATTTCCTTCTATCCGACGACGAATCCTGCGAGGATTCACTGCTCGAACTTGGAGAACGACTTCTCTTTCGTGACGTGTGCTCGTTAGAATAATCATTTTGTTGCTCCACATTATCACAATTTCCTTCTTCTATATTTTCGGTTTCGTTCTCCATAAGGAAGGGAGGATTAAATAATGAAGTAAAGGCTGTAAGCCATTCCGGACGTTACCTTGTGACTCACCGAAATGTTGACGATGGTGGCGCCGGAAGTCGAAGGGAGGAAGTCGCTAGGAGGAAAAACGCTAAAAAGACAGGTGCTTGACTCAAGATGGATTCCGGATATCGTATCGGAACAAATAATCATATATTTTAATAACTGGTATATAAAGTCGAAAGAACGAAAACTAATAAAACAATTTATTTTTTTAAGATTCTTGAAGGAATGGAAATTTCCTTTATGTTTGGAACATGCAAAGTCCAAGCTTTGGCAGCCAATTATTGAATCATTCAATCGAACAAACAATTAACAACAAACGATTCAACAATTCTGGTTCTAATTGGGTTTAGTTAGACATCGGAAAATTCTGCTTTTGTAATAAAGTCAAGTCTTAGAGTTAGAATTATTTATTTCCGAAAATAGTACAGTATGCACCAAAATGCTAACTATCTTAGGTAAAAACTTAGATATAATCTTAGGGAATTCAATATTGATGACGGGCTGTCATAAAAAATGTCGACATGCTGGAACTCGTGTGTGAATGCATTCAGTAAAGTTATCGCCCTTAATGTCGACGCATTGTTGGCATGGAGAGTACGTGCCGTGGGACAGACACACAACTGGTGCCGACGGCGACCAGAGCGGAAGCCATCTTCAGGGACATATAATGGTAGATTGCTCAATACGGTCGTATTGTTCACTTTATTTCGCAGTACCAGGCAGTAGTACTTACTCATTACAGTAACTTAGACCGTTAACTATACATACAAATATTTTGAAGACCTCGATGGAGCGGCGGACGAGTAGCCAGTTGCGACGCAAGAGGTGTGAGTTCCATTCTATTGCGGGACAAATGTTTGCATGTTCTGCAGATATTTGTTCCGCATCCGGGTGTTGTGATATCACGCACGGAACACCTAGTTCTTAATACTCACGCATCAGGAATCCTATCAAAATCAATATATTATAATTCATTGAAATCATAAGGATTTTCTAAGTTTTGAAAAAAAAAATAAGTGAATTGACTCCTATTCATCGCGCGTTACAAAGCCTTGAAGAATCGGGCAGCAAACTCTGCTTAGTAACAACACTTACACATTGCAGTTAGAGTTGCATCTATACAGGTAGAGCAGGCACGGTGCAGGCTTACAATAGAAGTGTAATGTTTGTGTTTGTACGACAGGCTCGCCCGGCGACTACAGCGGCGCGGTCAAAACTAAATCGCAAGACGTCGCCTCCAAGTCTCTCTCGGGGCTGGAGTCGCTCGTGGACCAGATCCCCTCGATCGCGGAGGGTCCCGGCGCGGGGGCGGGCGTCGCGGGTGTCGCGGGGGTGGGCGCCGGCGGCGCGGGGGGAGCGGAGCTGCAGGCGGCGCCCCCCGCCCCCGCGCCCGCGCCCGCGCTGCCGGACTACGCACCCGCGCTCTACGGACCCTACGGGGCCTACAGCGGCGCGCCGTACACCAACAATGGGTGAGATATTCTACCACACCTACTGCCGACTGAACTAAGACTTATATTCATACTCATTGCACAAATATATAGTACATTTGAAAAAGGTACTTATAGCTAGCAGTCTCAAACATGCCCAACTACCCTACTTGATGCATTTATGCTCAGTAAATCATTATAATGCAGTTTGAATACAAATCTTTTAACCCTATTGTTCAATAATACAAAGGAAAATGGCTAAATTTGAGAAAGGTTTTATAGAATATCATTCCAATATTTTCATAGTATTAATTAATACTTTATATTATTAGTATAATAGTAGTAGTATAATTAAAGTATTATTTGGCGAGACATCTGGTGCTTTGGAAAGCATATTAAATTAAGTTTATCAAATTATTATTAACTGGCACTATAATATAACTTTCTATGATACAATATGGCACAGTTTCATTTCATAGAAGAAAATATTTTATAGGCACTAAAATAATAATAATGTGGCTTGAGTTTCAGGACTCACAACCACAATGAACTAATATGTTGACTAATATCCTTATATTTAATTTTTTTTTTATATGAAAAATAAGCACAATCGAATGTACTAGTGTACCAACTTAAAATAATTACTTAGATCAATATTTCCTGATGACGACGAGACTGATGACGTATATGTATGTGTCTATTTACACTAATATATACATTACCTATATTATTAGTGTATAAAGTAAAAGATTAAAGCTGTTATCATTGCCCTGAATAAAACTTAATAACTACGATTTACTTTCATGTTCCTGTTGTTATGGCTGAGGGAGTTAATAACTATCTGGTTAGCTTCTTATGAATAGCCCGGTGGTATCTCCAGTGAACCTGTGGCACCGCGCCTGACGAAACACAACATGTCTCTTCCCTCGATACCCTTCCCCATCCCGCTGTGCCCGGGTTCAGCTTAAACGCACTTCATTAGTGTGTTTCAATTTAAATGGCAATTTATAGCAATGTTTTCCTTATAATAAGCGCATTATCACAAGTATATATAACTAATCTAAGCACGCCGCCAATATTGCTAGCAATAATCGTACTAACTCAAACATAGTGCATTTAGTTGTTAAGTTGTAGATCTCGTTTTCCTGATATCTAGTATGTAATAACTAAATTTCACCATAAACCTTAGCTAATGCGTTTATCATAAGCGCCGCAGATTTGTTCTACTCACACGTAGTTTAAGATCTTTGGTAAGCACCACAATTTTTTACACACAAAAATTATTTGCATTATTGCTACCTAATATTTGCATTATTGCTATAAGTTAATTTACTCAGCTTTCCATGCTGAATGAAAGTCGGAGACAATGGTTTATCAGTGTCCAAATGAATTTGAAATGAGTGACATTTACCATAACTGAGTCCAAAGATGTCATGGCGGTAGTTGTCTGTGGCTTTGGAAAGGACGGCAAATCATGTGGTAGGGGAGCAATTTATTTACAAAAGCTTTACGTTCTTAGATCATAGAGTTATTTCTAGAGTGCTTAAAAGCCGAAACAACTCTATACAAGAAAAAATTTTTTGCTGCAATGTGTTGATAATATTTAATAAAATTCCAAGGGACTTTAAAAATTTACGTACAAGATTATTTACAAAAAAATGGCTGATTCACAGAACCTTTTATAGAGTAGACTATTTTCTTAATAGCACATTTCTTAATAATCCGGCAAGCAAGAATGAGCTTGCTTGCCGGAGCCTGCAACCAGGCTAAACTACCAAATTTAAAGATATAAAATGCAGCCTAACGTTTTAGCCTTTTTAGGTACTGAACCTATATCTATCTATATCTAGATATCGTCGGTAGTAATCATCTGATTTTAAGTTCATAACACCCTCCTTTTGGTTGCACGTTGCATTACAATCGGTTAATCATGTGTAAAAGTCCAAGCCGTACTGGAGGTTAAATAAAAGAATCCAAGTACGACCTCAACAAACACAAATAATGGTTCCTTGGGCCGCGGCTAAAATAAATTACGACAGACTTCTTAGATTTTAAATATTTTTTTAAATTGGCACCACCGGATCTTAAAACACACGCTTGCGACTCCACTGGACGTGTAATCCCCTGATTGGACATCCTCAGATCCATAGGAGCTCACTACACAAATGCATGGGGGGTACCAAGTAGGGGATAGTTAGAGGCATGTCCAAACGATATATTTTGTCAGATTACCACGTTTACCATAATTGTCAATAGCATCCACTTGCACGACTGACGCTGTTGCATTGGAACATTACCCGATAATTTAGATTTGTCTAATGATGGACAAATCTGAAGTTTGAGAACATGCCAGCCAGTTAACTCACAATGTTTATCTGAAGTTTGAGAACATGCCAGCCAGTTACCTCACAATGTTTATCTAAAGTTTGAGAACATGCCAGCCAGTTACCTCACAATGTTTATCTGAAGTTTGAGAACATGCCAGCCAGTTACCTCACAATGTTTATCTGAAGTTTGAGAACATGCCAGCCAGTTACCTCACAATGTTTATCTAAAGTTTGAGAACATGCCAGCCAGTTACCTCACAATGTTTATCTGAAGTTTGAGAACATGCCAGCCAGTTACCTCACAATGTTTATCTAAAGTTTGAGAACATGCCAGCCAGTTACCTCACAATGTTTATCTGAAGTTTGAGAACATGCCAGCCAGTTACCTCACAATGTATATCTGAAGTTTGAGAACATGCCAGCCAGTTACCTCACAATCAAACGTGTTAAACACGCACAACATTTCTGACTGGTTGGACATTTTCGTTTTTAACTCAAATAAAAAGGACAAGAACTGTCTCAAATTATTTTTATAATGAATATTAGTTTATTCTGTTCGCTATATTGTATATGTCCGGCATGATGTATTCGAGCGCCATACTGTATGCCCGCAGGTACGGCGCACCGTTCGTGGGATACGGCGGCGGCTGGGTGGGCGGCGCGGCTGCGGTGATGCGTCCCGCGCCCGGCTACCTCTCCGACTGGCAGTACGCAGCTGGCTACGGACCCGTGCCGTCCTACCACTCGCACTACAACGCGCCCTACTACTCGCATCCCCCGCCCGCGCACCACCAGCAGGCGAGTACCATACCCTGTACTCTCGCGTCACGTGATGCCTACTGTCCGACTGCGTAGTTGTAACGTGTGTCCACCCTCCCGTGTTCCAGTACCTGTCGGCGCCGCCCCTGCTGGAGCTGCACAAGAACGGCGAGCACAGCGGCGGCGTGCCTCCCGTGCCGTCCGTGCCGTCCGTGCCCTCCGTCGGCTTCGGCGGCTTCTGCTAGGACCCCTGCCCCGCCCCCCGTCGTCCGCCGGGGGACAGCTGGCTTCACTCTCTGCTAGCGAGCTCAGGGGAACTCTTAGAACGTGCGATGCAAAATACCCTTGATGCTCGCAGATATATTTCAACACGGCCCGAGGTTACCAAAGCAGGGCTGTGAGTGTTTGCACACGCTACATGCAGATATAGACGAAGAAGTAATACCGGATAAAATTCAATTATCCGATAGAATACCCTATGAGCAAGATGAAACCCCCTCCTACCCGTAGGTAGGTAAGGAAAAACATGACTTTGGTCTTTTAATTGTTAGATAATTAAGAGATTGCATCCAAAAGTAAAGAGGTAATGCGTTGATCGCATCGAAGCATGGAGTGAACGGCGTTGAAGTTAGATTCTAAGTTTTACCGCAATTTTGTACAGTTTTATTACATTCGTAAAACTCTCGTTTCTCGTTTCGAGGCCTAATTTTGTATCGCTGTCGTAATCGGATCGTTTGTTCGGGCTTTACGTACTCCAGTGGAAGTGTTGCGTGTGAACGCGCCCCAAAGTAGGTTACGGTGTGAATCTCAGCTTATATTGTGCGAGGACGGGCGGCTCTGCGTGCGTGCAAAGGCGCGTGTTTTAGGACTATTTTGATATCTCGATGAGGATTTTCTTTGAACGCACGCAAAGTTTTCCCTATTTAAGTGTTAACAGTGCTTTATGTCTCTTAGTCTACAAATTTTAATGGTAGATATGGACTCTGGAAGCTCAGTTCTATAGCGGGGCTCCTTTAGACAAATGGATATCGATACCGGAAAGGGATATGAAAGTCAAAAAACCGCAACACCAGCAGTTTACGTTATTGATATGTGTAAAGGAGCTGGCTAGATAGACAGAAGTGACGACTCGAATAAGAATAGTCAGCAAGTTATTTGTAAAGCAATCGTTAGTTATGTAATTTAATCATTTCTCAAACTGAATGAGCTTAATTTATAGTCGTTTATTTGTAAATATTGTATGTATTCTTTCATCACATTATGTTTAAAAAAACGCTAGTTTCATCACAGTTGGCGCAGCCGGGTGGATTCCTGCTGTTAATTTGACTGGGAGTGGGGGTGAGCGTTTAAAAACGTACTTAATTTATTCGGTGTGTCTGTGATCTTCAATCTAATGATGGCCATCTCATTGCCATACTAAAACCAGGTCGGAATGGCATTTGTCGTGATTAAAAAAGTCTTGCCAATGAAGTGTTTGTTTCGCGTTTCTAGTCACTTACTAATTCGTGTCGGCTAGTCAAATTGTTGGAATGTACCGCGCACGTCCCTCGCTCCCACGCAAGTTGCTCCAATTATCAAAAAGTACGTTTTATATTATTTTTATCTAAGTCACAACGGCCTATGAAATGTATGATGTATACTTTTTTATTTTAGTTTATAAGACATGTTGTGGCGCTATTTATAATTTTAGCATTTTGTATTTTTACCGCCGCCATTTTTTTGGCGGCCATTTTGTCGAGGCGGTCAGTGACCCCGTCGCGCACAAATGTGGCGCGGGTCGTTGACCGCGCACCATTGCCATGTACACCACGCATTTTACTAAACGTTACCCGTTCAGTTACATAGATTCGGATCGCTAGTGAATAATTTTACATTTTTAATAATTAAGTGTATTTTTACTGTGCGCCATCTTATTGTAAGGTTTACCTTTAGGCTTAATAGCATCTAATGCCTCAGACAGGACTTAAAATCATAAAATCGTACTCGGTACAAACGCAAATGTACTTAATTTAGCACTTTAGGTAATTTTACTATGAAATCGTATCGTCCAGTCCTGTGATGGAGCCGCATTGATGCTATTCAGTCTTCAGACATTGTTGTACTGTGTTTAATTTAATGTTAATCAATGCATAATTTACATAGGGTGCTGATCATTTGTTTCCTAGTTTACGCGATTATGGTTCTTATTATCATTTACAATAAGTATCATTTTAGGTCTTTACTACGTTGTTTTTTTGTATTTTGACAGTTTAGGTATCGGGTCGTGAAAAGAGTATAATATCGAGGGTCCTATTCTATCCCAAAGCGCATTTGAGCCAATGCTCACGCTATATGGCCAAGGCAGAATCGATCTTGTGTTGCTTAGTAAAAGATTGATAATTATTCGGCCAAATAACGCGAACATGTGCGTAAATCCGCAATGTAAAGTGATAGCTTTCCGATACATAGCATCCGTTTCCGCATAATTATATTATAAAAGCGAGCGAGCGGGGAGCACTGCTGAAGCGGAATCATGAAATTCTTGTACAAAAATCTTTAAAATTAGTCTAAAAATATATTTCTTTGCACAAACGTTTTTAATGTAAGCTAAATAATTATAAAGGAACGAAATAACATACGTAATAAAGACATATACGTTAATGATAGGTATTTACTTGAATGAATTTATGGTAGGTAGGATGCGTGGGATGTCTCGAATAGATCGGTCGAATCGTGCTCAAAGTGGCGTGCGTCATCCTCGGAGCGGCGCGGTGCAGTGTGGCGTAGCGCGGTGCAGCGCGGTGCAGCGTGGCGTAGCGCGGCGTAGCGCGGTGCAGCGCGGCGTAGCGCGGTGTAGCGAGGCTATCGCTGACTTGCTTTCTTACATAACTTATTCAACCGGTACTTCATTTTGAAGAAACATTCTCGCTACACGACTCCGACGCGAAACCAAACTATATTTATTTTTAGTTTCTTTTTAGTAAATCAGGAGGGAAAAATTATAACTTAAAAAAGAAATCAACAGGGTATTTAAGATTGCTTAAGATTTATAATTTTGTATTTATTGTTTAGTTATTGTCGCGCGGTGAGGCCCGGGTGTTCCGTTCGAGTGAGGGCCGGGTGCGAGCAGCATTATCAGCGGCGCAGGTTGATGTCGGGGACAGAGACAACGCTGCAATGTTTCACTAGAACCAATCGTAACGATATCACTGTTTCCGATACAAACTTCATCTCTGATCGTGTTTCCGTATCCGGTAGTGTTTCTGTCTAGCTTGTGGGCTGCAGCCACGCTTTAATACCTACCCGTACTTAATGCACACAAATGGAACTAAAAATGCACAATATTATTTCCAAAGTAAATCTATCACAATAGATACTATTAATAGCCTCTAATAGCTTTCTGGAATGTATTGTATTTGTGTGCATGAGTGGTTGCGAGCGTGCGCACCCCCATTGTGTGTACATAACGAGTGCTTTATTAAGCTTTGATATTATTTGCTATCTTTAATTGTTTTTTTTTTTTGTGTTTACCATTGTGTATTTGAGTCTATTTATTTCGGTTTCAATGAGTGGCCTTCTTGTGGCAGTCGAGTTTAGAGTCCATTTTATAATTAGCATCGCTATTATCAGCCTGCGTTACGTGATATCGGCCTAAATAAATTCTTTATTTTGGAATGGCTTGTGTATAAATTGCTATGTTTCAAACTATACACAAATAATTTCAAATTATTTTGTAAAACTGTACTTTAGTACTTCTTATTTATTGAAAACAATTTTGAATAGTTAGACATATTATATGTTTAGCACCAGTCAAATGTGTCTTCTATATTTGATTATCCAAACTCGATTACTCATTAAATTAAGGCCTACACCCACTTATTTTTTATTTTTTCTTACAAGAATCGTGTCATTTTGTATATTAATCAAATTGAAATAATAGTGTTGTATCACTGCGTTCGTATTCCTGCATCGAATCTTGTTCCAACATCATACTACCCTCAAATCTCGAATTAGATGTAAAATCCCTTTCTGTGCTGTATCGGCAGACTTCGGTTTTCTTTGCATAAGCGGAAACGATCCTTCGACTCTCCTATCGGGTGCATAAGGTCTAGAATCGTGTGATAGGCGCTGGAGGCGAGTGAAGTCAGATCGCGTTGGACTAACCCATAGTTGTAAGTGTCTATCAACGAGTTAGTGTTAGTCTGTAGGTATATACGGCGTTCGCATCTCTGTCTGTGCGCTGTAGCGATGTAGCGATGTAGCGATGCAGCGCTGCAGCGAGACCGCGGCCGCGGCATCCTACCGTTAGGGTTGACCAGTGATTGCATTGAGTCGCTCAACTATTTTGTACAGTTATGTATATTTTTGTAAAATTCATTCGTAACTCGTGGCAATATTATAAAATTTTAAAATTTATCTCTAATATAATAATAATAACTTAGTACAATTGTTATTCAGTCTTTGGTTTTGTGTACTTATTTATAATCGTTTTGAATAATTGTAATCGGTGACGACGTTACAGTTCGACATCGGTTCCATTCGAGTTCTGATTATATATAGTGTTGTCTGGCTCGCACCACACAATCTGATGTCTGCAATAGCGCTGCAGTGGCGCTGCAGTGGCGCTGCAGTGGCGCGGGGTGTGACGTGTGATTCCTAATACTTAGTTGTATGAGGTAGCGTTTCGGCGCGCGCCGCTTGGTTGTGAATTAGTGTCGCCCGCTCCTGCCCCGCGCCTCGGACTGTTGAGATGTACTCATCAAATATTTAGCTAGAGTTTTTGCCTAACTTGATCGCGCTGCAGGCGCCCTTCACCTTTCCGTAATTCCTCCTTCAAAAACCGCTCATGAAAATTATCATTCAAAAAACATTATTTCGGTGTAATCCGTGGTCCCCTCCAAGAAACTTGCGCGAGGTGTATCAGAATTTAAACTAGCGATACATCTCAGCATTTCCGTTTCTTGCGTTTCAAAATCAGTATTGTCGTGCCAAAACATGAGTTAACAACTGAACCAATATCATTTAAATCGTCGAATCGAAAGCGAGAACACGTGTTGTGCGTCGAGTCGACGCCAATAATCTATAATCGCCTCGAACTCGATATTCACTTATTCCAAATAGGCTCATTGTCCAGTAAAGCTTTGTATTAAAGATAATTTTACAATAACGTCGCGCTTTTGTGGACAGAGAACCTAATTCAAAATCATTTTACAAGCTATACTATACTATGTTATATCAATTTCACATTGATACTTGAGCTCTTGCAATAGTAAGAGCGATCTGTAGACACGAATAATTAGGCATTCTGTTCCTAATTTGTTAAACTTTCATATCAAACTTTTATAAGTGTTAATTCTAGCCTACTTGTAATAGGTAGTACCTCTGATTTATTGAGACATCGTTTAATAAATGCGGCTAAAATAAAAACTCATACAATTTGTGTGAGAAAATGTTACAACTAGACGCTGAAGATTATAGCTCAATTTTATTGATACTTAACTATATTTTATTATAATTGTACTTGCTTGTTAATTATGCGGTTAGTTAAAGTCTTGGCTGGCTTACATTGTGAAACGCCTATAAACACCAAGAAAATGAGTTCCAACTAACCCCTTCTCATTCTTTGCTATTGCAAAAGAGTTCACTTAAATAGTTGAGTTCGTTTGCTTGGTTTTTAAGGAAATTATGAATTACCTATTCCACTTGTCATAGCAGTAAATGTAACTCAAAATCATTTGCTAAATTTCCCTTTGGATTTTTTGATTTTAGTAGTACGTCTTTGCAACTTGATAATTTACCTGTCAAGTGTAAAGTGTGCTTTACAAAGTACAATATTGACTGACAGCCAATTCACAAGCCTGCATCTCATTCGACTCACTGTCACGGTGCTTATTCTGAAGAGGGCGACGCGACACACCCCTGAAATGTATTGTGTTACATAGTAAGGCCTGCAATTCATAGACCAACCTCAACCCCGAGAACCGCAATCAAGGCTGATCTCAGATTTGAGATTGGTGTATTAATACGGGCCTAAGAGCTCAATAGTGCAAGATTTTTAATCGGTGTTTCAATATTCGTCCGGAACTGTGGATCTAAATTGCAAGTGTCAATTATGGTGCGCGTGTGTCCCGTCGCCGTCGCCTCCAGCGTTGGAAGTACAATGAGCACGATCGATAGCCGGTGGGCACCGTCAGTCAGTCAGTCAGTCAGTCAGTCAGTCAGTGTCGCGCCGCTATCCGTGCGTATTTGCGCCAGTGCACTAAACTTGATATATTTGTACAGTTTTTAACGATAATACTACTTCTCGTAGCGTAACTAAACAAGAAATATTTTTAGTATAATAAGATCTAATCGAATTACATCATAGTGTAACATAAAGTACTCGAAGTTTCAAAATTACGTTTTTAAAATTTGTATCGTCCTTCGTGAGTTATAAATTTATCATTTTTGGATTTGATAGCATCTCGAATGGCGACTCAGCGGAGTTTAATTAGAGATAACTGGAAGAATTTTAATGAAATACAACATTAATTATGGTTAAGTAATGTATTATAAATAGGTTTAAGGTAAAAAGTTATTATTAACATGTATGGAAAAATTGTGACAAAATTATAGTCATTTGTAATATTAAATTGTTGTTTTATTCATAGCACGCTCTTGACCATTTATATTCACGTAGGCATTGTAGGTACATTAGCCTCGGTGGCGACAACGAAGCGACGCGACGTGTAAACAACAAAGAAAGAAAAAGTAGGTGGAAATTAAGGAAGAAGCTGATAAAATAATATGTAATAGAAATTGACACACTACTGTGGCACTCTGTGAGAGTTCAAAAATGAGCGTAGTCATAACAACAGATATTATAATACTAGTCATAGCACTCGCTCGAGGATAGCCGGATGGGGTTCTTTGAGAATTGATCATTTAAATCAACAATATATACTTACCTACTGCTTTCTGTATGATCAATAATTTGCTCAGGATAAAACATCACCTTATATATATAATGTTATATTAGTTACTATGTTTTTTATTCAAAAGTTGATATCAAATTAAAAACGCGCGCCATTTATTATTTCTTTCATTACATACCACAGATTATTTTGTTTGCTTTACATTTATAGACCCAAAAAACAAAGGCAAACGCTGTAGTATCGCAGGAGAACTTCAACGTATGGTTTTTGTGGAGCGTTTATTTCGACCACAGTTAATATAATACTAGGTAAGACCTAGACACTAATTATTTTTAACAAAAATCATAAAATATACAATAAATTGAGAAAAAAAAGAAACTAAAAAGCACAATATGAAAAAGTACAAAATAAAAATTACTTAAAAAATAATGAAATTAACAAATACATAGGTACAACCACTCATACGCCATTCTCGCAGTACCTCAAGCATACCAACATGAGTTCCTTCCATTCGTCCGCAAATATATCACCATCGGGGTAGGCAGTTAGTAGTTTATTGAGAGCGGTGAGGGTGCGAGGTAGCGGGGAATCAGCGCGGGCTGCGGTGCGGCACATTGGTACCGCAAAAAGCTTGTGCCTTCTGCTACGAACGTAGTTGTTTGGGAGGTGGAAGCGAACTAACTCGTTGCTCAGATCAGGAGCGTCAATTACGTTGCGGAACACCTTTAATACAGTCGTTATCTGGTCACATGCTCTCCTTGTTTCCAGTGAATTGTAACCCAAATAACCTAACAAGAATTTAGTCGGATAGAGGAAGGGGTAATATCCTGCAATACGCTTGTACAGGTATCTGAGGAAAGCCTTTTGTACCTTTTCCAAGAGGAGTGCATACGTAACCTCATGTGGGTTCCATACACAGGAGCTAGACTCTAGCTTGCTTCGAACCAGAGCACTGAACAGAAGTCGTATGACATGTTCACTCCGAAAATCTCGAGCATTTCTAAGCACAAAGCCTAGCCTTCTGAACGACTCCTTAGCACATACAGCAATGTGATCATGGAATGTGAGACCTCTGTCAAACATGACTCCCAAATCCTTCATAACTGTTGCTCTAGTAATCGAGTTCCCATTGATACTATAATCAAAGGATATATGGTGCCACATTCGGCCAAAGGTCATCACAGAGCATTTGGAGGGATTAAATTCCATTTTATTATTGATGCTCCACTGATACACTGAATCAATGTCCTGCTGAAGTGCCAAGCAGTCGGAGACAGATCGAATGACTGTGTAAAGCTTTAGATCATCCGCATACAAAAGACACTCTACACTTTGAAGAACACTTTGTAGGTCATTAACCATGAGCAAGAACAACAGTGGCCCCAACACTGAGCCTTGACTGACTCCGGATCGCGTGTGATAGGGCGAAGATTCGTAAATTCCAAGCCTGACATACTGTTGGCGGTCACGCAGATAATCGGCAAGAAGCCGTAAAAGATAAGGGGTAAAGCCTATGGTACTTAATTTCGCCAAAAGTATATCATTATTCACCCTATCGAACGCTTTCCTGAAGTCGAAATAGAGTACGTCCACTTGCCGCCCTTTGTCAAGTTGCGCAGAGACGTAGGTACTCCCCTAACGTTAACAAGTTAGTATTGACTGACCTCTTACGTCTAAAGCCGTGTTGTGCATTACAAAAGAATTTATCGGCCTGCGTGTATATTAGCTTATGAAGTACATTCTCGAAAATCTTAGCGGGTGAGGACAGAATGGCAATGGGCCGATATTCTTCGATGGCTTGTTTGTTTGAGGTCTTTGGTATGGGAGTCACTCTTGAAATCTTCCACTGAGGAGGATACACACCTGATGTCAAAGCCAAATTAAAAATGTGGCACAGAGGACCTACAAAGTTTTTCCTTGCCCTTTTGAAAATGACTGGTCCATCATTTTCATGACCATCGGCCCGATGGAGCTACTAGGTTTTAATTTGTTAATACATCAAACGATATCCTTGGGTGTATTAAAAGCTATGACTATTGTCGCAACTTTTAATATTTTGAGCACTAAGGACGGGCACTTCAGGAAGAAATACGCTTGCAAAAAAGTCAGCAAACGCTTCTGCTGCTGCAACTCCCGAATAAGGTTCACCCTTGTAAGTGACACTAGATTCAAAGCCACCCTTGGATCGAAGGCTTGATATGGCGCCAAAATTCACGTGGCTTTAACGCAATATTCTTTTCAATTTGTCTCATGTGTAAATAAATAAATAAATGAAGGTTTCAGCAAAAAGTATGTGACCAAACATTTTTAATCTGTTTTTTTGCAGGTCTTCAAGTTTAATTGCACGCATAGATTATGTACATGCAGCAAGGTGCAACCTTTCTTGGTACAAAAAACACAGGTGCAATATTTTTGGAGGAGGGATGGTTTTTTTGCCCTTTTGGGGCAAGCTATGGTCGTAGGATCATACCGCATTGTCTTGTGGCCCTGATGCTAATTCTATAACTTCAACTTTAACTTTTGTTTATGCCTTCTATGTTTAGGGTTGCCACAATTTTATCAATGTCGAAAAGATTTTAAAAAATAAGACGGAGAGGATTTTACACAAATTTGGCCGGTTTAAAATAGAAAGAGATTCGTACAGTTCTTTTGACTATAAGTTGATTTATGTAAATACCTGAAAAGAAAGGGGCAACACAAATACAGAGACAAAACACACGTAATGAACATTTACCATTATGAAAGACACATAGATACATTTGCATAGTTATTATAATTTTTAATAATTAAAATAACTTTATGTTATTTTGGGCACTTTAATTTAATTTAATTTATATAACTAATTTAGGGCACCTCTTTCTGTCTAATAAATCAATTCATAAATTAATTATTAATTAATGAATATTTTAGTTTTGTTTTAATACTTTGCGAAACTATAAACTACTAAACATTTCATACAGCCATTAACGGATTTACTTGTTTACTTAACTTGTACCTCATTACCGACAGTCACTAAACTATATTAGATATGTACATGTATATGTATATTGGCCAGGCTACTATGCTTGATGACCTCTGTGGCGCAGTGGGCGAAGGCCCGCCTGAGACGCAGAAGGTTGCGGGTTCGATTCCCGCTGCGGGACAAATGTTTGTACGATTAGCCAATATTTGTCTCGGGTCTGGGTGTTTTCTATGTATAATATGTATTTACAAAAAAAGTATATAAGTAGTATATCAGTCATGTAGTTCGCTTAATACAAGCTCTGCTTAGTTTGGGGCTAGAAGATGCTGTGTGAAAAATGTCCAGCATTATTTATTTATTCATAGCTGGCAACCGGAATGCACATTTCGACTTTTTGAAATTCTGACAGTCTGTCAAAACCACCGACAGTAGAGTAAAATCAATTATGTAGCTGGGTTCTTTATAGCGCGATGACTTACGATATTGTATTCTTGAATTAAAGTAAAGTGAGGTATAAACTGAGTTTGTAGGTATTTAAAACTCAACGAAGATCTCTCATCAATTTATTTTTTATTCTGTGAGGTGATTCAGATAGATAAAATCGGTCAGTACAAACTTGCAATATTTGAATGTGTCAGTCAATCAGTGATACACTGACACCTTGAACAACCTAATTTTGATGTCTTCGAAATCGAAATCATAGACAAGCAAACGAACTGTCCAACAAGCAAGAAAGGTTCCGCGAAAAGAAAAGATCGGCGGATCGCCTGTAGATTTCGGTGTGGCTTGCGATGTCGGATATCGGCAGCGGTGACGAGGGGATTTCTAGTCAGAGTACGTATTAATGTAGAGCGGCCGGGGGTCCGTCAGGCCCCGCGCGTAAGCCTTCGCGAGCGCTGTGCTCGTTGCCAGCGGTTCACTCGCCATTCAAAAGTAAATATTTCGTTGCTCCTGTTTCAAAATGGCGTTATAGCGTATGCTAGGGCTCCGGACCCGCGTTCGCAGTGCGCGCGGGCGCGAGGCAGGGTCGGCACCGCCGGGTCGCGCTGTAGGTTGATGACCTATCGATTTTTTTGTCTGCGACCTCCCGTCGGCAGCGGCACCTTCGCGCGTGCCAGCTGACGAGCCGCCCGCCCTGCAGGGTGCAGCCGCCGATGCAACCTGAGCTGCACATCTTTGTTCTCGTGGGCTCCCGATCCCTGCTGATCACATGGATGTATTGTGCTTAGTGAAAGTGTTAGTGCTTCCAAACCTGATGTGAGAACAAAGGAATTGATACCTGGATTGCTTCAAACCTGAATTTGAACAAAGGATTTGACCATCACAGATGTTCAGAAGCCTACCTACCAGGGTTTGTTTATGTGCTCTGAAATTATAATGAAGCCATCAGATGATGCTTTGAGTAAAGCAGAAAGTTCAACCAGAAAATTATTGAAAACAGGAGAAAACATGGAATCAGCAAAGGGATAAGTATGGCTTTCAATTTTACATAATTTGTGTCGTCATTTGTATGGCCATGGCTTCAACATGACAGAAGTAAGTAACAAAGTACTACATTATCTCATAATTACAATTGTTAAGAAGGTCATGCATTGATCAAATCTATCTTAAAAGTTTATCAAACCTTATAACCTCCACTCTCCAAGAGTTCATCTTAGTATTCAACTATGTTGCCAATGCCAACCACCATCAGTAGATAGCTTGATTGACCTACTTACCTACCGAGTTTCATAAACGGAATTGGTTTGGCAGTTTAAGGATATTATCACAATTATTATACACCTTATGTAGTTAGCTCCTGCTGAGGTTTCGGTTGTTATTATTGGAAAACAAACATACACAGAATCATACATACAAATGCTAGATTGTCTATTTGACTCAAAGATCTTCACTTGGTTGATAAAATAATTATAACCACTTGTTTAACTTTGATGGCCACTGTATAGCTTTGGTAAACTTATGAACTAGCTGATAACAAAATTTAGGATTTTGTCCAAGCTGTGGTACCCAACCATATCAGTTTTGTTCCTAAAAAAGCCCTTCTACATTATCTTTCCTACACTTCCTTTTGTTTGTCTGTTGTTGCTTTTTCTTGCAGGGGTGAACCTTTTTAGAAAGCCAATGTAGATTGGTCTAGCGATTGAATTTATATTTAGAAATTTTTGATAATATTTGAATATACAAATAAATAAATAAATATTGCTGGACATTTTTCACACAGCATCCTAGCCTAGATCTAACCCCAAGGTAAGCAGAGCTTGTGTTATGGGAACTACATGACTGATATACTATTTTTTTTTGTAAATACATCCATAGTAAGCACCCAGACCTGAGACAAATATTCGCAGATACAAACATTTGTCCCGAGGCGGGAATCAAACCCGCGACCTTCTGCGTCTCAGGCGGGCCTTCACCCACCGTGCCACAGAGGTATAATTATTTTTGATAAAATTTTTCTTGTCATATGATCTATTGAGTGCATGTCAGGCTTCAAACCCATGACCTCCGGATTGAAAAGACAACTGCATAGCTTGTTCAAGAATGTTCTAAGTATTTAAATATATTGGCATTTTGTTTGTTTGGTACCCATCTAAAGTTGGCCTTGAATTTACAATTGGTATAATGAAATGTAGAATGTTCCTTCTGTATATAGATACTCGGTCCACTGAGTGGTTACTAAGCAAAACTTGGTGTGTTTACCCAGCTGAGAATATAAAGTTATGTTAATAACTAATGGAAACACCCATGACTTTGTCTGTGCGGAGTTAAGTTCATCTTCCCGTTGCTCCCTCTTTGACCGTAAATCTCTGGCAAATCCTTATTGAACCACAGGTCTCTTAGTACAAATCTCAGTTTTCAATAGAAAACTGTGATTATCCATGTTAGAGCCTAGATTCAGTTTGAGAGACGGTTTTGGATGGAATACAGACCAAGGACCAAGGTGATTTAGTAATTATAAGAATGCCCTATGTGAATCATGTAGGTCACCAGTATCTCTCATCTCAGTTATCTTGTAGAATCCATAAAGTTAGTAAATTGTTTAAAGGGTAAGGTGTACGCTTTTATAACAAACTCCCAAGAGATATACAGAAGTGATGTTTGAAAGTAGATCACTTATTAAAATCACTTTAATGTATAAATGAATTTTGACTTTGACCAAATAGATAGCAGGTTGAAATAAAACAATATGACTTAGTCACATTTATCATTGATTAATCATTATTTAGGTCACAAACTCAAGCAAGTTTTGTATCTTGGCATTAATTGCCTAATGCCTTTATAATCGTGTCATGTATATAAATTAATAAATAATGTTGGACATTTTCACACAGCATCATCAGCCCCAAGCAGAGTTTGTATTATGGGAAGTACATGACTGAAATACTACTTACTTATATACATTTTGTTTTTATAAATACATACATATTATACACAGAAAAAACCCCCAAATCATACAAACATTTGTCCTGCAGCGGGAATTGAACCTGCAAAACATTATTTAATATGAGTCCCATAAAACAAGAGTATGTTATGGTCCATACATAATATACCTAAGGGATCAATTACATCTTATATGTTTTGGCATGTGAGTGGGGTTGCTTAAGAGTTTGAGGCCTCTTTTTGTAATCAACTGCTTACACCTTAAAACAAAACAAAACTGTTCATCACAAATGTGAGGAATTAAAAAATCTTATTAAATGAATATATTTATTCATACAACTATTTACAAGTACCTGTATACAAAAAATACAGATGAAACAGCTAGTTATCTATAGATAGCTCAACTGTCATTCAGCATGGCAATGCGGCCAGTAATGTAATTTAATTTAATTTTCATAACAGTTTTACCACCTTTAGTAAAATTTTAGTAGGTACTTCTTTTATGTGCTTCTTCTATTATGAGAATTGTAAATGAAATGCTAATTTGCTTAAATCACATACGCTTCTTCAGGAATGTCGATCCTTTATGTATTATTTTAAACGATTCATCTGTTTAAAGTTTTCTTTCTGATGTAGCTGAGACCAAACAGTCCACTACTTGAAGCACATACATCTATCAGGTTGCGTTAAATTGAGAACCAAGACATTGTTTCAAAACTATTGTCAAATAAAGATTCGGCAACAGACTGTCTTATTTAGCTTTCAGCTATAGATATGAAAAAAACCTGTTAACTATGGTACCAAGCGTTTGTATCATGAGGCATAAACACAATCAATGAGAGACGATTGCGATTCTATCTAAAAGCTTTCGTCTGGGTGTTGCATAATCAGCCATGGTTTCTTCATTCACCACGGCGCGGTCGCTACCATTTTTTATGCGAAAAGTACAGGTTTCACTTTTTTGCGCGTCTGGCCAGTGTCTACCAATGGCGGCCCCCTGTCAATGACCCTCCTTGAACTAGTTATATAACGCTGGCTGCCGCTGCTCAGCCCCGCAGCGCTACGTGCCTAGGCACTGCCAGCCTCGATCGGGCCCCTCGCTGATCTTCAGAACTCTATCCTGACTCTTTATATATACAATTGATAAAACTAGCCTTTGATGTACGATTTTTTTTTGCCCAACTAACGCTCGTATCGCGAAGTTACTATCATTGACCTAAGTTTCGACTGTTTTTCGAACTTGCAGAGAATACTGTGAACACATTGTTTATATGTTATTGTAGTTATTTGTTTATATAACAATATGGTAAACGGTTACAGCGAAACAACGAGAAGCAGATAGAGCTCATCGGTTGGACGATCGCTTTATGCGCGTTTTCTATTATAATTATACGCGGGCGGAAAGCCAGTAGTGCCTCTGTAGACGGTTTTGCTACTTTTTGTGTCAATTTGTCTTATCATGACCGACTATGCTCGTTTGACGACTCTCTGCTAATCGATCGATTACAGCTATCAGCTAGTCAGCTACGTCTTGCTAACATCATGCAGACCGTTAACAAACGCCAGGCCGAAAGTGTTTTGCACTTCTAGCGAATTCACACCAAATGGTACAGGTGTGATGTCACTTTGAATTTTCCTGTAGGCTGCTTTTCCATTGCCCATAATTCAGTACGTTCGAATGTAAGTTTATCTACGACCTCTTAACGGCTTAACGGCCGGGATTTGTTCGCCGTTGTGACCGTTGATGATTCAAAACCTGATTCAATTCAAATATTTCTTGTAAAGTGGTCATCCTAAACTAACCCGTCGCCCTTGCCGTCGCCATGTCGGTCGATCGTGTCATTGGTTTTATGAGCCCCTTTTTGACAGATTTCTTTATTCTTACTGCCTTGAACGCCGCTCTCATATAGATTACGACAACACTTTTTAACCGACTTTAAAAAAGGAGAATGTTCTCAACTTGAGGGTTATTTGTTTTCAGTTACTCCGTACCTCTTGAGTTCTATTTGAACATTGTCTTTGCTGTTCCGGGGATGATCTCGGTCCTATGACAGTTTTATCTTAATCGGATCAGTTTGCAAATAACTTTAAAAACCACTTGAAACTTTATGAGTTCATGGAAACTAAAATCACATTATCATCAGGTTCAATAACTATAGTATTGTTATCCGAACTACGTATACTTACATACAAAGTTTTATTCCTTCACGACAGTTAGAAGTAGGTTAAAATTTACTTCCAAGATTTGATTACATTGTTTGTTTATTGTTATTTAGTTATAAGGTAAGCTAATTAAGGGTTTTAATTTAAAGTTACATTTTCACTTTTGACCTTTTGATTCCGATTTACTATTAAAATATTGTATAACTAGTGCTAATATCAATATTTTGGTTCGGATGCAGCAGCTCCATTATAAGGCTTAAGGCTTAAGAATGAAATGAAATTATATGAATTAAATTAAATGAAATTTCTTGTTTGATTATTGCCAGCATCAGTATGTCTGATTTGCGACATGACATGATATTGTTCGTTGCACTACTCAGGATAGCGCTACCAGTTAGCAACGCTGAAAGCATCATTCAAGATGGCCGTGGCAGGATAGCGCTACCAGTTAGCAACGCTGAAAGCATCATTCAAGATGGCCGTGGCAGGATAGCGCTACCAGTTAGCAACGCTGAAAGCATCATTCAAGATGGCCGTGGCAGGATAGCGCTACCAGTTAGTAAATTGAAAACTAACGAATACTTTCAAAACTTGTCGAAACGATGACCGTTTCTAATCTCTAGAGAAAGTTCTAATATATGGGAATCTTTTTATATGGGAATCTTGTCGAAATGGTCACCGTTTTGGTTTGTTATAAACTCAGCACCTCTGTTCCCGTCGCGATCGCGTACTCGCGTGCTCGCAGACGGTATGCTCTTAAACGGTCAACGAAAAGACCTGACATTCGGCAGGAGAATAGTAAAGTACCTACGTGGAATTGTCGTAATTTAACATCATAAAATAATATTTTCGTAATAAGCCATCCTATTTTAGGTATTGTTAAGTGGTGTTACCCGGTAACCTCTATATTTCATCACCGTGTCTTAGTTCCATAATATAATAATAATTGAACACAATTCGGGCAGTAGGTGATGTCAAACGGTGCGCACTGCGCGCATGGCCGCAACAACCCGACGCACAGCGTTCAGACAAAGGACCAGATCCAGGTCATGCTCAACTGTTGGCGGCACAATTTTATGATGATGATGACGTCGTCTTGGGTCATGTTTCCTCGAATTCTGATATATCAGAACCCGGAAGTAACATCGTCAATGAAAATACAGAAAATCTGAGTTCTCGATTTACGCTGGAGTTGGGTTTGGTTCTTGAATAAATTATCATGGTGGACGTGACCTAACATAACCTAAATGGAAAACATTACTTAATCCCGATACGAAAAATATCTTAGTGACGGAACTTATGTTTCCTATGAAAACGAACTCTTTCGTTCTTCAATTTAATTAATATAATTCATACATTTTCTAGAAATTGTTTTGAATAACAAGCTTTAATTGTTCAGGAATGAGCCGTTTTCGGTTGAATATTATCTGTGAAATTAACCTACATTGGGTTCATCGACCTCTCACTCTCAACCTAAAAGTCCAATTTATTGGAATTGGCAGTACCTACCATGCCAAAATGACGTCAGATTCTTGTGCTCGTTTCAACTGTGACGTTTAAAGTCAAAGTTCTGCATGGATTTTCTACCAATTATATGAAGACTAGCTTGGTGGTTTTCCATTTGCAAGTTCTGCATGATTAGCAAAGTATTTCATATAATAAGTCTCGCCGATCGTGGCATTACAACACAACTAAATTAGATCCTTTGTCTGTGAGACTGTGCGGGAATTTTGCTACAATTTCAGCAAATCTAGGTCACCAAACTAAATAATTTACAAGTGTGATGTGAGAGAAATTATGGTTCACACTGCCCCGAGTTTACTCGCGAGCTCGTTATCGTTACACGATAGGGATGGATCATAAAACTAAGTTCAAAAGTTCTGTATCCCGTTAAGTCATAATAATAATGACAGATGTTAATAATATACGTTACAAAGAACTACTGATTGTTTTTAGGTTTCTGTCGGGGTAGGTACATGCGCGCGACACGTCATCCTGTGGTCCTATTAGCTCGTGCGGATACGTTTTATTGTCATATTTACCCTAAATTTACTTTGACACACATTCAGCAGTTTTTCCAAGCTTTATTTATAACTAAAACGAAACTAAATTTAATCAAATTTTTACAAAATGTAATATTTATAAAGGTTAAACATTTTAAATTTCTGTCAATTTAAACATGTCAAGGATTATTCAGGAATGTCAAAGTAAAATTACGTGATAACGTAAATATTAAAGTGAATTTACGCCAATTCCTTGCACGCGAATTAGTCTAGGTACCTATAGTACTCATTTATCTTGGCCGAACTAGGCGCTAAGCGACGCCAAAAATCAAATGGTTTAATAAATTATAGGTACTGAAAACTCTTAACGCTTATGTGAAAAGCCTCTTTAACTAGTTATTTTTTGTTACATGTTTGTAACTACATGTTACATGTTAGGAAACGGTAACATACAAACAACCTGGATACATTAGTATCCAAACGCACTAACGGACTTCTTACATCGCGGGTGAAAACAGTCAAATTGTCCATTAAATAATACACAAAGCAGTGGTGTTCTGAAGGCCGCGCGGCCTTCATGAAATCGGATGCCACACGGGTAACAATAACACTTATTAACGTCGAGTGCGGGAACTCGAATGAACAGATGCATCACAATCATAAATGTTAGTTCTGAAATTAGAACTGTAGTCAGGTCTGTCAATAACGCGTTGTGACAAGTAGTTGATAAATGTAGTAACAGAGTGGCGCAATGCAACCTGCATTACATCGCTCGGTAACCAGCAGTGCGCGGCGCTCGCGTGCGAGACTCGCCCGACCGGTGTCGATATCCTGCTGTAACACTAGCTGGACCCGCTTCGACATCTTGTCTACTGGACTGTGTCTACTATCAGAAGTGGGTCAAATATCAAGACAACATTATTTAGACCCAACCAGTTTCTCGCCCTGATTAACTTCTAGGCAACAGACATCAAGCCATAATCATATCATGACAAAAAAAACAAAGATATTTGACTCGCTAAAGACGCACTGAATCCTTTCCCCACACTGGTTGCTTCATGTTTGGTCATCAAACTACCCCCTATTATCACTAACGAAATGGCGATGTTGAACGACTTGATTTGACTGGCTAGCAATGTCCAAACCTTCTTAAACTAGATTCGACAATTTTCGAATTATTATTTGCATTGTCTCGTTCCCACAGGCATTTTGTTTGTGTAATTAGAGGGCTGGCCAGTTAACTGAAGAAGGGTGACCGAGAAAAAACCGTGACACGGGGAACGAACTTCTAACACAAGTAGCTTATTATCGCTTTGAATTGTTATGGTCCTAAGCGTTGATTTGCGACGACCTCTGTGACGCAGAAGGTGGCAGGTTCGATTTCTGTTGCGGGACAAATGTTTGTACCTATGATCTGCAAATATTTGTCTCGGGTCTAGGTGTTTTCTGTGTAAAAGTCAAGTATTTCCCATAATATTATTTATTTATTTGCTGTTATCCCGCAATGTAATCGGCTTAGTTCTGTTAAAGTAGCGAAAAATATATGGAAACAATCTTCGAAACCATACGTTTGTCCTTGCTCCAATCTCGCTATAGGCGGTGCTCCACTTCTTTATGTAACACCTTTTTGATTTCGTCTTACTTGGCAGCCTTGAAGAGGCCTGAGTTATTGCCCTTGAAGCTTATTGAAATCAGTTATGACTTGTTGCTATGGGAAGGGTGGTCCCTTGTTACCTTTTGTCACGTATACGCTGTTAGCAGTCCTTCTCTTTCATTCCGACATTGGATGCTATTATTTATACAATTGGTCTTCCCTGTCCGTTCTAATTTTTTCCCCCACTTCATAACATACCATAAAGACACCGCGACCTTCGTTAAAATGAAATGATTCAAAGAGAAACAGTTACTACCTAGGCTTAGGCTTTTGAAATTCCATTATTTCCTGTCCGAAAACGTTTCAGTTGCTAACGGACCATCTTCCGCTCGATTTGCTATAAAGGTCACGCAGATTGCTGCTAAAACGTCGCTAAACCGCAGCTCTTCTAAAACGGAACAGATTCACTCCTACTCACCCTAACTGGTGGTGTTTTAATTTGCATGCCTAGAACAATATAAAATAGGACCAATTATTCGCCGTGAACGGTAAAATTGTACCTGAACTCAACAGTTCGGTCACTAAATATTGACTACATAGGTATCTGCAAGACAAGACTGAGCCTTTTGACGGGCTGATGTGATGATGATTCATTCGAGATCGGCCTCACACCTATAGCAGGGGGAGTGCCGCCCAGCCCACTTCATCTTGCTATAAGTAATCATTTTGGACTATGTACCCGTTAAAATGTTATGTGATGGCTTCTCCCTGTGTTCTTGAAGCGGGTCATTGATTCAACGTGAACCAATTTAACAAGCTAGGTACAATGTGGCTGGTAAGACAGGCACGCAAATTAAGCGTGCACCCCTACGCGAATAGGACCGCAGCTAAGCGCTCGTGGAATAGCTTATCTGTTAACATAAACTAGTTGAAGTAACGTTCAGCACGGTCAGCACTTCCTTTTAAGTGTTGTCCACCAGCACTTTACGAGCCAGCGCTTCAGCTGTGTATGGGATCCTTCGGCAGTTTAGAGTGGTCTAAAAGCAACGAACCTGTGATTCGGATGTAGGAACTCATGTTGGTATGCTTGAGGTACTGCGAGAATGGCGTATGAGTGGTTGTACCTATGTATTTTATAATTTCATTTATTTTTAAGTAATTTTAATTTTGTACTTTTTCATATTGTGCTTTTTAGTTTCTTTTTTTTCTCAATTTATTGTATATTATGTTATTTTTTTTAATAATTAGTGTAATTGGGTTTGTTCCGTTCTAATTAAATAAATAAAAGTAGTTACGAGTACGACGTTAGATAGTTTGGAAGCAGTGTCTTATTACGTGCGCAAATTCTAACCAATTTCAAAGAAATTGAGTTCACTCAAATTCAAGGTCTATGGAGAATCCGAAGGATAAGCGAAGGATCTTGAATTGTAGTCAAAGAGTTTTTAACACTATTTTGAAAAAAAAAGTACATTTATTAGAAAAAAAGTCGAAATGAATAAGCATGTTGGCCAATAGCGAACCTACGACCTTACTTTGCTACAAAGTAACACATACGGCCATGGACAGGGCCGTAGCCTCCATGTTTTATTCTCCATTGTGCTAAAGGGATTGGCAGCAGTTTATCTTGTTACGAGCAGCAGCGACGAACGTTCCAGATTTTATTATTTTGCAGAAATGCTTTTCTAAAATTACGTTTTCCTTGTCTGGTACTGCAATTCACAACTTCAATAACTTGGCGGAAGCTTGATGAGCATCGAATTCTGGCTGGTTGTGGGCTCGGATCTGGGTGACTGACGTAAATGGGATTTCCATTCGAGAAATAATGTCCGACTTAATTACGTGACTAGTAATTTATCTGTGTGCGCCTTTCCACGTGCTTTAAAACAATGTTCGATCGAATTTTAAACTTCCGCGAATCAATAGTCGAAGATATGTGATGTCGGATGTGCAATTGTATTTGTGCAGAATATAGTTAATCAATTTATAATTGATTCGAAAACTGTGAATCGTTGTCAAGGAAAAAAAAAACACAGGAGGCTTTCTACCTACCCAAGTAATAATAACACAGAGAAGGGCCTTTTTTTTAAGATGTCATCGAGACATAGCATAGGGACCTTTCTTACACTGTGTCGGGTTCGCGGGTTCGCGGGTTCGCGGTCGCCATTCGAGAACCGCTCTTCCTGACCAGGTGTCGGTTATAGAAGCCGTTCTGCCCTTATTGAGTTATCCGACCAGTTTACGTGGACAAATTACTTAATTATAAAGGAAAGCAAACTTTATGCAAGCAGTATAATAGCGCATGCATTTACTGTTGCGCGTGTGCTCCGCGATGTCCCGCTTCTATCCGGGGCGAAGTTGACTGATATAGCGTGCATTTATTATGGAAATTATACGGATGGAAGGCGAGGGAATGTGATAATCAATGAATCAATATGGATGTCGCTACAATCACCGTATCACCGTATCACCGTATCACCGTATCACCGTATCACCGTATCACCGTATCACCGTATCACCGTATCACCGTGTCACCGTGTCACCGTGTCGAGACAAAAGTATTTAATGAAGCGCCCGCAACTGTCGTTCTTAACAGATCAGCTAGGTTATCATTTTGGTGGGTGACCAGAGGTGGCATTTAAAACTGTGCGTTTTCGATGTTCGGTGGGGGGCACGTCAAGATGCTGGTCCCAGCTATCACAGTCGTTAAGCCATTAAAGCTCATACGAACGAACGTTCCCGTGGAAACTGTGTTACACAGGTTTTTAAAAGAAATGTCGGTTTGTTTGGAGTTGGCGCCTCGCCCATTTCTTTGAATTCCTAAAAAATATTTACCATCATAAGTACAACATTAAATTGGAATAGTTTTTTAGGCTATTTAGGATTACATTTTGTTACCAAAAATATTTTTGTGCGGAATACGTAACGTATTAAGACTAACTGTTTGATTCTTTTGACTTTTAAATCATTCTGTTTATTTTTAAGGTGGATTTGTTTTTTTTTTTTTGGCCAATTAGTAGGTACATAAGCAGACTCTCTTTGTTACCTTTATTTATTTATTTTCAGCTATCGAATGTGATCATATTCTATGTTTGTAAGTGTTATCATCATCATCATATCAATCACCAATAAAGTTATTTTAGGATCATTTGCCTTTTATTAATCCTGCCGTTTATGGTAATGTTTATAATTATCAAAGCGTCAGATCCCCCCCCCCCTCCCCCCTTCCCCGCTACTCTCTGACTCCAGCTGGTTCGTTGACCTCCTAAATACCTATGCTAAGGAGCAAGTATTACAATTGATAAATATTTTTGGAAAACATCGTAACCGAATGAGATTTCAAAAAGAAAGTTAAAATAGGTACAAGCATGCATTCGAAGTATTACTAAAAAAAGTTTTTTCATGTTTTCAGGATATCATGGTCAGGGCATGGACGCGGGCGGACACAATTTTGACTCCGGTTAGTTATTGCTTTCACACTACGATTATAATAATAATAACAACCCACCTTTGCCATAAGAGTACCTTCCTTAGTTTACTTTATTCACCTTTTGATGGCCCCTTAGCTTAAAACGTTATAATCCAATTAAGCGCTACCCTGAACTGTTTTTTTAAGTTACTAAGGATTACGGGAGAAGCAAAATGTTATAATGTTGAATGCATCGTTCGAGGGTGACGATGCATTCAGCGGAAGCGGAGTCGCGGCACGTTGCGTGAAACAAACAAACAGCCTTACATCATTCACACTTCCATTTCTAATTTGATATTTAATTATTTTCATTTATTACTGTTTTATTAATTTATTTCAGATATCCATAATTAACATAAAAAACACAGAAAATAAAATACAAAATAAATTATAAAATCAATCTCATTCGAGATCAATTTTTGTACTGCCTAGAATGACACACTCTTCATTCAATGGTACAATTAAAATCGTAATTTTTCGTACCAAGTGTACCTTGGAAGTTCGAATATTCAAGTAGTTTATGTTTACGTAGATACTGTTCACGGAACTTAATTTCCAAAAGTGTAAGACTTTTTGTAATATTACTGTATTTTCGTTGATTACAAAGACAGGAATTGAATGGAAAATGCCTATGTTGGATGGTATTGAGAAGCTGGCCACCGACAGTTGAAGATCTATTCTTATCGTGTTCATGAATGAAATCTATTTAAATGTACAGTTTTTACTGTACTGTACATTATGAACTTATTGCATTACCAATAATCGATGTGTCAGTTATTGCGGTTATGTCTTCGAACACGCTGGTATCCTCGCGACCTTCTTGAAATACACTCGTATTAATACACGGGTACTCTAATAATACGGAATCCCCATTAATGGATTCCGTATTATTAATGGAATTAGCCAGAATGCATTTCTATCTATTAAGCCATTTATTGCACACCAAAGATAATACAAAAACAAAGAAATTAGATAGTAGTTTTCTATGTATAAATTAACATGTGAACTATATAACATGTCGTGTTGATTATGCAGGTCAGCAACCACAGGAGCAGGAGCTGGCGACGAAGATGCTTCAGATCCAGTCGAAGAGGTTCTACCTGGACGTGAAACAGAACCGCCGCGGGAGGTTCATCAAAGTCGCAGAGGTGAACGTATGTCCGGCTTGAAGAGCAGCCTTACCGTCACATGTCAGGGAATCATGCCCGCTTGCTAGCGATTAAACTATGAGAGCTACCGAGCAACTTCTGAGTTCTCAGATGCGGCAATGGGTAGGCCAGACAGCTTACGAGCTGTCGGTTCCGCAACTAGGAAAGAATAACCTCGTACTTGATACCGTTTCTCGTGGTGCTAAATGAAGGAGGCTTACGTCCAGCAATAGGCTTCTTACAACTGTCGATGATCAGGTTGAGGATCACATAAGAACAGGCCTGTTCTTTATCTAATCGTACATTCCATTTATATCGATAGATCGGCGCAGATGGGCGGCGGAGTCAGGTATTTCTCGCGATGTCAACGGCTGCCGAGTTCCGCGACCACTTGTCTAGTTTCAGCGACTTCTACTCATCACTCGGTCCGCCTAATCCAGAAAATGTACCCGAGGACGGCAAGCTCAAATCAGAGATGATGGTCAAGGTATTTTGAACATTTCTCTTGATATAATAGTTACGTTAGCTTTACTTGGCGCAGCCGGACGGTTAATATTCACCACGCCTACTGTCAAGGTATTTTGTAAAAAAAAAAATTTTATCATTTGTCAACTGACTCAACTAGAATGTCTTGAGATGTCTATGCTCTTAGAGGGATAGTAATTTTATGTCATGTGTTCAACTCATTGAAGCTCACGTTTGTTCGTTCGTTCTGTATACAGGGTGTAATCGTTAAGTGTGCACAGGCGATTATTCCGTAACTATTGCAGATATCAAAAAACTTTAAACTGATATCGAAAGTACTTTACCTAATGAGTAAAATGACATTAATAACTTTTTAAAAATAAAACGAGAAATATCCAAAAAAAATACATTAATCACTCCCATACATTTAGTATGAGATAGTAGAAAGGTTTTAGTTTCCTTATTTTAAGTGGAATAGTACCTACTCATTTACCCTTGTCATTTTATAATTATGGACGATATGAAGGTATTAATGAATTTCAAGTAGATACACGTGTAGATTAATTATCTTACCACTTCAAATTTATAATAAACCTTGTTTCAATATTGTATTGATTTGAACTAGCTGAAAAGCAACATACTAAATAAAAACAAAAAGAAAGATACTCTTTGGTGTTCGTTCTAAATTCAAATTCTTTATCGCGGGTTCTCGTTCCCGCCAATTTATTGTATTTTTCAATTTGCGTTAATAATCGTGATTGTTGCATTTATTGATTGAAAAATGGCATATTCCAATACAGAAAAGAGGGACATGTTAAAAATGTACTACAAACATGATTGTAACAATAGGGCGGCCATTATCGCCTACAGAAGAGAGTACCCAGATAGAGAAGTTCCTTCTGGTACGTATTTACGTAAGTTGGATAACAATTTGATAAATTATGGATCTTTTAACAGAAAAAAAGGTTCGAGAACAAGAGCTCCGGAATTTGATAATGACTTAGATAACAATATTATTAACTACGTAGTAGATAATCCACAAGAATCAACGCGTTCAGTGGCCCGATCATTTCCAGTGTCCCACAATTATGTACACAAGTTATTAAAAAAACACAACTTCAAAGCATTTAAGATAAAACCTACTCAAACGCTGCACAATGATGATCCTGCTCGTCGGCTGGTCTATTGCAATTGGCTAGTCAATAATTATGTCGATGTAAGGTCAATTTTATGGACCGATGAAAGTAATGTTTCAAACTGCGGCATTTACAATAGAAAAAACTCGCATTATTGGTCAATTGACAATCCTCGCTTAACTACTGAAGTTAGAGCTCAGGTGCGATTCTCAATTAATGTGTGGTGTGGTATTCTTGGAGATCGGATCATTGGGCCATATTTTTACAGTGGAACCTTAAATGGACAGAGATATTTCTCCTTTGTACAAAACGATATGCCAAGTCTCTTAGAACCAATTCCAGACGATGAAAGAAGGTCGATAATTTTTCAACAAGATGGAGCACCTGCACATAATACAAATGTTGTAATGAATTTCTTACGAAACAATTATAATGGCTTAATAGCCAATAATAGTGCAACCCCTTGGCCTGCCAGATCCCCGGATCTCACGCCTTGTGATTTCTTCCTATGGGGATTTGTCAAAGACCACGTGTACGCTGAGAGAGTACACAGCCTAGAAGAGTTACAGAATCGTGTACGTCGTGCAATTGCTTTAATTACTCCGCAAATGTTAAGGAAAGTTCATTTAGAAACTGTAAATAGAGCTCGTCATTGTATTGCACAAGGAGGACGTCACTTCGAACATATGCTTTGAACACAAAATTTTGTACTTACTAAGAAATAAAATGTATGGGAGTGATTAATGTAATTTTTTTGGATATTTCTCGTTTTATTTTTAAAAAGTTATTAATGTCATTTTACTCATTAGGTAAAGTACTTTCGATATCAGTTAAAAGTTTTTTGATATCTGCAATAGTTACGGAATAATCGCCTGTGCACACTTAACGATTACACCCTGTATATTGGTAATCCGACACATCCAACATTTTGGTATTATCTATACATCTAGATGATCTGATAGGCTGAGAATCGATGGCCCTGAAAAGAGCCGCGTGACCTTGCAGTGTAAGGATTAAATTGGTGTTTCGCTCGTGTGCAGGACAATCGTCGGTACTACCTGGACCTGAAGGAGAACTCTCGCGGGCGGTTCCTGCGCGTGTCGCAGACGCTGTCCCGCGGAGGCCCGCGCTCGCAGGTGGCGCTGCCGGCGCAGGGCATGATCGAGTTCCGCGACGCTCTCACCGACCTGCTCGACGACTTCGGAGTCGACGACGCGCAGTGAGTCCCCTCTTCACCTTATCACTGCTGGGATCGCAGACGCAGTACTTGATCTGATCTGTGATAAACTCGATGAGACAACAGCGATCTGAATCTCGATATCTATATGAGTTAAGTTATCTGAGACACATCAAGCTCTAACTCTCAGATATTTAATATGTCCAAATCAAATGCATGATCTATAATATTCTTCTTTCCTTTTTTTGGCGCTTCCAATGAATGTGTGTTGTGTCATCATGTTGTATATCTGCGGTGGCAGGTATAAGGGCGAGCTGCCGGAGGGGCGCCATCTGCGCGTCGACAACAAGAACTTCTACTTCGACATCGGACAGAACAACCGCGGCATCTACATGAAAGTATCGGAGGTGAGTCTCGGCACGTCGTCGCCCGCCAACTGCTGCATGTAGATAGCCCCTTCAAAAATACTCAAAAAATAACATACAAAAAATTACAATTACAAAATTACAAAAAATATGTCAATTTTTAAACGTTCAGTTTGACCATTTCCAGGTAAAAAGCAACTTCCGTACTGCGATCACGGTCCCGGAGAAGTGCTGGGGGCGGTTCCGCGACATCCTCAACGAGTACTGCGAGAAGATGTGCCGCGCCGTGCCCCTCCCGCCTCCCCCCGCGCCCCACGCCGTGCCGCATCTCCCCCCACACCTGCCCCCGCACCATGATGACACACAGGTAACATGTGCCGCGACCCCCCATCTGCCCCACGCCGTGCTTCATCCCCCCCACACCTGCCCCCGCACCATGATGACACACAGGTAACATGTGCCGCGACCCCCCATCTGCCCCACTCCGCGCCGCATCCCCCCCCACCTCGCCTGCTGCTCGGACTTAACTGCTACTCGACCAGCAATTGCCTATTTCGCGGCATCTGCAATAATGTACTATTACCAACTTCCCGTTATTTGAAGTCTGTTTTGATATTTCCAGGACACATTTCCGGGCAGCGCTCCTACTCGGATTTGATTGGAGAGCTCACCCCCCGACCGCCGACTTGCAACTCCACGCCGACCGACGTCTGTCTACCCCTCCTCACTACACATCATACACATACAAACATACATACAGAGGGGAAACAGCGAATCCACATACATTGCCAACTACATCATTTTGAGAAAAGACAGAGTTAGATACTCTATACATCTTATTGCGGATATTTCAGTCTCCTGTCAATGTCAAAATGAAAGCTATTACTAATTTACGAGTGTAATTTTGATGTTCCTGACTAAACAATACATCAAAATAGATACAAAACCGTCAGTAAAACAGCGAACGACGGTTATTGAGCGCAGACAGTGCGTCGGTTTAAATGCTTGTATATATTAGAATTAATAGGTTATATATTCGACGCTACAAATATCAGGACATTTTTTTTTTCAAAATTATCGTAGCGATCGCTACACTCAATCTTAGGGTCGGGACACACCGAACGCGAGCGATATTGCTTCACCGCCAGAGTACACCGGGCGAGTTCGTTACACCGGCCTAGTTCGTTATACTGGCCGAGTTCGGTACACCGGGCGAGTTCGGTACACCGGGCGAGTTCGTTACACCGGCCGAGTTAGTTACACTGGCCGAGATCGGTAAACCGGGCGAGTTCGGCATGCCCGCATTCTCTGTCTTCCGACGACATAGTTGTTAAGGTATTGTGATAAAAAAAATATTTGAGCTTTATTTTATTTTTCTCGTAATCAATCAAGTATTAATAAGTAGCGTCGTGGGAGTCTGTCAGTCTGTCAGTCTGTCAGTGATGTCGAACCGTTTCACTACAATGTGGTACTAACGTTTGCAATTTCACACATTTATAATTGTTGATTCATTCATTGTGATAGGAGGGAACGGACGCTGCGTCGCGGCAACGGTCCGATGCAGCGATCCGAGTATCGGAGTGCCGCGAGGGAGGCAGAGCTGACGGCCGAGTCCCCGGCAGGCCGGCTCGGCCGAATGAATTTAAATTTCAAAATTATTTTACAATTATTTGTGGCCTTAATTTTAAATAATGCGCCTATGAGGGGTCGATCGAACTAACTTTAAGCTTTGAGCTTTATTTTTATTACTTTTTTGGCTAATTCTTTTATATAAGGTTTCTTTGGCATGTTCTTTGAAATTTCAATCGATTAATATGGTATTTATACGGGATGGATGGATGGCGATGACGGAATTAAGATTCCTTGGAAGTCATGTTTTTTTGTTGTGTTTGCCATTATGCCAGTTCTTTGATGTAATTTGACATTGTAAATTTAAATCGAGAACTTAACTGGCGTTACTAACGAACATAATAAAGAAACCACTTGTCTAGTTTGTAAGTGTATGTGTTTTTTTATATTAATTATGAAATATTAGTTTTTTGTCCGTTTACACTCGATGTATGTACATACAGCTGGCTGGGGTGAGTGCGCGAGCTCGTTCCGTTCCTGAAACGTACTTTATGTTGAAGAAATAATATCATCTCTTATACATTGTGATGAAATTGTTTTCCTCGTTTAATAAGAGATACAGTTGGTATGTTCCATGTTTCTTGACAACCAACGTCATTGGTACTAATCTCAAGAACAGTTTTAATAAATGTAATACGCATCTCTGAAAGTTCTACCAAAACACAAAGTATTTGAAGCTATGTATTTAGCGATGCATGCCAGTATGTAGAGTATGTAGTATGTAGTACGCAACGGAACTAGCTCTGAACTATAAAAGACACCGGGTGTTTACAGGGGTACATGGGTTCAGGGGTACAGGGATCGGTTAAACATCAAAATGTATACTTATCAAAGATTATTTTCATCAGAGACAATTTTGGTTCCGCGGACCCTTTGACAGTATCTAGGAACAACTTTCAACATAAAAAAACTTACATAAAAAAGCTGTGTTTAGTTAATCTACTGTTTTCAAATAGTAAACAGATTTAGTATGTATTTTTAATATGTTCCATTTCACTGTTTTGCTACTTAATTTTTTTTAAGTAAGTATTTGAGTGGTGACCGCGTCCAGGGGGTAGGTTGAGTGCGGGTTTGTAAACACCCTGTGTGTTGGTTTGTGAACTATTATTTAGTAATGAGCCTTCAAGCATATGTCCGGGTGACACCACCACATTCATTTAGTAATGAGCCTTCAAGCATATGTCCGGGTGACACCACCACATTCATTTAGTAATGAGCCTTCAAGCATATGTCCGGGTGACACCACCACATTCATTTAGTAATGAGCCTTCAAGCATATGTCCGGGTGACACCACCACATTCATTTCACGGGTTTTGTATCTTATGCTTGGTTTACGCACCTTGGGTTTCAATAACAATAACAGTAACCGGGTGACGTCCCGTTTATCCTTGGCATGATGACAAAGTTTAGACATTATTTCAAGAAAAAACGAGTCGTCATCATTTGACAACTGTAATTGGCATCATACAGAAGGTTGCTGATAATACTCCACAAGCCAAATAAATGTATGAGTATGTATGTATGTATGTATGTATGAGTGCGCGGGTCGCAGCAGCGGCGAGTGCAGGACTAGAGCGGGCGTCGGACCTGCCTTTACTTTACTAATGTATCTGTGCTTTTTGGTTGTCTCCCTATAGTTCGCTCTGTCGTTCACCTGGCTGAACTAGAGATGTACGTGTGTCTCCCTCTGATTTACCGAGGTAGATACTATTGCCACTTAATTTGTCTTTTATTATTAGAATTCAGAGTGATTCAGACACCATTTCTAACTGAAATATTGTTGATCTATTTTTCATCCCTCAAATGTCGGTACCTCGTGGACACTATGCGTGTTTAAGCGCGCGCGAATCACACGAGAGGTTGATGGTTCGATCCCCGCCGACGTTGATGTTTTTTGGAGATTTTAATATTTTTTTGGGATCTTATTTAATATCTAGTTCACCTAGGTCGAGTACAGGGTGTGCTAGTGGAAGAGTTTTTTTGTTTTTCTTTATTTCGAGTGTGATGAGTGAATAGCAGGGGGGTGACAATGTCTCGCCCGTTGGCGGTAGTATGCCGTCCGCTTTACCTAGTGTTGTCTCTGTTCGTATTCACTATGCTTTTTTCATTTAAATAATCAACTGACAGCGAAAAATGGTATTGAATATGAACAACATGTTACGAACATACTTAAATAGCTAAAGAGTCGCAAAGCGATGCTTGAGTTCCATAATTCCTATATCTGAGTCACTGTAGCTGTAAGCGATGAAACCACGTGGATGTTTCACTTCTGTAAGTTTAATGCAAGTTGTATATGTTTTTTGTTAGCTTATCGCTTAATATCGCTTCAGTCAGCCGCACCTGTCGCGGGCCTTGCGAGCGCGATTCCTGCTTCCGATCTGTACCCACATAGGTACATGACAGCGGCTGGCGCTGTTCGTAAAGTTAGTTCGTGATTTACTCCTTGAATATTGTATTTGCACATCAGGTCATCGTCTACTCCGCATGAAGCAGGGACCGGTGTTGCATCGCGTGACCGTTTCTATTATTATACTTTAGAGAACTTACTCAGTTAACAAGTCTGCGTTGCACAGGCCTGGCCCGTGAATAACAACTTAGTATCGAGATCTGCAGATGCATTACATTTAAATAAAATAGTTTTATCTTTCACTTTAATAGAAATAGTCGGATGTGTTAGATTGCATCCTCGACGAGCGACGCGAATCTTGTTCAAGATGCATTCTGACGTGTTCTAGCATAATTTACAATACATCTTTCTGTGACCGTATAAATATAGAAAAAAACAAAAGTTGTAACGTCCGAAAAAAATACAAATATTAAAAAAATACCTATTTAAAAGATTCACTTCTATACGAATAATTGTAGAAGTATATGAGGCGCGGGGCGGCGCGGTGTCATCCTATAAGTAAGTTAAGACTTAGGGAGTTGTCAGAATGGAATGAATGCTAGAGCTGTATAGGTATATAGATACGTATATAGGTGTAACAGAGTTCTGTAGGTGTTAATGTAAGTTCCGGTGGATCCCGTCGAGTGGCTTTGCTTTGTTGTGGTCGAGTGGTCGCGTGTTTCAGAAGGCTCGCGCGGGGGCGCCCCACTCTCTCGCTTCTCATTCTCAGGGGGCGCTCCCCCGCAATAATGGCTTAATTTTAAAACAACATTATGGTACAAAATGTAATTTTAGTTCCATAGATGTTTAAGATCCAGAGTCTATATTTAGAATATTTTAAAGTATTGAATCCTCCCGCCGGTTTCCGGTTTAAAATCTGTCAATAATTACAAATTATATTTAAAGAATTATAAAACATGAAATGTTTAATATTAATGTTGTGAAGCTAGAGTGAGTTCAATTCGTAAGCAATAATCTAGTGAATAGTGTGTTGTGGATTCTTCGGATCGGTCGGAATCTTTGTTTAGGATAGATCGGCGGCTCCTTTCTTCTCTGTACTTATCTTACTGTTCTTACGAAGCAGTTTCTCTCACAATTTGGCCAAATTTAGGCACTTTTATAGTTTCACGCTAAGGTTCTAAGCTATTCAGTCCTCTAGATTTGTTTTGGGGTTCGATTCCCGCCGGTCGGTCGTTGACAGCAGAGCTGCAACTGTGAGCTCGCCTCCTCTCCAGCTCACCCTCCCCTCCATCCTCCATCCTCGTACATCATCCAATATCCTGCTGCAGGATTAACTTGTTCCCTCTCTGCATGTTACTTTAGTGTAGATTATTGTGTTCATCACATCTCATTTGACCTCCTTTCTCGTTTTTTACGTAAGCTTTCCTGGCCTTTTTAATATTTTTAGCCATATTTGAAAAAGGTCGTTGCTTGTCGGGTTGTCGTGTTCACTTTGCAGCCTGTCGACTGTCGTTTTGGTCAATTACTACATTTATTGATAGTGATTCATTGTAATAGCCACGCTTCTGTCACACGCCCTTATTGAACTGTTCGATAGGATTATCTCAGTAGGCACCTGTCGAGGGTAGCTAGCTCTTCCTATGCTCGCTGTCCGTTCTTCTGTTAATCTGCTGAATCTGATTTGTCGAACTGTGTTCTTTCTTGTTACCAGCTAGTTAACAGCATCTTGGTAAATGCAATTAATGTAATCTTTAATCTGTCTGTATGGGTCTGTATGTCAATAGACCTTGTGAAAAAGCTTAGCTTTTTTATACGCATATACCTCATTGTTGATTCTTTAATAGTTTAATAGTTTATATGACAGTGGAGTTCTGCCTGTTGATCTGTTGATCTCAATACAAATTGACGTCCAATTGCTTGTTCTTAAATACCTCATTTTCGTGGGAGTGTGACCGAAGCGCCGCCCGCCCCCGCCCCGGCCCCCGCCCCCGCCCCCGCCCCCGCTAAGTGTTTATTCATCTAGATACGGATCGAATCGACTAAGCTAAATAAAATAATAAAAAACAGTAAAAAAAATATTCAGAGTTATAATAGTACGTTAGTTTTAATTCTATTTCTGATATTAATTGATGTTTTCCTAAAAGATAGTTTATCTGTACGTTACGTTTGAACAGCAGCGTGGGTGTCAGCGCGTAGCATCCGTCGCACGCACCTACCAACACTACCAACAACACCAACAACACCAACACTACCAACAACACCAACACCACCTACTCTACAACAATGCTTATGTACACTATTACACCGTTTGTTTTCAAACTGATCCAGAATATATAGCATCGTGACGTGAAATCTTACTGATTAAATAAAGGGGTTTGATCACTTAGAAAAGAACATTGAAAAGGTACCGAACATGTAAAATCTAACTTAGCATTTCACTTTATTTTTCCGGTAAGATTCTACATCAAGTAACCGCCATTATAATGTAATAATACAAAATATAACGAATAACCTCAAAATTGATATATTTTTACAAATAAGCAATACCACAGTACCTGAAAGTATATGAAAAGATGTAATATTAAAAGATGATATTGAAATAGAACGGAAACAATCGTGGTTTGACAAAATACGAAATAGTGTGCAGTTTATATCCGCAACACATGCAGGATGACATGTAAAGATTGGTTCATAATTATGTATCTATGTTATTTTATTTGAATGATTACTAGCTTTGGGAAATGGAAACGGGATTCGACGTCGACAAACTTTCGTTTTGTAATGTAACATGCTGACTGAAAACCGATTAATTTCTTCGGAAATATTCGGTGATCGGTCGGATAAGTCGGCGATTGACAGGTTATGGACCCAGGACAGAACGATTGCTTTCGACTTTCGATTGAACTGTGAAAGTAAAGATGGCGGTCGCGACGTTCTGAGCCCGTTAGTGTAATGAACGGTTGAAGGGATCACATGCGTGGTGATAAGAGTAGCTAGGCATCGATGTAACCGCCGAGGACAGATCCCGACGCAAGCGAGCGCTGACAAGACTGATGTCTTTTTAGTGGCGTCTTTTGACGCCTTTTCGAGCTGTCTATTGCTCTCGGAATCTGCTCACGGCGGAGTGAATGAATTGTAAAGGACGTGCCATACACGTGGAGAGCGGTTGGCGGCGCTGAACTTTGTACCAGCGCCGCCAGCCGCAGAACACTACGAGGTTAGATGTATTTAATTTTTTTCTCACATTGGCCACGGTTGGGTGTAGAATTGGGGGTAGCCACTGTCAGAAAAAAAATGGATTTGTAAGATAGAATACCCTTGTACGTCCAAGAGGAATGAGAATTTCGGTTTCGTGTCATTTTAACCTGTATTGGTAACTTTTTTCAAGTATGAGATAAGCGCGCTCGACTCTGCGATGGGACGAATGGTTCGCTCGTTCGCGATTGTTCGTTCGTTCGGAGTGGTGGGGCAGTATGTAGGCTAGCGTTCGGCAGGCTATCATAGCGTCGAACGGACGTGAATTTGACGAGTAATAATACCACGGGACGATGGGTTGAGGTGATCTAATACTGCCAATCGATTGTAGTTTATATGTAATGGATAATGATTTGTAGAATAACGATTTTGGATAATTATGTATAGTATCGGGATGCGGTGGCTTGGTGTTGTTCAAATATCCATGCAGCGACGGAACAGCGGTATTTGGTTTTATATGGCCTACTCTCATCTCATAATCTTGACCGTAGATGTGTAGTCTGAGTGTTTGGACATAATCAGCCACCTTGTAAATGTTTTCCTTAGGAGAGGCAATGGGTACATACATATTGTGTTCTGTAGTGTATCTACCGAACGACAGGGCGTTGTTTAGATAGGTTTGCACGGGGCGCGTCGATGTCGAGTGTTGTCGCGCGACGCCATCTTGTATGCGGCGCGAACGCAAAATGGCGTGACTGCGTTGTAATAAAGGGCGGACGATCGTTCGCAGGAGCCGAGTTGTAAAAACTAGATTGCAATATAAATGTTGGTTGTTAAGCTTAGTGGTGACGGGATATTGGGTGTTGTGTATGGAGAGAGTGAGTCGGACTTGCAAGGCGGTATCTATTCAACGAAATTTCTGATTCTCATCTCGTCGATCGAGAACTTTCTAGGTTCCCCAGAATCGTTTAGACTCCCCGAATGCAATGGTTAGGTGGTAATTTTGATATCGTGTAGAACTGTGGGACTGACATGGCTCATGTGATGAGGATAAATTATTTTGGACTTATTTCTTTTTAAAATTGGAAATTTCTCAATTCGTGTATGACACGGCTCGCTTCTTGAGACTGGTTCGGTGTGAGGCGGAGGCGACCTCTGCCGGCGAGAGGACGAACGAGGCAGGTCGCCCTCCGAGGCGACTTGCTGCGCAATATACAAGTTTTATAAGAAAACAATGAACGTAATTAACGGTTAAGGGGACTAATGGAAATAAAACATTTGTAAATTACGCAGTAAACGCGCCAGGTGAGATTAGTATCCAAAGATTGTATAGTGTGATGTATAACTTCCTATAGGTTTATTATTATACTTACTTACTCGTATATTATACTTGTTATTTTACTATTATTTGGCACTTGGTATAAAAAATGTCTGAGATCTCCAGATCGAATTTTGGATGTAAAAAATAAATCAGATGGCAGTCACCTGAACATAGAAGGAAAAATACTCGAAATGAAAGGGCAAGGTTTATATAAAGTTTGTAAAGTTGTTGTTTCGATACGTATTTAAAATGGTTTGGAATGTTTGGTAAGGAAATCTACGCTCGCGCAATGAGAACTAAAAGTTTGCTCAGCAATTCTCGACTGTAAGCGCGAGCGTAGAGGGTTAAAAATCGGTATGGATAGGGTGGCAGTCAAACTGCAGCGAGAAGATGGTGCTTGTGTGTACTTACGATGGATATCATTACCTATTATTTTCTATTAAAAAGTAATCTGTAAAACGTCTTTATTTGTATATGAATTTTTCTTTTAATTCAATTTTAAAATTGTAAACGCAACACGTTCGCGCCTTTTCGAATGTTGTACCGCCATCTGTTGGTCGTTGGAGTTACATCGCGGGCGTGTTGCGTGGAGGTGAGCCGTTGCATGACGTGTTGCATGCGTGTCGCCGGGCGTGTTGCATACGTGTCGCATGCGTGTTGCATACGTGTCGCATGCGTGTCGCCGGCGCGGGACGGACGCTCGCTCGACATACACAAGGCGGAATATTGGTGCGCGGCGACACAGTCGCGCTGTATGTAGCGAAAAGTTTTATTGAATAAATGGTGAAAAATAAAGAAATCAAAAAAATCTTATTTTCATTTTTGCGTTCATAGTTGAATTTGTATAATGTCGTAGCCAAAACGTCTAATCTGCATTATTAAAGGGGTTGCCTTTACAAAATCGCGCTCAAAAGAGCGCTAACTAATTCGTCGTATTGACGTCCAGCCTGCTAAAATATGACAGCTTAGTGTCAGTACGCTTTAATGTTGCCCGGCTGGCTGTTCAGGGTATTTATGAGTATTGATAACACTCAGATGGGTAGGCACACAGTATAATATAATTATTACAAACATTTAAAACTAACTATGACACGCTATAAAAGTTAACACACCGAAAACCAAGCCAACTCTATATTGGTAGGTATGTATGACGAGTAATTTGCCTATGGAAAATTACTCGTCAAAACGCGCGGGACGCCGCACTTCTCTTTTCTTCCGCTTGAGGGCGCTAGGCGTTGGATCATAAAGCGTTACGATTGGCGCCGATCTAATGTCACTGCCACTCACACGGCATGGTCCAACTAATTTGCTGGGTTCAATAGAGTAATTAGGTGAACGACTAGGGCTCCGTGCTACACTCTCCCCCTCCAAGTTGGGAACACGCCCCCGAGTCCAACGTAGGACTTAAAACACGATGGCGCGGTCTCCTCTTTAGGTCTTTAGGTCTGACGGGGACTGTGGAACTCAGTGGAGAGGTGAAAGGCGTTAAATCAGTGCTATGATACTTCCCTATTACATCGTCAGAGAGGTCAGTGAGAACAAAAGTCGTAGGGCTCGAAATCTGCTTGATACGATAAGGACCATCTCGCCTAAGCATTTCGAGTTATAGATACCTTTAGATGCGTTACTAAGATCGTGCATCCTAACCAGAACTAAATCTCCTACATTGTACTTAGGTTCTTTCTGACGACAGGCATCTGCTACTTCTTTACGAATGTCCTGACTCTTCTCTACACGTTCTCTAATATGAGAACATCAGTGAGAGAGGTAATAAATGAGATAAGGTGACCTGAGGAACAAAATTATCTTTGTCCAAGATACTACGCAAGTCATGATGTACGTCAAACGGTGTTCGTAGTTCCCGTGCAAAGGCTAAAAATGCAGGTATCTTACCAGTCGTGGAGCAAACAGCGCTGTTCATTGCAAATCTGATGTGCGCTAAGCGTTTAGGCCAGTCAGTGTGAGTCGTCTTAACTAATATGGAGAGTTGTACCTTAAGATCTCGATTTTTGCGCTCGGCAGGGTTAGCTTCTGGATGATATAAGGGTATAAGCTCCTGCTTAACACCCATCAAATGCATGCATGACGGCAGACACAAACTGTGTGCCGTTGTGGCGGCCACCCATATCGGAGTAAGTACTCTTCCAGGAGTACTCTTGAGCAAGTCTCGGCGGTAGCATCAACAAGTGCAAAAGTTCTACCCACCTTGTAGCTACGTCTTCGATTAGAAATATCCATCGCTCCCCCTGGTCTCCTGTTGGTAGCGGACCAAACAAGTCGATCGCTAGGACTTCCCCTCTCTGTTGAAGTACAGAAGTGTGTAACAAATCCAGAAGTACCGGAAAGTAGTACCGTCCTCTTAGTCGCTGCAGAGTCCTTTCTACTCCTTGATTTCCAGCGGTGGGAGAATCATGGAGCTCTTTTAGTATATCTTCCCTCATAGAATTCCGCACTACCAGCTGGGCCTCTTCAGAATCAAAATCTGAATCGTAACGGTAAAGTACGCTACTAGATAATACGTACCCTCGTTCTAACCATAGATTAAAGGTAAGTTCGTCAGGATTTTCAAGGTCCTGTATAATTTTTTGAATGTCCGGGTCTTCTAGTTGAGCAGCACTGCACTTACTCGACGATAAGTGGCATTGGGTAAGCATCAGTTTCAGTTACTGCATTTAATCGGCGGTAATCCACGCCAAATCTTACCTTACTATCTTTCTTTGGCACGAGCACGGCGGGAGAGGTCCAGACGGACTCGCATTCTTCAATAATGCCGTCCTCAAGCATTTTCTCCAACTCCACTTTCATGACCTCCTTTTTGGCGGGAGTGAGGCTTTAGGGAGGGACGGATATTGGAGGATGGTCGCCCGTGTCGAGCATGGTCGCCAGTGTCTCCTCACGCAATGCATCACGCATTGCGTGAGGAGTTGGTTCCCCCTGTGCAGCAAAAATATCGCCGTTGTTCTGTAATAAATCTGACAATTGCTGTCTTTCACCATCACCAAGCATAAGCCCTTCATCATCGCGCAAGAAGTCAGCAACAGAAACAGGCGTGCACGGTTTGGGAACCTCGTACTGTAATGGGTACGTCACATGCATACCAGAAAAGTGCCAAGTTGATGAAGCGAAATCGAGTACAATACCCGCCTTTGTCAAAAAATCCATTCCAAGTAGCGTCTCATTATTGTGAGCATCAGGGAATATAGTAAAATCAAGGGTTACTGACCTTTCCGGGGTTATTCTTACTTCCAACGTAGTGAGCAGCACTTTTCGAGTGCGCGCGGAACCATCTGCTAGCCTAACTCGAAGAGTAGTTTCTTCACATGGATGGTTGTGTTTAATAATAAAGTCAGTTTATATAATAAAGCACCAGCAACACTGCTCTTGGCCCCTGAGTCCAATAAGGCTTTTCCTCTTACACCTAAAATTTGGACACTCAAAGTAGGTCTCAATAACCTAGTCTGTCGGCCAAATGAGTCATTCTGGAAATTATTTTTGTCATTAGGATTGACCGTGGAAAAATGTCCCCAACTTCCCATGTATGGCAAGTTCCCATACTTACCGGAGCTATGGTCACTCTACATTTTGGTGTTGTGGTCACCCTACTTTGGGTACCTGATTTGGCCGCACCATCAAAAAAACCGCATAGGTATCTCGCAAGCACTAAACCTATCGTTAATAGTGTTAGGACCTAAACTAGACCTTATTTGTGACCTAGCATTGTTTTCACCTTCAATACCGAAAAAGCGTTTAGGGAGAATTACTTAATAAGAAGTAAAAACAAAATCTATTTTTGTTCGAAGATAAATTATTATTGCCGTCAGCGGCCGCAGGTCGTGTCGCGGGAAAGAGGGTGTCGCGTGTAGAATAACGTGCGGGCACGCCGGTGTTGTTGTTAGAGCGAGGCTCGTGCTTTGGCGACAAACGTTCTCTGTCTCTGTTTTCTCACTGAGACCTTGAGACACTGAGGCTGAATAGTTCCATTTATATTCGATGTGGCGGTCGACTGTCACCGAAGGCGTTGCGTAGTGACGTCACGGCGTCGCGCCAGGAGGTGATGGTAGACTTGATGCCCTGCCACCAGACTGCTGTATCTCCCGTTACCAGCATTGACAACCCTCGTAGGGCGTTTTCGTCACCTACGCAGGCGCATTCTTTGTAAGATTCCACGGCATCGATGAAATTATCGAGCGAGTCGCTAGGCCCTCCGCTTCGTATCGCGTCTTGCATAACGCGAAGTTCCCAAGGTGGAGAACGGGCATCGACGCTGCGGCCGGTGAGGGGGGCTCCGGCAGCGTCGGTGATAACGACTCGCGACGAGACTCGTGCTTGAGAATTCGGTCGAGTAGGCGTTCGAATGCTGTGGTATGAGTTTGCTGTAACGTCGCCATGATGGACGCCAAATCGTTGGCGGTGAAAGAAGTTGGCGTCGCCGTTGCAGAATCCGTATCAACTTGTTTCGTTGCATCTTCAAAGTCGGATTGACGACGTGATTGTCGGCGTGTACGTGGCATAGTAGCGTAGGTAGTTATCGCGGGAATCACTGTTCACAACAAAGTTCACAGGCCCTCGCTTGGGCAGCTAGTTTAATGTTGCCCGGCTGGCTGTTCAGGGTATTTATGGGTATTGATAACACTCAGATGGGTAGGCACACAGTATAATAAAATTATTACAAACATTTAAAACTAACTATGACACGCTATAAAAGTTAACACACCGAAAACCAAGCCAACTATATTGTTAGGTATGTATGACGAGTAATTTGCCGCGGACCATGCCGCGTGAGTGACAGTGACATTAGGTCGGCGCCAATCGCGACGCTGAATGATCCAACGCCTAGCGCCCTCACGCGGAAGAAAAGAGAAGTGCGGCGTCCCGCGTGTATTGACGAGTAATTTTCCATAAGCTACATGTGGCGATTCGATTGTTCACATGCACATCGCTAGTGTGGTAATGTCCCATCCCTAATGCAAAAATGGCCATATTACTTTTTCTGCTCTTTTGCTGACAACCGGTGTTTTGTATAGTTTCCTGATTATTGATGTGTGATATACTAATAAACAGTTGTGCCTACGTGAAATTTGGACGAATGTTTTATTGCTCAACGTAGGGGACAAATTTCCCTCATACATACCTTCCTAGATGGCTTGGTTTTCGGTTTGTGAACTTTTATAGCGTGTGTTTGTAACATTTAAAACTATCTATGCTATGACACGCTACATCAAACCGGGCAACATTAAAATACGAAATATTAAAAAGAACAAGACTTTTTCTACTGCTTTATGGAAGTTGTCCCCTTTCATTTTTTCATTTGCCGCGGGATAAATGTTTGCTTCTACAAATATTTGTCTTAGGATCTGGGTGTTTTCTATGTATAATATGTATGTATTTACAAAAAAAAAGTATATAAGTACTAAGTAGTATATCAGTTATGTAGTTATAACCTTAACACAAGTTCTGCTTACTTTGGGGCTAGATGATGCTGTGTGAAAAATGTCCAGCATTCTTTATTTATTTATTTCTGATCAGATTATACGAGTCGGCGACTCTCAAATTCAACTCTAAATTTCAATCAAAAACATCCCGCTCTGATGCCTAAAAATAGGGACATCACTGAAATAATTGTAGATTGGTAACATCGTGAAAATAGTCACGCTGGTCCTCAATTACTGATGTCAATATTGCGCCAGAAATATTGTTTTTTATCCGCTAGACGTTTAGTGCGCAACCGTATTCACAAATGTGTTCGTTGTTTTAGGCTTAATCCTGTTTATCCCGCCATGACAGATTTGCCCAGCTGTCGCGTAGAACCCTAGCGTCGGATCTCAGTTCCGCTACGTTTTTGGACGCATTCAAGCGCTTCTTATCTAGACGTGTCCCGTGCAACTTTATACAGTGACAATGTCACAAACTTTATCACATCGCAATCTTATTTGAATGTGAACTGCCGTTCACACCCCCTGAATCGTGATTATATTCCCGGATGTAAATAATAATAATCAATTTCATTTATTCAGACAACTCAGTCCATTTTGTTAGTATAATTTAAAACTAGGTTAGTAGGTAGGTACTTAATAACTAATAGCGATTTGGTCCTCTGGATGAGTTTCCATATCCATACCAGAGGACAACCAAATTGTTCTGCAATCGCATTTAGTATGCTGTTACTGCTCCCGCGGAGTCTGATCAGCAATGAGGCTGTTTGCGCCAGATGACGTCGAAGGTGTCGGTGCGCGCCTCGGCGTACATACCTGACGCGCTGCAGGTCGAAACCCAAACTGAGCGTCATGCAACCTAAGATGCCTGTTTAAGTTAGAATTAAGCACACTGTCAAGTACTTTTGCCACAATCGACGCCAGTGACATAGGCCTGTAGTTAGATTTATCGGACACGTCTCCAGTCTTGCTTTTAACAATGGGTACCACCAGAGTTCGCATCAAGTCTGGAGGTAGGTACGAATGACATGCATAAATTGAACAGCATTGCGAGTACTCGGGTAAGATGGAAACCAGCATGCTTCAGGTGCTCGATGCTGAGCCCATCGTGCCCCGGAGACTTCCTTCTTGTCATTTTCCTAACAAGTACCTACCTACCTAGTAAAGCTACGAAAGAGCTACTAGAGTGCGCTACACGCACATCACCAAACGTATTTTAACAAGAATAACAGATGTCGCTTTGTAGCTAGGGGGTTCAAACTCATAGTTACTGTCAACATTGCATAGATGTCGCCATGTCCCTGTAGTTATATTTTTATATTCTTTGCGAGCGGAGTCTCGGTCAAAGCCCTAGATTATTGTGAATTATGACCACGTCATAACAAATAAGTAGATACACGGAAGTCAAGCTTTATAATTTTTTTTATAATATTAAGCTATAAGCGTTGTATATACTTAAGTTACTTTAGTTACCAAAGTCCCAATGTTTAGTTTTGTACTGATTGATACCAATCACGGCAATTATTATATTGGACGGTTTGAAGTCCGATAAAAATCTACTCATCCATTAGCACCGATGATCTCTGCCAGATATCGCTAGCATCCGACTGATGATCGACGAATTCTGCGATAATGCAGGGAGGGCCTATCTCGGTACTGAAAGGCGGTAGATTTCAGATAGGGGGCGCTTTCACACTTGACTATTGAGGGCACCTTTATATCTCGACTGCTGTACACTACAGTTTCTACACACATGGTTTTATAAACCATCCGAATCAGATCCGGCTCGGAGGATGCTAATAAAATACAGTTTTTTTTAACAAATGCCACTGGTCAGCCTAAGGACAACATAATCCGAATCGACATTTCCCTCGTAACTAAAGAGATCACTAATATCACAGATATTAAAACAGTAGGTATTTTTTACGCCCATAATCCTGACCACACGAGGATTCACTGTGTCGTAGGTATCAGGAACTAAGAGTACCGTGTGACCACAACACTCAGACCTGGAATAAATATCTGCAGAATGTTCTGCATATGCAAATATTTGTCCCGCAGCGATACTCGAACCCGCATCTCTTGTTTCGCTGCTGGCTTATCGCCTACCGAACCACAGAGGTAGAATTTAATTCCAGAAGACTCATTATTTTTCTTACCAGAACGGATGATAACGGCCTGTCTGTCGGTGCCTACCCTACCCGCAACCCCTACGCCTCACCCGCAGCTGACTCGAGGGTCATTCACCAGACTTTGATCTTATTTCCCTATTACAACAGTTTGTCTAATTGAATTGACGAGGGCTCGCAAAAGTGTTCACGTCAATAGATGGGGTTAGTGGAGAGGTTCTGATGATTGTGCGTGCTGCGATCAAAGGCATGTGAAGGAGTTATCAATTATTATTCAGTCCCTTGTCGGTATGTAGGTAAGCTCGCTGGAGCTCTGAATAAGCTCATCGATTCTGTTAAAGCCGACTGACAGCTTTCCGTGCCCTCTTGTAGGAAAGCGCCCAGTTGTAGATCGCTAACACTGCAGCATCCAACTTTGAGTTCACCAGGTTTGTGCCAACAATACACGTGAAGGACCATAAAAAAACAAAGTGAGTTTGATGCCTATTTTTTCTAGATCTAGGTAGTCGCGATGAAAATGAAAACATTGTCAGGAGAATGGTTTCCAGTTTCCTGACTGGGATAACTGTTGTTTACGCTGGAATGCTGGATCGGTATGTTGACAATCAGGCGCGAAGCCAAAGCGGTCAGTGTTCATGTTCAGTGTTCATGTTCAGTGTTCATGGGCTGGCAACACACTACTTACTTACCTATCTACTATGCAAACGTGGGCATGTACCAAAGATAATGTTTTGACGTGCCTCTGACTACCTACCCCTTATTAGATATCTTAACGGAACTTCGTACTTACTGATCATGGATCAGAGTTTGACCTCTGTGGCGCAGTGGGCGAAGGTCCGCCTGAGACGCAGAAGGTTGCGGATTCGATTCCCGTAGAGGGACAAATGGTTGCATCTGCAAATATTTGACTTAGGTCTGGGTGTTTTCTATCAAAAAAAAATATGTAAATAATGTAATATATAGTTCCCATAATACAAGCTCAGCTTAGTTTGTGTGAAAATGTAGAGCATTATTTATTTATCATGGGAATTGGGTGTAATAACATGAGCTTGTTTGTAAATAGGTAGGTAGATAAGTATAACTATTGATTTTTAGTTTGACTTGTGACCGTGCTGAGCGTTGCCGTGCCTGGAACAAGCAGCGCAAGCTACGCCCTGTTTTAATTTAAATTTCAACGACATTGTAAAACACACGTTTATGCAAAACAAAATAAAATAAACCCTCCCGTTCGCTGAAGCGTTCCTTTAACGTGCAAATGAGCGAGTCCAATGAGCCGGCACATTAGCATACCTTTGATCAGAGACCTATCCAGCGAGACTCTGTTTCAAATAAAAAGGCTCTTTGTACAGTGAATAGGTGTCAACATTTACGGTAAAACATATTAGTAAGTAAAGAAGGTAATCTGATTCCCATTTGCATTTGGATTTCTATTAAAAAAGTGAGATAAGCCTAAGTTTTTGGTTAGGCTCAGTGCAGGTCGGCATCCTCAGAGTCAGTTCCATGTGTTTGCGGATTGGAGGACTGGTTGGAGTAGGTAGGTAGGAGTTTTTGTGAAAAATGTTGATTAATTTAATAAGTCTGTTATCTTTTTCTTTTGCGAAGTCTCTGTGTATATATACCTATATTTTTCTTTTGTGATAATTAATGTTAAATTTTAATATATTTTTATAGTTGTTGTTATTAAATTTTAGTGTTGTTTTATTAGGTAGGTGTATGATTTCTAACGATTTGATATATTTGGATAGACATAATTACATTTAGTTAATAAAGAATTTGAATTAATCTTCTCTTCTAGATATATAAAAACGTGGCTAGATTCACTGAGTGACTGTCCCTTATTGTGTTGTGTCATTGCCTAAAAAACACGCTCACGACTTTATTCCCATGATGGACATTCTTAGATACAGGCATGTCTAAAAATTGGCCACATTATTAACCTACACCCTTTACTTTAGTGTGATTGCTCAATAACACTAACACTAGGTAAAGGCAATCAATGACTCAAAATCAATGAGTGGTTCTCCATTAAGTACCATTTTGTTATTGTAAGTAGGTATCTATCGGTGTTGGTGTTGGTGTTGGTGAGGCGCACGCCACTTGGAGTGAGTCTCTAACTAAAGCAGACAGACGGCACCGCCGCCGCCGCCGCGCCAGCCATCGCCGGGACGTTTGATCGTGATCCGCGGAGGCTCCCTCCGTAGATCGTGGTTCGTTGGAGCGCGACAGATCGCACCTCACTCCCTAATGACTGACGTGGATTGACGTGGATTGACGTGGATTGACGTGGAGTGGAGAGGACTCCTGTCAGTGGAATTCAATCACCAACGTAGGTACCTACCTATACAGTTGTTCGTGCATCTGTTACAAAATTGATAGAGTTATTCTGGTAAGTTTTTCAAAGAATTCAAAAATAATTGTACTTAAATTACTTATCTATCTAGGAATCTGCCTGATCATTAGGTGTGTACCTACTAGATGTGTATTTAGGATTGGCTACATTTTTTGCCTCAGATAAATCTAGAGGTAGATAGGTATTATTTGATTTAAATAATACCTACCTACCTCTAGATACGAATACTCAATGCAATCTTTAAACTCCAGATGATTAGGTATCTAGTTGGTGGCACCTACCTACCTACCTACCTACCTACCTACTGTGTCTACTCAATTTCTTTTCTTAGACCTACATGTGTACCTATATATAGGTTCGTTCCGTTCTGCATAGGCAGTCTACTTATTGATAGTGTACTTTATTATAGTTTTTAGTCTGTTGAATTTACATAGGTTCGTGTTTCTTGAAGACTTTATAATGTATATCGCCACCTGCCGCTGGTCCTTCCAGTGATTTTGTCTGTCTGTATAGACACATTCATAGCTATAGTATAGGTAGACAGACATGTCATCGATGTCCGCTCGAGCGCGGCGGTGGCGCGGGCGGCGGTGGCGGAGAGCTCTCTCCGCTCCACTGGAAGCTGCCGCTGATCTTTGACATCGCGCACGGAATGCCGACCATCACAGACCACAGATACACAATCTCACCCGACTGCAGCTACAGAACAATGAATTCATTAACGAATCTACTACATTAGTAGTAGGTACCTATCATTCTTGGAAATCTCTTTGTAAGACAGGTCTAACCGGTCACAAAACAAAAAATAACCTAGGTAGGATTTGAAAAAATTGATTTACATTTGATAGCCCAATTCTTGTGGAAGGTAATAGGCATGCTTAACATCACGCTACGACCCTTAGGAGTAGGTAATAGCGTGCGTGCGGGCGACGCGACGCGGTGGGTCGGGGGCCGAGGGCGGCCGGGTCACAGTATACCTATATTACATCACACATTGCAGCGCCCCCTAGTGACGTGTTAATTACCTATAATAGGTACCTTAGAGATAAATAAATGGTAACAGACAAACATACAAAGAAACAAACAAGCAGTTATATGCAATGCACAGGTAGGTGTGTGGGTATGTGGGTATTACGACTTGTGAACCGTTTGAGCCCCGATCTACCCTCTGATGGGAAGTGTCGAAGTGGTCGAGGATGTAGCATGCTAGGTACCTACCTATTCAGCTACGACTTAAACACTCCGACATTAAATAAATAAACTGAATCATCAGTAGACTGCGGCGAGGTGGACTTGAACCGCTACGTACGTACGGAACTGCGGGAATTCAACCACGTGGGAATATCACTAGGAAGTCCTCGTTATGGAACTAGGATGCCAGGATCAAATCGTGAAGTGTCTTATAGGTATAGGTATATAGTTAGGTAGGTAGATACACATTCTGAATTGAATCCTGTAGAATAGGTAGATATACCTACCGATAGCCGAGCTAGTAGGTAGGTGTTATGTATACGTCTGTGTATGGATACTGCAAGGATTTGCAGATATCTCATGAGAATTCATCAACATTAGTGTGATGTGCTAGTGGTTGTGATCGTGGTGCGGGTTCGACACCGGCAGTGTCGGCGGATCACCGCCAGCTTTCCGTGCGTTCGGAATGAGCCGGCTGATCCAACAATTCGAAGGTACGTGGAGTGTAGGTAGGTATTAATTTCAGTTAGAAGCGCAAAACAGACTCCTGGTTTGTCCCTGTATGTATGTATGTATGTATGTATGTATGTATGTATTTATGTATGTATGTATGTATGTATGTATGTATGTATGTATGTATGTATGTATGTATGTATGTATGTTCTCCTGAAAAGCCGGTGAAAAAACATTCACATTAAACTTTCCATCCTTTATGTGTCAGGGTCACAACGTACGAGTGATACCTCTGGTGTTGCGACCTTCCATAGGTTACGGTAACCGCTTACCAACAGCCCGCTTAGCAAGAACACAACTAAGACAACGTTTTGTCTACGAAACAGAAGACAAAAACTATTTCTGTCGTCTTCTGTCAAACAAAAGAGAGGGACAAAATATTGTTGTCTTCTCGGCGGTAGACAAAACCGTTGTCTCGGGTCTTCATGCTGAGCGGGCTGGTGGCTGGTGGGCCGTATGCTTGTGCCGAAGACATCAACTTTAGATGTAGGTAGGTAGGTATAGGAAAGTACAGTTCTACCTTATTCCACAACACATTCTTATTCCACCTACGAGTAAGCTGACTTGTCTATGAACTGAACTCACGGCAACATCTGTGACTAGTGAGAGATACCTATAGTGAGTAGGTAGGTAGGTTGTTCGTATGTTTTCAAGCCTCCCACCCCCTCCCCCGCCCAATCCCCCCTCAAATAGATGAAATTCCACACAGACACTGTCTATGTAGGTAGGTACTGCGTCGTAAAGTGAGTGCTGAACATAAATAGTAAAGTTAGATCGATGTGTACAGAACAGAACAGACAGTACTATCAGAAAAGGTCGTCAAAGGGCGGTGGCGGCTGCTAAATTATTAACCAAGCTATACTGAGTACCTGTACCTTTCTCTATCGCACTTAACAGCTGTTTCGCTTGCATATTGTATGGGAGGTGTTGCGCTTTGCCCGCCGCATACAGTGATCTCTGTCTGCGCTGTGGCTTCGGGGTATATGCGTCTCGCTCCCTCTCATTAGGTTAGTCCACTGGGGCATGTTTGCACGACGCTTGCCAGCCGCATTTTGTACGGAAGAGTGTAGAGTAGACGCGTTTTAGAGAAAACTTGTTTCCAATTTTCCATTAGTGTTTTCATTTCTGATATTATTAGCTAATAAACCAAATTAGTCAGTAGAATTTGTTAAGTTACGTCAAAGACTCTTTCCCATTTTTTAATATACAAGTTTTAGAAATAACTGAGCCTGGCGAAATGAGCGCCATTTGTCTTTGTTTTTTTCCCATAGCTATTTACTAGTATAATTAGGGGACAGTTTTTTGACAGAAAATGTAACTTACACTGATATTGATAGCGTAATATGTATAGGTAGATTTTATTTAGATTATTTTTGTTCCTGGAAACTTTCAATTACATATTAGGTATGTAAATACTAACCTATCCTATTTAATAGGTATTTGAAAAATAATGTAATACCTACCTACTTGTGATAGTCATAGTCCGTAGAATACGACAAGGTACCTATCAATGTATGTCTGTATCTAATAGCAGGTAGGTAGGTACCTACTTATATTGTCTCGTTTCTAGGCAGGTGGTAGGTACTTTAAATTAATTGACTTTACATCCACACGAGTCTCGTCATGAGAACGCCTGTGGGATGGGTGTCGCGGGTTCGATTCCCATATTCCCAAAGCGATTACCCACTTCAAATATTTGCGGCGTTCCCCGCCTGTCTACCCCCGTGCTTGTTGACACAACCGTAATGGTAGGTATGGTAGGTAGGTAGGTAGGTACACTCCACCGCGAAAATCCCTAAAAAAGTATTTTGTATTTGCACTTTAAAATCAATAGCTCTAACAATAAAGTTAAAATCCTCTGTTTTATAATAATAGGTAAGAAAAATATAATGTATATCTCCGAGTTACCGAGTTAACCGTTAGCTCGACGAGTTGACGAGTGCGTTGGTGCGGCGGCCGAGAAGTCGACTGTGACGGGTTCGATTCCCGCTGCGAGGCAAACATTAGTATTCTCTGGAGATACGTGTTCCGGGTGTGGGTGTTGCATTGGAGATACTCGTAGTTCTTGATAGGTACGTACGTGGTCCCATACTACTGAGACTACATAATCCAAATAGAAAAACCCAAATACAGATATTTTTAATCTATAAAAAAACTAAAGGGAACCTTGCGGAAATTTTCTTTAAAATAAACAGTTTGAAAATACGGAACGGCAAATTTGTATTAGTAGTATTGTACCTACCTACCACCTACCTACCTACCTAGGTAAATTAGAGTAAAAATTTATGCCTACATTTTGAAATTTTTAAGAATTAGGTACTGACATAATTATTGAACTATTTTTTTTTTTTTGTTGGTCAATCAAGGGTTCGTTAATGATAATCGACTAAGATTCTACCTATCAATGACCTAAGTACCTATATATTGTTTAATATACTTTGTGCTGCTATAATCCTTGCATTTTTTATATCTCTCCCCTCTCTTTGTTTACTTAAATGTTTATTTATTCGCGAAATAACTTTTGTAACTAGGTAGGTACTAAGTAGGTAGTTATGATTCAGGCAATACTTATTTTATGCGCTGACTGTACCTACCTACCTACCTAGAGCGGCCGCGATGTTCCGCGGCGGTACTATGAGAGGGTGCTCTCAGATTGATTTGACAGATACATTTAAAATATTACAGAAATAAAACACAAACTTGTGGACAGGTCCGGAAACCGGCGCATGCTTCAGGTGGTCTTACGATGTTTTCTCACACCGTTTTGAGCCCAAGCCTTCGAACTTCGCTTCAAGAACTACAACTTAGTGTAGGTGTCCATGCATGTGCCTAATGTTAGGACGTGCTTCTGAAGTAGCTGTGCTGTGACCCGATGAAGGGGGCAGCTCCTCATGGATCCGCGTAGGTGCTGAGTATGTCTGAGGATGTGGGGATCCATGGGGACTTGGGGACTAACAACAGTCGTGTGTTTTGCATGTTTTTATTTTCATTGTAAATAACTGACTTTCCGAAATCAAATAAACTATAGTGGTTCCTATTACTTATTTGTAGAATGCTTCCCTGAGTCATTGGTATCAGGAACTACGAGTACCTACCGTGGTACCACAACACCCAGATCCGATACAAATATTTGCAGAACAAGCTAACATTTATTTTGTCCCGCAGTAGGAATCGAACTCGCACCTCCTGCGTCGCAGCAGGCTACTCGTTCGCCACGCCACCGAGGTCGTCTCGGGAGAGTCGCTATGGCTAAGAAACGAATGCAACATCTCTACTCGAACCTTCAGAAGTGCAGACCAGCCTTATCAGTGGAATCTATTAGCAGTTCATTAACGTAGACTGATTACCCCGCTGCGCGCCGGCGCCGTGCCGGACGCGTGCCGGACACGTGCCCGCAGATTGAATGCGACTACCGTGCTATCGACCACCGCGCCGCACCGTGCTGCACCGCACCGCACCGCACCGTACCGCACCGTGCCGCACCGTGCCACGCCCCATCCGATCCAATTGCTGACGAGAGAATCTAAACACGACATTAATTTGGTAATTCGTATTTAGCGGAGAGCTAAGCAAATATCGTGCCAAAGTGTTTGGTACCATGGTACTGGTAGTTCCTGATACCCACGACACAGGGAATCCTTAGTGCGGGCACAGGATTGTGTGTGTTGTGCGTAAGTTAGCTATTCATTCAGGTACTAGCTGCTGCGTACGGCTTAGCCCGCGTGGTAGGTAGGTAAGGCAAACATCAGAGCGTTCCTAAGAAATGCATTTGCTCGACCGTTTTTTTTCGTCGACTTACGTTGCAAAATTGTTGTTCAAAAAAGATCCTTTTTTTTTATTTACGTGACGTACTTACAGCATAATTATAATTATAATGTCCACCCTGAAAGTTATGATAAATACCAAAAAATGCTATTGTAGTTTTGGTAGGAACTACAGCCACATTTTTTGTTAAAAAACAAAAACGGCTGGAATGATTTTGATGAGATTTGCAGGTACCTGGCAAACATCATAAGTCATAATTCAAACAAAGCAGTAAACGAAATTATCAAACATTAAACTCACATTTTCCAAAATGCATTACCTATCTTACGTTTAATTTTAGTATTCTTTATATCAGGAGACAAAGTCGTATACATAGTCACGTCTGCTTCCCGGGGGGTAGGCAGAGACGGATCTCCACTGGCTGCGATCCTGACATAATCTCTCGATTCATTCATCATCACCACATCATCAATGTCATCGGTTCAGGGTACTCTTGTCTTCACCTTTCTCCAGAACGTCTACAATTTGTTAAGAGTACGTCTCCTACTCTGACCAAATTGGAGGTGTTCCTCTGACGACTAGAACAGCACCATATACGTTCGCCTTGAAGGTGGGTATACCTACTGAACTTGTTTCGTTCATATAACATATTTAATCACTAGCTTCTGCACACGGCTTCGCCCGCGTGGTACCCGGATATAAAGTAGAAAGTAGCCTATGTGTTATTCTGATGCATAAGCTATATTACTGTAAAGTTTCATCAAAACCCGTTCAGTAGTTTTTGCGTGAAAGAGTAACAAACATCCATCCTCACAAACTGACAAAATTAAATATCTGAAACAATGGATTTGTTTTGTGCTTTTTTGAAGATAAAATAATAATTTTTATCGTATATATTTTTGTTTTCAAAATGCTGTAAATAATCTACTGCTTTGTTGCTGCCAGATTCATAGTAAATGTACTGACCAATAATAAAATGAATAATGATGTAGGCCGTGTTGGCCTAGTGGCCTAGTGGCCCGACTTCTGATCCGGAGGTCGTGGCTACGAATCCGGTCGTGCACCAATGGATTTTTCCACTCGAAATGTATGTGCGCATTAACACGTGCTCAAAACGGTGAAGGAAAACATCGTGAGGAAACCAGCATGCCCTAGAACCAAAAATTCGAAGGCATGTGCCAAAAGTTAGTGTTCCAATAAGCGGCGCTGGGCTTGCAACCTGTCACGTGGAATGCTTACTACTTGCAAAACGAGGGCATGTACCAAATGTAATGATTGGACGTAATTCTGACTACCCTCTACTTAGTATTCTCAAAGATCTACCCGATTGAGTATGTATCTTAGGATGTGCGCTATGGGGTAGACAGTTGTGGGCGTGTTTGTTTTCATTTATGATCCGAGACTAATCCATGACCACTCTGAAACATACTTAAGCAGGATAAATGTACTTGAACTAGTTCCGTCGCCTGGCTCCGCCCGCATGTCCCAGCAACCACAGCAATCCCAGCAACCACATCATACAGACATCCTGCTGACAGGATATTACACGATTTAATTGGGCTTCATGTTGTTTTATTTTATTGAATTAGCAAAAAGTATCAACTTACCAGTGATTGTAAAAGGAAATTATTGTCATATTCGTTTTTATCTAAAAAACCCGATTTCCAATATTCATTCTATAATAGCAACCAAAAGCCAGACGCAATGAAGGAAGGTCCCAACCCAATGAACCGATGGTATCTGGTCGGTTGGTGGAAGATCGTTCGTCATGGCACTCTTTAGTGGAGGCCTGTGTGTATCAATGAATGTGTACAGGCTACTAATGATGATGATGATTAAGGATGTATAAAATCAAGCTGTCATAAACAATAACACTCCATAGGAGTGACGGATGAGCGGGCGAGGGGTAGCCAGGTAAGTACCGATCTGCTGGTTATTACCCCGCTGATTGGTAATCACCCCGTTATTGCCGGGGCTATTACAGGGGCACGTGACCGGAATATACCTACTTCAGATTGGTAATTGTGGGAAAATTATGTTTTATGAAATACTAGCGTCTGCCCGCGGCTGCGCCCGCTCGCTACCTACCCGGGTAAAAAGAAACTTTTACGTTATCCGGAGTCGCGAACAAGGTATGCTTACCTGTTCCAAAATGTATCTAAATCGGTTAAGCCGTTACGGAGATTATTAGCAACATGTATCCAAAGTTTCGCATTTATTAATTTACTAGCTTCTGCCCACGGCTTCGCCCGGCGCGTGGTACCCGGATAAAAAGTAGTCTATGTGTTATTCTGATGTATAATCTATATTACTGTAAAATTTCATCAAAATCCGTTCAGTAGTTTTTAGAGTAACAAATATCTATCCTCAGAAACTTTAGCGTTTATTATATATGTAGTAGTAGTAGGATTATCTATTAGGATGGCCGGTGCAGGTTCACAGACAAAAATATAACTTAGGTACAGCCACGGTCGCCGTATAAACCGTACTCAATTAATGAATGTCCGCTCATTTAAGAATTCATATAAATAATGATAATTATTGAACATGTTTACAATATCCCAGTGTTCCACAACATATAGCAACCAATTGTATAGCAACCAATATTAGTATTACCTACTATTGGTAAAGTGGAATAAGTATCTATGGTAGTGGTTGTATTATTATCAGAAGGATTCCTTCGATTATGTTCCTTTGGTATCTGAAGATGGAAGTGAACAGTGTAGAGGCGGTGGTATTGTCGTCTGTTGTCTGTTGTCTGTTGTCTGTTGTCTGTTGTCTGTTGTCTGTTGTCTGCTGTCTGCTGTCTGTTGTCTGTTGTTCCGCTCCTCAGGAAACAATGCGGTAGTTTCCAATCTATCTGTATGTATGACTTCAACAATCATAATGGAAGTTAGATAGGTTCTATCGCCACTCGCCACGTAGTATAAAATGCGAGGAGGCGCATTTTACAAAATTTAATTGTTTTTTTTTAAATCTCTTCTTTACTTACGTAGGTACCTAGTTAGTAATATTGCACCATACGCGTTATTCCCGCGGGAGTAGATTTTGTTCGTATGTTTGTTCGTTCGTATAATTCGTTCAAATATTTGCACTCCGTAATATGTAGGTACCTACTTGACATTTTGTAACGCGCTGTAACACTGCATGTACAGTCGGCGACGCAAGTGCCTCTGCTCTGACCACGCGGATACTATCCATTTATTTATTTAATAATACACTAGACTTTTTATATTATTCTTAATATTTTTATAATTATAATTATTTTCGCAATTTATAGCGATGTTTCGATGTTTCGTCTCTAAAATCTAAAATGTAAAGCTATCTAAATGAATTACTCTTATAAAACTATAACATGTTAATAACATGGTTTCAAATTGTTTTAATTCACTGTTTTCAGCAATTGTTTCGAATGGAAAAATGACGGATTCGAACTCACGACCTTCAGATCGAAAGACTGCTCGCCTGTTCAAATCTTTCAAAAATGCTGGATGGTCAACTAAATACTTAGGTAAATACTTATCTATTACCTAAATAAATAAATAATGCTGGACATTTTCACTCAGCATCATCTAACCCCAAAGTAAGCAGAGCATGTGTTATGGGAACTAAATAACCTATATATTACTTATACATAGAAAACACACAGATCCCGCGGCGGGAATCGAACCCTCAACCTTCTGCGTCTCAGGCGGGCCTTCTCTCACTGCGCCACACAGGTCGGCCTAGTTTAGTTCTTGCCTGTACGTGGCCAATAGAGGGGTGTTTTCTACCCCATTACGTTGAGCGGCAGATTGATACATTAATTGCTTAGTTTAGCTGATACACCCTCGCCGTTTAAATTGCGGAGTGCCGCAGGGCAGGATGTTTGGGCCGGTACTGTTTAACCTCTTTAATGTTTATGAATAACTCCAAATAGAGGGGCTGTCATGGAATTTCAAACTAAAATTCATAGTATGTTAATGTGTCAACATTGATGTCGAAGTTTAATGGCTTATTGACTGTTTAGTCGCGTCCGATAGTTTATACCTGTGCCCTTCAGAGATGAATCATTCAGTTTTTACACTTAAATTACACAGGTATCTACATACTTAAAAGGGGATCTTAAACTCACATTATGTACGTAGATTAAGTTACTGAAATAATCATTTGTATTGTAAATTAACTATGTCAGTAACTTTAGTTTTACTGATTCAAAATTCTGTTTCAAATAATTGTTCAAATAATTCTGTTAAAAAAAACTTTACAACAGCACTAGCATTAACAACAACACCTAGCATTAAGAGTTACTTCTCAATTCTCGAGCAAATACAAGTATTGTCAGAATAAGCGTTCCGTGGCATCATTGTCTCTTCACATTATTTCCTCAACATTCAACATTCAACATTCATACAAACATCTAAATCCGTTCACGGCCGCGCTCGCCTCCATTGCCCAGATTAACATTAACACCTCATACGACCCTCCCGTTCAAACCGAACCCCACCTAACTGCTACATAATAAACCTCAAATTAGATAAAATCTTGTCCTGTCTATGAAACTAAAAGAAATAAATCGATATTACATTTTATGTTTTGGAAATAAGGCAGATTTTTGTTTGCAGAGGGGACACAGATTGCACAATGACATCCGCTGCATTGAGCCAATCATTGTGTCACGCCCTTGTGGATCCGTTACAATGTTGCACCTTAACTGTTAAGGGGATGTTCGTTGGGTAAACCGAAGAAAAATACTTTTACCGACACTTTATAAGCTTTAAATAGAGACGCATCTATTCAAATATTTTTTAGTTTTTTAGTTAGATTTCAAAATGTTTGTAGGTCGATATTACAAGGTAAACTATGAAAGCGCTTATAAATAAACGCGATTGTTGAATTTTCGTTCGGTAGAGCCCTTATAACGAATTTCAATGATTTGCACATCACCTTAACCCACAACCCGCGTTAATCCCAAGTTACGGACGCAACGTCTGATTGTGGACGCGCCCACAAATAAAGCCACAATGGCGGGATTACGCGACTACTGTCAATTGCTATTAACTATCTACGCCTCACTTGTATCTATTAACTATCTACGCATCACTCGTATCTAATTATATAAATTACGCATTTCTGTTCCAGATATTGTCTGCTTCCTTTTTATTATGATTTTTCAATCTCGCAAATTCGAGATTGTTTGCAATTTCTTCTAATATTATACGCCACGACAAGTTATTTTAAGGAATCCGATGCGTTTTTCGCAATTTCAGTTACCATGTGAACCGCGTTTAAAATTTTCAGTAACTATCAACAATCCTATTTGAATTAAAGTTGTCGAAAAAGTGTGTGAACAAAAACTTCTAACAATTTAACACTTTTTTTTAAGACTTTTTTTACCTTTCATCGCAAGCTGACAATACTTGGTATCATCCTTGGTATTGTTATTCGCCGCGCGGTAGCTCCCTTCAACCGGTAACTAACCGGCTAAATCCGGTATAATACAGTTCCGACTAGCTTTTAATCCGGTTCGTACTACTTCCTGCTTTTGACGATACATTTTTATTGAGAGGCGGGATCTTTATTCTTGCGTAAATTATTGTCACCAACTTCAAAGAGATTTTGGCCATTGTGGGATTTCGTTGCGATTTAAATTTTCAATACTAAGGTATGTCCAGTCAAATTCGCAAAAAACTTTAGGCAATTGGTACCTTCTAAAAAGGCGATGGAAAAGTTACGGAAAATCATTATGAAATGTTTATAATCTATGTTGTAACTTTTCCCATCGCGTGTTTTGTCAAATTTTCTTGAAAGACTTTTGACAGTAGGTATCCAATATCATCGGCTAATTTAAACTCAGCCACGAGCTGGAGACAAGCATCTATCCATAGACTTCTCGGTCCATCGAGTGGAGGTTCTTCCTATACTGCGTCGTCCGGTTCGTTGTCGCCATTCGAGAACCTTTCTTCACCAGCGGTCGTCGGTTCTGCGAGCTATATGTAAGGCCTGCCCATTTCCACTTCGTCTTTCTATTTCTAAGGATTCTAAATGTGATGTAAGTAGAGATATTCTGAGTGTTGGCCTAGTGGGCAGTACTAGACTTCCAATTCGGAGGCCGTGGGTTCGAACTCGGACGTGAACTAATGGATTTTTCCAGCCGAAAAAATTAGGAGCTCCAAACGGTGAAAAAAAAAACCGTCATGCCCTTGAACCAAAATTTCGCTGACAGGTGCCATCGGTTAGTGTTCCAATAAGCGGCGATGTGTTTGCAACCTGTCACGTGGAATGCTAACTAGGTACTTGCAAAACGACGGCATGTGCCAAATATAATAACTCTGACTTCCCTCTCTCTCTCTCGGCGTCCTCAAAGATCTAAGCACTGAGACACGCACGTGAAATAGTTATTATTTAATTGTTATTATTAAATATTACATGCAACCTCTCTGGAAGATGCGCGTTCTTTCATAAAGACTTAATAATGTTCGAACAGAAATCCTGTTCATGATAGTTTCGACGCTAATAGGCTTACCGTCTGTTTGTCTGTCTGCCATTGAATGAACTCAGCAGATGTAACGCCATTGTGAGCTTTCGGAAAACTGGGATTTTGTACAATTCTGTAATTCTGTTAGTGTTGTACCTACAAGCAGCGATGGGGACGTACCTACTCTGGTCGATTACTAAATTAAATAAGTATGTAACTAAGTACTTAGCTAAAATGGATTTTATTAAAAAACACGATTTTTCTCTGGACTCGAACCTACCTGTTTTATCTGTATTCTTTGTATATATGTTCAAACCTTCAACTTTAAAGATTAATATGTATATCCGTCTCATCATGAAAATAATCCATAACAGCAAAAAAAAGCTTTTTCTACCCCTTATCAATACCTCTTTATAAAGGTAAAACAAGGTACGTTAGCTAGTCGTACCTACCTACCTACTTTTTTGGTGCCTGGTAGAGATCGCTAACTAGCGATAAGACCGACCATCGTTTCACATTGATAAAGTTTGTCATACTCATCTAAGTTGAAATATTATTTGGTGGAAAATGTCAAAGCCTAAAACCAATTTAAATTTTAACCAAAAAATTTGCAATCAGTCCCACAATGCGCCTTCAGCAGGTTTCTCATTAAAAAGTAAATAGATCTAAGTAGGTACCTACCTATCTACGTATCTACTTTCGAATAAGAAACCTGCTGAAGGCACCACTACTATTTTATATTATTCTGTGCTTAGTTAGGTTAGGATAAGTAAGTAAGCGCCAACATCAAACCTTAATTCAATGAAGTTGTGGTAATCAAGGAAATCCTTCTCGAGTTTAGTTCAGTTACGTATCAGAATACGTAGATAAATAAATACCTAGTTACCTACGAGCCGGTGAAATAATCCCCGCGAACTCTGCCATGTGCCCAATTCGCACGCTATTTTGCTTTATAAAATGAACTAGCTTCAGCCGACGGATTCGCCCGCGTGGGACCAGGATGAAATAGTATTCTTATCATAAAAACCGTTGTTGTGGCTTAAATATAAACGCTAGGTGGGTACGTAGATCGCTGGTGTGTTTCGAGGTCGCAGCTGTAAATCCTAGTTCTGTCAATTATTACTCCCATACCAAATTTGTTTCCCTTCGTTGTAAACACGACGCTGGTGTTTTAAGATCACAAGTTAGGTAGGTAGCTAATGCTACGATTAAAACGTAATCCTATGCTATTCTAGTGTCTAATAAGCCTTTAGTTCACTAACAAAATAAACAGACGATCAAGACCATTGACTATGACAGATTCTATGAAATCATGTTTCAAATAGCTTCGATTAGGACCTAACCACCCGTTATTATTAATTATAATGTTGGTAAACTCGGGTCTCATACTTAATTAAAATAAAAAACTGGTCAAGTGCGTGTCGGCGCACGCGCAGTGTAGGGTTTCCTAGATGCCCATAAACTAATGTTTATTACCTATTCTACACAACTAACAACTTCATTTAAGTTATTTTCAATGGAATTTGTACAAAATTATGTTTTTTGCAAGCTTTCATTTAACTTGCCTTGTTATTTAGTATGTATGGGTTTTGACCCATACATACATACATACATACATACTAAGATCGCATAGAAGTCGCAAGATTTGTCTTGCGACTGAATTATAAACCTGTTATCCGCAACCGATTGAGCTGATATTTTGTGTCAAGTTTGGTTTGGATAACAATGCATGGTTACCTAAGTGACATTCTAAATCCAATTCGGCGTAATTTAAAAGATGCACTTGATTCTAACAAAAAATAGCACTTTAAAGATTAATATTTAGAAAACCGATCCCTGGATCGAAAATTGGTTTTCAAACACCAGCAATATTTTCCAACGATACCATGAGGTAGACGACAAAAGATACATCCCCACTTTACGTGAAGGTTAGGTGTACAGTAACTTGTATTTAATTATTTAGAATAACGCATAGGTCTACTTTTTATGCGGGTAGAACGCGGGCGAAGCCGTGGCCAGAGACTAAGTCAAAAACAAATCGTCCAACAAACCGCATCTACCCTCCGTGACCTCTCCACAGGACATCGATTACGAAAACTTTTGTAAACAATAGCAGCGATCACGTGGAAATAACGCGAGAGGACGGGAGGACGGGAGGACGGGAGGTTAGGAGGGCTTATGATTATGAGCAGCATATTGCACGGGTTTTTTACTCATTCACCCTTGAAGATAATAAGAGGGGTGCCACAGAATAGTCTCGTAGGCACCTACTGCCATAGAATAACAAATAACAGCAACATTGCTATAACAACGATATGCAATGTTGCTGATAATATAACTAATACATATTATTTGTTAAACTATGAGAATCGGGTTCGTTGAATGAATATATAGAAAATAACTGCAATAAGATCACGGCATACACTAGAACATTGGGAATATAGGAAGGGGAAAATCTTTAAGCAGAGGGTCTGAGGGAAATTTGTCATTAAAACGTTCATCCAAATTTCACGTAGACACAACAGTTTACTAGTATATCACACATCAAGAAACAGGAAATTCAACAAAACACCGGTTGTCAACCAAAGAGCGGAAAAAGCAACCTGGCCATTTTTGCATTAGCCATGATAGACGCTGGTGTCCAGGGATTTGAGGGAGGCTGAGCCAGCGCAGTCACGATACACCGATTTCACTTTGTGTTAGCGTCTAATGTTTGTTTATAAGCATATTTTAAATAGTTCAACATCCAGGAAATATGACTAAATCCAGGTAAATTTGCGGGTTAGAGGATGTCTTCACATGTCGCGGCACAAGATCTAGCTTCTTTATAATAATTTCGAATGATAAAATAACTAAACAATACGAATCAAACCAAAATAATAATATGTTGAACGGTGGCAAATATTAATGTCCTTTTACTTTTCTGTACGGTAGGCGTATATATCAATTATAAATATGTCTATCTATTTATTTATATATTGTGTAGTTTATTACTGTGTATGTGGGTATTTATAATTATATTAATGTACCTAGTAGTTTGTATATAGGTAGTATTACACTCTCATCTTGTCACGATTACATTCACCTGCAACGATCCTTACAATTACATAGATTCCACTCCATCCCAAAGTTGACAGGAAGAGATCACTTGTAAGCGATAAGACCGCCCTTTGTACTTTTAGTTTGAATAAGTTAATGTTTGTTTTGTTAAGTTGTGGTGTATACAATTAAGCTTTTCATTGATTCATGTTTGACCAAGGTTTCGAAGAAGTGGATTCTTACATTCATACTGTTTGTTTGTTCATTATATTATTATAATTGTTTAGTGCAGCCGGGTTATTGTCGAGAAATCAATTCAATTGTTGTAATAGTTGGTATTTGTACAAGTTTTATATACCTAGATATTGTAGGTAGGTTGTGTAATAGTAGATTGTGTCACAAGGGACCAAAATAATGTATTGAGGGCGAGAGCGATTGTGTGAATCCAGAACGAAGCGAAGGATTCTAGAGTAGAAGGGATTCAAAGTACGTCGCTCGAGGTTACCTCTGCAGAGGTATTTTTCTCATAGAGGGAGATGAAAAGCATGCTTTTCATCTCCCTCTATGAGAAAAATAAATAAGAGATGTTTTTAGTAGTGACGAATATTTATATTTACATAACCAAATTACAAATTTATATTCATAAATAACTTTGCTTTTCATTAATTTTTCCATGCAATTAAATTTTTATAGGCTTTTAGATATTTTTCACTCGATTTGTTTGAAAGTTAATTGTTTATGACAGTTTACACTTTCTGGTGTTAATATTCCACTTTCACTACTAGAACTCATATTTTATTCAATTTGTGTGAATCAAAATTAAAATGTATTTTGATAAAAAACGAATAAGAAGTTACCGCGGTTTTTTTTATTTAGTTGACCAATGCCACGTCGACATGCGCTTTTTTTATTATCAGCCAGGACTTCAAACTTTTTAATTATTTAGTGTTCCAAATTCAAAAGTCATTTCGTCACTGTTACTAAGTGCGCCGGAATGACCCATTTTAATCACACTTATCGAAGAACAAAACGTCGTTTTTCGAATAGATGGGATGAAAACATTATCATGTTTTATGCCACCTATTTTGTGATTGATTTGATTACGTATAAACTAAATTGGTCAACAATCGGGCACTTCTTATTAGTTTTTTTATAACTTTTTATAAAAAAATTACTTATAGCAGACTATTTTAATTTGATCCACACAAATTGAATAAAAGATGAGTTCTAGTAGTGAAAGTGGAATATTAACACCAGAAAGTGTAAAATTAAACGCAGAAACTGTCATAAACAATTTACAAGAAACAAATCGAAGGAAAAATATCTTAAATACCTATGTACTTTCGTCTGTTTAGGGTAAACAACAAAATTTTTTTTTTATGAAAATCTTTCTTAGCGGACTTTGTCAACCACTTGACAAACATTTCCCTCTGATCGCCACCGCCGCCACCGCCGCCGCCACCGCCGCCGCCACTCGTCATTTCTACCGCGAGCCCCTCAGCCGCCTGTGTGTTCATTCAAAAACAATTACTTACCTAATTAACACTCGATATCGTTTCTTTTTAAAACCAAAGATGAATCGGGGTGACGCAGTGGTATGATCGGAGGGGAATGCGGGATTTCATGTTGCACTGTATATTTGACATCGCGTCTCACAACAAACTGTTCAAAGAAATGAGGTGATTATTTATTTTGTAGGCTACAATAATCAAACAGAGAACGTCACATTCTCCCTATACTGTTCCACGTCGTTTTGTTATCGTACATTTCAGACACAAATATTCGTCAGTTCGTTGTGACAAATGTATAATTGTCTTCGTCACTATTAGCACATACTAGAGTAAAAGATATCTACTTATCGTAAGGACGCGAATATATTAATCGTAGCCGAAGCCTGATATCTCAGGATAGGGTGTGAGGAACTGAATTTTCCTAAATTGGCTTCTTAACTTCACATACCTACTTCACGTAACGTGATATCGGTAGCGTGGCGTGACGTAACATAAGGGTAACCGAGGAGGCGCACCCTTGTCGATGTCGTAATGAGCCCAACTTGTATTGGAGTGGAGGTGATCTGAATGTACGGCCTTGTCAAAATAATAAGACTCTTACTAAAATAATAATTCGTCCAAAAATCATAAAAAAAAACCTATATATATTTACAAAAAAAAAAACATTACAAATACAAACAGCCGTTTAAAACGATGGTTGCTGTTGGTCGAGCCTGTATCGCGTGAGGATTACAACCAACCAATTTAAAACAATTTCCATAAAAACTAACATTTCTGAAATTAAATGACTAAAAACAATTGTTTATTGGTCTGGAATCCAAGATGTCACGAGTAGAGATGATATTTGGTACCTATTCACTCAGCTGTCGCTTATTTTTTTGCCCTTGTTGGTGCTATTTTATGAACCCGATTTAATAAAAGTCACTCAACAATCCCGCCGAAACAATATGGCGACCGTTGGCGCTCGCACGCACTTCCGGCTTGACAATGCGCCCGCGCACAAAAGCGCAGCGCCATTTCTTCTATTATTTCCTCTAAATAACACACGATAATTACGATCGTGATTGCTCTCAAGTTACTTGCCGTTGACTTCTCACCATAAATAGGGTTCACAACATTTTTGTAATCTCAGAGCTTTTTCTTGTAAAACATTATAAATGTGCCGGTTCTATGATAGAATCTAAACCTAAATTGATAGAAGCATGCATTTTCAGTGACTGCTGGTCATTTATCATACAGCATCATCGAACCCCAAACTAAGCAGAGACTACAAGTGTATTAAACCAAGGTGAAAAATTAAAGTGGTGACTTTAATTTGAAGAAATACACATCGATTGCAAAACACCACGTCATTATAAACCGATGTGTCCAACCGTAGTGACCCAAATTAAGCTAGATAAGTAGGTACCTATCTACCTGTTAAGATCTGATGAGAATACAATTATAGAGATTGGGAGTTCGTGACTGATCTGTGTAGAGCCTGGGAGCTCATTTCTGTTAGGTTATTTATGTAGTCAGTAGGACTACCTTAAAATAGCTTCAACAGTAGCAAGCAATTATTTTTATGTATCTTTTAATACTTTTGACGTTATAACTTTTACTCAGCACAATCCAAAAGGTTGCGCTTCCCTGCTCGCGAAGGCGCGGGCGGCGGGCGGGGGGCGGGGGTCAGGGCGAGGTTATAATTTGTCTGTACAATAGAGCACACAATGCGTAGCGCGCGCGCAGCAGGCACTCACTCGCGAATATAATACCACGCATTAAATATTAAATAAAGTTGCAAGGTAACTGTTCTTTTGATTGACATTTGACATTTCACTAAGTATAGTGGTGAAATGGTACAAGGACTTATTCGCATTTCCAGTCTATTCAATATATTTTTAATAATCTGTGAAATGTAGAGTCAGTTCACGTTGTATGCTATATTATATACACTACACTAGGTATCCACTTCCAAAAAAATCGTCACCAAAGTCATTTTATGAAGGCCACGGCTTCGCCCGCGTGGTAACCGGATAAAAAGTAGCCTATGTGTTATTCTAGGTCACGAACTAATACCCGGTCCCAAACACCATCCAAATCGGTTCTGTGGTTACAGTGGTAAACAACAAACATCCAAACTTTGACATCATAATATGTATTAATAGGATTTTTTTAACCTGGGCTAATCAGTTGGAGACGCTGACCGCACGAGAGACCTCGTACCCAGAAATAAATAAAACAAGTTTTAATGTTTGGACACTTGAATTTAATATAATACAGATAAAGATCAGCAATATTGCATTAAATTTATATTTATACATTACTCTACCTACATCACAATAAGCTACCAATTATATACATACTTCATATATATGATATGATTTACTTAGATTTTTCTTAGCTATTTACAATATTAATATTTATGTTGGGCCAAGACCATAATGTCGGGAGACGTGCACAGTATGTATGTATGTATGTTGGTACCTGTCACTGTAGTTCTGTTACTAACGTAACAATTATCATTGGAAATAGTGAGTAAAAAATAAATTTTTTAGTAGTACCTACCAAATTGGAACTATTTGTTAGATCTACACACGTCTTGGCGCTCAAGCTATAGCATTTATTTAATAGTATAGTATAGAAACTCCATTTGGCTCTAAGTTTGCAATATAATAACTTATAACTACAATTTGTGATAGAATTGTATTCATATAATATATCTACACAACAGCCGTATTATTTAAAACACGGTCCCAGTAGGTCGGCCTACTGAAAAACTGTCTATGAGTACAATAAGTAGGTACCTACGAAGCTGGAAACTACACAAATATTTATACATATTTTAAATTTACAATCAAATCCTTGTCAAATCCCAATTTCACTGCAATTCATAGATCATAGCTTTTCACTGATTTCATTTCACTATTTTCACTTTTACTTAGTGTTTCCATATACCACCGGTCTCACTCATTGTCACCATAGTTAAAGTAAACCGGAGGTCACAAAAGCTTCGAAAAGAAGTTGTTCGGAGCCGTCATCCTAGCAGGGTCCAGGATCCTGGGGTACGGAGATCCTAGAAACGGCCTGAACGCAACCCTACTATCATCCACGGGGCTGGTCGGAGCGTCTTGCGTCGAGTCATCTTGCGTGTCCATGGAGGAGTCATTGTGGGACGAACTGCCCACCCCTAGATGCAACTTCCTCGTGTGTTTCTTCAGGTCGAAGTTTCGACAGAAACCCTTTGCACAAATGGTACAGGTGAACGGCTTTCTCTCATTGTGCGTGTGCATGTGAAAGGTGAGGTTGTATATCTGGTGGAAGGCTTTGTTGCAAATCGTGCATTTGTAGGCCTTCTCGCCGCTGTGGGTCAGCCGGTGGTTCTTGTAGTTGCCTTTCTGGTGGAAACCCTTACCGCAGAACTCGCAGACGAACGGCTTGTAGCCGGCGTGGATGCGGGCGTGCGTGTTGAGGGTGGACGAGCGATTGAACGCCTTCCCGCACGTCAGACACTTGTGAGGCTTCTCCGAAGTGTGTATTATTTTATGACGGCACAAAGTAGACGCTTGCCGGAAACCTTTCCCGCATATCTTACACACGAACGGCCGGGCGCCGGTGTGGACCGGCATGTGCCTGGTCAGATTGTAGTGCGCATTGAACACCTTGCCGCAATCACCGCACGCGAAACTCTTATTCTTCGTGGGACTAGTGGACGGACCGGTGGTCGAGGACACCGCCTGGTCTGCCGGTGGCCTTGGACTCGGTGGTCGCTGGACCGGGGACGGTACAGGCGGCGGTCTTGGTAGATGGAGCTGGTGGGCGTAGGTCAGGGAGACTAGATCAGGTCCGTAGTACAGCAGCGGGTAGTGGGGGAACTGCCTGCGTGCTGCAGGAATGTACTGCTTGAACGCAGAGTCCAGGAGCTGGGCCCCGTAGGAGAGGAACCCTGGAGGAGGACCTGGTTCGGGGGAGACGGACCGTTTGCGGTCGGGCTCCATGAGACGCGCGATGCTGAAGTTTAGGACGGGGGCGGAGGGGGTGTCGGGGGACTTGGCTCGCTCGGGGGAGGACTCGCGGGGGCCCTCAGGCCGGGTGGCAGACTGGAACGGCTGCATGGTGGCTCTGGGGACAAAAACATTACGTTAGAACAGCGTTCACTTCTTGCTTCGGTTTTGGAGAATGTATCGAAGTCGTGTTGTGTAACCAAGAAAACTTCCTCATCGAAAATGGTAACAGTGTCCGCTGTTAACAGCCGAGTGGATGACAACATTAAATAATACGTTCAATAAGTAGGTAGGTAGTTTCTTGCCGTCAATAGTGTTTGCTGTTAATAATGTGAATGAAACCAAATCACACCAGCAATTAATCACAAACCAATTCGTAGATAAAATTAATTGTAATATGTAGTTCAATTTTAAGAAACCCACCCATAACACTCCTTAAATAAGAATCCGGGAAAACTTCTAAAACGCCACCTCAAACGCACCCTCAGGAGAAGAGAAAGTAAAAAGCGGGAATCGCGCGTAAGTGTTCCGTGTTGTGCCGGCGCGGGCGTGAGCTCATTGTCATTGTTTTAAGTAAATTGGAAGCGGGGGCGCGGTTACCGCTGCGCCGAGGACGACACACGGTGCGGTGCGGCACTGATGCGGCACGGGTTTTTTTACTGAATGCTAGAAGACAACCCAACAAATGTTCAATATTTAAAAAAATCGACTTGGAAGTATGGTATAGTATATATAGGTGAGGATAAATATATAAGAATTTAGAATTGAATACGGCTTTTGCCAACCACATACCTACATTAATGAGCACCATGGTTATTATTTGTAGGTGTTCTTCAAAAATTTTAGGTTATTAAGTTAATTTTTGTCTTACCTACTTTAGTTCTTGTACCTACTCATTACCAAATAATTAATTAAAATAAAACTGTAAATCTTGTCAAATAAATAATACTGACTAGAAAGTGATACAGATTGTGTATAAATTTTTGGTCATACTCGTTCTAAAGTTAAGAAAATTTTACAAAATTTCAGAAATATTTTTTTGTCTGGTCTGCAAAAATGTATTTCCTCCGCACCGTGTGTATACAGGTACCTACACGTAGAACGAATTGTTGAAATGAGTGCGTTTGTGGCTACCCTTCACAATAGTACAAATGACGCTTTGTAGTGAAATCGTTTGCAAACATTCCTATCTGAATGTTCCTAACATTCGGTTGGCATGAATAGATTGGGTGGCGACTAGGAGGCTGAGTGGTGAATAAGATTTGGCAGGTGGCTGGTGGCTGCCACACCTCTACATTATTTTTAGTTGGAGGTTGTTGTGGTTTGTAATAATAGAGCCATTGGATTGATTAATATTTTTCTGTTTGATAGAAGTCGGTGTCTTTAAATGTTATGGTTTCCATTGTTTGTACGAATCGAAGAGTTTGTCAAAGACAATCATAATTTATTTAATTGATTGGTTAGGTAGGTACCTACTAACCAAATCTGCCGACCAGTAGGTATGCCTGAGTCACTCCATACTTGACACAGGCATATGTGCCACGCTTCCAACTTAATAAGTTTAATTGTTTTTACAAATAAACCAAAAAGTTGGTTTATTTGTAAATAAGTTAAGTATCTTGTTGCTAATTGCACGTACATTTTCACCACAAGAGTTGTGTTAGAACATTGCATGAAACATATAAGCATTCATAGACTTCTTTATTCTTAATAGATCGGAAGGTTAAGCCACATTCCGCCAGGTCACTTGCAAAACGCATATATGGATATTTCCACATAGCCTGGTATTCTGAACGATCTACTCATTGAGTATGTATCTGAAGATGTGTAAAAAGGGGTATACAGTCGTGAGCGTGTTTGTTAGTTTTAGTACTGAAGCGGGGTAGTCGAGCCGAATGCCCCGCACAGGGGGTGAGCCGCCGGAGAATATGCTGCCTGCTCTTATTGTTTTAACGGGGAAGGGTTCATTAACGTATTTATTAATCCCGCTTTCAGTTGTTATACGAGGTAACTCTTCATCATTCTAAACAATATCGATAATTAAACATAAAACTATTAGTGAGTAAATAAGCTACTTATAAATAAAGATTTAGCTACAAGTAGGCTGCGATGCAACTCAAAATGTTTGTTATTTCTGCAGATATTTGTTCTGGGTCTGGTGGTTGTGGTACCACGGTACTCATAGTTCCTGATACCCACGTCACAGGGAATCCTTGTTTGGAGTCAGGATTATGTATGTATGTGTATGTATGTATGTATGTATGTGTCAGCTGGCTGTTTATTTATTTAAGTGTGCAGAACCGCGGGAGAAGAAAGGTTCTCAAATCTTTAGGGAAGGCCTATGTCAAGATCGTAGGAAGTGGGAAACCGAGGTTTCTGCCTACCCCTCCGGGAAACAGGCGTGAATTTATGTACAACAAGGCTAAATCGTAAAAAAAGTAATTGTTTTTGAAGTTTTCATACAAAAGATTTCACTTTGACTTTGACTAGCTCTAGCGCTAGCGGTAGCGGGTTCGACCTGCTAGATGAAAGATTACTAGAAAGATGTATTGCTAATATTGACATTAAATTATTATTGTGTATAGCAATAATAATTAAATGGCTTTCATCATTATCATTATCGAAGATGTAAGCATTTTTTTAAAAGCCTAGCAAGCTTTTTCCCTTGGCTTCGTTCCCGGCTGGTCTGGCTATTCTATTCTATACCCGGATAAAACAGAGGAAATAATTAAAATCACGTAACCCGAGTTAAATCTTTGCTGCGTTATTGAAAAATCCCCAAATTTGTTTTTTTTAACCTACCCATTAAAATATAGAAATCTATGTGTTATGAGACAATGTAGGCCAACGATGATATCGCGTTTAAACATTAAAATGCAAAATAAACCACAACATCATTAAACAAAGCCGACTGAAACATACCTACCCCTGCACAGTCGGGTAAAAGCCCAGAGCGGCAATTAACAGAAGTGGTAGTCACGAGTAGCTACGAGTACGTGCTGTCGGAGAATATGGTCGAGCTGGTGATTGGCACAGACGTATTGTTCTTGCAATAACAACGCGGCGGCGGAGGGTGCGAATGTAAGGTAATTGTTTATAAATATTTCTAAGGCTCGGTAAAGCTCAATAGTAGTTCAAAAAAATATTATATATTTAAAAACAACTCTCATATGGTGCAATAAGAAAGGATTTCATAAAATAATATGCCTAAAAGGTTGCAACAAGAAATTTATATGGAATAGTTATAAAATCAATAGAATTATGGAAGATGGAAGTGATTTACTTGCGTTCTAAAGTCAGTTCGATGTTTCCATAGAAAAGACTTGAACGAGCGTCGCGTCGCGTAGCATCCCGTAGCAAGTGCTACGTATCTCTGTTCTAGCCAACGAACTGCGAGGTTCGGTTCTAGCCAACGAACTGCGAGGTTCGGTTCGTGGTCGCAATTACAACATTTAAATTTGATTATTTTTTTTAGCACCCTTCCAAGTCCTACATTGTAAGTTTTCGACATAACCAAGTGTACTATAGGTTAAAAATAAATGAGTAGGTATGAGTATGAGTATTCAATGAATAATAACCTATTCACTTGACTTGATTTGGTAATAAATGATTATACTCGTACCAACAACAATAGGGAATTATTATTTTTAGCAGATTGTTGTTCAAGTTCCCTTTTCCAGGTGCATTATGTCGACTGTGTAGGTAGGTAGGTAGGTACATACGCTACCCCCCGAGAAACCCCGAGAACAATCAAACCAACGATTGTTTTCAAACAAACAAAATGTTCTTTCATTTAGAAGTGGTGACCGTTATTCGGAAGTTAATTTTTATTTTGATTTCCGGTTCCGATTGTTTTGTTTCGAGATGTGGCTAGTGGTTGATTGTTTGTTAGTTAGGGCTGTGAGGCTGAGACATGTTGGAACGAATTTATAATAGTTTGAAGCAAGACCCTCGAATCTAATAGGTATTATTACGAGATATCAGATGATAAAATATTTTTCAAAGTGATGTCCAAAGCATTGGACTAAGTATATTTCAATTTAGGCTCAAGCGGGGTGGGAAATAAATTAATCAATAATATTGAAAAAATATTATTGAAGTTGATGCAATTTATGAGGAAGGATTCAACATCATGCTACGACCCTTTAGGAGCCGAGCAAAAGAAGTAATAGCTTGGGAAGTAATAGCTTGGTGACGCGGTGGGTCGGTCGGTGGCCAATTACGACCTTAGCTCAGCTAGTACTACTTATATACGAGACATATATTTGCAGATCATACAATATTTTGCTCCGCAGCGGGAATCTAATCCGCAACCTCATTTTTTTTTTAAGACTTTTTTTTAAGGAGTTTTAGCCAAACAGCGGCTATGCCACCCCCGTAAAAACAAACATAAAATACAACACAACTAAAAAAAACAAAATTACACAAAAGAAAACTACTTACAAAGAATCCTCCAATGAGGATAAATATGATTGGATCAGTTCTCTGGCTTTGCTAGATGCTGGTGAGGCCAATATACTGTTACAAATCCCTACTTCGCTAGTATTGGAGCATGAGGAGTTGCGGCGCAGTGCCGCGCTCCGAGCACATTCCATCAATACGTGATAGACATCCTCTACAACCCCACAGTCTGCACAATTTGGACTATCCACTAATTTCATCAAAAACTTGAATTTATTTGATGGAATATGTATATGAATATGTTGATAACAACAAATTTTCTATTTAATTTAACGTTTGCAAACCATGGCACATGAGGCGGTTCACTTTGTATTGTTTTATACCAGATGCCTTTTTCCCGAGAAGCAATATCAAAATATTCTTTCCACTTGGTGCTGATACAACTCTTATATTTATGAAGTATTTCTGAGTATTCAGGTTTCATAAAGACTTCTGTTCCATTTGATATTGCCAGCGAGCCAGCGAATCTGTGACCTCATTACCATGTATGCCCACATGTGATCCGCAACCTTCCGCGTCTCCGACGGGCCTTCGCCCACTGCGCCACAAACGTCGTGGTTGATAGAAAACCAATCTATTTCAGAATTCATGTATTAATCCTGAACATTAACATCACATCTTACCTTTCCATTTCTTCCATCATGGAGGAGGTACATTCCATCACCATTATTCTGAACTACCACACATTGTACCTACAAACCATTTTTTCATACTTAATAAACATATAAGATAGGTATCGTATGCCTAAAAATATCAGGGATTGTAATAGAAGTAGAAATGCTCATTAGGTAATTGGATCGAAAAGGGTTTTTGTTACCTACTGTACCTACTGTAGATGAACCTGCTTGTTAAAAGAAGCTAACATTTACAAATTATTCGATTCACTCTTAACTAACGCAAATCCGATAAAATTACAAATCTATCTTCCCATCACCATGAACAGATAACCAATCACCCCTTTGATAACCAATCACCCCTTTGTCAGCCAATATCATAATAACCCTCTCGAGCTATCAGTTCACGCCTTATCACTCGCAATCGCATCAAATCTGGTCCAGCCTCTTGAAAACTCTTCATTAAGTGATTACGTATGCAAATCTCACATCTCAAACTATGTCTTAATGATTACGGTTTAGAGTTAAAATTGCAACAAAAATTACAATGACTTTTAAGTCAGCAATAACGAAGCATTGCGCAGTATTCAAAATGAATTTTATTCCACTGATACAGAACACAATTTTCTTTGGCATATGTTTTTATCTTTTCTTTAATACCATTAAGGACCTTTTCTAATAGAATTGGGTTTTTCAAAACGTGTGTAGTAAAAACTTCGTGTGTAATCTGTGTCTTCCGGCGCGAGATGTACTATGTACTATGTTAAGATATGAAATATTCGGATATCATGAACCTTTCGGCATCGAAATGAAATGTGCCTACTAGCGTCTTTTAGATGTATTAATTGGGAAGAATGGCACCTACCCGATATTATCTAAATATACAAAATCGTTGCGTGTCTCACTGACTGATTGAAATACAAAACACAGCCTCTAGAGATCTGAGTATTGGAAGATATGTTCCTCTTGGTGTTTCGGGGTGATCTAGGGGGGATTGGGTTATTTAACACAATATAGAGAGATCATTTCTAAAAAGTAAATTTGTTAAAAGAAGATTATTCTTTATTTATTGATTATGTATTCCTGAGTTTTTGAATTTTTATTTGATGTGCAATAAAGAGTTGATCTATCTATATTTATCTACTTATTACTTATATCACAAAGCACGGATCATATCTATAAGTACCTAGTACCGGTGGATCCCGGGGTTAGGTTAGGTTATCTAACAAGCATTTTTGCAAAAACATGCTCTAACTTCCGACTTTTTCATAAAACATGATTTAGATTTAAATATCGAGAGGACAACCAAAGTCTCTCGACGTCTGTCACGTTGACATCTGTCAGTTCAAGACGCCATTACCGTCCCATTTGGCGGGAAATCGGAATCAAATCATTAATGTTCCCGACACTCGTCACCGTAATCCTTGCGAATAATCGGGATAGCTGTGCCGCTCTGACATGTAGAATACTATATGTTCGTCCCTTTCTCAATGCGAGGTCATTAGAAACAGCCAGATGTTTTTGAACCCCGAGATTGAATGTGGTTGCAGCGCTGTGCTCCGGCGTCAAAGGTCGGGGTAGTCTGGCTGCTGATGGTAATTCTGTGGGTGTTGTGGGGTAGTAATCGCTTGTTTTGCAAGATTGGATGGTTTATACCGATTTGTGGTTGTAATTGGAAATCTATTATTGAAATGAGAAATTGTTTATTTTCTGATAGCATAGTCCAGTCCCCCTCTAGTGCCGTGTTACTGCTGTTGATAGAAATGAATTCCCGCCTGCACTAAGAATAGGCAAATACTTGGACGAAATATGTACCTACCTACATGCTTGGAGGATGGTTTAGGAGGATGAAGGACGACTCGCAATAGCGTGCATAGATATACCTAACATGTTCTAAATGTATTGTATTTGTATATGTATGTATTTTTCGTAGGCATGAATTCAAATACCTACAATAAATTAAAGGTAACTTTACTCGTTAATCGAGTAGTAGTAGTAGTAGTGTAAGTAGGTATTAATAAAGATAAACTCACCCGACTGAGAACTCAAGCTGAAGCAATGATTAAATTTTAAACAGCAACAAAATTGGCCAGATATTAAATAATTTTGTCAGTTTTCCACCTGAGAAAGTTTAAGCAAGTTTAAGTAGCATACAAACTATACCCTAATCATAATAGAGAGGGCAATACTTTATAAAAATCTGTTGTGACGTGGAGTGGCGAGCGCAAAAAATATGACGAGTTATTTCAAATTGATTTTGATGTTTGTCGTTTTATTTAAAGGGTGCGTTAAAGGTACTTATTTTTTACGAATAAGTTTAAAGGAATTTAAACTAATTCGTATTTACATTATTGAAAAACATATGAAATTTTTGTAAGCTTCGAAAATCTTTTTATCTGGTAGAAATTTACAAAAATTTTATTTCTTAATCACAACATTAGTTAATCTGATAAAGAAGGCCTCGAGTCCCAACTTCGAGATAGTAGAGCGTAAAATTGATAAAAAAAACACATAATTTTTCAAATAGAATTTGCTAAAAGCAAGATTATCATCAAAAAGCCACCGAGCACAGTTCCCTCGCATAGCATGCTCTATGATCTATGGTTCCGTCGGATGTGATCAGTTGATCACACCTCATTGTCAAGATGGCGGAAAAAAATGCAATCTTCGGCGTGTGTCACTTTCACTGAGGATTATGATGGGTAATTTAGAAGCTTTTGGAATTCGGTTGGAAGGAGCGCAAAAACTTCTTTTGATGGGAAGGGTTCTGTTCACACTGGGATTCGTGTTCAATAGGTAGGTACTTTTGCATGGAATTCTTAAATTGCGCTGCACATATTATATTAGCCTATAGAATAATATAGAGGTTACGGATGTTACAATTATGTCCTGAAGTAGGTACTGATATCAACAGTTTACATTAATTACTGAGGAAAGTACACAAAATGCATACGATATTACAGTGTACACTATACCTACTTAGAAATAGAGTTCATTGTTAATTTTCTGGTGCTTAATAATTTGTCCTATCATGTAATTTCTTTATGTAAAAAAAAGTAGTAAAAAACATAGTTTCCGAAGGTTGTTTATTATGAGGTATCGATATGGGATGTGGGTGAACAAAACTGTAATTGATTCCAGTTAATTCCAGATCATTTAATTAATATGGAATACCTAACATAATTTATGAAACCAGCCTATTGAATGTTTCACCAACCGCGGCGAGTCTCACAGAGTACGTAGATACTACCTACATTATTATACATACCTATGTATGACATTTGGGGAAATTTACGTATTTATCCTGAAATTTAATAATATATTATATATTCTCGATTACTTTATCGTAATATAATAATACTAATAATGCTGGTCATTTTTCACATAGCATCATCTAGTCCCAAACTTAAGCAGAGCTTGTATTATGGGAACTACATGACTGATAAACGACTTATATAAGTAACTACTTTTTTTATATACCTACATATTATACATAGATAAATAATGTGATATAATCTACCAACCTATTAATTCAGTAAAAACAATCAATTATATAAATTCTTGTAAAAGAGCGTTGTCCATGATTCACTATAGAAACATTAAATATAAGAGTTTATCTCTTGTCAGATCAAGGTATGCAAAATCTCCAATTGCTTTTCACGCTTTTAAAACCTTTTTCGTCCCAACGCCTCCATATAATCACTTAAGCCTGAGGGTGTGATAATCCCTGAACCCTTCCACGTGTCCTCCCCACGCTGTAATTAGCGGACAATAGCGGTGTGCTGACAGGGTAGTATGACGTCACTCACCTGATGTCACTCTCTTTCAGAGGGTGGTTATTAAATTAGATCACTCGACCGAAGAGCACCCTCTACCTTATCTATTGTCATTATTTGTAGTAAATAGGTACTTATCTAGGTATATTAAACGTGAAGTATTAATCGAACTAAGAAAAGTTCCAGGTAATGTGCTGAACCTCATTACATTAATTATACATAAAGCACAATACCATTTTTTTTTTAAATAAATAGGAACTACATAGAAAATACAACTAAATATATATGATGAATGCTATATGTGAATAAATAATTTACCAAAATTATACTTTTAAATTCATTGAATTTTTAAATTACTTAAACTGAAGAAAAACTAAAGAAAACGTGTTTGAAAGTTATGCTATCAAGATTTTATTATAATAAAGGGTCTTCAATTAGGACGTCCGAATTTTGACAGTTGATAGCGGCCATATTGTTGAAGCTACATTTGTCAAATTGGCTGTTATTTATTCAGTCTGTTTTGCCAAATCACCATAGTTTTAAACAACACGTGCAAATGATAAAATTGTTTTATTAAAAATGGGTGTTATATACGGGCGACGTTCCGCGCGCTTCGCCCATTTTACGGTCGCCATAATCGTCCTACCGAGATGACTATTCGCAGTGTGGTGGATAAATTAGAGTCCACCGGTTCAGTAAACAATCAACCAACACTCGTACGTCGACGCAACGCAAGAGCTGCCGAAAACATCGCCGCTGTCCGTGAGAGTGTGCAGGAGAATCCGAGGCAGTCGATTTCGCGTCGCTCACAAGAACTCGGCCTTTCGCCTTTTGACCACAACATGGCGAATTTTCGCACCCTTACAAAATTCAACTGATTCAGGAGCTGAAGGTAAATGACCATAGACAACGACGTGTGCTCGCTGAATGGGCACTGGAGCAGTTGGAATCTGACCCTAATTTTCATTGAAAAATCATCTTCAACGATGCGACCATTTCTGGATGAATAGGTACGTCAACAAACAAAATTGACGAATTTGGGACGAAACCAATCCACATGAGATCCAAGAGCGTCCAATGCATCCCGAAAAAGTGACTGCTTGGTGTGGATTTAGGGCTGGCGGCGTCATCGGGCCATATTTATTTGAGAACGACACCACGGTCAACGGCGAGCGCTATAGGTTGATGATTACCAACTTCTTTTGGCCTATTGGATGATATGGACACCGACGACATGTGGTTACAACAGTACTGCGCTCCGTGCCACACAGCTCATGCCACATTGCACATTCTGCACGTGCGATTTGATCCCGTTAGATTTATCTTGTGGGTCTTAAGTCGCAGGTCCATGCGAATAAGACACAAACCGCAGCGGCCCCACAAAGCCAACATCAAAGCCTCATGCCATCGGTCAAAAGTCGGCCTGATTTATTTGAAAGATTCATGGAAAATGTGACATTTCGGATGCGCGCCGCCCAGCGGAGCCGCGGAGCCGTGGCGGACATTCATTGAACGATGTCATATTCCATACATAATGGCATCGAAAGGCATTTCACACTAATAAACAATTTCACACTAATAAACACGTTCACACTAATAAACAATTTCGATGATTACACTTTGTTTTATTTAAATTTAAAGAATTAACGCTAAATGAAATACCCTTTATTATAAAGCAATATCGCGTCGGTCCATTTATTTCGGACTAAACTCAAACTGAAGCGAAACCTTTGGATAGATTTTTTTACAGTTTTCCATGTGTTATTTTAAGTTTGTATGATATATAGGTACATTTATATATTTCCCTTATAGGAAAAGAAAGTTGAGTCATACCTACGTCGGAGGGCAACGGGTTTAAGCTTTATAAAAAGTTTGCAAAATACCGGTATTTTGTGGCCATATTATGTTAAATATTACATCATCAAACCCATGCATATCCAAATGACGTTTTTGGAATGTTTGTGTATTCAGCAGAATGCAGATAAAATATGTATTAGCACAGACCAGTTTTACTTTAATTGGTCTGTGGTATAAGGTGTCAAGAATTTTGTTTTTTCCAAAAGACGGTAAAAGGCCTTAATAAATGGCAGGCGTTAATAAGAAACCTCAGCTTGAGATGAGAATATCTCTACAGTTAGGTACATAGTAAGTTGGCCACATTTCTAGATAGTTCTCTCGGAACAAAGCAGGCAGTAGTCATGCAACAGCGACGTTATTTACCAAAACAACACAATTTCACGCAACTTTGTTTGTCTATTTGTCTGTATCCGAGGGTTTATCAACCCTTAGCAGAGTTTCAATCAGTTCGCGCGGTCTGTCGCCTTGTCAACATCGTTACGGTGTCGCCCGGGAATCGAACCCCGTCTCATTACAATGTGTTAATATTTGCACTTTATAATGTAGGTGCCGCTGTCTACAAGGCAACGTTTTAGAAACAAACGTAAAGTAACTATGTATTTAAAATGTGGTTTTAAAAAATGCTGACCAAGCAATTTAAATTTAATGTTCTGCTCTGTGTGTCGTTTCACTTTTAAATTAACAAACTTAGATACAAAAGTAGATACTATCTACTTTGATAAATATTTTTAAATAAGTTACTTACTTACTTGTTAGTTTTTTTATTTTTTCAAAAACAAGGTATGCCTACTTAAATATGTGATATTTAATTTCATTTGAAATAGGTATAGGTACCTACCATATTGTCGATACAATGAATTCTTCTGTCCGTTTCAGAATGTGTATTTTGCATATTTGTTCAGGTACCTACATAGATTACTAATGACTATATCTAATTGTGTTGTTTTGTAAAATGTAGGTATTCAGTTAAGTTCATAGCACGAGGAGATCAAAGACCGCAGTTCCCGAGCCGCCGCCGCCGCCGCCGCCGCCGCCGCCGCCGCCGCCGCCGCCGCCGACCAACCTCATTCGCACTTCTGTCGGATTAGCTGTGTCCGTGCGCACTCACACTCTATAATAGAAACTGCCGCGTTTCCTGTTTACAAACATCCTGCTACGTGGACAATACTTTATTTGTGTTAATCCATCAGTTCATCGGTTTCGGTTCAAGTTGAACCGCGGTTCAGTTTAACCGGAGGCGACGGCGGAAGGATTATCTCACTATTACTTGGGATAATCGCAGGATTATTCAACATTATCTACGATTCGGAAGTTTGAAGTTTTCGAAGAGAACTGGCTGCAGAGGTGTTCAGTTGAGAGAACTATACAAAACACAAACACGTTCACGACTTTATTCCCCAAGAGGGACATCCTGAGATCAACAAAGGTTCTGAGCAAGTAGAGGGTAGTCAGAGGCACGTTCTAACATTATATTATTCACATGCCCGCGTTTTGCAAATAGGTAGGTAGTTAGCATTCCACGTGACAGGTTGCAAGTTAAATGGAACACTAACCGATGGCACATGCCTTCGAATTTTCGGTTTCGATAAAGCATGCCGATTTCATCGCACGTTAATGCGCACGACAGTTTTTCAAATACCTATAGAAAAATCCATTTGTACACGACCGGGTTGGATTCCACGGCCTCCGGATCGGAAGTGGGCCAATACGGCTCTCACCAAATGGCAGAAAATTAACTAGGTATCTTGTTAAGTGATTGTATAATACCTACCTACTTTTATGATAGAACACACCACCTGACAAGAAAACACTTACCTACGACACCTACGTTTTCAGATTTACAGTTTTTATAAGTCGTTAAAAAATTATCAAAATTCAAAAGTCGTAGTAGGTTTATCTATCTGACCTATATAGGTATCTGACTATCTGTTTAATTTAAACTGAAGTTTACTAAAAAGGTAGAGTTCGCTGAAACTTGAAAAAGAAACGAAAAGCACTAAAAATAAAATAATCACTTATAATAGACTAACCTTGAATCATCCAACCACCGGTCACACACAAAAGCACAACACGTTCATTTCACTAAAACTCAACTGAAAACGGTCCAGGCAAAGATGGCGCGACGTTCGAAATTGGTGTGACGGAGGAAAGGCTCGCGGCAAACACCCTCCCCTCCCGCGTAGCTGAACCGCTCATCGTGTCACTCCGACCACACGGAAACTGACAACACTTCTAATCTGTGGCACGAGCGAGCGAGCTCTCTGAACCTTCAAGCTAGGAAGTAAAAACTCAATTTCGCCTGACAAAATCACACGAATCTCCAATGAATTAGAACCTATAGTATCAGAGCATTATTAAACTCATGCGGTGGAATATAAAGCTCATTTCATTTTAGCAATGCAAGCTGGTTGGAGTAACAGACGGCTGCGTACGGTTCCCGCCATTCGCAGCCGAGCGGGAAAGGGCGGTCGGGTTCAATAATTCAGGATGGACCAACAGGAAGAGACCTCGCCCCAGTGCTGCCAGCTGCTTGCAGTTTTTGGCTAAAATGGTCAAAAAATGGCAAATATCTACTAGAATTTTATGTTTACGATGAACGATTTTTATGGAGAAATCAAAGTCAAAGAAAACAAGGCTGGTTATTCTTTTTATGATCCTTTTACAAAACAACTAGTTGGAGCATGTTTGAGAGTTTTTATCATCTAAATAATCAGATATTTTATAGGATGCCTTTTTATAAAGTTATTTTTTAAATTTGTTAATTGTCAAATTTTGTATATCTCTTGGGAGTTTGTTATAGAAGCGTACACCTTGCCCTTTAAACGATTTACTTACTTTATGGAGTCTACAAGTGGCAACAGCGAGTTTATCTTTATTTCTGGTATTAACATTGTGATTATCAATATGCCGCAGAACTAAGTCTCTTCGATAACTTATCAATGTGAGGGCCCCATTGTAGCTTATTATCTAGGGTGATACCTAAGAAAACGCTGGTGTCCACAAGAGACAACTCTTCATCTTTGATGTTGATATTTGCTTTAACTTGTGTAACATTAGGTAGTATAAATCGAATACACTTTGTTTTCTTTTCATTTAGTAGCAGATTGTTTACATTGAACCATTTTACAACCTTTACAGAGATAGCATTGTTTACATCGTCAAAATCGGTTTGTCGTCGCTTTAATTTGAATAAAAGTGACGTGTCATCTGTAAACAAAACAACGTCATGATCGTCCCTCACAAAGAAATAAAAACAAGTTCATGTACAAAAAAACACAATTTTGTTTGTGCGTACAAAATTTAAAATCGAACAATACAATAAGATGATGATTATATTTCAATTCATCATACCTACTTAGGTAGGTACATAATGTTCCTAGAGTTGTCCCGAAATGAACCATCATGGATATAGGATGTTTTATTCTGATTAAGTCTTAATAAATATTTATGGATTATAATTCGTCATCATCATCCTAATTATTTTGTGATGAGCGTGATAAATAGGAAGGTGGCAAAAAATATTTTTTTAAATTTTTAGATTATTCCCTGAAAAAAAAAACATGAGTTTTTTATAAGTGTTCTGTGGTTTTCGATGTTAGAAAGAACTTTAACTTAAGTAGATATTTCTCGTCAAAAACTTCTCCTACGAGCTTTTTCTCACTTGTTAGAAAGTTGCCTAGGTTTAGCTAAAAACTGGCCATGTTGGCTACATCGCTTTGCCCCTCCCCTGCATATAAAATCGCGCTATCTCTTTTAGTTTCGTTGCGCATTTGGTTTCATCTCCTTCTCTCTCGCAGTATAAGTGTAAGTGCATCTCTCTCACACACTCATTAGGCGGGACTCGATGCTTGCATTATGCAGTATTTGACGAGGATTTTATGACGTTTGCGCAACCTGTATAGAGTAGTCCGAGTACAGAGTCTACCTTAACCAGAATATAATTAGTGTTATTATGACTTTGGCAGCTCTATGTGAACAGGAATTAAATATAAAGTAAAATAATTATCGAGTCTGACAGCACTTATTTTGATATGAGTTATTTAGAAATTCTTTATGCGAATAGTACCTACCTACCTACTTACGACATAACTAGATAAGTTTGCCGCACTAGCTCATTACGAATATTAGGTATGAAGGTCCATAGTAAATACACATACTTTTATATATCATAGCTAAGGCACGTCAGGCTGTGTTGCTGTAGTCCCTTCTTTGTAAATTGTTTGTTAATTCCAATTACGAATACCTACCTACATTTATTTACCAAAATAGAAATACTTATTACAATAGCAGTTAAAAACTACGTTTGCTGTTAGTTCCTTCCTTTCTGTCATTGTAAAAATAGACAACTCTCCAATAAGTACATATCTGATTATGCAACGTTAAATATTACCTACCAACAGAGAAATCTGTTAAATTCACAATAACAGAGCTACGTAGGTAGGTACATGCCTTCATCATTAACCCATTTCCATTTCCAAATGGAAATGGTACAAGCCCTATACCTTACCAAAGTATTATATTGTTAGATAGATGGTAAGTTAGTCAACATCATTTTTTTCTTAATAAAAATATAGGTACTTTGAAAAAATTCAGATACTATAGGGGTGCACCTGACTGCTAATTTGTACAACGCCATCTGTTGAGCAACATAGGAAATCCTTACTGATCTCAGCACGAGTTTTGCAACGCTGCTCACGCTCCAGTGGGCGTTTTTCTCTGTACACTAAAAGTTAGTTTTCTTAACGTCCGCTAGGGGGCGTTTATTAAAATAGATTATTTTATATTGACATCAATTCTCTAGTAATTACACAATCAAAACTTAATTTTATATTTCTTTTTGTTTGTCGTGTTAGCCAAGTGGGCGGTACCCCGAGTTTCGATTCGTGGATTTTTCCACTCGAAAATAGGTGAAGGAAACCGGCATGCGGTAATAAGCGGCGATGGGCTTGAAACCTGTCACGTGGAATCTGTGTGTGTGGATGTTTGTTACCACGTATCTCCCCCTACTTGTAAAAACGTCCATTGTTTGGATGTCTCTGACACTTTCCTACCTGGTATCCTCAAAGATATAACCACTGAGTATATAAGGGTGTTCATCATGGCGAATATAGTCGTGAGCGTGTTTGTTTTTTGCTCTCTTTGACCAAGGGCCGTAGTTTAAACTTTGTTTTTCGTAAATCTATGATTATAGTTATTAGTTTGTACTACTATTATATAAGTACATATTTGTGGATCAACTAACATTGAACAGAATAATCGATATGAAATAATAGAAGATAGAAGAATTAACTTCCTCTTGTAGTGTAAACACTACATCTCCGCGAACTCAAATTCTACGGAATAAGGGGCCCGACTCTATCCTTGCTAAACTCCTTCATGTCCAACCGCACGCAGACCGATCGAAGTCAACAGAGTTGAATAACACCATGGGAGTACCGCAAGGCTCGTGTCCCTCTAACGCGTTGTTCCGCCTTTTGCTGAACGACCTCTCTAAAGCTGTCAACAGGGCGCAGTCCTATAAGTATACCGATGACGTAGCCGTCATTGTACCCGCGCCAAACGCAGAGCCTCGAGCGGTGGTTCCGTTCGAATAGCCTAGCGCTGAACAGAGATAAAACCTGCTACATGACATTCCGTCTGAATGGCACACCCAGGCCTCAGTTCACAGTTCACAGCTGGAAATCACATAGAAGAGAACCACATACTGCTCTAGATTAGTCCGCACACGCTTCGGACTGCGCCGCCTCGCCGCGACCGCCGCCCGGGCCCTCCGCAGCAACAAACTAGCCCAGCTTTTACTCGCACGCTCTCATTATTATATGAAGTATTGTTATTAAAAATTACCTCTATTATTATACTTCAGTACTCGACTTTTAACTTGGTGTTATCAATAAATAATATATTGTATTGTATTATTGTTACATGAATAAAACATCACTAGTATTTTAAACCAACTTTATTTTTAGCTAAAATATAATAATTATTCATACATCAAGAAGTTCTCCTAATAATACAATAGGTAATTATTACCGCATAAAAAGAAACAAAATAAAGGTTACAAGTACATAGTAAGTACATAGTAAAAGACAATAGTAGCTACCACAATAATACTTTTAAAAGAAGATTTCTTAAAATGCCTGCGTTTGTGCTTTTTTGAGCGAAACGTTCAAGAAGATCAGATCTTATTAAAATAATAAAACTTGAAAGTAACCAGGGGAAATGGACGTTGGACGGTAGTCGCGTGAAAGGGATAACAACAAGAAAGAGACAACAGATAACAAAACAAACTTGCATTCGGGGAACATCGTTGCAACCAATGGCACTCAACTGTTCTTTCTGCAGGAAATTAATTAGTAGGTAAATTTACAAACACGATTCACAAAAAATCAAGCTTTGATCTATCGAAGTCGAAATGAAATCGTCATCTTTATCCAGAGTCCTCTTAGCGTCATTTTCGATCAGATTTCATAAACAAAATCGTGACATACATATAAAACAAGCAAATCTGTTGTCACAGTGTAAACACAAACAATACACAAACACAACGCAGTAACTAACATTTAAATAGAAAACCACTACAAAGATACACCAATGATTATGTAGGGATTGCTTAAACATTTTTATTTATTACAGTCGTTCTTATTCTGACATTACTCTATGCTAATATGGCAAACGATCTGATATGACAGAGACGGAGCTATGCCGCCTTTGCGTGTGAGCGGGACAGCAACACCCAAGCGATATAAGATTGAGAAACGAGGAGTATACCTAACACTTACGACTATCGGCCGATTCACAGACCACATCTCATTATTCTGTTAAGACACAGTTCTGTGTCGACGAATACATGGTTTTTGAAAAACAGCTGTGTGCATACATTCATAAAATATGTTTCAATTCATTTTAAAAACGGTTCTAGTGTTGTTATAAAAGAGGCATAGGATTTAAACGCGTGTGATCTTTGCAACGCGCCATGTTGCCATTTCCCACGTCGAATATAGCCACTTATTCTAAATTGTTAGTAAAAATCCCTTAACGAATTCAAAATATATATATTATATAGTACATAGCTGTTCTTTAGACATCTGTATATGTGTATATTTATCGTACATATATTTATTTGTGTCTAATATATTTTTTAAGCCGATTGAGAAGCTCATAAATGGTGAATGGAAAATTTGATTTTTTTTTAGTAGCTTTTGTACTGGTCGTAGAAATAAATGCTTCTGTTGTACTTACTTAAATAAATGCGGGCTTAATAGACGGGAATTCACAATGACGTCTCAAAATGGCGATTTTTATAAGAAATTATTTTACGCTAGATTTTCCAATCCAATCTTTTTTCACAAATACACTATGCACTATTAGATATTCGTTGGACACAAATATCTAATAGTGCATAAGTGTATTTAGACAATTAAATCTTTCAGCAAAACAACGTAGGTACTGGGGAATCGGAAAGCAAAAACATCATAACCATCTCAATAATATACATAGTTTTGAACTTAACCTAACTTAGTATCGATCATTATCAGTGATCGGAATTAGGTGAGCTAATTTACCTAAAGTTCAAAGAACAGAGTCAAAAAAAATGGAGACTTCCTTACCATTAACATTTTTTTCCGGGAAATCTTTCCCGGAAATTGGGAATTTGTTCCAAGTTTTAGGATATCAGTTAAGTACATTTAATATTAATGTTATTCATACAGAAAACTAACTGAATTAATTTTCCTTTTTAACAAACTTCAATAAGATTTATTTTGTTATTAACTCAGGTAAAAAACTGGATTCGCCTATGTTTTCGTTTCCCAGAATAGCCAAATCATGCTGTCCCTTTAAGTGTTTGTAGCAATACACTGCAAACCAGTGATAAACAACAACAACAAACGCTAAGAAAGGGACAGCATGCTTTGGCTATTCTGGGAAACGAATCATTGTTTAAGTAAACAATGACAAAAGGGTTGAAGGGTGAGGGTGTTTTGCATCCAAACGGCGTCATAACTTGTATGCGTGCATGCATCACTTCTATAGTTACCTCGGCAGCGTGTGTATCTTAGACTCGTGAATATTTTATTAACCTGTTTTCGTATCGTTTATTGGATCTGCTTCACATAACTACCTTGGCTTGAATTTACGGACTGCGATTTATTGCAACCATATCACTACTTGTACCTATCTACCTTGGCTTGAATTTACGGACTACGATTTACTGCAACCAGAAATTTACTGCGCTTTACGGCAATCAAATTACTTGGTAAGTCTTTGATTTGTACTACACTTTTAAAACATTCTAAATATTAGACTGCTTTTGATAAATTTACCAAATTCAAACAATTTTATGCAACTATTTATTTATGGAATTTTATTCAGTGTTTTATATTTGAGTTCGTGCACAAATGTTGGAGCTACTGGCAATTCTATCATCAAACTATATTTTACGCGAAGACGTCCCTGGAAAAGTGTAGAAAGTATATATTTGTCTCATTGTTTTCAGTAATTTTTCTGCCTCAACGCAACTAGCAAATAAATGGCGACCAAACCTACCGACGGGATTGTACAGTCGTGGATTAGAGATCACCCCGAATTGTACCACGACCCCGCTAGCAACACGATATTTTGTTCTAAATGTGAGAATTCTATTGTATGCAAAAAAAGCAATATACAGAGGCATATTGACGGACCAAAACATCAAGGTACTGCTAGGCAAGTGAACAAAGAATTTTATTTAGATTTAATACAATTTCTTATATGGTGTAACATACCCTGGTCACGAGTAAATCGACCAGAGTTTAAAACTTTTTTAATGAAATATATGTGTTGTTAATGTACAAATGTTAAAAGGATTCCCGATGAATCGTTATTGAGAAAGGTTTTAGACATAGTTTTTAAAAAAAAAATTGCATCAATCCATGACCATATTCTTAATCAGAAACTTTGGATATCTCTAGATGAAACTACCGACTATTTAGGTCGTTATATTGTAAATTTTCTTGTAAAACCTTTAAATCTCGCAACAAACAAACCATTTTTAATAGCTTGCAAAATGTTAGAAAAAGTAAATGGAGAGACAATAGCTCATTTTGTGATTGGATGCCTAGAAAATATGTGGGGTGACTCGTATGAAGACAAAGTAGGAGATGTTTTAGTTTTATGTTCTGATAGCGTAGCATATATGTTAAAAGCAGGAAGAATGTTAAAGAACTCCTTGCCAAATATGATACATGTTACCTGTTTAGCACACGCTCTTAACCGCGTTGCAGAAAAAATACGGACACAATATGCGGATGTGGATACTTTAATTTCAAATGTAAAAAAAATATTTTTAAAAGCTCCTAATAGAGTAAAATTGTTAAGGGAAAAATTTCCGAGCCTGCCATTGCCACCTGAACCTGTCATAACAAGGTGGGGTACATGGCTAGAAGCAGCTTCGTATTATGCTGAATATTACGAAGAAATAAAAACTATTGTAAGACTTCTAAGAAGTTCTGATTCTTTGTCTATCAGGCATGCTAAAACTGTCCTAGGAAAAGAAAGTTTAAAAACTGATTTAGATTACATTGACGAATATTTTAAAATAATTCAAATTTCATTAAAAAAATTGCAAAAGTCTAACTTATTGTTGACGGAAACTTTCCATATTTTTGATGAAGCAAGAATTGTTCTAAGCTGGTGTTCTTCTGAACCAGTAAAACAAAAATTAGAAAACGTTATGGACAGAAATCCCGATCTAGATGCATTAAGAGACATTTGTGAAAATATAGATAAAGGATTAGATAATGAAAATGAATTATTGTCATTCTATAAATATGTACCTGTAACTTCAGTTGATGTTGAAAGGTCCTTCTCTACGTATAAATGGATTTTAAGTACAAAAAGAAATCGTTTGAAAATAGATAATATGGAAAAACTCCTAATGATTTTCTTTAATTCTCCGGACGAAGATATTTCTTTATACTCCGTCCATGATGAAAACGTTAGCGATTCAGATTAAGGGACAAATTCAACATCAATGGAAATAATGTTTAGAGTTCCGACTGTGTATCTTAGGTAGGACTGGTTACTTTCTTAATTATTGATTTTGAGTTCCATTATCTGTACAAAATGAATAAATGGTACAAAAACTATAAAATGGCTTTTTTATTCCCTTGCTTAAAAAAATGTTTTTATTACTATAGCTATTTACTAAAGCTGGTTTATAAATCACATTAGCTTCCGCGCTTACTTACATCGTTCATTTTATTTGTTGAAAACAATAAAAATCGTGCTTACCGTTTTTTACAACAATCGAATTCGTTTCCTCTTCTTGTTATCAATAATAAGAAGAGGAAATTAATTCGATTGTTATTTTACTGTATTAATTTTAGATGGACCTAAGTAATTTCTCGAAACCCGGGAAAATTTTCCCGGAAAAATATTTAGTCGCAAGGCGTCTCCACTTAGTCTCTGTTATTTTTCGAACTTTAGGTATTTTAGCTCACCTAATTCCGATCACTGATCATTATACATCAACTACTTTTAATACATACATTACTTATCGTAGAAACAAACGACAAACTTCAAGAGCTATAGAACGAACTAGGAAACTAGGAAAGCAAGCGCGGACTAAATCATATTCGGTTACGTATAAATTTTGATATGATCATTTTTAAATCTTAGTAAGTAAGAAACTACGGGTTCTTAGAACGGGATTTACACGTTTTTTGGAACTAAATCATATAGGCCGTTATTATAAAGAAACAACTTGCTTTTTTCAATCAACTGATAAATACTTTCACTAAACTAGGGTAAACTGACCATTAGATGACCACCAGAGTCTAAACACTCCTCAATTTTACAAAAATATTGCCTAACCCAAAAATCAACATGATTCAAAACGTGAAAATCACGATCTAAAATCCAAAGTTTTGTGCTACGCGTGTTTGTGCCGTAAGCAATATTTAATTTATTTACTACAAATATAACAGACAGATTATAAAATCAATTCCGTTGAACTAATTATTTCTTACCCGGTTTTTAATCGTATTTTTAGCAACGCTGTAATATCAACGAATATAAATCAAAACTTCAGCCAATCTCATCGCACTTCACAAATCATTTTGTTGGTAATTCGCTATAAACTTGGCCACCTATTCGTATTTAGTTGCAACAATTTTTTGATAACACATATCTAAAAGTAGTTGCATATTCGCAAATAATCTTTTTAGCTGCCATTTAAGGTGATCAATTTTAGAAAGCGCGCCAGAATTCCATCTTTAGATGTTCTGTCAGCTGACGTTGACAATTACAATCCAGTTGACATTACAACGGCGTGGTGACGCACCGCGAGAGCGAGACGGGGGACGGGGGCGCGGGCGCGGGCGCGGGTGCGACAGAGACGGGTAGAGATAAGTACGAGCCGCGCGCGCGACAGAGTTACATGGTGCTGTTGTCCCACTCTAGCTGGCTGATGTTTCTGTATTTGTGCTGCTTGCCTGGGATCACTGAAAAATATTAAATCTCAAATTAGAATAATATTATGATTATACCACGTACTTTACAAGTTTCTTTAGATGATGTTTCGTTTGCCGTTGGAAGGTCCTTATTCATAATAAAACTTCATTACTAAAGCGAAAGAATGGTGGATCTTCCAGTAAGCTTTCTTTACTGAAAGATCAGGGACATATGTAAAATAAATTAATGTGTAGGGGCAGCCAGCGGCCTTCAGTTTTATTACGAGCAGTATATCTTATATATGAACAGACAACGAATAGTAGTTGCATTACCTTCGTCTTCCTCGTCTGAGGAGTCGCGGTGGTCGGAGTCAGAGTCCGAGCAGGACTCTCCGTCGGAGCTGTCTCGCGCCGCGCCGCTGCCGCCCGCCTGCGCAAACAAACACACAAACACATCAAATAAACAAACATGTTCATTTATAAATAATTGTGTATTACATAGTGTGTGCGGTCACCACTACCAAGAAAGAACCGGCTGACCCATCATGTAACTTTATACTTGCAGCAGCAATAGTTATCGCATTGGGTTACCAATTGCCCCAGCAACGAGGATAATATATAATCATGAACTCCCACGAGGTCTGGAATACTGGAACACTGCTGCTGGCATCGTCATTATCCGCTATTTCAAGGAGTTGTGCTGTTTGGGGTCAGGTTAGAAAGGGAGTAAGTAATGGCAGCTAGAGGCCCTCACCTGCAACTCCAAAAACAAAAAGAAGTTGCTGACGACCCAACTGATTGATCAAAAGTGGCATTTAGGCAGCAACAAATGCCCAATAGTCGCGAATTGACGACGCCATAGCAACCTCAACTCAACTGCACGGATTTGACATCCACATCGTCGGTCATGAGCATTCTAAAGACTCGCAACTGTTTTTAATAACATAAAAATGTTAACTAAAACTAGATATTAAACATAATTTATGAGTTTGAATGCTTCTCATTTATTAATTTGCATGTTCTGCAGATATTTATTCTGGGTCTGGATGTTGTGTTACCACAGTGCTCGTAGTTCCTGATGCCCACGACACAGCGGATCCCTGGGTGCCCGGGTCAGGGCTACGTATGTCTGTTGAGTGTTTATTTATTGATTGTATGTATGATCTGACCTCCTCCATAGGGTTGACAGTGATGGTCAGCGCCGAGTCGTCCCACGCCATCTCTCCGTCGTTGGGGGGCAGGGGGCGGGACGCGGCTCGCGGTCCCGGGGGCGCCCCCCGCCCTCGTGCTCGCGCCACCCCCGCCCCCAGCGCCACCACCACCGCGCCCACCATCACCACGCCTATCACCAGCGCCACGTGGTCTGCAACGATCACCATTAACAACATTATAAAATAGTTAATTGCTCCAACATATAGGTTATATTAACAATTTTAGAAATATGCGCGGAAATATTGTAATTACTTTCTAAAAAAGAACAACCGAAGTATCTTATTTGACGTGCACAGCATTCTTTTTGAAGTAGTAACAAAATAAATGGAATTTTCATTTGCATTTTTTTTATAAAATCACTACATATGCCTCGGCAGAAATGGCAATTGTCTGTCTCGTATCACTGAAGTTCTCGCCGGTACGCCCGACCCGACCTGCAATTACCTATTTTGCAGCCTCTGCTAATATACTATTATACTTAGTTGACGATGCACGTTAAGAATGTTTGTGTTATTGGTACATGCTCGTTGAATTCACTTCTCACTAATTAATATCCATCATCATCATCATCATCACCCACAATAGCCTATAGAGAAGTCCACAGCTGGACATAGGATCTCGGGTTACCTAGGTACTTCTCGCAACATTTATGAAGGTCCACGGGGTAGCGGAAACGTGCACAGTGTACACTTGACGGTTGAAGTAGATGGTAGATGGTAGATGGACTCACTGGTGGGATGTTCCCGGGCGAGGTCGATGACCCGCGCGGAGGGCACGTCGGCGGAGTGCACGTCGCGCTGCGCGTGCGCCGCGAACACGTGCGGGGACACGTGCAGCCTCCCGCGTCCCCCTGCCGCCTGCTCCGGCTGCGACCACAAATACAACATGGAGGGTAAAATTACTAAATCTTGGAGTATTGCAATCACATCTACGATAGCAAATACCAGAAGACGAACTACATTTTTCGATGAAAATAATTAAACAAAAGCAATTTATATATTGTTATTTATGTAAGCAAATTATATATTGTTGTTATTATAGTTGTTATTACAACGCTACTGAATAAAGCTACGTTGTTTAATAGACCCATTACTACAGGTAGAAAATAGTCTTCTTTTCCTAGTTTAATTTTATGTAGAAACTATTCAACAAAACACTTTTTATTTATAAGATAAAATAGAAATAAAAATGATATCTAAAACAACCATGATTGTATAGCACATGTGGTATTAAAATGGCTAATTATCACTTTAATATGTCTAAGCCGTATTCTTTAACACCACATGCCACCGTACCGGAGCTGGGCAACGACCAAAAGTGGCCAAGGAGGAATCGATGAGTGCCACGACGAACGTACCTGTTTATCTCTAACGACGGCATCAGCCTTGTCCGCCATGCCGCTGGGATGCAGCTCGCGGGAAAGGCCAGCCTCCGACATGTGCGGGTGGACCACGGTCAACTGTCAAACACAATTACGCCTTTTAATTACATATAGTTTGCAGGCTGTTATTCTTTTCAATCAAGTAAAACTTACAAAAATTATGGATCTGCAAAACTTACAATGTAACTCAATAATATACACTCAATAATAGGTAGTTAGGATATGCGACTCTAAATAAATAAATATGATGTGTTGTTTGTTACTCACGGTCTGTACGTATTCGTTGCTGGTGAATCGTCCGTTCAGTTCGGAGCAGGTGAGTTTGAAGACGCGGTTCAGGTAGTAGGCTGGCTTCTTGTTGCTGTACTCGATCTCGCGGAGGACCTGAACAAACAAACAAACAAACACATCATACCGCATACAACATTTGCATGTTTCAATTGTGTGTTGCAATATACCAAAAGTTCAATCTCGGCAGATTTCTGGGCTATTATAAAATCGTATGATGATTTCCCTTGAGTGTGGGTTACCAGTCAAACGATCATTTGGAACAGGAGAAAAAAGGAGAAGGTTCTCAATTCGTCACTTGATATCTTCGCCAATTTTGATTTTGATGATTCTTTTGTTGTTGTATAGAGGATTATCCCGAAGTGGTCCCATACAAGTTTGATTACTGAGGGATTGCTACTTTTCCCGTAAAACTCAAAAAACATCATCATCTTATGTAATCAAGACTAGCCGATTTTTTGTGGGTTATTTCACTTTTGTTTTCATTCGAAAGTGTGTCATCCCACATCTCAGTGAATAAAGCAACGTAATGAGGAAGTTATTATTAATCCAAAAATAATCATAATCATCATCCTACATAGCCCAGTAACCATTCCATAAGCATTATACTCCTGCGATATCCTTGTTTATCACACCTATATACACATTCACACATAACACATTGTAGGTATTACATATATAGCCAGCAGTGTGTGAATGTGGGCTAATAAGATTGACAGATGTATGCAAATGAATTGTGGGGTACCTTCTGATAGTTGGTGTGTGTGTCGGCGCCGGTGAGGATGACTCCGTCGCGGGTGACGGCGGCGCGGATGTCGTAGCGTAGCGGCAGCTCGGCCGAGCGACGCAGAGACAGCGCCTCGTGGTCCGGGTTCAGTGCCGGGTACACAGACACCACGCACGAATCTAGCTTCTGGCTCGTCTCTGGAATTTCAAATCAAATTATTTATTGTTTCTGAATTTAGGTCCAAAATTTTTACATCAAGGTTCAACTAAATTCTACACAAACATTGGGTTGTCCAAGAACATTCAAATGTATGTAACGATAGAAAAATAAAATATATAATATCAAACTACAGAACAGTCACACAAACTCATCAACTGTGTAATAAGCTTTTCTTTTTTCCGTTGCTTGTATCATTTTAGGATATTACTACGACTGTACCACGTACTTTTCGTTCAGAGATTCTTCCTCGTGAGCACTGTCCGCGACCACGCGAGTGAGACGGGAACATGAGCTGTTTTTTAAGTGTAAGTAGTAACAAGTAACAAAATGCGAGGGAAAACAACCCTGTAGCGGCACACTCATACAACGAGTATGAGTGGTGTATACGTGTTTGTTTGTTTGTTACCTGGCAGAGTGTCGGCGCCGTTGGCCAGCACTCTGAGCGCGAGGTCCGGGAACACGGTGACTCCGGCTCGGAAGTGCGCGTAGTCGCGGGACTCCTCCGCGCTGCCGTTCAGCAGGATGCTGGGCGTCTGCGGGCTCAGCACCATTATGTACGATTCCGCGGGACGCGCCTTTATCTGACGACCGTTGTCGCATCTGCGAACAAACATACACCGTTAAACAACGCTGTAACTACTGCATTCATTGTGATCGTGCTTTAGATACAATATGGATGCAGAACGTGAAGTGTCTGATATCAAAGATAAGGGCCTCACGGAGCTGTCTTCAGTGCATTTATAGTAAAAGAGGTGTGAGAATTTAGAGTTGATTGGGTATTAAGGTTAATATATAGGTTTGGAAGTGGATTGGAACATTTGGAGTAGGTATTATGGGTTTTAATGTTTTTCTAAGGTGTGAGTATCAATTGTAGGTGACGTAGATAGAGTGTTTGGATGAAAATCCGAGTGTTTGGGAGTAGCTATGAATATCGGGATGTGTGTGTTTGTGTATATTCGCTTGAAAAATAGCGATAGTGATGAGCGGCGGTAGTTCTCACGTGATGGTGGTGGCGACGTGGACGTTCCTGCGTCCGGGCGTGGGGAAGGCTCGCGCGTCGCCGTACGAGACACGCCGCAGCAGCGTCTCCACGTCCGCCACGCCGTCGCCCTCCACCGACACAGACTTCAGATCTGAAACACACAACGCACGTCGATATACGAGTATACCTACCATCCGACCGGCACACAGTTCTCACACAACGTCGAACTAACGCAGGATACAATGCCGCACCATATTATGTCAGGTCTCTCTCGCGTCTTCTCTGTACATTAGTGGAGGAGGCAGGCTAGGGCAGCTTGCAGTGAGTACATCGACGGAGGAGGTACTCACAGAGGTCTGGAGCCAGGCTGAGACCCTCCCGGCATCGCGCGAGGCAGGCGAGGGCAGCTTGCGGCTGGATGGCTCCCCGCGTCACTCCCAAGCCCGCTAGCCAACCACGAAGGTGGTGTTTCATGTTGCCTTCCGTGCCTGGAAACATAGATTCATCATCTTAACACATCTTTTATTATGTTTTATCCCTTAGATACATAGAAAGTTGGTTTAAATATGAACACACTCAAAACGAAAGCCATAACAAACGGCACAAAAGAGCAAATTTAGATACATATCAACCGCATCGAATATGTTCAGGAGTACACGTATCTTGGCCAAGTGATCAAACTACAAAATAAATTGAAACAATTAAACGTCCCGTCGAAACCGGATCGTCAATTTTTGTATGGAAACCGGCACGATTTGATCACGTTTTCAAGGTGTTTCTGCAGCATAGACCTGTGTCTGTGTCGCGACTACCTGTGTCGTCACATTTTTGAGCTATGTAACATTTATGTGCGAAGATTAACAATACAGAGATGGCCATCGAAGTGTCTAGATCGCGCAAGTGAAGTTTTGATACAGCCTAAACATATATAATACCTGATGAGAAAACATCTGTCGGTCCTAGGAGCCAGGGGTATGTGGATCAGATCGATCAGATGGTTCAGCTGGTGTGTGTGTGTTACCTTGCCAGCAAGCTCCGACCACCATGGTGGTGTTGAGTCCGTGCGCGGGATGAAGAGGCCAGTCGTCGATCACCTCGGGACCCTTGCCGTCCGCCGCGACGTACGCAGACCCGTCCACGAACAGATCCACGTTCGGGAAGCGGACGTTGATGGCGTAGTGGTGCCATTCGTCGTCGCACACCTATACACGAATATTGTTATAAGAAACAGATGCATTTATTCAACATTACAAATAAATTATGTCAAGTGGTTCATTGAATACTAACCCTTTTATTTATAATCAGTCACTAACATTAGAGTGTTTAGTGTTAGAAAAGGACAGGAGTTATCGACCGACAAGAGTTGCTAAAGTTAGTAAATAAAACTAAGATTCACACCCGAAATAATCGAACATACATACATTTCAATGTTTTCTCTTTATTTGTGATTTATATTTTTTTATTCACTTTAAAATTTTCCCAGTTTTGTGAACTTATCATCCCTAGTTTCACAGCAGTAGCGCAAAAGATTAATCACTAAAGCTTGCTAACAAGTTACACTATTCTTAAGTTGATGTTGACACAAAATAGTGTTAGCTCTGAGACTATATAAAATCATAGAACATACATGAGGTTGAATCGGATCGGTCGAGGGCGATATCGTCCTCGACCATTTTGATCGATCTCCTTAAATCACCCTATGAACCAAATAGGTCTTCGTCGTGTCAGCGGGTCTTACTTTCTTAGACACCCTCAGTCATGTTAAGGATAATTAATGGCTCTGAAAGAGGATTGGTGACCGATGGTGACCATAATGGTCGTGGTGAGAGATGCAAGGTTACCTCAGGTATCTTCCACCTCCACTCGGCGGGGCGGAAGATGTTGAGGTCTCCCTCCCCGAAGTCGCGCCGCAGCAGCAGGATGAGCCGGCAGTTCCGCACGAACAGAGCGTAGTGGTGCCGGTTCATTTCTGGATAAGGACATACACATTTATTATCCTATTATTATTAAAGAACCATGTTGGCCTAGTGGGCTGTACCCGACTTTCGGTCCGAGGGTTGTGGGTGCGAGCCTGATTGTATCACAATATGTATTATTATTAGCAGCTTAAAGCTGACGCGTTTAACTTAAATGAGAAAAACGGTAAAGCATTTTTGTTTTTGCAAGTTAAATGTATGTACAGTTTAGTTTAAAGAGTTCCCTGACGGAGCGCTTATCACTGTTTCTTGAATCCGGTTCCAATCGCGACGACAGATGGGCGAAGTGTACTTCCTTGGATTGCTAGTACTTGGTCGATATATCTGGGTTATCTTTGAATTACGGAAAGTCCGTGGATAGAGGTGGCCTATCATGTAATTCTACGCCACCGTTTTAAGGTCGCCTATGTCCACATATGACCAGCTTACTGTGATCATCAGCTAAGCAGAGCAGGTGTTCCTTGCGGTGGGGGTCTGCTTGGGGCGCCGGCGCGTGTCGCAGCCAGGCGGAGATGGAGAAGGAGTTGGTGAGGTGGTGCGGCAGCACGGACTCCGGGACGACGGCCGACGTACTCTCACCGTCGAACTCGAACATCTGCTCACCGTCGCGACCTGCACAACAACATATTTGTACGTGACAATTTTAGGAAATACCATCAATATCCTTTATTTATAAAAGGAGGTGCTGACAACGCAAATCGCGTACCGATGGTTCAAGAAACAACACCGAAACTGGGCTCATCCACACATGACATGTGCCACTTTTCGTACTACCCGCTTAACGAGATACTTTCTTCCCCGTACATGTAGACTGTAGAATGAGCACCTCTGAAAGCATCTGGGATGTTTTCGCTGAACATGACTCTATTAAAAAAGAGGGAAACGAAGATTAAATATCGTAATAATTACCTGAATCAGGTTTGAGTGACTTGGCCCATTCATTACCAGCTCCAGGACTCGGGAGTAAATCGATTGTCTTCGGTTCCAGCCCTGAAAGGAAGATGATAAGACACAATGATAAACAGGCCAAACTCTTGACAGCTTTTCACTAAAGAAAAAACAATGACAGTTTTTTTATCGAAGACTAATAATATTTATGCTATATCCAGATTTAGGCCTTCTAGAATGTCAGCTTGATCCAGAACCTTGGTGCTGTAGATGGAGAACGTATCATCATCTTCTTGTACTTATTATTGTTATTAATCAGTTCTTAAGGCCTGGAGTACAGCTGGTTGAATCCAGGTCGTGACCACTATCAGTGGCAGTATCTACTTACCACTTATAGTGCTCTGAGAGTGGACGGAGTAGGTATTCCTATCACACTGTTATCCTATTATCTAGCTGTGGAAGCCTGCAGGGTCACGGAGACCTGGATCCTGGTAACCTAAGCAGCGCTTATCGGAGGAGAAGCTATCAGTCTTAGTTAAAGGTATGAGCATCATCAGATGAACTGCTTACCACAGATGGTTCTCTGAGAGTGAATGGAGTATGTATCCCTATCACAGCCAGATCCAGCTCTGGAAGCCCGCAGGGTCACAGCGGCCTGGATCCTGGTGACTCCTGGGCAACGCTCGTCAGAGGAGCAGGTTTCGAGCCTCGCTGCGGGGAACAACGCTAAGGGGCCGGTCCCTGGTGCGTAGTCCACTCGTTCTGCCACTCCTGGGAATGAGAAGGTGGTTCTGAGTCGCAGTCAGTATTAATTCAGTCACGACGCTGTCGGTCGTGGGGTCATCCATAAATAAGTTCTGTCTCAAATCCAGTGCAGCTTCACATCCCGGTGACGTAGAGCTGCATAATATGCTGAGACAGGACCTGTTTACGTGTTGACCTGCCTAAAGATCGGCGCGTTGGCGGTGGAGGTGGCGGTGGCGGTGGCGGTGCCGATCAACTAGTGGGCAAAAGGTTGTCAAAGTTCGCGAGCGTCAGTATGGAACCCCCGTACAAATGCTTAGTGTTTTTTGATTGTGTGCGACCTTAGTAGTAATTATGTAAGTAATCAAAATATCCGATCTATCGACGTAACTACCTATCGATGTGTAATTCCCTCGGTACTGGATATCGCAGATAATCCGGAAAATGTTATTAGCTCAATAAACGATACGTGAATTACTTATGTACTTGTGCGGTATTATATAATCCGGTTTTCGGACTATGACGTCATTACCGGAGTTGAATATTCTGTTTTAATCCCTTTGCTCGTCTATGCTCTGAGGGATTATAACCTAGTTGGGAATATGATGATGTTTCTGTATTATCCGCGACGTAAATAGCCTGTATATGCGTTTGCCGTAGGTTTTATCAATTATCTCCGAAACGGCTCACTCAAAATTATATCAATGATTCTTAGATAGGTTTACAGCTACAAGTCACAAAGGGAAAATAATTCAGGTTTTAAAATTTTGCAAAATTAACTGACTTGAGTTTAAAGAAATAGCATGTAATTGAGGCCATAGGCTTCAGCTATCAGAACCGATAACCATTGAGTCATAGAAAACACCTAACAGTCACATTTCCTGTGTCACATTACTGAATTTAAAACTACTCCAATTGAAAAACGATTCAAATGAAAAGGAAAATTAATATTTTCCATTTAAATTATCGCCATTATTGTTTTATGTGTGTAGTTCTCGAGTGAGGACGATGAACGACTGACTGATGACGGTGTAACGGTCGCAGGAAGTCTGTCAATGGACTTCTTCCAGCCGATGAATCCTAAGAAACTAAGTAGCTTTCAACCTTCATGCCGTCTCTCTCTTACCTTTCCAGCCGGCTCTGCAGGGTTTGTTGACCTTGATGGTGACCATGACGGGAGAGGACTGCATCATGCCGCAGTCATAGGCCACCACGGACAGGATGTGATTGTGAGACTTCTCGTAATCGAGAGGTTCTGTGTTGCGGATCACTCCTGCAATAGATTTTTTTTCATACATGAAAATACTTGTTCTTTGTTGTTTAAATATATTATTATTATTTAAAAAAAAACATTGTTAAAACAAGCTTTTTTTTTAATATTCGTATTCTCAGCAAATCCTTTCATTTCATATAATAGGGGTTCATAAAACAAAATTTGTCTACCATCTTTGGGAGTCCGCCATATTGAATTTAGAATGTTGTCACTTAGCTAACAATGCATTGCCATCCAAACCAAACGTGTATGCCTAATTTCAGCTCAATAGGTTGAAGATAACTGGTTTAAAATTCAGACCCATAACAAGGCAAGTTTTAAAATAAAGCTTGTAAAATGACTTACCGTCATTGTCAATGGCGAATGGCTGGCTCCTGTCGGTGAGTATCTCGTACTTGCAGACGTCACCGTAGCGCGGCGTGCAGTCCTTGTCGACGGCTTCCACCCTCAGGATCTCGTCGTAGATCCTGCCCTCATCCACCGCCTTCACGTACGTCGCCTGCGTGAACGCGGGCGCGTACTCGTTCACATCTGTCACCGTGATGTGCACCGGCACGCTGGGAGGAAGTAATGCGATGCGGAACTTAATACAGATGTCTTAGAATTAGGTTATCTTAGGTTATCACCGCACACATAATAGGTAATAACTTTTGTTTTACGGGTATTTTTGGTATATTTTAATACTATTTATATCAGCTATTTTACGCGCAGTACCCGCTTATAAACATCTTGGTTGTTTAATAAAAGTCTTAGGATTAGGAGAAAGTTTAAAAAAAAAACAGCTATGCTATGATCTATATACAGCTATATCTGATATGTATAGATGTGTTACGTGTTGGAATATGATCCGTCGCAGCCGACGGCGGCGATGTCGAACTTGTAGTTGCGTCGTTTCTCGCAGTTGAGGAAGTAACGCACGCGCAGCCGAGCCTCGTTCTCCTCCACCACCATGATCTGCAACCAAATATATATTATAATTAACATCCAACAGACAAACCGCCAAACCCAATAATCTCATTTATTTATTTGATAAAACACCAGTGGGCTAAGATATATCCGACAGAATCGCCCAGCCTGCTTATCATCAAGACAACGGTTTTGTTTACCGCCGAAAAGACAAAAAATATTTTATCCCTCTCTTTTGTTTGACAGAATAGGCAACAAAAATAGTTTTTGTCTTCTCTTTCGTAGACAAAACGTTGTCTTGGGTGCTCATGATAAGCGGACTGATTTTATAAATAAGTGCAAAAATACAGAGTTGAAGAATACACATAATATGACACTAAAATATTGTTTATTGATTTAAAATTAACTTCATCAAACAAACAAATTAAAATTAAAACATAAAAAAATAGAAACACTGTCAAAAATAAGAATAGGATACAATATTGTTGTATTATAATGACGGCGATGCTGTGCTGCGCTGCGCCGCGTCGGTCGGGACGGAAGGAGAAACAACGAATTAGTGTTCCGTTTCAATTATCAAACACTTGTATTGGTGCTCATGATAAACCAGCTGAGGGCTTCCTACCGGCTGATGATAATGATATAACCGCGGTTAATGTGTTTGGGGTAAGAGATTGTTCATTTGCATTTTTCAACAAAGGAACTAACCGATTGTAATGAGTATGCAATCCATACAAATAATTCCCTTGTTGTCAATTATTCTTTACGTTTAATTTCGTTGGTACGAAAATTTCAAATTCAAATAAGTTTATTGTTATTTAAAGTCAATTTGTGTGTTTGTATTAAACAAGATTTAGTATTCCTTCCTGGTGTACTCTCTGAAAACATTAATTATATAAGGGTTACTATTTGAAGCAAAAGGTATAAATGATATCATTTTATTTGAGAGTCAGGTTGCCAGAGCAACTACCTATAGTTCATACATTTCCATATTTGTGTTCCAATACACAATACCTCAGAAACCCAAATCCAATTCTGGCTAACTAATCCTATCATAACGAACAAATAACCAATATTCACCCCCGCCCCGCCCCGTCCCGCTACCCTTCCTCCGTAGAATAAATAATAGTTCCAAATCCGACCCCCATTATTACCTATGCCCATAGACCGGGTGGAGACTGTAGGCGGCCGTACACGATGTTTAAATGTAGTTTTATAGGTTTTTCTATGCTTGTACAAAGCTAGCAATCATCGCGTTACTGTTGATGGTATCTGAAATAAACGCGCAGTCGCATCGATACAAACGCGATGTATCGTTACGGTGTGTAGGGGTGAACTAGAAAAGGATTCCCGATATTTGACCCCTACGGGTGTAGTGGGGGGATGAAGTGTGTATGATTAATGATTGATTTAAAAATCAAAGATTGATATAGCTCTCAGAATAAGCTGAAGTGGCAATGGGCAGGCTATAAAGCTCGCATAACTGACCACCGCTGGCATTGTGAAGGTTGTGGGAAGTCGGTACTTGTTGCACTCTAGGGGAGACTTGTGTCCAGCTTGATTTCTTCAGGCTGATGATAATGATATTTCGCGGTGAGGTACAGCTGCCGACAGTCCCCACGTCTTATTATTTCTCTATGTTCCAATATGGAGGATTGGGGCCTGTTCGAACAAATAAATGTAAATACGTTTCTTACGCTCGCCCGAACAGTTACGAGGCTACGCTGTAGATAGTGCATAAGCTGAGCGACGAGCAGAGCGAGGGCGTCAACTTCGAATGAGTGGGAAATCGCTATTTCCACATGTGTGCGCTTTTCGCTTCACTGGCGTCTCCGAAGGCCAGCGTAATAGTGGCACAAAGTGCTACCACGTAATAGTGAGTGACCCACTTTGCTGACAGACTATGATTTTGTATCGCTATGCTCCACTATGTTTGCTTCACTATTTGACACAAAGTTTTTTTATATTTTAAACCAGGTAAGCGCTATTGTGCTACACGCATGCCTAACAGTAAGATGCAAGCTAAAAATTAAAGGGCACAGGTGTAGACTCCGCTATAAAACGTAATTGTTCACCAGTCTCTATCGAGGATTAGGCAAGATGTGAGATCAGATTGCGAGGAGAATGAACCAAGTGTGTAGGAGGCTAGAGAAGATTATTAATGGTGGTAGAAAATGTAAAAGTATGAAGGGTGGCGTTAGCATCGAGAGTTGGATGAGCAATCTGAAAGAATTTCCAAAGCCAAACATTGACTTCCAGCCGGATGTTTAATGCGGACAACAAGTTATAAGCGAGCGTTATGCAAACTCCCACGAGCAATAATCTCTACTCGTAGATCCGCTCCGCTCGTGTTTAGCAGAGGCCTAACCTCATAACAACCCACATTTTCACGTGTAGCAAAATCACTTTATTCCAATAGGTTAGGTAGCAATTTAATGTAAATCGTTCGCCGAAAATAAAGGTTAATAAGGTTACCTGAACAGACATCCATTGTGGTAACCGTCAGTCACTATTACCGTGTGTTTAATACGAAATCAATTTCGAAGAGTTATTGTTTATTGACAAGTCAATCCTTATTAAGGAAATCCGTAGAGAACATTTTTCTGAAAAACTAAAGTCACCGACATGGCTCTTTGAATAAGCAAGTGGAAGACAGACTCGCAAGACCGACAACCGCTGCACTGAGGAAGGAAGGTTCTGTAATGACGACCACGAACTCGATGACGCATTACGGGAATGCCACCAGCCAATGCCCCGATGATGATATATTAAAGGTTCCAGAAATACGGCTGTTGGAGATGGTCCCAGATCATTCTCCATGCCACTCTTTAGGGGCCTATGTCCGGCATTCAACTTTTACAGGCTAATGACAATACAAAGATTATGAAAATTGAGACATTTGTGGGAAATGTCTAACAATTATCCACGACCGCGACGGGTATGTACGCCTGAGACGTAAGATGTGCGGGGTCGATTCCCACTGCTAAACAAAAGTTTACATGCTCTGCAGATATTTGTTCAAGATCTGGGTGTTGTAGTGCCATGGTACTAGTTATTCTTGATACCCACGATACAGGAAATCCTAGTGTGGGGTCAGGACGCTTTTTTATTAAAAACCTGTCTCGTTTCTCGTTTCCACATCAGTTGCAGCTGGAGGCAGCGTTGTAAGAGCCGGCACTGATCGAGACCCGCGCAGCAAAACGTATAAGTACAAACAATCCAAAACTAGCTTGCAGTTATTGGCTCATAGTTGGTCTCGACGCTCGTTATAGGAGCGATATTGTGTTCGGCAGCGGAACATATCGGGTCACGGCACGCTTGGAAATCGAAACCAAAAATAAAGGACATTTTAGGAGTGTTGATATTTTACCAAGCTTTTATTGGAAGAGTTATGTTTCGATTCTGTGTTTTCATCAGAGATCTTAAGTCGAAACTGAAAGTGGTACTACAAACATAATATACCGATAGCGTAATAATATGTATACTGACCCGAATGTGGGAAATAAACATGGTTATCAGGAAAAAAAAGTTTTAAGAAAATCATTTAAAATTAATATTTTATTGTACACCTTAAAGAAATAACATAATAAACTAAATCTAGTTCTTTGGAAGGGTCTTAACACTTTGAAGCGATATCTTCCAGACAACCTTGGGATGGGGAGAATAATTAGAGATTGTGAGAGTGGCGGGGGGGTACATAAAAAACAATAAAATAATATTAACTACAACATACATATACACATTATATGTATGTATATTTAAGTAAATAACAGTTTTCCCTGATGATATAAGTAAATTAAATCTGTTCTCCTTTCAGTCTAGATAGCAAAAATAACGCTTAAAGCGCTGGAAATTATATAATTAAGTGATGGATCGCGGTTCTCACTCACTTCTTAGTTATATATTGGAAAGCTTCTCGGGTAGAGTTCACAACTTGTAAATAGTCTCCAATTTCTATTTGAGCTTCTAAATGATTTAACCACAGGTAAAATATCAAATTACAAACCGCGAGAGCTTACGAATAAGTTGTTACTTTTGTTTATTTACTAAATTCGTTAAAATGAGAACTAGACTTGTTGATATCATGTCTTAGTTATTGGAATCATTTACGGCTGACGTAATGATGTAATCTTATTATTATATTATTACCTGAATATATAAATAGTATAAACTAATAGTATTATAGTTGGGTTTGTTTAAGGTAAGAGTGAACAGTTAGAGGTCTTCTAGACCTTTATTTGGTAGACATAATCACACCTGATAGTAAGTGATGATATGGAAGACGATGTAGCGTGAAGGTCTAGAAGACCTCTAAGGTAGGATGACCAGTGATATACCGAGAAATAACCAGTGATACGACTGACGAATGAGCTGCGAGTGAACACGCAACAACTAACAGACAGAGCATTCAACTGTTCACGAAACCAATCTACAGCAGCTAATGCATTTTTACGATTGCCAAATAAAACTTACTTGCAAACGTGCATGCAATGCATTCTCGAGTTTATAGCCTGGCCGTAAAGTTTATATCTCATTGTGTCGGATACATTGTAGTGACGGGCCCACAGCCTAGACAGGAAGAGCTGAGTCGAGAAACTATTTTTTTTTTAAATACGCCCTACAGACACTTACATAGTCCTGATCCCCACATTAGGATTATCTGTTTTCTGAGTATCATGAGTACCATAGTGTCATGATATATGGCACCATGAGTACCATGATATCACAACGATGCAAACATTCGTCCCCTTTGTTTGGGACTTGAACCCGTCGTCACGTTTATAAAGAATCATCATAGAAAAATCATGTTGTGTTAGCTGTCTGACTCTGAAGTACCGAGTCTTTCAGTAGAATGGTCAGTCTTATCGCTTTGAAGCGATCTCTTAAATACGCATTCATTAATAGAAGAATAAAGTTTAACCTCAAAATTTAAAGAAGACTTTCTAAGTTTACATTTAACCTTCTTTATAATATATTTAAAAACTTATCCTTTCAAAGACTTCTCACCTTTTCAAGTGTTTTTCGATGAAACTAGTGGCGCCACAGATTGCGGAGTGAAGTAGCCACTCTGCTACTCTGCTGGTCTGTGTCCGGGAGTGGTGGATGCAAATTGTCGTTGTTTACGAGCTGTACTGTGTTTCACTTGATTTATCGCGCGCGGTACCCGAATACGAGCAGGTGTCGGTTTCTTGCACAGATTCGCAAGTTTTTGAGTTACTCTGTTTTGCTATGGAGCGGTCGATATTTTGTGACTAAACTTTTTATACTTTGCTGGTTTGCGGTTGATATTTGGCGTATTGCCTTACTTCGTGTTCCAGTTACAGTCGTAAAAGACAACGCCTCGTTTTGCTTTTAAATAATTTCACTTTTCACTGGGAATGTTAACGGTATATTGTAAAATTAACCAATACATAACTTTTATACAACCATAATATATTTTCTAGCTTCAAATAACTAAATTCATGAAGTTAATTTGAAGCCCCCAACATAATAGTGATATGAAGCCACCAAAATGTATTCCCCACGCAGTGCATCGCACCCTAGTAACTTGTGCCGATAAAACCTATCTAAGAACCAACCTTGAAGTCACACAAAACGATTGCGAAAAACCGCTCATTTCAATCCGTTATGGAGAAAAATAGTGAGAGATAAAAAACCGCACATCATATGAACGGACAAACAACCTTTTACCCTAAACACATATAATACCGGTTCCTTGCTCACGTAGCCAACCTATTATGCAATTAACAATGGTAATTGCAGTATTGGTTAACCTCGCCATTATTTCTATAAACCAGTCGCGTCAGGTTCCTATAACTCGTACTTACATGTAAGTAACTGCGTCTCGTAACGGCTCTCCGAAGCATTTTTCAATTTACCAGCAGACGGCGGTTCTGAATTGTGGTGTAGTGTTTCTACATTATTAAATAATTTTGCGCACGTGCATTGCAACATTTTTCATCGTATTTCAGTGACATTTTTATTATTTTGTCGGAGTGTAAGAAGCATGGTATCGAATTACAATATTTCACTTTCACTATTGCCATAATAAAGCGGTGAGATGTCTACAGTTTGTCTCTGACTACAAACGAGGGTGTGCAAGGACGCCTATTGAGTCGTCTCTGAAGGGTTCTATTGGATATATTTCGATGTGCTTGCTGTATTGTAGCCATCGTGATCGTGTCTCTGCATCGATTATCTATAATTAGATAAAACTCATGCAGACGATTATGTTTGTGATCATTTTTGTTCAAATCTTGTACCGAATTGACGAGTCACAACCCTGTTCACGTAATTCAAGTATGTGTGCTTTTTTTACGTGTTTTTGCGATTTTTATTATTATAAATTAAAAATAATAATCATTTATATCGAATTTAACACCATTATTGTCAGTAGCGACTTAGACTTAATAGTTAATAAATTCAAAATTTATAAATGGTGCATGTCACAATGAATTCACATCAAATACAAATACTTATAAATTATTATATGACAGGCCTGTCCCGGCCCCAGTCACAAAAAACACACAAAAAGTTAATAAATGTGTTTCACCTACGACCATAAAGCAATTATATCCTTTATTTATTATTTAATGAAAATTAAAAGTATTATTATTAACTATTATTATTCTATCACTTTCTATACTAAAGTAGGTGAATTGACACGTTCCTTAGCGAGGTTAGGTTCCGACGTGGACCACGCTAAGCCATTTATGTATTCAGAATCGATTTGATATCATACTCACAAGCCAATGAATAAGTAACTCACTTCAGTGAGCCACGATCGTGTCTGGAATGTGGTGTATGTGTTCTACTAAAGGGTCTATACTCGACGGTCGTAATTATATTCTAAAATGATACCAAACCACGATAATTTTAATTTCATGACAGAACTATTGTTCAGAATCGATTTCATAACATACCTACTCACGGGGAAATAAATAACTAATTTCAGTGAACCAAGGTCCTGGCTAAGGATCTATTCACCATCGACAGCTAAGTGGCTGAAAGCGTATAGCTAGACGAAGCTACTACCTTTTTTCCCATCGTGAAGAAACCAGCATGCCCAAGAAATTAAAATCCGATCGATGTATTTGAGAATGTCCATCATGGGGAATAAAGTCGTGGGTGTGTTTGTTTTACAACTGCCTTCAAAAAAGGAGGATGTTATTCCTTTTTTTGTTTGTATGTATGCTATATATTTTCGTCAATTGTGAACCGATATTAATGATTCTTTATTTAATTTGTGGGATATAACACTTCAAGGGTGTCCATTAATGTCAATTAACATTATTTGTAAAAATCAGGGTAAAAAATAAGGTACGAAAATCTATATTAAACTTTTTATAGACTCTTTTTTATAGAATGTTAATATTTAAATTTTTTAGAAAAAAAAATGTTTTAAGTGGCGTTGTTACCTCGAAGGGCGCCTCCCCATGGTGCTTGTTGTTGAGGATCATGAAGGAGCAGATCGGGCCCCGCGCCTTGATGGATGGAGTCACCTCCACCAGAGTTTCGTTCTCGCGGATCAGCCCGTGGTAGCCCTCCTCCGGCTCCGACAGCTCCAGGTACGGAACATCTGGAATAGGAATAAGCATTTAGATCGACGAAACGAGTACCAATCTCCAAGAAAATACACACTTTTCTATGTATAATATGTAAGTATTTACAAAAAAATATATATAAATAATATATCAGTCATGTAGTTCTGCTTAGTCTGGGGCTAGATGATGCTGTTTGAAAAATGTCCATCATTTTTTTGTATTCACTTTTTCAAAACGGTGAATGAAAAATTTGTGAGGATACCCACGTGCCAAATATGATGTTTTAACGAGCATCTGACTACCCCCCTACTTGGTATCCTTACGGATCTGCGCACTGAGTATGGATGTTGGAGTGTTCATAATGAGGATTATAGTAGTGAGCGTGTTTGTTGTGAATGGGGATGGTTAGAAAAGGACGCAGGTCTAAACAGCATGAGAATGCATGAAGAATGTGACGAGAGTGAGTTAGATATGACAGGATCGATAGTTTCTGACTGCCCGGCTGAGACGAGACAGGTACCGGTTCGAATCCCGCCGCGGGAGAGCTTGCAGTATTTTATAAGACTCACTATTAATAACTATCAAGTGACTTAATATGAATGGGTGATAGAAATGTAATATTTATTTATTATCATAGTAATGAATGCAAATGTACGCATTCAAAGTCAATGCATTCATCCTCTCAATGGGAGCATGCAGGGACCAAATCACTTTAAAACTTAATAAAGCAGAAACACACACGACCCATCATACATTATTTGTATCACAAAAACATTAGGACAATAAATGTCAAAAAACCGACTTCATATATCGGGAAATTAAGAAAAAGTACAATATGCAATTTCATGACCCATTTTAGAGTGTGTTTTTTTTTCTAAAAATAAAACCCAAGGTTAAAACCCAGATTTACAATTGGCGAACATATCGCGTAACATACCTGCACACAAAACATACAAGGGCATTGAGTAACTCATTTTTTGAAGTCGGTTGAAGATTGAATTGCAATAATCGCGATACGCTTTCATTCCCAAGTTTACGGTTTCTATCCTGCAGGTACTCTTATAGCATCAGATCTTCGCGTGCCCACGTTATTTTGCTTACTCTTTAAAAGAAGAAGCAAAAGAAAGGTCGAAAGGTGTTTCGACTAGGCGTGATTGAGAACCTCTTCCTTTTTTTGAATTTAGTAAAAAAATTTGAGGGCTATTGCCGTGTTACTTTTACAGTTACAGAGCACTGGTGGTGTAGAGACTAGTGACCAAAGCTTTAATCCGAAGGTCGTGGGTTCAAACCCCGTCGTATACCCCAGAAACAAATATAAGAAGGCAACTTCAGTGGTGCGACGGCTGAGATGTAAGAGGAGTGGGTCGATTCCCGCTGCGGGACCAATGTTTGCATGTTCTGCAGATATTTGTTTCGGGTCTAGATGTTGTAGTACCAAGGTACTCATAGTTCCTGATACCCACGATACAGGGAATGCTAGTGTGGGGTCAGGACTGTGTATATGAATGTTTATTTATTTAAAGGGTGACCAAAAATAACCAGTGGTACGACAAATTAAATTATAGGACTTGGATTAGCAGAACGCAAAGTAAAATGACGATCGTAATTTGCACAGTCCTAACCAGAGGATTCATGGCAGTTTATGAACCCCATAAAAACTATTATACCCCGAGATAATTCAAAAGCCCTTATCCATATCACGCCCTGCATTCATGGGCCCTGATTATGTATAATGGCCACATGTCCTTCGCATACTACACTACGTTATGGCCCAACTATTACTAACTTTACTACGGAGCGGTGCTAGGGATGTGTGTTTGTTTTTAAAACCGATATCAAAAACAAAACTATGATATATAAGATTTGCGACCAAAGTTTTACTAAATTGCGAAACCGATACAGATCAGATAGACAGCAGACTGAAACATTAAAAGCTACCGTCTAAATGTCCGTTTAAACTAACGTGGTGGCGATAGATACATTCACGCGAACTTTTACAACTACTTGAAAACCATTTGACTTTGATCGCCACCGCCACCGCCTCCGCGTCAGTTTGAGCCTTTAATATACATCGACCCATAGAAAACGCTCCAGAGAAAACACAAAACCGACGTGTCAATACAGCAGCTTGTCTCCGTACCACGTTGGGCGCCAGTTATGTTAGCTTTGGCAGCTATCAACAAAATGGTATTATATAATAAGCTCTTTGGTAGCTGGAATTTTTGAAATATTTTAAGGTGTATAAAAAATGCACTTAAATAAGGAATATCGAAGTGGTGAATATCATCAACTTATTTCACTCTAGAATCAAGCAAAACGGCTGGCGACGACCCGCCCGACGGCTTCAATGCGATTTCAAATCTGTGATTCATATCACAAATTGATTTACATGACGAAAGTTAAACACATGGGACAGGTCACCCATTTTACCGAGTTACGGAATATTTAAATTGTTCATTTGCTGATTAACATGTTGTGGTAGCTAAGTTGTGTGAATTCATCTGACATGCCAATGTTATTGTTATAATGTAATGTGTCAATAAAATAATTATGTTGGCGGAATCATGTACGAACTTCAAGTTCATTTGTCCTTTAAAACTATGGTGAAGTCGTTTAATGCGTGGAACATCACTAGTTTACGACTAGTCTGGTTAATAAAGAACCAGTTTCATTAAAACTCCAGCACACTGCCCCACCACAGATTCACAAACTGTAAGAACGCCGGGTGTCGGCTAATAATCACTTAATACATATTTTTTTTAAACTCTGCCGATTCAGTGGAAACTATTTAAACAACTCTTCTTTAATGTAAGGAAGGAATTATTATGATATCTTCAAATATTTAGCATCGTATTTTAGGACATGTATCCCGCTTACCATTTTAAAAGACTCCTATAAGCTGGATTATAATAATAGGCGGTTTGAAAATTACTAGAATTGAGAAGCAAAAGGCTCCTGATAGTAAAGAATACGATTGTTACAACAATAGGTAGAGTACTTTCTTTTGAACTCAAAAAGTACACTCTCCAATCACATAGCCTAAAGCCACAAACCTCTCAAACAACAGTGGAACGATTCCGTATACCTCACCCCACGGCCCCGGTGTGATCCCTGACGGGTTTGGAGGTTCTGACGAGAGCAAACCCCTCGGGCTTAAGCATATCCGGTGGTGACGGGTGGCTTCATTCAATTGATACAATGAATTATCTTCATTCAAATTAGAGAACCATTTAAAACCAGTTTTGCATTTAAAACTTATGTTACATAGTAAGTTACTGTGCCTAAACCAGATTCGGCTCTTCAAAATAACGAACAAGAATTGAGTGAGGGTTTTATAAGATAAAATCATCTTCTCGATTTTGTACAGCCCATAATCCACAGACTTGTAAATGTGACAGTAGAATATTCCTGATTTTTATATACCTACATTTATTGTAATACAAAGATGTCCGACTCTTAAAGGTTACCTTATCCTAAATCCTCGGGAGGAAACTATTCACAGCCGTTACGCAAACATAATACAAGAATCAGGGTGTTTGATCGCACGCAAAACGTTTAAAGGGTGCGAACATGCTTTGTGTGAGTAGATTTGTCTAGGGGAGGGTTGGCTGATCGTACTTTTAGCTTAAATCTTGTTTTTTTCTTTATTTTTATTTCTATAGACATCTTTCACGTACGGTACTAATCGGTGAAGGCACAGACTCAGTTTCGACTTATTACCAGAGGCTTCGGATGAGAAACCGCGACGCTATGACTGTCGATACTGTCGATCAGAATATCTATATAAAAACCTTGCATTCGGTAGTTGTAAAGACCATATTTCTGCATAGGACCGTCCAGTAACACAAAGTGCTCGAATGCCGTAAATAACCCGCGGGGTTTCCTTTGTAAATGTTATTGCGGAAATATGCTATCCTTAGGCTGAAAATATTTTTGAAGGTACCACAGTTGGCGCAATATTTTGCTTCGGAACGGATATGTCGGCTGCTTTAGATACTTATGTTTAATTTGTATTAACAGGTAAAAGCACTTATACGTATGCCAATCTTCGACTTAAAATAATTTTGTACTATGTGGGTAGTCAATATTTTCTTCGCAGTTCAATGACACATTTCAGACCATAATTTTTAAATTATTATGAATATCTCACTCACGTTAAACTGAATTCAACATCAATAAAAAAAACAAAATCGATAACCGTTTTCGAAAAAAGCGCTCAAATGGATATTAATGGCTTATCCGAGAAATAAATTAATCTATGAATCAATTCAGCTGTCAACTAAAACAGTAATTTGTATGAATTACACACCGAGGGCTTCATAAAAACCCTTTGGGGTAGCGCGATCGAGAATATCATTAATCTTCGGCGTAAACGCGTCAGTGTATGACAAGTTGCGAAATTTGTATTTGAATTTGTAAGAAATTGGGCAAAAGTTATATTGATATTGATATTTTTGTATATAAACAGGGTGAAAGCATTCTGGACATTCAGGGAAAAGTCAGGGATGCAAATTATGGTCAAGGATAGTGCGGAAATCAAGGTAATAATAATTTGGAAAGCCAGAGAAGATTATGGGATATTTCAGCACTTTCACTCGACCGAGAAAACAAAAGGGACTAGGTATGTCACCTAGCAATTATAATATTCCATACCAATGATTGTAAAGCAGAGGCAATTATTATTTTTCTTTCATCCCCATGTTTAATTTGTAGCTCCTCCGTTCAGTTGCTTGCAGCAGGTTCACTCTGAGGGTATATCGTCACTCCGTATTCCGTACACGGTGATAAACGATGAAGAGTCGAGCATCTATTGGTGCAGGAAACATCAAAGAATTCAAAGACAGTCCATTCGAGTGCTCAAACGCAATAAATGCAGATAAACCAACGGACGAGAGAGTTCAATATATTATTGAAAAGGTTAAGACCGCTCGTGGCGTCGCGTCGCGTCGCTCTGCGAACGGGCAAAAGGAGGGATGTGTAGCATCCAATGAACGAATGTATAACAAAAACACGAATGTTCCGTACGGCCAGATTTAAGCGTTCGGTATTTTCGTTATATAAATTCGTCAATTAAGTATATAGTAGTAAACATTTATTCCTAATATGTTTGTGTCTCCAAGTCATGAGACCACTTATGTGGTACAGAAGGACTTTGAGTAATCTACACTGTGTAAGGATCAACCAGTCTAGATTCGTGTTGAAATAAAAAATTACATGCCTTTTCAATAAATTTACAGGCTGTTCTAATTGTATATCGATTATGTAGACGGTACAAATTCACACGATCTCTGAATACTAATGTGATAGAAAACGATGGTGGTCTCTACGATAGCCACTACCGCAGTCGGGAAAGTCGATGCAGCGTGGAAACAACAATGTTAGAATATGAAAAAGATACATAGATTGCCAAATCATTTCTAGTATATAAAACTGTTCTCGTGCAATCTGCGTCGTAAGCCTAAATGTGTGTCAGAGCCACCTGACAGGAGGTTCCGGCGCGGCGTCCTGAGGGAGCTACTGTTCATGACGTCACAGACTCTTTACACGTGTTCAGTCCATGATCAAAGTAAAGTTGACTGAATTTTCGTGCCAACTTTACTTTTTGTTTTTATTGAAACGAAACTTTTGCAAACGTGGAGTAAAACTTTCAGTTTGAGTTTCGAATGCTCCGATCAAAGCAAAAAGAATAATCCACGGTTGGCTTTTCAAAAATCCAGCCGTGGATTATTCTTTTTGTAAAAAAAGCAAACTCTTGGTGCGTTTTTACGTCCTTGATTGCAGCGCCCCCTAGTGCATTGTGGCGATAAGACATAATTATATAAGAACATAATCTATGAGACATACAAATAGATTGCAAGAAAACACATTTCAATTCGATAAGCCGTTTCGGAAATAAATAGTAACAAACAAACATACCAACTAACTCTTATGTTGTCATAAAGAGGTCGTTTGTTTTTTTTTTCACATATTCCACAATAAAAATAGAGATCTAACTACCTAATATCTTATATTAAGGTTCTTCGTAACACTGGTATTCGGTCCCTGCATTGGGCCAGTGACATGCACGTTGACCCTGACAATGTCTTTGCTGTTGTAAAAGAACCGTGTTAGTACCTTTGCTTACTAGGGCCCTATTCGTAAATGGGGGGTTTACTTACACCTCTCTCGTGTTAGTTGTAAATAGAAACATCGTTGCGTTACATTTCGTTAGTATGCAAGATAAAAACAGTAAACAAATATACTCTATTTATAGTTTTGACATAAACTATTATATTTATAGTAACTATTTTTACTATTATAATATTATAGTTTCATACTATTTATAGTTTGAACCCTATTAATAAGTAATTATCATTTTAATTGTACACGAAATGCAGTGTCTGAATAAACGAACAGTTCAACAAGTTAATTAGTTAGTTAATTGGGTAGCATTACACCGCGCCAATTAGGCATACTATCGGCAGCTCGATCTAATATTCACATTATAACAACATACATAATACGGAACAGACTAGGCACTAATTCGATTAGGAACATGGACAGTGAGTGGGTACATCCAAGTTACTTACCTACCTTTGTTTTTATGAACTACACATCACATAACATGTTACAATTTTCCAGCGAGTCCACTAAATATAAGAAAACGACAGGTACTTGACAGATAATTGCCCAAGGGAATGTCACCTGACAATGTCACTGCACGTGTACGTTTACATTGTAAATTCAACGATCGCGCATACCACAAATTTTCGCGATATATTATTGCGTAGAGGAGCTCTAATATTATAGCACTTTGCCTCAAACAGAAATGAAGAGGGTTCTCGTAGTTTCCGATACGATTCCACTTATTTATATATTTGGGCAGAATTTAATATTTTGTGTTGCATCGTAATTGTGTCTGGTTTTCTAAATTCCTTGAACAGGACTCAACCCGATGTCGGTAAAATACAAACTACACGTGAGTATAAACATTCGATCGCGTCGAGAAGCGTATCATATAATTTGGGTTCTGTTCTAGCGCTGTGTGTGAATGAAGGGCAGGGTGCAGATTTCAATAACGACGCTGTGTCCATCTCGTGGGCACTAATGTATATAACAGACCGTGCGATGTGTTCCACGCAAAATAGTGTATATCGTGTCGTCGGTCGTGAGTAAGTTCGCGAGAGTAGGCTCAACACAATAGAGTCGAAGCTATTTGCGAGATGGAAACTGTCATGGCCTTCCGGAACCGTCAAGGAGACGTTTTGCGCGCGTGACGTTCACCTATTTCTAAGTGTTTTGTGAGCTTACTGGTTATCTTGTTCTTTTTTGGTAATATGACCAAAACACGGAGTGCTGGAAGAATTAATTCCTGCCTTTTAGTTCTAGGACATGTAGTTTCTCGTTAATATTTTCCTTGGCCATTTGAGAGGTAGGTACCTAATATTGCGTAAGTTATGTGAGTAGGGACATGTTTAGGTGTATTGTTGGTGAGAGTACTGTTAATTTTTGCAACAAACGAATACGTACGTACCGTTTCATATCTTCAACATGAACTAGCTCAGTTTGCAGGATCCAAAGCATTGTGCTCGAAGCATTCGAGCACAATGCTTTGGAAAGCTGGAGCTAATTTCATGTTATTCGGTCGGATATTTCGAATGTATTTGTTGTTGTATTGTTGTGCATCATACCTACAGCTGCATAAGGTCAGTTACTTGTATAAATAAGTTACCTTTTTTTTCCACCTCAGTTAAAATTATAAAAATGAGGCTATCAAATGGTAGGTTTAGTTTGTGTATTCTGTGATCCATTAATCGAATGTCCCTGTCATCTTTACCTCTCACAGACATTTAGATAAGATAATCATTTTACGTGTCGGATCGAAATTTAACCTGAAATATGTCAGTATACGAAATACTGATTAATTACTGTTTACCGATCCAACCACTATACAACATAATTCTGTAATTCATCTTATGAGTTCTATGTTAATTACACAGTCGTGTTTATTAACATAGAACTCATAAGATGAGCTGAGACATTCTAAGCATTAGCCGATAGTCTTACACACTGCTGCTGACAGGTTACTCAAAGGTATCTTTTATTTCTCTTAACCTTGCCGTCTTTGTGCACAAATTCCTATCTAGTTCAGTATCTGACAAGCAATGCAGAGCGTGTAACAGCTAAGTAGCTACCAGAGTTCGCTCCTGATGCAAATGTCAACTGTCAGATCGAGTCTAAATTCAGCAGAATCTAGATTTAGCTTGAATTTAGTTTGAATAGTTTTAGCGCAGAATACATAACGGTAGGTCCTATTGCAGTTTGTAAACTTTGGCTCGTAGTATTTCATCATTCATAAAACGTGTCAATAATAGATTTAAATAACGTGCTGGATTTTGCAAAAAAATAAATAATATAAATTAAATCTAAAAGCCCGAAAACACATCATAATGTCGAAATTAGCTACGAGCTATAGCTTGTAAAAATATGGGATTTAAAAAGATTTGTCTAACAGAGTTATTTCGACCTTTTTATAAATACTCTTTCATGGAAGGTTTTTACAACCAATCCATGAACACCCGTTCAGTGGTGAACACCCATCACTGACCGGAATCTGAAATCCCAGTTTAACTTCTAGGTAAATTCCATAAAGTTAGGTACTGCTTGCCAACTTGCTCTATAACTTTTTCCTGCAACCGACGTCTCAACTTTATGATAGCTGCATCTAGTTCCGAAATTGATATGAATTATTGCCAGACTCTACTTTGGATTGATTTATTGGGAAGATAGCAAGACGGAATTTGACATTTGTGTTTGTGGCTTTTAAATCATATTGGCCTCCGGATTATCTTGAAATATTACAGAAATATGTGCATTATAGAATGTCATTTTAAAAGTTCTACATCTTTAAGTTTAAACGATATTTCAATGTTTAGAGGAATGTTGTTAAACATTAGTAACATCATATTATTTAGGTAGTGAAAAAAGTGTTGGTAGCTTTTCTTCAAGATATGTAAGTACATATCTGGTAATTAATTTTATGAGAACACTTTTAGGAATCCAGAATTATTCAGGAAGCACACATGATTTAATTAATTCCTAATACCTGCATCGATATCCTCCATGTCGAGGGTCGTGACTTCGTGAACTTTATATAGAACTCTGGAGTGACTATTTCTCTCCATGGGGATTTGTGTTCAGCGGATGAAATGGCTACGCTCACACTGGAGTCGGTTGGGGAGATTAAACTCATTAGATGCGTACAAAAATATTTTATTTCCTGGCGAAACATGTAGCTATTCCATGTTTACAGGTGTTCTATAAAGACCACAAATCAAAGTATAAGCTGATATAACTTAGTATCAGAAGTGCCATTTATTTTGCATAGCCGTCAGATTTGGGATAAATCGTAGTTATGAAATGTGTTCGTAGATTTACAGGAAATCTGCCATTGAAAGAATAATGGATATGGAGAATAACTGATATTGGAGTATAAGAAAAATGGTGCCGCTTTGGTGTTGTCAGTTCTGTTTTGGAAATACAATAATATTTGGATTACTGATTTTACTTAGTGTCTGTGCTGGTTATTTTGTCACTCTTAACTGTGAAGACGCGTTGGTTTAGTAATTAGATAAAATCGGAAAATACAGATTATATATTCTACATTAGTTGTCGCTTCAGGCTATGGCAAGTTGGCTTACTGCTAACTGATAGGTTGTAAGTTATGGTACGCGATAGTTTATTATATTCATTTGTTCGCTAAATACTGCATTTTATTTTGTTGGCTTGAGTTCACCAACAAAATAAACGGTCTAACCATGATGACAGATTTCTATGAAAACATGTATTGTGTCAAAAAGCTTTGATTAGGACCTAACCACCCGCTCTTGTGTTGGTAAACTCGGGCCTTAGTCTTTAAATGACAAATTTTCGCTAACAATAATTGTTCAAATCATAATTGTGTGAAACGTAACGTTGTTTTCTAGAGAAAAAATATATATCAACAGTTATCATCATTGTTGTATTTCTAGATAATAAGCACAATCTGTGGCAAGGTGGATCACAGCTTTTTACAATTCTTTATTTTCAGTAATTTATCTTAAACCTACGAGACTCTCATTAGGATACATGTCGTAATATCAAAATCAATAATTTTTGTACATTAAATCATGGGTGATTCAATCCTTTTGAAGAGCGAACATAAATAATATAACGAAAATTTATTTCTTTTTTTACAGAGTTTTACAGAAAACTCAAAGAGGCCTGGAGGTTTCAACAAAATGGCATAAAATTTTGCAAACTCATATACATTTCACGACTAACACAAAAATTAACTGCTAGCTTTACTTGTTTACAAAGCTACTACCGTTTGAGTGTCCTTTGCAAAGTACACGATCACAGCCGACGCGAGTGCTATTATTTAACTAATTAACTTAGATTAAAACCGACTGTGAAATCGCGGATATTTCGTACAAAGCCCGGCAGTAAGGGGAAATGGGAGATCAGAAATTATTTACTACACTATAACATGTCCCATTATACGACCATTACGCGAGCCCAGACGCCATTTTGTTGTGGAATTACGTTTTACTCGATTTAGTCTGATATCACGGGTTGTTGCTTGGTGCTTTGACTCATAACGGGCGTCTTAAGACGGGTACAAATAGACTTTGCGCGATTAAGTTCGAGTGTTTGCCCCGTGTTGGGCGCCAGTTGAAAACGGTACCTCGTTGGACGCCAATAATCTTCAAAGGAGAGCCGATAACTCTCTTAATGTTAAACAACTGAGATGTTTTTGAATTACGTTTAAGTTGTGTACTTATCTGTTTACACATGGCGACCGTGTACCGATACTGATGACTTGTTATTATTTAAAGCTTTTTAATTTTATGCAATAATGTTAATTAATAATTGAGTCTAATAAAATATACTTCTACAAGCCTCATACACTAATTAAAGCACGTTAATTTAAACATTACCCGTAAGCAAAGCTTTAACGACATAGATTCCACAATTTATGATCTCATTTAAGGCAACACCTAGGTTCTCTTTCTAAGCAAAATGTCTTCAATATATCAAGTTACTTTAATTTATAAAGCAAACGAGATGACATTAAGATAAGCAAGGTTTAACAGTTACGTTACAAAAGTAATTAGAAGTGGGTAGCCTTTTAATGTTTTGTTTAATATAGAAGATGTAGACTGACATTGAACTCGTATGGGTTGCCTTTAAAAGGTATTTAAAATAGAAAAGATCAATGTCGATATGGTTCTAGCTTTGCTACTGCACTAGAAGTTAAGTACTATACTTCCGAAACTGTCGACCACAAAGTTTTAAATCGTAGAACCTCTCCCCGAGCCAGAATGCCTGTAAGCATCCGTCTAGACGCACAAATCTTTAAAGCCAATACGCCCCTTACAACTACCCTCTTTTCTAATAAAAACATGTAACCAATGAACAAGACGGGTTAATCTGAAGGACTCGCTAATCTTTGTATATTTATAGAGTGCAAGGGGAGATTTTAAATGTGTAGGCGCTAGCAACACTAATACCTACATCATGTTGTTTCCGACCAATTTATACTTTCCCAGCAATACGACACTTTGGCTTGCACTTTTAGACAAGTTGCAAGCCAAGCGTTAGCGTTATACCAAAGGGCTAAGCAGCAAATATGACGGCTAGTATTCATTTCACTTCAACTGATGTGCTCAAGCGACCACATGGCCATAAAGTGTGAGTTTTTTCCATAAAGTTGGCAGTTGTAGTTCATCTTCCATGCTCAAAAGTTACCAAACGGGACCATGTCACTAAGCCAGTATTTCTGGCATAGGCTGCACCTTTTTAACCGTAATATGCGTGTTACTATATTATATGACCTTTACATGAAAAATAATAAAAAATCTACGAGTCAGAGTTTTCCCCGCTAACTCTCCCTCTACACGCAAAAACTTCGAGCCGAGTCTGCGTGCGTGGGGAATGGTTCCGATTGGAACATGTCCTTGGATAAGAAGAGGGAGACAATTGATTAGAATGTACTCTTTGCTACGTTTGTGGAGGGAAACGAAGTTAGTTGGAGCAAATTGAATACGGCAGAGCATCCGCGTATTTATTTTATTGAGGTACTTCAAGTATTTGCCACGCTACCAATACTAAAGTAAAGACAAGTTTGTGGCTCCAGTCTCGCGTTTAACTTTTTCAAAATGAACATAAAGTTATTCCTGCGGATTTGCATTTAGCACAATTGCTGTATTTCCCAAGTCGTAATTAATGGTTCGGTTTTAGGGTTTTTTAGATAGAACCGCATTTGTCAAGAAGAAACATAACTCCCCAGAGGTTTTAATTTTGAAACTATCATGGCTCAAAGTGTGAACATATTTTGATTTGAGCGAATTATTTCACCCATGATTCAATTGCTAGTGAAAATTATCTCCAGAACTTGAGAACTTACACCAACACGGAATCTTAAATCGACAAGAATCATGTTATAATCATAAAACGAAACTCTACCCCAAGTTCAAACTTTTACTTAAGTAAAACTTAAGGTGTAACAGTAATCTCGTGTAATTAATACAGAATATCGCATTGTACATTTGGCAACACACGTAATTAAATGTTCGAGAAGTTTCTGAACTTGACTGTACCCTAACTTGAGTATTGTGGCGTGACAATGGGCCATTGTGCCAGTTATGGGCTGGGTAGGCCAAGTTTGGGCCAAGTTTAGATATAACACTCCCATGTATTGTTGAATATTAGGTGAACCGAGTACCAAGGTCACTACACTCATTCATATTTCATAACCTGAATTTAGCTTTTCAGTCGTGGTGGTCCAGAGATGATCCTGAGGTAGTCGGTTCTGATTCCGATCTAAAATCAATAAGTTTTCATAATTAATGTTATAAGAACTAATATATTAAATGAGCTTTTGCAAGTCGCACTGTCCTATCACCACTCATGTCCCTTTATTGTAACATAACACTCATGACGCTAAACACATACAATAACTACCAAACCTCATAACAGCAACGAAGAAAAACGTCAGCAAGATATAAGCAAAGTACCTACGTGCTATAGTGGTTTATATATACTTAAATACAACATTGTATTTATATATATATAAACCACTATAACACGGTCCAAGAAATAACGGACAGTATGTCCACCTGTCATGCAGAATGCTAACTACTATGCGAGAACGCGGACATGTGCCAAATATAATTTGCGGACGTGTCTTTATGTACCCTCTACTTGGTATCCTCAGATATCCCGCTTCCAATGGAACTACATAGATTGAACTAAAACCATACAAATGAAGGTACTACACAGTATCGCGACGACAGTAATGAAAGTGAACAAAGTTTAAATGAACCCGCAGTGCTCGCGATCGTGTCGCAGCGCGGGGGAATACAGAAGAACAATTACAAAACTCTGTGGTCTATTCGCAGGGAAATGGAAAATTAGGACAAGGGAAAGTTAGTGCTTTTGTTTCTTCCTTCGCATGGAAAATCTATTTGTATATTTTGCAAACAAAATACCGTGTTGGAAGTGTATAACTTACGTTTTAGCATGCCATCCTTTCAATCTGCACACCGTCTTTGGACTTTGGAAGCATATTATGACACACAATCATTTAGTCATATATCGGCAGTAGGTAAGTGGACATACCTAATTATCGAAATAAATTATATTACATTGCATTTTATCTTGCTCAGGTTCTTATGCCTAAAAGCATGGCATGTGTAAAATATTACCGATTTTCTATTACTTTTCAGAGAGGTAGAAAAGAAGACAAGCCTACCTTTGTTCACATTTCGTTTTAGTGCAAGTAATAAATAAACTGTCCTACTCCACATCGGGCACTGTGGCTGCCAATATAAGGGTTTCGGCATAGTTGTTAACTGCAACTGTCTCTAATTACTTTTGTTTACGCGTTCAAAGTCTATACGTTTTTCATGATTTTATTTTCATGGCATTTTTATAACAAAGACACATCTATTACTATTATAACTGACTTTGTAATTATAGACAAACGTCTACTGGTTCTTCTAGCATTAAATGATAAAAATTTCGTGTTTCATCCAATTTAAAAAGCCTAATTTTATTATTTTCATAAATTCCGAAAGAACGCCTAAAACTCCAGTAACGAAAAGGGTCGAAGTAGGTATATACCTGAAACAAATAAAGTTAAATATGTTATTATAGTCCTGTTAAAATACTTACAAATTATATTATGTTAACCATGATAATAATCGTTTTAATAGTCAGCAAAATTAAAAAATATTACCGTCTCCTACAGGATTATTTCTTCTCTTTCTCCCTTTGCGTGACTATTTATATCATGTCACGCTTTATGTGAGCGGTGAGCGGTCTGCGGTCAGCCCTCCAATCACACTTATGAAATACCTATGGGAACGAGACCATGGCAATCATTTCGCCAGGTACATGTGCAAAACTTAAAACGGGTAAGTTTAGGCTAAAAATTGACCCCTTTACATGTTTATGGCCCTCAGCCAGGGCATAGTGACCGATGGCAAGAGACGGGATGGAGGAACTGAGACTAAACTGGGCTCGAAGTGGGACCAAACTGGAACCACAGGTAATTGCGTTACCCGTGAAAGGATTCAAGAAACTTCGGGACACTGTCTTTTCAGTAATCTCTTCTAAACAAAAGCCTTGATAAAATTAAACAACTTTGAGAGAACTTTGTAGCTTTTGTGTGCAAAAGAAACACGGTTTCACCGGGTGATGTAATCAGTAGAGGAAACTCGTTATTTATTTAAATAAACTTGGAATTTACAAAATGATTGTTTGTAAATTCCATCATGTGTTGAGGCGCCTCCTAGTGGCGGATGTTGATAATACCTATTTAATACCCATTTTAGGATATTAATACGACAATACCACGTACTTTACAGTTCTCTTGCTGATGTTTCCACCACGATAATAACAATGTTAAAAAGGCATCATTTCAAACTTCAAGTTTACCTTCACAACCATTTCAGTGCCTAAATGAGGTTTTTGCGGTATGATATTTATCCTTTATAAAGGTTATAAATAAAGGATATACACTATATCATAAAGGATTAAATATGGAAAAATTGTTCCAAAAAAATATAGAAAAAGGATCAAATAAAGGATGATAATAAAGAACAATATAATATTAACCTTATAAGATCAAATTAAAACCGAAAATATGCTTTGTGGACTTCCAATAGCTCCAATAGCCTTTTCTGAGAATGCGAGACATATGTACCTACTCGCCAGTAAAACATTATTACAATATTTCTTCTTCACCCTAGGACAGAAATAAGGTCGTGATTATTTCTTCCATACATTTGATTGTAATCAATCACGTAGAGAGTTAATCTATCTAATTTAATAAAATCTAGTAAATACAATGACATAGACAGAAATAAAATTATATTGAATAGAAAACGTATCCGAATATATATTTAAAACATTATCTAGATAAGAGACCGGCACACGTATGATAATTTTCACATAAAAATTCACGATCCTGAAAACTTTTTATATTTAAAAAAATATTTTTTTGTAACATTGTTTATCGATATTGGTGTGACCCTGTCTCCGCCCCCGCGCGGCATAAACAGTACCTCCTTAGGGGGTCAAGGCCACCCCACCCAGCCTATCAAGACAAGTGCCCATCGAAAACCATAGCAATTTAAATGAGTTTGCGTCCCGGTCAAACTAACTGGGTGGCGGTGCTGATTCAAGGGAAAGGTTGTGAAGTGATTAAGTGATCGCTGCCGCCATCGTTGCGTTGCTTCGGTGGACGGCGCGGAGGGCGAACAGCTGAGACGCAGGAGGCGCGGCCCGCGGGCCACTATTCAAATGGCAATGCGGAACTACTCATATTTTGTTATTTCCAGACGTTTTGTAGAAATTAATATACCCTATGTCACTAACTATGTCACGAAATCGGTTCAGCCGTAGTCAACAAAAGTCTAAACATCTTAATGACAAACAGGGGGGGCTCGGCACTCGAATTACAGGCCACGATAGTAAATAGCAAAGTTTTAATCTCATTGATTTGATTTAGTTAACTATTTTATTCTTTACAAAGTTAACATTGTTATAATGTACATTAACTTAATTGTTATAGTAGCTCACTAACAAGATATAAAGAATTTAATTGTATTTGAACCAAACTTTATTACATTCAAATATTTATGTTGCAACATGTCATTTTAATGTGAAATGTGAAATGGGTACAGAATGCCTCAGATGCCTAAGCTTGACTAAAAAGCCTGTAATATTTTCACAGCGCAGCGTTTCGCGTCGTAGGCCGTTTGTCTAGAGCTTGGTTTAGGCGTTATGTAAACACCTTGTTACAGATACCGAGTATTTACGATACCCTTTCTCATACAAAAAAATTGTCGAAACGCACGTTATTTATTCGGATCGGTGAGTCGGTCGGAGGCCTGTCACATATGTACATAGTCCTGACCGTACCCCACACTAGGATTCCCTGTATCGTGGATATCATTAACTACGAGAACCATGTTGTCTGTGTCGGTACCACAATACCCAAACTTGGAACAAATATACGAAATATTTACAGAACATGCAAACATTTCGTAGCGGGAATCAAACCCGCATTCATGCGTCTCAGCCGGCTGCTCTCTCGCCACGCCACCTCACACTTGATTTACGAAAACAGACGCAATCACTTTTCAAACTTTGCAAAGCAGACAATATAGTGACTTCCAAACAACAGATCGGTGTGCGACTGATCTGTAGGTACACAAACAAATAGAATCAACTATCTAAACCGAGACAAAGCCAACAAAGCATTGTGTGATCGATAGTACATTCAAATCGAACGAATGAACGTATCAGAACAGATCAGAATATGAACGGTTCCTATGAGCTGAGCCTATCTACATCTACCTACACGATTGACTCAAAAAATGGAGAACATCTAGCTGGACCATGAAATAGGCAGTTCTCCGGATTAACACATCAAATAGTAGCCATACAAGTTTCGCACGCAAGCTCATGGAATTAAAGGCAAATTATATCAGGCAAACTATTGGCCTTTTTAGGGTTCCGTATCTCAAAAGGAAAAAAAACGGAACCCTTTTGGGATTACTTCGTTGTTCGTATGTCTGTCTGTCAAGAAACTTTTTCTCTGGAACGCGTGGAGGTATCAAGCTGAAATTAATACCAAATATATTAATTTCAACCTCCCTTGGAGCTCTAAATACGGCCATTTATGCGACATACTTCCCGTTGATCTAGAATCATTAAACTTGTCAATAAGGTTCACTCTCTTCATAAGTATAGGAAAAAGTATGAAAATCGTTACTTTTTAGTATTATTTTCACTGTGGCATCAAAGCATGACTGATAAAATATATGTTAATTTGTCTTAAGTATTTAGAAATATAAACCCGCAAAGAATTTTAAGAGCACGAATCCCCGGCTCAATACACGAACTCGACTAAAGATATAAGGTACGTACGTAAGCTTCAATATAGGTAAACATATTGAATTCAGAATTACAAAATTCACCTTTTGCACCTCTAGCCAAATACTTCGTGAATCTTGTCTATATTTTTCCAACGTGTTCAATTCTTTTACAACATTGGCTATTTCACTATCTGTCCTATAAGCCCCAAATCTTACCAAAAGCAAGGTGACCAAGAAGCAACCATTAAGCGGACAAAATAGAAAATAATGCTGCGAAAACAATGACTTTGAGAGACAGTGTTATCGCTTCCAAATATGTTCGTTTATAAACCACATAATGTTTTAACTAAATGTCGCATGAGCCATTTCTTGGAGTTTAGTCCAATTCCTCGTGAGAACGGAAACACTACAGAATAAAGCTAGCCGCAGAATTATGACGCCATAAAGCTGTTATAGCGCCATACGTTTGTGGCGTATTAACGTGCACTGTGGCAGGAGTGGAGTTATAGCTCACAAATATTGTAAGAAGGAAACATTTGGAAGGAGACTGGAAACAAGATAAAGCAAGTAATAGTATAATTTGCATAAAACATATTTTTGGCGCCCAACTTGGTGGAAAGAGTTTAAAATTTTTACGTATTATATTTCATTCTGTAGACGATTCGATTTATAAAAACAGTTAAATAACAATAATTTTAATTGTATTACTAAATTATTGTAAATATCATTAAAGTGAAACAGTTTTATGAATAAAACCATACGTATTTTTGAACCCAGTTGACTCAAGGCGAAGTAAATAAACGTTTTATATTCCTTATTTACGTTGGCGTCCCAACGTGGGACCCGTTTCAAACAAAATGGATCTTGATATTTCTGAGAGGGTATGTAAATAAATGCTATCTTAAAAACTCGGATCGGGTTTCAATAAGCCAAGATATTGTGTTTCGAGTTTAAGGTAAAGTGCGGTGCGAACGGTACCTACCTGTCCTGAGAACTGAATTTATTTTCGGTATTTGTTAGCTTACAAAGTTAATTTTACCTCACTATGAAAAAATAAACCCTTTTCAGTGTTTCATTGTATTTTATTGTTATTTATTTGCTGATAATAATGTACATAGTTGCTGACCCGTTTATACACAAACTTCTTTGAATAATTATAATGTGAACTTCTTATTTGGCCACCCAAGTTTGTTACCAGTTTTAGGTGGTCATTTCAGAGGCGATCGGCATCTTTACTTTAGAATGACTACTGTGCGAACACAGTACAGCCGATAGGTCATGAATCTGTGTTGCGCGAGTAACATCGGCTTTTCAACGTGTCTCCTGAACTCGGCCCGTAATCCCGGATTTGAGTGGACGAGCTCGGCTGACAGTAACCCCCTTTCACGCAGCTAACTGCACGTCCTGTGCTCTATTACCAGGGGATAAGGATTGGAACGGTACTACTAAGCTCTACGCTCTGACATAAGGACTTGGATGGATTAGTGCAGTCGTTTAGGTACTTTCTATGCGAGAAGAAGTGGGTACGTGTTTTTTTTTTAATAAATTGGATTTCTTTTTGCTGATCATAACTATGACAGAGTGAATTTTTATGGACACCGTGCCTCAGGCAGAGTGTCAAAAATAGGACCAGTAAAATGACAAAGAACACATTTATCAAGAGGCAAATTTTAATATTTGAAAGATCAATTTGCTTCAAATGTAGAATATTTTCATAAAGCATTAATATGATTTCTTTAAAATGATCCGCCAGTCAGAGACAACGATCAGAAGAATATCCCTCAAGAGCACATTGCAATAACAATATCCGATTTAAAAGGCCGATTAACTCGAGAATTCCTGATCATTGAGTCGAGCCTCGTGATCGAATAATCCCGTTTGTAGTCACTTAGGCCGTTATGCGAGTCACTTCAAACCAGCGTGTAGAGTAAAATGAGCCGTATAGCCCAGATGCCCTTGTTGCTTTATCTTTAAAATACATTTTACATACAAGTTTCGAATGCAACACCATTGAATTAAAGCTTATATCATATGTGACCAAAATTGCGAGAAAAACACACGTTTTTGGCTTTCTCTCTGAAACGATTACTTTTCGAAAATACAGAACAAGATTCTTTATTAAACTGTAATTAGGAAGTCTTCTAAATTTTATCAATTTATTTTAATTAACTATAGATTTATTTTTTAGTCGGGTCTGGGTGTTTTGAATGTATAATAAGTATGTATTAAAGAAAGTATATTAGTATATTATCATCAGTCATGTAGTTCCCATAACACAAGCTCTGCTTACGTAGATGCTGTGTGAAAATGTTCATTATTTATTTATTATTATTTATTTTATAGATAACTTTGACATTATTATGAACCCAGATTTTTTTGTGAAATTGTGTTCAAATGTCACAGTTTTCCAACTGCCACAAACTAAACAGATCTTGCTAAAAAAATGTCCATCAATCATAAAATTGGTCCATTATCTTCTATAGTAACTTTAAACCTTTTAACGTTCTAACAAAAGCTTTTGTAACAAGATAGAAAGCACGTAGGTATATTACTCTTCAATTTCTCAGACGTTCTGCAGAATCCTTGCAAGAGTCCATCTTACGGCTCTATCTAGTCTATCTACATCTACATCCTCTTATTGAGTCTAGTTCGCTTTCGATCTGGTAAAGAAGGGTTGAAGCTTATGGAAGGAGTTCTAACCGCAATGTGTAGCGACCGTTCGTTCTACTTATATTTTAGTTTAGTTGTCACTTTAAAATATCACGCTGGAGTTATTGAAGCGCTTGTGGAGTCTTATCTTTTGATGGGCGGTCATAATTGGCATTTATAAATAAGCCATTCGAAGGGAACATGACATGTATAAAGTAACCAACAAAGAACCAACAACACGACAGATTGCATTTTGATTGAACAAAACTTAATCCAACTCTCGTAATACTTTCACGACCAAAGTGTTGTTATAATATTTCGCTAGTCTGATGATCTCAATGTTGAAGTTTCAGTTTTTTTTGTGTTTTTGTTGCGTCAAATAAGTGTTCCTCTCAGCTGCACCAAAACCACCTAACCACCAATACCTAATTACATAGTATAATGTAAAATATGTCTCTTACATAAATTATGTTCGTAACCTTGATAGTTTCAAATGTAACAGTACTTTAGAACACAGAACCGTTTGTTATGTAGTAAGTAAATGGTCGCACTTTGTTACAAGAGCTGCCACTCGGGCCTGACGCGCGCCGGACGGACGGACGGACGGACGGACGGAGACGGATCACCGGGTTATATTAACGTCCATTACAGCTTGAAAGTAGAATAAATAGTTATGTTCTTAGTTAACAAACTCTAATAGCTCAGATTAGACCCAGACATGATTCTAAGTTCAAGCCAATTGTTGCAAGATCGCATCCGAAGGAATAATATTCTACAAAGTTCTATAGTGGTAGTAACGACCTACCAACCTGACTATTTTCACCTGGTGTAAACGTATGTTTGTTTTATGTCTCCGGTTCCGCGGATGACACACAGTGCCGAAGCAAAGCTCGATCGTCCAATGTTTAATCATTCCTCATTGCCAAAAACACACCCTAAAACAAAACCGATTAAACCCTGCCGCAGGCGTTCAAACAAATCGCTACGATCTATCAAATAGTTGCTGAGTTGACCACCATGAAGCGCCACCATGATGGCCGCCATTAGCGCAGGCCACTTCCGCCCCGGGATATTTCCGATTCTGGAAGTTTAGTTAAGGAGGTTCGTGTAATGAGGCACTATTACGCGATAATAAGAGATAGGATGTGTATATTAAATTAGCGTGTGATTTTAACGTCGTAAAAGACGACATGAGAAATCCGATTAAATTAATTCAAATGAGCTGAATATGATGTTTTTATTGAAATTGGTCTTGGAGTTGGAAGAGAATGTTACTCTGTAATTCACTACTCGAAACTCGCCTACGTACAGTACTTTTTAGTTCTGCAATAAAACATTTTCTCTCTATCTCCAATGGTCTTCGTCACATAAAAGTTAATTATATATTTTCAAAACGCTGGCTCTCTGTGAGAACTTAAATAAGGAGCTATTTAGACCTGCGGGCAGGTAATTATTTAAGAACTTTTGTTGTTTAAGTTACATCTTCAAACAGAAAAAAGTTCTATGACGCGCTGTACAAATAAGAGGTACCTCATGTTTGTATCGAGCCTCTTCTCAAATTGCCATCGAGATTCATAAGACATGTTCACACAACAAAAGAAAGATACCGAGATACGCTCCTCTTCATGTAATTCCACGTCTGTTCATTAATATTTCATGAAGGCAAGGCATGTACCCCACGGTTAACAGACCCTTGAAGAAACTGTTTATTTATGTACTTTACCGTCGATATGAGATTTACGGTGGTCTTAAGAATAAACATTGGCAAGAAAGTAAAACAATTTGATTTGCACCTAAAAGTACCTGCGATGAATGAACCATGACGAAGATAATATGGATTTTGTGAAAGATGATAATAATTATTTGAAAGAAAACAATGAGTTGACGGTTGGCAGAGAGATAATAGGTGACTAATGATATAACAAAAGAAAAATTACATAATTATTTAATTCCAAACGTTAGTTACCTACCTACCTATCTGTTGCTATACCCTTAGACAGGGTTCGTGTGAGATACCTACCTTATGGTAACTTTTCAACCACATAGTTATCTGGTATGATTCTTATCTGGTTTCAGTGGTTTGAAGACCACTGTGGCGCAGTGGGCGAAGGACCGCCTGAGAAGCAGAAGGTTGCGGTTTCGATTCCCGCTGCGGGACAAATGTTTGTATGATCTGCAAATATTTGTCTCGAGTCTGGGTGTTTTCTATGTATAATATGTATGTATTTACAAAAAATGTATACAAGTAGTATATCAGTCATGTAATTCCCGTAACAGAAGCTCTGCTTACCTTGGGGCTATAGCATTATGTGAAAATGTCTAACTTTTTTTGATTATATTTAGCTATAATTTTAAATAAAATAACCTATTTTCATCAATTTACTGATTATTATTTTACCTTGCAGTTGTTGCGCGAATTTGATTGCTTTCCAATCAAAAATGAAATCCACCGCGCCCTTTATTTTATTTCGTAAAAGCCTCCAGCCTCCTCATCCATCACTATGCCTCGGACAGTCCACATGTATGACAGAAAACTTCCACAAAAGACTATTTATATTAGTCCTCTGTCACCTGTCACTGTCACTGTCACCTGTCAGTGCTATTTTGACACATAATTTCGGGAAATACTTTTATTACTCGGAAGGAAAAGGAACGAGTATAAGTAGACAACTAGACTACTTATAGTACCTATACACAGCTTATAATGTTATTGTTGTTACTATAAGAAATAATAGATATTATGGAAGAACGCTATAACTACCGCGTCTTTATATTTTTACAATATGTGATATAGAAAAACTACTTCTTTGTAAAAATAATAGATAAAACCTGACCTAACGAAAGACTACCTGTCCTGTGGTAGATTAGAGAGCCGGGATATTTACGCTCTATTAGTTTCGAATACTGAATTCTAAGAAAAGGCTATATAGGTATACCTCTTAGGTAAAGTTTGAAATTGTAGAGCAAAAGATAGTAACTACACTTCGCTCTGCCCAGTCAGTGCCTTTCACAGCGTTAATACACAACCTATGTTCATTTGATGACAAAGGTCATTCACAAGGACTCCATCGATTGCTTCAGACTGCTTCGCTTCGCTGTAGGGCGAGCCCATGACGTTCTGTTGGGGCTTGTTTCTATGCACGGCACAAACTAACACAAATAAAGTCAGGTAATTCGAATTGGCGTCTAACGCGGGACCACATATTGAATAAAGCTGACACATGTAATCTCTCATTGAAAACAAACTGACAGATTAGAAAAATCGTTTTGCTCCACTAATAATGATCAAATGACCAAACCACGTAAGCCGTAATACAGTCACGTTTTGGCGCCAACGTGGGGGTGTTAAGTTCCATTAAACCTCACAAACAACTACAAAATAGGACAGAACTTTATGAAATTTATCTTCGTAAAACGATTATCCACGTTCGCAGAAACTGTTCGAACGAGCTGTATCCGATATCTGTATCGGCTTTGTCCTTTTGCTCGTTTACCGGATGGACATATGGGATCCAGTAGAAAGGTTTTTATATCTCGCCGGGTCTAACTGACGGAGATTGGATGAGATTTCGAGACACAGGTTCAATTGATGTGTAAAAGTGCTTCGGTTGCCTTTTTACTCAATAAATTCTATTATAGATGTTCGCATGGAATTCAAATCGAGTGTTCTGTTTGAGAAAAAGAGTACTTACAAGATCGGATGTTGTTTGTAAATTGCGATCAGCGAGATTGAAATGTAGATTGAACAGCGAATTGGGGTTCGTCGAACCACTCCTCGCTAAGAGTTAGATACATAGCCGCTCGCCATAATCAGAGATTAATTAGCATTTTTCTAACTCTCAATATTTAATAAACCGAATTCTAACCAAAATTCCACGTCAATGCACACACGAGCAGTTTGTCTCTGGTGCGGAAAGCGGCATGATTGTCAAAGCGGAGCGCAGCCCGGCGCGGCGGAGCGGACGCGCAAATTGGCAAACAGTAACGGTCAGTCGTGTTTGTGGACTGCTATCGATATTGGATAAACAGATATCTTCTGCACGTAATCGAAATCAAATAGGAAAGAGAAATAGGAAAGTGCCAGCTTGGCAAAGATCTCATTTCACGATGTTTGTTAAAGTTAAAATTTTAACAATTTTTGAGCATTTAAAGTATTTTTCTGACTTTTAATGATGACAAAAGCTCTTTTCAGCGCCACATTAGGCACTTAAGGCAGGATGACAAGAAAATAACCAGTGAAACGTAAGAACAGATTTGAAAATTAACAATTTAATGGTCAAATTCCAAGTCGGGAGCAAAAATGGTTCCGATCGAAACTTCTCTAATTTTCACGAAGGCTTTTTATATCCTCCATTTTTCCACATTACTCAGCAAATTACCCATCACAAACTGACATTAGCGCTGCTCAAACTTTATATGGTTTTAATCCGCGTTTAATTTATTCAACAACTGCGATTTATCTCTGTTCCCTAATTGTTTATTACGATCAACTTTATAATTTATACTTCTAGACTATGGCTTGTGGTATCAAAGATTAAAAAAATAACTTCGAAAATGACATTTGACATTTTTTAAATGATTACCATGCGTAATCTACATACCGTCCGAACAGTTAATCCAACATTTAAACTGCACATCAACTCTAAAACAAAATCCTGAAACCTTATCCAAATACAATGGTATAATTGAAAGAGCTATCCTTGGATTTGATTATTCCGATCGTAAAGCAAGACAAATGCTCTTATAAAACAATCTCAGCGGCCATTAGAGCATAACGACGCGACGTAGCTTTCGGCGAATTGACGTAATGTCGCTCATTCGTTACGACTACATCGGTATTTAAATCAATACCTCTGACAGCTATTTATTACATGACATTACATTGTTCACGTCACCATTTCAGAAGGTACATGTAAAAACATTAAGGTGTAGAAAATATCAATGAATGAATGAAAATACTTATTTTAAACAAATAAACAAAATCATAATATTATTATGATTTTGTTGAGGTCTTATAGCTTAGAATGTTTTCCAGACAACCTGACGATGGAAAGTATAATAAGAGATTGTAAGACCCGGGGGGTGTACCTACCATATAAATGTTCAAAAAATAAAATTGCGGATGTGGATCCAGCTGCGCCGCAGGAGATGCGGGTTCAATTCCCGCTGCGGGACAAATGTTTGCATTTTCTGCAGATACTTGCCTGTGTTTATTATAAGGTCTGGGTGTTGTGGTACCAGAGTGCTCGTAGTTCCCGATACCCACGACACAAGTTATCCTGTTGTGAGGTCAGGACTACGCATATGTATGTTTTATATTAATACCTACAATTAAAAAAATCCTCATACGATGATTTTATTCCAAAAACTATCGTAAAATTAATAATTCATATTGTAAATCGGAAATTTTTACCACTCAACCTGATGAAGACTCTCGGAATGAGTCGAAACTTAGTCGGTAGAACTTCATCGATAGAACGGTACGTGAAAATAAAATGTCAAATAAGATTATTTCCGCCATAACGAACCATAACCCATTTAAAACATGTCGATCAAAATAAATAATAATTTTAATTTGGACTCGGTGTGACAGATGCTCGGAAAATTCAATTTAATCCTTCAAATTGTAATTCAATTCCAATCCGTAATCCATCCGGTGTAAAATTTAACCATATTCCGAGAAACGTTTAATATCTCCGATTAAAATTGTTCGAATCTATTATTTGTTATTTGAAAAATCCAATTCAGAATACTGATATTCAAATAATCTGAAACCGAACAATTAAAACAGACCGAACATTACAAAATGATGCCACATCCAAAATTAACCATAAAATTAATTAAGAGAACTTTATTTAGTAACATTACCTACTTTAACCATCGTTGGACATTACCATGATGTTTTTAAAAATACATTCTACCGACTCATCATCATCATAATCCACATTCCGACTTCACCCACTCCTGCGCCAGTCTAAACCATCCATGGCCCGCGACGTCGACTGCCTCCAACGTTTCTGTATCCACTCGTCGGCCACCATTCAGTGGTTGTCCTGCTCCACCCGTCATCACCACGTCTTGCAATATGTCCCGCCCAACTCCATTACAGTTCCACAATGCACTACTCTTCATTAATCACACTTTTCACAAATTATGCGTCACTTATGCATGCTGCATGCTGCGTTCACTAGTTTAAGAAATTACGCAGTAAATTACTATAACAGTGTGCTGTAACGAATTTAAAGTTGTGAAACAACTAAAAAAATACCATTATCATAACATAAAACTACAATGGCAAGCAATACGTCCTTCAAATCTACTAGTTTCAACTTTTCTGTTGAGTGCTCTCATGAAACTTACCCAATATAGGTACAAGCCCTACACTTGGTATGGGTTTTGCCGGAAATTCGTTTTAGTGGTTGATATATATTTTTGTGTCCATTTGAATTGCATTGTAAATATAATTAGTACTTTATATGTTTTGGTTATAATATTGTAATTTATGTATAACTTTAGTATATTTCCATGTCATTACATTAGTGTTATTATTGTCAGTTGTTCAGCAAAACTGAAAGCTCATAAAACAATTCAAATGAACGTATGAATGGTTTCTAATTTTGAACAGTTGATTAGTTTAGCACACAGCGTACGGAGCGCGCTATTAACATGCACACGGTAATACCCGATCCGAATGAACCTCGGCCCGCATTATCTGCGCTTTGATAAATACAGAAATTGCCGAAAATGTACAGAACACAGAAAATGTGCAGCGAGGCGCGAGGCCACGCCAATCTGCGATATCACGCCATGCGTACCATATTAGTAAGATTTAAATTGCAGAAAGGTTTCGGTTTTGCTACGTTTAATCAAAAATATAACAGTTGAGAATACATCATCATAAGTCTGTAAAGTTTATAGACATATGCCTCCTCCAGAAAGTGCCATGACGAACGATCTTGAGCTACCTCCACCCACCGATTTCCCGGAATCACTTGTAATAATTTGTATAAAAAAAAACATGAAAAATCATCCTATACAATCAACGAAGCAAAGTGAAGCGAAGTGAACGAGTTATTTTTTTTAAGAAACTTGGAAAAACAACTAACCCCGTAGGTGGAAGACATGACGTTCCAACCATCACGGCGTAATCGATGTACCTACATACATAAATACTTCTACATACGCGTAGAATTGGAAAGAAATCTCAAGAAATTTCAGTCCTTTTTAAGTATTTAAAATAAACGTCTGTATAACTTCGTCAGAAGACGGATCGTTTTCGAAAAACATTTCAGGACATTTTCTAGCTTATATAACAAGTCATTTCGTTTTAAAAGAAGGCCTAAGAAATGGCGGATGTGAAAAAGTTACGAGCACGCCATCTATGAGCTGTAATGATAACTCATGAATGCACACATTCACGCTCTCTTATCTTATCTTCAGACATGAATAACAAACTTGACGGTCTTATTTGTTTGATCTAGAGACGAACAAAAGGGATACAGGGTCTTATTAAGGAACGTCGATAGCATTAACAATGACATAACCTATCACATTTCTCTTAAAATGTTGAGCGAGCGTGTTTTGGACGAAACGAAGTGTGAACTGAACCAATGAGAACCTAGCTTATATCGTTTTAGGTATAATTTCAGCAGATTAACCAATATGTACCATAACTCCTTCATTAGCCCCAAGAGTCCAACTTCAGACTGTCTTTAACCACGCAACGTCTAACTCCACCGAGCAACTACGCGCCATGTATCATACTGGAAACTTTCACGGACGATAAATATTCATATGTGTTTCGGGGGATAGTAGAAAAGCATGCATGTTTTTATCCGACTTTTAACGAAAACTCAAGTAAGTTTTTAACATTTTTACACCTTTTACAAATGCTCTACGTGTATTCCATCAAGTAATACACGTATAGAGCGTCACCTAGCGTTCAAGCCCAATGTCAGAAACTGCATTACAATCAGTTAGCCATTTTAGAGAAAATGATAACAGACAAACAAGCACAGACACGACAACCTCCTATCCCAAAAACATGTAGGGACTAGTTAAACGAAGTCACATTCATCATAATTCAACTTGTGTCGTTTTAGTTTGTCGTGTGGTCCTTTCTTGGTCACCCTGCGTTAGACACGTAAAATGATTTATCTATTTTTTTATCTATCTATAAAAATGGCGGAGGATCCATTTCTTAAAAAAGTTATAAATTACTAAGTAATGTAACGTTATAGTATCATTATTATTTTGAAAAAGGAATATGTGAGATTCATCACACACGCAGCTTATAATATTTTAATAACACGTGTTAATTACGTCCAAAAATACAAATTACGTCTTTCGTGAGCCTACGTGTATAGGCTGGTTTTGCAGATCCATCGTTTTGAGCCAAAAATACTAAATGGCCTGGAAAATCTCAACCTGTGTTCAGTGTCGTTCCAGCGCTAGACTAGCGACACATTATCAACAAAAACTGTATCTACCGTCTGTGTAAGCAGATAATTAGGAATTAACAAAAGTATCCCTGGAGCGGTCTTCGCAAAGATGTCCGCTTGCAAGCTTCCACACGCGCTCCACTAAACCCGGAACTAATTAGGAACCCCCCAGCGTCGTATTAATCAGCGCTGACGGTGTCCCGCAGGACTCGGACATAGAGTACGGAGGACCGCTGGATTGCTGCCAGCAATATTCAGCAATAATGATTAATGGAAATGGCCGAGAAATGACAGAACATGCAATAACTGATAGATAACTGACTGACAATAGAGTTGACCACCATCTTATTGTACACGAAGAACGAACCGAGTAATACACATTTTTTATACAACTAATGTGCAAGCACACGACTCATCTATTGATAAGCGGTTACCGTAACTTATGGATGCTTGCAACACTAGAGATATCACTTGCGCGTTGCCGACCTTGAGACATAACGGGCTTGACATACCTACTTGTGAATAGGCATGTGTCAGATATGAAATTATGATTTGTTCCACATTCGCCCCACTTGTTTGCCCCACATTCCAAAAAATTCTGCTTTCGCCCCATGTCAAAAATATTTCCGGTTTCGCCCCACATTACAAAAGGTACACATTACAGAGGCAAAGTACAGTTGACAAATAAAACCAATTGATCAATGTTTGTAAAAACATGTATGTACTTAATTATACTGTAACTTAATCATAAATCGCAGAAGTTATTAATTAGATAAAATTTTATATAATCAACGGTTATGATGCGCCAAGGTAAACCTAAAATATAAATATAGTTTTTCATAAAATATCTTCATATCAATGATAATTATTATAAAGTAGTATGATTAAATCAAACAGTCTCATAACCACAATCAAAATCACGGACAAGTTTATTATTAGTACCCAAATAAAAGTTCTAAAAATCTAAACTATTAAACTCTTTGAATATTTAAATCAATAATGTTAATTAAATATTGATATTACAGTAAGGCAACTTACAAGATACATTTGTTAAATAATTAAAAATGACCGAGAAAAAAACTAGCAAAACTAATACAAATATATATACGATCATATAGATTTTTATGAGTAAGTAGCTGGTTTAAAAAACAAAGGGGCATATTTTTTCTAAGCAATGACCCAATGGATTAGAGCCATTTAACATTGATGTTATAGAGTCGTTAATAACTTTATCCATCTGAATAACATTAGGCTGTCTTGGTTTTCCTTGCCCTCGGAATCGGCTCAGAGAGAGTTCAGCATACTTTTGATTTTTTTTTTAAAAACCGGATAATGTTTAGTTTTCCTGTAAATGTTCTATTTAACTTAGGATTACAGCCTTTGGCTGGATTATTTGTTCTGTAAATATACCCAAAGAAATCCTATTTACCCATTGCATTTTTTACCTGCTGAGTTGTAAAGCAAGTTTAAAAAATACCATAACAAAATATTATTTGCGTAGTTTACCATTAAAATGTTTCAATGCTTCAAGCATTTTATATTCTGACTGTACTAAAGTGTATTACAAAAAAATGTGAGGCAAAACAGGAATACAAAATGGGGCAAACGTGGAACAAAATTATTAAAATAAAGAAAACAATATTTTCGGGGCAGACAAGGAATATAATGTGGGGCGAACGTGGAATTTTACATGTGGGGCAAAACTCTGCGGGGCGAACACGGAACAAATCGAAATTATTATGAAACGCTTTCCTTGTATATAAGATTTGTAAACACTGTCATTTATTTTGTATTGAAATATGCTCTGTGGTTCACGAGCATATTTCTATACCGGCAACACTTTTCAGAACTAAACTCAAAGTACCGAACAAAACATTGTGATATTTGTTTACTTTTAGTAAATTTATGAGATTTCTTTAATATTTAATTACAGTTAATCATTATAGAATAATTCATGATTTTTTAAATACTGTACACATGTAAACTTTGCTTTCCTGATGTTTTTAGTTTCTCAAGTGATAAATCGTGGTATGTCGTTGATGGAATGTTTTAACAAATATTGTAGTTCTAATAATTATAAAAATTGCACAAATCTTAGAATAAGTTTTAAAAGCGTTTCACCGTATCATATTTAGCTATAGTTGCCAATATTCCGAGTTATTTTTGATAAATTATGTTATCGTCTGTGATTGGTTTAAAATGGCGCTTTGCTAATGAGGTTGGAAGTGTATAAAAGGCAATGTAATTCTATGGTGGGTCAGTCAAGGATCCACTGCAGAACACGGCGCAAGTTAAGTACTTTGTTATTCACTATTGTTAAATGTTATTATTATTGTTTGTGATTATATTTATTGATTATGTTTAATGTTGTCTTGGTACCAATACCTGTTTAAATTACTGTCCATTTATTATAATTGTTGAATATTTTAATTGTTGTTCTTATTGCCATGTATTAATACAACTATTCTATAAGATGAAGTAGTTGTTGACTTTGGAATACACCATGTATAAAATTACTGTTGTTTACTTAAATTGGCTGGTTACAATATTTTATAAAGAAAGTTCCCTATCTACTTTGGCTGTAGGTTAGTCTACTGTAAGAAGGCTTTTAAAATGTCAAACATATTTAGGTTTGTCACTAGTTGTATTATTCAATTTAAAAATAATAACTTTAATTTCGGTAAAATCTCTATATTCTCATTACTCTATCTAATTATTTCACACATGCGACGGACTCACTATAAAGTCGTATATTACAACTTTATTCATTAAATTCATAAGGATAACTTTATGTCATAGAACTAGGTACATTTTTGATGATAAAGCGACCAAAAAAGCAACGGGTTCTTTCTTTAATGTTATTTTTTGTGTTCACAACTTAACACTTACGTTATCATAATATGTACAAACAAAATGAAACCTAAATAGTTTTTTTTTTCTAGCAGTTTAGGTAAGAGAGATGTTCCAACGAACTTTAATTGATCTGACTGCGAAAATAAAAGCTTGTTTCATAAGTCCAAGGACTCACTCCTGAAAACAGAGCTCAACTAATATTGATATCTGCCAGTAGGTACTAGGTACGTCTTATCAGCAATATACTGAACAAGCCGTACTCTCTGGACAATGAGCAACCTTCCAAAGATATCTCCCGTAAAATATCGCGGTCCCTTTTAAACCAGCCCGAGGAAACGCGTTGCTTACTTTGAAATTTTACAGCGATTTCCTTTGTGGCTTCGGAAATGAATTGACGGGCTGCGAAGGATATCTTCGAAATTAAAACCGAAATTCCGAACTTCGGAAAGGTTGATCTAAAATGATTTCGAGATGGACAAGATGAAAGGACTGTTAGATTCTTGTTAAAATGTTAGCATAGTCACTGAAGCTGAACAATCAGCGCGAAAACAAACATTTTGAAATTATCATGGTATGTAAGAAAAATTTAATATATGAGTAACTAGCTTCTGCCCAATGTTTCGACTGCGATAAAAAGTATTGGTATTTTTAACATAAAAATAGTTTATGTGTCTTATATAGAAGCTAGATAGATATGTAACCGAGTTTTGTGTAGATGTACTAATATTACTGTATACATTATTTTCAGTGCACACATTATAAAGCAGCCAAGCGCTTTTTCTTCCGAAAGAAACCTGATTTCGAACGGAAAACTTATTTTTATCAAAATAAAGTTTAACCTATATTAATCACGCATAGTGTAGCTTTCTATGACTGCATGGGTTTTTAGAATCGGTTCAACAATGACACAGATATCTAAAGTTATAAAATCGTTTGTCCTGACTGATTGCCTCATCTATCAACGCACAGCCAAAACTACTCTCATTCTAGAAAGCTGTAATTTGGAACATACCAAATTTTTTATTTGCTGAACTTTGTATGAAAGTCTTTGTTCTTTGAAGTTATAAACATGCACATTTGAATTACAGCTACTGAGCAAATACATAGTGAAGAGTTTCAGGGTTTTTGGATTTGAAGGTGGGGAAATAGGGAGTTAAAGTATGTATGGGAGATCCGGTTTTGGTTTTTTTAAAGGTAGGTACTTGAAAATTGGAATCGTAGTTTTCGGGTTTATGGATTTCCAATATAAAACATACACGACTTTAATACCCACTTTTCAGATGTGTTCTCTCAGATTATAGGATTAACCGATTTACAGGAGTAGGTATACAATTTCAGTTTGAGTAATGTCATCATAACATTTTTGTCAATTTTAGCATTCAATAAAAATTGATGTGTATAAAACATTCTAAAATGTTACATTACACAAAGTTTTACAAACAATTTAAAACTCCACGCTTGAAAACCTCCAAACACTGATGTGTTATATTCGCACTCACCGCTGACATGGGAAATCGCTTACCGATACGAGTTCGTCCCCGTGGGCGATTCGGCATCGTTTGATTTGGGACCGGAAATTCCGAGTCATGTACCTCTATTTACCTATCTAAACCAAAATTTAATTATCAGTCTAATATTTGTACAAGGAAAAATAAACATTTATAAAAATTTCGTACAAGCACAGAAATTATGCTTTAGCAAGATTTATGCTTAAAATTGAATGAATTGTTCTGATTACCTATTTACGGAGATATTTTTAATTCTAGTCAACTTTTATATAAACAAGTGTTATAAATTAATAAAAAAATGACATGCTGACTTGTTAAGATTTAAAAGAGTTCTTTAGTTACAGTGTTTTGTTTTCTTCTGTTAAATTTGAAATAACACATATCAGAAATGTATTATTCATAACTTGAAGTTCCAACTCGACGTTAAATGTAGGTACCTATTGTTTAGTAGCATGATTATTAATAAGAATAACCAGCCTTGTTTGTTGCCTTTCTTTCGTGGCTTGGTCGCGGACGAACAGACACTAGATAAAATCGACGATTCGAAGTGATCCCTGATTTTACGAATTTAGACTTTGAATTTGTACTGTTTTATAATTTTTATAAGGCTCTAACTAAATCATTACATTTGCCTTACCTTATACCTATAATAAATCATGATCATCTTATGGTTTAATTATTAGATAGTACCTATAGAATTTTTAAATTGATGATAGGCTAAACCCCTAAAAATTAGGTGACAGTATTACGAAATATTTTTTAATAATAAAAAGTCAACTCTAATTAGTTGCTATAACCTAATTAATTTTACAGCAAGACAGGATGGCGATAAAAGAAGGCGAAAGAAAGAGAGAGAGAGAGATGATTAATTTAAAAGGACGTGACGGACCAAAATAATTATGAAATAAAAAATCTAATAAACAATATTTTTTCCTTTGGGAATATTTTCTGTTATAATTGACTGACATCTTGAGAGCTCTCAATGTTTAATTAATAAAATAAAAAGAGCCTCTACATGCACTGAATCCTTTTTCCACACTGGTTTTCTCTCGATCACACTCGTTGCGATATTATATCAGTTAATTTGCTTGATCAAGCAAGCGTGATCGGTGAATATACTTACATGATCAGTATCGGCACATCATCACATCGCACCGCGTGGCCAGAGGAGATATTATGATGCATGTGTCTTCCAAACTTAACGTAACAATACTCGCGTTATAAAAAGGAGTAGGAGCTCCTTGTAAAGAACTCGTCTAGGTAAGTACCTGCTACCACCACACATATATCTGCCGCCAAGCAGAAATCGCATCGACACTGTGTTCCGGTTTGAAGGGTATGATGGATGCCGTTGTCTCAAGGTCGTGAACGCGCGAGTTATACATCTGGTGTGGCAAGCGTCCATAGGTTAAGGTAACCGCTCACCAACAGGTGGGCTGTATGCTTGCTTACCACTTTAGTTGTATAAGTTTCAAATCCACGATATTTTAATTTCAATCTCAAGAAAGTAGCTTCGGTATAGACAGACAAGCCGAACCAATGAATCCCTCGTTGTAATCGGGAGGCAATACCGTAATGGTGGCTAGAGACCTCGAGTCCGGATGACATAAATAATTCACCGGATAACCGCCTCTAATTGCCGGATATCCGGACCGGTGACCGACCGATTGATTTGTCGCAACCTTTGATTTCATAGATAGTTGAGACACGGGCAGACGTATCATCCGATATCATCTTCAAAGCTTGCGGGATGTCAGCGGATGGAGGTGGCCCGAGATGTTCGTCATGGCACTCTTTGGGGGAGGCATACGTCCAGCAGTGAACGTTACACATGTTGATGATGATAATGAATACTAAATAAATCCTGAGCCCACACTAGGATTCCTTGTCTTGGATATCAGGAACTACGAGTTCGCAGCTGTCTACTCGCGCGCCACGCCACGCCACGCCACGCCACGCCACGCCGCCGGGGTCGTCATTTACAAAGGTAGGTAGGTAACAGCTAGATACAGTGAGCTCCCTCAGCAATACATAATATGTATGTATTGCTATTCACGGTTCCACACCTACTTATCCAAGGCTAAACCTCGGTTTGATGCCTGAGCGCCGACCGCATTCTAAGGCGAACCCAAAGACATTCTTAGTACTCAGACGTCATGGTTTCAAGTGATTGGCTTTATTGGGAGTTTGGAATTTAATTGTCTTAATTACCCACGCAGTCTAGTCTAATCTACATTAAATTTATTTGCCTTGAGATACAAGCAAATAACTTTTGATTAAATTTTTTAGGCAAATTCGCGGTTTAATCAAGTTACTTTTTATTTTGTCAAATATGTTGTCAAATATAAAGCAGAATTGGATTTTTTGTCCGAGTATAATTATTCAAAGAGGCCGTATAAGTGTTTGTGGTAAGAGATTTGTTCGTGTATGCTATGTTTGTCCGAATGAATGAATAAAATATGTACTTTATACCGCAATTAAATCTGTAAGGTGTTGTATTTTGAATAGTTTTGTATGACTTAGATATGATTTATATCGACTAGTCACTAGGGCGCGCTGCAATAGATGATGGAATGTGAAACGGCGTAACCGATTGTCACGTCATTTATCGTTTGTTATTAAAACTTCATGAAGGATTTACGAATTGTGATTCAACGCCATGCTGCACTAGTACTAGTGGGCGCTAAGATACGAAATGGAAATTTTGAAAAATAAACTTTTAAAAGAATTTTAGCTTAGCTTTTGTATTGATAAGGTCTAATGGTTATTTAGTTTTTAAGTGATACGAGAGGGTAATATTTATGGGATATCATAAAACTTAAGAGTTTATTTAGCGAGAATTATAATGAAATTTTCTAGTTTCATGGTATTTCTCACTAAATAAACTGAACAAAACTTGTAATTTTCTCTCTCAATGCCAGACAGTGCTACAGACCACGTTTGTAAATAAGACGTAGTTATTTGAAATGGCAGAGCCTTGAAAAAGCACATTCTACGACGAAATTGGAGCAGCTTAAGCACATCATTAGTGTAAGGATGAGACGGAATGCAATATGTCCTCCCGGGCTGTGTGAGAGCTCCAGACTATGTGAGAGCTACGCTATACACTCCTAGACTATGCACCTAGAGACTCACGAGGCGTCTATCAATACTTGATAATATAGAGAGATACGAAGCTTAGAAAAGTATTAGGTTCGTTAGTTGAACGTGCCACTGTATTTTTCTTGGTTACTTGAGTTTTGTTGAATTGAGTTTTGTCAGTGGATGGTTGAAGACCAGTAAAATATATTTTTGATTGCTGAAACCTTGGTGGTATAAAAAATGAATGAATTGTACAGAAAGTTTTAGAGAGCAAAAGTAGACTTAAAGAGATAGCTGCTAATCGCAGCCTCTTTTGTTTGACGACAATGCCTTCGAGCGCATTGTGCGGAACAAAGCCTATATTGAAGGAGTCATGGAAGATTAATGTTCTGTAGATTATGTATTTTAGTGCGGAACATACATATAGCGAGCTAATTATTCAAAACAAAATCACTTTATTAAGTTAGTGAGTATATAATATATTTAGTGAGTTATACTGTTCAATAGAATATTCTAACTAATATTTATTTATCTTTTTTAATTATGAATCTGCGCGCTCCATGCGGACGTGGCCTCGTCACTTGCGCGACGAACCACGTAAAGACAGCGGGTACTGCATTACTAAATAACTTATTGGATCGCGTGAAACTCATGGCTACCTAAATATCAAGTACTAAGCCTCATGGCACGAATAAACCAGCCATGAAACAGCCTTTGTCTGATATACAATAACAATTCAGAAAATTCTTTACACGATTCAAAGCCAACATGAAAATAAAGGTTGTACCGTCGGCAGGTCAACATTCACTGTAATATGTATATAGGGTGCGTACGCGTGACTTGAATATTTATAAGCATTACGAGAACTTCGTGTTCGATTTGGCCGCTTCGATACGAGTACTCGATAATTTGGGAGTGCCTGAAGAATTTATCATGGCAAAGTTCACAAAAAAGTTTTGCTATAGTGCTTGTAGCAGTAAGATCAGCGATAGATCAAACTAACCCTTTTGATTTTAATCAAATTAGAATCACGATACCATAGTAGTTTGCCCATTCGATAGCATTAATTCGATAAAAAACGTCTTCGTTCGCGCGGAGATTTTTCCATTTTCACTCTCAGAGATGTCGATTTCCGAAAATTCGTCACATTATCCCCCACACATCTTTCTAGTTTCATCTCTCTAGGAATTACAATCTCTATATCTAAGCTCTGCATTGATTGCCAGTCAATATTAATATCTTTAATATCAAATCCGTAATATAATTAATGAAGGTTACATAAGAACGGGTATGCATAAGCATGCATGGAGTTATGAATTACACAAACAACGGACAAACACAATAAACGTCTCTGATAATAACGCGCGCGGTACATTCCCGATGTATTATGAACCAGATCGGCAATGCATACTATTGGTGAAACGTGCCTGAAATCTCGTAGGGGCCGTATTTTTACGATCAGAAACCTCGTATCATAATGTGTACGATGTATCAACTCGATAAATAATATGTTTGAGTTGAGTATCATATTTCAACTAACTAAACTATTTCCTAATAGAAATACAGGGTGAAGAAAACTACAAAAAAAAATGATTAGTTTACTATTATTCGACGATTTCTGTGGTGCAGTGGGCGAAGGTCCGCTTGAGACGCAGAAAGTTGCGGTTTCAATTCCCGCCGCGGGACAAATGTTTGTATGGTCTGCAAATATTTGTCTCGCGCCTGGGTGTATTTGTGTATAGTACGTATGTATTTACAAAAATAAAAAATGTATATCAGTCATGTAGTCCCCATAACACAAGCTCTGCTTACTTTCAGGCTATATGATGCTGTGTGAAAATGTCCAGCATTATTAGTATTCGTTAACCGACTACCACGAACCGAGATCACGCGATGTACTTATCGTTTTACTCGACTTCTAAAAGGATGTAGCTAGTTTGATAGATAACGTCGCTGCCGTACAGAAGAAGAGCTGGATACAAAAAGCCCAGAAGCGACCGGAGTGACGCTGAAGCTGCGAATCATGATGATGATGTTCGGCAACAGTAGGTAATTGACAAAGTAACAACAAAAGCGCTATTAAACTAGCTATTAACCCCTGGCTAACTCCCTCGGGGTAGAGGGGAGGCTCGCAACAATGGATCCGCTCCGGCACAGTGTACGATAATGAACCTGAACTGATTTACAGGTAATGGGAAATTGTGATTCAATACCTACACGCTTGAACGTAACAAAATGAAAATTGATAAAACTAAATGAGAACACCAGTTTAGATAAAAACGACATCTTTTCTAATCTAATTAGCCTGATCCCACTGCAGGGCTTTTTCCACTATTCGCGGTCATGCGAGTCGATTTGATAGGAAAAATGTATCGAGTTCGTCGCGACACCTCCGCCTGGGCCCACCCCGTGGCCGCGTCACACCCTGTAGGACCCACTCAGTGATTATTCTAGCTCACAAATCGTCCGGCATTCGGGACACATGCCCAGCCCAGTCACAAAAAACGGCATAATTTTTTTCGGCCCGTAAAAAGAACCATAATCAAATAATAAGTGTAATATGAAACTGTACGGCACAGATACCCTAGGTCATAGCTAAAATTTAAATCTTAATTCAATTAGCTTAATTCATTGTTCCTAACTTTGTTCAATCTATGACTGTTTTAAGTAGGTACCTACCTACATATGCGTCTGCTTTTCGAAATTATATTATTTCCAGAAACACGGGTCCTTGCAATGCTAGGTGACATAATGGAGATTACGTGGACTTCAGAACAACCCAAAGTAATTTCCATTTAGAAATTGGGATTTAAAAATGTTACAAAATTAAGAAATCTAAAAATGTTCTTATTTTTTAACGTTTATTTTGGCACTGATTGATGGATCTTCAGATTAAGCCCTATTAATCAGCTCTATCGTTAATTTAATTTATTTGAAAGTGGTTATTTGAGCTTCTCAAAAAACACGTTCACGACTTTAATCCACATAATGGAGCTGAGTATGCTCAGTACGCAGCTTTTTGAGGATACCAAATAAAAGGTGGGCCAAACATTATATTTGGCATATGCCCAAGTTTTGCATAGTAGTAGTTAGCATTCCGAGAACCCATCGCCGCTAGAAATTGATCATTATTTTTTTGAAAATACAAACTTACATAAAGTCACACGTGTTTCCAGGAGGGGTAGGCAGAGACAACGGATTTACACTTGCTACGATCTTGGCATACCTCTTTCGCTTCATTCATCATATTTTCATACAAGCCTAGGTTTAGTGTACTCATAACCTAGCTTCTTTTATTTATTTAAAAAAAAACAACTTTTTAACTTTTTTTGTTAAGATGGAATATCTTTACCTGGAACTATGGCATTTTATTCGCAAACTCTACATAATTATAACTTTACATTTTCGGAGCTAACAAGCTAGGAATTCGCCATTTTACGACTGTAGGGCCGCCTATTAAATCAGTATATTAGAGCCAGCTACGGCCCTTGGGCCATGGAACAGGGGCCGTTATTACCGGCCCAAGTAATTCCGGTAAGTGCTCCGAACATTTTTTAAATATTTTCGTGAAATTTGCTGTCAGCGTGCTTGATATTAATTAGATAGGTAGACCGGTAATAAGCATTTCTTCTGCAACAAATTGGCTAGTGAATTCTACTGTCACCTCAGTAGTTCGGCAACGTTCGTGTTTCCGAATTAATACGATTATACAATTACCAATGTTTTTTTTTATCTATGCGTCAGTCAGCTGCGAGCTTCCAAGGCGTTAGCATATTGTGCGGTTCCAATATTTGGAAGAATTTAGAGCTTTTAACACTCCCAGTTGTCATATTCCATAGCAGAACGTATTTTTTACGATAATTAAAAAGTACTTATTAACTTTTTGGTGTCATTTAAGAACTTTTAAACAATATGAAATACTTATTTTGATTTCCGAACTTCAATAAAAATTTCACGATAAAAAAATATACTATAAAAAAAATTATACATATAATTGTTGTATAACAGCTCCAGATAAATATCACTACTGGGCGTTCGTATTTACGATGATAGACGAAATTGGCGAAGCATCTAATTTAAATCGTAGTACACAAGCTCTGCTTGGGTTTTTTTCATGATCCTACATTAAACTTTAGCGTGGTGCCGATCGAACGAGGTGAACTTATTCATTAAAAAAAAAAGAGAAAAAGAAAGAGCAATGTCTCAAAAAGCATCAACCAAAGTTCTTAAGACAGACTTATTCTGGAAGAAAATACTTTAGGTTATAAGATCATGTCGCCACTTCACGTCTTTTTACTTTCATCTCCAAGATTTAGTAGCGCGGACCCATTAAAGAAATTGGAAAAATAATAATTGATATTTTCGTGCATGGCGCATGCCACACCGAAATGGCGTCTGACACTTACATCTTGCCGTTCTTTTCTGGAAATAAGCTGCAAGACGTCCGCGCCATGTCAGCGTCAGTACTGTACTTTGACTACTGAGGTGACAGTACATTCCTTACAGTAGAGAACGAAATGACATGTCTTTTCTCATAAATGTCAAACGGTGCCTACTACAAGTTTGGCTTTTTGTTACAACCAGTAAAGGTGGCTTTAGTTTAATAATAAGTGGCTCATTACTTAAGAATTAAGAGCGTGACGGGTGCCGCACAGACGGTAAAAGTACTTACACAATCCATCAGGACTATCTAGTGTGTTTTATCTTGGAACAATTTTACTTACATATTATTGGTAATTCCCAAATTATTAAGATACGGCAGTTTTCTTCAATATTTTATCGCCAAAGTTTGAATTACCTGTGAACAAAACAATAAAATATAATAAGATTGTTTTCTTACCCGCAATTAAAAGTACTTATCAGTGTATGTGTTTGGGGGTATAGGTTATCGCCACTAGAGGGCGCTGCAATAGATGAGCAAATTCCAACATTTTATAAACATCAAATTGTACAAACAACAAAGTCCTAGTCTAACATTATTTAAGAACAACAACAGCGCGCTTCGAAATGGCTTCCAACGACATAAGTCACATTTTAGAGAAAGAGTCCGTTCCACTTGGGACCCGTAAGTTGACAGGTCAAAGGGATATTCATGTTATTTATTTTTAGAACTCATTATTGCAGTATATTTTAAGTGACAATCGACGACCTATGTCACTATGGTGGCGCGGCGAGCGAGCGGCTGACTCAAACACGAGAGGTGCGGTTCGATTCCCGCTGCGGGATAAAAGTTTATATATTCTGATAACAACTTACAGTGAATCTCAGTCAGGAATATGTATATACCTATGTGATTGTTAGCTGTGAATTATTATTATTAATATTAATTATACCTAATCACGGAACAATATGGTGACAAAAAAGAGTTCATAATACGAACAAACTAATTCTTTATTCTTATTGTTTGTTGTACAAACAGAGAATACAGACAAACTATGTACGAATAACGTTTTTAAATGTTTGCGTCGGCACTAGATAAGAGGTCTCACAATCCCCATAATTTGCATCTCTAATCCATATTCAGAGCATTAATAATGCACAGAGCAACTCCAATCATCCGTCCTCGGCAAATGAGGTATTACACTGGCAGAGGTATTTCAATCAGACTATACACCCACCCACCAGGTATGAACGAATATATATACATTTTATTCGATGACTTGATGGAATGATGATGAAGTAATTTCACCAGCAACCATACCCTTCAAACCGGAATTACTGCTTGGCGGCAGAAATAGACATGGTGGTAGCACTTTCCCGGACAAACCCTTTCACAGAAGCTCGACTCATTAAATACATAATATCATGGGTTAATTTATAGGAGCGATAAAATTTAATTTAAAAGTAGAGCTGTGGCTCTACTATAATATGCATATTCAAATGAAACTTAAAAAGGCCCGGCAACTTGCATTACTGCTAGATGACCGGAATAAATAGTCATTACTTTTAATTACTCTGTCTCTGAGATGAGAGAAGGATCTCTGTAGCTTGGTTATTACTACTCTAGTAATAAAGCACAGACGCTATCTCGTTACATACCACCTCACTCAACTAATGACGCAGCAGTATCTACCATATCTACCTTAACACTCAACGTTGCACATTGAGACTAACAAATTATTTAAGTAGTATATCAATCATGTAGTTCCCATAATACAAGCTCTGCTTAGTTTGGGGCTAGATGATGCTGTGTGAAAAAAATTCAGCATTATTTATTATTGACGATTCATCAGAAAATGTAAACCAGTGAAGTTTCCAGTGGGGTTGTGCATTGGACCCCTTAGTGGACTGCGACGATAAAACCTATCTAAGTCTAGAAAAAAAAAAGAGGATTGGGATCAGTCCATCCGGTTCGGGGCTGAGGCGTCATAGTGTTTATTTGTATATAGTGTTTGTTGTACAGATAGACAAACAAACACAAAAGCTTTCAACTTACGACCAATCTTTTTTTTTTTAAAAGATTGGTCGTAAAAAAAAAAAAAATTGGTCGGCGGGCTGAGACGCTGGAAATACAAATTCGATTCCCGCTGCCCGACAAATGTTTGCATGTTCTGCAGATATTTGTTCCGGTTATGGGTGGTATGGTACTCGTGGTTCCGGATACCCATTACATAGTGTGGGTTCAGGACTTGGTTGGTAACCTACAGTAGGTTAAAAAAAATGCTAAATTTACTTTCTCGTTCTTTTGCGTCCTCTTTAATTACATGTGTTATTTCTTAACAGTTCTTGATCGGTCTGTTTATTGAAGTGACAAACATATATAAACAAAACCGTCATTAATGGTGACGGTTTTCTTTTTTAACGTTAACAAAGCAATTTAAAGAAAATACTCGTTTCTAAAAAGTTGCTCTTAGCAAATCACAAAAACTTTTATGCTCTGGCTTAATTTGAAAAGTTTACATTGTTATACGAATGAGAGTAGTTGGTTTGCCTAAAATAATTACTTTTCCAAGCTTTTTAAACAAAACCAATTAGTATTACAAGCATAAATATGCCCATTAATGGTGGCGCTATACATCGTCTGATCAAACACTCAATACATTGATTGCTTTTACATTGTTACAAAGTTGTTATAACCTCGTATGAACTCCGCGTTGGGGGATAGCCAGCAACAGGGTCATCTAACCTCCGATCTGTGGAAGGGTGGTTCGTGGACGTTTGACAAAGCTCGGTCGAGTTCGCTCGAGAGCCGGCGGCGGAAAACGAACGCAAATTAAAGAGGTTTAAAGTACGTGTTATTGTCGTAATTACATACTAAAATGATACCAAACAACTATAGTAAATAAATAATTTAAATGCTAAGGTTTGAAGTTCGCAAACTCGCTCAAACCTGCCTTCCACAAACCAGAGCGCGCGCGATCAAAACTAATGACGTAAGCAAAAATGTTTATTGTATGTTTAAGTATTTATTTGTAGCTATTCTAGTATTCAGGTAGGTCGACGTCTGTCGTGATTATGATGGTGACGGTGTAGAGCCGGTTTGTGGGTCGGTGAAGTTCGCTTAGGTTCGGCGGAACGTATGCTGTTGGAACGTTGGGCGATAGTCTAGTATCTATGGTGCTACATACTAACATTGTTCAAATACTTTCATTTGATTTCATTCAGATTCCCCAAAATAAGAAGAATATCAAAGCGCGGCGAAAAACGGAGCGGGGCTGACACATTACCGTTTCAACTTTCTGCGTGTTCTAAAAGAAGTCAAATCACAAGACCACTCTCACAGTTTCAAGTTGGAAACTAATTCACGAAAGATGGGGAAATCTGCTAGAAACTCAAGGAGAAGCCAGCGAAGTAGCTCTCTGACACGAGAAGCGTTTCAGCCGGATAAATAATTCAGTGAAGCCCCAGACAGTGGCATTGTACAGCACAATGACATAGATTACGGAATATAACACACGACGCCATGGATTACGTTTTATTATCATTTGAGAACATAAATTTGGCAAATACTTATTGCAGCTTAAAGAAATACACTTAAAAAGGCAAGGCAGGCTAAACGACACGTACGAAGCATATACCATGCGTTGAGTAGTAACTGGCGAACAATAGTGAATTTTTTTTTTCTCTAAGTCTTTAGTCTGTATATCTTATTATGGTAAATAATCTTGTTTGTTTTAAAACAATTCTCAGATCAAAAATGTGGGAAGTGTACACAGCTCGATCTCAAAGCAAGACCGCGCAAATATGCTTCCGGCGTTCTAGCATGTTGTTGCAGGCTAGTCAGTTACAAAACTGACAACCTGTGCATTAGGACATGCGTGGGGTTTGAACCTGCGACCGGCGGCGTGCGAGGCGACGTATGCAACCACGGGACCAGCCGCCTTATAAGAGAAGCGACGAATCTATTTGCCAGTTGAGAGAGCGTTAATAGGTGTGTAGACGTTGTCTATCAGTGGCTGCAGGTTCGATTCCCGCATAGGGACAAAAATATTTATATAATCGAAAAGGAAGCTTTTTAATAAACCTTTTTAAATGTAAAATTACATAAATCTTATTTGGATTTTGGAGAAACCGATCAAGGTGAGAACCCTTAAAAGCTAAGAAAAGTTTGAGTATTTTGTAATTTGACCGAAACTTTTGAGACAGATAAACCCTTTGTCCTTTCAAACCCAAATCAATTTGTAAGTATTTTCAAAATAAGCAAGTATCAATTTTACAAAGGTATTAATTTTCGAGTCCGTGGGACGGTATTATTACTCCAACTTGAGGTTTAAGCTTTCACACAGATTTATAGACACTTTTTTAGGGCGACTGTTTAGTAAAATAATTAGAAACTTAAGCAGTTTACGCAGGTGCCTATTTAAATAGGAAATTTATAATTATTAGGAAAAATACTTCACAAATTGTGAAAATCTTGCAGATTTTTAGGATTGACATGAAGAAATATCACTAGTTTTTAGCTTTTAACAAACAAACACGCTCACGACTGTATTCCCCATGATGGTCAACCTCAGATACGACACATACTCAGTGAGTAGATCTTAGAGGATACCAAGCAGAGGGTAGTCAGAGGCACGTCCAAACATTACATTTGGCACATGCCCGCGTTTTGAAAGTTAGCTTTTCACGTGACAGGTTGGAAGTCCATCGCACCGTATGAGAACACAAACTGTTGGCACATGCCATCGGTATTTTGATTCCAGGGCATGCTGGTTTCACCGTTTAGAGAACGTGTTAATGCGCGCACATACATCTTTCCAGTGGATATATCCATTGTTGCCCCCACCGGGTTCGAACCCACGACCTCCGGTTCAGAAGTCGGGGTACCGCCCACTAGGCCAACACGGCTCTCTTTTTAATACTAGGTATCAACTTATAAACACTGCTTAATATTTGTACTGGGACTGTTTGCCATTCGGTGGAGAGGGATGACCATACTTTATCAGCAGTGTTATCTAAATATATTCCATATTGGTTATCATAGTTCATATCACATTTTGCAATAATTAATTTTAAACCAAATATTTTCATTTCAGACTCAAATATATAAAGTAGGTATACCTATATAAATAACTTTAATCCAGTCCGCTTAGCATGACAACCCAAGACAAAGTTTTGTCTACGAAAGAGAAGACAAAAACTACTTCTTGACAGAATGTCAAACAAAATAAATAAATAAATAAATATTGCTGGACATTGTCACACAGCATCATCTAGCCCTAAAGTAAGCAGAGCTTGTGTTATGGGAACTACATGACTGATATACTACTTTACTTATATACCTTTTTTTTTATTTAAAAGAGACGTACAAAATATTAGTTATTTTCTCGGCGGTAGACAAAACCTTTGTCTTGGTTCTTCATGCTGAGCATGCTGGAGTGGTGTCCGGTGGCTGTCTATCAACATGCGACATCAGACCTTCCTTCACCGGTAACGTTTATTTTGTAATTTTTCTAATATCCGCCTCGTAGCAACTTTGGCTTTTTGAAACATTAAAGTATCCCCTCTCGTGTTAAATTCAAACATAATACTCACGTGTTACTCACTCAATATTCACAGCGCTAACTTGAAATACAAACTGTACAATACAATCTTCCTATAATAACTATTGGGAGACAAGTTAATTTTGTATGTTGTACTCAGTAAGTACATGGCCTTAGAAGAAAACAAAGGAACAAGAAAAAAGTTCCAACTGTTGCCTAAAACAGATCGATTTATCGATAAGGCTGACCATTGTGACTCTTATTTAACACTTGTCCTTCGTGTTTCTTTTTAGTACAATAAATAAATAATCAATATAAATAAATAATGCTGGACATTTTTTTTTGTAAATAAATACATATTATACATAGAAAACATCCAGATCCGAGACAAACATTAGCAAATCGTACAATTTTTTTTCTCGCAGCGGGAATCGAACCCGCAATCTTCTGCGTCTCAGGCTGCCTTCGCCCACTGCGTCACAGAGGTCGCAGATATTTAAAAGCGAATCGATTTTAGGACCTATTCGTTCAAAACTATCCGGGGCGGTTGTGAATTCTTCCAGGGAATTCACCTCGCTGCAAGTAAATATAAATGAAGCCATATTTTCTAGCATAAACTGAGAAACTACCACTCCCATATATTGAGTATCATTTATTCTTCTTTATCGGGGTGAGTTTATAAATGTGCTCTACTTACCTATTCTTCTCCTTGCTATAGGTACCTATCAGCTTGACCAAACGTTAAACAAAGAGAAGTCTTCGTTAATTAATTGCCTGTTTGTTAAAACCAATGTTTTACTCAATGAGCGCTCATACTTTTAAATGATTTCTTGCAAGAGCTCCAACATTATAACGATCTATAATACTTCTTACATGCATCTATCAGTATAAGTTTTAGCTAAAATAATTTTATTCTGTCAATTAAATAAGATAGTTCCGGTGTTAACTGGTAAGCAACGTCTAAATAAATAATAACTCTAATTCTAATTAATGGTCTATGTTATGTCAGTATCGACCTCAGCGACCAGTATGAGGTATAGTTCCCTAAAAGCCAGTAAAAAAAAATATTGCGCCTGCAGGCTCTCCATCACGGAATAGGGGAATAACTAGATTATACTCTTCTGTTCTCCCGATTCTCGTCATTTGTCCCGCAGTGAGAGTCGACATCGCACCTCTCGCGTCACAGTCGACCGCCGAGATCCTGATACCAGTAGGTGGCAGAAACCCAGAAAATACATGATAGCTTGTTAGTTGAAGAACACCAGGCGTCGGAAATTTATAAGCAAAGTCTATCCTTCAACCGCAGTTTGCAACATTCCAAACCGACCACATCGTTAATAAATCAATTATATAGATCGTAAATATGGTCGCTAGATTGGCCAGGACTTTATACAGCACAAACCATTATTTACAATTCAAGTTATCAAACCAATATTGCAAGCGGCCGACCAGAAATGATATAGCAGTTTTTGGCCTTTTAAAACCATTTTAAACACAACGGTAGAATACTTTTAAAATATTATTATGAGACAAAAAAATGTGGTGTAATTTGACCGGCACCCATGCCCTACAGACCGGAACACAGCACCGCAAGCTTGGCGACAGAAATAGATGTGGTGTTAGTTGTTAGGTTCCTTTGACGATTCTATCACAAGAAGCTCTACTTTTCAGGGTGAAGTGTTGATTTTAACCTTTTGAAGGACTCTTTCTCATTTGGTATCAAATAGGTGGCACGAGGAAGCCACAGCCACCGGATTGGTGGACGTTCGGGTAGATAGTGTACCTAATGAGTTTTAGAACTATTTCATAGTGGATAATGAGAGGAAGGGTGGGGGGAAGGGGGGCTAGGGGGTTGTCGAACCTTTCAAAACATTCCGTAGTCGATTATGTAAAGGAAGTTTCCACAACGGCTGTTCTCTGTGTGGATGTTCTTTTTCGGATACTCTGCAGAATGCATGACATTGATTGTGAACTTTAACGTAGAGTGAATGAAGGAATCAATAAGTATACTTTGTTGCTGGTTACACCATAATAAAGTATAGATAAACACAGATTTACACTACAATGGGCGATCTTATCGTTCAGCAGCAATCTCTTCCAGACAACCTTTTTAATGGAGATAGAGCCTACTTACCGAAGAAACTTTTCGTGATTATTATTTCCCAAACTTTTGGTGATTATAAGGAGACTCTCTGGTTGGGATTATTTTGCCGCAATCTTATTACTTTCCCATCAAGACCTGCACTGTTTCTGGAAACCTCGTTTTCCGCTCCGAGATGATCTTCAAAATTTGCAAATTTGCATTTCAAGCGTAATACGATGCAGTCACCAATTAAAACGTACCAACGGACAGGCAGGGGTGCGCACTAAAGTGTTAATTACAGGGATGAACTCCATAAAATGTTGAGCACACCTTCGTAAAAGTGCTTTCAAACGCTTTTGAGTAAAGCGATAATCAACTTTAAGTCTAGCGTGTAAGAGCACTTAGTGAAGCGCTTTATTTCGCTCGTAGTTAGGTTAAGCGAATAAAGGCACGTAGTAACGCGTTAGAGTTACTTTGTTTGTTTTATGTCAGAGACAAAATATTGGAATTCATTATTTTTAATGTTGTTTAATTTTTAAGAGCAATTACACTTTTTAACATACCTGAGGGACAAGCGATTGTAAAAACGTAATTATGGCATTACGACGAAACTTAATCAAATTTTATATGGGGACAAGCTAATTATCACAAAAAAATCCGTCTTAAGTAGAACATCTTGGTATTGAAATTAATTTCGTTCAAATTAATTATTAACATTGTATTACGTGGAGGCGTATCTTTAACAACGAATTCTAGCGACCGTAGCGCTACAAAACAGTAACTAACTTGTGGCTGAGTTATTCTTTCGCTGATTCTAGCTTGCAGACATTTTTCACACAGCATCATCTAGCCACGAACTAAGCAGAGCTTGTATTATGGGAACTATGTTACTGATATACTACTTATTTCCTTATTTAACACCCAGACCCGAGATAAATATTTGCATATCATACAAAAATTTGGCCCGCGGCGGGAATCGAACCCGCAACCTTCTGCGTCTCAGGCGGGCCTTCGGCACTGCGCCGCAGAGGTCGTCATTGAAGGTAAACTAGGAAGAAGGCGGAGATCAGACTACATACTCCAGAAATTATATTAACCAGTGATACAAAAGAAAACGTATTGGAAAGAAATAAATGGAAATGCATCAGTTGTATCAACATGAGCATAGCTCTTAAATCGAATAATGAAGGAAAGTATGTCTGGACTTTCGACTACAGAACTCGGCTCTCCATGCTCCAGCGTTCCACTTATATCAGGCACTTGCAATAAAACAACACGCCAGCAGAATCTGAATAAACTAATGAAAACCAGAAACGTATTCACAACTCCATAAAATATCAAGTCGGAACTCATAAAGTTGATTTCAATCTTTCTTTTTACTGCGTCATGAATTCAGTTCTCAAACTCTCCGTTTTGAAATACATACGTCGTCGGTTGGACTCCAATATTTGTTATTGACGTACTATTTTATGATGGAACTAGCTTTTGCACAAAGCTTCCACCGAGAGCAAATAGACCTTGGTATCTACAATGTTTACGGAAAGAGAGACGTCTGTTCAATGTTATTGGTTCAGTCTTGTTGATTCTTAGTCGCCCGCACATTAGGTTAGAGCCTGAATCAACTGATGGATTAAATCCAGTAGCATGGTTTGGTTATGTGTTTGGGGTAAAAAGTTGTTTTTTCGTTTGTGTTATCATTTTTCTAGGATTTTAGAGAATGTCGTGTCGCTTCAAGGAATGTTCTCAGGTAGGTGTTGTTGCTACGCGTAACTAATAGGCATCAGGGCGCTGCAAGAGATGATGCAAAACACTATTAAAAAATAATATTAGTTAGTAAGTATACCTACTGTCATGTTTATATTCAGCAATGTACGTCTACATGCTGATCGTGACAGAAGTTCAGTAAGTATTCAAACCGGCTGTCTGTCAAACATGAATCAAAAATCTGTACAGCCAAAACCATGTCAACACCTGACATAGAAACAAAGAACGCGAAGCAGAAACTTCCTACTAATGAAGAAAAACAATTGCTACTAATTGAATAAAAGCAATCCATCTTGTACAAATGTGGAGGCACCCCTCCCCTCGCCCCTCCCATCCGGGGAGGGGTAAGGTGAGGGGAATCTTAGTAATTAACTTACCTTTTTCCGGACACCTTTGTTTTGAGGAGTAGCTTTATATACTTTTTGCTGACATTTTGCAGGTCTTAAATTCGGTTAGAGAACTCCTAGTCAAATAAAATAGCAATGTTTCATTGGAAACGAAGTATTTACATAAAACTGGAAACTTACAAAATATTCCCCTCAATTGGAGAACACAATGTATAAGTTACGTATACGGGATAAATAAGAGTACTTTCACTCGTCTGGTACTTAGTGACCACTGAGAACTTGGAAGAGGATAGAGTGGCACTAGATAGAGTGGATAGAAATACAATTTCATGCAAGAGAACCATTCAAGCTCATAAATTTCATCACAAAATAAGTCGCAAAATGAAGCAGCATAATTGAAAGCAGCAGCCCTCTCACAGTGCTATCAATTAAATGCTCTAATTGCAAAGTGTAAATTGTTTAATTGGCGCGACTGTACCACAGACAGGTCTAATGGAAAATCACTGGAATGCCTACCTGGGCGCCACATTGTTCGTTGACACATAAATCCCGTCTTTGAAATGTATCAGACCTTAGATCGGTACTGAGATAAGGTTAGTCTTTACGGATAGCGCTATCGTGCGTGTCACTGAATCCATGACATGGCCTCGAATCCTACCATCCTATCCAAATATATAGGTTCGTGATTTGCAACTTCGATCCAGTCTGGACAATTTTAGCATAATTTCATCAATTAGAGGAAACCTTTGCCAATCTGTGTGGAGATAACGAGGCAGTATATACATGTGTATACATTTAACCTCTTATTCATAATCACTCACTAACTTTAGTAACACCTGTCGGTTGATAACTCCTGTCGTTTTCTAACACTAAACCAAGGACAACTTAAGACAACCAAGGTAGACAACTTTTAACACGCTGCTAAAGTTAGGGACTGATTATAAATAAGGGGGTAAATCTTAATTACTATTTAGTCTCTATATAAAATCTGACTAGAGCTTGTAGTTACCTACCACTTAAGATTATCTGAGATTACGTACAGCTCTACAGCTTTACGAAGTAAATAATTATCATTTCCTCTAAGAAACAAGTACTTATCGTACCTACAACTACCTAGGTATATATTTGAGCATAATAGGTAAGTATATAGGTAATACTTCTTATTATTTCTATAGCCTATTCTTAGTTAAAGTATTTCCTAAAATTAACATTTACATCATCACACCGATTTCCAACAAAAATGTAAAGTAAACATTGTCTTGGCTAATCCACAAGTAAGCAAAAAAACATCTGGCATTTCAATAGAGGCAGAGTACATATAATCGTCACATATTGGCAGTTTAGGATATTTGATACAGTTTGTATTTGCAGTATCAAATAGTAAGTGGTACTTAAACTATGTAGTACTAAACCAATTAACTAGTAAATTCATCAGTTTTTTGGTCAGAACAAACAGGTCCAGTCATTGACTCCTGAACAGGGCACGACTATGTATGCCTATTGTAGGGCAGGAATAGGGCCTTTTGTAAAATAACCGGTGTTGTGAAAGGATTCAGTGATCCTTTCATGTACTAGAAGTTAATATGATCAATTCTTTAGCATTGCCAACGTACCGAATATCTTACTATTTATGAGACAAATGACCGTGGGTTTAAATTGTATTTATTTTTTTATTTTTGCTATACAATTAATCTAGTTTAATAAACAATTAATTATGAATGACTCGCAAAGTAATTTGATAACGCGGCGACAAAATGTTCGCGTTCAGCGTATTGCTCGAATTTGCATACCGCGGTAATTGCTTGAAAAGGGCTCGGTTTGCCCTCTTACATTACATCATCATGATTTTGCCTGAGACGCAGAACGTTGCGGGTTCGATTCAAGTCAAGTCAATTCAATAGGCTTTTATTCATTGAAATCACAAGGATCATATAGAAACGTCAACTTAAAAACTAGGTGAATTTAAAATTTTAAAGTGAATTTACGCCGATTCCCACTGAACAAATGTTTGTACGATTAGTTTATGTTTGTTTCGGGTCTGTGTGTTTTCTATGTAAAATATGTATGTATTTACAAAAAAAAAGTTTTTGTAAATACATACCTGATATACGTAGGTATATCAGTCATGTAGTTCCCATAATACAAGGTCTGCTTAGTTTGGGGCTAGATGATGCTGTGTGAAAAATGTCCAGCATTATTTATTTATTTATTTACTCGGCATTGCGTGAATAGAGACATTGCGGGTTATGTTGATGACATCATAATGCTTCATTCAGGGAACACGAAGCAGTCTAACACGCAATATTGAAATACTCATGGAAATTCAGAACATTTCATTAACAACACAATACAGCAATGAAGAGGTCTGCATAACTCTGTTGTATCTTAATTTGAAGCCATGTGCTCGGTTATATAGTTAGTATATACTGTATTTATAACTATTGACTGGTGTGATTATGTTAGTCGTACGTAGAGTTAAAACTACAAGCTCTGAGTGATACTGTTCTAACGGATAATAGGAAGTTACTTTATTGAAAAATATGTCCGTAGTAGATGCCTAGTCACTCATGATTATTTAAAGTCACTTGTGAATTGTTTATTTGTAAGAGACTACTCATTAAATAAACATTACTTGATATAATAGGTTGGGGAAAAAGTTTCTTCGCATTTTTTAAGAAAATTCAAAACATTTTTTAATATAGTTTATTTACATTTAACTAAAGTATGTAGGTACCATTTTGTTCGATAACTTTTTGCCATTTTGTAGGCAGGGACATGATCCCATTGCTATAAAAACTTTGGGGCTTCTGTTCAAAATACCGCGACAAGTGGTTTTGGCAGTCCTCTCGTGATGTTAACCTGACACTGCCTAAAGAATTCTGAAGAGACCGAAACAGGTGGAAATCTGAAGGTGCAAGGTCAGGACTATACGGCGGATGCATTAACACATCCCAGCCAAACTCTCTTAATTTTTGCTGAGTGGCTAAAGATCCACTTTTCATCACCAGTTATCAGCTTCTTCAAAAATGGTTCGGTTTCATTACGTCGTAATAAAGAATCACAAATGAGAACACGGTTCATTAGGTTTCTTTCAGTGAGCTCGTGAGGTACCCAAATATCGAGCTTTTTTGTGTACCCAGTTTTTTTCAAATGCGCCAAAACTGTTTTGTGGTCAATTCCCAGTTCTTCAGCTACGTCGTAACTACTGATATGCCGATCTTGCTCCACTTTTTCAAAAATGGCATCCATTTTATCCGTAATAGGGCGACCAGAGCGACGTGCATCTTTGACATCAAAATTTCCGGATTGAAAACGCTTAAACCAAATTTGTGCTACTCTCACAGACACTGCACTAGGTCCATAAACATCGCAAATTTTTTTCGCGGCTTGCGTTGCATTTTTACCTTTTTTGTAGTAAAATTTTAAAATGTATCGAATTTCTTCATTAGATTCACTCATCTTAACAGTACGAAAAACAAATAAAAATCACACATTTTCCTAATTTGAATTTGGAATTATCTTCTTTAAAATTTAAACTTTTAATGATACCAAAACCAGCCAGATACAAATAGTATAGCCAAAGAGATTTTATTACAAGTTCATACATACAATAATGCGAAAAGACTTTTTCCCCAACCTAATATAACGTGATACCACCGCACTCCTACCACCCATTTCCTGATTTGCACGACACATTAAATCCTAGTGTGGGGACAGGACTATGTAGGTATGCGTGTTACATGTTTATTAATTTATATTTTTAAGAAAATAAAGCCTAAACTGACGTAGCTTTTAGAATTTTGAAGTGTTTTGCGACTGTCATTTCATTGCGCTAGACCCTCGCATCGGACGACGCAGTATAGCAAGGCTCCCCGATATATCCTACGATGATAGAGGTAGCTCAAGACCGTTCGTCGTGGCAAATAGCGTGGCCTCTGTCAAGTGCACTCTTTGGAGCTACAGCTTACCTGAAAAGAGACTCCTCAATGTGTAAATACTTATGAAAGTAACGTAAATAACAATAATCACCATTCAGCTTTCCCAGCGAAAGTTCAAAGATACAAAAGTTTACTTTCGCCCTGAATATAACATAGCCAACCCGGAAATATGGAAATATTCCTGTAAAATTATAATTTAATGCACACCACCCTTATCTGAGACTATACTTTTGGCATTACTTATTCTGTGTGAATGTGATCTTATTTATGCAAAGGTATCATTAAACATTACCGTTGCTATTCTTGTAAACTAAGTATTTTCACATATAAGTTTGTGTGTTTTTATAGGACCTCTTGTAGTTTGTGATTCAATTGAAACAGCTCTTTCCTAATGTGGAATCAGAGGATTCCCGTATAACAATCAATGCTACAACACGTGTCTACCTGTGCCTCAGGTTTAGTTATCTTTTCCTCATCACAGGTTCTTTTAATCTACGTGATTCTGTAAAGTGTCTTTGATTTTGTACGAAAGTAATAACAATAATACTGGACATTTTTAAGCAGCATCACCGAGCCCCAAACTAAGCAGAGCTTGTAATATGGGAACTACATGACTGATATACTATCTAGATAAATGAATATTATACATAGAAAACACCCAGACCGAAAGTCTGAAATAGTAATTTCATACTTGCTTCAGCTACTTTTTGCTTCCGAGTGTTTCAATCCGCCCATAATTTGATCTGTATTTAATATAGGCAGGATTACTAAATATAGGATCGGGGACAACTATTTGTGGGTATCCGATGTCGTCGCCATTTTAATAGTTAATATTTATAACCTATACAAAATATAACCAGTTGGTGCATAAAAACGTTTCTAATTAAAGTATTCTTATAAGTATTCAATGAATGCGCTATAATGAACATAGCGGCATGCGGTTGAGGCGTCATTAGATAATTTGAAAATCCATTAGCTAGTTATCAGACTGTGCTCCCGAAAGGTATAAAAGGTTGTTATTCTAGAGATGTCTTAATTGATTGGTTGGTTTTCGGAGTCATCCGTCGCGTCGTCATGTTTTTCTCGGTAAGTCTTCTGTGGATACCACTATCTTTTTATCATCATCGTTCGTCTTTGTTGTTTCTTAGTCACCCGTGTTGGTTAGCGCAGTTATTTTGAAAAGGGACCAGTTTAGTTAAAAGTTTTAGAGTTACCGAAGTTATTTTCATGAATCAGAAGACAGATTGTGACTGCCACACGATCATAAAGCGAAGCTGTGGAAAAGAGCTCCAATGCTTCACATCTCATCCTTCAAGTGATGACGCTCAATGAACTGATGACATTGGAAAGAACGCAGAAAGTCAGCGGATAGAAGTGGCTACAGACTGTCTGTCGAGGCATTCACTGCTGCCGGCTGGTGAAAATGTAAAACTCTGTCTTCCACAGGTGTTCGCCATATCTAGCCTTCTGGCAGTCCAAGCCGTGCCATTGGGCTACGAATTGAAGTCAGAACTTGGCGTGGGCATCTCCCGAGGGATCCTGGGCTCCAGTGTTGGTGTGGGCCGCGGCGGTATTGAACGGTCAGGCAGTGAATACGGCCGTCGGGGTAGCGTCGGCAGCAGCAATGGATACGGGGAAATTGGATACGAGAGAGAAGGTGGTTTCAGCTCGCATGACATCGGACATTTAGAGCATGACTATAAACAGGTTAGTGTCATCAAACTTTCTTTGTTGTATTTGTTTTTAAAAAACAAAAACTAAACATAGTAGGTACATAGTTTATAGAGCATAATCATATTCACATCTTGTTTTAGAGTCTTCAGTGTCTGTTGCCTTTTTCTTAGATTTGTTCACAAGATGAATCTATCAAAATGATCCATGTGATATATAGTGAATTGATGTTGACTTGTAGTTTCGACCTTGAATATATATTTCCAGATAACAGAGAGCCATGTATCAGAAGGCTACAATTCAGGGCACTCGGGCCAATACGGCATCAGAGATCACGAGAGCGGTGGCCACGGCCGCTACGGAGCTGAGAGAGACGATTATGGAGGACGGCACTACATCGGACTGGAGATTTAAAATAAATAGCACAGTAGAAACCAGGAAACCCTGAAGTTGTACGTAGACTATTTAAATTCATAAAAATGCATCGCACATATACGACCAACTTCAGAGCGTCCTTGTTACGTTGACAGTTGAGAGAGCTCACAGACAGCTAATATTATTCTGGGTATTAGGTACAGGCATTATGTGGATCCATTCCAGTTCCGGGACCAACTGAATCAGCATTGGACGGACGCGTGTGCAAACACGACACTAGACCGGATTTAAAAGTGTTTAATTCAACTTATTTGTGCCAATAAATTGTGTCAAATTTCCTCTGAATAACCTTAAGGTGATTCTGGGGAAACATCATATTCTCACGGTTCTGCGATGGTACTGAATTTAGATCTGAGGGATTCCGTCATGGATTTTTGGCCTGCGCATATGGTTTCCTTGTTTTTATTTGTATCCGGTTCAGCTGTGAGATACCGGGCCTTTAACACTGCTTTATGGATTGTACTATTATGTACTCATAGTTATTTAGTTAAACGAAGTTTTAGAAAAGATAAAAATTAAAAATTATAACACAAATTTAGTTTTATATTTACTATGCAGACAGATAATGTTTTTATCTAAATTGAATCTAAATTATCTTTCAATCTTTCATAAGCTAGCTAGATCAGAAAAGATAAAAATATTCAATGATTTTACAAAGTCAGTCAGATACAAAGACATCTGAGAATGGTATATTTTGAAAGGACAATTAAGTGAGTTAAGCCTGGAGCATCAAAGGTGAACAGCCGAGGTTCGCATCATTTCATTAAATATATTTTGTACAGAATAGCTTCACAGAATAATACACAGCATAAAATAGCATTTATCATTTCAAATAATTCTTTAATAATAAGCTTTCACAGTTCGTGCCTAATTTTTTGTAATTCGCTGGTATTTGTAAAAGCTTGCGTAAATAGCAAATTTAAACATATAAAATATGTTCAACTTAATTGTAATCATAATTTAGTGCGTCTAAACTTTCATCTCCATTAAAGCTGACATACCACCTACGTGTACATATAGCGTAAATTGTATATTATTTTAGGATACATTTTATCCCGGGAACATCCCCGGGGAAGACAAACACATTCTATGCGGGCAGCTAGCGAGCTAGAGTGGAACGATAGGTTTGGTTTCGGTTTCGGCCAATTCGGAAAATCGGCTTCAATTTCACTTGCATCTTTTCTCGTGCCTTCAGTTAAGTCTTTATCGTACTCTTTCTCAGCCATCCTGCTTCAGCGTGGCAATAAAAATATCCATTGGTAATAAAAACCAGTGTGATGAATCGATTAGGCAGAAATACTGTTTCACAATAGTTAGTATGATGGCGCGCACAGTGGTTTCCGCACAATATTTTCTTTAACGGTTTGAATCACATGTGACATAATGAAAGCACGACATTACCCTAATGTCAACAAACTCAACAACCCACGTCTCCTGCGAGGCCATCTTGGCTGTTCAGCAGATGATTATTTTCGGACGAAGCTTCGGCCTACTGTTTTAGTTCAACCCGAATGAGCGTCGAATCTCTTTTATTTGTATTTCAGTGTATTTTTTTCGAACGAAGCCGAATCTTTTTCGTCCCCTAGCAATATATACAGCAATAGCTCTGCCATGAATAAGAGCAGTAGATATTAAACCCGTCAAGCCACACAGTATTTACCCGCGGTCTAAAGTGTATTTGCTATTAGATAGATGGGAAACTCATTTGATTCAACTTACAAGTAAATACATAAAGGACTAATACATAAACGGAACTCTACCTACTATATTTTTTTCTGATCTGTTATCTCGAAAGAATCGGACAATATAGGCCGAATTATAACTTTGTTAGTATCTATTGTCTAACCAAGGGAAAATAACGGTCGGACAACGCGCACCAAAATAACTTTCCGTCCCTGTCCATAGTTTATCAAACAGAAGATGCTATGAAAGGCTCCCCTATTTAACCATATCTACGATTTCCAAACCGTATTTCTCAAAATAATGGCGGGATTAATTAATGCCTGCTACTAATTTACCGAGAACAAACGTCGGGGTCACCCGTCACCCCAACGTGGGGTTACCAAGTTAACTAACACAAACGAAACAAGAACACAGATCTCCGAAACGCCCTACAAATTGACGTAAAGCCCTGATTTCCTAAGCAGCGGCTGCCATAATGACGGCCGTTACGTAGCGGAAGCAACGGGGATTATTTACTCAAAAGAAAGTAAAGTAGTAAGTGTTGAACTACTGGCCAACTATAGTGTCAGGGTTGATTGGTCGCCTGAAGGCCGCCGAGATGACTTTACGACTGTGATACCCGACACCGACGAACGGAAGCGTTGTTCTAGATGCCACTACCGGTCACCCATCCAAGCTGTGACTTAGCGGAACCTAGCTGATCTTAGAAGAGACTAGGCAAGCTACGCCACGAGCCATTTGAAAATAATAAACAGAAAGAATGGCCGAAGGAAGCAAAGACGACAACATTTGTTCGACAATTTAAAAATAAAACCTCCTGTTTTTATCAAAAAAAAACCTTGTGACATTATCTGATGTCAAACAAACATATTGTTCATTAAACATAATTTAGGGCAGACACAAAGTTCACAAAGCAGCCGATTTATATAAAGGATATTTTTTACAAAAACGTGTTCTTTCATCGGCAAATGATGTCATATTCTCGAGCATCCTGTATATATGTATGTAAATACTTCGCAATATTATTTTCTGCCGTTTCTGAGGAAACCGAGGCTACAGTCTCAGATAACGCAATTACTTGCAAATTAGTCCAATTTATTTGAGAAAAATCTTGATACAAATCAGATTAATGCTGACTGACAAAGCTTTCTTATAAATTGGAAAAGCCGAAATACATTTTTTAAGATAGAGGGATTAGATTTAAGTCTTTTTCTAATTAAGTTCGTAGTTCACTTTTAGCTCTAAACAACGGTTATAGCCACCATCGAGGTCATCCATCGAGGTGTAAACTGAACGTTTCTTAAACGAGTTGATCTGTGAAATCAGGCAAGCTGCACAACGATGTAAAAATCAGCCTAATTTTATGTTTGTACTTGCCTCTGCCTACCCTATCCCATACTTGGCATCCTCACGGATCTACGCATAAACTATCATAGATCAGAGGATGGCCATTATGGGAATTAGGTACAGTCGTAAGCATATTTTTACACCAGCGACGTCAGAGCCCATATTATGCATTTGCCATAAGAGAGAATGCTAACTTGCAAAACGCGGACATGTACCAAATGTAATGTTTGGACGTGCCTCTGACTATCCCCCACTTGGTATCTTCAAAGATCTACTCACTGAGTATGTATCCGAGGATGTCCATCATGGGTAAGACAGTCGCGAGCGTGTTTGTTTGTTGTATATTATCATTAATCTCGGAAACCGTTTATCTGATGAAACGCGGTTATTTGCCATCGATTTATGCGAGTTCAATAGACTGCAAAACACGTTGGTAAAACGTAGGTTTTAATACTTTGCAAAAAATAACATGTTACTATAACAGAGTGCATATTTTCGAGGTTAAACAACTACCAGTGATTATTGTCCGCGATGACGTCATCACGAGTGGGTACTCGCGCGGTCGAACCTTTTTGGAACGCTTCGATTTCGGTTGCGAAACGACCTATTGTATTGTAGTGGGTCAGTTTTGGTTGTCGCCAACCGAAGTGCAATTACGACGACCACAGCGAACCCGACCCCGTCGTACCACGTGGACAACAAGGTCCAATTACATACATACACTCACGCCTGTCTCCCGGAGGGGTAAGCAGAGACCACGGATTCACTGACCTTTCTCCAGAATGTCTCCAATTCAGAGTACGTTTTCTCTTCCAATTGTTCCATTCAAGCTTGCCTTATATACATGTTTCGTCAATCTCCTTTTTGTCCATCCTTTCTACATGCCTAAACCATCTTAGCATAACTTTCTCTGATTACCTAAGACACAAAAAAAACCGCCAAGAGAAAACTAAATTTTAGTAATAAAAGAATACCTGTGTTGTCTATTGTGGCCCCCTGACTTCCAAATCTCAATATTTGTAAATCAAGTGGGAAGAAAAAGCGCAGCGGGTTATATATGTATGAAACTAATGTACTACATAAATATTAGTCATCAGTATGTGTAAACAGAAGTCAGCGACACTACATAATATACCAAGCTTTTATATTTAAGTCACAATAACATTTGAATGTTATAAATAACTCAATGCGGACGAAGTCACGGGGCATCCCCTTAGTAATAATTACAGTCGTAATTGTATGTTTTTAGACAAGTGTTACTTGCCTTTTTTGTCCGCCCTGCTAAGTCTAAATAGGTGTTTAATTGCGTCCACGGCTAATTTTTGCAAGTAGAGCAAGCTAAATTAGCTTGAAGCTCAGGCCATCTCCGCTTTTAATTAAAGTTAATGAGAATGTCTCAAAAAATAAAAGCGTTTTAGTTTTAAAATGAGAACGTTGCAGCTACGAATGCAAGTTTGCAAGCATGCCACGTCGCGTGCAACCGCCGCGCGCCGGCAACAGCGAGAATGGCATGCATCACACAGGGCCCTACTGTAGTGCCGACATTGCTAAAACTTAATGGAAGGGATACTTTTCCCTTCCATTTTCATGTTTTGAAGTTTTCAAAATGGCCACTTTTCTGTTCCCATTTTCAGGTTTATGTAGTTTCCAATACTGCTAAGCCTGCCGCAATCTAAGCAATCGGCCGTTCAAACGGTCTTCAAGAAAAGTCAAGTGCAACAGTTAGTTCTCATAAGTCTCGCAAGTACCTACCTACCGCATGAGATTCACGTCAGATGATTTATGGTAACGCGACAGATGGCGTAGTGACGTCTTTTGCGTGGAATCTTTAAAATTAATATTATACAGAATATTCAAATAGGTAGGATAGGTACTACTAAGTGGATTTATGAGAGAGTTGTTAATGTAAGTATTATGGGCTATACTTACAAAGATTTTTAAGCAGATGCTTAACTGAACACTGCTTTGTCTCTTTCTGAATTACTTGCGTCATTTGAAATTTAACCAAAATCAAATCACTATTTAGCTCAACAACTGTCAAAAATCTGTGTCAGTAATAACAATAATCAAACCTGGATGGATTGATGCAAAAGGTAGGTAACTTATATACTAAGTTATGAAGACATCACTTAATAAGTAGGTAGTAGGTAGTAGGTTGTGAGGTAGGTACTACAACAGTTCTTATCATTCACATGGCAAATTAGTTAGGTTTAGTTTACTAGGATTCGCTATGTTGTGGGTGACTAGAATGGCCCTAAATTATTAAAACTATAGCTATTTCCACTTCAACCCCCTTTTTAAAGCCTCTGAGGGATTCACAGGCCTAAATTAAAGTATTTTTTAATTCGGGTATCACGTAAAAGCACCACCATAACAAGTTCTCACATTCTAGCAACAAATCGAACAACTTCTGGAAATCTGTCAAACGCTGTCTTTATTAGAGGTTGCTTGAAAGTTCAGCTTCATATACAATCATATCAGCGAATCTTCGCTCAACTTCAAGAAACAAATGCTAATAAAACTAACTTTTTGATTACGTACCAAACTTTTTGGGGTATGAATAAGTTAAGCACGCAATAAGTATTCCAAATGGGACTGCTAGGGATGAACGTAACGTAACTATATGAACCGACAAACGCTGGGAAGGAGAGGAATGGTGACCACGAACCGGAAGACGCGGTGTAGGAAGGCCCCTCGCCCGATGGAAAGATGACATCTTAAAGGATGCAGGAAGCCCAAGACCCTCCGGTACTTTTATGGGGTGTCCTATGCCCAGCAGAGGACTTTTAATGATAACGAAAAAGAAAAACAATCAGAACCAATTATTTTTAAATCCAATAACGTCAATAAACAGCAAGCTTTAAAATAGAACTTCTGCAAGCCCCGAACTACCGACTACTAAACCTACTAAACCGACTTTTTTCTTTTCGCGATAAAACTTTATTTTTCCGCATGACTAGTTCGCGGCGACAAAAAACTGCGAACATTGTTAGTAGTTTATCGCTCGAAGTTGACGTGCACTACACAGTCCCATGCCATGCTGTAGAACCATGCCAATGCTGACAATGCATCTAAGAATCCGTAGAATAGCGTTTGCACGCGGCCTCGCTCGCGCGGTACCAACAAACACGCTGTTCTATAGGCTGATTATGAGGTTAGTATATATATATACAAACGTCATATCTCTTTTCATACTTCCAGAACACAATGTTAAGAAGTCAGAGGACACAACTTAAACTACCTAGCTTGAAATCTTTTATTTCCTGAGGATTTTAGAAAATACGCCAGTAGTTAGCTTCTACAGATTTTATCTTGATACACTTGCATCGAGGGAGAAATCGGGATGTGACAAACGGACGGACATAAATAAAGACAGACAGATAGACACATTGGACTTGAGGGAAAAGTATTAGGGATCCGTTTTAGGCTTTCGTCGTATTAAGCTTTGGTGCCCAACAGTTTACTTTTCAGCCTATCTACGAGTACTTTCTCTAAACTACTCAAGAGGATAACCTTGGTTCTAAAATCAATTTGTGGATAGAGCCATAAGTCATCAAGCATTTACTATGATGATGAAAACTACATGTAAATACAAGCTCAACAATTCAAATATGAATAGACATTCATTTGAATGATGGTAAGTGATGATACGGCCGACGAGGATGGAGGGTGACAGTCTAGAAGACTCTGAGTAGGTAACTCATTCCGACCGGAGGTGACCCAGATTGTGTTTTTCAGGACAAGACACGATGGTAGTGTGTTCCATTGCTTCGTCGGAACCGAAACGTTTAGTAAGAAAGTGTGGTATACTGACAAGATACGGATGGTACTGAGCTGTGTCTGCTTGTACTTTAGTGAAAAGGAGATTGTGTGAACCTTCTCACTGATAAACAAGTATTTTTTTTTAGGAAAAAATAAAAACCTATTTATTTATGCGGGAAGTTGATAAAAGGTCCAATGATGAAATTTCATCCTACAGCTTTTCACCTTTAGAGGCGGGATGATTATATAAAATTCAAGACCACCCTTGAAGAATACCCTACCCATTAAAAAGCAATTAGCGAAGATATCGCGTAAACACACTTAAAAAAAATCCAGGCGAATTGAGGCGATCAGTGCGTTCCAACAAAACAAAAAACTTTTCAGCTTTGTTATTAGTATCTGTATTTTGTTGAAATTACTTTTGTCCAATGGATGAATAAACTGAAACTGTTTAACCTCAAACTAATCAAAACGAAACCAAACACAGTAAGCCTAAATGTAGTTCTCATCGTGCAAGGCATACCGTCGTATACCCTCTGTATCCATCATCGAATCATATACCATCGGTCGCTGGTTGAAAATCCTTGTAATCGGAACTCGACAGGTTGGTATGCAAAATTTCAACTCTACCCGATGACAGGAACCGCGTCTATAACCGTCTCGCAAACTTTTACTTAACAACACAACATACGTAATTAAAACGGCTGCTTGCTTCTCCACTATTTTACCAATCGCAAATCGTGAGGGTGTCAAACTAAATAAATGAAAAAAGGCTTTTAGTTTGGACGTGGACAGATTGTAGTAAGCTAGCCTTCAGGCCGCTTGCCGCATTGCCGCCTTTACGACGCGACGTTCTAGACATTGCTGACGTCACTGTCAGTTATAAAGCAATCGGCAAGGCAAGGCCGTAACCAAGGGACGGGATGTGATAGTCAGACCAAGGCACTAAAATATACTTCGAATACAAATTTGAATCTTCTGGAATTTCGATCTGCGAGTCTCAACCCAGGTATCTGAGTTTATATGCTTACTTTAGAGCTGTTAAAGCCAGGGCAACCAACGCGATAGCGTGCCCACAGCAGTGCCTGTGCTGAATATTGCGAATAAGCTACAATGCTAGCATGCTAGCATGCTAGAAAGATTGTAGCCACGCCAAGAACGCGTCATCGCCAAAAACCATTTTGTTTTTCTAGCGCCTTCCTATGGAAGCTTGGAAAATACAATTCCGACACAGAACGGGAAGGTCATGTCATATCACAATATAATTTGAAAGTTATTGATGTTAGCTCGTCTGGATTGCTAATGGATGTCGCATGTCGACTGGTTGAGTCAATGATACTACGAAAGTTGAACGTGAGGTTGAAGGGAGGTCCGATAGTTGTCTGACTGAATTGCTCTGCCACGTGAATCGTCTTTGGCTGGTGCGAATGTACGACATCATTTCTGAAGTCACGAAATAGTAATTGGTTGCCGTCGCCAATGACATCTGAAACTCCAGGGTCAACCTTTGGATCAGTATTTTTTTTATGCAATTTAAAACGTGCCGCTCCCTTGTTTCGGAGGGCATTCAAAGCTGTCAGTCCCGAAGTTCCTGGGGCGGTCTACCTCAGACAACATACACAGGAGTCAGAAGAATCCTACATGTGGCACATCAATCTACCGTAATTTATTTCAGGTTATAAGATTGTTTCAGTAAAAGAGTAAACAGGAATCCGCACTCAATAAAGCAGGTTCATCATCAGAAGTCTGGCGGCAGCTCGTGAAGCAGCCCCTGAACAGCGTGAATGGATCGTGCTATTCACTGGCATTGTAGCTTAAATCTCGTAAAATATTAAGGACGGCGAACACTGTACCTTCTCGGGTCGTTACCAGCGAGAGACAGTTTAAATTTGTAATTATTACAGTACAATCAAAAGGACCCCTCTGTAGGGACCGTGATAAAAGGAAGAAAGACTACAGTCTGCTTTACGGTGGTCTAGGGGGGTACATCATTTGCGGCTATTAAATCGTAGGATTTTTTTCCACAGAAATACAATGGGACATTTTGGCATGTGCTCCAAATTATATTGGTGTGATGAAAAATCATCCCTCATTAGCTATCTACAAGGAGCGCATAAATGTTTATAAGATAAGGATAAAAAGTAGGGGTAAGTCAGAGTCACGTCCAAACATTACATTTGGCACAATCCCGCAAATAGTTATAATAGTTAGCAAATAGTTAGTATTCCACGTGACTGGTTGCAAGCCCATCGCCGCATATTGGAACACTAAGCGATGGCACATGTCTTCGAACTTTTTGTTCTAGGGCATGCTCGTGAGGAATAGGCGAAAACTCACTTTAATCTTTTAAATTCACGTAGTTCATTATTTTGATGTTTCTATTGTGATCCTAGTCATTTCTATGAATAAAAATCTTTTGATTTTGACCTTCAACTCTTTTAAGAGGGTCACGGAAAACACTTGTTAATAGTATTTGTTTTTGGTATTAGAATGGAGGAGATCAATTTTCTATACCGAACGAATACCACTCATAAACGAATCTCAAAACAATTTAAATGGTATGAGATACAGTCGGTAATAAAAATGTTTTTAAATGTGATTTTAAATAGTGTTTATTTAATCAAAATCAGTATTACCAAACAAAGTGTAGTAGGAAAACGTTTGGTTCATTATTATAATCGCGGAGGAACAGGCAGTAGATAAAACAGACGTTTCAAAGTGATCCTTGTGATTTTAATTAATAAATGAATTTTGACTTTCACTTGACTTTAATAACACAGACAATCAGACATACGTAATTACATAAGTACTTACATACCTAAAAGCTTTTACAACAAATCACAAGATTCATTTTTTATATTCTTCAAGATGCGTTTACAGGTACAGTTTCGGAGTCAGAAGATATGAAGCAATCTGCGTTACTGGATTGATTAATTTCCGTCGTGCAAAGCGCCGAAGTCAGTCCCATACCTCGAGCCGAGAAGCCAGTTAAATAAGTATTCCTCGTAATTATTGAATCAATCAATCGGAGTACATCAGGTGCTCCGTGTCGGGGGGAGCACACCGATGAATTAATCATCTCGTCTCCAGCGATCCTCATACATATTGAGGACGGTATATTGACACACGGGAATGTACACGAGATTCACTTTTAATTAAGTTCCCTAGTTTTATGTACAAAAAGATTTGAGACCTTAAAATTTAAATACCCGTTTGAACTAAGCTTAGGCAACCATAGAGTTGGCGTACCTTACTGATAAATTTTCGTAGAAATCTGTTACGTAGAATTGCTTTAATTTGTATAATGTCATCGATCTATCGAGCTTTCCTACACTAAGTGGTATGGTACCTTAATTCTCGACTCAGCGGGCTATATGGCCTGCCCATTGCCACTTCCATTTGCTAATTATGTGAGCTATGCCATTCATGTCCCTCGGTCCATCGGGGTTGTGAACCTTCTAACTGCGTCATGTAATAAGCGAATGGTTTTTACGAAAATCTTATGTCACGAGAGCATGAGTTTTGCAGTTTACCTCTTGGAACCGCGGGGGACTCCTTGACAATGCCCAGATTCCACTCCAATGACCTACGCTAATATCAGAACTTTGAAATTCAAATTCAACCCTTGACCTATTGGGTTTATTCAGGCTCAGGCCGTTGACAAGATAAGACGCCTGCTTCGTCTCCCGTCATTACTTCTAATTGGAGGGCCAGTTAAATAAACACTAGACCGTATAATGGAAGTAATTGTCCTCGGGGGGAATAGGGATCAAAGGAACTATGCTTTCATTAATTTTTCATTTTGCTTTATGAATTTTTCGTTTTCCTCCTACAAAAGCTTTAAGAGGAGCTGAAGTGGTAGCTTCTCATGAAAGTAAAATCTTTCTATCATGATACCATTGAAATAATTCGAGTCGTTATATTTTTGAACGTTCAATGTACATTTAAACAGACGTTCAAACATGCATGAACTGTGATTAGTAGAGCTGTAACATTACGAGTTCCCAGTACGAACATTATTAGACTACGGCAGCAAATAGGTGAAGGTATTACTTTGCATGCAGCGAGTTTTACGACTCTATTATACAGTTCAAGGCGCTTTAAAACTGTATATCTGGAACAACTGTATTGAGGTGAAGCAGGTCAGTAACCAATCGCTACCAACCTCAAGTTAAGTTAAGACGAAGGCATGAACTCTTATACAGCACAGTTATTTTTTTTTCACTGGCCACAAGGTCCTTTTCATGCCTCACTATTTAAATTACAAAATGAGAACGAGGAATAAATAACTCATTTAGACATGCCCGACACTTTCAGAATGTAGAGACGGAACACGTCTCGGCCTAAACATTTCCACTGTCAAGTTTTAGAAGTATAGGACACGTCGAAACCTGACAAAATAAGCGCCATTGTCTGGTAACCTTAGCCATTTTGCTAGTGTAATAAGAGAGCCAATCACTGGCCAATCACTGGAGGGTAATTAAGAAAGAATGAGACGAAGAATAAATTCACAAAAAAATAAATAAATAATCTTGAACCGTATAAAGCTACTTTTACACGCTTTTCCTTGAATACCAGTGCACAATAAATCTCAAACCGTCAAGATGAAAAGTACGGAACGAGCCTCATCAAGGCAAGTGTAGACTTAAACGCAGCTTACGGACAAGTTGCGATTTACCTGCGCGTAAACAAAGCCCAACTGTTATGCGGGATTATATGAAGCCTGCTCCTGGGCGAGATGAGAAAGCTTACAGTAAACTTTTACAACTTCTTTAAAAGAATTGCCTACTCTTTACGGTATATTATAAAATAGAGATACATAATTATATGTAAAAACCTCAAGCAAACGCCACACGAGTTTCTTTTGAGTGACTAAGAAAATAAGTAATAAGTAGATCAAATCAAATTTAAACTCGCGTATGTTTCTCATATGTACGTCGGACCTTACCTTTAAGGACGTAATATACGTTGGATAAAAGTTATTTTCAAGTTAAAAATTTCATACAAATGACCCTGTATTAGATTAACAATTATTTTGGTTTGATGAAGATGTCTAGAAATGTCTTCTCAACAAACCCTTATTCAGAATGCGAATCAAAACAATCAACTAATGAAATATCTTCGTAATTTGGATCGAATCACTAATTGGCGGTGAAGCCTTCGTATTGGATTCCTATCAGGCTGGATTACCGAGAGTCTATCTAGATTAGCGAGGGAATCCAGCCCGAGACTTGCCTCAGGTGTACGGGTATCGGGTTAATGCTCTGCCATTAAAACTGTGGCAATTAATACGGCTGAAGAAATTCAATGCTCGTTGCCGAAAAAATACTATACTAATCAGTAATTAAGCAATACAACTCATGTTTTCAACAAGGAGATTTCGGGATGCCAATTCGAAAATACAATGTAGCAACTAAATGGATCTCTGTTTTCTTTGGTACTGAAACTAACCGCCATCTGAATTATTACCCAGAACGTTGTTCCAATGCTTTTAATCTTGTGGTCCTTCCAGCCAGATGAATATCTACCCAAAACTAGCAGATTGTCTCAAGTATTTAGTCGTGTGCGGCAAGGTGGTCGGGTTAACGATCCGTCATTAGACGTACGTGCGTGGCACGTGTTAGTGAGAAATTATAGCGTCTAAGAAGGTACAAATTGAAAACTCATTACTGAAATAAAAGCGTAGTAACACGACGCCAGCCATATTATTCAAAGTTGATTGGTCCGTTTCGGCGGATAGGTGACACTTTTGATATGGTGGGCATCTTCATATCTATATACCCAGTATGAAAATTCATAACAATATCTAGTTGTAGGTAATCATAGGCAAGTCCAAACAATACCTAACTGGCATGCCTTTTTTCAGATAGTCCGATCACCTCTTCACTAATTGCATACATATTTATATTTTTGTACAGCTCGAATGTTTAGATCCATACAACCGCAGTTGGTGTTGGAAGTGAGTGAGACCGACCACTTGACCCACTAGCGGCCTTGGCTCGCCGATACAACGTCTGCGGCCTTGTGCTGGGGGGTTATTTTAGTACATTTTGAAGCGTTACACAGTTGTGAGATTTCGGGCTCTCATTTGAGAGAGCGCTGTGGTTATCTCGTCAACTAACCACTGTGTTCCAATTTTATACATAATAAAGTGTGTATGTTTGTATAGTGCCTCTTCGTAACTACCTATTGCTTTACTCGGAGATTTCCTCCTACTCTAGTCCATTAGTTGCATAGCCAGATTAGCCAAAATGTTTTTCAGCTATTTTAATGGATATTTGATGAACGAATACAGGTAACATTCAGACTTTTGATTTGCTTACACAGAAACAAAACTATTTTAGAATAATCTCTTCGAAGAACGGCAGTTTATTTTGTCATAGAATGTATCTAACATGTACTTGGTTAAATTAAGGCTTAATGAATGAAAATAATTTATTGAAAAACATTTTTTGTCAGAAAAATCCGTGTACAAAAAGCTTAACCTTTATTTGCTTCCAATGTTCTCTGACACAACGAAAATGAGTAGCTACGAGTAGCTGGAACACGAGACTGCTACACAGTTGGACACACCTTTGTAGGCTCAACGAAAATTAGCTCTGGGGGCGAATGCTATGGAAAGTACGGAGGATTTGATTGGTTGGTTTGATCATTTATTTAATACAAACAGAATTTTTGGTTAGGTATTTAGATACGGACAAAGGCATCGACAAGCTTCGAACTCTCAGTATGAAATGTTGAATAATACACAGATTTATACTTAGTACGTTAGCAGTTAAATTATGTGAGTGGGTGCATTGTTCTGTTTTCTTCAGTAGGTATACTCGAGTCAATACTGAGTAAAATACAACTTATATGTCCACTTGATATCTTAAGCCATAAGACATTCATCTTCGTCCTATAATGTTTTGCATGCGATTCCTCCCATCTTAATCGGTTCGCCTCGGTAAAGAACCTCAAGAGAATTTCCAATTTTCAGCTCTCAACAACCATTTCGAGGAATCAGCAAATTACTGAAATGCAGCTAGCGGAATTCGATGCAAACTGCCCGTTCAGACGGCAAATAGAGGTAGGTTCAGCGGACAGGCTGACGTTACTGCAAATCGACTCACAGTAAAATTGGCGATTGATCTAATCGAATGGAATCGAGGTACTTCAGGTTTCAAATCGCTCGTCTGTTAGACACAGATTCATACAGTTTTTTAGTGAAGTTGCAGTATATCCTACTACTATTATAAGCGCGAATATTTGTGAGGATGGATGTTTGTTACTCTTTCACGCAAAAACTACTGAACGGATTTTGATTATACTTTACAGTAATATAGCTTATGCATCAGAATAACACATAGGCTACTTTTTATCCGGGTACCACGCGGGTGAAGCCGTGGGCAGAAGCTAGTACTACATATGTCACACATTAATATACGGTTCGGGGAAGTAACTCGCATTCATAAACTGTCAATTTGCTCAGTTATGCAGTTAATGATGAATATTATTCCCGGGTATTTTCGAGCATCTAACGTGGTTGGCTTGTGGAGCGTGTGTTTGTGTAACGTATGCAACATATATACGGGAAAAATACGAGGTCATTCTATTTATTTTGTAAAGGAGCCACTTTAACTACTTGTTTAAAGTAAAAACTTTCACACGCACTCTTTCATATTGTAAAACGATTCATCATCATTATCATCCGCAGTCCGACTTCACCCACTGCTGGGTACAGGCCTCCCTCAGTTAGTGGGTACCACCACGATCCTGCGCCAGTCTAAACCATCCACGGCCCGCGACGTTGACTATGTCGTCTGCCCATCTCGCTGCCGCAGTAAAACGATTAAGGCCCAAGAATAGTAGTTTAAACCACAGGACCAAGTTATTTTGTCTTCAATTATCTAAAGATCGACAAATTTGATCTTATACGTTAGATAGTAATCGATTAACTTTTATCGTTACATTGGAATCCAAAGTTTTCATCTCACGGAACAAAGCAGTTTAGATAGATAGATAGAAAGTTATATATTGCACAGGCGAACTCTTTTAGCTAACTTTTGTGTAATATGGAAAACAGTCTTAAGGTAGTGCATGAATAACAAGTTATAAATTATATGCAGTTCACCGGCAGAACTAAAGGTGTTTTTTTTAAATTAAATATTATCCTCCTTTTGTACATTAATTTATTTTCAAAGACAGCCACGTTATCATCTTAATCTGCTTTTGCTAAGGACGGATCTCTCTTATAGAGGGTCGTTACTCAAGCCACCAATTAATTGACAACTCTACCAAACATACACATGTGAACTCATCGACACAAATAGAAGGATCACAGCATGTTTCGTCATATAAATCAACACATTAAACAATCGTTTACCAGCAAACATCAAACATCGTGCCTTCATGTTAACCGTATAATGTGGGCATACGAGCCACGGTAATGATATGTGATGTCATTCCTGATGGTGATGATGCTGTTAACAAAAATGTGTTTATTTAGAAAAATGCGTATGTTTTATGGCTTTTTTACACAACGGTAAAAAAGAAGATAAATTGTTGTTTTAATAACGCGATATCTAAACTTATAATGTCTTTAATTAATGATTTATCAACGCACAGAGTTTGTATTAAAGTCGTGTTTTAGGGGTTTTCACATTTCAAGGGGGGGAATGGAGTATGAAAGTTTGTAAGGGAGTATTGGAACATTCCGAGTTGTTGTCCAGGTATGTCCTGCGATTTGATGATGTCGTCGCAGAACACTGCAACAACAGGAAGACAGGCTGAAGAATAATTATTCAGTCTGTTCTCAACCACCGCACGATCGAGGATTTACTCGCAACGACCGTTCACCCCGTCTGGCCAGGTGTCCCACCGAACTCCATTAGAGGTCTTTCGCCCTGGCACCGAGACATCACAAACATTCGTCCGACGTCGGGTTTGCACTACCGTGTAACCGTACTAAATTTTATCACAAGGCCTGCTGGACTGTCCAAGTTTTCAGCCTTTATCCTTAAATGTCCCAAAGGTAGTTTTTATCTTCCTCAATCTGACTTATCAGTGGCAGATCTACGATATGATAACTCATCATCTGACGGGCGAGACAAAGGATAGAGGATAGACACAGTTTAATCTGATTACTGATATTGTCCTAGCACGCCTCGTCCGAGATTATCTCTTTAAACCGGGCGGATCACACCCGCACCAGCCAGTTACTGCACCCGGGGGAAATTAACCGCTCAACTACTAATATTGGATATAAACGACGATGTAATGGTTTTGTTGAGTTTGTAAATCAACTGGTAAGTCTAGGATGTACTGGTTTTCGCCGAAATCAAATCCGAAAAACCTTGTTTTACACAAACTTTTGATCGGATCTCCAAAACTACAGTATTTCAAGCTGATTTTTAATCTGATGTACCTAATCATAAAATCTTTATGCAATCGCTAAAATCTCTGTGAGTATTTCAGCATGGAGCAAAAGTAACGAAATGAGGTGGGCACTCATAGCAAAAAATACATTTTAATTTTCACTGAGATCCTGAATGGCGTGACAGCGATTTAGTTTCACTGCGTCTTCCTGTTCGTGGTCACGTTTATATCCCAGCGGTACCAATCAGCAATAGGTATCTCATCCAGGTAAAAATGAACCGACCATCGTATATTTCCGACACAAAAATACCAATCCACGGCAATCACTGCTTCAGTCGCTCGCTTCATCGCAGCGTTTCAAATGATTGCTGCTATTCACATCCACTCGTACGTGTATTTATGTACCATCAGTATATTCCGTGCTATTCAGCTTTCCAATTCCAATCGCCGGTTTCATTATGTACCTTTGATTTTGATGGTTCTTTGGCTTTGAAAATATTCATAAATAGTAAAGAGTTACATTTTATTAACTAAGTATGTAACTATTATGGTTAGACTGCTGATGTGGTAAGTAACCACAAATTGGGATGGGAGTCAGCATAAAACACCGCAGACCTGGTGGAGGTAAGTAGCGCGCTGATCGTCCGTCCTCTCACAATATCACTCATCAGATAGCTTCGATATAAAACAATGAGTTTCTTTACGAGGTACTTAACTAAGCTTAAAAAAAAATAGTTCACTACATTTGAACAAGTCTTAGGAATGTAATCAGGTAGGCATGGTAACATAAAAAAGTGCAGATATGTACTATTCATGAAACTGAGAACAGACATCGTTTTATAAACAAGGAATAAGTATAGTATAAAGGCAGTGTAAAGGCATGAGAAGCAGCAATACTCTGCGCACTTAACGACTCCAGCCTAGAAGTAGGTGAACGGAGGAGGTTCAACATTGTTGATTGTTGCACTGTTTGAACACGCCTTTGTACAGCTGTGCACTGATTGGGCAGCTGATGATTACTCAAAACCACAGGTGTTTTACAAATAAAACTTGGTCAGACGCATGCCACACTGCCAGTTACTAGCCACGAATGTCTCTCGTAAGTATTTTTTCTTGACACATTAAATATTTATGACGAATGCAAACGAACATTTTCATTACTCTTTACGAAGTAAGCTTCCAAGAGATTTCAGCTGAATCCAAAAGCAAATCTCGTGGTACAAAGAGTTCTCCGTTTAGTCGGGTGCATACAAAAATAGTCGTTAACTCCTCGATATAAGTACTATAGAGCTAAAGCCTTTCGAGGAACGAATTTTCAAAGGCTTTGAAGGCAAATCACATGTTTTTATTCGTATTTTATTGCGAGGCCGTGGTTAAATACGGAGTCGGACCCGACCTATAGCAGACGTGCCGCTTCAAGTCAGATTGCAATAAAAATATAGCTTTAACAGCGCAGATTATAAGTTCTACTGGCGATTCGATGGCGATCAACTTATGGGCAAAAGGTTTTCGAAGTTCGCGCGTAGAGTGGAGCGGACACACCGACCTTCCCTCTAAATGCTACTGCAGTAACAATGTGAAGACCAATTTCGTACTGAAAAAAATGTTTATATTTGATAAACTTCATATCTGTTTTCTACTCAAAAATAATTGTCAATTTTCATCTTGAGGAAAACTTCAAATTAAGTTTAAAAGAACACTGACACAATATTATATCGAGACTTGGTTGTGAAAAAATTATCAGAATTGGATTTCAGGTCTCCACCGCGCCAATTTGCGCGAATCTTCAAAGTTTTTAGGGTTCCGTAGTCAACAAGGATCCTTATGGTATCGACATGTCCGTCTGGCATGGGTTACCTCCCCTACACGTCTAGTGATGAGGATGATGTTTTTTTCTCATCTTTCCCATAGTGTGTATAGGTGTCATTGGATAGGTCGTTTAAAAATTTGTAGGCTGTGTGAGAACCATTTTTCGATTTAGGGATCCTTTTGCGAAATATTATGCTTTAAAGTGCTAATTTTTGTTAGTCAAGAGTATATCCCTTCAGTTTTTAATTATAATGCTGAGAAGTAGCATTAGGGAATAATACCAGATTATAGAGAGATCAAAAATATTTATATTTTAAACGTTTATGGAATTACGGACTTACCAGGGAATTTTAGACTATCTACATACTCCAAGTCTGAAAATACAGTACCTGAAACAAAATTAAAAGTTTGATTAGATTGCCGTAATATAATCTCAACTCGCTAGCACGCTCAACACTTAGGAGACCGGCAGTGGCATTTCTGGATTTTGCATAGAAGACCATCAGACGGTCTCTATACTCCCGACTGAAGCTTGGTCAGTAGTCACCAAATTAACAATAACTTAAAAGCGGATACATTCGAGCACTACATAAATACTGTACAAGAGTCATCGAGCAAACGATATCGCATTAAGATACGGAGCTGGAGGAATGCAGCAATAAATATGAAGTTATTGAAGTGCGGAAACCCGATAACCCTGGAGCGGAGTTGGCACGGTACACCGGGGCGGAGCGGGGCGGAGCGGGGCGGACCACACTCTGGATCTAACTAGACGCTGCGTGCTAAATGTAAAAACCGCCACTTTGAAGGAAACCATTGTGTATGCAGAGAAAACTGATAATGGCAACGCTATGTAGTAATTCGAGTAGGGTTGTGAAAGTGAAACTTACAAGGAATAAGGTAACGCCCTCTTGGGAGTTATCTTATTCCTTGGAATTAAACTTCAACTCTTATCTGTGCTGTCCCCACACTTACGTATCACGTATCAGAAATACGTATAGTAGGATACAGAAATTACGACTACCAAGTGCATTGGCTAAATAAGTAGATAAGACTAGCCAACTAATTCTATTATAAATAGAAAGTTTGTATTTTTAGATGTTTGTTACTTATAAGTGACGATATGACCGACGATGAAGTACGAAGGTCTAGCTAGAACATACCTATTCACTCTTGGCTTGAATTGACCCAGATTGTATTTTTCAGTAAAGAATGACGACGGCAGTCTATATGTACATACACTTGGGTGCAAAAAATTCGCACGTATGCAACATTTTGACTTTCGTTGAATTTTTATTTGGGTGATTTTAACGGTACTGCAAAATGTTACTACCATTAAATCAAAATGCATACGTAGGCTTTTGAGTGACACATCGAGTGACCATCAACCTCTATAAACAATACAATAACAACAATACAATAGCATACCCCGAAATCGCTCGTTACAGGTAGAGACGCTCGCACTACTTGTCGCAGGTATAAAATGGTGCGTTTTAAGGGTACTGACCTCATTCGCACATCAAAATGTACTTTGAACAGTCGTCAATTGATAACATCGTAACCCAAAATAAAAAAATGAGTACCACACCAGAAATAGCCGCTCAAGTGGTGGCCCTACTTCAAGCAGGGAGAAACCAAATTGAAGTGGCAAGACAACTGAATCTAAGCCGGTTCTCTGTCCGTCGAGTATGGCAGAGGTATCAAGAGACTGGCGGCTTCAAACGGCGCCAAGGATCTGGCCGACCCCGTGCCACAACAAGGCGTGACGACCGCTTTATTGTGACGACTGCATTGCGCAATCGGCGTTTGAATGCAGTTCAATTGGGACAGCGTCTCCAAGAAACACGGGAAGTCGATGGACAGTTAGAAGACGACTACGGGAAGGGAATCTGACTGCGCACAGACCAGCAAATGGACCGAAACTGACCCCAGCCCACCGACAAACCCGCCTTCAATTCACTCGAGAGCATTTGGAATGGACTGAAGACCAATGGAGCGCAGTCCTGTTCTCTGACGAGTGCAGGATGTGCCTACATGGCAAAGATGGAAGAGGAAGAGTCTACCGAAGGCCAGGCGAGCGATTTCAACAATGCTGCATCGAAGAACGAGTCTCTTACGGCGGTGGATCATGCATGTTCTGGGGAGGCATATCACTGGAGGCAAAGACTGATCTTGTTTTCATCTCCGGAGCTAATCCTGGCCGCCGATCAAGGGGATTCACTTCTCAAAGGTACATTGAGGAAGTACTCCAGGACCACGTTGTACCATTTGCGGGATACATCGGAGAAAACTTCACCTTCATGCAAGATAATGCAAGACCGCATACGGCTCGTATTGTGTACCAGTACCTTGAAGAGGTTGCGGCGCCTGTCATGGAGTGGCCAGCTCGCAGCCCGGACCTCAATCCGATTGAACATTTATGGGACGAGCTAAAAAAATTAGTTCGGGCCAGAGACACTGCCCCAACGAGTCTCCAGGAGCTGCAACATGCGATTGAAGAAGAATGGGATGCCATACCGCAAGATTTTATAAAAAATTTAGTTCAGTCAATGAAAAAACGCATGGAAGCAGTCATTCGGGCTAGGGGAGGGAACACACCTTATTAATAAAAAAGTTTTTATGCTGAATTTCATGTTTTTAATTTAATTTCAACCCCTAACTTTTATGGTATAAATACACAAAAACAGGTACTTCAGACATTTACCCAAAACTCACTAAGTAGACGCGGTATAAGGACAAAAAAGGTACCGCTGGATAGGTTTTGAAATAAACTTTAACATTAGATACCAAAAAAAATAAAAACAAACACGTTTTTTTTGTTTTTTGAAAATTTGATGAAAATTTATACATGTGCGATTTTTTTGCACCCAAGTGTATAATAGCGATTGCATTCGATGCGATAATAATAATATACTTTTTGCCTGTGGTGGGTAGGTGAAATAACATCTCGAAAAGTATTTTTAGGTGATTAAAAATACCTAATTGCTCTATTTTTTAAACTTAATGTTTGCACTTTTACCTGTGTGCTTCACCTGCCAAAATCACTTACTTCCTAAATTAACTCGAAATATTTTTAGAAAACCTGCACTGCACTAATACAACAGGCAGCCTTTGTTAGAGGTTATCCAGTCTCTGCATGACACGGCTTGAAGGAGCCCTGCTGCAGTCCAAATCACCAACCACCGTGGAGAGGAAACCATAACAGCAGATTATGCGGCCTTAGATTATATTTTTTTTATTTCTCTGTCTTTTGTATTGTCAAATAATTTGTAGGACAAATTATTTGAGTAAAGGAAAGGTACTTGGTACTTTCTAACTCCCTATTATATTTTATATTTAGAAAAGTTGAAATAAAGGCACTAATGCGAAAAAAGCTGTCGCGAAAGCTAAATATAACTGGTGTGGAAGCGATATCACAAAGGATAAATATTTTCGGGCTCGGAATCGATGTAATAGAGTAACGTAGGGACGCACAGCGCCGCCATAATTCAAGAGTTGGCAAGTCACGTCGTGACAACGTGACAATCAAAAATTTGGACATGAATTCCCTAAACCGTCACATTTCATTCTCAACTAGCATGGATTTGGTTGACAAAAATAGAACCCTTAATTATCTTTCATCCTTGCCAACACCTAACCATCTGTTTTTTGTCTTTAGTCAATTCACTGCATGTGATGTTAAGAAGAGCATTATGTCAATTTCCTCTAACGCTATGGGAGGTGACAATATTGGTCGGAATATGATCACTCCCATCATTGATGAAGTACTTCCTATGACCTGTCATTTGTAGTGCCCGAAGTTTGGAAGGAAGCGCACATAATGTGGTTCTTCCCCAGGTTGGTCCTGCTACTTCCCTCAGGTCATCCTCCCATCACTTCCGTTGTCTCCCTCTTATTCGTTTGCCGTTGCGTGGCTACAATTATGTCAAATATTTTGTCCATTTCCCTCTCTTGTCTTTCTTGTCTCAGAATGTGTCCAGTCCATTTCAATCTCTTAATGTAGTCTGATACTTCCGTTCTTGATCTTATAGATTTCAGGCTTTTGTCTTTCTTTTTGATATTGATCATGCCTCAGGTGGTCAGGTGGTTAACCCAAGGTGCACGACCTTGGGTTAAGTCAAGACACTTTTTGTGTGAGGCCTATCAGTGAATTTATACAGGTCCACTTCTTGATGATGATTTCCTTTAGTCAGGCTAATGAGGTTACTGAGGCTACTGAGTAAACAAGAAGTTTATTATCGGGGTCTAGCAAAGAGTTCGACTCGGTGGAGTAGGCACATCAAAGCCATTAAGGACTGAACTTGAACTGTTTTACATTTACACTCAAATTAAAAACAAGCTGAAAAGCACTCGACGTTGATTGCACCGTATGCGCCGCCAATACTGTATTTATGAAAAAAATACTCAATTTTTTTCAGTTTTATTCGGAAGGTCGGTTCATTTGTCGACCCCATTTCCAGTTCGATCAGAAAGAGATTACTCTCGGTGCTGCTGTTCAAATATCTAACACATATATATGTGTATATAGGTTATACTCGTATGTACAGAGCAGATTGCATATTCATCGCTGCTCAGATTAAAAATATAAAATGTAATATTTTATTAATATCGAGTGAGCACTGCGAACACAATAAACTACACTGGAATGGATCGAAACATGCATAATACACAGGCATTATTGTATATACAGGTATTATATATAGTACCTTTCAATAACAACAAATAGGAGGTGAAAAACAAACACGCCCACTACATAACCACTAATAGTAGCTATAACTTATCAACATGGGCCCTTGCCCATCATGTTGCGTCAGATTGTGCTTAAATGGCACTTTCGTTCACGGCCGCTCTTTTGACAAATACATAAGTATGTGTAGTTGTTTCAGGGTTAATGACTACTCCATGCGTCTGTATGTGTCTGTTGGGGTGTTTTATGTCTAGTTGAAATGAAGCTGACAATCGTCTGGCTGTTTTTTTTTTTGTATAATATGTATGTATTTACAAAAAAAAAGTATTATATTATTATTATTATATAGGTTCTCGAGTGGCAGCCACGCATCGGACGATGCAATTTAGGAATGCCGTCCAGTCCGTTGGATGGCAAGAAATTGATGGATGGCAAATCAAGAACGTTCGTTATAGCACTATTTGATGAAGCCCTCTGTCCAACAGTGGACTTCTACGGGCTGATGATGGTGATAGCAAAACTACAGGTCTAGCATTCAAATCTCTGCTCAAAGTATTAGTATAAATCGTACTAAATGTGTACGATCTCAATAATCCGAAAATGCTATCACAAATTCCACTGCAATATCAGAAATAGCATCTGCATTGAATAGGTCATATGATACTTCCGAGTACGTATTAAGTAATATACTGTGGCTATTGGTTGCTAGGCAACGTAATCCAGAAAACTCCGATAACGTCGAATGGCCGATCGGAGCTACTCTCGCACTATCATTTTCTGAGCAAATTGACTACAAATGTGTCACCGAAAGAAGCGTTTCGGGTATTTCGGTGCTCAGTATCACTTTAAAAATATACACACTACGATACGTGACGTGTGAATCAGGAACTATGAGTACTATGGTACCACAACATTCAGACCGCAAACCAATGTCTATCTTCCCGACATGCAAACATTTAGCCCACCCGGCCGCACCGCCGAGGTCGACAAAATGTATCAATTAATACTTTGGTTTTACTTCGGATGCATAAATGCAAATGGCGATATGCGTATGTGTAGCTGTATATCACCCTATGTTGCTCAGTTACTTTTGACAGATACTGTACTAGCCGTACTACAGACTCGTATGAGCCATGAATATGCATACTTATTTAATGGCATTGCTCCGTTAACTTTTGTGAATCTCTGGAACGTTCGATGTGATCTCTTTGTTGGAACGGGTACCTCATATTCTGGATGCAATAAATTAGATTCCTTTTACAATGTGCATTGTCAAAGGAATTTTGCACTTGACCAACTCTCAGTCATTCACTAGGCATTCCGAAATGAAAAGCTGTTACAACACATACGAAATGACGTCATATAATATAAAGGTAACTGCGATAAGGACACGTATTCATATAAAACTAATAATGATGTCGACTGATCGCCAAAAATACAAATGAAAAGTTACACTGCCATCGGAAGGGTCTACGCTTGATTAAGGACTATCCTCAATCACAAGTAATTTTTTGCAGAATTTTAAAATCCCGACTTGTTGTCCATCAAAAAAAAAAAAAAACATGGCTGTCAAATGTAAACAAAGCTGCTCCGTAAATTTCACTTATTAAAAATAGGTGAAAGTTTTGTATTAATGTTTTGATGTAATAAGTGCGTACCTATATAAGTGACTCTCATGTACAATCGTTTTTAGCGCACATAACAGTGGAACAAATAAGTTACTAACGTGAAAAACAAGCTGTGAGTACGTACTAACTTTGTTTTAAAAAAACCGCTCCGAACAGAGACCTCAATTAAACCCAACTTTTCAGTGAGTTGTTTTACCACGATCTTGTGATACACAGACAGATAGACTTTACTCTTGTGATTATACAGTGATTAATCTAACTTTTATTACCAGTGTTCGACAACTAACTTTATTTACGAGCACCGTCATTTTGTGAATAGCATTATTTTTACTTAATGAAAAACCGAGGCACGTACCGGTTGGATATTTCGTACGTCGATTTGAGAGACAGCTGGTAGAGAGGCGAGCACAGTTGACACACAATCACGATGCACATGGTTCGATACCAGATAAATAAGTAACTTTTTGCATAAAATTTTTTTTTTTTTTTTTGCATATGTTTTAATCGACGTGTTATTAAATTTATTTTAATCACAATGAAGACTAGACAAAGCTCTTTCCGGGAGCTAGAATTAAAATTGAAAACAACTCTGCAAAAACTGGAAAAATCGAACAACTTAAACGAAAAGCTACTACAAGAACGAGAAGAAAGTGAATTAGAGATTCAAGACATTATTGGCAGAAACAGTCGTCTTAAAAACGAACTCGTGAGAATCGATACCGAAGTGATTGACCTGAGAGAACAGAGAGACCGGCTTCAAATAATTGCAGAATGTCATTATCAATGTAACAGCTCGCTGGACACTGCACATGATCAAATAAAAAACCTTCAGTACCAGCTACTTGAATCAAAAAATACTATAAATATCATGGAAGATGTTATAAACCATAGGGAAAAAACACAGACTACGAAACTTTATAATAAACTTGTTAATAACAATGACAACGAACCATTAATAACAGTTGATCTATCTTCCTTCTGTTATGATGACGATGACAATAAAGTGCCGAGGAAACAAATCAAAAGAAGGAAATATTTAAAATTAAGAAAAAGAAAAATAATAAGCCATTCTAAATTCAAAGACACAATTTCAGGTTTAATAAAAGACCGAACAAAATTAAGGAAAGAATTAAACAACTATGAATGGTTAATAAATCATTACGAAAAAGATTACACAGATAACTTGGAAAAAATACGTGGACTAGAAGCTGACCTACATAAAATAAATAGCAAATACACTCTGGCCCAGAGCGAAATTCGGGAGTATATAGCCACAGTCGATGAGTTACTCGGCGTGAGTTCGTATAATCTAGAACTGGTCGAAGCAATGGAGGACAAACTTTACAACAAAGAAGCTACCGCGACAACTAAGGTCGTGTCTGGAGAAAATTATCTTTTGCCATCATCAACCTTGCGTGTTTCCAGCTTGCAACCTATAATAGCTAAAGAACGAGGATCCATGAGCCTCCCTCACAACTCTGAAAAACCGTTGCAAATAAACAATTCAAAGCATATTAAAGTCTTCTGTGATGGCATTGGTGAGGGTATGGGATACATGCTAAGTTTGAATGTAGAGAGTTCAATATTGAATAATTGTTTGCCAAATATTTCATACAGCCAGCTTATAAGCCATGTCATAAAGGAAAAACACAATAAAGATGACGACATTGTAATATTGATAGGTGACAGCTCAGATATAACTAGATCACAATTAATTAACAGTATCAAGCAATTGCTAAAACTACATAACTCGGGAACTGTGAATAAAATTATAATTTGTACTTTTCCGTATGTGAGTTCGTTGAACTTTGAACAAAATAGGCGAATTCATGAACTCAATCTTATTTTATATAACTTAATTGCTACCAACTGTCATAAGGGTGAAATTTTACTGTTTGACATTAATTATTGTATCCATAATTTTGTCTTGACACCGAAATATCTGTTTTTATCTAAAAAGCAAAAAAATATTATTGCAGAGGGACTAACACACGTTTTACAGACAGATTTTCAGAAGAGTGCCTACGGAATAATTGTTATTAAAACTTTAAACTTATAAGTACGACAACAGGAGAGCCTTGTGATGTTAGTTCATCAACACTAAATATGCAAGTCTCTCCTAGCAACATAGCTAATAAAGTAGTTTATAATAAATCGGTATGTTTAATAAGATTAATGCACCAGAACATAAATAGGCTACTAGGTAAACTACTAGAAATAGAGCTGTTTTTGAAATCAAATCCTTTTGAAATTCTTTGTTTCACTGAAATTTTTTTGACATCTGCCACTCAATATTTTGCAATGAGTAATTATAAAATCATTAGTTTATTTCATAGAAAATCATGTGAGGGTGGAGGAAGTTTAATTATGGTAAAGGACAATATTAAAGCCAAGGAAAGAAAAGATATAGTTTGTGTTTCTACAGAACGTATTTGTGAAATCGCATGCGCAGAATTACAACATCACGTCATTCTGTGTGTTTACTCGCCACCGTCTGCTAACTTTCATTTGTTTATTAAAAATCTGGAAGAGGCTCTACTTCTACTTTCGAAAACGAATAAAAATATATTAATGTGTGGAGATTTTAATATTGACCTGTTGAAAAATTCCTCAGAAACCCAACAATTTATTAGTTTGTGTAGATCATTTAATTTATATGAACTTTTTATGGAACCAACTAGAATAACTCTCCTTACGGCTACTTGCTTGGACAATATATTTTTAAACTTCGATTATTCTGACAAATCACTTATTGATACCTTACGCTCAGACCATAGAGGGCAAAGTGTTGTTTTTAGTGGTAGTAACATACAAATAGAAAGTAAAGTTATTTGTAGGCCTTTGACAAAAAAGCGCATGGAATTATTCCATAATACTATCGCCGAGAATATTATAGGTTCGACCTGTGATTTCGAGGATCCTAACCTACATTTAGAATCATTATTTAAATTAATGTGTGCGGAATTTAATAGTATATTTAAAACGAGGGAAGTAAAGGTAAGTAACAGGTCAAAACTAGCAGACTGGGCTACTCGAGGTATTTTAAAAAGCAGAGAAACTCTTTATGATCTTTATAATCGAAGAAATAACACCACAGACAAAAAGTTTTTAGAGTATGTGAAAAAATATTCGAAAATATTTAAGCAAGTCTGTGCCTGCGCTAAATCTATAGCAATAAAACACAAAATAACAAAATCGAATAATAAGATAAAAACCACATGGGAAGTTATTAGATCCGAAACCGGTAAATCAAAAGTTAGGAAAAGTTTAAATTCTATACGAAAAGCCAATAATGTAGTAGTTCTTGATAAACTTGATATAGCAAACACATTCGAAAACTTCTTTGCTGATATTCCTCGAAAGTTAACGGAAAAACTGTATGGATCCACTCGTACAGCAGAATCTTTTTTGAGAGAAAATGTAGATACATCAAAAAATAGAAACCATTTTCAATTTAACTACATAACATCAAAAACCATTGAGAAAGCCTTCAGGACACTCAACATTAAAAAGACCGAAGACTTATGGGGATTATCGGTAAAGGTTTTGGACAGTGTAATTAAAGTAATCTCTCCTAATTTAGCTGATATTTTCAATTCCAGTATAGAAAAGGGTATATTTCCTAACTTAATGAAGCACAGCAAAATAATACCATTGCACAAAAGTGGTTGCAAGAAAGACCCTTCAAATTATAGACCTATATCAATTCTACCATCTCTCAGTAAGGTGTTTGAGAAAATTATGCTAAACCAACTACTATTTTACTTCAACATAAATCAACTGCTACATAACCGGCAATTTGGTTTCACGAAAGGGAGATCTACATTAGATGCTGGTGTAAAACTGACTTCTTATATACTTGATGCTTGGGAGGACTCAAAAGACTTAATAGGAATATTTTGCGACCTTTCTAAAGCATTTGATTGCGTTGACCACCAAACACTTGCTATGAAATTAAGATACTATGGCGTAACAGATAATGCACTAAATCTACTCACGTCATATTTGACTGACAGAGAACAGCGAGTAGCAATAGACGATGTTAAATCTTTGGGATCAATTATTAAATTGGGGTGCCACAGGGCTCTATACTGGGTCCTTTTCTTTTCCTTGTATATATAAATGACTTACCATTCATGGTACATAAACAAACAAAAAATGAAATCGTGCTCTTTGCAGATGACACATCTCTGCTACTTAGAGCTAAAAGAAAAAATACTGACTTAAATCTGATTAATGACGCACTAGAACTAGTAAGCAAGTGGTTCTCTGCAAATAATTTATTACTAAATCCATCTAAAACTAATTATGTCAAGTTCTCATTGATAAATGAAATAAGAAATAGCAGAGACGTCATATTGATGAACAAAAATATAAATTTAGTGGACACTACAACATTTTTAGGAATAACACTAGATAGTAAGTTACAATGGGGGCCTCATATTACTAAACTAGGAGATAGGCTAAGCTCTGCCATCTATGCTATAAGAGCGGTAAGGCAATTGACAGACGTGGAAACTGCTAGGCTTGTTTACTTCGCCTATTTTCATAGCATATTGAGTTATGGAATATTGCTGTGGGGGTCAGGAGCAGATGTAAATTTAGTCTTTGTTCTCCAAAAAAGAGCTATCAGAGCGATTTATAATCTTAATTCAAGAGCATCTCTGAGAGATGTGTTCAATAAAATTAAAATATTAACTGTTCCTGCATTGTATATATACGAAAACATTATGTATGCACGTAAAAACATGCAGAACTATAAGAAGCGTTCTGATGTTCATAGTATAAATACAAGACACAAAGACAAACTAGTAAACTCAGCATTTCGATTGCAGAAGACGAACAAGAGCTTTATGGGTAACACAGTGCGTTTTTACAATAGAATTCCTAAAGACATTATAAATCTGAACGAAAATAAATTTAAGAAATGTATTAAACAAAACTTAACTGACAAAGCATATTATTCTATTAATGATTACTTGAATGATAAACACGCATGGTGTCTACATACTTCTAGCTCTGTGACTTCGCAAATGTTAACTGACAAAGCCTCTATACAGCTGCCACCATTCGACATGTTATAATATTTGATTGACAAGGCTTCTGTAAATACCGCCGCTACATATTTAATATATAATTGTTATACTTGTGACATAGTAATTAAGATTTTATATTATTTTACATATAATTGTTTGACAAAGCCCCTATACAGCTGCCTCATAATCTGTTTTGTTGTAAATGTACCTGTTTTTTAAATTGTGACCAACTGTAAACTGACGTAACCAAGTGTTCTATATGTCCCTATGGTTTGAAATAAATGAATACTGAATACTGAATACTGAATACATCACGGTTCCATTACAATCGGATAAGCGTCTTCGGCGACAAATGAAAACAGACCAACAAACAACGAACAAACTCATACAGGGACCATCAAATGTATACGGGTTCCTTGCGTCACAGGAAAAACCGATAATTATTCATAATTTGGCAGAAAAATTGATCGATAGTTCATAATCAAAAAATGTAAGCCCTTAACGCACCATATAACATGTATATCGCAGCTACCTCTGCCTGTTTCAACAAGTAGGTCACACGGCACAGCGCAGACGAAAATGGGTTCGCTCGAATTAATCACTGTCAACAAATATAATAGCGACATAAAACACCCGAGAGACAAAGCAAATCATGTTACTGAATGGGGATGAAACCCACTGAAGGGATGGCCCTAAAAGAAAGAATAGATTGGAAGTGAGGGTGGAAAAAAGTGAGATAGAGGTGGCTGATAATAAATAGGTAAAAATTACTGTTATTAAATTATACCTGCTACAAAATACTAGAGAGAAAATATGGCCACAGTTGATTAACTAGCATGGCCTCTCTTTCTGTGAAAAAATTACAAAAAGAAACAACCCACTGTTAAATCATCCGCAAGTAAAAACAAGATAATTATCTATTTCTGCCGCAAACAAATGCAAACATTGCTGTTTCGGTATAAAGCTTTACGCTAAATTGACTTAATTTGTTTCTTTAGTGCAGCAATGCCCGTGGTGTTGACGGCAGATGTCAATATGCGACTGTTACCGCCCGCACACCGCGCGGGCCGTATGACTGTTTGCCTCCAAATATAATAAAATATATAATTAGTACACAGCCGCAACCGATGTTTAATTCTTAGCCATAAAGGACAAGATATGCAAATAAACCCAGATTCAAATCTAAAACGGCCCGTTGATTGTCGCCATTAAAGGGCGATAGAGTCACCTCCGAAATCTTAATCATGAAGATGAAACGATTTAACACGTGCAAATAATATTACATGAACACATACAAGATCACTATAGGTACACGACACACATACAAATGCATTTTATATACTGCACAAGTTAATGTTGCTGTGAAAGTATGAATTATTTTTCATTTAGGTTATTTTAGAGCGAGTGCGTATTCGATTCCCGCTCTGCAAATGCCGACAAATATTTGCATGTTCTGTAGGTATTTGTTCCGGGTTGTGTTGTGATACCACGGTACAAGTAGTTCCCGGTACCTGTGTGTAGAACACAGAATTCTAAAATAGAGAAAAAAAATTGATTTCACTTGTCCTTAAGCGCTTTAATTAGTGCATTCCGATTCTGACCCAGTTTCTGTCATCTGATTTCGTTTTAGAATATCTTAATGATTCAACGACATGTGTGCTGTAATGCACACGTGTCGTTGAATCAGTTGACGTTTCCTTGACCTGAGTTTTATTTAAGTTAATGTGAAATTTCACATTAACTTAAATGAAACAGCGAACCGAATTTGAAACACAATTGGCAACGGAAGTCCGCGATTAATATTAGTAGACCGACAACAAAATTTGGGCTTATTCTAATCAGTTTGCGTTTTCTTTATTAATAAATAAAAGGGTTAGTAAAATAAATATCACAATAAGCCTGAAATATTATATTTTACGAAAAAGCAGTATTTTCCTTATGCTTACTGATTTAGCATGCGCAAATAGTCGTACGGTCATATCATATCCTGTAAGTTAGTCATCCATTCCTCCGTGACCAGAATGAAGTGCTAGTTGTGGACCAGGACCTAATCAGGAGGTGCACTTAAAAGGCACATACAAGTTTTATCTCCTTAGGCGGTAAACTAACATGTATGCCAAGAGCGTTAACGAAACTTCAGCAGAATAGTAAAGTACCTACGTGGGTATAGTCTTAAAACTTAATATGCAAAAACTTAATTGTGAAACGGGAATTATTGATGTAAATTATTATGACATATTACAGGCTAGGAACCTGTCACGTGGAATGCTTACTACTTGCAAAACGCGGGTATAAACCAAATGTAATTTTTGGACGTGCCTAAGACTACCCCCTTCTTGGTATCCTCAAAAATCTACTCACTGAGTATAAATCTGAGGATCTCTACCATGAGGAAGACAGTCGTGAGCGTGTTTGTTTTTAATTATTATTTTCAAAATGCCTTGAATGGACAAAGTTTACTTTAAACGGGGCATTCGAAGCGGTCCAACAAACGGAGAGCACTAAACTCCATCTATAGCAAGTAACCAGCCTAAAGAACATCACATTCGCCATCGCAGTGTCTGTCAGCCAAACCCATACAGAATAATAAATAGCCACTTTGAAACTTTGCTTTAATGAAATTTCCCCAAATTCCGATACCTCTGAGGCTCGAATCTTGAGCCTTTCCCGAAGATAAAATCCTTCCGGACATAAATTACGGACTGCTCCCTCACAAGTACTCTCAACTTAAAAGTCAGGCCTATGCCACTATAAATCTGATTTCAATGTTCAAGTGAGATTATGGCCAAATGAAGGTCTTCATGATTAAAAAAAATTACAGGCTGGTGTAATCAGCTCATAGTTTGTTATATTTTCAATTTCATTTATTCATGCTTAATGTCCTACATACAATGGTTAAGCTTAGGTCTAATGCAGCTCCAAGTAGGTTGGTAGGTACATCGGCCCTGACAGGGCGTTGCAGAGGTTTACAATTAAGTAATTATTAAATTTAAATTATTACAATGAAATACAAAATAAAAATAAAATTGTCAATAATCATACAAAATGTCAAAATTATACTTATTGTCTATTATATATAATACAGAATGTCAAAATTATAATACATTACAATATTTGAATATTTTTAATTATCACGAAGTAGGTAGGTAGTTAAAATCAATGTCAAGGTAGGTTAAGTTTTGGGATATTCTGTAGATCAGTAGGTACGTCATATTTTATTAAATAAAAATGTCGGAGTCAAAGAATGGAATGGTCATGAGTAGGTAGGTTGTTTGTAAGCAGATTATAATAATAGATATAAGGTTCTCAAATACTTAGTCTATGCCCCCAGCCCCGCCGTATGCCTATACGAATATTTAAATATTTTCAAGTTGAAAATGTTACAGCATACGTTTCACTAAGCCCTCTAATCATGATATAATAGAAAGTTCCGAAAGTCGAAACCAAAGAGGAGAAATTTGTAAGGGAACCGTACAAATAACGTTAAAAATGCAACAATCTTGACGAGCTCTGTGGCGCAGTGGGCGAATACCCGCCTGAGACACAGAAGGTTGCACGACTCCCGCACAAAAATTTTATCATTCGTCCCGCGTATCTGTAGATCACAGATATTTGAATCGGGTCTGACTCAGTAAAAAACATGTACATCAGTCATGTAGTTCCCAAATTACAAGCTCTGCTTAGTTTGGGGCTAGATGATTCTGTGTGAAAAATGTTCAGTAGTATTATTATTATTATTATTTATCAAAGAGTCAGTGTCTATGTTGTCGACTCGCAATTGGCCGGCTTTTTGGTTTGTTACTATTATTTTTTCTGTGCGTAAAGGTTCGATAAATGAGTGTCATTTATATCGAAACAACTCACTTAACTTTATAATTGTCAATCAATCTGAGGGGTCGCGTTACTCTCTCGGTGGCTGCGTTGATTGCATCGGCATCGGTGAGAATCGTCACCTGTTGAGGTAAAGCTCCGATGGAAAATGGCTTTAATTTCCATTCCACGAGCAATTCATGACTATATTTCCAGTTTCGCGAGCATTTTAGCATTTTTGAATATGGAAATGGCTTACGTGGCGCTCGTGTGCATTTTTAACCGGACTTTCGATGCGGGAACCTGCCTAACCTCCGATGTATATTTATGTATAACCAGCGGCCCAGGATTACATCCACTATAAGTGTTTCAAACTATCATGTATCTTTAGTATATTCAGCTAAGAGATGTCTTCTTTTTTTATTTCCACCTCTTCCGAAGGCGGCCATACGTTTTAAGTTAAAATACATATGTAAACTGTACTACGGCATCCAGAGTATGATCAAGGGTCTCTCGTAATAGTTTGTTGGCAAATTGAGAACTTGGAATAATTTGAGGTTCCTCTGTGGTTTGTAATTGGCTGAATTTCTCAGTAAATTGAGTTTCACGAGATCCTCGTTGATTGATGTTGGAAATTGATGAATCTTCTTCGGTTAAGTAACTTTAGCGAAATTTGGTTCCTAAAGTCCTGATGCAGAAAAATTTTAGCCTTCCTAAATTTCTGGACATATTTTTATGACAGTTTATCTCAAAATTTATCACCAACATTTTACAAAGTATGGTAATTCTAACAAAGCGGTAATAAAGATTGATTACTCCGACCAAGATTCTTCTATTAGCGAAAGTTTGAAGTAGAAAATTAAACAATACCGGAAACTTCCTTATCTCGAACATTTACAAAACAAAAACTTATTAACGTTCGTAATTTCCAAAGAGCTCTCAGGATTCAACCGTAAACTTTGTGAGTTACATTTTTCCAAGATGGCCATAAAATGGGTTTAAACGCCAAAGTTAATATAGTTAGAAACGGACAAGAATGGTACTCTTACACGGACAATATTGGTGACAGCTGACAAACACAGCGACACCGTGTCATTTGCTGTTTTATTTCAGAAACCGAATTCGTTTCACAATACCAAATGAGTAGGACTAGTGTGCGCCATAGAGTAGGTAGTATACTTCAAGATCATGAGTCAACATAGTCGGGGCGTATCGATCATAATCGCCCGATATTGCTCAATTCCAATCGCTTGCGTTTTGTCGCATAACTAGCCCCTTTAAGCAGAAACAGAGCGAGCAATTTCAACAATCATCCACTCAATTGATCACGAAAATTGTTTAGAAGGCATGCCAATTTGTCGTCGTCTGGCGTCTCTTTGACTTGTTCTAAATCATTAGTGTTCTCTTATAAAGAAAACAGAGCGCTGGCTAATGTAGCTTCGTACTCGAGTTTCTTGAACTGAAGTCTAGATGACAACTAGTCGTTACCTTTAATTAGCAATTTATCGACTGTACAAAGTGAGCACTTTTGAAATTGACATGACCTTGAAGATTAACAATTGCCCGCAGTACAGTAGTTATGTTTGGAACTAAGGAAGGCCGAGCTTGCGCCTAATTCAATTGATAAATCTTTAATAAAAAAAAGATTTTTCCGAAAAAACTTTTAAGTTCTGAAAGACAAATAAAATATACTTTATATCGCTTGAAAATTACATGGCAGGGCAATATCACAAGTTTATCTTTGAATGAATGAATTAATGATATTCATTTGCAATAATATAGGTACATTAGTATTATTACATAGGTATAGTCAGCTTCTCTATATTCGACATTTTGGCCGAGCAAATTTTTACATATAAGTAAATTTATAGATTTATAATATGTTTTTTAAATATGTCAAATTTATAACTACACAAAATTTACTAGAATTAAAATACTTAACTATTAAAATGTCATGCAAGCTTATTATTTAGATACTACCTATTGCTAACTTGCATATTAATTGAATAAAAAACTTCTGTTGCAAAGCCAATTGAAAAGTTTCCTATTAAATTCTATGTAATTAATTTTTAATATGTCTATTGGTAACTTATTATATCTTCACATCCATAGTATAAAAATTTTAGCGTTATTAGCTGGCTTGTTTTCTTATAAACAAAGTTAGAAAACAATCCAGCATCTATTCCACTCTAAATCGGCTTTCAATGAAAAATGATCTTTATCGCGGCGAGATGCAATTCAAATTCAGAAAATAAATGCTTTCTTAGCCTTGCAAGCTTTATTTTAATTTATACTCGATCTAATCTAGTTCATTTTCATTAATAGATCACGTGCCTGCCAGAGATTTATACAATTTGCCAGTTATTGACATCTCGTCGAATTGTTTAAGTTCCACTTCGTATGAACATTCCTAGTCTATATTGATTATTTCTTCTGTGTCCAAACGCAAAGCGGTGTGACAGTTTTTCCAACTTTCCGTTCCGGAGTGCGGAGTGTTTTTGTTGACTTGTCGCTAGAGAACGACCAACTCCAGTAATGGCGTGCTTGAAATACTAAATGTTGCTTTTGTGCTCTCGCAGTTTTTCGTGTTTTCAAATCGAGTTTTTTAACTATTCCCCGCGTATTTACGTTTGGGGTTAAAGTTGCTCTTTATGTAATGAACAAATAGCTTGGGGGTACGTTAAAAATGTTACACAAGTTAACATGGCTCGTTGTGGTCCAGGCGTTTGTGGCCACACAGACAATACTTATTTATAATTTGAAATGACAAGCTCAGCCTTTGTTTTAAATTTGTTATCACCGCTTTTATAGCCTGAACTTTTTATGTTTGTTGTATCTTATGTATTTCTTCTGCTACACTCTTATTATTTTTATACATAGTAGTTTTTTCGCAGTTTATTTACTGTTATCTTCTACTAGGTGTTGAACCCGTGTTTTGCGGTTTAATTAATGGACGCTCCGCATGCAATGAGGTGAACCGCACTGTGCTAATTAAATCCACGTTGTGACCATACGTAGTATATCTCTCACTTTGTTTACTCGCAGTAGTCGGAAGTAATGATCCATCACCTACCTTCATACGTACTTAACTATATGCAAACATAATTAGAATAATTATCTTGTAATGAAAATTTGGGTATCCCTTCTATCTATCTGATAGCGCCCACTGTCGTCTGACCATCGCTTCCTAGTTGTTTTTTTTGTGATTTCTCTAACAATCCTTACCTAAATAGGAAAGATAAAACGCGGCCCGAAATAGATTTAACTGTTAGCATTTTTTTTAACAGATCTCTTCAAAGAACCGTTAATTACAAACCATAACCTGCCTTACGGTAAACCATGATGTAAACTTTTCAGTATGTGGTGTTATTGATGTTCCACAGAGACCACGGGAAAGACTCCATCCAATAAATATTGTGAGTAATTTAGCTCTAAAAATCACTCATCAAGGTTTTATAACTTTGGACTTTATAAACGCGTTTGATTGGAATTCGAAAGCATAAATGAAATCATGGTGAATAAAAAAAACTGTGTTATTGGTGTGTTGGTACCCCTGTACCAACACACCAATAAGACAGTTTTTTTATGGAATGCGAGTATTGGTCCCTACCAATACTCGCATTCCATAAAAAAAATCACTTTGGTCTAAAATGTTATATCCTGATTTTTCAACCAAGTTTAGACGTTTCATAGCGTTCAGATCAATCTCCATTCTATCTCCTCCCTCAATATTTTCCAATGTTATTTGTTTATTCCTGTGTGTATGTTCTTCGTGTAATACATAACATATGTCGATACAAGAAAGCCATAACAGATAGTTGAACAGGTGACCCATCCCTCACGTAGCCCGTAAACCTCGAGGCTCGAGACCCCCTTACAACTCCGTTGGCAAACTGCCCAGCAGTTAACGTATCGATACGGATAGCTATTTCGGAAGATAGCTTGTGCGGCGAGATGCTCAATAGTGTAAGGTTGTCGACGATCCGATATATGATCACTTTTGAGGTTTATATAAATAGCTTGCAGTTAGTAGCGACACATCGCTCTTAGGGACGGATGACTGTTATTGATATTTACAAATGTGCGCTTCCGTGTTACGAAGGGGTCTAGGCCTTCTGGAGGCCGACGAACGAATTGTTAGACAACTTGTGGCCTAGTTCCATAAATGTTTCTATCAAACCTTTTCTTTGAAATACGCAATGCGCTGTGAGCCAGTTCATGAAAAGACAAGAACTAAGTTCCAATATAAAAAAGAAGGGTAGTTATGACTAAAATCTTAGTTTGTTTCTATTATACATTTTACCATAGCGTTTAAGCAGCTTTGACTTTTCAAAGAGAACTTTGTTGAAATGCTAAACAGAATTCTTTGAGTCATGTTCTTTTAGTTAGTCGTACATGCATTCTTGGATAATTGCGAGAATTCAAGTCATGAAGGTCCAAACTATGTAGGTACTTGAGTTTGAATCGAAACATAGACTATACGTTTTATAGACTTGCGCAATTTCATGGAAAGAAACCTCTTAAATATTTCTTCAACCGATAAGGCAGGGCTCTAAAAGCTCTGTAATAAGTCGTAAAAGTTGAGATTTCAATCAGGTAAAGCTTACAAACATAAAATTCACTTCATTCGGAGAAGCAATAACTTTGATTGATTGGTGTCCAAAATTAGATTCTATTATGCGATTTAATTCCACATAGTGAAGGTAAACTTTTACGGGCTAAGTTGTTTTAACTTCAGATCTTGTAGAGCATAGATGAGTTTCACGGCGCAATTCATCACCATTTGGATGAATGTGAAACACTGCGTCCACTGAATCCACTGCACCCGCCGATTTTTTGAAACTAACATTCGAAGTTCCTTTTCTCTAGGACTTATTAATTCAGGCAACGCGTTGATTGTAAGTAAGTCAGTCACGCAACCATTTCGTATAAGTATTCAGATAAATAAGAACCTTAGGTTTGGCTACGACGGATATATCTATGTAAATTCTCCTGGAGCGGACGGATTTTCAAATATGATCCTTATGATTTCAATAAATTGTATCGTTATTGAATTACTGTTTTCCGGAGGGATAGACAGACAGACACCAACGTTAAATCAGCCTTACGGATTCACGTGTGCTATTATAATCGTATAGTGGTACCACTACCCGTCCCTAAGGGGTTATGTTAAGTGGCTTATTTAAATTTCATTCCCGCTTCACGGTTCTAGGTACATTATGATAATACCGCGCCGTGCCAACTTTAAAACAACTTGTTTTGAATTGCATCTGTCGCCCACTAGTTCTATACTAGTCGTAGCTTGTAGTTTACCTGTAACAAAAACAACAGAAAGTTAGCAACGCTTTAGTATGCCAACATTATGAAACTAAAGTGCTCAGATAAACTGGTTTGTTGTTTGGTAGTGAGATTGAGTTTAAGTTCTTTTAATAGCAATCTCAGTAATGGCGATACCATCATCACCATCATCATCAACAACATCAGCCTGTAGTACTCCACTGGACGTTGGGCTCCCCCAAAGACGTATCGAAACATTGCTGTAGTACTGATATGATGAGCTGCTATACTATAGCATAGTGCTGAGGGGCGAGGCGACTGTATTAGCTGTCAAACTCTATTTTTATCTCGACTCAACCTTGACGCCCTCAACATTGAGGGCGCTTTACTAAATGCTGGAATACACACGAGTTCCAGCATGTCGACATTTTTAATGAGAGCCCGTCTACAATTTTATTTTATTCCAAAAGATTTTAAAATGTTTTAATTTAAGATAGTTAGATAGTAAACACCTAAAAATGATTCGATTATTGGAAAGATAACGGCGGAACTTCTACAGCCAAGGAAAATAGAGCATCGCGGCTTAACCATATCTAGAAATCCTACCAATTAACAAGATTACACCTAGTTCTCAAAGACAATAGACAAATAAAACACTAGAAAAGGAGGAGCAGCGATAAGCATCAAATATGCCATACAGGTAGACATAAAGAGGCAGAATGTAGGGCGCGGTGGACAAACTAGGCTATCAACTCACTTGATACTATACTCAGGGTTGACAAACTATAACAACCTGATATTAGAAACCTATCTCTACTCCTAACCCTCAATTTGTGGAAAAACTCAGATAGGTTTCTCGTTGTTTCCCGACAAAAACTCATTAGCTTTGTGTGGCTAACAGTGATGCAACAATACTGCAATCTAAAAAATAATACAATTGTTTGAGAATGTGAACTGTTTAATTGCAATTCGTTGAAATGTTCGCTCAATGCAACCTGTCGCGATGTGGTAATTAACAGCAATATCGCAGAAAAGTTGCAAAGTGCTTCTATTCTGGAAGCGAAATCAGCGAGCTGTGGAGTCAAATTATTTGCATGATCACAAAGTATTTATTCCAGCCCACAAATTTCATTAACAAGACGGCAATGGGTAGCAGCTACCCCAATGTCCAAAACTTCCCAAAATCCAAAGTGGCACTTCTTCTCGCCCTAAAATCTTTTGAGTTGAGAAAGTTTGAGTTTCGGTCTGTGATGAATACCGCTGGCGTGTCAGCCCTAGCACTCCTAGCATCACGAGACAGTCGTAAGGCGCCTTTGCAGCGGAATGCAGCCGGCACACAGCACCGTATAATTGTGTTCCTGCTTATGTGCATTGCATAGATGTGGATAAATAAAATACCAGTTTGAAGCGTAATGCTCTAAGTAGAAGATTTTTTATTTCGCTGTATCGTTCAATGACGTTAAGGTGTATGAAAAGGGCTTTGTGATTGATGAGGCTTTCATGCCCTATTGGGAGATCTTATTCGTGTGCCACTTGTTCTTTCTTGGTCACCCTGAGTTAGGTCAGTGACCTGACAAGGTTGTTGTATGGTGGTTCGCATGCAACTTGTGTCAGAAGTCTTCGAATTTTTGGGTCTAGGACTTGATGGTTTCCTTGCGATGTTTTCCTTCACTTTCCGTGAAGGACAGTATTAGCATTGCGCACACGAATCGAAAGTCTAAAACTACGCCATTAGTGCGAAATCACACCACATGAGAAATCAATAGTGAAGAGCCATGAAAATAGAGTGTGTTTGATACCACTAAGAGAAAAAAACTTAATATACCTACATAGGTACCCAGTAGAAAGAAAAGGAAAGGAAGAAATAATATTTTTATGTGAACCCAAAAAACACAAACATGGGGAAATACTGGGAAAGAATTAGCCTCTAGAATGTAGAAAATATAGCGAGTTTAATTATTTGTGTATATGCCAGGCAACCAGATCCCAATTAGTACATACTAATGTATCCAGCGCAGGAAATTCAATTCCCAAATCATACGGTTCGCGGGATTTAGCGATCGGCAAACAATCACTGTTATATCCGCGTTAATGATAATTAATTCGATGGTAATGGTTGCCGAGACGCATAATGGTACGTTATCTTTGACAGCGGCGGTGACGACGAGGTAGCCAGCTGGTGAATCAATTTATGAACCGCAAGTTTATGTGTGTCACCAATATGGTGGTGGGTATGAGATTATGATGTTGTCAACTCAATATTATATATCGCTCAATTTAACAACAATTTTCGCAACAATTTTAGTACTGTCAAATTAGTCATTAAGTTTGCCGTACAAGTTTAATCGTAATTTCATAACATGCTGACTATAAATATATAAACACGCATAAGAACATCACACAATTAATTTGACAGGAGTAAAATTGTTGGCATCTCTTTCTCGCGTGCACTATCAGTAAAAGACAGCGATAGTTTAAATTATGTTTAGTTGGTGTACTAGTGAATTGGCGCCAATTACACATATTTTAACACGGCTTAGCAATGTCTAAAACATGTAAAACGTTAAAATGGGAAAACTTAAAGTTTTTGAACATTATTAACCTTATTACTTGTGAAACTACCATGATTATAAACAAAATTTTCACTGAAAAATAATATGTCCCATCAGTTCAGTTCCTTCCGTGATCATGGTAACTGTGCCGAAATATCAGGAAACATTCCCTCACAAATCATGGTGATCAAGTAAATATCCCGTTTTTAGTGAAAATTATAAAAGAAGTCATTCCTCATTGTCATTTTAATAATGTAATTAATTATCGGGGTGCCGGCCGCTTAATTAATTAATTACGCTAGCAAAACGGCAATAGGGAGTAAAATAAAACAAGACACTCATTTTGACAGACTTAGCCATGTCAAAAACGAACGAAAACTTGAAAACTTTTCGACCTTTCCTTTCTCATTTACAAGTTTAAGAGTTTCCGGAGCTTGCTACGCTTGTCTAATGAGTTCCATGGTCGAATCACCCATTCTCATTTGCTAGTGGATCGTCCACGATGAGAGCAGATTTAGCATTAATTCTAATTAGATGGTAACATCAACCCACTGAATGGTGCACCGTACTTCATTGTCACATCGAAACAGAAGCCTACATTTCGACGATACATAATTGCACCCAAACTAGCCGTAGCTTATATCAAGCTGTCCAACTATCCAACATATCTAGCGTCAGGTTAACCAAACACGCTTATTCACGTCACCGCCAGCGCTCTATTATTTGACAATGCCGTATAAATACGACGCATAAAATTACCCAACTCATTTGTATATTGTGCCGGTTTTAATGTACGTCATAAATTAAAGATTACCTACTCTGTTACTGCGTTTTTTTCCCTCAATATAAAATTAGGACACTACACAACCTATCTTCGATATTTTTTCCCGCGATGTAAAGAGCTCGTATATGCGTTTGCCTAAAGACGTTGTTTGTTTTTTTGTCAGTTCCCATGTATCTCCGAAACGGCTTATTGGATTGCAGGTATCGTGTTTTTTTGCAATCGATCTGTGTCTGCAAGGATGGTTGTTAGATATGTTTTATCGCCACAATTCACTAGGGGGCACTGTAAGTAGAAAATGCTCGCATTGCTGTATCCTGGTTTGAAGGGTATGGGTGTGCCGGTGAAATTACAGGTGAATTTACACCCGTTATGTCTCAGGGTCGGCAATGAGTAAATAACTTTGCTGTTACAAACGACCATAGGCTACGGTAACCGCTTACCAACAGGCCGTATGCTAGGGGCGTTTCAAAATTTAAATAAAATATACTTGTGAACAAAATGATTCATGTCAGAAGAAATATAAAGTGTTGCTTCCCACCTACCGACGACATATATTCCTACGACCTCTACAACGCCATCGTTACATCGCATCGAGAGCCTTCATCTGGTTTGCGGTAGGTACCTCAATTCCCAGCGGTTGTCGGCTCTACGAGCTATATGGCTAAATAATAGATACATCCTTTGCAGTTCACTTGGTGACCTGCAAACCTGGTGAATTGGGGAATCCCTTTTATGATGTTTGTTCAAATCCGACAAAGGGTGCACTTACTTATTCTTTTAAAAAAACCCCTATTTTACCATACATTTTAATCACTGTCGGGGTACGTAGTAATTACATAGTTTCGTTTGTACCAAATGCAGTATAACATACTCTGTGGCACTCGCAATATGTCGCCGCCCGCCGGCCTTCACCACTTGCTGATTTATTTATTTTCCCTGTAAAGGAATACTTATTTTGGTACAACAAAAGTCTCACGCAATTTTGCTATGAAGCGAAATATTTCAACTTTGTGTAGAGTTTTTGGGCGTCCAATAATTTATGAGCTGCCCGAACGTTCATGTTTTGAAATTGAAAAGTAGCTCCGAGACAGAAAACTTTGCAGCTTTGTAAATAATAGTGACAGGGGGCGTCACAGTGACAATCCTCCCCTCTAACTATCTTCCCCCTTCAGGATATTAGGTGAGTAAATACGAAGATAAGTCTCTTATTCTGAAATGCCTTTGAATGTATATATTTGGATGGATTTCGTATTCTCGTATTACATAAATATGGACTTTTGTGAAATTTTTGACCCCTTTTTAGGTCCCATAGGATGTGAATTTTCGAATTTCAAAAATTCGTTGAAGCATACACTAACCTAACCTAACCTCCAAATTCTAAGTATCTCGGTTTAGGCTCTGCGTTGTTCTCACAGTCAGTCAGTCAGTCAATCAATCAATCACACAGTCAGTCAGGACTTGTCCTTTATATAATACAGATGGTTGTTAGAGAGAAATCGTGCAAGTGGTAGTTATTATCTACATTGCATTGTTGCTGGAAATATTTTATGATGAAATTAATAGTAATTAGGACAGATAATTAAAACGATAGATCATTACGAGTAATCTCATGTCAATAATGACATTAGATTACTCACAACACAGGAAGTGAATGAATCAGCCTTACATTTTGAGAAATGTAATTCGCACAAACAACATTGTGTTTAGGAAAACGAACGGTTGTAAAGCAAAACGATTCTTCTGAAATAATATAAAATGGTTGCGTGGCTCACAGACTGACTGGCTGAAATTTGGGATATAGGAACCCTCGCCAATATGTCCGGTCCGTAATATTACCATTTATCACCCAGATCCGTCCTAGTTTCCAACTTGTTGTATCGAACCGTGCCCAGAACCTTATTAGGTTTTATTTATATCTTTATTAGAGAAACCAACGGCGATACAGAGTGAAATTACAGATGAATATAGATAAACATTTGAGCTTTGCCAGTGAAAGAGATGCTAAGAACAGATTGTTGGATACAACTTATACACATCTCGGTTAAAATATAGAACCCTGTTAGTGACAGGCAGTCGCACGGCGGTACCTCAAAAAGGTACCAGTGATCAATGGTGAAAGAACCAGTGCCTCGAAGAGATTTTTTTCATGTCCTTAATGTAATGCTTGCTAAGATTTAAAATAAAACTTTAAACCAAGCTTAGCAAAGAAATGATAGCTGCTTACGGAATCCGAAGCTTACGCCTGGGAAATCAACTCATAAAGCTCAGCTACGTCTACCTCGCAAATCTTGCTGTTCCATCTCTGTATGTTTTATGTACTTAACAAGTAAACGTCTGAGTTACAATTTTGAAGCGCGGGACTGGCTGAGAAGATTTGTTGAGGCAAGCCCTAAATTCAGACACACCGTTTTGATCCGGGCTGTTCCGGTACAAAAAACCGGATGGAAAATGTGATTCGTTGCAGATTTGATTGGTTTTTATTTTCTCTTTCTAAACTGATCGAAGTCCGGCAGCTCTTTTTCCGGTGCCCTCTGAACAAAGGAGACTGGAAGGGCACTGGCGTATCACGATAAATAACATTTGTATTAAATTCTACCTTTTCGTTTCCATTCTTATCCCTTATCACCACAACCAACCGTTCCGGTAACTGTCTGTCGGCGTCCTAAACGAACGCAGACAAACATCAAAAAAACATTCTAAGATGCAAGGATCGTAGAGTTTTACTGATATCTTGTGAAGCGCGCGATCGGAGCCAAAAAAGCCAGTCATTTCATCTAGCTGCCTAGAATCGATATTCCAGAAAGTCGTGACACGATATCAGATAAAGACCATTATCTAAATTGCGAAACAAGAGTCGATGAACTGTACCGGAGCACCAGACCGAAAAGAATTAGCTTCGAACCTTGACAATGCAGCAGGCTAAAGCAAATTGAAGGGAATGTCCTGGCCTGGCATCCAGGGAGTAATAGAGGACTAGCGCATAACGGTTATATTGCTAAAGGATGATAACTATGACTCTTTTTCCATACAAATGTAGACAAAGTTATCGGTATCCAGCGCTAGAAGTCGATGTACTCTGATAAAGCTGGACATGGCCTAAAGGGTTCTTAGAGAGAGATTGTGTTATGATAGAAATAAACTAGGTGGCTGACTGGTTTCTCTTTCAACTTATTTTATAGACTGTCGGCTATTTAATTACAACATGAAATTTTAAAACTTGTTTCCTTTGTACAATTTATATGAAAATCAGGATTTAAAAGGAAAACTGTGAAATGTTCAGCTACATAATTGTTACGGCCGCCGGCGCCGTGGCGTACGTAGTCTTACTTTGAATTGACTCTAAACAAGGCTTCTATGCGAAAGTTTGGATGTTTTTTGTTAATAATCTCTGTAAAGACTGAACCGATTTGAATGACGGGAACAGGGGTCAAGCCAGCAACTCTTATTGCGATTCAATTCAGAGAAAGTTATCAAATCCTTCTTTGCGATTGACAATGGTATGACAATATCATATCGTCCGTGACTTATAATAAATAACACATAGGCTACTTTTTATCCAGGTACAATGACGCGGGTGTAGCCGTGGGCAGAGACTAGTTATACTTATACAAACGGTGCGGATTCAGTTCACTGAACTGATTGAACCATCAGGATTTGTATATTATGAATAAGGTTCAATTTAAATTAATTATGAACTCTGCGGCGGATAACTCTCATTCATAGTTAATTGAATTTAAAATACAAAATACCAGACGGACTCAGCCCATAATAATGCTTAGTATTATTTCACCAGAATCAATACAATACCGTTTTAACAATTTAACAAGGAGACGGTACCCAACGTTTAATTATCAAAGCATTGAATTCTCGAGCTTTTAAATAAATCAAAGTCTTCAATTCAAAGTCAATAGGGTTTTTATTCGTTGAAATCATAAAGCTCATATAGAAACGTCAACTTATAAACTACGTGAATTTAACATTTTAAAATTAATTTACGGCGATTAATCGCGCGTGCCCGAGCTTAGAAGAATCAGGGAACAAACTCTGCTTGGTTTGTTTTTGATGATCTTTCATTCAGCTTAAGTGCGCGGTGCCAATCGAACAAAGTGAACTCATTCATTAAGAAAGAGCATTAGTTAATGAAAATAAATTATAAAAGTATCAATCAAAGTTCTTAAGTTGTGTCTTAAGAACTTTGGAACACTGAACACTGTAGGGGCCCTGAATCCTTTCACTACAGTGGTTCATTTTCAGAGCCGCCATACACCAATGTTGGTCACTGACTAGATTCAAGATTCAATAGTTTATTTGCTAGAATAGATCAGTTCTGTGCGAGTTAATCATTTACCAAACGCCAATATTCTCCAGCTGTCTGTCATCTGTGGTATGATTGCACAGAAGTGGAATACGATTAGATGTTCATTGTCAGCGACGTCAATGTACCTATTACACAGAGATCACAAAGAAATAAGGAGGTTACGAACGACCGACCGACGAAGACGCTGCATGAATAAAGCCCCAATGTTTGAAATCAGCGCACCGTAGCTCCATACGACTTGTCAAAAAAAAAGATGTCAAGAAAATCTATAGCCAATTTTGCTTTATTTATCCCGAGCACTGCCATTTCAACCACCTACAATATCGACAAATTCCCAAGTACTTTGAGATTTTATAAAAACGATTGAATTGAGAACCTCCTCCCTTTTTTTAAGTACGCCACGAACGACGTCACGAGAGCTTCTTGAATAATGAAATTATCAACAGATGTGTATTATTTTGTAATCTAGGGAACGTGTCACGTGACACATTACAGCATCCATCGAGAGCTCGAATGTAGCTGGCAACACAAAATTGCCATTTGCAATATAAATAATTCAATGGACGAACAAAGGGATGCCACGCCACCCTCAAACGTGTCCCTGACATGTGACTGTGAAATTAGTTTTGAAAGCGAGTTTCCTTCTTTTGAAACCGACATTTCATATTATAGCGAAATGAGAATTCAATCATTATTTACTATTAATTGTACTATATATGTAGTAATCAATAAAACGTGTCCACGTAGGCACGTACCTACCTACATACACTTCTTTATTATTTCGTAATCGTTGGGTTTTAGTATGAGCTCGTCCAGAGAAGTACAGTACTAGCACCATATCTATTTCTGGCGCCAAGCAGTAATGCTCGCATTGCTGTGTTCAGTTGTGAAGGGTGAAATTACAGGCACATGAGAGTTTTCACCTGTTGCGACCCTGAGAGTGTCGGCAACGCCCGAGAGATACCGTCCATTGGTTACGGTAACCTTACGCTTACCAACAGGAGGGCTGTATGCCACTTTAGCTGAATTAAAAAAGGCTGTTTCCACTTTTCGAACAATCATGTAAGCATCGGTGGTTCAGTGGTAGAATGCTCGCCTGCCACGCGGGCGGCCCGGGTTCGATTCCCGGCCGATGCATAGCTCTTTTGTATTATTTTTTTGTCATCAATGGATTTCTTTTACACCCGAAGCAATTTGTATGATTTTTTTAGGGATGATGGGTCTTGTGCGTTTTTCTTTGACTCATATTTTATTTTACTATTAATAAACTTTAATTTATTTATGGCGTTTTTTATTCTTACCTAATGTAAAAAAAATTACCACCGTTTTAGCATAACGGTTGACGAGAAACCTTATTTTATTTAAAATCCTTTGACGAGCACAGCCGTTCGAGTGAACAAGCAGATGGCGTGTGTTCGTTCTCTCGGAAGTAATGCAATAGAGCCTTGCGGAGTCGGAAGCAGCCGTTACATTCAATTATGTCCGATTCTGTTCGATTTAGTGCAGTGCGCAATTGCACATAGAATCGCCGACTCGAATCTACAGCGAGTGCGAATGGAATCTGTTGAGTACGGCCTTTAAAGACGCTTCGGCCTATTTCGTAGAACAAGCACACTGAACCGCTATCGTTGCGTCAATATTTAGACGGTTTGCAGAAAAGTCTCAAAGAGAACGCAATAAAAGGCGATTTTTTTCCAAACAGCTAAGTGGGATATTAGTTATTCTATATTAAGGTGCGTAAGGGTCTTTTCGCAGAAGTATGCGCATCCCCACTCGCGACTTACCTAGTATGGTTATAAACTTGTCGGCGACTACACCGATAGACCGGTATGAGAAAAAAGAATCTTAAAGGACCATTTTAAACTATAGAAATAGGTAGTTGCCAGTGGGTTTGAGTGTCGTGCAGTCTTAAATCAACAGTAATAGCTTTCCAGACAGCGAAAAGCATTACCAAAACACACAATTCCACTGAAAAATGCCTGACGGAACCACCGTTCCACACGCAACTTAAACTAGCACTTCGACCCAACCTTTGGGAGAGCTACGAGTAATATAGGTAATGAGAACTAAAGGTAAAACTTAGAGGATTTACGCTTGTATTTGTTCCGAGTTTTTATTGCTTTGGAAGAAAAAAACGTTCAATAAACAAGGGCAGGGTACCGCAGGGTGAGGTTCTGTGGAAAGTGCCGGCACAAGAGGCATGTATGTATACTTAGTTACTGCATTTATTTGTATGTTAGAGTAGGTTGTCTCATCTTTAAGTAAGTTTAAAGATAAGAAGGTAAGAAATATGTTCCAGACGAATTGCAATGAACTTGAATTTGCTTTAATCACAGCTTTAATTAATTTCAAGGTGTTGGTAGTTTTGGAAGACACGATACAAACTATGACATGGTTTCACCAATGTTGAAGAGCTCTGAGAACGTTTAAGCATAAGATAATCACAAATCAATCAATCTATGATTATGTCACGTAGATTTGAAATTCTTTCCACATCATTATTTTAATAAATATTTTGTTTCATTTGTTTTTCAATTTTCAACAGCTTTTTCTTGAATTAATCTTAAAATGGTCTAAAGTAGCTTCAGAAAGGGCTACAGTTCATTTTCATACAAATTAATTTATGCTTTTAATAAAAAAGGGCTTTAAATAACGGGAAGTTAATAAAAAGTCCAATATGAAACATCCACTTAGGGGTGGGATTTTTCATAAAATTTATATGGGATCGCCCTTGAAGTATATCCTATACATTATAAAAAGCGGGTAGTGTGTATCACGCAGTCGCAGTGGATGGAGTACGTAAAATGTCGCGACATATGCACTACTGAATAGTGGGTTCTATCCTCTAAATAATGGTCATAAATAATGCCGGTAGATGCTATACTTCCATTTGGTTTTTGCAAGTGTCCCCTTATTGACCGAAATGAAAGACGTTTTACGTCAAATTTGTAAAAAAACGGTTCGCAAATGGAAAAGATGTTGCGTAATATACAAACAAAAAAATCATACCGTCAAATTGAGAATCTTCTCTATTTTTGAAGCCTGTTGAAAATAAATTATTTGAGCAGCCATATATCTGGTACTACACATTCATAATGTCCCTATTTAGTTGGTTAACCTGTAAAAAGTCCGAAACCCGTTTCAGTTCAACGTCAGGGACGGCTATATTGGCTCAACAATTTTCCGAGCAAATTAAGGACCAAGGTTGAGAGCAGCTGTTAACAACTACGAGAGGAATCTTGAAAATTTTCAAGTTTACCGATAATAATAAAGCAGGATTATAAATTATCTATCTATCTAGGCACCTTACTGAAGTTTTAAGCTTGAAAGGTTATATTTGCGTATACAACATACTTTCTTTAGACTTTGCATCAAGCATTGATGAAATCACGGTGAAAGTTGACAAGTTTTACAAGAAATAAAACAATACATAACAAAAAAGCTATTTGGGTGTATAGCATTCAATCACCGCCAAACTCGCACCAAATACAAAAAAGGCTAGCTTTGTCAAACGCTTCAATTCAACACCATACCTAATGAAAATAGACACCGCAGTTATAAAACGCCCACTAAGGACTGACGTAAAAAAATACAATATATGGTGATATACTAGCGGACGCCATTTTGGCGCGAAGCGTCTTGATCGAATATTAATATTTGCTGCTTGACGAACGTTCGTTGGCACATATAGTGACGGCAAAGCGGGATAATTGAATATTTCATACACAGACTAGGACAACATCATTGTGTGGGATCTTGGAAACTACCGGACTTTCCAATATCCCAAGAAGATCCCAGGATTCGAAGACATAGACCACATGGTCTCGAAACACGAAACATCCGAATCCTTCAGTCGCACTCGTTCCCACATAACTAGGCACTGTGGAACGAAAACGAAACAGTGACGAGAGAAATTACAGAAAGAGTAAGAAGTAAGAGTTTACTTTCGTCTTCAACGCCGCTGAGCCCAAGGGGCCGTTCAAATATTACGTAAGCAGATTTATTACAATTATTTACCCCCCCCATCCCCCTTTTCAGCAAAAGTAAGCAAAGCTCTGACCCCTTCCCCCTATGCTTACGTAAACATTTTTCAATTATAAATGTATCTTTTTTTATTTAAGAGAACTTTGTAACTAAAATGTAAAGAGAAACTTTTTGGCGATTTCTAATAATTCTAGTACTCACAAGTACCTAAAATGATTTCGTCACTCACCTTGGAAAAAAAATGTAGTAGATTGGATTTATTCTTAGTCGCCGCTTGCAATTCTTCTTCAATTCTCTTAGATACAATAATATCTAGTTCCTTGTCGGACTTTGCTTGTAATTTATAATTTCGCCATACTTCGTTATCTAACTTTTGTACATTTTGTACTTTCGTACTTGTATGAGATTTTTTAAAACTTTCAAACAATTTTTGGTAGTATACTAACTTGGATTTGTCTATTTGAAACGACATCTTATTTAAACGTCAAACTTTGGCTAATGGAATCAATGGTAACACAAATGTTAACTTGCTTTGCTATGCTTACAATACGTCTACGCGCTATAGTATCCAAACAAAACAATACACTGACAGAGGAAATTTAGACAAGTGAATAGCGCGCGGTAATTCCCCTAATCGGTTCTAAAGCGAGTGCCTAAACGTATGCATTACTTGCGGGAATCCTCGAAAATGCGTTTCGTTTTCAAGCATAGATAATGTGAGGGTTGCCATTCGTGTAAAAAAGTAAATAACTACCGATGACGTAATCATCATCTAGACTCCCCTACCCCCCATGTCATCCAAAATAAGCAAAACAAAGACCCCTCCGCCCCCCAATAGTGCTTACGTAATACTTGAACGGCCCCCAATACGTAGGCCAAACAATCTAGAATAGAATAGAGTTGTGCTCGTACATACTGAAATCATGCTTAAAACATCAATGTTTTGCTTTGATCAAAGTATTTTTAACATTGGCTAAAAATGATGCCATTTTAGAGCAATATATTGACAATGTCGGTGACAGCGCGTTGCACCCGCTTTTATATTTTAGATCGGAACAGGAACTGTCATTGCACGGTTGTTAGTTCCAGACAAATAGAACAGTCGCGATTTAGTCATTCTTTTATTACTTTTGTGTAAGTGTCCGGCAAGCTTTAAGTATTGGAACCGCTCTAAAAACATCAGATATTAAAAAATCTTTTTTTAAGTATTTTTGTGATCGAAGTAAAAAAAACGTACACTCAATGTTGGTTTTTATCATTCGTTATTATCGAACACGCCAGTAACCGACAAGAAGAATTCATCCGGTTTCATAAGCATTGCGTTTGACAAGTCGGTAAGGAAGTTTTCCAACATAATGAACAGGCTACCTGCGGGTGAGAGTTTAATATTCTGTGGCTGGTTTCATAACCGGACCACAGGCATTCCAGTCTAGACATTCGATACGACTATCAACGAAACAGAATATTATTATTACTGCAGCGTGCTGTTCTAAATGTAATTTAACTCAGTAGATGTCTATATTGCAATAAAATATGATGACTTCCACAAATTCGTTCATAATGTGGATCTTTTTCGTGGTGAAGGCAATAAACCCAAGAACACTAGTTACAGAGTTGAGAGTGATGTGCGCTTCATGAAAAAATATTACAACAAAACTATGTTAACGCTACGTTAAAGTATGAAACTTTTTCACGAATTGTAAGTTTTACAGCTTTCAGAAGCTGGGCAACTAACGCCAAGTAAAATCAAAATAACAAGGGTTAAATTGAAATGCAATTCACTAAATATGATTTCATTCAGTCCGGCTATTTCGACCGGTAATTTCATTCGGAGCGGTTTCAATGCCTTTTTGAAAGCTATTTTTCCTGGAATTTCTAAAGAAAACTTTAAGATTTGATCAGAGCTTCGACTCACTGATTATTTGTAAGTAACTTGGAGGTTTTTCTGAACTGATCTTTGCTAGATTTTAAAACGATATTTTCCGTTGAAGTAAATGACATGTTTTTACACCACTTTTAAATCCAAAGCGTATCATATTTCGAGCCTAATGGAAAGAAGTTTGACCTATATTCTCAGGGACAGTCATTAATATTTTTTTTATTAAAGCGGTCTTCGTAATTTCTAGGTATTGTCGTCCAGACAGCTTTACGCAAATATATTATACATACATGTATGTATGTATGTGTATGACAATATAATATAATACAATAGCCGCCCACTCGTTTAGGTTATTGTCCGTATTTGCGTCTGCCGTATGATTTAATTAAACCATTTAAATACCTAGACTGGCTATTATAATTTTAAAACGAATTAAAGGGACCAACATAGAATAAATTATTCATTTCAGTTTCATTGAAACACACATTTTAATGTACATGTGTATTTCAAACCTGTAACCTCTACAAGTCCTTCCCTGAGCCAAAGAATCGATTAAACTGCTACTGGAAATCAAATCCACGCTGAGGTTTGGTAACACACATCTATCAAAGACCAAATTTAATTAAAAATAACAAGAAAAAACAACAATATACGTAACGTTTTAATTTACGAGATGTTTTCGTGTATCGTAAGATCATTAATCATGACGAAAAAGGTTCACCACGATGTTTTAGAGAGCAATTGAACGACGACAAAATACTACAGAGCTCAGAGCTCACCTATTCCCAATATTGACCACGTACGAGTATGAACCGGCAACGGAATTAATTTGAGGGAGACCAAACATAGGATCTCGCGTATGAAAGAGGGAAAAAGCGACCGGCTACATCTGACGCATCAGGCAAGGCTGTTTGTACTTTTTTCTCTTCCATAGACACACAATGGCATTGTAGTGTTAATACTCAGAAGGACGCAGCTACAAACTTAAGAGTTTTTTTATCATAATAGATTTACCTGACCATATTGGAACACCTCAGAAATACAAAGAATTATTTAAAAAAATATAAAGGAAAAATTATATTAGTCATTCTTAAAAGCAGATCATAGCCCTCCTTAGTCGAATAAAAAAATATGATTTAGCGCCGGATAAACGCGAAATTTAAATGATAAAGGAATCTAAAGCTAAATGATTGTGAAAAAAATCTTGATAAATGTTAATAAGGGCTGTGAAATAAACGAAAAATATGATAAAGCGAAATACTGTGAATCCAATAAAACGAAATACAAAAATCATAACCGGGAGGGTTATAAATAAGAGAACCCAAATGAGATTCAGTCGGACTCAAAATATCTTCAAACCACAAAAAGAAAAAGTCACCAAAACAAAACGACTTGGCGCATTCCTAATTTATTCTAGGTATCGTCTTCGCTTATGGATTTCAAATCATAATACGTGAGAAATAACGTTGAAAACGTGACGATTACAAAGCCGCACCCACTCGAGAACTTATGCAGAAACTTGAAATACCGTCCAATTTGACGGAGAAAAACTTGAAGGAAGAGTCAAAGAATATATTAGTAGTTCTAAACAAACTAAAAGGAGGAGTCGTTTCGGATGGGCAATTGAAGTTTAATTAAAGTGCTGTGCGCCTGTGCTCTGTCAAAGCAGGTCACACATACTTTGAGGTTACTATAGAGCTGGCATCCTACAAGCGTTATTGCGCTTGTAGGATGATTGCTCGGGGGAATGTTCGGCACCCAATAACAAGATAATATAGTTTTAAGCAACCATGACCACGGCGAGTACATGTACATGAGAAATAAGGAAATACCAGCAATAACTTCCAGTACATTCAGATACTTCGTAGAATTCCTGGATCTCATGTGCTCCAGTGTCGAACCCGTGAAGCGGCGGCTCAGCGGAGATTTATATTCTGCGTAGCGAAGTTGAGGTTCAATAGAAAATTCATAATACTTTTGTCTGTTTGTATATCCACTTAATAACTAACTTTGTATTTATTCTGTTGTATTGTGTCCTGTCCAGCTCACACTCTTTATGTATATACGCTATATCTACACGTGAAAACCTTTTGTTTGGCCTTCTATATTATGATGTCTTTCTATTATATGTGTAGGATTTCCTAAAAATAAATAAATACATTTTCAGAAGTTTAAGTTGCTTCGCGAAACTCCGGCTCGTGTTCGGAATCCATGCCGCCAATGACGACATCGTCAACATAATTATTTCGTACTGTTTTGTACAATTATTATTCTTTTATTTTGCGTATGACCATCGCAAAGTTCTGTTACGACTTCAAATTAAACCTAACTAACATCACATAATGTACATCAGCGGCGACATGAAAATTAGAAAGCACGTCCGAAAAGTGCGGGCTTTTTGGACGCTCGCAGCCAAGAACGGCAAAAACTTAATTAAGCAAGCCAAAGCGTAAAAGGAAACCAGGATTCAGGATGCAATGGCATAATTTAAATTCTTGACCGTACCGAAGGCAATTCCAACTTGCCGAGGCCCGATTAAAAAGTTCACAACCAATCTCTTATTTGTTTTCTTCGTTGTTTATTATTTTTTATAGCCTTTTCTCGTTTTCCGCGAGGGAATTTATCACCAAATGTGTACTAGTAGCCAAATGCCAATGTATTCGTGAAAAAGGAAACCTTTTCGACGACAAATAAGATTTATCACGCACACTTGTGCTGCATTTACAAGTGGGTAGCTGTCGCGTCGCGCACATTTATCAAAAAATCATTAGGTTGGAAGTCAAATAGACGGTAACTGTGCATTTTCGGTGGCATATGTCAAACATGCCATTACTCGGGAATTGAAAGCGACACTTGTACAGGCGTGTCATGTCAATGGATGGCTTTTAGATTAAAATGTTGCAAACAGTTTTTTGGGCTTGTTTTGTATTTGTATTTTCATCGCTCGATAGAGGCGCTGCTTTTGTATCATCAACTTTCAGTCAAAATCGAGTCCATCTTTACCGTAATATCAATAAATAAGCCAAAGCTCAACAAAAACGCCCTACGTCCTAAAATAAACCATTGGAAAAATTGTCCACGGAATCCTGCCATCTTTCTTCATTATCGAAACATTTACAATAAAAAGTGGATAGGAGCCGTAATGCGGTGGTCCACAGATGACACAAAGGGCGCGACAGAATCGCTCTATTCGATTGTGTCATTTTTACGACCCCCAAAACCTTCGACACTCAACCTTTGGGCATGGATGGGTCGTGTTATTTCGACCTCATCGGCGATTCTTGATAGGGCGTAAAAGTAGGGTAGAAGGATTTCCGACTGTCCAGCCAGATGCTACCACCTTACGCTATAAAATCATTCAGGGATACGTATAACATTCTGTTCGAGCCTTGATTCTTGTAGAACATTTCGTCCTCATCAATTATTCTGGCTTACTCTATGTCATGTCTCCCCTGCTATAATTAAATCGATTGTATTAATCGTTATTTAAGCTTATCTGTAACATTAATTGAGGATTATGTTATTAAATTAACTTTAGAGGATGCTTTGACGAAGGATGAGTTGATTTAGAGTTTGAACTACTTCTAAGTTAATTAATAATCAAGTTTATTTAACCAACCCACAAAACATCTTGGAAAGGACATTATCATGTCCCGTAAAACATGCGAGATGTACCTATACGAAACGTTGAGTCTTACAAACTTACGACACTCTGGTTAGTCTACTCACTAACTCAACTATTACTAATCTCTCAAAAGTTCGCACATTAATGATCGTTTCGTTGCGCCTACAACAGAAAAAATCTATGCCTTCAAATAATACACCCTCTTTCTGTGTCAGGAGTGGTTACGGTTGCCAAGCGATACAGTAGCAAACATAGAGTTGATAGATGACCTCAACCCACTTTCATAAAGGTCGTTGGACACAATGCTAGGTAGATTACCTAGGTAAAGAGTAACATACTTAGCTTTCGACAGTAGGTAGGTAGACTTCTAGTTTCGAAATCTCAAAGCAAGTTTTTTTAAAGCAGCGTATGTTGTGCGTCGCTTAATTTCGAATTATGCTACAATGAAGGTAAAAGTGCTTGATTTAAAGCGTTAGTTTGAGGAAACCTAATTATAAAAAATCAGTGACGTAAGATATTCCCCTTTATTTTGTTTGTAGTTGAACCAGTAACGACAACGATTTATCGATACGCAACTCGTGAGAACCAGCTAATTACAGACGTGGGCGGGCGGGCACCGTGTTGAGCGGACAATGCTACGATTATGTTGCAGTCAAAGCCTAAAGCTTAGTTAACCCTAGTATTAACGACGATATACCTAAATGGTTAAAGGATTGACCAAATATAGAAGGGCTCTTCTATATTTCTAACTTTACTATTTATTTGTGTACATCAGACAGAATAACACAATTTATAATGATATTGTGTGATTTGGCCATAATACTTGTATAACGATAAGCCAGTAAAATTATATCGGAAATATCTACACCTAATTATGCTAAACCGCTGAGCCGTTTGTGATGAATTTTTATATGGACATAATTTGAGGCCTGGAGAAGGACATACGCTATTTATCAAAATACAAACACGCGGGCGAAGCCGCGGGCCCAAGCTAGTTTATTATAAATCTGTCGCCTATACATACCTAAGCTTAGTGCAGACGAGCTGAGTGATCTAATTTCTGTGTTTGATTGGATAAAGATGCGTTAGCCTAGGCAATCCTAAGATTGACTTGGCTTCGGGCTTCGGCTAAAACTGATGCAACGTCACCGACTATGGACACTCCATAGGGACTATGTGCTAAGCTATGTCGGTACAAGGTACCACCAGCGAGCGGTAAGTAGGTCGTGCGACCCACGCTTCTTCAATCTCACAGCTGATCAATAGCCCGATGGGACAGGTAAGTATTGATAGCTGGGTCGTTTTACACGGCAGCTAGATAAGTGGTGTCGTATTTAATTCTTTAAAATGACACGAGTACAATTCAGAATCTTCTTATAAACTACGTGAAATTGATGGTGATTGATTGCAATCATGGAATACTTTAGGAATCATGCAACTAGCTCAACACGTGTTATCTCACCATTAGGCTTCTTTATATTTGTTTGCCATCAAACAAATATGAAGAGCGGCTTCTTAAATTATGTAAAAATTGATCTAGCTCGGCCCCGTTCTCGCATCGGTAGACTTTAAGCTATACTCATTATCGCCAACAGCACGTAGAAGGCTAGTGCTGGACGCAGCAATCCCACAGAGTCAAAGAGTCCTCCTTTGAGGCCTTCAAGCAACGACTTCCCGCTACCTAAACGACGCAACGTCATCGATCCATAGGGCCTTCCTACACTGGCATAAAACAAAAACTAAACTGCAACGAAGAAATATACAAGCGGTTCTCTTGAAAGCTATAAAAAGCAGACAACCGAACCGAAAAGTAATACCGGGTAAATCACGTAATCAGTGATTCTCCTTATTGTGCGCTGCGAAGGTTTATTGCGTGTTCAAGATACAATGAACGTCTCGAGATTAAGTACTGTTATGATAACACATAATACTATTTTATTAGGAATTATGATTGAAGGGTTCTATGAGATATGCCGATTTATTGCTCTTGAGAAAACATATAATATAAAAGGGTAAGATTGGAAGAGAGACGGATAGGTAGACGGAAAGGCATAGATGTATACAGTCCACAGCCTACACAGTATTCCCCAAAAAGTCGTTGGCTAGTAAAATTAACTTGTTTCTTAACTTGCCCTCTAAAGCACGGAAGCTAAATTCTAAATGCCACTACGGTCTCATTTTGTGATCAGGATCATCTATGGATCGTTTGGATCGTGTGGTGGAATCATTATCAAGCAAGTGCTTTATTGCATCAAGCTGTTCTTTTTTATTTATATTTTATTTTGTGTACAAATAAACACACATACAAAAGGCAGAACGACATGACATGTGCAAATGCACATCAAGCCTCTTTTACCCGTGGACACGTTATATGTGAAACTCAATGGGGCCACGGGTTTTAGCACGAGCTCGAATACTAATCTATCACAATGTTCGTACCATGCTTAATTCCTTGTCCAAAGTGACACAGCATTTGAAAACGGTCGCGAATCACCGTCATAAATAAAATACACAATCAAGCATTTCGTGGTAATTCTATGAACAATACAAATTATGGTACTACTGCAAATATATATTTTAGTTTATTCGCACTTGTTTTTATTATCACACTAATTTTGGAATTACTTAGAGTGACCATGCGTACCAACCAACACAATATTGTAACGATCAAACATTTTAGGAATTAAAATGTCTAAAGTGATCGCTAGTGTCAATATACAAACATGACCGGAAATGCTAAAAGTAACATTCAATCGATGATCGTTTTTACAGATTAAGACGCAAGAGGTGTGGGATCGATTCCTGCTGCGGAACAAATATTTGCATGGTTCTACAAAAAAAATCCTAGTCTGGGTGTTGGGGTACCGTGGTACTTCGTAGTTTCTGATATCCACGACACAAGGAATCTTGATCACGACTTTATAGGTAACAATATAACCTCTACATTTTTAGAATGTATCCATGTCACATAATACTCTTTTAGAACTTAATTCTATTAATTTTTTATAAAGATATGATTTTTTATGGAGTGACAGTGACATAAAAGACAAAGCATGTACTCGTAAACGTAATCGATATGCCAAAGAGCTGGCAAACTAATTCACAAGCGCATCAGTAAGAATAATAAATAGGTCGATGATGAATAAGCAAAACCAATTTACTCGTAATTCCGGGCAATGCTAATTTCAAAATAACAGCAAGAAACGATAAAACGGTGAGTCAAAACACCGAATCATCTCGAGACCTAGATCTCGCAACATCGGCCTTTCACCAGATTAAAGTACCTGGACGATGAGAGGTCAATGCACTCGCAGGAAACTGATAACATTTACTCCCTAGTTACCTACTACCTTCTTTCCTTTGTTTAATGGGTTTCTCGGTAAAAAAAAATGCACCGAATGCGCATCTGCACTCGTGTTTTTTTTAAATATTTTACCAAATTTTCCTCTCATTAGACTCAGGGTTTGCTCCGAATCTTCCTTATATTTGGTAATTTTACTTGTACTTTTCGAGGTTCCTACAAAAGTCATAAGAGTATGATGCGAGTTGAATCCACGGTTAACAACATACAATAATAGCAAAATATGCACAACTATGTCTTAACCGAAGCGGAATTGTTTTATTAATTCGACCGCGTCGTATGCTTCCTAAGGGTAACCCTTATAAACACTTTCGTGATGGAATTGTACGCTCTGTCATCATAAATATAACAATTTGCGGGTTCTTCAAACTGTTTTCAAAAGCAATCTGAAGATTTTGCTGTGATGAAACACAGTAAAATATAGAAGTGATCTGACTCGGAGGAATGCTTGAGGTAGATCGTGAGGTACCTTGATATGACAGTTGGATCGTTTCACACAGTCGAGGAAATCTGTCGTGGTACATTCGAGTTGTGGACATTTATTTTTTAGACTAACAATACCAAACCACAAAATTAAGGTTGAGACGAGTCGAGTAAATCTGGAATACGAGGATTAGTAACAATTTATATAAAAAAATACCAATAAGAGACGCCTAAGCCTTTGTCATAGTGCAAACGACAGACGGTTATAAATAAGAGATTTCGTATTCGTATAAAGCACTCCAGAAAATCGTGATGCATTTACAAACATTACACCACATTTTGCGAAGTCGGCTAGCATCCAATCTCGGTTAAGAGCTTACACAGGAACCTTTCAAATCTCCCTGCTTATCCCTATTTTTGTTACAACCTGTATTGAAAAACAGGTGCGCGTTTTTTATGTCGGTAGCATCTGCCTACTTGCTCCAATCTTGAATGACGCTACCCGGATGGCAGTTTTTTTTTCTTTCTAGGGTTCCATATCTTGAAAGAATAAGTTGAAACCGGTTAAAAGGTAAATATATAGTGTATAGGATGGATAGTATGATGACTTATGTAGGTACGTGCTTTGTTTCTTTGTCTGTCAAGCCAAGTCCTAAAATCTAATACAAAGTACCTACTAATAAGTACCTCTTAGGTTTAGGTATAGGTATTAGGTATCGCCTACCCCATGGATACCAATTTAAAAGTTGCGGGAAGTCTATGGATGCAGATGGCCCAAGATACACACACAATTTTACATAAAATCAGGTTTTCTATAAATAGAAAAATTTAATAAAATAAGGTAAAAGGGTACTATCCTTTATTTTTGCGTTTTAATTTGGTAGAATTTACATACTATATATTTTTTTTATTCTTTAACTTTGGCTTTAGGATTTCCATTATTTGTGAAAGTTTTTCTTCATTTTTAGTTTTAAGAATTTAGGTGTGTTGTAGTGAATTGCAGTGTTCTTCGTGAGCAGTGCCCGCGACCGCGTTCGACAGTAGGAATACCAGGAAATGCGACCACATAATCTACGAAAAAGAGCGGCAATTACCCGTATTTTTACCCTAAAATGATAGTGTAAGTACGGCTAGAACAACATCATGGAAAGAACCCACAGAGCACGAGACACGTGGCACGCGCTCTTCAAAAATTTTGGAAAGTGAGGCCAGGCTTGGTTGTGTTAATGTGTTTTAGTTTGTGGGCGTGCGGGGGCGACGTTTGCCAGATTGATGGCAGAACAAGCTTGTTTGTTTATTTATACAGTTGGAAATCGATTTCTGGGGGTTTCGACATTACCTTTATGTCGAATGGCCCGTTATACCTAACTAAGCGCGGGGATTAGAAGTGTAACCAGTGACAGCTTAAAAGCAACTATCGTCTATTTCTCTGAGCTTTTGGTACAAACACGCACATAAAGCCCACAAATTAGCTTATAATTGAACTTCCGTGCCCTTTAAAACTCGGATTCTGGGTTGAACAATAGAAGATTCATTATGTAGCTACGTATCGTAATCGGGTACGATATTCACGGAGCCAGGAGCCAGTATTCAGGGGCATAAGTATCGCGAGTAAAGCGATCAGCGAGTTTATATTCAGATAGGAAAACGAGCGAGCAAAGAGCGTCGCTCTTTCTGCTATATTGCGTACGTAGTGAGTAAGCGAAGATTTTGTAAATTAATACAAAACTGCCCTACGCTGACTATGTCTATATCCTAGGAACATAGCGTTATTTATTCAGCAGCACATTGTGTGTATGTGTGGAGTCCCGTCTAGCATTGTAAATGAATGTAATGAATGTTAAATGAGTATGTCCGAGATGCATTGGGTCAAGGCATTGCATGAAAATTTGTGTGGGGTTCTATCTTGTAAGGGCTGCGTGACGAAACCAGGTAGTGATTGGAATTTGTGACAGGTTTCTTCAGTGTTCTGAATTAATATAGTCCTGCCTGACACCACCCACACTAGGATTTCTGTGTAGTGGGCACCACCCAGCCCCGGGGACTAATATTTATTGTCATGCTAACATGAAGTTCCCGCAGCGAGAATCGAACTCACACCTGCACAGCATACTACTGGTTACGACTTATACTACTAGTGATACTACTGGAGCTTGCGGAATCTTCTAGGCAAAAAACTAATGAAAAAAGAATTTAAAAAAACAGTAGAATGGAGCTTCTTCTCACAGCATTTCTCAGGAATGCTTTAAAACAGTTTAATACTTCTATGTGAATTGAATGACAGTGTTGTGTGAATTTATTGTTTAAACACGAAAATGCACTGCACACATAAGTGTTTTTCCCTGGCCGATAACGATATGTATTCCGAATACCTATGACCATCACGTTATTGAATAATATAACGTACATGATATCGTCGCCGAAGGGTCGACAATCGACAATCGTCAGCGCCCTATAGTATCGGCACGATAAAATCAAGGATGTGTGACGTGACACATCTTTAACACAAGTTTCTGGTTTGAAGGGTACGGGTGCCAGTGAAATTACAGGCAAATGACACTTTTCACCATTATGTCTCAGGGTCGGCAATGCGCGAGTGATTATCTTTTAGTGGCTTTGTTATCACTGCGGCCGTTAGGCCTTTTGTGATCGCGAGTGATACCTCCGGTGTTGGTTATTGAAACCACTTTCCAACAGGAGGGAGCACCCATGCTTGTTCGCCACTGTAGTTTGTCCCAAACCAATTATAGTTCATTTTATACAGCATATATTTATCAGAATCTGCAATTTGAAATTAAAATGATTAGTTTAATTCTGCCATCAGAAGATATACTGTGACTCAGCTGCTAGGATTTTTAACAGATTCACTATATTTTTTGTGCAACATTTATCATAGAATCGTAATTTTCAATTTGGTTTGGTATCATTTAATGGTCAATGAAACATCAGCAGGAGAATAGTAAAGTATGTGGATATTATGACTATACATCATAATATCCTGAAACATTTAGCATGTATTTTTTGATGAGTTTTGGTGAATGTACAAGTTATTACTTCTGTACTTGTGACCAAGACATTATAGAGGTTATAGAGGGGTAAAGGCTTGTCAGAAGCCAAAGTTACCTTAACATTGAAAGTCACTACAAATTATAATGCTACAAAAATGTTGTTAACATTCAGATGACAATGTTATGGTGAAATTGAACCTAACTTTAAACAGTTAGTTGGTAGTTGAACTTAGGAGACAATTAATGTTTTGATACCATGGCAAAAGATTTACAAATACATGGAAGGAAATCCATTATCTTCATTGAGACTTCAGTGGGAAAAATATTTTTTTTTTGTAACTATTAGTTCTGCCTAATTAAGTATACATTTCAATCATAGTTTCTTTTACAAATGTACATATTATTATGCAGCTCGGACAATCTTTGTTAATCATTATTTTCATGGATGATATAATATCATAGTCATTTGTTATCCATTCAATCATTCAGACAATAAGTACCTCTAAGATATTGTAAGTTACTTTATTTCCGAAGTTAAACTGAGATTGCAGGTGCAAGTTGCATGTACCAATTTATATGATGTGATTTCAAGTCAAGACACCTAACCATAAAACCTTTACATCATACCTCTCCTATTAAAAGAGCCATACCTTCTCATACATAGACATTTCATTCACATGGTAGATTCTACAATCCAATCCACTTAGCAGACACCTATAAAAGGGACAGTTTAGTTAACAAGTTCATTATAACAACAGGCTCTTACAGCATAAGTAGCTGATGTAATCATTATAATAGAACAATGATTATTTTAAGCAGGATGAATCAACTGCAAAAACAGCGGCGCTCTTGGAACACACAGAATAATACAACAGTAATAGCAGCAGGCTGTATGAGCGCGCTATGCACGAGACGAGAAGCGGTCAAGCCGGTCCCGACACCTACGCGCCTTGGGCATCCACTAGGGCCGCATAAATTAACGTACGAGAAAACTTCGAAAGTTGACCGAAACCTTTGAAAGAAAAATATTTTTGTGAACAAAAAAAACATAATACTTTATCTGCCCACTTTTACTAACAACAGAGACTCTGTTAGAGTTGCTGATTATATTTCTACAAGTTATAAGTGTTTAGAACACATTTCTAATTAATAGAAGACGAAAAATAGCGAAATAAATAAGTGAGAAAACTTACCTTCATTGTCGTTGTTTGCCTTAGAGCTGTACACCGAAGCCACCAAAACTCCGAGGCACAGAACGTTCAGGAATCTCACAATCATTTTAAAAGACTTTAATTTAACACTGGTTTCACAATTGTATTGAAAATAACAATTCTAAACACTCGACATGCTCAAAACGATGACACTCGCGCTGCGAGTAGCGATCGGCAATTCGCAAATGGCGGCGCGGCGGGCGTATGACGGATTTGTTCATCGATTGCAAAGTAGAGCCGCGTTTGTTTACGGAGTATGTTTCTCATAATAAAAAGCTTGCCATAGTAATAAACGGATAGAGCTGTCAGAAACTGAAAGAATACCGAATAAGAGCGGGCTTAAACATGCCGTATGTTTTATTTTTCTCTCGTTCTGTTCGATCAGCCGACGCGACGCGAAAAGGGATGTGACCGACCGACCGATGTGACTGGTAACCAACATTGGCGAGACGACACACTCAAGCAAGTAGCTTTCTTAACGGCTCACTCAAAGGATAGGGACGAAACGGAATGGTAAAACGGCAGTTGGTTGACACCGGTCGGATGATCTACTTATTTTTTGTGCAATTAGATATTGTGTTTTATGTAATTCAATGGAGTAAACGAATTTCATCAATTAATTTAGTAAGACGAATCTATTTACGAATTGTATGTAGATGGATCACAAGACGAATCCGTCTACGGTTTGGACACGTAATCAGACGATGAAAATGTAGTAGAATCGGAGGACAAATTTGACTATGAATGGACTACGAGTTCAATTATGAATCATAATTATGATGAATCGAACATTGACATTTTATCTACACTGCACCAAAATGTAAATACTGACTTTTATGTTGATGATATAAATTATCATTAAATATTTATTAAACTTCTAAATAAATACATTAATGACAAGGACCTTGACAAGGATAATTGAATTTTTACCAATAAAATTACTTCAATTATTCATTAATTTAATAAACCTACTAACCCAATTGTATGTTATTTTATTATATGTTGGTAGGTAGATACTTAAAATTTGTACGCTACCATTGTGTTGTGGCAGAATATAGAGGAGCTAAACTAATCTTACACCAAACTATGTATGTATTTACAAAATAAATACGACTTCATTTGAGATTTCTTGATTCTATTAGCAATAAATGTATTGATTGAGTATAAGAACAAATTGACATATGAGCGTATACGAACTTAACTTTTTTAAGTCGGGCGGCGTAGCCGGAATTGTGAGGCACCGGTTTTTCCACAGCAGCCAACACATTTCTGACGTCTTCGTAAACGCTCTTCAACCAAACGCGCACATACATTTTTCTGTTCTAGCAACATCGTAGTTTCGAAAGTTCAATTTCGCATGGCGGACGTGCAAGTGGAGTGTGTGTGTTATTTGTTGGTGATAATTTCATTTTATTACTCGTTGTGATTCCTTATGGAAAGACTAATTCTGATGCTATTATTTCTTTGTGGCCGTGCTTTATTCATTCCATAACATCAGATGATGTTAGTGTGTTATTTATAGTTGCATTTGTGAGAACTGCATAGTGTTTCGTTACAATGGGAAAATGTGATGAAACGAATGTGGAAGTTAATATGGGGGACTCCGCGTCCCCCATGAAGCCCGACAACTTCACCTTCACGCCGCCCCCGGAGGCCCCGGTCTTCGAGCCTACGGCGGAAGAGTTCCTGGACCCTTTGGCGTACATCAGCAAAATACGTCCTATCGCCGAGAAATCCGGGATCTGCAAGATAAAACCACCAGCGGTAAGTGCATTTCTTTGTTCCAACAACTCGTGCTTACCTATAAGCCTCGTTATCTTCATATTTAATGTGGTAAATAGTCGATTTATAGTGTATTTCTAACCCTAAAACACACGCGAATTACGTGTGATGCAACCATACCAGCTCGCCTTATTCAGTAGTGTGTTATCAGAGTTACGTTTTTGTATTTTGAGATTTGGTATTACGTGTCAAAGTGCCATAAAAAAGCCTTGTGTGGTTTGTAATATCCTCTGTTTTATCGAAAATGCAGTTGCATATTGTGTACAAAATTGGTTGCCATTTTGTGTCGTGCCCTCCTGCCTACGATAGTTTAGATAAAAAAAGAATCACTGCTACTTTTTGTCGTGTCTAGCTGTAATGAGGCAGTTTTATCACGGATTTCTTGCTAAAACATCAAATTGAGCCCTAAAAACTGATAAGTGACTACATTTTCATGTAGGTGTGTGAAATTTTTGGACTTATCACACAATGGTTTACAATAATTATTCAAGACCTAGTTACTTATACATGCATGTGTGCCTTGGAAACTGTTAAAAAATGTTTTCATCAAAATAACAAAACAAAACATTTGAAGTATTTTTTTTTTACAATGTTCAATTGCTTTAATTGCTTTGGAAAAAATGCAATAATTCTTATTTCCAATCTGTATAAAGTTCAGGAAAATGTGAATTAAAAATCTCTTGGTTTTGATGTGGTTGGTTAAAATGATGGGCCCAGCCTAACAATAATAATGACTTTGATGAATAGAAACACAATGTATAGATAAACAAGAATAATGAATTTGTTCAAGGGGAAAAATAAATAGATTTTCTTACTTTATACATAGTGCTTATCTCATAGATCAGGTTTAACATTGTTAAGACTGGGTTACGTTGATAACTTCAGGACTAGTAGCTTCTAAACAAAGAAAGTTCTATCCATGCCTGGACCAGGATTGTATAGATAATAATCACAATGGTACAACATAAATATTTTTTATTTTATTTATTGATTAAATACTGAAATACTGACAAATCAATGTTAAATTACAGGCGTTTGGTAAAGACAACAGTAGCTGGTTTGGTACCTTCAAGAGGGTTTCACTTTTACTACTTAATACTACATACTATTTAACTATCCATTAATGATTTGTTTATTAATATAGCTAATAAATAAAACAATTATATTATACTACTTAGGGGCCATCCATAAATTACCTCACACATTAAGGGGGCTCTCCCCCTTAATGTGAGGTAATTCAACTGGAAGTTCAACAAAGTGTGACATCATCTTGACCATACAGATGTGATAAGGACGGGGAGGAAGGCTTCAAGAATCATGAAATTAATGTGACATAATTTATGGATCGCCTCTTATGATGTAGAATTTGGTGTTTCTCTGTGACCCTAAACCACAAGCTCTGAGACTAGTGTAAGGAATAGCACTTCTTTAGGTACACAGATTATTATGAAATTATTACTAAGTATGTTAACACATGCTCAAAACGGTGAAGGAAAACATAGTGAGGAAACCAATATGGCCTAGAACCAAAAATTCACAGGTAAGTGCCAACAGTTAGTGTTCCAATAAGTGGTGATCCCAAGTGGGCTGCTCACTACTTGTAAAGTACAAGCATGTGTCAAAAGTAATGTTTGGATGTGCCTCTGACTAACCGGTACTTGGTATCTACTCATTGAGTATGTATCTGAGGATGTCCATCATGGGGAATACAGATATTGATCAGTAGGTATTTTCTAGATTACTAAGACTTTAATTATAGATATTCAAATTTTTTTTACAGTTCATTTGTAGACATACTCATGTCTACAAATGAACATTATTTTACGTGTACTACATGCATAGTTAGGGCCCACAAGATGATTAGTAGTAAGATGCATTGCTGATTTGCTACCTACCTGCAAAGACAATGTTGAAAAGTATCATGTGGCCATAATTTTAGTCAGCCTCAGTCATGCTGTTTATTATTGTCATTGAACATGAAGAAAGTAACATCAGCTGACCTTAAAATGAATGCAGGGTCATGTCTGCCGCACATGTCTGGCTGTGCATAAGGGAGTTGAAAATGTAATAGGTTAGATAGCAATGATAATATGTTACAATCTAAAGTTTTTTTATCAAAAATTATGAATTTTATAAAAAAATCAGATGCTGAGACTAATGACTAAACAGCTGGCGCTTACAAGATCTTTAATCATTGGTCTCTTTAGCATTCCTGTTCAATGAGTTAATGTCATCAGCTTTTTGGATACCCTGTCTGCAGTGCACTATATACAGGATATCAGTGCAGATCTTGGCTCCCTCATCCTTCTTGGTTTACATAGAATTAGAATCATACTAACAGCCTAATGACATTGTTACAGCATTGGCAGCCACCGTTCGCTGTAGATGTGGACAGACTCCGGTTCACTCCTAGGATTCAGCGGCTCAATGAATTGGAGGTGAGTTTTTTTCACACCCAACAGGCACATACATAATCATGACTCTACACTAGGTTTTCCTGTGTTGTGGATATCAGGAACTATGAGTACCATGTTATCACAATACCCAGACCAGGAACAAATATCTGCAGAACATCCAAATATTTTTTCCGCAGCCATTGGGGTTGCCCTAGTATTCTTTGGGTATCAACTATAAGAATCTAACCTTCTTGTGTCATTCACTGGTGTGACTCTTCATTTTCTCGTTATGAGGCTAATAGAATAATAATATTTCATTTATTTGCCTGAATGCGGTATTATACAAAGTTATTTATAATAATTGATGGAGCTCACATTCAACAATATCTGGGATGCAAATTTAGTTACATGTCTAATCTAATTTAAGGTTAACATACATAATAAAAAAAAATATATATAACTACAACTTATCCTCATAACATTTCAACGAATTATCAATACAAATGTCAAGCAAAAAAAAAAAATACAATTACAAAATAAAAATGTCAGAAAAAAAAAAATTCAATTATCAAGAAATTCTTTCACATCATAAAATGCATTATTAAGTTGAGTTAGAGTTGGGTAAATTATTGAAATTTCCATCCTACAAATGTAATAATCCCCAATAATCCCATAATAATTCAAAGGAAAAGCTTATTTGAGATGTCATACAATATTGTAACTGGTGGCTTTTAGGGCTTCATAGTCTACAATTAATTCTTATAGTTTTGCCATGTCTGTCTGTCTGTCTGTCTGTCCGCGGTTTAGCTATATAATTTGACCTGATCGATACTGCTTTGATATTTATGGAACGCAGTCACAGCTACCCTTTTCAACCTACTCCATTTATTTATGCAAGCAGGTTGACCTATTTAAGTTTCCTAGAATATCTGAGCTGAGCTTTGGGGTCGCCATATTTTCGAACTAAGTATCGATTGGCAGCCTAGCCTATTCATATTCATTACTGGAACTCTAATTCCGTATTTTGCCTGGACGTTCATAAGTAACACTTGCGCAAAGTCAAAGTCAAAAGGTTTTTATTGATTGAAATCCTAAGGATCATATAGAAGCGTCAGATTAAAAACTACGTGAGTTTAAAATGTGAATAAAAGAAGGTCAAAGGTGGTATTAGTAATAGAATCACTTACTAATCCCCTTTTTACGGAGGAAAACAATATTTGCGTGAAATAATATGTGTCCTGTCTTTAAAATCGAATTGAATAAATATAGTGGACTCCATTTGAATGCTTCCGTTGGTATACCGTGATCTCCTGGACTTTTATTGTATGTCATTGATTTTAAAACCTCGTAACGAATGACATTTCATCGGGTCGCCTGTACTCTAGAAGTTTGTGCAAATTTGTATGACTTTATCGCGGTTAAGAGGTTTTTTCATCTTGAAGATTATTAATCCATTTTGTACTTCTTTGTCGATTGTTCTGTTTTCGATAGGGTTAGTTTCCAGTTCCGCCCTTTTTGCTGTAAGTGTTTTTGATTTATTTGATAAACTAGTTTTAGTTTTATACGATTTCTTTATTTGCTTGTTACTATTTTGGATCCCTTTACTATACTGATGTCGTAAGTTAAAGCGAAATCTATCTCGTTTCTTGCGGTTTGGTAATACCCAGGTTTCTTGGCAAAATAACTGTAAGCGACTCTCAAACTCTGTCCAAAAGCTAGGGAGTCTAAAATCCAGCTCATTGCGATTTCCCAAGCCAAATTGATCGGCTATAGCGTCACTATCGGAGTCTTGCCTGGTTCCAAGTTTCGCATTAAAGTCACCGGCGAGGACGTCGTTCCAAGTGCCTAGGTTTTCGTCGCAGGCTGTGTTGAGAAGTTCATACATAAGTTTTATTTCGTCATCCGTATGTGTCGATGTAGGCGCGTAAACTTGGATAATCGTTAACGTGTGAATTGAAGTTTAAGCGCGGCAATGCGCTCGGAGTACCCTATGAATTATATAATGTTACACTTCTTAGCCACCAATAATAATAATATAGTAATAATCATTCTAATTTATTTAATCGTAATTATCATTAGATCATTTTCTTAGTAACAATTATCTTACGTATTAAATTGACATGTTAGTCAACAGCTTATGAGGACATCTAAGGAGTGGAATGCCCTTTCTGCGTCTGTATTTCCTACAAAATATATCTTGGTTATCTTAAAATAAAGAGTTAATAAATATCTACTGGGTGAATAGATTACAACTGTGGTTACCACCAGGCGTGGTGTAACCAAATGCAAACCTACACCTCACACACACACACACACATTTTAACAAAATTAGCACTGCAATATTTTTAACAACCTATCCAACGACACCCCACTAGTAATAAGAGTCTGAGCTAAGCCGCAATCAGACAGATAGAAGGACGGACATGGCGAAACTATACTTTGTTGACTACGGAATCCTATTAATCATGTTACATGTCCATATCGCACAAGTTGGGAAAAATAATTTACTGCGTTTAAAATACGTATATTGTCAGTTACGCTTTTTATTATTCAGTATTTTTAAAGGAATTATGTAATTATGTAAATAATTAAAAACTAATATAGAAACTAATAATCAGGTTTAGAATCTTCTTCCATGGAAGGAACTGCATTAAAAAACGTGGTATATGAGACGGTCTAGACTCTAGACCGTCTAGAACAGCATACTTTTTTTTTGTAAACTTTGTTTTTTGCACAATCCCCCCTCTGTCGGCAAAGTTAGTATCCCACGCTAATATCAATCTAAGTGAAATGTCCTGGGTTCATGAAGCTTGCACGCCCACTCTATCAGCGTGCCTGCGGGGTATTACAGTTTTATTTATAGCTTTTTAGTGAAAGCTTCTCTTAATGTTACATCACTGTTCTTTTTCCAAGCGTTTATAAAATTAATTTGTTGAAAAATTTGAGCTTGGGTCCAAATTGTTAATACAAGACGCCACGTAATGCCCAGGTTAATAGACAACCGGGATGCATTCGGACCAACACTTCACTAAGCGCTTGGTATCGTTTCCGAATCACTTAGATTAATTTCGCATTCCAAGCTTGAACTGAACTGCTCTATCGGCCGCGCGTTGCGTTTTTAGTATACCGCGTAACGCTACCTAGGTCCCATGAGAGTGCAACAGTCGATTGCTTCATTTCTCTACTAGGTGGCGCCACCATACACTAACTTAGCCAGACACGCGCGTAACATTATTTAACATACTTTTGTCCCACATAGGGAACCGAACCTGTCTCGGCCGGACACTCGCTGCCGCGCCACAGAGATCGTCAAAAGTTACATTTCCATTTTGTTGCAGGCCATAACTCGAGTGAAGCTGAACTTCCTCGACCAGATCATCAAGTTTTGGGAACTCCAGGGCTCCGTGCTGAAGATACCGACGGTGGAGCGGAAGCCGCTAGATCTCTATGCGCTGCATAAGATTGTCAAAGAAGCAGGTCGGTACATCGTTTCAAAAAGTATTCTAAATTATTAGTGTGGTATTCTTCAATTAATTTTAATCTCTCACTTATCCATACAAGAAGCGATTCACACGTTTTAAATGTTTTCCATCACAAGCTGCACTTCTCTCGGTATCTTATTATCATCATCATCAACAACAACACAGCCTGTAGAAAGTCCTCCGAAACGGCTTATACCATTGAAATGTGGTTTTAGGCATACAATTCAAGGATGTTTCTTAGAAAGCTTTTATCGTTACCAGTCTTCCTTAGTGAATAACTAGGGGTTAGTCACAACTACGCTGCATTTTAATTTTTGTTAAAATTTACTTGTTGTTGTAAAACTTAGATGGTAGAAAATTTTCTGAGTTTAATTTTCCACCAGGTGGCTTCGAACTGTGCTCTGCTGAGCGGAAATGGTCGAAAATAGCGCGGCGCATGGGCCACCCCCAGGGTAAGGGCATTGGTTCCATCCTGAAGAACCACTATGAAAGGATCCTGTATCCTTACGACGTTTTCAAGAGCAATGGAGCTGTTGGAGATAATAAGGAGACGGTAAGTTCTATTTGAAATTAAATAAAAAACATTTAATATTAGAGTTAATTTTATGCAGGAATATAATCGGTGGTACAGTTAAGAAGCAAAACCAACAATTATGGTATTTAGAATAGCCTACTTATAAGTAAAAATTAGACAGATATGCTCCACACAGATGCACATGCTGCTGATCCATCTTTCACCACCAGGACAAATTTTAGCAAGAACTCTTTGACCAGGATTTAGGTGTTGTGTTACCGCGCATAGCTTTCACATTGCGGCCAATTGTGCAGTAATATCGTAGAATTGAATGAAAATAATATTTAAAATTATTCAAGAGTTCATTAAAGTTTACTTTTATCGTACAAAGGAATCATTTGAGGGATCATACCCAGAGTTGATCAACTAGTCATGGCATGCTTACTCAGAGCGACCATCCGAAAAGTAGAGTGATCCATTTTCGGTTTTGTGGGGTAGCATCGACAACCCCGCTATCCTGCCGCCCTGTCTGAGTGTAGGCTCTACGTGCCCTCCCGGTACGTCCCCTACACCCTACACCCTACACCCTACACCCTACACCCTACACCCTACACCCTACACCCTACACCCTACACCCTACACCCTACACCCTACACCCTACACCCTACACCCTACACCCTACACCCTACACCCTACACCCTACACCCTACACCCTACTCCCTACTCCCTACCTACAAGAACTCACTTGCACTACTCAACTTACTCTCACGAACCAAATGTAGATGCCTTTCTTATTATATATTTGTTTATTTTTGAATGAGTTTTTTAAGTATAACGTAAATTGTATCTCTAGTCCTCAAAAAGTTTTGGCTCTAAGCTGTAAGATTGTGAGAGAGTTAAATGAGTGAATGAATGAGTAAGTGCGAGTGTAGCACTCTAAGCGATGAATCTGAATCTGAATGTAATTCTAAGTGATGTGTTCTCCGTAGAAGATAGAGGTGAAGCGCGAGAAGACGCCGGAGAAGCCGCGCTCCGCGTCGAAGTGCCGCGCCGCGAGCCCCCCTCCCGCGCCCGCCGCGCCCCCCGCCGCCGCCCCCTCCCCCGCGCGCCGCTACAAGGGCGAGCCGGAGCCCGCCGCAGAGGGCAGTCACACGGAGGGGGCGCTGCCGCCCAACAACGACAAGGGACTGAAGACACCCATCAAAGAGGAGCCTCCTGAAACCAACCGACGCAGTGAGTACAAAAATAACTTCTGTTTCTCCTAGCCGTCATACATAAGAGGGAGAAAACCCCGCTTCAAAATCAATGTAATAAGAGTCCTTGAGAGCAGGCAATGCAACAGCAATGCTCCAGGTTTTGTAGATGTGAATAGGCGACGGTAACCGCATATATGAATGTTTGGCTCGTCATAACAACAAAATATATACATCAAATGTCAATAAATCGTGGCGGTGTGGTCAAGGTCCTAGTGTGGATTCGAGTTTCCTGTATCGAGCGTGTACCACAACACTCAGACCCGAAACCAATAACCGCAGGGAATCGAATCCGCACATCTCGTGTCTCAGCCGGCTATAAGATCGCCGCACACCCGAGGGGGTCTATTTTTTTTTTGTTTTTCTCGTCCTCGTCACTCTTAAACAGAGTGTTCTCGTCTGTCTTACAGGTGCAAATGGCTAGCTCTGCGGCTCGCAGCTTAACCGATACATTTAAATTAGATGGTTGTGCGACCAATGCGCTGACGCCTCGCGACTCCCGCCCTTCTAGCGAAGCGACAGAATCTGCCGTCTATTTTAAAGTCAAAATTCATTTATTCATTAAAATCACAAGGATCACTCTGAAACGTCAGCTATATTACAGAATCTAGAATGTAGATGTTCTTTAGAGATGCCTAGGGGCCTAGCGACATAGCTATGCGGCCACGAAATGGCAATTAGCAGATCACGCGATTGTTTTAATGTAATGTGGTACCAGGGTACTCGTAGTTACTGATACCCACGACAGGGGATCGTAGTGTGGTGTCAGGACTATGTATGTGTCTGTTGGGTGTTTTATTGATTGATTCGTTTGTTTGCAGGTCCCCGCGAGAACAAGTGGATGGCCGGCACGGGCAGCTGCGGGTCGCGAGGACGCGTGACGCGGTCCACGCGGCTGCGGGAGCACCGCATGTCCAACATGACGGTGTCGGTGACCCCCGCGCCCCCGCCGGGGGGACTGCCCGGGGGGCTGCCGGGGGGACTGCCGGGCCCCGTGGGATTACCACTCACGCCCAACGACCCGGTAACTGCACCACATGATGCTATGATTGAATTTTATGTCCGTACCCACTCATATTGTAAAACGAAAATTTTCATGTACCGACTTGTCATGTAGTTCCCATAACACAAGCTCTGCTTACTCTGGTTCTAAGATGATGCTTCGTGAAAATGTCCATAAATATTTATTTATTTACGTTTCGACTACTTTCGAGAGTCTTCATCAGGGTGAGATAGTATGGAGCGTGAAAATTTCCTTTTTACAATATGAATGTTCAATTTCATGATAGTTTTTCGGTTCGTACCACTGTTAGTATACCTGAGTTAAAATATATTATAACTCTTAATTTAGTCTCTGTCCACAGCTTCGCTCGACCTTTGTAATTCTAGGTCAAATCGGTCCAGCTGGACGGAGATTATTGGCGGCAAACAGAGACTTTACTAAACTTCATTTATAATTTAAATTGTAGCATGCACAACAACAAATTAAGAGAACATCTCAAACTGATACAAAAAAATAAACTTTAATCAATTAAACCAATAGACCAGCTGTAATCAATTACAGAAAACACTTCTTGCCATAACTATGTAACTAATTAACTAAAACTGTAATCAGTGAACCCTATCAAAAACAGACTGATAAACATTAATTTAATGTATTTCCTGAAGTGGATTTCCATCATCAACATACCAATTGCAAAAATCCGCACTACAATCCGATAACCCGTTTCGGAGATACATACTCGTACATAGTAACCGACAAACAAACATAAAATGATCATTAATTGAATAGTTAGTGTAGTTTGGTCATAGGTTATGGGTCCAGGGTTGGCAGTGCGGTTTGTAACTGTGATGTTGTGAACAGCTGGCGAAGTACATGTGCCACGTGTGCGGGAGAGGCGACGTGGAGGAGCAGATGCTGCTCTGCGACGGCTGCGACGACTCCTACCACACCTTCTGCCTGCTGCCGCCGCTCGCAGACGTGCCCAAGGGGGACTGGCGGTGCCCCGTCTGTCTCGCTGAAGAGGTAACCAACAAACAAACAAACATACTTACATGCCGTGAAGGATCTCGATCGACGCAGGAGGTGCGGCCTCGATTTACGCTGCAGGGCTGATGTTTGCATGTTTTGCAGATAATTTTTCTTGGTCTGATACCCACGACACAGGGAATCCTAGTTTGAGATGAGGACTATGTGACATGACTGTTAGGTGTTAAAAAACGAATGAAACTCCTGCCATCCCCTAGAACCTTATTATAAAGCCCTATTCGCAGTGATGTCGGAAACATCTTGTCGTTGGTAACCCCAGTCAGAAAGACATTCGCAAACGAATTATACATAGTTTTGTCTGCATTCCCTGTATAACGAGCTGTGCAATACAGCGCTTCTTTGACGCAAATCGAAGTGAACGTGTAAGTAGTTTGACAAGCGTGAGCGGAGCCCCCCTCTCACATTCGTCATCCTTGGGCCCGTTTAAACTGATGCGGTGGCGATCAGAGGAAACTGGCTGTCAAGTGGATCTCAAAGTTCGCGTGAATGTATTGATCGCTACCGCCACCGCGTCAGTTTGACCAGGCCCATATGAAATCAGATTTGTTATGTTACAATGTATATAAGTAGTATAACAGTTGTGTAGTTCCAATAACACAAGCTCTGCTTAGTTTGGGTTTTGATTATTGATGGTTGAATACGTGTAATGTATCGCAGGTGTCAAAACCAGCCGAGGCGTTTGGTTTCGAGCAAGCCTCCCGGGAGTACACGCTGCAGCAGTTCGGAGAGATGGCAGATCAGTTCAAATCGGACTACTTCAACATGCCAGTGCATGTAAGTGACCGACCTTTCCATAGCGACGCTCCATCATCGTGAAGAAGCGTGAAGAAGCTTAATTACTTTATATGAGAATTGATGTTATTGACTATAATTTGAAATATTTAATGGATGTATTTAACTTTTTATTACTTTTTTATGAGATGCCTACTTTCAGAGTATAATGTTATTTATATGTTCAGATCAGGATAATTTGGCTTGTTACTTATTTGTTATCAATAAATGAAATATAAAATATAATGAGCAAAAAAATTAGAAATGATGTTTGAATTTGGTAGATGGTGCCAACGTCCACTGTGGAGAAGGAGTTCTGGCGCATCGTGTCCTCCATAGACGAGGACGTCACTGTGGAGTACGGAGCTGACTTACATTCCATGGACCATGGATCCGGTGAGACAGTATACACTTTCCTACTAATATTATAATGCAAATGGATGGTTCTTGCTTAATATCTAAGTAAAGAAAATAAAACACGACGAATCTTGTCTGTATTGTATTTTGGTACAAATAAAGATATTCCATCTGTATCGGTTCAGGGTTCCCGACGAAGGCGAGCGCGCAGCTGTACCCCGGCGAGCAGCAGTACGCAGACTCCAGCTGGAACCTGAACAACCTGCCCGTGCTGGAGGGATCCGTGCTCGGACACATCAACGCTGATATATCCGGCATGAAGGTATGCTGTGGAGAACAGAGAGTGGGTCTCCACCATTTGCATAGGGAAAGATCTTCAAGGAGTTCATTGCTCTTCGCTCTGCGGTTGATGCGATGTTACATAGCTTAATCATGTGGCGAGAGATGTTGCTTTATACACCAGCCCGTTTAGCATGAGCATCCACGCACTATGGTAAGAGCCTTGACTGGACACTGTCGCCTCAACAAGCACATGTTCAAACTAAGGCTGAGTGACACGCAAACCTGCAGACTCTGTAATGAGGCAGACGAATCGCCCCTTCATCTGTTAGGAGAGTGTGGACCACTGATACATAAGCGTAGCCTTCATCTGGGAAAACACATTCTTAGCCCAGATGAACTAAAACTCATAACACCCAAAAAGATCCTGCAGTTTCTAACAGCGGCAGGGCTGAGAGGTGAATTATGAACGCCCCAGTGGGGAAAATAAACAAGTGGCGATCACAATAGGCCTAACGGCCGCAGTGATACCAAAGCCACTAAAAACCAATAAAAAAAAAAAAAAAAATGAGCATCCAAGACAACGTTTTGTCTACGAAAGAGAAGACAAAATCTATTTCTTGACAGAATGTCAAACAAAAGAGAGGGACGAAATATTTTTTTGTCTTTTAGGCGGCAGACAAAACCTTTGTCTTGGGTCTTCATGCTAAGTAGGCAGTACATACTTTTTAATAGGGAAAGAAAAAAACACAATTACATAAAACCAATAACAAATGAAGTGCCTAAAAAATGACCTGACATGCTATGTTAAAAAAAAATGTTCTGTGGGATCATGCCAGATGAGGTGACCTCAAACCCGGTGTGTTTCAGATCCCGTGGCTGTACGTGGGCATGTGTTTCGCCACCTTCTGCTGGCACAACGAAGACCACTGGAGCTACTCCATTAACTACCTCCACTGGGGGGAACCTAAAACTTGGTGAGTTATCATAAAACCACTGAAAAACGACGGACCTTGCATCTGAAAATTGTGGTGATGGATAATGCCCTAAAACGTTTTACCTTATCAAACACCACCCCTAAAAACTCCTATAAACTCCTAAGCCCTTAAAATCACAAAAATCCATGCAACTCTGTCATATATAATAAAGAACAACACAATTTTTATATCTGCCCTGACACAGGATTCTTATGAGAGAACTTGTTATAACAACTTTTGAACCATGTGTATCAATTAATGAGTATTTAATTGATGCAGGTACGGAGTCCCGAGCTCGAAGGCTGAGCAGTTCGAAGCCGCGATGAAGGCCGAAGCTCCTGAACTGTTCCAGCTGCAGCCGGATTTGTTGCACCAACTTGTCACCATCATGAACCCCAACGTGCTGATGAAGGCCGGCGTCCCCGTCTACAGGTATGATACATCATCGGGGTCAGCGCATTAGCACAGCCACTCGGCGCGGCAATGCGCCCAGCTTTTGCGATCTGGATCAGTTTAACTATCTATAGATCGTTGGTTGGCTCAACTGTTTAATTTGTATATATTTTGCACGTAAATGATTGTGTTATCAAAACATAGCGGCACACCTAATAGTCACAATACATATTCCTGACCCCACACTAGGGTTACTACGGTGCCCAGAGCAAGAGTAAATGCATACAGATCATGCATAAATTTGTTCCTCTTGCGTCTAAAGTCTGTCAGTAAGATATGTGTCAGCCTTTCTTTGGCTAAGCTTAGTGCAAATTGTTTATTCCTGCAATATATATAACATGTTCCCTATATTTGTTTGTTTTTACAGAATGGATCAGCACGCGGGCGAGTTCGTGATAACGTTCCCGCGCGCGTACCACGCCGGGTTTAACCAGGGGTACAACTTCGCCGAGGCTGTCAATTTCACGCCGGCTGATTGGGTGAGTGCTTGTTCAAGGTTCCGTACACAAACGTTGACAACTGGACGACTTTACTCTGAAAGTATACAGCGTAAGGCAGCGAATGTTGCCTTTTCGCACTGTCAACTACACAACTATGGAAAGTTTCCATAGTTGTGTAGTTGACCGAGGTAACCGTAAGCGGTTACCTCGTGCTCTGCCGACCCTGACACGTGATGGTGAAAATTATCATGTGTCTGTAATATAAAAAAAAACACTGCCCGTACCAGAATTGAATGTTAACTAAAAACTTGAATGTTGCGTGTGTTAGTTGAAGATGGGCCGTGAATGCGTGCTTCACTACTCGACTCTGCGCCGCTACTGCGTGTTCTCTCACGACGAGCTCGTCTGCAAGATGGCGCTCGAGGCGGAGGCGCTCAGTCTCACCGTCGCACTCGCAGCCTACCGCGACATGCGGACCATGCTGCACACAGAGCGCAAGCTCAGGAAGAACCTGCTGCACTGGGTGAGTCGACCTTAGCGTCAGTGCCACCGCTAATTCAGGAAGAACCTGCTGCACCGGATGCTCACAAGCTCTGCTTAGTTTGGAGCTAAATGATGCTGTGTAAATGTCCAGCATTATTATATATTTTTATTTGGTCCCCAGGGTGTGACGGAAGCGGAGCGCGAGGCCTTCGAACTGCTCCCGGACGACTCGCGGCAATGCGCCTCGTGCAAGACCACGTGCTTTCTGTCGTGCGTCACGTGCCCGTGCACGACGCACGTGGCCTGCCTGCGCCACGCCGCGCAGCTCTGCACCTGCGAACCGCATCAGCACAGGCTCAGGTACACAACTTGTACACCTTGCCAAACCTAAAAGTTTGAAAGAGATGGCGCTTTATAAAATGTTTAAAGCTGTCATTTAATCGGCTTCATTCTTGGTTATACTGCATAATTTGCTGTTATGAATGAATATTCAGAAGTTCTGAATAGAACTTCTATATTTTCGGGAAACAGGCGGGTCTATTGATCGAGCTAGCCCCATTTTTATGCATAGTTCTCCCCATCCTAAGGATCCTTCCCATCCTGGAAGAAATTGCTTTCAGCGATAAGACAGACCTTTGTGTATTCCCATTTTTGTTGTTTTAGTAATGTTTGTGTATGGTGTACTGTGAAATGGTGTTAGCATAGCAGTGCATAGCACAAACAAGATTATATCTGTCTCTGTCTACTTGGACAATCTGGTATGTTTGTTTGTTTGACAATAATTCCCGAAACGTTTCTTCAATCTTGATGATACTTGGTAGCTAGGTAGAATACTGACTGTTAGAATTTTGAAGTTAGAGTATGAGGTTAATCAGTAGAGGGGTTTTTAAACTTTCTTTAGTCGGGTAAGAACGGTGCTTCGCGACATCTGTACTTACACTATTTATATATCATTACAGAATTATACGTTTTTAAAGGCTCTTTATCGCATTTAACTTTTTTTTATTATTTTACCCACATATCGACTATATTGCAGCCTTGGTCACGGGATGACAAGGACGAAAGTTTGAAAAATACTATGATTACAGATATCGGTATACCCTTGACGAGCTACCATCGATGTTGGAGAAGCTAAAGAATAAATCCGAGCAGTTCCGGGAGTGGGCGGAGGCCGTGCAGAACGCGCTGGATCCGGACACGCCTAAGACGTGCGACCTGGACGGACTGCGGGCGCATCTGCACCGCGCCACCGAGCTCAAGGTATTGCTACGAGATACGAGATAGGGCTCGCGGTATTATTATGAACTACAATTTTTGCACCGTCTATTTGCTTATTTTAATCGGTACCTTGGCACAGATATTATAATACTCTTCGTACGTACCGTATTTTTTAAGAGCCTGGTGTATATGTATAAGTAGGTACGTCTGGTTTGTACTTTTGTTTCAAACTTGTCAATATAAATAACTAAATATGGGAATAACGCCTATATTTTAGTTCAGTACCCAGATCTATATATTTAACATGATAAGCTAGGTAAAGTCAATGCCTCTGTACTTGTTTACCTTGGTTCTACATTGTAACGCGTAAGACTATGAAATAAAACCAAAATAATTAAAAATCAACAAATATAACGAAACACTTAAACAATGTACAGACAAAGTCAAAGACTAGCTTTTCATCAATTGAAATCACAAGTATCATTTAGGGACGTCATGAATGAAACTGTGCCATGAGTCTCAAAATGCGCTTATAAAACGCCACTAGGGAGCGCTGCAATTTACAATGGATAATCCGCGGGAGTTTTAATATAGTGTAAGAAATTACTTGTTCCTCCACAGATGCAAAAGACCGAGTTAGTCCGCGCTCTGGAGACCGCCATCGAGGACGCGGAGAAATGCGCCTCCGTGATCCAGCAGCTGGACCTGAACAAGATGCGGACTCGAACCCGCCACCACGACCCCAAGTACCGCCTCTCCATCCACGAGCTGACGCTCTTCGCGGCTGAGATCGACAGCCTGGCCTGCGTCCTGCCAGAAGGTACCACCGATACATATAAGTAAAAGAGAATATCTATCAAGAGATTATGAATAGAGATAGGAATCAAGAAGTAAACTGGGATTAAGGAATAAATAGAGATCAAGGGGGAAAAGTAACAAGCCTGTAACTGTAATCGTCATTTTCTGAGCGATTAAATTTGAAGTTTAACATCCTAACGTTTTAAAATGGTCAGGTTCTGCAGTGAAGGAAGTACTTCGCCAGACTTCCGAGTTCGAGAGCCGATCGTCGGAACTGCTCCAGAAAGACTTGGAGAAGATCGACACCTCATACGTCAGGGACTTGGAAGAGGTAACAATATTACACCGATCTTCAGATCTATACTTCTATGAAACACCTGTGTGAACGTGTGTTTATGACGTAGTTTTTATATGCATCGAATTCAAATTGTTCTTAGTAGCAATTTGAAGTTTGTTGTACCATGTTTTGCATTGATTGATTGAAAGGCCTTAATTCGGCCGTTATTCAGATTACTGAAAAGTTTGTTGTAAACTTGTAGGGTTCCGTACCTTATAGAAAAAACAAACCCTTATAGGAGCATTTCGTTTTCTGTCTGTCTGTCTGGTCAGCCTAGACATTTTTTCTCAGGAACGCGTGGAGGTATTCAGTTGAAGCAGAGTCACAGTACTTTCTTCTATTCAATATAAAAAAGTAATGAAATACTAGTAAGGTACATCATATGCTATGGTTTAAAATGTATTTTTTTTAAGATCACCAATCACTTAAGAGAAACTATTATGTAATGACGCAATTTCAAAAAAAAAAATTGGTTTTCCATACAAAGATAACTCATATCATACATAGTCAAGTCTTAAACATCGATAGCGATAACTTATAGTAAGCCAAGTTTTACTACATCCCTATTATTATTGAGGACATGTTGTTTCGGCCAATCAGAGCACAGTAGGCATAGCGCGGCTTGCAAGACAGTGAACGGAATTATTTCCTAGCGACATAACAAACATTTCGTTACTTGGGGTTATGTGCTCGATGGGCTGCGGTTATGTTTTTGCCCTCCCCTTTCAGTCTGAACGCAGGTTCAGACCTTCGGAACAGCCCGCTAGACCATCACAGCAGTGATGCGAATGAACCTGGAACGGTGTGTTTCAGACGGTGGAGTTGGGAGGTCGTCTGTGCATAGTGCTGCCGCAGCTGGAGGCGGTGTCGGCGCGGCTGGCGCAGGCCAAGTGGCTGCAGGACTCGCAGCATCACCGCGAGAACAGCAACGCGCTCACGCCCACCGTACTCGCACAGCTGCTAGCCAGGGCTGACACTCTGCTGCCGCATGTCGCCATAGAGATGGAGAGGGCTATACTCTACAGATTGCAAGGTAACTAGGATGCTATGCAGCTGCATGACTCAAGCTGCAAGGGACGGCACGACGATGGAGCAGAAAGGTCTGGAAGATACCTAGACCCAGATTATATTTTTCAGAGATAACAGACGACAGTAGTATGTTCCATTAACTTTTTCTACAACTAACTCGGTTTGACTCAGTAATGGCTACCTTTCGCAGCTGAAGTGGCAGATTGGGAGCAGAAAGCGCAAGCAGTGCTCATAGACACCAGTAAGCCGGCCATGGACGAGGACAATCCTCAGTACAGCACCATAGCAGAGCTGGTGCAGCTCCTCGCTGAGGGCTCCGAGATTGACGCGGCGCTGCCTTCCTACCACACCCTGCAGACGGCCATCACACACGCCAAGGATTGGCTGAACAAGGTAACTAAAACCTGACCTCTGCCTACTTAGACAACAATCACTTTCTGTAAGCGTTCACGCCTGCGGAAAGGTTTAATTGTGTGGAAATTACATTCGCTTTTGAGATGTCATGTGATTGCTGACAATTTTTTTATGACTGACCTGACCATGGCTTCACCATAGTGACACCATAGTTAGACTATGATTTTGAGTTGAAATTGCTGACCTGATGACCAGACCTGACCATGGCTTCACTCTTATTTTGGAATATGAGGTTGACTTATCTTAACTGATTTAACGATGTCTGATCCGACCTTGATTGAAATTGTCTTGACCTTGATGGAGCTAATTATGAATGATCTGATAAGGCCACCTAATTGTACATTTCGTTTTATTCTTAAGCTATGTACCTAGTTGTTAATGTGTTATTTTTTTCAAGGTGTTATATACAATAAAGAGTTCATGTATTCATCATTACTGAGCCCGACCATGATTAACCTAACCGTGTCTGACCTTAAAATAATTGCTCATACCTGACCAAGTCCTGAACATGATCAGCCAGAGACTATCTTTAACCAGACTTATTTATAACATAGAACATTGCTGTGATCCTTTAGGTAGAAGAGATGCAATCGAAAGACCTGTACCCGTACATGCACAGCGTGGAGACGCTGGTGAAGAAGGCGCAGCAGCTGCCGCTGGCGCTGTTCGAGAAGGACCAGCTGACGGCCGCGCTGCACTCCGCCGAGGAGTGGCGCCGCGGGGCCGCAGAGATGTTCCTCAAGAAGGTGCCGCACCACGACAAGAAGGTAACACACTCTACTGCTTACAAATGGTCAATTTGGAAGCAGTTGAACCGAAAAGTTGAACAGCTTATGAAACAGCTCTTCCAGGAAGTAATACCACTATACCAATTTCGGCGAGCATGCTGTATGGGTGCCGGTGAAATTACATGCACATCAGACCTTTTTACTTTGCTGACGTTCAGAAGATCGTGATAGTACCGCTCTGGTTCAAAGTCAAAGTAAATAGCTTTTCATTAGTTGAAATCACAAGTATCATTTAGAATCAAGGTTTAATTAATTGAATGAAGTTAGATCAATTTAACGATTTTTGTATGGGTGTTTGCATGTATTCAGGTTGATATATGTATAGCTATTTGTCCCTTCCTACGATATGATATCTGTAAAATTGTGTCTAATAATTGTATTTTGTTTCTTTCTTTCTTCTTTGTTTAATTCGTCGCGTAATGGTCGCAAGCGTTTGAATAACTTTTGGGAGCAACTTTTGTTAATCAATACAGTAATACAAAGATTATTTCCAAACGTGGAAAAGGACCCAACTTATGTTTTCTTAAAGTAAGTTGAAAAAGTGAGATTAAAAAAAAACACAAACAAAGATATCTCGTAACATACTAAAAATACAGACGAATTAAGAATTTCCTCCTTTATAATAGTGAGTTTGGCAGTTGGGCAGATGGACAGTAAAGGTCAGTAAGAGTGATGTGGTGTGTTATGTTGTTCTGTTCAGAACAGCGCGGGCACGCTGCTGGAGGCGCTGTCCCCGCGCACGGCGCAGCCGCAGCCGGGCGGGAAGCGCCGCGCGGACGCCGCCCTCTTCCTCGACAACTTCAACGAGGACTCCACCCCCACGGAGATCGTGCACGCGTTCAAGCAGGCGGAGGCCCGAGAGCTGCAAGCTATCAAGGAGCTAAGGTACGTAAACACGCTACCTCAATGCATTCATATATCAATAATGACATGACTGATAAACTTATATACTATTTTTTATCTACATGCTTACTGAAGCACATCAATCATTTATTTGATTTATCTTTATATTAAGAATTTGGTCGGACTTGATCTTAGCGTATTCCGCCGAGACATGGTCTTAACATGTTCTCGGTTAAGCTACAACCGCTACGATCGGGCATTTTTGTGTTTCTTGAATTAGCTCGCTTCTCTTCCCTGGATGTTGGTGATGTGATAGTGTTTACTGTTGTTCCAGGGCCCGCAACATGCGCAAAGACGTCCGCGCCCCGCCCGCGACCACCATCACATTCTGCATCTGTCAAAAGCGACAGTATGGCGTCATGACACAATGCGAACTTTGCAAGGATTGGTTCCATGGTAAGGATTCCGTTTATCATCCATCGCGTGTGTTTCTACGTCCTTACATTTACTCAGTGTACCAAACGAGAACTAATAACACCATAAAATTATAGTTGTTTTCTCCCACAGCATTAAATATCTAGTGATACAATTATACTTGTTACCCCCACAGCATCGTGTATCGCCAACGCGAGAGATGACCGCGAGGAATCTCCAGATCGTGAGGGGTTCCCCAGCTCGGAATCCAAATTCCTGTGCCCTGACTGCGTGAGGACCAAACGACCTCGCCTGCATCGTATCCTGGCATTACTTGTGAGTACAGCAGACATTCTCACTTCCAGTCCGGAGTGTCCAATAAGGTGTCCACTGGATGCAACAACATATGCATAAGGCTCGAATAAACCTCTGGTGTATGTCTAGTAGTTGAGTTTATGTGTATCACTTACATTAACTTTAAGTTTTAATTGGAGTATTTACTAACAAACATTATGGACAATGTAATAGAATATATATTTGATTTAAATTTCCCTGATCCTCTGAGCAGGCTTAAATACAAAAGACTCAAGCATAGATGATGATATTTTTCAATAAAAAACTGTCAAAAGATCGATCGAGTTTCGCTTCTGTTGGAGATCTGTAATACAAATATAAGCCATCGGCGACCTCGGCCGCGCGGCCATCGGGTAGCCGGTTGAGACTCAAAATGCGGGTTCGCACCTGCTGCGGGACAAATATTATCGTGTTCTGCAGATGTTTGGTCCGGGTCGGGATGGTGTGGTACCACGGTACTCTTAGTTCCTGATACCCATAATACAGGGAATCCTGTGTCGGGGCGCCTAGTGCAGGGCAATGTATGCGACTATTGGTTTATTCAATTTGGATTGTGAACAGGTGTGGCTGCAGAAGCTGCCCGTGCGGTTGGCGGAGGGCGAGGCCCTGCAGTGCGTGACGGAGCGCGCCATGGCGTGGCAGGACCAGGCCCGGGCCTTGCTGTCGCAGCCCTACCACTTGCCCACTCACCAGGTAACCAGCGCACGATCTCTATTCTTTCACCACTCTAGCACTTTACTACGAGTACTCTTCATAGCCATTTAGGGCTATGAAGAACGAAACTTGATATAACAGTCATTTTGACGGACTTTAAAAAATACGCTCACTACTATATTACTCAATGTAGATGTCCTCAGATCCATGCTCAGTCTGCAGATCTGTGTGGTTGCCAAGTACTGGGTAACTAGAGGCACGTCCAAACGTATTTGACACATGCATATAGTATAAGTAGTAGCTGTGTGTGGTTTGGTCTAAATAAACTCTACTTCTTCAACATGCCACGTGACGGGTTGCAAGCCCATCGCCGCCCATTGGAACGCGAGACATGCGTCCCATATAGGGCATGTTGGTTGGGGCAATGTAAATGATAATGTAACTATCAAAGACACTAATACGATTACTTGAACAGGCGAGCAGGGAGAAAGCTGACAAACTGAATGCAGAGTTGAAGAAGGCGACAGGACGAGGTCACGACAGTATGTCGCAGAACCCAAGGTGAGTCATCTCTTTTCGGTATCTATATATTATAGAATCATTGCTTGACTGACTGAAAATCAAAGCACAGACTTAGCCGTAAGTCCCACAGATCTAAAAAAAGCAATGGGCTTACGCTTGACACTTTATTCTAATTGCGATTTGAGATTAGGATCGAATTCGTGTAATTTGATACTCTTGAATGCAATACCAGCGCACAATTGGAATTAGTATTTGGTGGAATTTAATGGAACTAAATGAAATTGAATGTAATAGTGCTATTTATTGGCAGGCACTTTGAAGCGATTTTAACGTTGGCATTCGAATTTGGAGTAGTTTGCGATAGAAATGTCACAGGCTGGCTCATTTAATGTCACAGGCTGGCTCATTTTATAAAAAAAGAGAACATGGAAAAGAACTGGATTGGATAAGAATTTAATTGACATGGTATCGAGTGCGAAGGGTAGTTGTCCTAGTACTTAAATTTGTAAGAAATTAATAATGGTTATTTGTTTTTTGAAGTGTAAACCCACATTTAAGGGAAATCACAAGAAGCGAGCCGAATGATCCCATGAATTTCAACCAGGCTTCTAACAATCTCGTTGTTTAGTTGGTATGGCCCCCGTAAACCAAGAGGTTGTTGGTTCAAATACCGTTAAGGTTAAATTTTTGGGATATTATAAAAATGAATAATGTTATTAATAATAATTCATTTATTTCAGATAATAATCCATATACATATAACGTATATATAATAATCCATATATATAATATATTTATTATTTGATAGAATTGCGAATACAATAGGATAATGGATTGTAGAATCCGTGTTTTTTCACCATGATGAAATTAATCTGAAGTATGTTTTCAGATCGTCCGCGTCCGTGGAGCACGCGTACAGCGCCACGCCCAGGTCTCCGGGCTCCAGGATACCACCAGCGGCATTGCAGAAGCTGGAGGATTTGATGCTGGAAGGAGACTTACTCGAGGTACTCATCATGTCAACGAGCGACGTTGTTGTTTTTAGTTCTGGACAGAAATGTTTATTTGGCTAATAGGTAGTCGGATTTTAGGTGCGGGTTCACTTCCCGCTGCGGGACAAATGTTTGCATGTGCTGCGGATATTTGTTTCGGGTCTGGGTGTTGTGATACCACGGTACTCGTAGTTCCTACCTACGATACAGGGAATCCCAGTGTGGGATCAGGACTAGGTATATGATGCTGTTGGGTGTTTGTTTGTATTGATATAACGTGTGCGTCTGTCGCAGGTGGTGCTGGAGGAGCAGCAGGCGGTGTGGGAGGCGGTGAGCGGGGCGCGGGGCGCGGCGGGGCGGCGCGGGGCTCGCGTGCTGGACGCGGGCCGCAGGAAGCGACGCCGCAAGGCGCCCAGCCATCCGCCCAAGCGCACGCGACACGCGCAAGGTCACAATCACATACTCGTACACCGCAGACGCTGACATTGCACCTTTAATTAGCGCTTTCAACTATACTGTATAGCGCGTCACGCGACAAGCGCAAGTTGACATACCGTCGCATTCGACCGTCATTCGCACTCTTACCGATTGGATATTTTTTATTTTTTAGAACATTCCTCTACAAAAACCAAGATACTCCTCAATATTTAGTATTTCCCTTCTCCATAGAATAAAGATACACTCAAAATGAGTTAGATCCATACAGGTCGTTAATATTGCGTGCCGTTTGAGAAACGTTGTTTCCATGTCGAAACTTGTATTCTAAAATAACGCTACTTTTATATAACGAGACGTTGCAAATGTAATTAAACTATAGGTAAAACAAAATCTAACAAACGATTGAATAACTGTTTTTGAAAATATAATGGACGGTATACCTCCATTTCCCAGTAAAAATAATAATGTATAATTTCCAATACAGCTGGAACATCAACGCCGACGACTGCTTCAGCATCGACGTCATCAACGAAGCCCTCGACATCCAAGCGCGGAGGAGCCACCACCACCAACTATCTCAACAGGAAACAGGTAGCTGCAGACCTCTGTGACCAGTCACCGATACAGCATTTACAGAAGTAGTAGAGCTCTTCCGGGAGCACCACCACCATGCCTACTTCTGCCGCAAAGCAGTAATGCTCGCATTGCTGTGTTGCACTCTGAAGGGTGCCGGTCAAATTACAGACACATGATGCCTAATCAACTAAACTACGAATCAATGTATTTGTATTCAAGCTAATAAAGTTTTCATTCCCCTGTAGTGGGATTAGATTAGATTAGTATATTCTAGCAAAATATTAGTTAGTAATAGGTAATGGTGAACGTGTGTTACAGGGCATGTCTTCAGCGTCCGGTCTGATGATGAGGAAGCACTACATGGCGCGGCAGGAGCGCCGCAAGCGAGGAGTCCCCACACGAGTCCGGGGTGAGTGGGACACCATGCACAGTACTCGACCTTCCATCGCCTCTCTCATGCCAGTATAAACGCTTAATTCAAAGAATGTATTAATTGAAATAATGTCAAATCGTATCGTGACTTACTGTCTAAGGCCTCGCCCAGTGTTGTTTTTCTATTCTATTAGCAAATGTTTATTAGTGGTCAACCGCGGTCCGTGAAAATGGTACCAGCGGCAGGTTGCGGGTTCGATTCCAGGCGAGATTGATATTTTCGGATTGTTATAGAATCGCAGCTGTGTATAGTTTTACTTTACGTTTTATTGGTGTGCAGGATGTCGGCGTGGTGGAGCCGGAGGCGGAAGCGCTGCGATGGCTCGCGCCACCGCGCCCGACACATCCTCCTCCTCCATGTCCTCCGCGGAGGACGAGGACGACTGCGCCGCCGTCAATTGTCTTAGACCCACCGGTAAACAAACAAACAATCTATATTTATCAGTTATCAGATAGGTAATAATTTATTCTTAAATTATTACCTATCTAAGTTTCATTTGCATCTTTTGCAGATTTTTTTTTAAATATTAAGAATTGTTTTTATTTTTATATTTTTTTGTTAGTTTGATTTTTATAAAAATCGCAAAACGAGCTTTGAAGTGAAAATTCGAAAGTAAACAGTATCGATGATATTGAGTTTATTTTTTAAACTGTGAGTATTTTTTGTCTCCTTAAGATTTGAATTTTGAAATGTCCTTATACTTCAAACACCCCTACACCAAAATTCAGACACTCTCAAAATTTCAAGTTTCTAGGTCGAGTGGTATTGGATTGTCTTTTTAGTGACTCCCTTTTATAATACACGTTGATTTGTGCAGGCAAAGAGGTGGACTGGGTGCAATGCGACGGCGGCTGCGACGAGTGGTTCCACATGCACTGCGTGGGCGTGGTGAAGGGCACGCTCGGGGAGAACGACGACTACGTGTGCGGCTCCTGCGCCAAGGACAACAAGCACTGATGCCGCAGCGGACGCCTGTGTCGGAAGGAACGGCCGCCATTGTCACCGGAATACTGCTATCTGACAGGATAGTGGATTCATTCTATAATAATTACAACTAGTGAAGAGTGTATTGGGCGCATTGTCACCAAGTTAGTGAACTGAAATCAAGTGCCAACAGAACAGAATAGGCGCCATTCTAACCGTTGTAATGTCTGATAGAAGTGTTTTAGAACCAAATTATTAGAGAAATGTGTTTGGTGTCGGGCGCGATTCTAGCCGAAATAGTGAACTAATAACATGTGTGTCGGGGGTCGGACGCCATTATAACCAGAGTAGTGTTACCAGACGGAAATACGTTGGGCGTTGAGCGCTATGGTTACCAGGGTAATTAACTATCTGATAGAAGTGTGTCGGGCGACTGTGACCACAGTCAGTGTTGAACTTTTTAACAGTGCGCTTATACCCTTAGACAGATATGAGATACACCTATAAATACCATTACTATGTGAAAGTAATACATGTGGTGTACGGTGCGTTGGGCGCCACTTTACAATAATAGACCGCCTAACGTTTGCGGCTGTGTTGGGTAGCGTAAAACAAAATAACAACCAGCGAACGAGTTGGTTCAACAAGTTTACTAAGTGAGCTTGTGAGAACCATCAAATAGTTGATTTGTGGGGCGTTACTGTAACGAACAGCGAACTTCTAGCTTAATTAACAAGCGAAAAAGGGATCTGCTTTAAAAAAATGATATCAGATATGTAGTTGACTATGTCACATTTTAGGTTGGGCGTCATTGTAACCACAGAGTGGTGTATGTTTCGGGCGTTACTGGAACTAGACACATCATAGGGACCCCTTGTAGAAACTAAAAAATGTTACGGTTTCCTACTCAAAAGTGCGTCTAAAGGACTATCCAAAATGGCTACTACGAATATCGCATCTAAGCCCTAATTTGAACGAAATAAAGCTACATTCATATTGTAAGCTCAAATCAATTCTGAGTTTATGTCGAAGTATTTGTTTCATTATGCCGTGAAATGAGAAACGGAAGATGAATGTTTACGGCGTAAAGTACTGATTGTGTTGATAAATGAGTATAGACATTGAAAAGTAATATCGAAGTGTGATTACGATATATACCGAGAAAGTGTATTTTGATAAGCAGAGAAAGTACGTATTTTGTGTGATTTTGTGAAAGCTGTCATGGTCATTGACAGCTATTGGGGCTCCGTGGAGCGTAATACGATGTGATATGGTTTGGTTTTGAATGGACAATAATGGTGGGTGTAGTGTTTGAAATTAAAGAACAGGCAATTTTTACAAAATTGACTGTTACCAACTTTATCTGAAATAATATATATGTAGTATAAATAAAGTTATATACATGTAAAGCTATGGGTGTCGTGCACAATGTAGAATTGTTGAGAAATCATCACAGGAATGATTTAGCTCTATGAACTATTTTAATGTGTGTTAAATGTTATATCAATTTTGATGTTATTTAATGAAAATCTGATAAATATAAATGTTTTTGAACTTCATATCGATGTTAGAGTACCCTTAGTTGTCGACGCAGTGCCATTTATACAGCTTGTAGAATACCCGTCAGTGTACTTAAAGTTGAAACACGATAACTCTTAAGGCGCAATTTTTACACAACACTCTCTATCTCCACTAGTCAAACAGTTTCACACCCTCTGCTAGACAAACAGTTTGCGTTGAGCGCCCAATACAGATTACAATGGGATACCTTCGAAACACGGACTGTATGTCATTCTATTTATAATGTCTGGTCCACTTCATTCATTTAACCTGAGATTCCATTGAGCAAAACAGATTATATCAATAGTTTATTTCACATAATACATACATACATTGTATATTACATACATTGGCATAAGGCTCATTTCATCTAAACATCAATATCGAAACTCTTTTTATTTAAATAGATATCGCGGCTTGATGGAGAATATATAAGTTAATAAATATATTGGCTACTTTTATCTTTTTTTATCATGAATTGATTTTTATTTGACCATATTCTCATGTGATGGTAAGTGGTAATATAGCCGACGATAGAGCATGAAATTCTAGAAGATAACATTCACTGTTGCCTTGAAGATGGTATTTTTCAGGAAAGACATACGATGGTAGATTGTTCCATTCTTGGAAACGAAACGTTTAATGCGAGTGGGTATATCTGGCTATTGACCTCGCGAGCCAAGCCGTGTCGTAGGCTTATACAAATTATTTGGTAAAGTCAGGAATGTCAGCTGCAAACTGTTGTCTAATAGAACTACACCATTAGTTAGCCATTTAATTAAAACATTTTAATGCTGTTGACAGTAAATCTAGCGAAATTTAATGTAGTTACTTGGCTGACTGTATACTATCCGGCCAGGTTTTTATATAATTTTGTAATATAGATAAATATTTTTACGGATTTATACTTTTTTTTAATGTTCTTATTATAACTACGGTAGATAAAAAGACGGTTAAAATACAGTAGCAAGGAATATTTTATTGTTAACTGGATTTAGACAATATTAAAACAAGAAATCTAATAATCTGTTTACATTATGTACACATGTTTTCATTTTTTATGGCTAAAAATGATGTTCTAAAAAAACAATGTTTTTAATCAATTTTATGATAAAGTTTTATGCTTTGACATGACAACTCGAAAGGTTTCCATCAAAAGCTGTTGTTTGTTTGGTGACATAAAATAAGTAGGCTATAAACAGAGAAGATGAAATTGTTTTGATTCGTACATTATTCTAGTTAGAAACGTTCAGGACAAACGTTCTTGGTAAACGTTTCGGGTAAACTTTCCGGATAAACGTTTCGGGTAAACTTTCCGGGTAAACGTTCAGGGTCTCCACGATATAAGCAAACGTTGCAGCGAACTCTTAGCAAGTTCGCGAAAACACTTATACGGCGCCTGGCGCGAATTCTAATGAACTGACCAAATTGGGGAGAATTTGTTTTATAGGGAAACGTTTTTGTATATATTTTTTTATTTAACTGTAGAAAATAAATTTTCTTAAACAAATTGTATGTTGTGCGTTTGTGTGTGTAATTTGGTATACATTAAATTTGGTACGATTTGCATGCGTTTGGGCAAGCACTGATTGAAATTACCAAAAACACGTATAGAATTATCAATAAGCTATTCAGTATTGTCTTCTCACGTTTGCCTGGTGTTAGAGAGAGATCGTAGCTCTCCTCCTACACTGGTTTATGTCGTATTTTTTACTATTTTAAACACTAAACCACTTGACTTTAAATTAAATGTATTTATACGACGCACGAACACTTTCCTCGTGGAACCTAACTAAATGAAATACAGTAACTATATTTACTGTAACATAAAAGTATGGTAATTATTCAAAATGAAAACGCATGAATCTTTAAAGTTTTTTATCGATCAATATTGCATCACAATATTGTATATGGATTAAAGTTCATCACACAGATACCAGTCCGGAAACGGTTCAGCACCGCCCCAACTAGATCCTTTCAATTTTGTATGTAGCTCCATACTGCAACGCACACTAATCAGCATCGTAACGGCATCGGTACAAGCTAGTGAACGGCTAGCGGTGAGCGGTCAACTCGCCGCGACGACGCCGCGCTTACATCTCACCATCGCCGAAGAACAATTTTATAATAAATAATCGTCAACGAGCCTGTTCGGGGTGGACACCGCGCGGTCCCCGGGCGTGGTCGCGCCGATACCGCGAACGTGCCGATCTGTTGCCGGTTGTCGTGTAACGCTTACGTCGTGTTGTCGTCGGTGTCGATCCGGTTCCGGGCTGATATGTGTGCGATCATCCTAAGGACTATCGTACACGGCGCGCAGTACCTACCGGGCCGCGTACATTTTATGACGGAACAAAATGTCGAAACGTTATTCCGTATAACTGTCACCTAAAGACACGTGTCTGCGTTTCTTATAAGTACCCCTTGACACGTTTTTTTAGCATAAATTTGTAGCATTACAATATCATCACGTGATTGATAAGGGTGTGCAATATTAACCATATTTCGAATTTATGTGTTCGGAATACTGGCCGGGCTATACGTGCATAGAATGCATACCGTAGAATATTATGGAGCCGAGTCGAAGTACGTTTGTATTTGTAAAGAGCATCGTGATGAAGAACCTTAAGGTCTGTTTTTATGGTTCCAGTGTTTCGATCCAGCAAACAGCATTAGCACTGAATATGTAATACTGGAACAGAGACAGTCCTTGTTTTATCGATTAATGAAGTTTTGTAGTACTTAGTTTGTAACACTTGTGTAGGCGAACACTTGAAATTTGTAAATCTTAGCAGAAGATATTTCTATATTTATTAATCATGTGCGTTTAATGTATTTCATTATTATTTTGACCAACGGTACCTAACTTTAGGGGACCGGCTCGGTGGAGTCGTCTTTCAGATTGTCACGGGAAATGATAATGAACGAATGCTCCAAAAGGCCACTTAAACTTAGGTGTCGTTTGTGCAAACGGGCATGTGACACACGATCAAGATGTTTGTCTGTTTGATTGTTACCGTTGATACATTTTGACAAACGGACATCATCCAGCATTGTGATGTAGATATTAAAAAGTTGTAAATATTATTATAGTCTTTTTGTATAGTTAAAGGTGAAATTGCATCTTATTATTATTGTAATAAGGAGCTTTCGATGTCTATACATCGCCACTACCGACTGTAAGGTATTATGTATAATTTACTGGTTAAATAAAATCTTATTTTGAAGGATATTGAGTTTATTTTCCTTTTTTTATCTGCTTAATATCTCTCAAAGTAAGCAGTCGGTATTTGATTTCGTTTTCGTTCGACAATTAAGTTGTTAATATGGCAGTTATCGTTGTATTTCACGCAAACACCTTAGTTACGAGGAGAAAGCATCTAACAACACTTTCTTATACAGATCAAAATTGGTGTCAATTTGCACCATTTAAAGTAGACAATATTATGGATGCTTAAATTATATTCCACGGTTGATGATATTAAGACGTTAATCCTAAAGCTTACTGTGTTCCCCGCATATATGAAATACATTAGGTTCCTACCGACCTACACTCATACTCCAGCATAGACATATCCTCAATGGACTATGTCTAAATAGTACATCTGTCGTTTAATTTAGTTGCTATGAAATGTATGTTTCAAAATGATTATGAAAATCCTCAAATATAGTTAAGTAGGTACAGTTCGGTTCTAATGGTTATTGAAAATCAGTATATTGATTAACTTTAATAACATGTGTTAACAACTTGGGTTGGGCGGATCATGGTCCACAAATTGATGACCGAGGCTGTACTATGTGTTATTTTGTTACTAGTTGTTACAAACATGAAATGGCTGTTAAATTATAAGTTTTAAGAAAATTAACCTTTTAATTCTGATCTCTGCCTATTGTAAAACCACAACGCTATGGTTATTTTATGATCTGCAAACTATTTTCTTCCATATATATATCGATATATATATATAAATGTAATGTACATATGAGGTTCGTTTGTCCAACCATAAAAGAGAAACAGGCTCGCCCAAAATCCATCTAGTACCTTCATTACTGTGTGTTTGTAACCTCCAAACGTGGAAGGGTAAGTAAGTCTTTTATTAATACACAAATTAATTTGTTGTTGAAAGTATAAGTGCCAACATCGCTTTATATAGTTGGACAACACGATATTTTATCAAATAATACAGAAAATATGAAATAAAAAACTGGTTTTATTGAGATTTTGTTAGACAAATTGTTACTAAAATAAATTGTTAGGATTTATTTCGACCAAGCACGTGAATGTGTGCAAAATTAAATACATCGTATTTGAAATTCCCATACAAAAGTAAAATTATTATTATCTTCTAAGATAATAATAATTGGGTTGTCGCAAATTTCTAAATTTGCGACAACCCAAAGTTTGTTTACGACATGTGTAGTGTATTATTATTCTACCTATCTTTCTTTATATCAATTTAAAAAAAAAATATCTATCTTTTTTAGACGGAAAATCCATGTTTTAACGTATTTCACCTCAAAAAAATTACAGACAAAAAAGCAAATTATAAATATTAATTATAATATATTATGATAATAGCCTGATTCTTAAGGAATTAATTTGCAAGAAAAATAGTTTTTTTAGTGACGGTGACGTATGGCTTGATATTATATGTATTACTGAATGTATACAGCTTTATGTGTGCGTAGTGTACCTATTAAATGTTTTTTTATTGGAGGACCACAGATGGGAATAATTCAAACCGATATGTATTTATTAATGTGCCAGAATTTTACGTACCTACCTAATCCTAAGGTATAGATGAGCCACGAAACAATCAAAAAGTGATTAACTTAAATACCTACTAATTTAACTAACCTACGTTTGCTTTTATAAATAAATATAATAAACTCAACCAAACATCCTCACGATTATCCGTAACTAGACATTGATGTGTTCCTATCCTCTGCCACGTAACACCGTGATCCCATATTTAGTGAAAGCCGTGCTTGTTAGAATCTGTGTGGCAAATCTTTCAAGCATTTATGATCCATCCTGAGGGGGACAACGTGAATGGATTTTTCCCGTGGTTTTCCCTTATACAGATGGCGGACACGAATAACTGCATCAAAACAAGACTATAAACTCGCGATATCCGACTAATAACATCGTAAAGATCAGATTAATAGCTTATCGATCACGACCAAGCCACACACACGACCTTCATTCGGCCAATACATGCATTTCAACCCACCTAACTATTTACACCAAATTTATTTCGTAAATGAATACCTACTGAATGATTATATCCTGTCTATAGAATAATCATTGACGGAAAATTCATAAATATTAACAACAAGCTGTACCCGCGACTTCGTCCGCGATTGCCATCCCTGCCAACGAATTATTCGCATTTAACCACAGTTTGTCTCATATTAAGCAACGCTGTAGACTCCGATGAAGCACTCTTATCAACCAAGGAGCTTTTTACTTTGGATTTGAAAACTCCCGTAACTTTTAAACTCTCGTAACTTTCCCGATTCATCAGTTTAAAGCAGCAAAGGCATGCTGTCCTTCCTAGCCATCTGTCTTTTGTAAGCAACGGCTGGACACGCCTGCAGCGACATTCTAGACTGCATCTCCAGGTACGTCAGTGGCCTACCTCTGAACTCATCCTCAATCTGCTGCAAGGTCCTGCCTTTCGTCACCGGCAGCATAAACCAAATCACCACCAGGCAATACGAGAGAAGACCCGCGTATACCGTGTAAGCTCCATAAATGCCGATGTTCTCAATCAAAGTTGTGAAAGTCTTGAGAACGATGAAGAAGGAAGCAGACATTGTTGTCAAACTGATGGTCCCACCTATGCTCTTGTATTCTAGTGGAAACACTTCCCCTCCGATCACGTTGGGCAGCGGCAGCATGCCTGTTGCTACGGTGAAGAACTGGAGATTGATCAGTAACGCAGGGATCCAAACGTGATCGTACGGCAACATCCCATGAAATTGGAAATAGGTGTAAGCGGCGATCGCGAGTTGACTCAAAACGCACAAACTACCAGTCGCAAACATAACTGTTCGCCTTTTTAGCTTATTTATAACAAAAACCGCAATGGAATTCATGATCAGACGCTGTGTGTCCAGAAATATCATCCAGAAATGAGCGTTCACTTCGGGACCCATCACCAAACCTATGATAGTGGTTGAATACGCTGCCATGGTCGTCCCGCCAGCGAACTGCACCATAATATAAGCATGTATCATAAGAATGATTGTAGAATTCCTTCTTCCGAATTGTTGCCGCCATATCCTGGATATGATTAGTTTTCTGCGTCTTGGCAGATCCTGACATTTTCGAAGAGAATCCGAGCTTTGATCATCTCTTCTAATTCATCTTCCTCGTCATCGCCTCTCAGCCACCTGAAGACCTTCCTGCACTCTTCGTACTTTCCTTTGGAGACCAGCCAGCTCGGTGATTCAGGAGAATACATAGTCATGAGCAGGCTGGTAAAGGAGAAGAAAACGCAAATGAATGCCGTCTGCTGCCAGCTGAAGAAGGAGCCGATGAGGTGAACGAAGAAGATGCCAAAGGCTTGGGTTAAGGAGACGGTGGTAAGGAAAGCTCCTCGATTCTTGGGGCTGGAGTACTCGCCGATGAGCACAGATCGCAGCGGCGACAGCATGCCAATTGACAGCCCGTGGAGGATTCTTCCAAGGAACAGCGCCTGAAAAGATTACTGGAGTGAGTTTTCGTCTTTCCATTTCCGCGAAACCCCTTATCATAGTGGATTCCAAAGCTGCCCTGTATGGTTGACTCTGGTGTTCTGTGCCTATAGCACCATTTACTACTACGGCAGGTGAATACCTATGCAAACAACAAAAAAAAAAATGCAGAGTAGGTAGATATTAGGTACCTACTGTATATTTGTGGTACCTACTAGTTGCTTAACTAGAAAAGTGTTAACACTTCAATGTATCTTTCTTATGTCTCATATCAAATGTAACGGATCTATAAAACTATGAAAATAACTGTTTCAAAACTTAAGTGATTGCATAGGTATCTATGCAAACACTTAAGTTTTCAAACAGCTCTTTTTTTCCGTTAAATTTGATATGGCATATAAGAAAGAGACATCGATGTGTTAACTTAATGAAATGTTTAATAATCTTTATAAGTAAGGCCCTAATTCTGCACCAATTTCCTAACCTGCATCGCAATTTTAGCCGGCTAGTCTATCTTCAAGTCTCTGCAGGACAGATCATGGAAACATTTGTCCCGCAGCGGGAATCAAACTGACCGCACCTCGGAGAAGGATTTGTTACCTCAAAACTAGTAGCGCAGGTGATAGAGAACCAGCCGATGAGGACCGGCATGGTGACGGCGAGGTGCGCCGCCTTCCGCCCACAGTGAGCCATGATGGGCGACGTGATGAAACTACCTACCAGCTGCGTGATGCCCAGGATTGATGCTGTGGAGGGGACATCATTAAGTAACTTTTACCGTCATTTTGGATGTGACCCTGTCCCGATTATTGATCTTGTCGTGGGTTTATATTTTGGTCCTGATTTTCCTAGACTATACGATTCGCTACGGCGCGTAACGCAGTTTTATCCTACGACGCGGTGTAATGCCATTGATCTTGAGAGTCTTTCGGGTATAGACTATTTATCTATCTATGGCATACTCGTGAAATGATCGAGTTCGTAGGACTACTGTAGCGGTAGCGCTACGACGCTAGTTTAGTATATTTACATTTTTAAATCGGTCAGTAGCGTATACTACAAATCAAATCAAATCAAATCAAAAATCGTTTATTTATCTTGATAGTTTTAGAGCCATAAATTACACAAGAGGATTTCCTACTTATTTACAGCAGGTTCTTAATAGCTAGAAATAGGTAAGTGTTGTAGGCCAGTATGGTAATTATAAATGTAGGATTGGTCATTAATTAATAGGTTCTTAAGCAATAAGTAGGTAGGTAGTTTGAGAAAACAAAAATGAATCAGGGTTTGTGAATACTAGCCCTCACACAAGGATTCCCTGTGTTGTGAGCTACAATCCTGCTACGATCAGTAGCACCTCGTAAACGCTGCCTGATAATCCTCTGGCCTCCCTTACGCACCCTCCTCTCTCTCGGCTGCAACTTTGTCTTAAATTGTCGTGCACTTTCCAAAACCCGATAAAATAATGATCGATAATTTTAACCGATGATAAAATTTCAAAAATAAGATTATACTACGGTTTCATGCGGTATAAATTCTCGAATTAATCTACCCGTCGATTAACTATGCTACCGATTTCTATAAATTTATGTCGAATCTTTCGATACAACTATGCTCGGGCCCCAATATCCCCAGGTTTAAGGAAATATGTCTACTTAACACTAGCTGATCGCTTCTAAGCGATCTTATGGTCCACTGCTTTTACCTATCCACGAAGCAGCAGCTGCGGTCATCGGGATCGCGGACTCTGGCTGGTATAGCTGGGGCAGTAGCACGGCCGGGTACCCGATGGCACATCCATGCCCTATGATGTTGCTACCTACGGCTGCCGTCACGAAGCACTGCAAAAATACAAAATTAGGTTCCAATTCAAGGTTCGAGGACGACAGCGGTGGCGCGGCGCGCGAGTGTCCGGCTGAGACCCAAGGGGGTTCGATTCCCGCTGAGAGACGCGAATACTTGAATGTTCGTAGTTCCTGATACCCACAACACAGAGAAGTCTACAAGTTTCTTAAAAAAAAGGTAGTAACATTATTAAACTGAAAATAATTTCTAACGCGTTACGCTACTTTATTATACACATACCTACTGAATCGAAACAGACTGCACCGAGAAGTTCTCTGACCACCTTCCGTCTTCATCATCAGAACACATGATACAAGGACGAGGGTCAGAGCTATATGTGTGTCTGATAATTTAAAAAAGTAGGCCGTATCTGCTGCAGAACATAAAAAAAGTCTGCATGACATGGCCTAAATTTTAATTCCACATTTCTTATGTTTAGTCACGAGTATCTTGTACCTAGCTTGGTAATTTCTACGAGGGCAGGTACGGTCGCGGTCTAAAAGAGTTTTTCAATTTTTAAATTAGCAAACTGTGTGCAGTAAAGTCTAAAATTATATATATTTTTAGGTAGGTACTTCTAAATAATAGTTGTAGCATCGATTCTAACAAAAATATTTGAAATTAATATAAATATAATAGAATAGCAAGTTTAACCCTACAACAAAGAGCTGAAATTGTATTTCTCCATAAAGATGGCTTGAATATTAGTGTATATCAATAAATAACTCAATATTGCAACAACATAGACTATATAATTACAAATTAACTGTAATGTCATATTTTATGAATATCACCGTCTAACGATGACCCTGTTGTTAATTTCAAATCAAATCAAAATATTTTTTATTTGGAACAATTACATGTGGTTTAAATAACAAGTGAAAACGATGATACTCGCAGAAGTAATACAATACTGTGTCGCAAGCATCAACGCCCTCCTCCGTATACCTAGCTTACAAGGTTCCACAAAAACAGATGAAACAAGTAAGTAGTTAGGCGGTTGTGTATTGGTATGAGTGTAAAGTGTGTGAGTGTACGAGGTGAGAGGGTGTCTGTGTTTGTGTGTGGAGTGTGTGTGTATGGAGTGTGTGTGTGTGAAGTGTGAGTGTGGAGTGTGTGTGTGTAAAGTGTGGGTATGAGTGTATACACGTGATTTCTATTCAGCAAAAATTAGAAGTTTTTCTGTATCTTCGTATGTTAAAGTTAGGAGCCATTCAAGACATTTTAATTTGCATTTGTAGCGAGGTAGAGGAAATAAATTCAACTGTTGGTTTACTCTATTGTACAGCGACGAGCTGCTAAAATAGAAGTGGCGGCCAGCCATGGCCGTGCGACGACGTTCGATTATACAAATCTTATCAGATCTTCGTCTCGATTCCACGAACTCAGGGTCAAAAGAAAGTTGGGAATGTTTGCGAAGGATAGAATGGAGGATGTAGAGTTTTCGAACCGACGGAACTTGGCATAGTGAGTAGAGATCAGAGGTAGGAAAAAGAAAGGGTTTTTTGGATAGCACTTTAAGTAAGGCTCTCTGAGCTCTTTCAAGTCGTAGCATTCGGGTCTTGACTGCACATCCCCAGGATGTGATGCAGTAGGATAGTATTGATTGAGCTAGTGCAAAATATACAGTTTTCAAACTTTGAAAATCCAAGACCGATCTTAGGGCCTTAAACACATATATCAATTTCCTGACCCTTGAGATGGAAGATTCTATTTGGGGTTCCCAAGTCATAGTGCTGTTGATATAGACCCCAAGGTACTTCAAAGAAGATACCCGTTCAATATTAGAACAGCTACATGGAGCTAGAACAGCGTCTGGACAAACATGGGCACAGATGGAAAAAGAAGAGGAAGGTTGTGAGGCTATTTTGAAGCTAAAGGGGATAAATTTTGTCTTTGAAACGTTCAGAGTCAGGAGGTTAGTTCGAAGCCAGCTCATGACCGTTCTAAGGATACTTTCCGAGCGATCATGAACTTCTGGCCAGCTCCGACCATGGACAAGGAGGGCCGTGTCGTCGGCGTAAGTAATTATATGGCAATTTGGTAAAGATAAACTACATATATCATTAATATAAATTAAAAATAGGGTAGGTCCAAGGACACTTCCTTGTGGAACGCCAAAGCTGATTTTTTCTTCTCTACTTCTAAATCCATCTATTAATACGTATTGATCTCGATTAGTCAGATAGTCGCAAAACATATTCAGGGCAACACCTCTTATCCCTATGTATTCCAGCTTGTTCAGCAAAATGGGTACTGAGACTGTGTCGAAGGCTTTGGAGAGGTCGAGAAAAATACCTAAGGTTTTTTTCTTGTTGTCCATGTTCTTGACAACCAAATCTGTCAGCTCCAATACAGCATCCTCGGTGGATTTTCCACTTCTAAAGCCAAACTGGTGTGGGGACAAAATATGGTTTTCCGACAGGTATTGAGTTAGCCTAGTATTTAAAAGTTTTTCAAAGATTTTAGATATTACAGTTAGTACCGAAATTGGCCTATAATTAGTAAACATAGACTTATCTCCATTTTTGAAAATTGGATGCACAACAGCCGTCTTGAATACCCGTGGAAAAACGCCGGAAGCGAGTGCTGTATTAAAAACATGATTAAGTACGGGGATAAGTTTATGCCTGGCGGATTTAACTACTGATGTCGAGATGCCATCCCAACCCACGGCGCAACTGTCTTTTAGTTTTAGGATAATGTTTTCTATTTCTGTGTAGTCGGTACTGAAAAGAACCATAGATTTCAAGGGCCAAAGTCAACCTGACTTTGGCTAGTACTGTGCGTTGGTAAGGTAGGCATAGGTACAGAGATGAGAGGTGTCTGAGATTGAATTTCCAAAGCTAGTAGGTTTTTACCAACATTTGCAAAAAATGAGTTCACTGCATCAACGGAAGAGGAGGGGTTCGTACACAATTTCAGTAAGTGAGAAGAATCAGATTTTTTCTTTTTTAAATTAGCAATTTGTTTTATAATGTTCCAAGTGGCTTTTGGATTTCTCTTGGCTTTCTGAATTTCATTTCGTTCGTATTCTTGTTTAAGTTTTTTCAAAAGTTTGTTGCAGTAGTTCCGATAACGATTGTATATGGTTTTATGGATTTCTTCTTTAGGATTTCGTCTGAATTTTCGGTAGAGTTTGTCTCTGTGGCGTATACATTTAAGGAGGCCAGGAGTGATCCAGGGCTTGATGATTCTTTTCCGGCTCGGAGTATGGACATTGCGACTGTGATTTGTGATGATTGCGGAAATAAGATTTATCAGGATTTCAGCTATTGTATTAGGATCGCTTAAATGCATAAGGGAGGAGAAATCTGTATTAATTAAATCATTTAAAATTGCTGGCATATCATTTCGCACAGAACCGCGCTTTGTAAAGGTTGAGCTTTCATTACAGTTACAGTGAACAAGAACAGGAGCATGATCAGTTATAATAGAGTTGTAAATTAAGGTGGTTGCATGATTGGGAGTCCGGAGTATGACATGATCAAGACAGTTTCCATGTCTGGTTGGGTAGCGATGAGCGGGCAGCATACCATGTGAGGCAACTAGAGTTAGATAATCGTCTGCACAGGATTCCAAGTTTTCAGGAATGATGTTGATGTTTATATCTCCAACGATCATAGTAGTTTTATACGCATTAAGGGTGCTTAAGGTTAGATCAAGACAATGCAAGAAAGGGTTAACGTCTGTATATGAAGGGGATCGATAAATAGCTATTATCGCAAGATCCTTCGAGGTCTTTATAATAATTCCACTAGCATCAGTTAACATAGGCAACTCAACTTTGCACTGAATACCACATCTTACATAAACTACTACTCCATCATTTTGATTTTTATAATCCGTTCTGAAATTTTCAAATCCAGGCAGTGATGGGGTGAAAGGGCACTTGCTCAACCAGCATTCAGTTAAGACAATGATATCAATGTTAATCTTAATTCTGTGTAATAAAACTAGGAGATCATTGAAGTTTTTATTAATACTCCGAATATTAACGTGAAAAATTTTCAAGCCGTGGTCTACATTCGAAATATGGATGCCAGTATCTTCCGGGGAACAAATCAGGATATCAGATACAGATACTTGTTCGATGTCATTATTTAATTTGTCGAAATCATTCATAATTGTGCACAAGGATAAACATTGTATCTGGAACGGTAATGAGAGGAGCAGAATCAAATTGTAGCATTTCAAGGTATGCTAGAAGGATATATTGCCGATGTAATATCTCGAGCTTGTTTAATTGATACGATATACAAGAGTTATAATTATGCTGAATATGAGTGAGTTTGTGTTTGTTTGTGTATATGTGTGTGGAGTGTATATTAAGTGTAGTTTTATTATACATAGTTACTAAATTAGTTAAAATAACTATAGATACAAAATATAATCTGTGCAAGAAGAGAGATTTAAGTAGCTTAAAATAACAAAATCGATCCAGGTTGACATGCATAGAATGCGAAGATGCACGCAGTATTTTTAGTCACTTTGGGTCCTTGATGTTGTCCAGGTCAGTTTCGTGCATCACTCTGATGAGAGGCCCGTTTTCTCTTCTGCGAAGAAATATCTTTCCATGTGATACCCAACAGAACATGAAGTCGTTGCCTTTTGCAAACTCCCTGGCAAGATAAAACAATCTCTTCATTTTGGAAGAGAGGTTCTCTGAAATAAATATAGGTTTTGGAGGGCCACTCAGGTGTAGATGTTCAGTAGTTAGCTTGGAAGTACCTTTATTAAATTGACGGTACATGGTAATCACCTTTTCTTTGAGTAGGGCGCTAGTAAGCTCTACTATAATCGTCCTCTGAGCAGGATTTTTGTTGTTAATCCTGAAGATATCTTTCACTTCAGTTTGTTGAATCGGTACACTTAGAACCTTGCTGGTATTGATGAATGTCTCCAGCAGAGCAGTCTTAGTTTCCATAGTTTTTGCAGGTATGTTTCGGATTTCTAAACATGTAGATCTAGAACTGCGCTCGAAGACGTCCAATCTATCCTCCAGCGTCTTAATATATTGGGCGTCGGCTTTTCGCCCAACTTCCAGGTTTTCAACTCTGTTTCTAAGTTCATCGTGCTTTTCTGCCAAGAAGTCAACAGTTGAACGGATAAGCTCCACCGCAGAGTAGATTTGTTCGGACCTTTTTTCTTGCTCCTCCTTAAGATCTTTAAACATTTTACGCATTTCGTAAATACGCAATATTAGATATATTGAGTTATTTATTCACCGTGAGATTTTGGATTTGGTGTCATGGCGAAGAAGTCTAATAACTGATCATAGAAGTTATTTATTTTAGTATCCTAAATGTATAATATAATAACGCGGTAGTAACCATTCCAATCATCCTGTGTATGCTCTGGTGAAAAGAGCTGTGCAAGCTCTTTTCACCAGTCATTACCGGCATTACAAACAATGATTTCGTGCGGAATTTTGAAGATTTTTGTGAAAATATGGATAAATAATGCGAAATTCATTATCACTGTATAATTCAGTGGGGTTATGACGATCACGAAACACTATAATAACAAACAAATCCACTAATTTACTGTACGAACATACACCAACAAACAATACTTTACAGTAGGGGTTTGTTTGAAGGACGGAATTCGGGCTTTCAGCATCCAGCCGCTAGCTTCAGACAAAGTGGGGGTTTATTTTGTCTATGAAATGCATAGATATTGAATTCGTCACACTGCGCCTAAATCGTCCCCTAGAGAAGCCCCTATCTTGACTATTAATTCCACGGTAAATGGCCTAAGTAGTTACTAACGAATAAAAAAAAATGATTAATTTATGTGTTACCTTAGGCCTTAGGTTAGGTTCTGTTAGAGAAGAATAGGTATCATTAAAGGCCCTCCCCACCCAATGTACCGATGTCACCTTAATTTTATTGGAAGACCGTGGGTAGAGGTAGAAATATTATATAAGGCACTACATAAAGGTGTGCCAGAATCGTTTTGATGGCACTCTACAAGGGAGGCCTATGTACTACTAAGGACTTCTACAGGATGTAGTATATCTACACGTACATACATCTGATGATGATGATGATAAAATTTATTAGGTTCAGTAAAAAAATCAAACTTAAAATACACACAATAACTTACTTGCTTTAAAAACGGCGAAATCCTCGGCTTGTTCGGCATTTTGATTAGAGTTAAATTCTTTCTTACACTCTTTTAAGTACGTATAAATCAGGTAGGTACAATTTTAACAACACTCACGTCATTTTACTGAGTGATTATATTCGATATATGAGATCTTGGTCCAAACAACGTCAGCTTAACGCTTATCATGTTAAATGCATTTCAAGATTAAAGTTTCCTAAGAAACAGTTAATGCACATGAAACAGTGAAGTCAGTTTTCGAATTTACGCCCTAATAAAAAAATAAGTTACCCGCGTCCCCGCGCTTTAATAACGTAAAATAACGGTCGTGGGTGGCTTCATAGGAAACCCAGGCTTAGCCTATCGACACTGTCCCACAGTAATCTCCATGTCATTATATTGTTATTCCTTGATGTGTTAACACAATGGCACCGGCTAGTGGCATTAAACGATTGATAAGCTTAAACAAAATATCATAAAAAGTACCTTACCTACATTATCGTTACTATCTCTGTTAACTGTTTGCTGATTGTAGAAAAGTCATTCAATCAAGCAATTATATCCTACCTAAGTACTTAGATTTATACCTAAACAAGAAAATAGTATGAAAAGGATGACTTATGTGGCGCAGAAGGTTGCGCCACAATTTTTCTATGATTTGCATACATTTGTCTCGGGTCTGGGTGTTTTCTATGTATAAGATGTCAAAAATTACAAAAATTATATATGAATTGTAACTTCAAATTTCAGATTAACTTTTATTTGCATTACCAGTCGGTAAGTTGGAAGGTAGAGTCCTACTTTCCAACGATTCAGTAATCTGAAGAAGCTCCGTACTTGTTTAAAAAAAAAACAAGGTAACGTAGGTAACCCAATATTTCTATTGAAACTTAGCCTGAGTAAGTAATAAACTCTAAAAACGTATTTGTATTTCAGTCAAATTGCACGAACAGGATCTATCTAAACTTTTCTCCCTCTGTGTTATTATGTTCGTCTGTGATTTCGTCTTTGACAGGTTCCTGGGACTTCAAAGCCTGTGCTTCGGAGTCGTCGACCACCAGACCTCTGCCTCTGAACTCATCTTCGATCTGCTGAAGAGTTTTCCCCTTTGTCTCCGGCAGAAGAAACCAGATCACGACAAAACAGTACGCCAGCACTCCCGTGTGAAGCAAGTAGGTTCCATGCAGCCCGAACCTCTCAACCAGACCGGGAAACGTCTTCTGCACCAGAAAGAAGGTAGCAGAAAGAGCTGCCATACTGATGGTTCCTCCTATACTTCTGTATTCAAGAGGGAACACCTCACCACCTATTACGTTGGGAAGTGGCAATATCCCCGTAGCTATGGTGAAGAACTGAAGATTGATCAGCAACGCTGGTAGCCATATTCCATTAGATGTCAGGATACCCTGAGATTTGAAAAAAACATAAAGTACTATCGCTAGTTGGCTGAAGACAGAGAGTGCTCCGGTGGTAAACATCATAGTTCTTCTCTTGTATCGGCTAATGACGAACACAGCGATGCTGTTTGAAACAAGTCTTTGAGTGTCCAGGAATATCATCCAGAAGTGAGCGTTTGTATCCGGGCCTAAGACCATGGTGATGACGACGGTCGCGTAAGCTGCCATGACGGCAGCTCCTGAGAAGTTACAAGTAATGTACGCATGGGTCATCAGCGTGATTGGCTTGTAAAATTCCTTCTTCACGAGAGTGGTTCTGAGAGCTTTCCAACGATTCTGCCCCTTCTCTTCTTCTTTAATGGATTTTTCAATGATTTGAGCTTTGATCATTTCTCCCAACTCCTGTTCTTCGTCATCCCCTCTCAACCATCTGAAGACGAGTGTACATTCTTCGTATCTTCCTTTATTGGCGAGCCAGCTTGGAGATTCTGGTGCATACAGGGTCATCACGAGACTGATAAAGGGGAAGAAAGCTATTATCAGAGCTGTGTGTTGCCAGCTTAGGAAGGAACCGATGAGGTGGACGAAGAAGATGCCGAACGATTGAGTGAGGGAGACGGTAGTGAGCAGTGCTCCTCGATTCTTGGGGCTGGAGTACTCGCCGATGAGCGCTGATCGTAGCGGAGACAGCATGCCGATAGAGAAGCCGCTGAGGATCCTTCCAAGTAACAGCTCCTGAAAAATGCAAGCTTGAAATAAGGTTTTGATGCAAAATATCCTTTTCAAAATGAGCTTTTATGAAATTATCGATCAGAACCGCGTACTGACCAATCAATTAATAATCATAATTTATTTATTTGATATCTAAAAATATAAAATTCACCAAAATTCACCGAAAAATTCACCGGTACCTCCATTCAAAATTGTTACGCAATATTTAAATCATCAATCATCAGATTGAAATCAATAATAAAATGAATAATAGGTCATATGACTCATTATAAATAACCTAAAATTTCTTCCGATATGATGCACAAACACACTTAATTAAAATTGTATATAACTAAAGTAGATTGTATAGGTGAATGTGTTGTGCTGAGAGTGTGTGATGTGTGTATGTGCGAGTGTGTATTTCTGCTGCGAAACTCTTCCACTTCCCACAGTGTATAGACCAGTTTGTAGAAGAGTTTTAAATACATATTAGCAAGTTGAAAGAGCTATGGGTAGTCAACAAAGCTCTAAGAACGTGAGAACTGAACTAAAATACTGTGGATTGAAAAAAAAAAACTTTAATATACGCTCACGACTGTCTTCCCCATGGTGGACATCCTCAGGTACATACTCAGTGAGTAAATCTTTGAGGATACCAAGTAGGGGGTAGTCAGAGGCACGTCCAAACATTACATTTGGTACATGCCGGTATCCTCACGATGTTTTCCTTCACCATTTTGAGCACGTGTTAATGCGCACATTAATTTTTCGAGTGGAGAAATCCATTGGTGCACGACCGGGTTCGAACCCATGACCTCCGGATCAGAAGTCGGGGTATCGCCCACTAGGCCAACACGGATTGAAATTATCCTTCCTATTATTTGTTCCTAAATTATCAAATACCTACAAATACTTGTTATCTCAGTATTCTACATCATAAACGGAACTGGAAATCTTTTTCAACATATAGAACTCGGCAGAAGGTTTGTCTGGAGTTGAATGGTATAAACAGAGCAGTTACCTCATAGCTGGCCGCCATAGCCAGTAGCAGCCAGCCAGCGAGGCCGGGCACGGCGACGGCGAGGTGCGCCGCCCGCCGCCCGCAGCGCCCCATGATGGGTGGCGTCACGAAACTACCGATCAGCTGTGTGATACCCAGCACTGATGCTGGAAACAAAATTACAAATCTGAGTCCAGTAAGTATTTTATAGTAACATAAATACTTCGCAAATAAAACATATTCCATTTCAAAGTGGTGAGCTACTCGCACCAGCAAGCGAAAAAAACAATGAAATTAAATGAAAATTAATTCAAATTCAATAACATAAAAAAATGCTGGACAGTTCCACACAGCATTATCTATCCACAAACAAAGCAGAGCTTGCATTATAGGAACTACACGACTGATAACTACTAATATACATTTTATTTGTAAAGCACGTGCTTTGGAGGGCCAAAGCACGCTTTGTAAATACCACCAGCAGTCACCTATCAGATTTGAACGAGCTAAATGCGACTATTAAATCTCACCGATCCACGAAGCTGCTGCGGCATCCAGCGTGTACCCTGAACCTGGCTGAAGCAGCTGAGGCAGCAGCACCGCTGGGTAGCCGATGGCACTGCCATGCCCTATGATGTTACTGCCCACTGCTGCCGTCACGAAGCACTACAAACTATTACCATCAAAAGCTGTTCGTCTGTGTCTTATTTTTGCACCGCTGCTTCAGCGATCTATACATTTTAGTATAGAAACTAGATCAGTGACTCTAGCGGACTGTGTCTCTAGACGGGGAAAAGTGATTTAAAACCTCAGAACCTCCCTTTAGAAAGGGTCAATGAATAGTAACTATAATATATATATTGGTGCATATTAATACGATATCTACGGTAGCAATGCTGCCAGCATTTTAGGATCCTTCTGTTTGGCAGAGTTTTGGATCAATAGACCAATATAGCGTTGCAACGGTTTTAAGATTAAGATACCTTAGCTGTTTCATCTGTAGTTTTAGTATATACCTTCTTGGACATAGCTAGATAAATAAATCTACGAAAGTAGTGTAATATAACTTTATTTGTATGGTTTGAGAGAGCAAGTTTATAATATGTATGTCCTTATGTAATGTAAGTGATTAGGTAAACAGAAATGTTAAGTTTCGCTTTTCGGAAAGTAAAGCAAGTAATAGCCTTGATAAAAATCTACTTTGATATCCGTCAGTGAATTGAGACAGTGACTGAGATACACATTGCTCCACTTACGTAGAGGTAGGTCATTAATTAATAATTAAACTTGAATCCAAAATAACAAAACTCACTTGTTTTAACAATGGTGTCACTCTACTTTTTCTACTACACTCCATGATACATTTTATCACACGTTAAGTATATGAATACTATTTTATCATTTTATTTCAACACTTTAGATTAAGTAGGTCAGTGCACTTTGAAACTAACAAACTACCTAGTTAATTAATGTACTTATATTTTGCAGAAGTTGTAAAGTACACATTCTGATAAAAATGGATTCAATTGTAAATTTGAAAGATATTCGCAATTTTCATTACGATTGAAAATTACGAAATAATTCAACAATGTCTGTAATGAATACCTGTAGTGTCTGTAGTGAAGGCTAGCGTCAGATATTGATAAGATAATAGCAAAAAAACTCAATTTTTTATCTATCAAATAAATATATTTCCACGGCATTTGCTAATAACTAACTGCAGGCGCCTTTAAAAACTGAACTTTCGAACGGAGCATTCAGTGTACCTAACTTGCATGCACTAGTCTAGTGCGTGGTCAAGTCAAGGTGTCCAGGGATACGTACCTAGAGTAGAGTACTTACATATACCTTCTCTGAATCCTGTATACAGCTAAACCGCTAAATCTATTAAAATGTTGTAATTTGGTCCTTTTTATCCAAAAAAGACTTACGGCTCATAGTCCATGGACCCTTACAAAACAATAGGCAACCCCGCGTGGCGTTTAAAAACGTTTGACTTCGTTGACGAAAAACGTTAACTTTTCCTAAAAAATATGTTTGCCCAAAATAATATGCAAAAATTCTAAAAAGTTCTGTACTTCTTTATGTACCTAAGTTAGTTTGGTAATAGGTAGTTTTATGCAGGTATTTCAACTAAATAATGCTGATAATTAGTAGGGGGTCGTACCTAACTACCTACTTACGTAGCAAAAGAAGCAGGCTCTACCGACCAGATTCCTGCAATCCAAACGAAACACGTTTTATCTGTTTGTCCAGATGGAGATGGTTACTCTGAAAACCTTGGAAATGGTGAACAAACCAGTGTGCTGACAGTGACAGATAGAATTTAATACGCCGTATTAGAGGCACTTTTACAAGATACGTGATACGTAGGCTTTGAATCCTAGCTTTCGGAATTAGGTTAATTAATTCTTGTGTTTACAATACCTATTTGACCCTCTAAACTCTGCACAGCTGCGCAAGAGTGCGGTGAGGCGAAAGCGAATTGCGCAATGATGATCGCAGTGACGACGGCGGTGAGAGGCGCAGGGCGGGTGATGCGATGGAATGAATTGTAAAATATCGATGATAAGTTTGTCGATATTTTTTTAACTGATTTTAATATTAAATGCCCATTTTTTAAATGCAAAACAACTGAGGAGGTGTATGTTGTAGTATTAGAATAAAGTTCAAGTTAAGTTTTCAAAAGGGTTTAATCTGATAACACTTTTATTAAATGTTTATGAGTAATAACCTACATAATTAACTGAAATTTATTCTTTGTGTAAAATGAATGGATAAATACTAGAATTCTTTTACGATTACATTATTGGCAGCATGCCTTCTCAAATGTTTCAGAAATAGAACAGACGTCGAAAAGTTCCATTGACCGTTAACATTTATCCGAGACCAATTTAATTGAAAAATATCGATAACTGCTTTTGTCAACCCCTATCTTTGAAATAATATTAGATTAGTTATTAGAGACCTAACAGCTGAAGATCAAGGACATTACCTGCCATTAATTTATAAATGACAGCCGATATTGCATATATTATGGTTCTGTAGTCTAACAAAACCGCTAGATTTATATATTCTTTACGTCATGGCTGTGGTAGCAACGTGTGACGTGACAACTTCAGAAATTTAAGGCTTATCTTTATGAAATATCGCCAATAACTGATTGCTTCTGGAAATTAATTAATTTAAGTACTGAACATATGACCAAGGTATAACTATTGTACCTAAATCAATCGCTTTGCCAAAATTATGTGAATTAATGTTAATTATTTGGTGATCTTTGGAACCATAATATGGCAAATGGTTCAACATACGCTTAGCCATGTTTTATATAGGTAATTCTGATATTTTTCCTTATCGTGTTAGTATGATCTGAGATTTGTTGCAACGTGCAACGAGTTTAAAAGATTTCTAATAAAAAAAATTATCCTCTGCTCATCATGGTTTTTGGAAGGAAGATCTTTCTTGAGCTCGATTCAACTCGCAAACGAGGTAGAATTGATAACATGGCCGGTTATATGCCTGTGCAGAGCCAAGATGTTCACGTAAGTTGCTATTTTAATTAATATTTTTGATTCATTCGTTGTATAACTAACTGTTTATATGTAATACATTAAAATGTTGCTCCTCGGTAAAGGTATAACTTGGCAGCAGTCACGTGGAATTTTCACAGCTAATGTCATTTCCATACAATTAAATCTTTCCGCAGGCGTTAACGGTATAATGTCTAAACCCCCTGCTGTACATGATTCCTTGCCCTGTATCGATAATTAATCTGGTTAGGGTACGGTTCCTTCCTAATTAACTTTTATCAAGCATAATTATTTTTTATCGAAAATCAAGTGGAAATCAACGAATAAATGCATACGATAAGTGTGAATTTCTTATCATACTTATTTCGTAAATTTCCAAGGGCAATGCAGAGGTTAGATGCAAACTTCCTATCGATAACATCGATAAGTTGTGATTGTCCAATGTAAGCACATCACTATGATAACAATCTGTAGACAATTCGCTCGTTCGTTTCCAATTCCGATTTTTTTAAATTTCGTCTTAGATATTTCTTGTTACAGCGAACTACGAATAAAACATAATAATCATTGTGTTGTTTTGTTTTCAGTGTCTGAATGAATAAAGTGTTTTTTTGTCTGCAATTTGTGTCGTGTGTATGATTTTGTACAATTGGTGTTAATTATTTGTCGTCTAAAGACGTTCGTTCATTTTAGCACTGCAGTGTTAAGACCAAAGACTTAACGTTGTCCAAGTGTAAAACCTAGTAACAAGGTTTTTTTGAGTGCATCGGTTTACTGGTAAGCATGTCAAAATATATAATACCAATATACCAGAAGGACCAAATTGCATTAATCCTTACAGAACCGTTATGGAGGTTTTCAGGAAAAAACCTGTCACCTGTCGTTGAATGCTAAATGTAAAACGCGGACTTTTGCCAAATACAATGTTTGTACGTGTATATAACCCCATAATATCCTCACAGATTTGCGTACTGAGTATGGATCTGAGGATCTCCATCATCATCCACTTAGATCGGGAGTTCACTTTCGTAAACCCTATCTATTGAGTACCAGGACAGGTCATGCATAAATGGAGTGAAAAAAGATAACAAAATTACTTAAAAAAACGTACCTACGTATGCTGCCAATGGTACGATTTTTTAAACATTTTTTCTGTTTTTTTCTTTTTTTCTTGACTAAACCTAGAACAAGGATAGTATTAGGGTCGTTATCGTGAGTCGTTCAAATCACTGTTCCAGGGCTCAAACCGACATGTTTTAAAAGTTTTCTCAAACTTCTATAGTGTAACCCTAAAATTTCATTATCCTCCTGTTCCAAACGACCAGTTAGTGAATTATAGGGTTGATTTTTGTACTATAATTACCCAAATCACCGAAAGAAAATAACTAAACCTATTAAATAATTATTAGAGAACAGTATTATGAGGCTTTCCAATTTTTTATTTTTAGTGAATACAACAAAAATATTAAGAAATCAGACAGCATCAGAAATTATATGAAAAGACATCGAAGTAAGATCGAAGAAGTGAAGAAAAAATTGGTGGAAATTCTGTGTACAGACAACATACAAAGCACTAAGTAGGACTGCCAAAATAACAATTTCTGAAGAAGTTGTACTTTCGAACAAGACAAGGCTGATCAAGCGCAAGCTAATATCGAAAGTTCCATTTCCTGTAAGAAAAAAGGTAGTAGTCGACGAAAACAAGCCACAGATAGCTATGGTAAAGGAGTACCAGATGGCGTTGGGGCTGTTATAAAGAGAACTGCAGACCATCATGTTAAATTTGGTGGCAACGTTGGGTCGTGCGATGAATAGTTGTTTTTATACATCCATTTTATTCCATTAAAAATAGAGTGTTATAAAAACTAGGAAGTATTATACATGATTGATTTTCTGAAACCGTTTTTTGTCATCAATAAAACTAATAGACCCCAGCTCTGTGATGTAGGGTACAATCACGGTATAAATATTTTATTATTTTACATGATTGATTTTCTGAAACCGTTTTTTGTCAACAATAAAACTAATAGATCCCAGCTCTGTGTAGGGTATAATCAATCACGGAAATACTTTATTACTTAATAATTAAAAGGTAGGTAAGCGTTTGGATTTTACCTTTGACTTTGACCGTCCGTTGCTACCTTAGCATGCTAATTCTAGGAATTAGGACGCTGTCTTAGAATCTTGTACCTTTAAGCTTTAAAGGATTTCCTCGTTTTGTATTCGTTCACGTAGCAGAATTCCGTCTTTCTAGCTCTTTGCGTGACTTGGACATGTAACATGTTGTATGTCAATTATTAATTAAATACAATACCTATTCCAAATTAGAAGCACTAGAAGAATTATCAACAAACTCCGCTTGGTTATTTTATTGTTGCTGAGTTTTTTGTCACCTAATTAGTTAGATATTTTCTATTGAAGATTATATAATTATCTATGTTTTTATATCTACGTTTTTCAATCTTAACTTGCATTTATAATGTAAGAGGATAAGATGGGTGTCGTAGACATCCGAGTTGTATAAAAGTTTTATTTGTCTTCAATAGGTCATAACACGAGCTACTTCCCCGACAGTACCTATCAATAAAAACATAAAGTAAATAAAGTATTTTTGATTGGTGCGTGCTTCCTAGTCATTATAAATTTATCTATGACGACTCCGTTAAATAATGTAAACATAAGATATGGGACAAATTAATTGGTACGTCATCACGTGATGATAATAATTAAAGACACCTACTTAGGTACTTGCTGATGTAACATCTCACAGAATGTAAAAATGTTATTATCTGAGTCGGATAAAAAATAATTTCTCGTGCTGAATGCCTGCGCACATGAAACAAAAACGACACAAAATTGACGTTGCAACGAAGCTAGACTAAAGACTCCACGGGAATTCTCTATCTATCCGTCTATATATTTTCTCTCTCTGTGGAAGTTATCTTTGAAATGCAGGTGAAATGCAAGAATCTTGAATTTGCTGCGCTGTTTAAAGTCGCCCCAAAGTTATAATTGTTTAAATTAGTAAAACCATTGTTAGAACTAGATTTGTAACGTTTGTCGATTAATAAAATTAGTATTATTATTATAAATGCGCTCTTTACAACCGCAAACAATATAAAAATGCATGTGCACTCTAATTTGATGGACAGAGTACTCCACATCACCCGCTTTTACAATAAGTTGCATGCCGTAGATTGCATGAATCTCTGCACCAAACTATTGATAGCTTTGCTAGAGGCCTTGTTGTACCTATCTCTAGCTTTTGTCTTGTTACTATCTGACATTTTAAAGTCTTTCAGTCTTTACCTACTACTAATCATCAGTACCTACTCAATGTAACGTAATTATATTTCTGAATTTGTGGAGCGGAGATTTTTTAGATAATTCGATGAATTGTATCCTGATCTACTGATTTATTTTAATCTTCATTATGGCCCTTACGCTATGCCATCTAGTCAAATAACTAGTTAAATATATCAAACATTCAACATCTACTTACCGGGCTCACGTGCGTTGCTAGCTATCATGCTGTTTTGTGTCATTTGATCCCAGCATCACAGATGACGCAAATTCGGAAACCAACACAAAAACAAAGAATACTAAATATTACTACGGATAACATATATAATGGTTCGCACGTTGAGTTTTCACCATACAAACTCAATCTTCACGCCGTACCCTCTAGGGGTGGAATTTGGGAAAATAATTTCTTGGGGTACCCGACACACCAAAAGGAACATCCCCCAAATTTCAGATATCTATGACTTAAAATTTTTTTGTGCATTAATTGTTATGCAGTCAGTGACGCACTGCAACAATTTATATAAGTAAGATTTGAAACGCATTTCAGAAGGTTCAATGGTTTGATTAAATTTAAAAAATGTGTCGCATGGTCCTATAGCGGAACTAAAATATTACGACATTCATAACGAAATTTTTGAAGAAAATTGGCATGAACATAGAATTTGTCTTGGTCGCGGTAACCCAAGGCAGTCCTACATAATTATGCTTCCTCTTGGCAGAGACATACAATTATTGTCACGATCTAATTTTAAGGTGACGTTGCAATTTCTGTTTGTTTGGGAATGTACTCGTAGTAGCTACATAATTATCTACGTTATCGCGCGCGTGACGAGGCCGTTCACATTTCCTATTCCTGTATTATATTTGTGAGTAAGTTTATAATAGGTACTAGTAATTTTTATCACTTGTCTAGTGTTAGATGCTTAGCTACGGAAAATATAGAATGTTTTTGTGACTAAAATTGCAATAAATAATAAGAAATAATGTTGCATATATATAAAATATATTCTCTTATTGGCAGTAAGTTAGATTATTAAGGTTAAAACTGTTTATACATAAGGGCTGATGATTTTGATTGAAAAATAAAATAAAATAAATAATGCCGGACATTTTTCACAAAGCATCACACAGCCCCAAGGTAAGCAGAGCTTGTGTTATGGGAACTACATGACTTATATACTACTTATATACATTTTTTTTTGTTGTAAATACATGCATATTATACATAGAAAACACCCAGACCCGAAACAAATATTTTCAAAAAAACATTCCGCGGCAGGAATCGAACCCGCAACCTTCTGCGTCTTAGTCGCAGAGACCACTGCGCCACAGAGATCGTCACTATTAGGTAAATATACCTAATAGCATAGACCAGTACATTTTTATGATTATAAAATGGATGGTCAAAGTCATAATTAAAATCACAAGGATCATACATACATACTATTACGACCTACTTATTCAGTATGAACCGAGATAACTAGGCGTCCTTACAACACCCGTCGTTGTCATCAATACCGCTCTCTAGCCAAGTCTAGCTAGACTATCATAACAGAGGCAACTAACTTGAACTCATTTTTTAAGCTAAAACACTGGCGCATAAGTAACACCTTTTACAATTATGAGGATTTCATTGACAAAACGTGAATCTATATTATAATAAAAATGTAACAGGTCAAATTCGGTACATTGAAAATATTTAAAAAAAAAATTAGGAGGTTACTCTATAATTGATACTGAATCCAAAAATGATTTTTTTTATTTTTGTCTGTCCGTCTGTCTGTATCTGGAACGCGCATCACGCCGAAACTACTGAAAAAATTCAAATGAAACTTGGCATGATTTGAGTTTATACTAAAGATCAGGACATAGGATACTTTTTATCCCGAAATGCAGCACGGTTCCCTTGGGAGAGGGGATAAAAGTCAAAATGTGTACTTGGTTGTAATTCATTAAGGCATAGTCCGATTTCATTCATTCTTTTTTTGTAGAAATGAGGTACTTTAAAAATGTTCATTAATGCGTAGTCCAAACAAAAATACAAACACACTCAAGACTGTCTTCCCAATTTTGGACATCCTCAGATACATACTCAGTAAGTAGATCTTTGAGGATACCAAGTAGGAGGGGTTAATTCTTCACGAATTAACGGTTGATAGTTAGTCAGAGTTTTCAAATCCAAAGTACAAAGAGTGTTTGTTACTAATCACCTCCTTTGTTGATAAGAGTGCTTCACCGCAATCTACAGCGTTGCTTATTATGAGACCAACTGGTCAAATGCGAAAAATGTAGTCGGCAGGTATGGCAATCGCGAATGAAGTCGCGGGTACAGCTAGATAAAACTTTTTATAAAATTTATTATTATTCGTTAGTTAAAAGTTTAGAACTCGTCATTTATATACTGCTTAGAATAATTTTGTGTCCATCATTAAGCTTGATTAATATTTTGTGCCAATCTATCCGCAGCATTATTTCAGTAATTTTGGTTACTCCGTATTAAAAATAAGCTACCTACTTACTCCGGCGATAACATTATTTACTTCTCAGAACTGAAGTGGTAGGTAAATATTTACAGGTATTATTTAGTTTCCAACTTCTGTCATAAAATATAGTAACTAATAGTCACAAGTGTACCTAAGTATGATCTATCAGGACACGACTACCTGAAGTGATTACCACAAACTCCTAGCACACCAACCTAGAATTGACTAGGATTCTATGGAAGACTTGGGTAGGATATACACTAATCTATAGGCAATGTCAGGTTAGTTAGCGCTTCGTGTATTCTGCAAAGTCGCGCCCCATCACCACTATGGTGGGTAATCATTTAGAAAGTCGTAATGTCCATAGCTTCAAAAACTTTCCTTGTACTGAGATATTCGACGCAAAGTTTTCACCCCTAGGGGGGATTTGTGGAATAACCCGTTTATAAGACGATTCCATACAAAACCCGTTTATGATCACGAATGAGTGAACGCAGTGTCTCTATTCTCTTACTGAAGACCAAGGTTAGCTGAAAGAAAACTCTTTTTTAGGGTTAAGTCGCCTTTGCACATGTCATATAATTCTGCCTTTAAGTGTTAATTTGTGTGCACCTACAGTAAAGAATAAAGACATAAAGGCCTCAGGTCTCCGAATCTACCTCAGACAGACTTCAGAGGCCAATTTTTGTGTGAATGTGATAACGGAATTGCAGTTTATTTACAGTTACAGCGCTCGAAAATATCAAAAAAAGTTAAATTACTTCGTTTTTTTTTTTTTTTTCGTTTCACTATTTTACGTGCTTTGGTTGGCGGTTAACCGCAACCGTGCGTGCTAAGACACTGATTCTGATAGAAGGGCAAAGGTGCTTTAAAATTACACGAAACAGGACAATAAGTAAGATCCAGACGGTTTTTAACCTTAAAAAAAAACATTAAAGTTTGTTGTCTTTATGAGCGAGTGGCCAACTCTAGTATCGGAGTTTCCCCGAAGGCCTCTAACATGGCTTACAACTTGGTGACTTGGCGAAAATTTACTTAACAAGCTGAGCTGTTAATGCAAGCTAAGTATGCCACGAGCGAAAAAGTAAGAAAAAAAACACTTTAACTGGTTTACAATTCTGATTAGTCAATTTTCATTAAATATGAATATCATTTACTTAGGTGCCTACTCAAGGCAGTAAGTAATTATTTTTTTTTAAATAAAGACTTGTATCTGGCCAACCTACCTATAAAATCATTGATCTAAGTGGGATAAGAAATGTGAAAATGGCAATATTAGCATTGTGTCGTGTATTTAGGTAGTACATGACTACAACGACGCTAGTACATAAAAAATACATAATTTTTACACATACATAATTTATTGAAACATCAAAGAAAATGACAGACATTCAATTGGATTATGACAAAATCAGGGTTCTGCGTACATCATTTGTACGCAGAACCCTGATTACCTATGGTATAGTGTACGCTTTGGACCACTCGCGAAATTTTACAATCAATAATAATTATTATTTTTGGAGTTCCGATGCTTTGGACCGTTGAAGGTATTAAAAGCCATTAAAGATATAAGCCGAATACCTACTATTTTTTATCAACACATTAGTATGAAGATACATTGTAAATTGGGACATCGCAAATAACGGTTACATTTTGGTAGGTTAGGGTTATCTCATATGTACAGAAATAATAACAAAATTATCTAAATCTTACATTGCGACTTAGCGAAATATTATCAGCGAAAGGCGTAGATTTCTTTGTAACCTCTGCACTGATGTCAAGCTTAATCAAAAAGACATGCCTAAGTCAGGTCAATCTTAGTGACAGTTTCTTAAGGAAACTTGTCATTAGGCATCAACTTAAGAGCTGTATAAGTTGGGTACAAACGGGCTGTCTTCCGAGTCAGACTTTGGACATAACTCACCTGCCATCATAAAGTCAAAGTCCATATCTGGCTTATATAGTCCATATACAAGATATATTAGCTAATACAAGATATATTATGTTTAGCTTAAGCAAAGAGCGCTTTTTTCGTGCCGAAAGAAGTAATTTCCAAATAATCATTATTTGATTATTAAATCTACGTCTTAATCTGTAGAAAACCGTTTGAAATGTCATTGTCAATGTCATTTCATAACTTACTTATTATGTACGCTAGTTACGTATCTTGAACTTTGTACATAGGACTGCTACCAGGCCTATGTCACTTGAAATTGTCTTTCTTGTATACGATAAAAAAAACATTTCACGTAATTAATAAAAGAGTATTTTCTAAAACATAAATGTAAACGACAATGTCTTATTTTTTTACGGCTTCAAAAACGGAGGAGGTTCTCAATTCGTAGTTATGTATGTTTTTTTGTATGTATGTTACGCGATATTGCCAATTGTGAACCGATTTTAATGAATATTTTTTTAATGGGTATACTTCTAGGACCACCATATAAATTTTATCAAAAAATAACACTCCTAAGGGTGAGAAAATGGGTGATGAAATTTGATAAGACTTATTATCAATTTCCCGTTATTTGAAGTCGTTTTTTTGATATTTAATATCTTGTAAATGATGACAATTAACCCTCTGTTTCATAATCACTCGCTAAATTAGCGTCCTTTTCTAACATTAAACAAAGGATAGAGACAGACAACTTTATCACGGTGCTAGAGTTAGCCAGTGATTATGAAAAAGAGGGTAAATTTGCAGTAGGTAGGCAACTTATAGTTCAGAATATATTTTCGTTACTGACAAGCCAATTTACCTTATGTTATCAAATAGAGTTTAAAAGTTAGGCATCGATGCTAAATGTTTCTTTAGCATTTATTTATAAAAAATATCAATCAAAATCCAAAGTCCTAAAAAATATGATCCTAGAAGTATCATTAAATACTCAGGTTCGTACGAAAGTATTTAAACTAAGAATAAAAATGTGCATATGGTTACACGATACAAGGAATCCTAGGACTATGAAAAAAAAATGTCTTTAGAGTGAAACAACTGAATTCAAAAGCATTATTTGTTCTGTGTAATATCGTAGTAATAATTTATCCAGTAGGTATTATTCAGTTCAGCGTCAGTGTATAGATAGCGGGAGAGAGTGGTGGCCGTGTTGTTGTGCTATCCGTACTCCGTAGTCTGTGGTCTTACGCAACGCACATCACTATTGACTGACACAGGTTGGTGGTATGATTGTTTTGTTAAGTAATTTAGTAAACAATTATTATTATTAATTAATTTAATTTATTATGTTAGCAGCATAATATGATGATTAGTATACCAGATAGCGAGGAAATGTACATAGGTGGAGATTTCAATGGCCACGTGGGAAAAATTAATGGAGGTTATGAGAGGGTGCATGGGGGTGGGGTTTAGGAAATAGAAATCAGGAAGAGGAAGGATTGCTACAAGCTGCGATTTGGCTATATCAAATACAATTTTCCAAAAAAGAGACCAGCTCTTGATAACATACAAAAGTGGCAATCACTCCTCACAGATCGATTACTTCCTCTTGTGTAGATATACAATCTTAGCACAGTCAAAGATTATAAAGTGATACCGGGTGAGGGAGTAGTCTCCCAACATAGATTAATCCTCTTGGAACTAAAATTCAATGTGAAGTCCAATTATAAATCAAGGCCCCCATCTAAAATCAAATGGCATTTGATAGATAATAGAGAGCTAGCGGTAGAATTTCATTAATCTACTAACACATTTTGAAATTATAAAATAATATTGTAATAATAAATTGGGGGAGTAAACTAATTGAGATAACGCTTTTATAAAAATTACATGCATAATGCGTAGGTACGCCTACTTCTTGTTTGAGAGGACTTCTATTTGAATGATAACCTACTGAGATTGTATGAACTGGGGATGTGTATACCGTGTACATATTTTACAATGTACACTTTTAGATGACTTTGGTCTTCATAGTAGACTAGCCTGCTTATTACTTCGGATACCAGGCTAAAAAGTAGCCTTTGTGTTATTATAGGTCACTAACTATATGTGATCCAAATATCATCAAAATCGGTTCATCAGTTACCTACATTTTACCAACATACATCCAATCATATATGTATCCTTATTCGCATTTAAAACCAAGTAATAAGCTATGTAGCTAAGTAGATACCTTTCTTTTATAGTCGTCTAATAATACACCATTAATTTTCAATATTTTTTTACTAAAAAACGGGATATTTACCATGATTTGTGAGTTTGAATGTTTCCCGATATTTCGGCACAGTTGCATGTACCATAATCACGGAAGGAACTCATTTTTTGTTCAAAACCATGATAGTTTCAAAAGTTATTTCAATATTTGTTTCCAAAATCAAAACTTAATAAATAGGTACTTACTTACTAAAACGGATAAGTTATACAAATGTGAACTTATTTTTTATGTAATCGGCACCCGGTCTCGAGTGCCCAGTGTCTTTTGCCATACCTACCTACATGTCAATATCAATGAATAGCAGCTATACCACGAAGAATACCGGGTTTTTTGGGAACCGGGTTATTTGGGCAAACCCAAATGAGAATCAGTCGAACCGGTTTGTTTAAGTCCTTGGTAACAGCCGTTTATTTGAAAGTAAACACCTGTCAAACTGATTATCAAGAGAAATAAGTTAAAAATAAATGAGATGTTCGTTGGTGCCTCTAACCACAAACAATCTTACATATTTTCCGAGTAGAATAGAATAAATGTTTATTTGGCAATTTCAAACAATGAAAGATAATGGATATCAAAAGGCCGATAACTAAAAGTAGAGGTAGGCAATTAAATCTAAAACATAAATAACAACATTCGTTCGGTTTATAATGCCTGAAAAGGTATGGCTGTACGGAAATTGTGTTCTAAGAACGGTGTTTATGTAGGGTCTAGTGATGGGGTTGTTTTGATGAAAAACAACCCCATCACTAGACCCTACATTGTCATTGGTGCGCAACGAGGAATAAAAACTTAACATTTATACCTACTGAATGAAGCGCACCCAAACGGGTGCGCTTCATCTGGGTGCTCTACGAGGAATGCCTCTCCAACATAAATGAGGGAATGGATTCCAGAAATCCGTTCTGCTATTCAATTTAAATTCATGAAGGTAGTAATTTAGTAATAAGAAGTTATATCCTACTTACTAAAACGGATTATTTATTATTATTAAAGCACCCATAGTTTTTGCAATTTATTCCCCGGATTAGCCCTTTCACAGAAGCTCTTCATAAAACCTCTCACCTCTAAGTAAAGATACATACCCAACTCATACCTTAAACTCTGACATCAGAGTTGGCCATGACTCTTATGAACTCTAGGTAACTAGATACTTCAAGACCTCGGTGAAAAGTGTTGTGAGTTCGAATCTTGCTGCGGTTTGTCCCGCTGTTTGCATGTTCTGCAATTATTTGTTCCGGGTCTGGGTCATGTGTACCTACCAGGTACACATGAATAGTTCGTAGTTCCTGATACCCATACCTTCCTGGGAGCCTGTAAAAACCTCATGTAAACCTTCCGAGGTTTACATGTGTCTGTTTGTGTATTATATTAGAATTATTTATTTACAAGTATTATCATTGATCATACTGAAATACTTAGGTAGTATGAAATTCAATCGAGGGCTTGAGAATCAGGTCAGTAAGTTAGTGTTTAGCTCGGACACTTTGGACCGGTTTATTTTGCAATTGCTGGTTTATATATCTCAGCCGACACGATTAAGATTTTATTATAAACACAAGTACCTACATACTTAAATTTTTACAAAACGTGAAAACACCGACGTGCATTCCATAATTTAGGTATTGTCCTGTAGTAACTTGTTGCTCTATAATTTATCGAAAAACCATGCTTGAAGTTATACAAATTTATTGCAAAAACCATATTAAACACGGAAAAGCCGTTTTGGCAACAAACAAACAAACTCTAACATGAAATGTAAGAGTAATCAATTGAATCGACGAATCGCGGTTTTTGACAGCTTTAGAATTTGGCCAACAAAGTATAAAATTTGACAAGTGTCTACGAAATCCCTACTACTAGGTTAATAAAAAACTAATACACATTTTTTTGTGTCTAACGAGTCTGTTAAATCGTGTCGTGTGCTCATAATATAAATAAGTAGTTTATTAAGCTCAAGGACTAACTCATTTAAGAACAACCTGTGCCTTTTACAACTGCATAATCAATACCTTCTTTAGGACGATTCCCACGACTGGTTTTTTAAGGGCGCAAATAGAACCCTGACAGCAGACATACAGCTATAAAGACATAACCTTCACGTCATATCTGTCTCTGTCCGTCCGTGTGTCACAGCCCGATTTCTCAGTTTAAAGTGTATCGAGCATGGACGAATAAAGTGTAAGTCTTCTGTGAAAAAATGATAGTAAGATAAGTCTTATCGGTAAGACCTCTCTCTATGTCAAGGTTTGCTAGAATAAAACTCTTTTTGATCGCCTAAGTACTTCATTCTGAGTTTTTAAAATTTTAATTTGTGTGTGTAATGAATAAGCCTTAGCGGGTATAAATGCGGTTCAAATCATCATTTATACCCGCTGTATTCAGATGTACTGCGACTTATTAAATCAGCTCATGCAACCATTGTGTTATAATTGTGTTATAATTTTCCCTTGAACTTATTAAGTTTGCGTAACTACGACCATCCATTATTATGCTGTACCTTTAGTAAATAATAACTGAGGCACTGTTGTCCACGGCGAGTGACAACAGTACCACCTATACAGATGTAGCAAGATTATTAAACATTTTTTTTTGCGAATGGTTTATTTGTCTCTGATCTGTGTGTTTTCTATGTATAATATGTATTTATTTACAAAAAAAATTACGATATAAAGAGGTGGCGCAGTGGCAAGTATAGGTATAGAAATTCATCATATCTATACTTTTGGTAAGAAATAAAATACGTTCATATTTGTATTTTATTTACATAGGTATATTCAAAATATACAGATGAAACAGCTAGCTATCTAAAGACCATCAGACTCTTTACAGATTAGTAAGAGCTTTTTTTTTGTAAACCCACTATACCTTGTTCTTAAAATACCTAATATAAACTTGGAAAATAACAAATTTCTAAGGGGAATAAGTTAAGTGAGGTAATGTGCCCCTCACATTACCTCACTTAACTTCTTACTCTTTTCTTTGACCACCAAAGAACCAGTGACTAAACATATCTTTTTATAGATAAATTTGAATTTTCAGAGAGATATGACCGTCAGTAATCAAAAAGAATCAAGTGAGAATCCAGAAGGAATCAAAATAGACGATAAAGAGTCAAATAAGAATGAGACAGAAAATATATCAGAAAATAAAACAACTCCTGAAGAAATTGCGGGACAGAATGCAAGTCAAAATGGCGCAGACCAAAATAGCACAGATCAAAATGACGCAGAACAAAATGCCGCAGACCAAAATGGGGAATGTCTTAATGGCAAAGAAAAAATAAATGCTACGGAGAAGGTTGATGAAAAAAAGCCGTTTTCCAACTATATCAACAACATTAAAAATTCTAAATCAGGCGCTGCACTTTCTTTGGCTGATAAGGATTACAAGGAAGCTTCTTTGCTGAGTGATTCGAAAACTGTTGCTAGATTCTCTCCCGTTTGGAAGCAGGTAAATAAAATATTGCTCTGACCATCCCCTTATTTCTAGGGTTCGTTGAAACAGTGCAATTTCCAACTTGCAGACAAGCCCACTTTTCTATTGGACGTAAAACGAAAACTGAAGGCATAGATTACTCGTAGCTAGCTACACAGGCCCTAAGGGAAAACTAAAGAGCTTGTTGGATGGATTCGGATATTAATTCTTTGACTGTTTTTTTTATGAATCATGTTTTCCGAAATAACGTATTCGAAAAGATCTTAGGTTATCAAACAACCCTTAAACAGCTTAAATATCGTAAGAAATCGGGAATTTCAAAAGTGATAAAAACCGAGTTTATTTTATTCGTTTCGTCGTCCGATAATCACGGTGTAAACGTCCTGATTAGTTTTCGAAAGTAGTCTTAAGTATTAAAACTTGATTTTTACTAGGTACTGCACGACGGTACTTGATGTTCTAGAATTCTAGGTATCTACTCGATCTAGGATGACTCCTATGGAATGAACAGTCGTACAATAAGGCGTATTATTTTTATTTCAGACATTAGCAGCGTCCGGCAGTATCCTGCTGACATTCTCCGCCGGGCTTACGTCAGGGTACTCCGCCATCTTGCTGCCGCAGCTGGCAGCACAGCCCGGCCCGATACCACACGATGACGTCACCGGCTCGTGGATCGGTATGTTTACAAACAAACAATAAACAAACACGCTCTGTATTCTCTATGATGGACATCCTCAGATACATACTCAGTGAGTAGATCTTTGAACATACCAAGTAGGGGGTAGTCAGAGGCACATTCAAACGTTATGTTTGGTACATGCCTGCGATTTTGCAAGTAGTTAGCACAGGTTGAAAGCTCATCGCCGCTTATTGGAATACTAACTGATGGCACATGCCTTCGAATTTTTGGCGGTTTTGAGCACGTATAAATTTTTCTAATCGAAAAACTTATTGATGTACGGCCGGGTTCGAACCCACAACCTTCAGATCGGTAATCGAGGTACCGCCCACTAATAAGCCAAAACGGCTCATCGTGAAGAAACCGGCATGCCCTAAAACAGAAAAGTTCGACGCATAGTAAGTAGTTAGCATTCCTGTCACGTGGAATGCTAACTACTATGCAAAACATGGACTTGTGCCAAATATAATGTTTGGACGTGCCTCTGACTACCCCTACTTGGTATCCTCACGGGTATACGTACTACAAATGGATCTGAGGATATCCGCCATGGGGATTATTATCGTGGCGTGTTTCTTTTTTTTCTGATATTCTTTGTGATTCATTTATAATAAAAGAAAAAAACTTGCTAGGTACTTATTCCAAGCATTAATGTTTTATTATTTTTTTCACGAGGAAGTAGGATACCAAGGTCAATACAATCATGTACAGCAGTTAGGTACTTGCTTTGTACCTAGTTACCTAATTATGGGCCAGTGACCATTTATTTTGTGCTCTTTTGGTTATAAAACTAATACCACAGACCAGTCAAGTGCCTACAAACAATCACTTACCAACTTGTGAAATGTTCAATACGTTGTCTCGAAATGTTTCAAGTAACCAAGTATTACATAAAAAGAGCCGAGAGATATTATATAAGCGAAAAGTAACTTATCAGGTCAGGCCCTTTTCGGGGCCACACTATCACAACGCAGGTTTTTATTTTATTTCATATAACTAATGTGTCAAACAAGCATACGGACCACCTGTTGGTAAGTGGTTACCGTAACGTATCACTAGTGCGTTGCCGACCTGACACATAACGGGTGCACCACAGTCTCATGCACCTGTAATTTCACCGGCATCCATCCCCTTCAAACCGGAACACAGCAATGCGAGCATTACTGCTTTGCGCTGCTTGGGGTACCAAGAAATAATCACTGGCAATACGAACAAACAAGCGATTCAAACAAATTGTTGTATCTTCCAGCTTCAATGGCCGCCCTCCCTATGGCCCCAGGATGTCTTCTATCCGGCTGGATGATGGAAAAGTTCGGCAGAAGGAACTCCCACTACTTTATTTGCGCCCTGTTCCTTATCGGCTGGCTGCTCATCGCCTGCGCTGAGAACCTCACCTTCATGCTGGCAGGACGATTCTTCACTGGAATCTGCGTTGGTCTACTGGGACCCCTAGGTCCGGTCTTCATCGCCGAAACAACGGAGCCGAGGCTACGTGGATTTTTCCTAGCTGCTGTATCCTTAGCCATCGCTATGGGAATCTTTGCGGCTCATCTAATAGGAACATTTATAACCTGGCAATGGACAGCCACTATCAGTTGTCTATTTCCTATTGTATCTGTAGTTTTACTTGCGATAGTCCCTGAAAGTCCTACCTGGCTGATCTCCAAAGGCCGGGTCGAAGATGGCGCTAACGCCTTTTGCTGGTTGAGAGGCTACGGAGACGATGCCAAGACTGAGTTGAAAAGCATCTTAGACAACAAGAAAGCAGCTGATTCCAAAGCAGTTCTAACATGGAGACAAAAACTATACAATCTCAAGAGTCCAGAGCTCATGAAGCCGCTGCTGATAATGATAGTATTCTTTATGACGTGTCAGTTTTCTGGCGTGAATGCAGTCGCATTTTATTCAATACAAATAGTGGAGAAGGCTGTCGGTAAAGGTATAAACCACTACCTTGGCATGCTCATCATAGACGGCCTGAGGGTAGTCATGTCTGTCGTCGCCTGTGTGGTCTGCAAGAAGTACGGAAGACGACCCTTGTGCTTGATCAGCGGGATTTTTACTGCTTTATCCATGGTTGGCCTTTCCATGTTCATGTATTTTAAGCCTGAGAACATGGCCTGGCTGCCTTTGAGTTGTTTGCTGGTGTACATAGCTGCTATATCTATAGGTCTGGTTCCGTTGCCATGGATTATGTGCGGTGAAGTGTTCCCCATCAGAGTCCGTGGTTTGGGATCTGGTATTAGCTCAGCGGTGGCGTTCACATCTTTCTTTGCCGTCGTCAAAACTGCGCCGGGTATGATGAACAACTTGGGAGAGGTGGTCACGTTTCTTATTTACGGAATAATAGCTGTTATTGGTACTGGTGCTTTGTATTTCATTCTGCCAGAGACAAAAGGAAAAAGCTTGCAAGAGATCGAGGATAGGTTCAGGAATGGTAAAATCGCTGGCCCTAAGGTTTAAGGGCTGGTATTTTAAAATCTTCAAAGCATCAATTCATTGATTATTTTTACAAAATAAGTTTTTTTTTTGCCCCATTTGTGGATACCAGTTCTATGTAGATAGGTCTATGTAAATTGTAATGTACGAGTCATGCTATATTAAGATACTCATACGAGATTTTTTTGTTCTGTTTAGTTACCTACTTATGAATGTGCATCTGTATCTATGAATAGTCATAAAGTGTAAATGTATATAATATGTACCTAGATTGTATCGCTAAGCGAAATGTTTATTGTAATCTGTGATATTTAATTAGTCAACATTGGTGCTTAATAAATGTACTTTTATATGGAGCTGTATATTATTAAAACAATTTTAAAAGGTAATAATTTAATCGATAACAACAATAATTTACTTGGATTAAATTACAAAACTATGAAATTAGATGGCACGATTATTATCAGGGTAGTTTATATGGTTAATGAATTAAAAATTACATGCTCTTAAATGACAATCAACTTTGGCAGATGTATATCTTGTATTCTTCTATGAAAAAAGCTACGCCCAATTCAGAAACTTGGAACAAAGAACTGTAGAATTGACAGGTTGTCAATATTTACGGCATTATCATGCCATAAATACTGCTCAATGGTAAAATAGTGATTAAATCTTCGCTTAAACGGTCTCACACTCGAAGATCTAAACGGTAGGGTGGCGGAGATGATATAGATTGTGGATTTTACCTCTCATCTTCCCTTCGCTTGAGTGGAAACCAGTCCATGATGGAGCATGATGGAGCACAAAGATATAGAAAACTTGCTTGACAAATATAAATGCATATTGGTACTGGACACAAGACGAGGAAGTCTCAATATTAGTGATGATTCTAATGAAGTTACGATGATTACGTTCGAATTTAATACACGCTTTTGTTTGTGAAATGTCTTCTGTTTAGTAGCAGACGTCACGTTTAGGTAGTATTCAATAGGTTTAGAGCAATTTTACATCTAAGCGAGAAGAATAGGCGTGTATAGTGGCAAATATTGTTTTGGAATCAAAATTACGTGACACATGGTGAAGCATGAAAGGAGGAATCCTTTCATCACACTGTTTTTTTTACCACCATACTTCAACCTGGTCACTGACCTAACACAGGGTGACCAAGAAAGAACCAGTGACACAACTCTATTGATAGTTTTAACACATCTCTCTGCATAGCTTAGGTAAATAACTAAACGCTTCTTCTACCAAAGCTCAAGTCACGTCGTCTGCTGCTGATGTCGTTTATTTAGATCTTGGCTTGACGAGACGGGAGGCTGGTGGGGCGAACTTTGCGAAGCCTTGCTGGTCGAAGACGGGCAGCAGATCGCGGACCCTGGCGGAGACAGTGCCACCCGTGACCCTGGAAATAACATTACACAATAAATAATTAGACGCGCTCATTTTGCTTGGATATTGGAATGGGGAATGGCAAGGCAACCCCATAATTATTTCTAAAGCCAAGAACGAGTACATGAGCAGAATAAAAAAAATAGCCAAGGATTACAGAAAAGGATTGCTAGAAGGCAGGTCTAATCTTATTGCATTAGTTATAACTCGTACCGGCTAGGTTTGATGAGCTTGGCAGCCTGGGCGGGTGTGGCCAGCTCTGTGGGGAAGTAGGTAGCACCGTAGAAGTCAAGCCCGTTCTGGAGAAGTATGTTTGCCTCCTCGATGTTGGCGAGAGTCACGCGCATCACGCTGCTGGCCTCTTTGGGCACCATGCTGGAGACCAGCTCGCCGTCGATGGTAGTGAGCGCTCTGGATGTCGACTTCTCCGGCTTCGGAGTAGAAGTTCCTGCAACAGGAATGAAGAGGTTATCACTTTTGTCCTTTGGAGGTGAAAAATGTGCCAGAAGTCGAATGAGAGCAACACTTTCATAATTATTATCAAGACAGACGTCCACAGCAATCCATCACCATTCTGCAAGTCTTTGAAGTTTTTAGTGTTGATTTTCTAAATATGTTTTATTATCCATCTTAACACGACGACTTGAGCCATTTCCGTCCACCAAAAATATCATCGGGGTTGATTAAAATGACTTAAACATAGGCACAGCCATGTAGTGATTCCAATTTTCCGGGGTGATGGTGTTGCAGGCAGATAGGGTCTGATGAAGCCAATTTACGAACCAGTATTACCGTCTCTTGGCGAGCCGGAGAAATGCAAACGCACCACCTCCACGACCGACGTGAACTTGTACAAGGCGTGACGAACATCTTCCTCCGGAACCTCATCAGGAACGTCGTACACGTAGATGGTGAAAGTCTTTTGCGGCCTGCACGGGATTGCAATCTGAAAAAAATATAAATCCTTTGACATCGGGAAAAACTATTAACTGGAAGACGCAGTGTGTAGGCAGGCACCCCAACCGATGAACCGATGACATCGTGAAGGATGCGGGAAGTTGGTGAATAGATATGGCCCACGATTATTCGTCACGGCACTCTTTGGAGGGGGCCTATGTCCGGCCTCCTTTCATCCTTCTTGATGACTGGTAATGTGTAAAGTAAATGAACAAAAGTAGTTAGAGATCATTATAAAATTGATCATACGGCTAATTACTTTTGTTTCATAAATTTGCTGACGTTTCATAGCTAATTTAGAAGCACTTCATCACAAGCACCGATAAACCATCAAAAGACGTAATTATTTCAATTTTAACATAAAAAGGTAGGTTAGCACGAACGGGAAAAACATACTTTCAGAAGCTTGATCAAGAAGCACGCGGAGAAATGATCATTTCAGTATAGTAGCGATGAATGAAGGGCGAAGAGAAGCAGCGACATACCTTTGAAAGCTTTAATAAGAAGCAGATGATAACTGAAAATAATTATTTTAGTTTTCGGTGGAAAAAATATCAGACACGTAGCAAAATATCAGAAGGTCTAATCCGATGATATATATATTCAACAAAGATGAGCGGAGATAGTAGTGTAAAATCAAACAAGAAAACTAACTTATAACATCGCGTAGTTCAAAAGTGTTTAAATATTTTTTACACATCTCTAGTACGCTCAGCTTTATTACACCATTCAAGTCTTCTGCAATTACCTTTCTGTAGAAGCGAGACCCAGTGACTTTATGGAAGCCCTTCTTGAACACCATTTGATAGTCGTCAACACTGGAGAACTTGAAAAGAATCCCAGTGGCAGTCTTCGTCAGCGAGAAACAGCCTTTGAAGGTCATAAATATACGTATAATGAGCAAAATAATACCAATAGTTTCTATAGTCTTAGGTGATTATAGTACCTACAGCATTTTTATTAAATTGAAAATAAGCAGGCATACGCCTCTCCAGCCAGATGCTAAAGTCAAAGTCTTTCTTCATTAAAATCACATGGATCATTCCTATCTGCAGCAGCAACGATATTGCTGATATGTTGCCTGCCGTAAATACAAAGTTATATAGTCTCATGTTCTTGTAATTTCGACGGTATTTCTAGCCATAATACATTGCGTTATTTGTTTGACTGAGGTGCTTTTGCTCACTTTATTCGTAGTCAGTCAGCCCAAGACCATACAATGTGACTGTGTGCTCATGACAGTAATACCTACATGTCGTATTGATACGACCAGGTTGAAACATTGCAAACAGAGTAATTGTAAAGTTGTAATTGTAGGTACTAAAACAGTTGATCAAAGTTAAATAGTTTTATCTGTGAGCTCCACAGTTCTGCTGGACAAAGGATGAAAACCCAATTAACCCTCGATACGCACACAGACAATATTTAAGTAAAACGAGTCAAGCTAGTTTTCTACGGAATGTAAGATTGTTTCTCACCTTTGAACTCCATCTTTTCACAAATCGCCGAAGCCTTCTCCATGCTGAGGCCGTGGGAAGGAGTGAGAAGGAAGGCGCCCTTCGTCAGGAATTGCTCAGAGTCAGATATGTCGCTCTCGCTCTCTCCACCCTTCATCATAGTGTGAATTTGTTCCTTCCACATGTATGAGTCTGACATCTGACATGTTTTAGAAATGTTAAATAGAGTTAAACATCCATCCCCAGCGTATCGGAGCTACAATGTGATATGTGCTTGCATCTTCGATTAGCGTCTTCAAATAGTTAAATACGGATCGGCATACACTAGAGGTCGTACGATATCGTTCAACTATGGTACTGATGAATAAGATGAAAGCGCATAGTTGTAGACATTACAATTATTTAGTTGCTGTGTCCTGGACGCAATTGGACTTATCAAACTGTAATGGTAGCCCGGTATTTAGCAAATGCTTTAGTTAAAACGGTTACATAAACTCCTGTGCGTAGCTATAGATTTCATATGGTCCGCGAGTACAAGACTTTATACATTTTTGTACCCGCTTATTGTATTTTTGTTCCTGTTACTTCAATGATTTTGCAAGAACATTTTTACCTTGATCTGATGCTGCGGCATCACATGAAATTTGCAGGATTCACAACTCATCAACTTACAGCTGAGGTATCGTGTTTGGGCTCATTGCAATGGCCTCAATGAATAGGTTACAGATGGATAAACAATAAATCAATAAAATTAATAATTCTGGTAATTTTTCACATAGCTCCATCTAAACAACTAAGCAGAGCTTGTATTGTGGGAATTACATGACTGTACATGGAAGAAAGTTATACATGAATAAATACCCAGACCCGACACAAATCTTTGATATAGTGATCAGGGTCTGATGATGGAGCAGGAATGATAAATTATTATAAACTGGTGAGGGATTCTAAGATTACCCGTGTAAAACACGTCGGGGGTTTTAAGATGTTGTTTAGTTACTTGTTGCATAAAAAAACAAAAGATATACTTGATTTAATGACCGTTTCAAAATAAACATTTATTCAAGAAAATCCTTTACAAACGTGTAGGGGACATCATAACTATTCAGAAAATATAAATACCTAATAAAAAACTCACGGTTTTCAAGTTATTGGACATTACAGAATTGCAAAATAGTGGTAGCCATTTTGAGTACTTGTTGTAGGAAAATATTATGTACTTAATAAATGTATTGAAAATATTTAATTTGTTTTATTTCCTTGTATTAAATTCTAATATAAATAAATAATAATTTTGTTATTTATTTGTTTTGCATAACTCCAATTCTTTGAATTGCAAACTGAAAATACCGAAATGAAAAAACATTTCAGAATCATAAGTTATTTACTAGTTTTTAGGAAAATATTTTTTAATGGCTAAATGTTTTTCTAAAAAAAACTGATCAAAAACGGGGTTAGTATTTGAAAGCAAAGTATGCTTTAACAAAAACAAATTGAGAAAATTTCTTGATCTTGGCATCGAAAAGAATGGACAAATGTAAAAATAATCGTTAATGTCAAATAAGATATGTGAACGAACTCCGCTTTGGTGGTAGCTGGTCCGTAAAGCACACTCACTTCAGCGTAGGCGAGTCAGGAATATTTCAATTGATGGCCTCTCAACAAAAACCTAATAAGAAAACAATGGCTAATGATGTATGAGATATGCGCTGCGCTCCGCCGAGCATTGGGCGCGTGCTCAAGAAATGTCACTCCAATCGTCCTTTGTTTTTTCATTTCCGGTTAAAAATGAACAGAGTTTTATAAGAGAGGGAACCAAACCCGCGGTGATATAGTTTATACGCCACTACAGTCTAACCCTAGTGGTGTAGTGTTTCAAATCCACTGGTAAAATGTTACCACACTGGATCTAGTAACACTGGACCTAACGCAGGATGACCAAAAAAAGAACCAGTGATACAACGAAAAAGAAGAAGAAGCTGGGCACAGAAAATGATACCTTCAGTTGTATTGCCATTTAAGGACGTAATATCATTAGTAGTTTAAACTTTATTTTTTTGTATTAGGTTACGAAGTCTAAAGTTTTATCGCTTTCAATGTAACGGCCCTCAGTCATGCATCCACATTGAGACAACAGTCTTAATAATAAGTGACATATAAATTAGTAGGTACACCTATTGATTGACATATCAGGCAATCGACAGATGGGCCAGGCAATCGACAGATGGGCCAGGCAAGTTAAGCAACGAGTAATTAAGCTTCTAGATCTAACAAAACATCATTTACATTCATTTAACCACAACATCTCCAACAGTGGGTGGACAGACAAATTGTCACAGATAAACTAACCGCAAAACTATAAAACCATTTATGGTTGAATTGGTTAATGATACTGACCGATTTAACCAATTTTGAGACGGTTTTGGTAGAATTTATTGTCTGCGTCGCCGGATCAATGCCACTCGTAAATTGAAAAGTTAATTGGGATCCATCAAATGTTAGTTCAATTTGTTCGATTCCCGTCACGTCTAGATACATATAAAAGCTAAAGGACCAGGTGTCAATGGTTTTTCCATATGAAACTCAACTCACTTGGGGTTGATTTTTGGATTTCTATAGGAGTACCTTTACATATCCGAAGAGTTTTTCTTTAACTAGTCTGTAGGAATTATTAGGATATGTGGCGGTTTCTCAGTGAGTGAGTGGGTCAGTAACGCAACTGTTTCATTATGTATTATTTAATACCTCGAAATAGAAATATAAATATTCGTATGCCTTAAAATAGGAGAAGCCACTGGCTCCAGAAATACTGTTTTAACTAGTTCCTAAGTCTATGGATACATCTACAACCAGTATATTTTAATTACAACAATTAATGAATTTTAACAATGGGCGGTCTTATCGCCTAATAGCGATCTCTTTCAGACAACCTTTGGATGGACAGGAATTTACGTGATCGGTAAAGGACGGCGTTGTATAGTCAATAAAAATTCATGCATAGTGACTTGTTAGACAAATATATCTATAAAAAGTACACATATAAAAGGCATATTTTTTAAGAAAATCGAAAACATTTTTTCTTAACACTTGCACTGTAGCGAACTTTGGCGCACAACCTACTCGTAGAACAAGTTATAAGTGTTCCGCTCTGTGAATGTTAAGTTTAGTTTTAATAACATTTTCCCGTATAGTTTACATGAAATTTATAGATTCTAAGGAAACTTGAAAAAAAAAATGGTAAAGGGAGCTTTCAGAAATATGCGAGTTTTTTCGGATATTACCTCCCACATCTAAACTCACAAACTTTATCTCTTTATAATGTAGGTATAAAGAGATTGAGCTCGGAAAGTATTTTTTCCTAGCTAGCTTTTAATTACTGTTACAGCACTGTATCTCATACATTTCTACACGATTTAGTTTCGTCTGAAAGTCAAAGCTTTATTTGTGTTTTGTGATCCAAAGCCTTAGCTAAGGCTGGTTCACGTGTGTAGCTCTCCGTGCACTGCTATCGTTTCGCATCTTAAAGCAACTAACCTGTCTATTTTTCTCTGTAGACTTCTTCTTGGCTCCTGTGCTGGGTTCCTCTTGTCTGGTTTCCGTGTCCGAGGCGCCTTCTGCTAAGGACATATTGCGACTGGCTGCGACAGGCGGCTGCGACGGCTTTTCGTTGAGGAGTGAGGAAGTGATCCGTGATGCCGCTCCTAGCTGGGACCGGCCAAGATGCGCGGTGGAGTCGCCATTCCTCAAACTAGAAACATTTAGACTAGGTATATTAAAATGCTAGAATCGAAAATAACCTATTTTTGAAAAATTAAATTTAAACTCTGGTTATTTTTTTTAAGTATTGAAGCCAATAAAACTTGGTACAAATAAAAAAAAATTGTTCGTAACCTAGAACAAATAATAGGCTACTTTTTACGACACGGTACCGGACGAAGGACCAGAGGCCGCGAGGATGAGCCAAACGAGATGCTCAAAAATGTTTATCACTCGAGGAGGACAAAGATGTGCTTTGCAACCTCTTATATTCAAAACCGTTTAAAGACAAAAAAGTTTTTGATATAGGTTCATAATACCTACTAGTGTGTTGTAATTTTTTTATATGGTTCTACGGTTCCAACAAAAATGGCAACATTTTCTTAAATGTTGCCATTTTACGAAATATTTCGAGTAATATATATTTTTTCTGCCAGTACACAAAATATATGAGAGTTTATATGTGAGATAACTCCCTTTTTGGGACACGCATATTATGCCGGGACACTCTTTATATCCACTGAGGACTAACTCACGCGTAAAATAAGTAAAATCTATTCGTAAACCGACTCCACGGATTTCAAACATTTTTTATTACAGGAACTATGCTTTAAGAAGATACTGTAAAGATACCTACAGATCTTAACAGATCAGCTAAAACCTCGTATACATTGGATAATAGCTTTTAATTAAATTGTCATTAAAATTACTTTTTCTGACATCAATTTGGCCTTGACGTAAAGCCAAGATATTTATGCCCAGCAGTGCATCTGATTGCTGATCGAATTATATGTAACTCCGTGACAACAGCATGGTTTATTTACTGCAAATTGTTCTTTGTGCCTGCGTTATTGTAAGTTTTAACCCGTAAAGTCTTTATCACGGTTTTTAAAAAGGTAAACGCGATAAAGACCCCTAAAACTTATAATTATGTTATCTAGTAGCGAAAAACCTTTGTGCCTGCATCTTTAATTTTCAGGATGTATTTGATGAAATGCCCATTTAATGTGCGATCGACCGTGATGCATGTCATTCGTTCTTTTAAGCGACTTCAGATAAGGAAGTGCTGTTTAATTAATAATAATAAAAATAATCCTCGTCGTGTTACCGCGGAGCCCCATTAATCTGTGGGGTCGACAGAGACCCCTGTCTCTCGGCTGGCCTTAGTCGTCCGGTCGGGGGTGCAGGCGAAAGAGCGGAACATTTAGTGTGTGTTTGTTAACCGATAACTTCGCCAATTATTTACCGATTTTGATGATTCTTTTGTTGCTTTATAGAGAATGATCCTGACATGGTCCTATAATATCCATTTATTTCTGAGGGATGGCTATTGGCCCGCAAAACTTGAATAACATCATCATTTTATGTTTTGTTTTTTATTCGAAAGAGTAAGCTAAATAATATGGGCACGTGAGGTCTGATGACAGAGTACCTGCAGGATAGAAACCGTAAACTTGGGACTGCAAGCGTATTGCGATTTAATTACCTAATACCAACCAACTTGAAAGGAGTTTATCAATTTGTCTGTATGAATTTTGTTATACGATATCTTCGCCAATTGTGAAACGATTTTAATCATTATTATTTTATTACTTAATCTTACTTAAGTAATATTACTTAATTTTACTTACTTATCAATTTCTTGTTATTCGAAGACATGTTTTTGACATTTAAGGTCTTATAAATTATGATGTACATTATATTGTTATCGTTGAAATAAATATTTGTTTTATATTTTCGATTTCAATTTGGGTAGTTTATTGTAAAAATATCTTGGCTTTGGCGTTCCTAGCCAGATAAAATAGCATAGTATCTTGCACTTAGTGGGTAGTTAGATAATTCGCTATTTGTGGCTTTGTTTTCTGAATACCTAAAACATGTACCTTTATTTACATAAGCAAAATTACATATGCAAAATTACAGTTTAGCATAAAAAATAAGGTACGGGTCGACGTACTTACTTTCTCTAGAACTATTTATTTCTAACCGACTTCATGTAGGCAACGTACCTTTAAACTATAGACGATCGAGCTTTGCTCGGTAAGTAATTTTGTTATAACTGAATAACCTAGATAGATTAAAATCCTAGTAGGTAGCAAACCGGCAGCGCTTGCAGGGTCTACGCACTGTAACCGGCAGCGCTTGCAGGGTCTACGCACTGTAACCGGCAGAGCTTGCAGGGTCTACGCACTGTAACCGGCAGAGCTTGCAGGGTCTACGCACTGTAACCGGCAGAGCTTGCAGGGTCTACGCACTGTAACCGGCAGAGCTTGCAGGGTCTACGCACTGTAACCGGCAGAGCTTGCAGTGTCTACGCACTGTAACCGGCAGAGCTTGCAGGGTCTACGCACTGTAACCGGCAGAGCTTGCAGGGTCTACGCACTGTAACCGGCAGAGCTTGCAGTGTCTACGCACTGTAACCGGCAGAGCTTGCAGGGTCTACGCACTGTAACCGGCAGAGCTTGCAGGGTCTACGCACTGTAACCGGCAGAGCTTGCAGGGTCTACGCACTGTAACCGGCAGAGCTTGCAGTGTCTACGCACTGTAACCGGCAGAGCTTGCAGGGTCTACGCACTGTAACCGGCAGAGCTTGCAGGGTCTACGCACTGTAACCGGCAGAGCTTGCAGGGTCTACGCACTGTAACCGGCAGAGCTTGCAGGGTCTACGCACTGTAACCGGCAGAGCTTGCAGGGTCTACGCACTGTAACCGGCAGTGCTTGCAGGGTATGCACTGTTACGCCAAACACACTACCTGTATTCCTTTTATTTGAAGTCAACGCTTCACTTGTTTATACGAAGATTTTTCATTGAAAATTTATTCCTTTGTAATGTATATTTTAGAGTTTTGTACCCAACGTGAACAGTCTACGCCCGTCTGTCTGTCTGTCTGTCTGCTACAGGGCTGTATCTTCTTATCGTAATAAATAATACTAACTACTGCCCACGGCTTCGCCTGCATAGTACCCGGGTAAAAAGTAGTTGATGAAAAGTAACTCTTACCGTTATGACAGCGTTTGTAAAAATACATTCGCTCGACCGTTTCTTCGTTGACTTAATTGCAAAATTGATCTCCACGAAAAGCCCTCTTATTTTAACGGGATAATATTATACTACTCCTGAAGGACTTCTAAAGATTGGTGGTTTTTTTAAAAATAATATTTGTAGTTTCGGAGATTACTCCTTTCATCCAAACTTACATTACCTATGTAAGTAGCTAGTTAAAAAGTTATTCAAATACCTAATATTAATAATAATAAAGCGGAAGGGTTAGGGTTAAAGGAACTAATAAGGATACAAAAATACGGACGAAGAACAATAAAAAGAACGTTTTGTGAAAAAAAAACTTCGTGAAACCTGTGCTGCTTTTCATATTCGCCACCATTGAACTGGAGAGCAGCGGACGGCACACCTTCCCCGCGTATGCGACTCAGATCATAGTAGAAATAACCGGGAACAAGTCGCACAAGTGTTTTTGATGAAGGACAATAAATGATTTGTAAAGGAGAATCTTTAGGTGCTTAAACTACAGTAACGTTTGCGGTTTTTTCTAAAAATTAAAGTATTTTTTATTTTATTTTTTTCTGGATACTTTTTATTACAGGGCGAATTTTCGTGTAGATCCTAATTTCTCAATTAAGCTGTAACGGCTAGACCTGAAATGTTAAATTGGATAACCAACCAATGTAAACATTACTTGACTTTATAAATATAGACTTGATCCTACACTAGGATTCCTTGTATAGCCGGTATCAGGAACTATGAGTACCACAGCATCCAGACCCAGAACAAATATCTTTGAACCAGTGAGTTCAGTTCCACACTTTGACTGCTGTTCGTACACAGTATGAGAGCTTCTGTGAAAGGTCTCGTCAGGGGAAGGGACTCTACCACCATGCCTATTTCTGCCGCCAAGCAAGCAGTAATGTTCTCATTGCTGTGTTCCGATTTGAAAGGTACGGTAATAGGCAACAACGCGAGAGTGATACCTCTGGTATTGCAAGCGTCCATAGGCTGCGGTAACCGCTTACCAATAAGGTGGCCGTATGCTAGTTTGCTACTTTAGTAGTATAAAAAAACATTATCATTTAAAGTTGAAAAAATTATGGTATAAAGTATATATTTTAATGTTGCTACCACGTTATAGATAGGTAAAGGTCGGAGTTTTGGTGAACTTCCGCTTCGACCGGAATAAGCGTGAAGTTGGCGATGGTTAACGACCAATCACAGCTGTTTACTGTACCTATACTGACTTTGTACTAATCTGTAGCACTGACCAGATGACCTTTCTGTAAATGTACCTCTAGTGTAGCTAGTATGCGTTGGCATAATGTATGGCATATAAATAGAACTATTTATTACATTGCTATTATATTATAAAGTGTACACTCATATCTAAGAACGCAAAAAGAAGAGCAAAATGCATTGGATAAACTTGTTATTATCAAATAAAATATTATCTTTACTCGCGCGTTCAAAAATCAAAAATGTTTTGAATATTTAAATAGTGAGTATTTGTATGGAATAAAATAAAAAAAGTGTTTTTTTTTTGTAAATAAACAATGGAAGAAGACAGAAAATGGTTCACTCCTTTCGTAAAACAGGTAAGTTATGGTATCCTATAATTTTTTTATAATACCGAATCGTCAAAGTCAAATCAAAGTCAATAGGTATTTATTTTATTTATTGAAACTATAAGATAATTTTAGAATAGTAACCGTGGCAAAGAAAATAAGTATCTACGTAAGTAAAGTATTTAAAAAATCTGTAGTGCCTATGTATTTTAACTTATTTATTATAGATATAATGTTGTAGTTAATATTATTTCTCTTATTATCCTCTCCATCCAAAGGTTATCTGGGAGATATCGCTTATAAGCGATAAGACCGCCTATTGTATCAAAGCAAAATCTTAAGAATAAGATTTTTGTGGTAGGCTTCGGCCGTGGCTTGTTACCACTCTTCAGTCAAGGCTTGATGCCAAGCGATTTGTTGCATTCCATCATGATGTCTGAAGTAGCCTTAACATGCAGATAAGATAGCCAAGCTTTGTATTTGTAGACCGGTTCGGACATCACATGACCTGACATTTGTCAGATCGGGCACCTTGCAACGAAGACTAGCGAGTTCCGAAGAACAGTTTTCTATTGGCTGACCGCAGGTTGTAGAGGCCCATCTAGCGAGCTAACCACTCGTGAAATGAAAAACTCCCGGGGTGCTCCACCGAGCCGGTTGACGGCCGGATGAGAGGACCAGCGGCCACTTCTGGGGGGTGTCGGTTGCCCCCGTGTAAGTTTCCCAACGGAGCTATAATTAATGATTAAACGAACTAAACAAGTGAAGTTCTATCATAATTATACGAAGCACACCATCCGAAGAGATAAGTATCCTGAAATAGAATATTATTTACACATTGTAGTACCGCATAGGTGCCACCGTTCATGCACTATGGTTGAAAGTATTAAAAAATAAAAAACCTTGCTGTCACTGTCAACCTCACCCGCTTGTCATTTAGTTCAGAGATCTTTATCTTGATATTTCCAAAGCTTGTGGGTCCCCGGCTCTGCTGAGGGGTTGGGTGGGAGATTGATACTTATCTCTTCGGATGGTGTGCTTCGTATAATTATGATAGAACTTCACTTGTTTAGTTCGTTTAATCATTAATTATACTAGCACACCATCCTCGAGATAAGTATCCTGAAATAGAATATTATTTACACATTGTAGACGTTGAGAGTAATTTTTGGAAATATCATAGCTGATAAACAATAAAAAGGAATGTGGAATCATTTATTTATTGTAGCTAACATTATCATATAATTATCTCTTAATAAGCATGAGAATCACAGTATCTTTAAGATATTAAGTAATCAAGTCAGTCTTTATATCTTAACTAAGTAATTATTATAAAATCACAGTTTAATAACATATGAATTATTCAAATAAAGGTAACTAAAAATAGGAACTCCTTTCCTTTATACATAGCTTAGAATTTACTATTTAATATGGCACTAGCTAATGAGGTCCGATCCTCATCGCCTACAATCAGTCTATTATAAAAACGACCAAGCGTTTTTGAAGTTCCGCTCCATCCGGCGGTCTGTCGGATGTTATCAATGTTAACACCCAATTGGTGTGCTTTAGAGGTAGAGGCATGGCGGGTGCTATGTGCCGTAAAAATATTAACATTGATACCACTATCTTTTAATGTTGTTTTTATCCAGCGGCTAATGGTTTGTGTTGTCACAATATTGTGAGGTTTTTTTTTTAAAAGAAATGAATAGGTTGTCTGTTTTGCGTAAAGCAGCGGTTTGGTCAATATATGAGAGTAAGGTAGTGGCTGGACATATTTCTGGTTTTTCTGTGAAGAATGGTATATGTAGAACAGGCTGATTGAAACCGACTCTTGAGGTCTTTAAAAAATCAGGTATTTTTATCACTAATTTTGAGGCTTGAGATTCGATGTTACTTATTTTAATTTTTTCGAGAGTTTGAACCCGGTGCGCTGTCGTGAGCGCCAATAGTGTGATAGTGTGAGAGATTCGTTAGGGAACCAAGTGTTAAGAAAGTCCAGTACCTTAGATGTATCCCATATTACGTTATACTTAGGTAAAGGGGGGCGAAGACTGAACACACCTTTGAAGAATCTTTTTATTCTGTCATCTGATGATATGTGTGAACCGATTATAATAGATAGGGCTCCTCTATAGCTATTGAGTGTTCCATATTGAACACCTGATTGGTATACTTGAGTAAGAAAGTATATGATTCTAGGTACTGAAGTTTCAAACACATTGCAGTTATTATCAGAGCAAAAGTTGTACCATCGTTTTAAGCATACATCATATTGCTTAATGGAGTTGGTACTTAACGATGCCAGCATGATGTCAATGGATGATGGTGGTACACTTCGTCTCAGTAGCGCTTCCCGCACAAGACGCCCGCAGCCAGGGTAAGATTCCGATGAATCTGCCCTTTGTTGGAATGAGAGATAATAGCATTTTTGTAAGGTTCAAAAATGATTAGGTCTGATATCAATAATTTCCTGAAGATTGGGTACCAAGGTTGTGTGGGCCACACAGGAACCACTACAATGCCCTTGGCTTGGTCTGTTATTATTTTTCGAAGAGTTTTTAAAATAACAGCGAACGGAGGGAACGCATAGAAATAAAAATCAGTCCAATTTAAAGTGAAAGCGTCGATAGTAAACGCATCAGGGTCTTGTTTCCATGAGACGTAAGTGGGGTATTTCTTGTTTATGCGGCTGGCAAATAAGTCTATTTCAGCCAAACCAAACTTCGATGTTATACGTCGGAACGCCGCATCAGATACGTCGTTATCTGCGGATTTTATATAAGAAGCGACTATAACGATTTTTCGTTGTTCACACCACTGCCATATTGATTTTGCGACTTCAGTTAGGCGAGGAAATTGTATACCGCCCCTCCGGTTTATGTAACTGATAGCGGTAGAGTTATCTATGTGCATTAGAATTTGACAGTCTGAACAATTTTTTGCAAATATTTTAAGAGTAATAAATGCGGCTAGTAGTTCTAGTTGGTTTATGTGCAACTTTTTCTCAGTGTCGGACCACGGCCCACTAGCAGTGTCCTTCCCACAGACAGCCCCCCAGCCAGTGGTTGAGGCGTCAGAGTACAACTCCAAAGTGAAGTTGTCATCTTTTATCTTTTTTACAGAGTGAGGGAGGGCCTTTAGCCACCATTCGAGGTCTGTCCGTAGCGAAAGAGGAATTTTCATGACTTTTTCATAATTTTCGTGACCTTGGAGATTTAAAAATTTACAGCGTTCTAACTGCTTAGTGTATAGCCATCCATATTCAATCGCTGGACAAGCGAATACTAAAAATCCAATAAGTTGAGCAAACAATCTAATTTTACAATTTTAAGAAAAGTTTTATTTCACTAATAATGCGATTTCTTTTATCAAAAGGTAATTGAATAATCATTTTTTGGTTATTTATAATATAGCCTAAGTATTTACACTCATAAGAGGGTGTAAGGATGCTTTTGTTTGTGTTTATTATGAAACCCAGACTAGACAAAAACAGTTTGGTAATTTTGACATTTTCAATGCAATTTTCTTCTGAGTCGGCTATCAGACAAAGGTCATCTAAATATATACTAGATATATATCCAGCTGATCTCAATTTTCATCACTAGAGCAAGAGGAATCCTCTTGCTTACGAACACGTTTGATTTTCTTCTTCAATTTTTTAAGTTGTTCACTTATATAATCATAATCGTGCTTGCGTTTCGGCATATTTATGAATTTTTACTTTTTGGTGCGAAATAGGTTATACAGAACGGTGAGCACTAAAACGCGAATGACAAGCGGGTGAGGTTGACAGTGACAGCAAGGTTTTTTATTTTTTAATACTTTCAACCATAGTGCATGAACGGTGGCACCTATGCGGTACTACAATGTGTAAATAATATTCTATTTCAGGATACTTATCTCGAGGATGGTGTGCTAGTATAATTGTCATTAGCCCTGAGGTCGATTCCTCTAATCCTCGTCCGCATCTTATCATAACCCTTACCCAAACCAGATGAAAGAAAGTTTCAAAAAGAGTGTGGCGTCATCCTCGCATCCGAGTCCGTCACCCGAGTGCACGCCTGCGCTGCGGGGCATGCGAGAGGCGCGCGGGCGGAGGACACCGGCTGCTCAATAAATATTCATACCGCTCGCGCCGCCGACACACTCGCTCAGAGCCTTCCGACGGGATACACGTATCGCTTGCTCTCGCTACTCACGCACTTTGTACTCGCGAATCACGCTAAATTCATACCTACATCTATCTATCATTCTGTAACTGTTCTGTATCGTTTCTACCTATCTTCTACCATCTGTAACTTTCGACTATCCTCATTAAACCCTGTAAATATTCTTGCTGTTTCCATACGCCGCCTGGCCTGCCTACCCGCTACCTACCTAGCCGAATACCTACGTAGGACACCGCATAGGCAGGGATCCACGTCAACGCTTCACTGGTGACCCCGACGAAGAAGATGAGGAAGTCTACCGAGGAACAGCCCCAAGAACCTGGAACTTCTGGACAAAATCCTGGATTGTGGAGAGTGGGTGTACGAGTACCCCCATTTTGGCCAGAGGAACCGGCCGTATGGTTTGCGCAGATCGAAGGTCAGTTCGCGATTTCTAATATTACTTCCGACCAGACAAAGTTTTACTACGTTGTTGGACAGTTAGAAGCACAGTACGCGTCCGAAGTAAAAGACGTTATTTTGAATCCGCCGGAAACCGGTAAATACGAAAAGCTCAAGACTGAGTTAATCAAACGATTGTCTGCTTCTCAAGAGCGTAAAATCCAACAATTACTTACCCACGAAGAGCTGGGTGATAGAAAACCTTCACAATTTATGCGACATTTGCAAAGTTTAGCGGGACCGACTGTACCAGAGAGCCTTATCAGGCAGATATGGTCGAACAGATTACCAACACAAATTCAAACGATTATTGCTTCACAGCCAGACAGCGCACTACACACCGTGGCCGAGCTAGCGGACAAGATAAACGATATATCTTCTCCAACGCAGCAATCAGTAGCGGCTAGTTCATCAGCATGTGAAGTACCAGGTACGGTGTCGGCATTGGAAGCAATGGCAAAACGTGTTGACGAACTGGCGAAACAGGTTAGAAATTTATCCACTCGAAATCCTAGACCCAGAAACGACGTCCTTAACTGTAGAACCAGCTCAAACTCCAGGAATCGATCAAGGTCACGAGAACGCCCAGACGACCATCCGCATTGCTGGTACCATTACGTATACGGATCTAGTGCCATCAAATGCAGGCAGCCGTGTACGTTTAAATTGGCGGGAAATGCGAACGGCAGTCACTAGTGGCGGTAGCTGACTGTCCAAAATCAACGGGCCGCCTGTTTGCCACTGACCGGAAATCGAAGGCGCAATTCCTGATCGACACGGGTTCAGACCTGTGTGTCTTTCCAAAGTTAGCCATACGGGAGCCGCGAACTAAGACTAAGTACCAACTTTTTGCCGCGAATGGCACGCTTATATCTACTTACGGTCATATTCAACTTAACTTGGATTTTGGGCTACGACGAGCATTCAGTTGGCGTTTTACCGTGGCAGACGTCACAAAGCCTATAATTGGTGTAGATTTTTAAATTTTTTATCACCTACTTGTAGACTGTAGACAGCAACGGCTCATCGACGGAATCACCATGCTCTCTATTGACGCACCGCAGCCTAACGAAAACGTGCCTGATATCTCCTCCATACGAACCACAGCAGACGACAACATTTTCACCAACCTGCTACGAGAGTATCCTGATATCACTCGCCCTGCTGGTAAGCCAACCATACCTAAGCATAGTACCGTGCATCACATCCGGACTACGCCTGGACCACCTGTCTCGAGTCGCCCACGTCGTTTGGATCCGGAGAGATTGCAGATAGCGAAAAAAGAGTTCGATGAAATGCTACAAAGCGGGACAGCACGAAGGTCCGAAAGCGCCTGGTCTTCTCCTCTTCATCTAGCTAAGAAAAAGAACGACGGGTGGAGACCTTGTGGGGATTACAGAGCTCTGAACGCCCGAACGATCCCGGACCGATACCCTGTACGTCACATTCACGACTTTACTAATCAGCTCACAGGTAAAACAATATTCTCTACTATTGACTTAGTTAGAGCATACAATCAAATACCAGTCTTCTTGGATGACATACCGAAGACTGCCATCACTACTCCATTCGGTATGTTTGATTTCCCATACATGGCATTTGGTTTGAGGAATGCGGGCCAAACATTCCAGCGCTTCATGGACGAAGTTCTGAATGGACTGGACTTCACCTACGGTTACTTGGACGACGTACTCATTTACTCAGAGAATAAAGATCAACACTTGGAGCATCTTCGAATACTTTTTGCACGCCTAAAGGATTACGGCGTCCTAATAAATACCTCGAAATGTATTTTTGGTCAACCTAAGGTCACCTTCTTGGGTTTTAGCGTCTCTGCCGATGGAATTAGTCCCCTCGACTCGAAAACACAAGCTATTATGGACTTTCCGACACCGAAAAATACGAAAGAGCTTAGAAGATTTCTAGGGACGCTAAACTTTTATCGTAGGTTCATTCCAGAAGCAGCCAAGAAACAAGCACCTCTCAACGCAATGCTAGCTGGCAAACAGAGCAAAGGTTCGAAGCCGATTGACCTCACACCCGAACAGCTGGAAGCCTTCAGAGACTGTAAGTCGAGCATTTCTCACGCTACGCTGCTAGCTCATCCAGATCCCGACGCCGAACTCGCTATACAGACCGATGCTTCTAACGTAGCTATCGGAGCCGTGCTGCAACAACGGAAAGGTAACGATTGGCAGCCCATGGCATTTTTCTCCAGAAAGCTAAATAATGCCCAACAGAAATATAGCACCTTCGACCGCGAGCTACTGGCGATATATGAGGCGATACGATACTTTCGTTTTATGGTGGAAGCGAGACCATTCATCATACTGACCGATCACAAACCTATAACGTTTGCCTTCACCACTAAAAGAGACAAATGCTCGCCACGACAATTTAGATACTTAGATTTCATATCTCAATTTTCGACAGATATCAGATTCGTCGCTGGCAAAGACAACATCGTGGCTGATACTCTTTCCCGTATCGAAGAACTTTCGATGCCCCTAGATTACCAGAGCCTTGCCCAAGCCCAAGAGACAGACGCAGAGCTACGAACCCTACTCGTGGATGGATCCAGTCTACAGCTGCAAAAGGTTTTCCTACCCGACGCTAAAACGCAAGTATACTGCGATACTTCTACTACGAACCCTCGACCATACGTCACACCACCATTTCGCCGTCAAGTTTTCGAATCGCTACATAACCTGAGTCATCCCGGCGCTAAAGCTTCAGTACGATTAGTGACTTCTAGATTCGTATGGCCGGGTATAAGGCGAAACTGTCGACAATGGGCTAAGGAATGTCATCAATGCCAGCGCTGCAAAATAACGCGACACACAACTGCACCGTTTACAGCATTCAAACCACCTTCAGCCCGTTTTCAACATGTCCATATGGATATAATAGGTCCTTTACCTTTGTCTGCTTCCCACAGGTACTGCCTCACGATAGTCGACCGCTTCACACGTTGGCCTGAGGCGTACCCACTTACTGACATCACAGCTACCACCTGCGCCTCTGCCTTCATCTCTGGTTGGGTCGCACGATTTGGCTGCCCCGCACGCATCACAACCGACCGTGGCCGCCAATTTGAGTCGCACCTATTCAAGGCCATCGCCGCCTTAATCGGAGCTACTCACCTCACGACGACCGCATACCACCCGGCCGCCAACGGTCTTGTAGAACGTCTACATCGCCAACTCAAGGCCGCCATCTCCTGCCATGCGTCATCACAGTGGACCGAAGTACTTCCCATTGTGCTGCTGGGTATCCGCAGCGCGTGGAAAGACGACATTCAATCTTCAGCCGCCGAACTCGTCTACGGCGAGCCTCTCCGCTTGCCTGGACAGTTTTTCACCACTGCACTAGAAAAAGAACTCGACATCACCGACTTCGCCGATCGCCTGCGCAGCCGCATGTGCAAGCTGGCACCAACACCAACTTCGTGGCACTCACCACGTCCCTTCTACATACCAAGAGACCTGGGTACCGCGACGCACGTCTACCTACGCCAAGGTCCAGTCCGACGTCCATTGCAAGCACCTTACGCTGGTCCATACATGGTCGTACGGAGAGGATCCAAGACATACGATATCAAAGTGCAAGACAAGGTACTTACCGTTACCATGGATCGACTGAAGCCAGCGTACAGCGCAAGCGACGACACGACGCTAACGCCAACCTCTACGACAACGACAACGCCAACGCCGACGCCAATGACCGCTTCCGATCCTGCTCCAGTTCCTGACGGGGTATCTACAATCCCCGCCAAGAAGACGAAAAGCGGGAGAACCGTAAGATTCCCCGACTACTATCGATCGTAGTAACGATCTCGGCGGGGGAGTACTGTGGCGTCATCCTCGCATCCGAGTCCGTCACCCGAGTGCACGCCTGCGCTGCGGGGCATGCGAGAGGCGCGCGGGCGGAGGACACCGGCTGCTCAATAAATATTCATACCGCTCGCGCCGCCGACACACTCGCTCAGAGCCTTCCGACGGGATACACGTATCGCTTGCTCTCGCTACTCACGCACTTTGTACTCGCGAATCACGCTAAATTCATACCTACATCTATCTATCATTCTGTAACTGTTCTGTATCGTTTCTACCTATCTTCTACCATCTGTAACTTTCGACTATCCTCATTAAACCCTGTAAATATTCTTGCTGTTTCCATACGCCGCCTGGCCTGCCTACCCGCTACCTACCTAGCCGAATACCTACGTAGGACACCGCATAGGCAGGGATCCACGTCAACGCTTCAAGAGTAAGATTTCGCCACAGATGCACGTCCTCTCACCTCACTCTTCCTAACTGAGACGATAATCGACACTCCAGCCGACACGGTATACCTTCACCTTCACTACCTCACTAGAGGTTCACTCTCGAGCACCACTTCGAATCTCAAGTTGGGGTATGTGTGTGTATGAACATATTTTTTTACATTTCTAAATACGTTATTTTGTTTTACTGTTAAGCTTGCGTAGGTACTTTTGTTCACAATCTCACCCTATCTACCCCTAATTAACCCACAAACTGACATTTCTGGCCGTACGGCTAACTGCCTCGATCTCATCCTGACCACCGACCCAGACAGGTGTTTGTCTCGTTTCCATGGAGTCAACATCCACATTCAGGACGGTTTATCCAAATACTAACTTGCCACCTTGAATTCTATAGAACGTGAAGCCAAAACATGTAACATGCTCCATGGTTGGGACATCGTGGTGAGGATGGTTGCCTCTCCATCTTCTAGCGCATGCGCACTTCGGTGAGTGCGCTCAGGACAATTGACTATTTCAATCTCATTCCAAAAATTGATACATTGATGATTAGTTTTGTAATTGAACATAACAAAACAAAAAAAAATAAAGCGCAAAAGGTTGGTCTTATCGCTTAGAAGAATTGGTGAAGGCACCGACTAAGTTTCGACTTAGTCGGTGAGCGAGAGTCTTCATCACTTCAAGTGAGTGCGATCGCTAATTTATAACAGATTCCTATGAAAAATGCGTCAAAAACCTAACAGCCCGTTATTATGTTGATGAACTCGGGCCTTAGTCGATGCCTTCACCAATCGATCATGGGAATGGGAAGAATCCCATTTTACAATATGAATGAACAAATTCACGGTAGTTTTTGGAATAAAAAATACTACTCACCAATCACCAATCGATCATGGGAATGGGAAGAATCCCATTTTACAATATGAATGAACAAATTCACGGTAGTTTTTGGAATAAAAAATACTACTCACCAATCACCAATCGATCATGGGAATGGGAAGAATCCCATTTTACAATATGAATGAACAAATTCACGGTAGTTTTTGGAATAAAAAATACTACTATTATTGTTTTTCAGTGTTTCGTGGTGATAGGAGCGTCTGTGAACATGGCCCAGGTGGGCATGGTGATGGGATTCGCAGCGTCACTGCTCCCGCAACTGCGAGCTTCCAGCATCGCTGTCGACGACGATGCTTGCTCATGGGTAGGTAAGTAGCCGAACACAAAGACAAAGTAAAAAGTTTATTCATTTAAATCACAAGGATCATTTTGGAAAACTAATTTAGTCGCGGAGGAAAAAAAAAATTTTTAATTCTCAATTAACATAACAATAAAAACGTATGTACATATTTCATCAAGGTGGTTTTCCATCCAAAACTTTTTCTGACATTCGGTTTTTTTTTAGCTGCTCTTCCCGGTTTCGGCCTAATCCTTGGCAATTTAACCATTCCTACACTAATGGTCAAATACGGGAGAAGAAAAGCAAACTTGATCAGTATTCTTATCGTTATACTCGGTTGGGCGTGCATCGTGGCGGCAGACAACCTCCCAGCAATCTTGGCAGGTCGGCTTCTGCAAGGAATGTCTACCGGCATGAGCTCCTGCCTGATCCCAATCCTCATCGGAGAGTACACCAGCCCCAAGAACAGAGGAGCCTTCACCATAGTTATGTCTTTCATAATGGCTGCTGGGACCTTTACAGTACACGCAGTCGGTTCTTACGCCACGTGGAAGGTCACAGCGTGCGTCTGTACCACCATATCATTTATCGATTTAATCATCGTACTGTTCTCCCCTGAAACACCAAGCTGGCTAGCCGACCAGGGAAGGTTTGAGGACTGCAAACACACCTTCCAATGGCTGCGAGGTGACGGTGAAGACGAGGAACTAGCTAGGATGATCGAAGCGAGCAGAAAATCCATCACCAGGTCGAAAGAAACTAAGAGTAATGTAAGAACTTTTCGGCTATTTCTATCTATGACCGTGAAAAAAGAGTTTTATAAGCCAATAGTTATCATGATACACTTGTACACAATGGGTCAATGGGCCGGTATCAACTTATTGGCGGCTTACATCGTGGACTTAGTGAAGAATCTTGCCGGCGATGTCGACGTAGCTGTGGTGGTAATGTCTGTAGGCATACAGAGAATGGTGTCTTGCGTCTTCGCTGTATTAGTGATCAGAAGATTGAAAAGACGGACCATGTTGTTTGCAACTGTCGGCCTCAACTGTCTCATTCTCCTTGCTTTAGCAGGATACGCGTATGCCAAACAGAAGAATCTATTTGAGCATCCTGCTTTAGGAATTATGCTGCTCCACCTCCTTATGGTGACGGTGGCCATTGGTTCTCTGCCGTTGCCCTTCACAATTGCAGGAGAAATATTCCCGCTACGATACAAGGGCTTAGCCAGTGGAATCAGTTCTTTATTCTGTTCGATTAACATTTTCCTACCCGTAAAGTCTTTTCCGTACCTGGAGAAGGAGATTGGTCTGCACGGAGCATGCTGTCTTTACGCCGGTGTTCTGGTGTACTGTTTGGTAGTGTTGTGGTTTCTTCTGCCGGAAACAAAGGATAGGACTCTGCAGGAGATTGAAGACGAGTTTAAAGGCAAAGTGACTGAAGATGAGTTGAAATCAACTCAGCCATTGACTATTATGAAGGAAAAGAACATTTTCTCAAAATGAAGACATGTAGTCGAAGTCAAAGCAGAACACAATACAAAACATCAACTTATAAACTATGTGATTTTTTTATTTGTATCGTTGTTCTTAAACTTTTTACAGACGTGCCTTAATAATAAGGCAGCTATCAGTTTATTTTCCTAGCCTATGTGCTGATGCCCACTGCTATTTATTTATTTATATCATAAACAAATTAAAAGAGTCCTTCAGAGCAGGCAACGCTATGCCTACTCTGCTTAAAAAGTTTTTTGAATACGTACACACAATAATTTAATTTAAGTTAGATTTAACGTTATTAATGTTGTACAGTCAATGTACATTTTATGCAAACGCGGCGCTTCCCATAGCGCTTGCAACTTGTATGTGTTTGTACTATCATTTAATTACTTTCAATAAATCAGTTCACGTTCAACTACAGACTCGGGTGGTTCTCATTTCAAAACCCCATCCTTACTTACATTTATCAATATCATCGAAGTGTAAGGACTTCACATTTTTTGGTCCTTCGAGCATTTTCGGTGCAAGGACACGTAATTTTTTGGCCATCTTGCGGGTGGCCAAAGTTCGGGAAAACCTTCCTAAGTTACGTGAAGTGCATCATCAAAATTTTGGATTGAAGTGTGGAGTATCATCATCGTTGGCTCATACAGCGCTTACGATATCATCATCATCATCATAATAGAAATGGGCAGTGTGCCTTGATCTGATTATCATCATCAACGCGACTCACGTTCCTGAGCCGCCTGCGTTCGACCTTGGCTAGGCAAAGCTGGGTCCATCTATCAACTGGTCCGGCCTGCATCGGATCATCATTTGAACGTGGTAACAACCACTTCCCTAATTATAAGTTTAACGGGTCTTTATCGCGTTTACCTTTTTTATTATTATATCACGAAAGTTTGAAAAGTACAACCACTTCCCTATCATCGAGTATCGACGAGTTCATCGAGCAGCATTTTCAAGTAAGACTATTCTTTTTATTTAATTACGGATGAACTAATAGCTCGCCAATCAATAATTATCACACAATTACAAATTATCAAAAAAAAAATTTAGCAAGGATTCCGCGTCTAGAAAAACCGCGCAATATATAAAAAATAGGCTAGATGCGTTAGATAACTTCTGGGGAGAGTTCGTACAAAATCACGAAGATATTTCTACAGATAAGAGTGCGTCTGCGAAAGAATATATCACAGCAGAAACTTACGAGACAGGAAGAGATTTATATGAGGAGCCATTTAAAGCTATTTCAAGGCAACAATACCAGACGGAAAAGTGGAAGAGCTCTTGTCTCATCAGCGTGCTCAATTCAGAGCATTTGAACGTCAGAAGAAGGGCATAGATTTAAAAAACATATCAGAAAGGTGGGAAATAGAAGAAGAATTGAAAATCGACACTCTTCACATTCAGATAGATAACATTTTATCAGGTGGTGATATCACATATGAAGACGAATATCTACATTACGAGATTTTATACAAAAATACAAAGCGAACTACGCCAGCTTAAGATGAACCGAACGTTCAAAGGTTTCTGTTAAAAGTATCCTATGTCTTACCTCGTAGTATAAACTCAAATTATGCCAGGTTTCATTTGAATTCATTCTGCAGTTTCGGAGTGATGCGCGGCCCAGATACAGACAAAAATGAAAAACATTACATGTTTGGCTTCAGAATCGATTATAGAGAGCCCTCCAAAAAAAAAAACAAGATATCTTCAATGTACAGACTTTGACCTGTTATATTCTTTAACCGTCCTTTCGGCACTTTGTTGCTGCCAAATAAATTACTTTTTATGCTATTCTATAGCCAAAGTGTCCCAAGAGGAACTTCGTCGGATACATGAATGGTTAATAATCTGCAATGCATGTTATGTTGGACCAAAGGCCTGTCCCAGTTCCTCGCGGGGTTGGTTTTATCTAAACCCCCGAAACAAAAAAGAAACAAAAAAAGAAAATAAAAGAAGTAAAATAATTCACACAGCATCATCTAGCCCCAAACAAAGCAGAACTTGTATTAAGGGAACTACAAGACTGATAAACTATTTATATATATATATTTTTTTTAAGTACATACATAGAATTAAAATTATCGTGGTTTGGTATCATAATAGAATATTATTACGACTATACCACGTACTTTACTATTCTCCTGCTGGCGTTTCGTTGACCGTTTAGAGGTCCTTCCTCATGAGCGCCAGTCAAAATCTGTTAAGAATGTTAAATTCAAAACTGTAACAGGTTCTTGTGTTTTGAATAGCAAGTAAACAATTTCAATCACTTAGGTACCTATCAATCACTCGTGGATAACCGGAGTGCATAGGACGCTCGAAGACCCTCGACTCGACCAACCGCAAAGTACGCAGAGACTACTCATGGTGACGTCATGCACACGTCTCACATCCTTGTTTTCTAAGAAATATTTTTTATCGTGATTTAGAGAAGTGCGCTTTTTTCTAATACGTGTATCGTTTTAGTATCCTCAGTGGTGCATGTATCCCGCAATGCGCTCAAATGACAATAACGCCCACCTATCTAAATGTTGTCAACGTGAAATTGATATCCCAATATAATAATTATTTTTATTTGAGCCTTTTGGGGTTGAGACTCTGGCTCCGTTGGGGCCCTTCGCGTTTTCAAAATTATTTCAGGGCGACTGGTCGAAGTGACGCGTGACAAGAGAGCGTGGCAATGCGGCCAGTATTTTGGGAACGCTTCCGCCTGGTAATGATTATCAATAAGCCACTTCATCTGTATTTTTTGTACATACCTACTTGATAATTGATGAATAAATGTTTATTTTATTAAAAAAAAAAAAGTTTATATATACGCGAATTTCTCGCAAACAAGGATACAAGAATCAGCTAACAAACACGTCTTGGTTTTGTCGTTGATTCTTCATTCAGTTTGATTTTAAATTCCGCGAATTCCTTGAAAATAGCAAGTGATTAAGTAATTAAAATTAATTGTGTTTACTTCTAAATCAATGTCGGCTACACATTTTGTGTACCATGAGTTCTCGAGTTCAATGAAGTAGAGTGCATTAAATTTTAAAAGAAAATGATGACTTTATATTCATTAAGAAGAAACTTTAGAGAAACTTTATGCTTCAAAGAGAATCCATTGTGATGGGACAAAATATAGACCCAAAACTCGTAGTAGGGGTATGTAGATACTGGAAAGTACTCGATTATTATTATCACGAGTAGCATATAAAAGCGCATTACCTAAACGCATTTCCTGTGCGTCTCTTAATGTAAGTAAATTAAGTAGGTGGTAATCATGGCGAATCGGTGAGTCAATTCATTGTTATTGAATTTACTAACATTGAAGTCGAAGTATCTACTAACAAGAATGGTATTAAACATGATATACATTATTTTTATTATTGCAATCACAACTGTATATAAAAATCTTGTAATAAATTGTATTTTGGACGCGTTGGCAAGAGCAGTTTATCGCACATATATAATTATCAGCTCAGTACCGGATCGGCAACCTTCTTTTGGGCGTCAATTTAAAAGCGATAGTCATGTCTTATTTGTATTTTATTATAAAAGCAACATTATAGGCTTAATACTGTAGTTCGCCTCATTAAAACTAGCATCACCAAAAAGTATTTTATTTTTGAGAGGCTACCACCCTACTTACCTACCTATAAACCCATAAACCTCAAGAAGTTTTTAACGAGCTGTCACCCAGTCGTCACCATGTGGTACATCAGACGTAGCCACGCCGATACCGCGGACATTTTGAGCCGTTGCGGTGGAATGCGTTGACAGCTGGTTGACGGCGCGGGCGAGGCGATGATGCCCGGTACTGCCGATCCAGTACCGAGCCTATATCGATAACCTTTACGTAGTACTATAATGTATTCTGTTCCTTTACCCTGGGTCTTCCGGTGGTGGCCACCATTCGAGAACCTTTAATACAAAAATCGCATTCCATTTCCAGGACAGGAAGATCGATCTCTGAAGTGATGAGCTGGAACGATTACTTCATGAATATTGCGAGGCTGGCATCCAGGCGTAGCAAGGATCCGAAATGCCAGGTCGGAGCCTGCATCGTCAGCGATGCCAACCAAGTTGTCGGAGTCGGGTAAGCCGCCAGAAAGTAGGGAATCAATAATTACCTAGTAGTAGAGCTCCAGAGCTAGTCCAGGGAAGCACGTATGGTAATTCTTCCTGCGCCAAGCTGCTCGTATTGCTGTGTTCCGGTTCGAAGGGGTGCCGGTGAAATTACAGGCTCGTAAGACTTATCACTGTTATGTCTCAGGGTGTTATGTGGCGCGCGCAATGCAATGCCACGTGGGAATGTCCTGGTTTAACGTGGCCTATGAGGTAATGCAATTGTTACAAGCACCAGATAGGAATTTTGCTTGTTTCATCAATTGCACAAAAATAAAATAATCTTAAACCCCTCTCAAGCTGTTCTTTTACATATTTTAAAAAATTGTCTTAAGGTATCTGATAATTTTAATTGTTAAATAATGTTAAATAGCATACAATGTTATGCCAGCTACAGCCATATTGTGTTTCAGTTCGACACATATTTTGGACCATTTTGCGTGAACCACTTATATGTACATAATAGTAATCCTCGAACGAACTCACAAGGAGCTCTGCTTAATTACCACAATATTCGGTGGAAATAAATTCAATTTAATTAGAAATACATTTATTCATACAACTATGTACAAGTAGGTATATACAAAAAATACAGATGAAACAGCTAGCTATCTAAAGACCGTTGCAAACGATCTATAGATAGCTCAACTGATCCAGATCACTACCAGGCGGAAGCGTTCCCAAAATACTGGCCGCATTGCCACGCTGAATGGCAATGCTAATGCGTTGACCCAGATAAGAGCCAGCTCTCTTGTCACGCGTCGCTTCGACCAGTCGCCCTGAAAGAATTTTGAAAACGCGAAGGGCCCCGGTTCCCCACGGACCCAGAGTCTCAACCCCAAAAGGCTCAAATAAGTAGGCTCTGTCGAGACTTCTATATTTGCGCCTCTTGAGATCCTCGGCCGAATCAGCCGCTGCACCGGCTCTAACTGAAGTCCCCGACAGATGAGATGGTGCTAGGGTATCTACGCATGTGGCGTCCCATACCAAAGGCCTTCCCTTCTCCCAAGGGACAAGAGTCATGCCGTCAGGCCGCTTACCATCGTCACGTAGTAGACCATTCGGTTCGAGAATAGCTGGAACGTTGACGCTGGTAAAAGCCCGGCGTATGATATCATTAAGGCTAGCGTGGCGGGAGATCCTACCGGCGGCTCTGGTACACGATAATCCGTGATGACCAAGCTGTTCGACCGCCGTACCGCACTGGCACTGATGAGGGGCACAGCACTGCGCACCCAACCGTAGACTAACTGCAACCCGGAATGTTAAAGGATCCATTAAAGTACCAGTATTGTTTGACGGAAGTGCTTGCAACCAAAGACCTGACTCCCATTTAGAAACGGCTAGGAGACGAGCACGATCCGTGGAGTTTGAGCACGTTTGTAACATACAATTCCGCGTCAGCTCGCACAGAGGCCCGTCCCATTGTCGTTGAGACGAAAGGGATTTAGGGGGAGCAGTATTGGGGCAAGCACTATGCCAAGCATTTCTAGCTTCGTCAAGATATGAAATTTTGATATTGTTACCAGGAAACGCCGAAAGAGAAGGAGTTAGAATTTTTTCAACCAAAGAACCAGTGCTGTAGACAGAAGACAAGAATGCTGGAAGGGCTACACTTGAAATTTTGCGAATACCTAAGCCTCCTAATTTGACAGGCAGAGAGGCCTGCGACCATGCCCTACCATCCAAATCTATATTCAAAACCGACGAGAGGGTGTTCTTTATTATGTTGTCCAAGCCTTCCACCAGCTCGCTGTGTTTCCACAGTTGACAACATCTTAAAGCGTATGTAAATTTCGGGACAAAAAGGCAAAACTTGATAATTGTAAAAGCCATATGGGCATTAATTTTGAACAATCTGTCCGAACTTCGCACAAAATTTTGAGTTTTTTCTTCAATAAAGGCCGGAAAGGACTCGTCAAGAATTGGTGAACCCAGAAGACGAAGTGAACATTTATCTACCACGGTAATGTTAGAGGCTAAAGTGTTAAATTTATCAATAACGGAATTTCTATCTAAACAAGTGTCGGAAACAAAAAGTTCGCACTTTGAAAAATTTAGTTCTAAACCAATTTGCCTAAATTCATCAATGATGAGTTTTAGATCGCCAAAAACCGTGTCCACGTCGCCACCTAAGGTTCCATCATCCAAATACCAAACATTAAGTTTGGATTGGAGACGTTGAATAATCGGATGGATGGCAAGGCTGAAAATAGCCGGACCTAGAGGGTCGCCCTGCTGACATCCAACAGCTGACGAAATAACGTTTTGCCGATAGATTAATTTAGAGGGTGAACCATAAGATTGCCAAAGAAACGGATAAATTTCTGGAATTTTGTTTTTAATTTCTTTTAGCAGAGCGCCTCTATCTACAGAATTAAAGGCGTTTTTAATATCCACCTTTAAAATAACCTCCCCACAATTTTGTTCCAAAAATGTACGTAAAGAGTGTACTGCGGCTTCACAGCCGCCACGCGAACCAAAGCCTAGCTGAAGTGGTCGGAAATAGTCGCCTAGATAGGCGGCTTTTTTCCGACAGCAGACTTTAGCCGCTAGGCGGCGGTAAGTGGTGCCCACTGCTATGGGTCTTATCCCGCCGTCTTTTTTTTTGAGTGCGCATAGGTTCGCACCATACAGGAGCTCTGTGATCTCGCTGTTGACTCGGCCTGACAACATCAGGTTGATCAGGGCCGTCATATCCTCCAGAAGGACTTCACCTGCATGGCCAGAACCGCCAGACAGCAGGTCCTTTAGATGCTGTGGAGTCACAGCATCCAGGCCGCCGGCAGAGCCACTCTGAAACGACATGACAGCACTAAGCACGTCCTGGCTGGTCGTCTCGACAGCGTCATCACTCTCTTGCGGCGGATCGGGGAGGTGGATATCAAGCCCGGGGGCTGGATGCTTACCCTCAAGAGATATGAGGGTATCATTCGAATTTGGAGCTATCGTGTCGCTGGAAAACAAGATACGGGAGGCACCCTTGATGTCACCGTCGCTGAATTTACTCTCCACAAGTTTGTAGATAATAGACTCAGCGACTGGCTTCATATCTTTAGAATTTGTTGTTGTGTTCTGGTCATTGTACGAAAAAGGTGTGCGCTCATCGCGTGCAGTGTACCTCACACAATTTTGTTTGATCCGAATAGTGAGAGATGATTTGTTGCCTAATTCTTTTTTTACGTGAAGTACACTGTATGGAAAAATTAGTAAATGTTCCCAAGCTCGCTTGGTGTTTTTGGATACAACCTGCTTGATGGCCTGTGAGAGAGCGGTAGCGACAGAGATGCGGGCACCCCGGGGAATACGTTTCAAAATAGGGGTAGAAATTTTATACCGACAAATCACTTTCCAAAAGGGATGTAAATCCGAAGATAAATTTGAATTTTCCACCGAAACATCCACCGTTTCTGCAACCGGGGCAGACAACGGGATATAAGGGTTCTTGTGGCACCGTGTTTGGTGAATTTTGAGGCCTCTCTGTCCCTTGAAATAGCGAGTTTGGGAACATTGCGTGCACTCAATAAGGTTGGGCACGGACACGATAGCACGGATCTCATTCATATTCCTAGTTGCATTCGACGGTTGTGTACATAGCGCCATCACAAAATATCCTTATAAATAACTTAGAACAAATAAACCAAAAGGCTTCTGAAAGACAGAGGCCGTCAGGTGGAGCGCACGCGTAGTGGGTGGAACGGCACCACGGCAACCGCGCTTCCTCCTGTTGACATACAAAATAACAACGTCTAAACTGGCTGTCAAAAGATCAAAAACAAACTACAAGGAAAGAAACCACCTTTTGGATTTTTGGAGCGATGAGGCTGTCCCTGATCTTGAGAACAATACCTGATCCCTTCCACGAGGTGGTCTAGCGGCCCCAGGGCTCGAGGCTGCCCGAAAAGCCGTGGAAAAATTTCTTTCTGAAACAATAAAAAATATGAGAGTTGTCCTGTTGACAGTTTTTTTTTTTTTTTTTTTTTTTTTTTTTTTTTTTTTTTTTTTTTTTTTTTTTTTTTATTATTATTTCATTTAATTATATGTATTCCAGTTTTTTTAAGTCTTTTGTCCAGCGCTCTATATAGGCACAGTCGGTGTCTAGCCTCCTCCAATAAGTATCAGGTAACTGCAAAGAACTGTTCATCAAAAACTGTGGAATGGAATGACACGTTTTTTTTAATTGCAGTTATAACTGTATGCCCAGAGGCAGGGACGATATGTTCTACTGGGACAATCGCAACTGGAAGCTCGTTTATGGCAAGTATAATTATAAGCAACAGTATCGAATTATTAACAAAAAACAATATTATCCTAGAATGCATACATTATTGCACTTATAAAATACTTACAGGTACTGGTTCTGGTATTTGCTATTGGATTTTTAATAGCATGAAAATAGTCTGTTTGGCTACAAGGTTTAATCCTGTAGGTAATTGGACTTACAAGTTTAGACATTTTAAGACAACTTTGTTTCCTATAGCTCTTATAGTTTATAGGTTAGGAGTGAAGTTATTTGAAACCATTTACTTACTTGGTTTTATAGCCGTTTATAGGTCTTATAAGAAGGTCCAATAAAAGAATAGGAGTTTTATAACGGCATGTTGCAGGAGTGTTACTGCATTCGCTCCCATGTTTTTTTCCAAAGCAGCTATAAATATTCGTCTTGCCTAGTATTGCTCATTGCCAAAAGCAGTTTAAAGCGGAGAAAAGCTCGAGAGAGCTGTTATATTACATTTTTAATCGTCGTAAATCATATTACGAAAATGTTCACGAGTCAAATACATGGTGATGTAGACACACTGTTTTTAGAATGACGCCAAAATATAAAAACAAGTGACAAAATAAGGAATGATATACATCAGGGGAAGTTTAAAAGTAGCACCCGTGACGGAAAAGTTGAGAAGTAAAATAGAAGATGATGATGATGAGGAGTAGTTTTAGACATTACCTACCTCCGAGGCTCTGACATCAAAAAAGGTGATTGGTAATTCTTTTCTGTTTTATTTCAGTGTACCATGCAGAGTTGAACGCCATCGTGAATTCGAGCCGCACTGATTTCACTAACTGTAGAATGTACGTGACGCGTATACCGTGCAATGAATGCGCAAAGCTGATCATCCAGAGCGACATCAAGGAGGTCTACTACATACAAGATAAGAACGGGCAAGAGGCCAAAGATATGTTTGATAGATTGGAGGATCTAGGATTCCATTTGATGTAAGGTTTTCCTCGAAGAATGTATTACTACAGCCTATTCAGACGCCAGCGTTACCACAGCGACGATAACGCTTGGCGTCGTCCGAGTGAGCGCTTCATTTCAGCTACCTGAAGTTGCGTTGTCATGTCGTTTTTCCAGCGACAGACTTCAATGGTCACTGAGTGACAGACTTCACAGTCTGTCGGTCGCTGCGTCTATATTGGTTTCGTCGACAAGCTGACTGACGGCAGACGTTTAAAGACTGCGCGTATGGTTCGTGTGAATGGGAATTCGCGTTATTATACGAATTTTTCATCAACCACTTTTTTCGCCGTCGAAAAATTTATAACATTCACCCAGTCAATTATAGTTATAACTAGCTGTATCCGCGACTTCGTTCGCGATTGCCATCTCTGCTGACTAATTATTCGCATTTGACCACAGTTTGTCTCATATTAAGCAACGCTGTAGACTGCTGTGAAGCACTCTTATCAACAAAGGAGCTTTTTAATTTGGATTTGAAAACTCCCAGGTTGTATTTCTCAGAAGATGAGGTCAAATAGTTTCTCAGAAATATTGAGAACCTCCTCCTTTTTATGAAGTCTGTTAAAAACTACAGAAATGATGAAATTGAAATTTTCTATTTTTTACTAACATACTTACTAACTTTGTCAATATGACTACCTAGTCAGCGTACACTACAAATCTTACGCAAGGTTAAGATGAGACATGTACTCCAAGGCTCCTATACATTCTCGGTTTCAAGTTATTTTGGACGTTCATACTGTGTATAATGATCGTTTCCGATTTCATTTATAAAATAATAAATTAAATCGGACTAAAGCCATGTTGGCCTAGTGGACACCATTGGGAAGACAGTCGTGAGCGTATTTGTTTTTTTGTTTGGACTACGCATTAATGACATTATTTAAAGTACCTCCTTCTAACATAAATAATAATTAATGAAATCGGACTACCCGTTAATGAATTACAACTAAGTACACATTTTGACTTTCATCCCAAGGGAACAGTGCTGGATTTTGGGATAAAAAGTATCCTTTGTCCTGCTCCGTAGTATAAACTGAAATCATGCCAAGTTTCATTTGAATTTATTAAGTAGTTTCGGCGTGATGCGCTTTCCAGATACAGCCAGACAGACAGACAAACAGACAAAAATTAAAAAAAAAACATTTATGTCTTCAGTATTGATTATAAGTACCCTCCAATTTTTTTTTATATCTTCAATTACCAATGAATTTGACCTCTTACATTCTTATTATAATATAGATAGATACCAAGGACTATCTAAATATTTACCCACCCTATCTTCAAATAACGACTCGAGTGTTTTGAGTGAGTTAGTGGCGTTTATAAACGTAAATAAGATTAGTGGCTCGTGAACTGTAAAATGACTCGAATGCCACGAGTGGTTAAATCGGATTCGAGTTGCATCACTACTTCTTGAGTAGAAACTAGAGACCAAAGATATTGGACTGCTCACTGATCATACAAACAAATGAGCAACTTGCATTGGGCAGGCCATACTGTTCTCTAAACCGACAACCGCTAGGGAGAATGGTTTTCGGATGGTGAACACGAAATTTTCAACTGACTGAAGTAGGAGGACCCTCACCCGCTGAACCGGTGACATCTGAAATGTTGCGGGAAGTCGGAGGATGGAGAGGTGTAGGCTAACACCGTGTAACCCAAGATCCTTCGTCATTGCACTCTTCGGGAGATACCTATAATAATAATTTATAAATATTAATAATAATTTATATTCAGATAACTTGATCCATAATTTGTTATTAAGTTACATAATGTCATAGTGTTAGTACAATTCCTTATTTAAAATACATACATTAATTCAATACAATTCAATTCAATAATGTCATCGTCAATCATTCGTGTCCAGATTCAATAGGCTTTCTGTGAGACTATTAAATCAGGACCCGAATGAAAGATTTATGATGAATATGAGAGACTGATACTTATCTGCTATTACCTGTAGGATGGTATTGGTGCTGCTCCGCACTCTGCAGAGCAGGGAGGCAGTCCGTTTGCGGACGATGGCATGAACCCATCGACCCGCGCCTCCGCAAACAGCCCTGATCATCTTCGTGTTTTCTGGAGGACCCCAGGAAACAAATAATCGTACGTGTTTTTTTTTTACTTTCAGGTCTTTTGTTCAGGACAACGCTAGCCACATGATTTAGTGATCATCACTTACGACATCACAATCCTGGGAAGTGGGAACCCTCGACAAGGGACTCTGTAAGAAATAAGAATTTATCCCACGACGGGTATGCACTAACGTATTCACTGCGCCAGAGGTCGTTAAATGTTTACCAGCCATCTCGAAGCGCTGAATTGTTGGGATATTATATAAAATCTTGTCAATTTCTCTTGAGAGCCCGGTCAAACCGACACGGTGGCAGTCAAAGGAAAATGGTTTTCAAGTGTTTCTCAAAGTTCGTGAAAATGTACAGATCGCCATTTAATAAATAAATAAAATTAATGCTTAACCTATCTACCTACTTGTTCCTGTATAACCATGCGTGTTAATATTTTAATCATAATGTCGGGATACAAATAAAATAATAATAAAATCGAAGAAGTCACTGTTGAATTGTAAAATCTACGTAACAGTCACCTTATAATAATAATACTCTACATGTCAAAATTGATTCAACGGAAGACCATTTTAGATTTGAGTAAATTTATCTTGGAGCCATTTTATACAATAGAATAGAATAGAGTTTTTTTTTTACAAATAATCACAATAATTAATAAAGGCAAACAGTAGTTGCAAAAAAAGGTCCCAAAAAGGAACCGTTTTTTGGGTGCGGACTTGTAACATTTGTTGTAGAAAACAAAATCAAAAAAGAATAATAAAATATGAGAAAAACATCAACAAAAACACTGAATAACATAAAAAATAATAAATAAAGTAGTAGGTACATGACAAACACTTAACAAATTAAAGCAAAAAAAAACTAGCTACACTGTTTTGGTTTATAGAGCAGTTTATGTAAAAGACTTTTGCCGATTAAGTAAATACTTTTTTAGTTTAGTTCTAAAGTTCACTGTGGCGCAGTGGGCGAAGGCCTGCCTGAGACGCAGAAGGTTGCGGGTTCGATTCCCGCTGCGGGACAAATGTTTGTACGATTAGCCAATGTTTGTCTCGGGTCTGGATATTTTCTATGAATTATATGTACGTATTTACAAAAAAATATATATAAGTAGTATATCAGTCATGTAGTTCTCTGCTTAGTTTGGGGCTAGATGATACTGTGTGGAAAAATTACCAGCATTATTGTTATTATTATATGAATATTCTGCATTTTCCTTAATGGCAGTGGAATATTATTCCAAGATTTCGATGGAGCGTAGCGAAAACTACCAAAAGCTGTTCTCCTATGCAGCTGTGTCGAGAGCTGCATCGAACATTGCCGAGGCTCGCAAGATCTAACGTTTGATGTTTTTTAAACATTTTACTCAGATAAGATAAGCAGGCGCGTCCTACTTTTAAACTTAATTAATTTTCAGTATGGAGTGTGAATTTAGATATTGAGTTACATGATTTTTATACGGTATGTCGAAGCAAAAACGAGCAAATAAGAATAAAATAAGAATAAGAATATATTTATTTGACACACACACACACACAACATTACAAGACTTATTATCTAGACAAATAATCTAGAAGCCTAGGTACTACTATATAAATAAAGAAAAGTAAAGTATAAAATAATTTGAAGATTACAGATACAGAGATAGTGACACAAAGATATACAGGGTATGGGCAAGACAATTAGAAGTAAGTACCTAGATCCTACGGACACGTCTATCAGTCTTTCGCTGCGAGTGTGCGGCCAAACAGGCCCAGTCTCAGCATAATGCCACTCCCAACAAAGTAGGGGAGCAGCGCTGGTTTTCAGACTGAGCCTTAACAGGGTGACGTTATGGGCTAAACAACACATACACAAACTAACAATTGACAGAAACAGAAAAATTACAAATAATAAATACATAAACAGGTATATATATATATGATTGCAACTAAATCTAACAGAAAATTAACATTCAAATGACATTGACAGAAGTAAAAGTGAAAAAATAGCAAACCCAGACATTAGTGCGAATATGAATTGAAGTGGTCGTAAAATGTGAATGATTTTAGCTTTTTTGAATTGCTAGTAGTTTCTGCTTGAATTTTGTCTTGAAACTATTTAATGATTTTAAGACTCGTAACGGCGGGGGCAAATCATTCCAGCAGCGAGAAGCTGCAAAGCGAAACGATCCACGAAAAGCCACAGTTCTGTGTTTCCTCGTCACTAAGACAAGGGAGCAGGACCTACTAGGATAGGGAGAGTTCGCCCATTCAATTTTATTAAAAAGGTAGCTGGGAGATTTAAATTTAATAATTCCAAATAGCAGACAAGCTAGGTGAAGATCTCTACGTGCCTTCATTTTAAGCAAGTTTGAAGAATTAAGGTACGGGGTCACATGTGAGCGGGGTGGAATGCCAAAGCAAAATCGTGCACAGGCGTTTTGAACACGCTGCAGAAGATTTTCCGTCCTTTTAAGCAAACCAGGCCCGAATACCACATCACAATAATTTAGCTTGGATAAAATAAGAGATTCACATAAGGTAATACGGACCTCCTCACTCAGATATGGACGGATCTTGTACAGCATTTTTAACCTATAGAAGCAACTACGAACACTTTCCGAAACCTGGCTTTCAAATTTAAGTTGAGAGTCTATTACTACACCTAAACTCCTTGCCTCCGGCACAAAGGCCACGGACTCACCACCCACTAGAATTTTTATGTCCTCAGTATTAAGTTTGAGGATGTTAACCTTTGACCCAGTAATTATAAATTTAGATTTTTTTGGATTCAGTACTAAGGAATTAGAATGACTCCACTGATTTATAAGACCTAAATCATGATTAATATTATTTATAGCTTTTAGACAGTCATGGGGCAGGAAAGAATGGTATAACTGCAGATCATCGGCATAGAGGTGGAATTGGCAATGAGAGATATCCTTAATGATGTCGGCACTGTAGAGAATAAAAAGAATTGGTCCTAGAATCGACCCTTGTGGGACACCTCGAGGAACAGATTGTAAGGCAGACCGGACAATTGAGCCATCGGCCATTTTTAACTCCACACATTGCCTTCTGTGACTAAGGTAACTGTCAAACCATTTAATAGAATTTGGAGTGAAACCATAATATGCAAGTTTAGAAAGAAGAAGAAAAATATTAATAGAATCGAATGCTCGAGAGAAGTCTAATAGGACCAGTATGCTGCACATGCCTTTATCTTGGGCCGTGAGCAAGTTGTCTACCACATCTAGAAGAGCTGTTGTGGTGCTGTGACCCCTTCGGAATCCAGACTGAAACTTAGGCAAGATATTATTCTCTTCGAGGTACTTAACAAGTTGCATGCACACCACTTTCTCTAGGATCTTAGATAAGCATGGAAGAAGACTAATAGGCCTTAGATCACTAACTGATGCAGGATTGCTTTTCTTAGGTATTGGCTTAATGACAGCTAGTTTCCAGCAATCTGGGAAGATGCCAGTAGAGATAGACTCATTAATGATAAGTGTAATAGTTGACAAGGATTGTGGTAAAGTCATAACAATCATATCCAAACTAATACCATCAATACCTTGTGCATTAGATTTAAGATTTTGTATAACCTTCAAGACGGTATACTCACTCACGGTGCCCAAAGTGAAAGTCTCAGCACTATATCTATGGTGTTCGAAAAAAGTGAGCAGTGAAATGTTAACAGAATTATCTCCAGGGACATCTAGGAAATGAGTATTAATAATATTATCAGGATTCACAAAATGAGGTGGAAGTTCTGAAGCTTGATTTTTGTCCGGCAAAATACTACCTTTTAAGCTTTTCCACAGTTTCTTAAAGTTTTTAATGTTGTTATTGATATGATTAGAGAAATAAGCAGTTTTTTCATTATGAATAGCTTGAACAACTAGGTGTTTCATAGTTTTATACGAATTTTTAAGATCTATTTTTTTAAGTGCCTTAAACTTGTCATAATAATTGTTTCTCATTTTAATCATAGTTTTAACTGTATCGGTGATCCATGGGTGAGGAGGGCCTTTAAACCTAGTTGTCTTAGAAGGCGCATGTAAATCAAACAAGGTTACGATAGAACTAGTAAATTCTGAGGATATAACATTTACATCCGAGGATAGCGAAAAATGAGCCCAGTTTATTAAATCCAAGTCTCCAGTAAACAAATCCATAAGAATATTATTCAACGGCCTATAGGTAACAAAGCGCGCACTAGGCTTGTCTTTTTTTATGCGAAATTCGGCCAACAACATAGCATGAGCTCCTAGGTCAGGAATGTATTTAACACATACATTACTCGCCACAGCATCAGTACACACCACATCAATTAATGTCTTACTATGGGCAGTAAAATGCGTAGGTTCAGTAATTAATTGACTTAGATTCATGCACCCCAAGAACTGTAATAGTAATTTAGTCTTATTATCATTTGGTACCAACAAATCAATGTTAAAGTCACCTAGCAAAATAAGATTATCGCATTTTAGGAATGAGGATATGGAATCAGTTAAGGCGTCTAGTAACACACTCACATTTAACCATTGAGGCCTATACGCCGTTCCAACAACAATCGTTTTGCCACAGACATTCAACCGTAGCCACATTTGTTCCACGGTGGGAACAACAGGATGTGGAATGACACGAACTCTCATGCCCTTTCGTACATAGAACCCAACACCCCCACCCCGCCCCTTCTTTATATGATCAGGCCTTGGAGTTAAGTATAAACGATACTCTGCCAATTTAGGAGCACTGTCTTCATGCCCTTCTCTTAACCAAGACTCATTAATAGCCATAATATCTGGATTCAAATCATCCATGGCAACTACAAATTCATCATGACCTGTATTTAATGACCATGCATTAAAAAGACCAACTTTTAAATTTAATTTAGGAGATTTTATTTATATTAGTTTGCAGGTTACATGTGTGTACAAAAGCTACCATTGATGAAATAAGTTTAAGATTATAATTTAGGTAAGATATTATTATAGGATATGTAATAGAAAGAGAGCCCATTATTGTGCAAATGCATTCTGGACGCGTTGTATGAGTTTTTGCGTTTTAGCTAGAAGTTGTGGACTAAAAACAGCATCCGTATAATTTAATTTTGATAATACAAGTGATTCTACCAAGCTGATGTGAAGTTCTTCTGTTAAGTATGGCCTCATCCTGTACAGAACCTTAAGCCTGTAAAACAGTTCCTTACGGACTCAGCAATGTGTTCCTGAAGCCCAGATTACGTGCCTTGTAGACACGTTCATCGGCTCATTCATAAGCAGCACACTTGTTGATGGATTTAGATTTGCTAGATGGTATTGACTCCCAAAAATCAAATATTTGGTTTTAATCGGGCTAAGAAGTAGGCTATTATTTTCGGACCATAATGCCAGATTAGTAGCTCGGCAATGGCATCATTGATTTCGGAAGGCTTGAAGGAAATATAGACTTGTATGTCGTCTGCGTAGATATGAAATTTGAAAAATTTATATGCAACCTTATATCTGCAGAATACAAAATGAAGAGTATTGGCCCTAAAATAGACCCCTGAGGTACTCCTCTATTTACAACTACTTTGTTAGAGAACTGTGAAACAACACCATTAGACGTAATCTTTACGTGATGTTGACGATTACTTAGGTAACTCTTAAACCAATGCTCCGCATTCTAGTCGAAACCGTAATATTTTACATTGGACATAAGAAGTTCAATATTAATTAAAAATAATCAAATACCCTTGAAAAATCGAGGAGCACTAACAATGTACACATACCCTTATCCTGCGCATCAAGTAGGTCACGTCAAGTAGAGCGGTAACAGTGCTGCGTCCCTTTCTAAAAGCCGACTGTACCTTCGGTAGTACATGTTGTTTTTCAAGGTAGTCAGTAAGCTCAGTGCAAACGGCCTCTTCCAGAATCTTTGATAAACAGGGCAAGATACTAATTGTAGATCTTTCAGTTCGGTCGGATTCGTTTTTATAGGTAAAGGACGCACGATTGCTAGCTTCCAGATATCAGGGAATGTAGACGTTCTAATCGAGGTGTTTATCATAGCTGTACTGTTTCTAGTGTATCAGGTAATGTATCTAAACAAGCATATCTAAACTAATCAAATTGCATCCTTCAGCGTTCGCCTTTAGATTCCTGATTATTTTTGAAGTTTTGTCAAGGCTAACTGGTTCTATGCTAAATATGACATCGCTAAACTTGTGGGATTCGAAGTAAGCAAGTTGAGAATGGCATACATCTGAGTGGCCGGGTATATCTAAAAAGCGGTCATAATGTTAGGGACTTGGTAATGTGGAGGGAGTTTTCAGACAAAAGAGTATTTTTAAGATTTTTCCAGAAGTGTTTAGGATTATTGATTTTATGGTTAATATTTTGGTTGAAATAAGCCACTTTTTCATGAAATAGTGCGCGGTTAACCGTGACTTGAGACTTTTATAATATAATTTTTTACTGTCCAATCTTTTCCTGTGATAATCCAACGAAGCTTGATCACGTAACTTCATAATTAGTTTTATTGTGTTGGTTGGTTGGTGTTGTTTTTTTTTATAACTTATATCACAGGTGCTTGCACGTCAAACAAGGAAACCACACTGTGGGTAAAAGCCGTAACCATCTCATTAATATTCCCTAGTTTTGTGACCCCATTATACAGGCTTTCGGACCTAGTGTGGGGAACAGAGATAACCAGAGGTACATTTCTTTTAGAATGAAATGAGTTCGCTATTCGATGAAATACGCTTTTTTAAATGAATTCTGAAGAACCAGCCCAAAAGACGTTTCCCGTATATTTGTGAACGTGACAGACTCCGGTATAGAGGCCTGGATCGTTACAGTACGGACAAATAATTGTGCACTACTCTTGTAGGTTAAAGGTAGGTAAAAGAAGGTTCTTGGTGAAATTATGACACAACTCATTGGTACAAACAATATAAACAAACTTTGTATATCAAATACATTGGTTTTGACATTCGTTGACAATCTAGGGTCGCGTAGACAGCGGGAGGCAGAATTTTTCTATTTTTCACAGAACGGTTTCATACAAAATAATAACGAGCTTCTTATAGATTCTAACGCGGTTTTTGGGTTTCAATATATGTAATCATTTAAATGATTTAGGGAAGTAAAATCATTAGCATTGTAGGTTCTAATCAATAATACATCAGTGGTTTTGTGCTAGCTAAAGTATTTAGTTGAGTTTTGTTGGGTTTCCGACGACTCCGTTTGAATCATATCACATTGTATGATTAGAGGTGTTTCAGGTTCGATTCTTGAATCCAACAAAAGTGTACATGCAAAATTCAATATCCAGTTCCTTCTGAACCCAAACGAGCCCGAGTAGCTTTAACAGATTCGTAGGCGTATTGGTGAGTTCGTAATGTTTGATATTTCTTCCGATTACGGGTTAAGTTCTCTTGATTTCGAGGAACCTCTAGGACTTTCGAATTATGATTTCGTAGGAATCGAAGAGTGCCTGTAGACTTCGATTTAGGTGTAAGAGGTGTATAATTTCAATAAACTACGCAGACTTTTCGAATAGATTGTTTAGGAAAATCGGCGCGGCGGATGCATTTCATAATTCAAAATACCATGATTGAATCGCAAATCTCGCAGAGATAAATCAAAGAATCGGGCCTGCTTGATGCGTACTGGGATATAAGTGGAGTTCAGATTCGCTGGAATGGGATGATGATCTATTTTACCTTTCCTGAGAATTGATTTGAAAAGAGGGGTAGGGGGTGGGGCGTTACAGTACCATGTAAACATTTGTTATTATTATTAAGTTAAGTAATGATTAGTTATTATATTTGTATTACTGGAATTGTACCAAACTGAATTTTGGAAAAAATAAATAAAACTTCTTCTATCTTTTAATATTAGATCCCATCTGAAAGCTTGCAGGTCATTAATAAAGTCGCTCCTTTTAAAGTTTTGATAGGCCTATAGGTAATAGTTGCAGGTACAGGTTTATCACGTTTGATATTAAACTCGCAGACGACAAGACAGTGCTTTCCTACGTGGTCCAAAGTTATCTTTTGAGCACGTAAATCAGTGCAAACAACATCAATAAGTGACTCAGAAGTCTTTGTAAAGTGTGTAGACGTTGTTACTAATTGTGAAAGATTAAGGCAAGTTAGGAAAGTGTCAAACTTTGATTTAAGTTTGATTTCATTGAAATCTACTAATAAAATAATATTATCATGAGTCGGGAGCGAATTAATTGAGCCAGTAATTGCATCAAAAAACAGATCAACATCTATCCAGTCTGGTCGATGTGCTGTATTAATTGCTAGCTTCTTTCCGTTAACAGTCATAGTGAGCCACATTTGCTCTATTAAAAAGTGCAGGGGCTCAACAGGATGAGACCAGGTGCGCGCATTTACACCACGCCTGATGTAAAACCCCACTCCACCTTCGCGCTTTCTAACGCCACATGGTCGTGGGGAGTGATACAGTCTGTAGTTCGTTAAAGCAGGGTCACTGCCTTCCTGACTGCCATGAAGCCATGTCTCGTTTATTGCTAAAATGTCAAAATTGTAACAATCTACTGAAGCTATAAAGTTGTCATGGTTAGTGCCAAGGGAACCTGCGTTATACAAACCTGTTTTTAGATGTTTGTTAATCATTATAACAGTTATAAAAAATCAACATTTAATAGAACGAGTAAGTGCCATATACATTCAGTGTAGTTATGTTAAATAATTTTTTGATATTATTAAAATCAAAATAAAATGTAGCTAGTGAAATGAAGTAGCAAATTAGTAAATGTATAAACAAAGACTGTCTGTTGTGTACGCGTAGACAACATTTAAAGTGCTGCTAAAGAGGAGGGAAACATCGTCTGCAAAGAGAACACACTTTGTACCGATTTATTTAGACGACCGATTAATGTACAATAAAAATAATTTACATTCGAGGACACTTCCCTGCGGTATTGAATAATTTAATATCATAATGTTTGTTACGCGATTTTTCGTCAAAGTAGTATATTTACCTTCTTTCCCGTGGTTCACCTATTTTGTCCACCTGGTGGACCACTGGTAAACATATTCTTCCGTGGTCCACCTGATAATCGCGTAAATTATTTTTATTGAAATATATTGCCTATTGTCCACCTCTTTTCATTGGCTAGATTTGAAGGCTTGTTTTGTAACGCACATGCTTCGAAATCATAAAAATAAAAGTCATTAATAAAGCGCGATAAAACGCGTGCGTGGGTTTTAAATTAATTTATTTTTAACCTTTTATAATTAAACACCTGGATTCCGATATGATATACATGTTATTACAATGGACCAACTTTATTGGATAATATTCAAATTTTAATTTTAGTCCAACACTGTTCAGTCCACTAGGGAACATAAAAACACAAGCACGAGCCGAGCGCAGCGTGCCGCGGCAGCGGCCGGCGAGTGCCAGAACCGAAATGGACCCTATTCAAATTTTAAATTTAGTCCGACACTGTTCAGTCCACTAGGGAACATAAAACACAAGCACGATGCGAGTGCAGCGTAATTATGAACTTGTTGGTGAATCACAAAACCTAATTTAACCCTACTTCTTCTTTGTGGAAATTAGGAATGTAGGCCTTACTCAGTTTGTTTGTATTCGAATTTCAATTACAGTGAAGCACGTCAACGAAAGACCAAAAAGATTGTGTGCTCAAAGGTGGACCACGGTTAAATAATAATTTCCTATGGTTCACCTTAGTTCACCTGGTGGACCACGGAAGAATATGTTTACCCGTGGTCCACCAGGTGGACAAAATAGGTGAACCACGGGAAAGAAGGGGTATATTTGTACAAATGGTTCCATTTGTACAAATACGCGTACTAGGTGATTCAGTTTAACCTTCTGCTTTGGAGACGTTACCATCACAGAAGTCGCAGCACTGCAGCCGCCGGCTTCTGTTCGGTCATCTGTAACAAAGGGTACTGTATGGACAGGCTGTGGAGAGGCCAGTAGGACCTCTTCTAACCTATCAATGGTTTCTCCCAAGAGGATCTCCGATTGGAGAGTTAGATCTATATTTAGGTATTTCCTCCATACAAATCCCACGACTAGCTAGGGAAATAAAAATACCCGCCGACAGAGCCCCGCATGTCCACGGGAGGGCTGAGTACTCCTCGATTCGCCCTGTTCTCGAGGAGACACCGTTCGCAACAGAGCAACCCCTCAGCTATTCATCCATCGGCACGGTACGGTTGACACCTTAGATTTGGGGTTTTGTTTCGGTTATGCTCCCTGGTGATTTGATTCTGATTTGTGTTGTTGTCTCCTCCGGCTCCACCGCGCCCGGCCGCCGAGACACTTGACAATTCCTATAGAGAGGAAAAGTCGAGCCACCCGGCACCCAGACACGCCAAGAACACGGAACGGACAACACCACTTAAGGCGCAGAATATTCGCCTTTCGCCCTGGATCTCTCAGCATCTGCAGCACTGTAGTTCCCCCACGTAGTGCCAGCGCCACGGTCGCGCGCCTCCCCGACCCCTGCTCTGACGTGCAGGAGTAAAGTAGGACGCACAGCCGCAGCGTAGACTCTTCCGCGGATGAAGTACAGTAGGCGGTCACGCGACGACGCGTGGCTGCAGAAGGTCCCGGGGAGGTCGACTCAAAATCAAAATATATTTTATGGCTGAGATGGCTGGGGATTATGTTAAAGTGTAGGAATTACTAGGAATTATTTAGAAATTTTAAGGAGATTCTCAATATCTTCATAAGTCTGGGTAATAAGCCACTGAAGACATTTTTGTTTACAGCTATACAATGGGAGGGGATAAATGTTAATTTCCTTATTAATTCTGTTATAGAGCGTAGAACTAATAAAACAGAAGTGGCGACTGGCTAATGCCGTACGCCGATAAACAGTTTTGCAAACTTTGTCAGACCTCCGTTTTAAGTTAGGTATATTAGGGTCATAAACTAATTGGGAGTGCTTTCTGGAAATTGTGTGCAATATAAATAGCTGGCGGACAGAAGGAAGTTGAGTAGTTGTATATAATTCAGACGTCGGAAACCAGATGGGTTTATTCACTATGACTTTAAGGACTGTTCTCTGCGCCCGTTCGAGTCGTAGAAACTGCGTTTTTACAAACCCGCCCCAGGATGTGATGCAATATGATAGGACAGATTGTCCTAAGGCATAATATTTACTTTTTAATAATTTGAAACTAATAAGTTTTCTTACTAACGAAACAGTGGTTTTAATTTGATGATTCCAACTTAGTGTATTGTCAATCATAACACCTAGATATTTATAAGTGGACGTGCGTTTTAATGGCAGACAGTGGCAGGAGTTTGCAAGCGGAATTAATATAATATAATAATAATATAAAGCGTTTATTTACTCTCACAAGGTTTTTTCTTAAAATTTAAAATTAAGTATCTATGTATACAGTAATAACCTGTTTTGTGAGAGACTGGTGCCTGAAGTAGGTTTGAAAAACCTGTATTACAGGTCACCAGTGCATCTCGCATCACGGATTAAGCGTAAGAGGACGTAATACGAGGAGAAATAACATGAAAAAAAAAAACTTATTGAGAAAGTAGGTAACTAAAATTAAAATCAATTAGTTCCTACACAGGCAGTGTTGTGTGAGGGGAGAGGTGTTATGAATTAGATGTGTGAGTGAGTGTGGATTTAATGAGAGTGTGTAAGTAATAAGAGTTTATGTTTGAGTGAGTGTGTTTCTGTTAGGTTGTTGTTATGTTTGAAATGAAATTGTTCTGTTTTTATTGGCACTTTACTTATTGAGGAGGGGAAAGTAAGTTTTCCGTTTCTTGGTAGTTAAGGGTTTTTAGCCATTTTGTTGTTTCTGACTTACATTTAAATCTGGGTAGGGGATAAATAGAGAGAGCACTATTTACCTTATTGAAAACATAAGGACCCAGAAAACAGCTGAAGTTGTGAGAAAGGCTTGTAAAAAATGTTCTGGTTTGACAAATCTTACCCTTTCTGCGTTTATCCTTCAAAATATTGGGGTCATAAATAATTCGAGAGTTGTTGATAGAGGTGATTTGTAAAATAAAATACTGTCTGATTGTCAGAACATCCCATTCTTGGTAAAGTTTTATTGTTGGATAACGCCAGGGAAGCCCTGCGCTGACTTTTAAGATTGCTCTCTGGGCTCTTTCCAGTTCAAGAAGGTGTGTCTTAGCTGCACCACCCCAAGAAGTGATGCAGTAACCGAAGATAGCTTGACATAGGGCCAAGTAGACCATTTTGATGGTATTGCGGTCTGCCACGTGCTTCAACTCTTTGAAGATATAAATTAACTTGCGCAATCTGGCAACTAGGGTGTTGATATGGTATTTAAATGACAGTGTCTGGTCTATAATAACGCCTAGGTATTTTGCACGGTCAGCCCTTTGTATGGTTAAGCAAGAGCAAGAGGATAGACTAGAGAAACAGTTATGTGCAGTGATTATTAGTGTTGATCTAGGGAGACTATTGGACCTGAGTGCAAATGCTACATAGTGGGTTTTGGCAACATTAAGAGTCAGCACGTTTTGTTTAAGCCATGAGCAGACCTTTGTTACACCATTCTGAGCACTAAAAAATGTTTCCTCCCAGTTGTTACCGCTAAAGAAGAGTGCGGTATTATCTGCAAATGTAAGGATTTTTCCATTAAGAAGTTCCATATCGCAAAGTTTGTTGATGTAGATGAGGAATAATGTTGGCCCAAGTATACTTCCTTGGGGAACTCCATGGGTAACAGGCTGATCTTCGCTGGTAGATAGGCCAATTTTGACTCTCTGTTTCCTGTTGCTTAGATAATCTCTGAAAAGCTTTAGTGGGAGACCTCTAATACCCACAGCCTCAAGCTTCTCGAGAAGGATGGGGATTGAGACCGTGTCAAATGCCTTTGCCAGATCCAGGAATACTACCAAGCACTTCTTTCTTTCATCAAGAGTAGTTATTATGGAGTTAGTAAGTTCCTGGACGGCATCGTTGGTAGACTTTTTCTTACGGAAACCGAATTGTGAAGGTGACAAAAGGAATTTGGACTCGAGATAGTTTGTCAACTGATTGTTTAAAAATTTTTCGAATATTTTTGACAGTACTGGAAGTAGAGATATTGGCTTAAAGTTTTCAACTCGGTCTCTTTCCCCTCCCTTATGTATAGGCTTGATGAGTGCAATCTTAAATGCATTTGGGCATTCTCCACTAGAGAACGCAAGATTGCAAATGTGCGTAATAGGTTTTGTCAGGAAGTGTGCATATCTCTTGATGATTGTGCCAGATATCCGATCAAAACCTACCGCACATTTGTTTTTAAGTCCCATTATCAATTTATTTACTTCATCCTCATCAGTTGGGAGCAGAATAAATGAATTACAAGGGGGAGTTTCACTATTGGGTAGTAGATTTGGGATATAAAATTGGGTTTGCGTTATTTAAATCTTCAGCTAGTTTCTTACCAATAGTTGCAAAGTAGTTATTAACTTCATTGATGCTGCTAGTTTGGGCCCTAGGTGACAGTAATTTCGGTGAATGATCAGCTGCTTTTTTTTGACCACTGATTTTTTTTATAACTTCCCAGAGTTGTTTCTGATTGTCTTTAGCATTTTCAATCTCCTGTTTTTCATAACTTCTTTTAGCCTTCTTTAGAAGGGCGTTACAAAAATTCCTATATCTCTTGTATGTGATTATTAGGACTTCATTTTTAGGATCTTTTTTGAGCTTTTTGTGTAGGTTGTCTCTATGCCTCATGCAATGAAATAACGCTTTAGTGATCCAGGGTTTACTGATTCTCTTTCGTTTGGGGGTTTTCACTACTTTAGTATTATTATTGATCGCTGTAACCAATAATTGAATAAAGGTATTTGTAGCTTCGTTAACATCATTGCAATTTAAAATTGTTTTGAAGTCAATATCTTGTATGGAGACGTCCAAACTGTTGTAATCAACGGATGAGCTAGGATTATTGAAGTATTCAAATTTAGTTAGTCGCACAAGACTTAAGGCTACACATTCGTGGTCTGTGATGGAAGATTCAACAACAAAGCAAGTGGCATCTAACTTGGTTTTCAGCATTATGTGATCAAGGCACGTAAAACCGTGAGTGGGTAGAGTATGTGCAGGTAGCTATGACTAGAAAGGACGTTTAAGTATTCAAACGAGCGTTTGTCTGTGGTAATCTCAGTGATGTCAATGTTTATATCACCACACAATATTATATTTTTAAATTTTTTAAGTTTTGTTAAAAGTTTATCAAGGCTGTTTACAAAATTTGTGGTGATGTTTTCGCTAGGTGGACGGTAAATTCCCAGAACGCAAGTTTCACCATTTACTTTTAGTAGGATACAATTAGCGTCATTAACTTGAGGTTCTTCATAAGAAATATCTAAATATTTGTTATAATAAATAACAACCCCCTCATTTTGAGTCTTATTTGCGGTGGTGTGAATGTGGTTGAAACCGTCAAGATAAGGAATAAATTTAGAAGATGGTAGCCAGCATTCTGAGAGAACAATGTCCCAGTCTGTTTTTGATCTATGAATTAGTGTTAGAAAGCTATTTAAATTACAATTAATGCTTCTAATGTTTTGTGAGATGAGATTCAACGTAAATGAAGGGTTGTTTGTAATGTACTTTTGTATGTCTTCTATGTCACATTTTAACGATTTTGACACTGTCACTGAGTCTAAGCCTAGGTTAATATATTCAATATTGTTTGTGTCAATCATAAATGTATATATTTTATGATTGGGTCCCTATGAAAAAGGGATAGGGGGATTTGACGTAATACTAAGTTTCCTAGGCCTAGTGGTTGAGTGAGTGACAAAAAAGGGTTAAGACATAATGTTTTGAAGTACAAATATGACGAGAATATTCTTCTGGGGTTCTAGAGACAAATAGTTATGTATAGTGTAGGTAGTTATAGATGTGTGGATTTTTTGTGTATGTGTATGCCTGTGGACGGAATAATTACAATAAATAGAAAATATACAGTAGAAGTAATAGCAAGGTAATTGATAGCATAAGAATTTTAAACAGTTATAACTAGAGTTTTTTAATAATATAATCGCTGGACATAAAATAAATAGTCATTGCGAAATGATTCTCTGGATGTCTTCTTCAGAGCTGATCCGTGTTGGCGCCTTCCCTTCTTCCTTTTTTACGTATATCTTCCCATACAATGTCCATGCTGCAATGAGTTTTTTGCTCTTCACGTTTTCTCGCGCGATGTAGTAGAGGTGGCGAGCTTTCTTAGTGAGGGACTCCGATATAAAGATAGTACGGGGGGTTCCCGGCAGCTTAATCTGAGACGTATTTAAATGAGGTAGTTTATTTTCAGACCTAGTTTTGTACTGCTTTTTATATTGAGTAATCACAATTTCTTTTCTGGTGGTTGAGGTGAAATCTACCAATATTGATTCATTTCTTAAGCGATAAATGTTTTTTATTTCCGAATTAAGGATGGGTGAATTTATGTCCAGTGCCGAACCAATGTCCCTGATAATGTCCATAATTTTTTGTTTATCTTCGTGCTCCTGTTTAGGTACATTGCGGATCTCTACAGTTGAGCTCCGAGCTTGATTCTCAAGAAACTCAACCTGACTTTCTAAGGTTCTTGTAGCCATTATTTTCGGTTTCTGAGTATTCATCTTTGAAATCAGTTCTTCGTACTGTGTGTTCATCTGTTCGATAGAATATTGATAGGAATTGAATCGTTTGAACAGACATGGGCGCAGACAGAAAAAGCAGAAGGTGGCTGAGAGGCAGAGGTAGCGGAAAATTACATAAATTTAGTTTTAGAGATATTCAAAGTAAGAAGATTAGATTGTAGCCAGCCCATAACAGATTGAAGAGCATTTTCAGCATGGATGCGAGCAATTTGCCAGGATGATCCGTTAAACAGAAGGGCTGTGTCATCGGCGTAGGAAATAATTTTACAGTTGGGGAGCGAAAGATTACAAAGGTCGTTTATGTAAATAAGGAATAAGGTAGGTCCGAGAACGCTACCTTGAGGGACACCAATACAAATAGGTTCGTCCTTACTTTTGAATCCATCGATACATACTGCGAACGATTTGTGAGATAGTTACGAAACATATCGTTTACAACGCCTCTAACACCAATTCGTTCCAATTTGCTTAGTAATATGGGGATGGAGACTGTATTAAATGCTTTAGAAAGGTCCAGGAAGACGCCGAGAGTTTTTTGTTTTTTATCTATATTCCTAATAATAGTATCGGTCAGTTCTACAACAGTGTCATCCGTGGACCTTCCTCTTCTGAATCCATATTGGTTTGAAGATAAGATGTCATTTATTTGTAGAAAACTCAATAACCTTGATTTAAGGTTTTTTTCAAATATTTTTGAGAAAACAGATAAGATTTAAATAGGCCTATAGTTTGTTACAGCGTCTCTGTTTCCAGTTTTAAAAATTGGATGAACCACTGCTATTTTAAAGGCACACGGAAAGATACCATATGAAATGGATAAATTGAAGATGTGGTTTAAAACGGGAATTAGAACATGTCTCGCAGATTTAACTATAATGGTAGAAATACAATCCCAGCCTGTCGCACATTTGTCTTTAAGATTTAGGATGATAGATTCGATTTCTTGGTTGTCAACATTAATTAGTGACATAGATCTAGAGGAGGATGGAGTAAGAGAAAACACGGGCAGTGTGAGAGGGTTACAAGTGGACGGGCTAAAATTAGATTGGGTTACAAGTTTAGAAGCAAGAGTTTTTCCAATGTTTGCAAAAAACTGTGGACTGTGGACGTAGATCGCACGGTCTGGCTCTGCTAAGTGACTGTGTCCCGCCGGTGACACACAGATGGTCTGTGTTAATTAGGCATTTGTGAACTTCTATCTTCACCGTGGTAGTAGCCCGCCTTGACCTTACTCTAGCTTCCCTCCCCAAGGTCCACCAGGTAGGTACATACGTAGGAATATGATTATCTCTAAATTCTACCTCAGGAAATAGGCGATTTATGTGGAAGGAACCGTTCTTGTAAAACTCTTCCAACTGCTTTCCCTTCTCTCTTACGGCATTCGAAGTGGGAAACCAATTCAGAACGTTACTCACTATTACGATGCAGTCAAATATCTAGAGCAGAATTATTGTAAGAAGTAATAGGTAAACCAGAATTCTAGAACGAAGTCACATATAGATAGTTTTTTATTCAACACATACAAAAAGCACAGACAAGTACAAATGACAAGAAGGACAATTATTTCAAATATTTTTGAGATTGAAGGTAGTAGAGTCTATAACTACAAGCTGTATCCGGTCAACTTGAGCTTATTCGGGAATGTTCCTTTGTGTAACAGGCTTTGTGACCCACGGAATTCTTTTACCACACTCTTTCTTAGTTTGAGGTTGTGGTTACCTAGACAGAACCCAGTAGCTCGAAGTACCGTTTCTACACCACTGGACTGCTGCATCTTCTGTCCCTATTGTGATGTATATAGGACGTCAAAGATTGCGTCGACTTCAGCTCCTCAAGAGTCAGAGGTCTTCCTCTGAACTCATCCTCTATATCCTGCAGCGTTCTGTCTTTAGTCTCCGGTAGAAAGAAGAATGCTATCACCAAGCAGTAGCCGACAACAAATGCGTAGATACAGTAAGCGCCGTGGATGCCCAGGGTGCTGAAGAATAGAGGAACCGTTTTGACAGTGATGAACAGGTTCGAGGATAGGAACAGCACGCTGATCCCTCCAGCTAAGCTTCTATACTCTAGAGGGAACAATTCCCCGGCGATTATGAACGGTAAAGGCACCGTGCCTGTGGCGATTGTGAACATATGGATGTGAATCAACAACACCCCGATCATCGGATGGTCAAACGGCAGCATACCCTTACCCTTAGCGTACGTATAAGCCGCTGTGCTTAAAAATGCCAGCAAATTTATCCCGACAGTGCTGAAAAGCATCGTCCTTCTATTGATCTTCTTTATAACAAACACGGCAATGGCGTTAGAGAATATCCTCTGAGCGTCTAATGTTATGACTAGGAGAGCTATGTTGATGTCACTGCCGATCACATGGTGGAAGATATCCATGGTGTATGCAGCAAGAATGTTGGCCCCGGCCCATTGCCCGAGCGTGTAGATATGCATCATTATAAAAATTGGTTTGTAGAATTCTTTTTTGCGCACTGTCACACTAAAGTAAGCCAGGTTGCGTCGAATCTTATTCGCGAAGGTCTCCGATAGATTCGCATCTGCTTTCCCTTCTCTTACGATGGTACTCGCTTCTATCATTCGTTTAAGTTCTTCCTCTTCTCCGTCGCCTCTCAGCCACCGGAAGACTCTTCTGCTGTCATCGTACCTGAAAGAAAGAACGATAACAGACTGTCACATGCTTGTTTTGCTGTTAGGCCAAATATACATACATCGGGGGTTAGATACATCGGTAGGTTAAGTTTTCCACAAGCATATGTAACTATCGAGTAAAACAGAATGTCGACGGTCGTTACTACCACTAAACTGACATTTCAGTTTTGTGGATGGATTCATAGGTCCTTCTAAGTAGAAATTATGACAAAATTACCAAAACATCAAAGGGACTTTTTTGGGCTTATATGCATATTTTGGGAGAACATGACATCCATGAGTTGTGTCTTACCTGCCCTGGTCTGCCAGAAAGCTCGGAGACTCAGGCGAGTAGATGACTATGAGGAGATCGAAGAACGCTATGAACGCGCAGACCAGCGCCGTTACCTGCCAGGGCAGGTAGGATCCCATGGTATGCACGGTAAGCACGCCGGCGGCTATGGTAAGTGAGATGGTGGTGAGGAAGGCTCCCCGGTTCTTGGGGCTGGTATATTCCCCGATCAGAACCGGTCCCAGAGACGCGCTCATGCCCATGGAAATGCCTTGGAGAAACCTGAAGAGAAGAAGTAAATTTCAAGTAACTTCTTAGGGTTTTGAAACCTGGAGAACTGAAGGTTAGTCTAGTCTAGACTATGTAACATAATTTGTTCTAAAACAAAGTTTTTAAGCATTTTATGTGCAAAATTTATTTAAAACTTTTTAATGTGTACAGTATTGTTATATGTTACAATGTTAAACAAAGTGGACGAGTTATATAGCCAAAGTTTTATAAAATGTTACTTTATCTGAATTCACCCTTATAGGTAGATAAGTTTCGTCAATGTCTCTTCGACAGTGTGGCACACTATTAAATTTACGCTAGTTTAAAAGTACCCGTAGTTCCTGATACCCACGACACAGTGAGTTCAAGTATGGTGTCAGGATATATGTGACTGTTGGGTGTTTTGTTTTTATAATGTTAAAATGCCACCGTCTGTGACAAGACAGACGGTGGCATATGCTTATCTATTTAGTGATAAATAGGGTGTCGTTAGCAGCCTTTAGATACAGAACTCTAAGAAGCTTGTAAAATTGTTACCTGGCTACAAGTAACGAGGGTATGCTGTTGGCTGTGATGATGCAGAACCAGCCGATGATCATCGGCACGATGCTGATCAGATTGGCTGTCCGCCGCCCGTAGTTCGCCATTATCGTCGGCACTATGAAGTTACCAGCCACCAGCGCAAAGCCCAGGATTGACGCTGGAATCAGATCGTTCTACATGCCACCGGTACCTTTTTTGCCACTCTTTTAGATGAACAAAGATTAGGTGAAATTCAGTGAATAACACAGTACATTTTGTTTTATTAATATGTAATTTTCGGACCGAGTTGACGAAGATTACTAAAAAACCACGCTCACGTTTGTAATGTCCAATGATGGAGACCCTAAGATCTATACTCAGTTATAATATCCGTGAGGTTACCAAGTAGGGGGTACTTCAGGGGCCCGTCATATTTGCTACAACGGGACATAACTGTTTAAGATATCTATACTGATCTTGAAGACCTCGGCGGGCGGGGAGTCAGCTACGACGCACCAGGTACGGGTTCAATTCTCGTTGCGAAACAAAGATTTGCATGTTCTACAGATCAGCTCCTTCAGATTCAGGCAATCCTAGTGTGGGGTCAGGACTATGTATGTATATGTCTCATGTTGCTCATAGAGTTGACGACTGTTAACTGCCTTTCTAAAGGTTACTGACCGATCCAGGAACCAGAAGAATCGTCAATTTGTATGAGTGTGTCTGGTTTCCTCAGCTGTGGCAGCAGAACGGCTGCAAAGCCCATCACCAGCCCGTGCCCGGACATATTCAGGCAAACGCCCAGAGTCACGAAACACTGCAATTTTACAAAATATTTTTCCAACTTCAGTGGGTAAAGAAACCTGCGAACTCCTGCTTGGTACTTGGATACCCACGTACAGCACACGCTGTAATTTAGCATTCAAAACATAAAAATAAAGATGGTTAAATTGAGTATAGCTAATATTAAAAATACGTGTTCTAATTAAAAAAGCATCATTACTTCCTATACTTCCTACTATCCTATTACCAATAACTGTGCCGTACAGAAAGTAGATAAATGTACCAAATCTAGCGATCTCTAATCAGGTGGCAGCAATGTTTGCCTTCATGTATACAATGGTAAAATATTACCTGCCAATTTCAAGGTGTTTTCTCTTCAACAGTTTGAAGTTCTTGTCGTTGAAATATATCTTATCCGACACGTATCTTATCGCAATATGTTTTAAATTACCTACATGACTTGACATAATCAGATTTTCAACTTTGTAATTAGAATTTTATACAAAGGCCGGTCTACAAATTAATAGCCATGGCTGTACGTAGTACTAGGTGACCTTCTGGGTGTAGGCCAAGAGCGGGACAGACGGACACGACAAGCTTTGTACAAAACAAACCTGCTTTAAATACAAATTAAATTACTAACCTAATCTAGGAAAGTACTAGGTACTCTTACTCTACTAGATCTTCTCGCTGAGTAGGTACTCAAAGAGAACATGGCATTGGACATAAGTGCCTACTCTCACCCACCTATGTGTGTTGTGGACCTACTTATATTATTTTCTACACACCTAATTGCAAATTAAAGTAATTTACAAAACGTTGGTAGATTTTAAGAAATAGTAGAGCTATTTTGATAGACATCGTGGAAAAGTACCACAATACCTTTGGTGATACCTCTTGTGTTGCAAGCGTCTATAGGTAACCGTGGTACCTACCTGAGAACAAGTAGAATACCTGTATTATGTTAATCACGGAATATACCTGTTCCAAATATCATCTTAATCGGTCCAGCCGTTACGGAGATTATTGGCAACAAACATCGATTCTTTAACATTATAATATTAATAGGATTGGGTAGGTACTAAAATAAAATAAGTATTTATAAACTGAAGCGCAGAGTTAACGAGGCAATTAAGTGGCGCGGACTCTAATATATATTTAGGTAGTACCGCCATCTAGCGATAAAACCGCCCATTGTGCGTTTCTTTTGTTTTTTTTATTATGTTTCTGTGTTTTGTACTGTAAATTGGTATCATGCACAATAAAGAGTTTATCTATCTATCTAGTAACCAACTTGATGCACCAAAATATTGAAGGAATTCGTTGTAAAAAATTAGAACTGGAACTATACAAGAACTCAAATGACATGGACATTATTTGCATTACAGAACATTGGCTGCGAAGCCATGTTTAGTTTCAGTAATCACCAAGTTGGTAGTACTTTCTGCAGATAGATGAGATGCTATACGTGGTGGCTCATTAATTATACTTAATAAACAGATAAAAATTAGAGAACGTTTAGATATAGTCCACCTCTCTGTAGAAAGACACATCGAAATTGCCTGCATAGAGTTGGAGCAGTTCATAGTTATAAGCGTTTATAGCCGGGGAGGCTATATCCTTTGATATTTTTGAAAAAGTTATGGAAGAATTTTTTTTTTAAATTATCTAAATCAAATAAATACATTCTTGCTTGCGGAGATTTTAATGTATATTGACTTGAACATAACTCATCAAATACTAGAATAATTCGTTTATTTCAATAATTTGATTTGAAGCCTCAATTTATGGAGCCTACTCGAATAACCGACACTTCGGCCACATGTATAGACAATATCTTTGCCAATGTTAACATTTTAAATAGGAGTTTAATTAGCAATATTAAGTCGGGTCATCTCGGTCAAATAATTAAAATAGAGATTCAAACAAAAAAACTTGAAAAAAGAAAAATTACTTTATACCTATGACCAAAGATAGATTGGAGAAACTAAAATTTAACTTTTGACTCTGGTAATTTTAGACCTATCTCAGTACTCCCTACATTTAGTAAAATCAAATTAAATAATTTACTGCTTAATAAAATACTGCATAATTCGGATTTACTAAGGGTCACTCAACCACTGATGCTGGTATTGAGTTAATTTCGCACATATTTGATGCCTGGGAGGAATCGCATGACGCGTTAGGCGTTTTTCGTGATTTGTCCAAGGCATTTGATTGCGTAGACCATGACATACTTATCAGGAAACTACACCATTATGGCATTAGGGGCGTTGCTCTAAACTTGTTCTCACTTCCTATTTAAGTGACAGAGTACAAAGAGTTGACGTGAATGGAAAGCGTTCTCCTGGGTCTTTGGTTACTATGGGTGTACCGCAGGGATCAATTCTTGGACCATTTTTATTCTTAGTATACATTAATGATCTCCCCCATCTTGTGAGGGACGATCATGAGGTTGTATTGTTTGCAGATGACACGTCACTTTTATTCAAATTAAAGCGACGACAAACCAATTTTGACGATGTAAACAATGCAATCTCTAAGGTTATAAAATGGTTCAATGTAAACAATCATCTACTAAATTAAAAGAAAACAAAGTGTATTAGATTTATACTACCTAATGTTACACAAGTTAAAGCAAATTATATCAAAATCAAAGATGAAGAGTAGTCTCTTGTGGACACCACCGTATTCTTAGGATAAGCTTCAATGGGGCCCTCACATTGATAAGTTATCGAAGAGACTTAGTTAGCATATGTAGTCAAAAAGATCCGTCTTTATACAGACGTAGACACAGCTAGACTTGTTTACTTCAGCTACTTCCACAGCATTATGTCGTACGGTATACTGCTGTGGGGGAGTGCTGCAGATAACGCTTTTGTGCTGCAGAAGATGAATGTTCGAGCAATTTATAATAGGGTCCCAGAGAATCACTTCGTCAGAAGTTTAAAGAAATATATATACCTAATGACATTTCCTTGTCAATACATCTATGAAAATCTGATGTATGTTCATAAAAATATTAATTTGTTTTAAAAAAAAAGCGATAATCACAATGTAAATACCAGAAATAAAGATAAACTCGCTGTTGCCACTTGTAGACTCCATAAAGATAGTAAATCGTTTAAAGGGCAAGGTGTAAGCTTTTATAACAAACTCCCAAGAGATATACTAAAATTAAAAAAATAAATAAAAAACAACTTTATAAAAAGGCCTACTATAAAATATCTGATTATTTAGATGATAAAAACTCTTGGGATTGAAAATGCTCCAACTCGTTGTTTTGTAAAGAGATCATTAAAATCATTTAAATAATAACCAGCCTTGTTTTCTTGCCTTTCTTTCCTGGCTTCCGCGGAAGAACAGGCAGTAGATAAAACCGACGTTTCAAAGTGATCCTTGTGATTTTAATGAATAAATGAATTTTACCCTGACTTTGAATGTTTCAACAACTAGGTATTTTTATGAAAATTCCCAGAACTCACCTGCTTTTTGAAAGGAGTGATCCATCCCGTCGGTTTTCCCATTTCTGCTTATTTTCATTCATTCATAACGCGTTGCACTCTCACACACAATTCAACTAAGACTAGGTACGTTGATACTCGGCGGGCGGAAGGTATTTCACTTCTTACGTCCAATATAAGGCAACGTCTACATGGTACACGGTAGAGTGCAAATATCTCTTTGACGTTTGCACACAATTTACTAAAATGATAGTTGGCCAACATACAAAAACTTTGTTGGTTGGCCATTTACCAAATTTTTTTTTGCCACACTTGTGACTTAATTCACGCGTATTTCACAGAATATAGATAAAATTTGTTATACAATCTGACCACTGTTTTACATTACGTATTTACAACCGATGCCGGCACGTTTATCGACGGCCAAAACCGTCCTCCAATACAATCCTTCAAATCATTCAAGCAATATCTGCGATAGATTACTGACGTGAATAGATAAGTAAATGAGAATTGATGTCAGTCTACCCTTCTTACTTGATTACCTTTACTGGACTTGAATATGTTTACGACAAAAAAAAAACGATTATTAATGAGAGTGACTTACATCTCATTCTCCACCACACTTCGAGGTAAATTGCAAAGTTTAAAGAGATTTTTACAGCCAATGCAACGCACACCACTCATAGTGCCCGTCTGACGGCGCCATTTTGATTTATTTATTAATCCCCGGTTAATAAATCAAAGTGGTTTTGTTTTAAAGGTCCAGTATTGTAAAGACATTTGAATCTTCTGAAAAATGTTATTGAAACATCATTCCCCTCTTATGTTTAACAATCTTGTAGTAAACTCAAACTGCACGTCGACAATGAAATCAAGGGCAATCTTTGACAATCCACAATCTGCGCTATGTCAATGCCGTGGCTAGGCCAGGAGCGCAAAAAACCTGGGAGTCTCTAGCTAGATGAATTGGTATGATCTCGTTTAAAACGTTTGTGTGAATGATCCACAGTCACTAACTGGGCGTTGCTGTGACGTACCTACCGTAGTATGACAAAGAATCGAACCTTAATTGACTTTGGATAGGATGTAGAGTTCATGATTACCACTTTACATCCCTGATCCCTACTATTCACGACGCGAAATGGTACCGAATCGACGTTAAAATGTTATGAATGATATACTTGTGAATATTGGGTATGAAGAAGAAAAAAAAGACTTTAGTGTGACCAACTTATTAAATACATTATCGACACAGCGTGATTCAAGATATTTGTACCGACCGACCCCAAAATTGAAACTAGAATGACGTATTTTTTGCGTAAGGTGTGTGGTGTGTGGATAGTTCTTTAGACTCTTCAAAGCAGGCATCACAAAATCATTAACAAAAGTCAAGACCGAGTCAGGTCACTAAATTTATTCTGGCGGTTTGCCATCTCAATCTCTATATTCTACCTCAGGAAATATGCGATTTATGTGGAAAAAACCGTTCTTGTAAAACTCTTCCAACTGTTTTCCCTTCTCTATTACGGCATTCGAATTGGCAAAGAAGTGGTAAACCAATTCAGACCGTGACTCACTTTGACTGCATTTAGAGCAGAATTATTGTAAGATGTTTTTGAATCTATTCACCGGTTAGGTGATTTAGAGGATCAATTGTCTCTGGTGACTCTAAGCCTGAACTAACTATTGGTTTAGTTAGACAGGAGGTAAGGATAGAGGTAGCAGAGGTACGTGTAAAAGCAAAATACGAGGTCGGTTAAGTACGTGCGCTTTAATTGAGCGCCAGTTGAAGACTGTCCGCCAAACATAAGTGAACACAGTTTTAATATTTAGAGTTACACTAGTACTTCATCTATGGTCGAAATCCTACATCTACATCCCCCTTAAAAAAAAAAGGTACATAATAGGTAAAAATTGGTTAAAACTTGAAACATATAAACGATTTATAATTAAACAAAATGTTGAATTGTTTGTGATGTGACATGATGTGCGTCGCCGCGTTGTCATCGGTGATGTCGCAGCGTGCGCGCCGCTTGTTGCGATGTTCTGGGCGACGATGGTCTTTGACGGCAGTGACCCATGTTGCGATATAGATGCGGTGTGGTCTGTGCTGTGTCGTAGCGAAAGGTGCAGTCGTCCGGCGTTGTGTGATTCCCTCGATGATGACCCGATGTGGAGTGGAATGGAGATGTGAACCGCTCAAACGTCAAAGCGCACAGTTCTACTAACTGTGCGACCGGACCATTGTAACAATGGGTCTCTATGGTTTAGATGTGTTTATGATATTGCCGGACGGTTCATATGACTTGTTTGATGATAACCGCTCGGCGGATATTGATGGTGTCGACTCGGCTGGAATGAAGTCGGTATCGGCTTCACCGTGGGACTCGTCCTGTGGTGAAATCACGGCGTAAGCTGGTTTGAGTCTGTCAAGCGATATGGTGACGTTCCGAGAACCTATTTGTAATGTATAGAACTTAAGATGTCTACTAACTATTTTAAAGGGGCCCTCTTCAGGTCGAATGAGTGACCTTCGCGCCTCTCGCGTGACAAAAACATGGGCAATTACAGATTGCAAGATCGCGGTTTATGAAAATTTTCCTATCGCTATGATTATGCTTACAAGAGGTTGGTTGAATCGAAGCTAGGGTTTCCATGAGTTTGGTGGTATATTCGGCTTGATTGATGTAATGGTCGGACGGAACGAAAAAATCTCCTGGCAATCGGATTGATTTTCCGAACGTTAATTGTGCGGGATTGTACTCTATGTCCTTTTTGATTGCCGATCTTAGGCCTAATAATATTAATGGCAGTTCCCGTGCCCATTGGTTGGTGTTTTCGCAGCGTGCCATGATAGCTGCTTTTAGCGTTCGATGAGCACGTTCTACTTGGCCGTTAGCCTTTGGGTTGTACGCGGTGGTGTGTATTTTCTCAATTCCTAATTTCCTTGAAAGTTGCGAAAACAGCGATTCAAATTGTCTTCCTTGATCTGTGGTGATCTTGATGGGACAACCAAACCTCGATTTCCAGTGATCGATGAATTTGGTAGCCACGGTTTCCGCTGTTATGTCTTTCGTTGGTGCTACTTCTAACCATTTGGTGACTCGATCTATCATCGTTACGCAATATGTAAAATCATCCGTTGTTGGTAATGGTCCCACGATGTCTTTAAGCACATGCGCAAATCGATCAGATTTTTCAAACTCTCCTAGTGGAGAAATAGTATGTCGTTGAACTTTCGCTTTTTGCCACGGTATGCAGCTTTTCACAAACGCTGTGGCATCGCGATTCATACCAGGCCAAAAATATCTTTGCGCATGAGTACTTGATAACGTCCGTTTGCGGAATTGCGCAGGTAGTCGGGCTTGATTTGTTGACGTCTCGAAAATAAGTTAGTTTTTGGAATATGGCACCATGAATGATTTGAATTTGCAGATTTTCTTTATGACGTAGTGTCCAACTCCGGGTCTTCGATTTGGCTTTAGTATAACTGCTCATAATCGAAAATGTTCGATCTCTTCCAATCTTGAAAGGAAGTCTGCTGCGTTGTTGAGTTCACCTTCTATGTATTCTATTTTATCGCAAAATTGGGCAATACAAGCTAGTTGGCGTAAGCGCCTAGATGAATCCGATTTTGATTCTTTTTCGAGAGCGCGAAAGTGAGTGTTTTATGGTCGGTCCACCACGAACCTCTTCCCTCTATTAGATAACGGAAGAGCTTTATTAACATATATATTGCGAGTAGATCTCTGTCGTAAGTACTATAATTGATTTGTGCATCGGTGAGTTTCTTAGAGTAGAACGCGAGTGGTAGTAATTGTTTGTTAACGAGTTGGTGTAGAGCTGCACCGATGCAAGTGTTTGATGCGTCCGTAATTAAAACAAGTTTGGCGGTTGGGTCCGGGTGCGCGAGCATAGTGGCTTCGCTTATCATTTGTTTACACTTATTGAACGCTTGTATGGCTTCGTTGGTCCATGGTATTTTTGTTTTGTCTTTCCTTTTCGAGTTGTGTAGATATTTGTCGAGTATAGATTGCGTTGTTGCTGCCTTAGGAATGTTATTTCGATAAAAGTTGATGAGACCGAGAAAACGGCGTAATTCCTCAATTGTTTCAGGCTGCTGGAATTCGGTGATGTTTTTGACCTTCTCTTGTTCCGGTGTAATACCATCGCAGGTGACGTGGTAGCCTAGGAACTTCAGTTCAGTTTTCCCGAACTCGCATTTGCTGGTGTTGATTGTGATGCCATACTCGTTGAGTCGTTTGAATACGGCTTCTAGGTCTTGAAGATGGCGTTCTTGATTTTCTGAGGCGACCAGGATGTCGTCGATGTACGTAAATGTGTTTTCCATGGTTTTTAACAAATTATTTATGGTTTTTAACAATTTAGCTTTAAAGATTCAAAACTTCCAACTGGACTGGTTGAGGGTCTGCAAATGCCGAGCTCCATCATCCGCTCGAACTCTTGTTTTGCTGCTTTGTACTTTTCTGGATTGAGTGCGCGCGGTTTTTCATATATTGGTGGTCCGCGAGTACAAATGTAGTGAACGACGTTATGTTTTGACGTCTCCTTGAATAATTCTGGCTTTATTATGTCCGGGTACTTTGCTAACACTTTATGGTAAGGATCCGTGGTGTTAATCGCTCTGATTGTGTCGTTGGCATCTTTTGAAAATTGCGTTTTTCTAAATAATTTGGTGATATTATCGACCAACTTGCTACCGTGTAGATCAACCATTAGTTGATTTTTGGCCAGAAAGTCAGCTCCGATGATCGATCGTTGAACGTCCGCTAATATGAAAGTCCAACGCAATGGGCGTCTGAGACCTAAGTCCAATGCCAATGTTTTCTCGCCGTAAGGTTTGATGGGTGTGCCGTTTGCTGCGTAAAGTGTGTAGTCTGCCGGTGTCTGATTAAAGCTTTTACATGCTAATACAGAAACATCTGCGCCTGTGTCTATGAGAAAACGCATTTCCGTAGGCTTATCTGTAACGCATAGGCGAAATGAAATGCCGGCGCCAACGTTCGCCATCGCTGGAGCCGTGTTTAGTTTAACGCCTTCTTAGAGCATTTATCATCCCCGCATTTGTTTGCGGTGTCGCCGTAAATATAATGGTAGGAGCATTTGTAGTTGTTATTGCCGGGCCGTGCCTTTTGTGCTCTGAATTTGTCTTGATTGTCTGGTTTCGCGGCCCTATTACGCGAATGCGATCACGAGCGATAACGTGATTGACTGTGATTTGGCCGTACTTGCTGGTGCCGCGACAAAATTACATTTATCTCCGAAACGGCTTGCGAATGCGGTTTGCAATCGATTTGTATGACTTTAAGGATGGTTTTTAGATAGTTTTTATCGCCACAAGTCAATAGAGGGCGCTGACATAGACGATGACAAAAACGTGGGGGGTTGTAATAATGACCACGATATAACTTGAAGTAAGACGTCGTACAAACGCACTGAAATCACATTGTACCCCAAACCTGGGAGAAAAAGACGTCAATCAGTACTAATCTACAGTTTTGACAACACTTTGACCGATTTTGAATAATTCATTGAAACATTTCAATGATGACATTTCGATTCTGATAATTTCTAATAGATATACCTATAAAAAGGGGACACAGGGTTTGCAATCTGTAGATTACAAACCCTGTGCAATCTACAGATTGAAATAAATAAATGCAGGTCTGCCCGCTCATTGCCGTTTCAACGAGCTAATTACATTTCCCGGAATAACTAAAGGCTGTTTCCTTATCCTTAGGTACCTAATGATTATTGTTAGATTTGTAAGCAAGCCCATAATTCCTCCTGCCCTTCGAACTGATAAGGCTTGTTTTAATGGACCCAGTTGTTCGCACCAGCTATCCACTAGATAGGTAGATAGGTGACACCAGCACTTTTTGTTCACTATACGAGGTTAGTCTCTGATCAGTCTTCTGATCTGGTTGAGGTGGTGGCTCTGAAAAGGGCATACCTAGTAACCAATAGTGAAAGAACATGCCGAGTTCCTCACCGTGTTTTTCTTCACTGTCTGAGACTACTAGCATACTCACATAAACTTTCTATTCGAAGGTCAGCTTATAGATTTTGCAACCCAAAAATGATTTTTCGCAATTAAGTACCGATATTGCTCTCCACTGGATCCAGTGCTGGATTCATGCAACTTGATCAAATCAGTAAATAGAGAATCAACCTTAACAAATAAGATTATGTGTAGAATTACATAATTACCTAAATAAGTTTTATCTGATGAGTAGATAGGAAATTAATCATATAGGCCATAAAATCAGCTTTAAGCCGCTATTAACTATCCGCAGTCACATCAGAGAGGTTGCATTGCAGCTTGAATAAAATAAAACAATTGTGACTGTATTTTGACGATCGAAAAACGGGGAAATTTTTCAAACTATGATTAAGTAGTTATGAGAACATGGCCATGGCTTGTGAAAACGTGGCCCTGTAGTGTTCTTCAGATAACGTGTTAAATAGAAAGACTGAAAGTTTGAAGCTGAAACTTCAAATAAAATATGGTGTCGCCGTTTGTGAAACAGGTAAACCTAGGGCAATTGCATAAGTGCTACTTGAACTGAAAGTTAAAAAGTGGCAAACCGAAACAAAGTTTGTTGGTATTAGGTTTTTTTTTGTGCTGCTGGAGTAAAGTTTACCCACGGTTGGTCGGTACAAAAATATTTTGACTTCGATTGCGAGAAAATAAATAAATTAGGTACAGAATTTCAAAAAAATAAGTTTTTTAAACTAACTTATTTTTTTAATTCAAACGTTTTTCTGCTCAATTTCAATATTGATCTTCATATGAGTAAGATCTTTATTTTCACTTCATGGCATTCTTGTTATATTGTCACTTCTTTTCTTTCTTTCTTTCTTTATATTTTTTTCCCTAAGAAATGATTCCAAAAATGGAACAGCGCAATCGCTTACTCTTAGCTAAATTTATTTTGAACATGAGAAGTGAAAAAATATTTTTAAAGCTAGTTTACTTAGTACTCGACTCGTTGATTCAAACCTTTAAAAACTGAAAAATATAAAACAATGCTCTTTTTTTTATTGTGACAGTAGGTAAAGTTAAGTCTTCTAATTTTTAGTCATGGACTGTGTCGGCTGTTCTGATAAACATGGTGGGTCAAGGAATGTTGCTGAGTTACACCACCAGCCTGATGCCGGTGCTCTCCGACCCTCACTCACCCATCCACACCGACCTGAACACTGCCTCATGGATTGGTAAGTGTCTCTTAGTTCTTATATCGGCAATTAAATTTTACATCCCACAAATCCCACTCTGAAATGATAGACCTATGGTTAGAGTAGACTATATTCTAGCGGCTTAGTAAGTAGGTAAATACTAAAAAAAAAATTGCAAAATACATGCGTTCGCGGTAATTAACAATTTAAACTACAATCATATTTTTTAACAACTATTATTGGCTTAGCTAGGTATATTTTTAAGAGTAGACGTTTTTAAATTGAGTTTTATGTGTGAAGAAATCGAAAGAAATCCCTCAATTTCGAGAGATTTTTACGCGCAAATATGACGTAACTGTCAATAGTCTAGACACTCCTGAGCATTGCACATCGTTCCGTAGAAACTCTTTCTCTGTCGAATCAGTCCGGCTCTGGAATAAACTACCAACTCTCTGGGTTCATGGCCGAAGCTGGCAAGAAGCTCGAGATTTCTCTGAAATGGCTCTAACACATGTTATATATTGGCTACGTACAAATCTCCTCACATTAAACATATCAAAAAGTAAATTCATCCCTTTTACCCCCAATTTATCTACCCAACCCGCCCCTTCCTTCTCTGTCTGTGCCCACTCTTGCGTTGGAGATGCGGTCCCGGTATTCTGTAGTTGTAATTTGGAACGGGCGTCTTGACTGAAATACCTTGGCGTTATGATAGATAACACTTTGTCCTGGGAACAGCAAATTGGCTCCACAGTGGCCCGCATAAGAAAGCATATTTTTGTGTTTAAAAACCTGAGAACAGTTATCGTTTTTCAAAGTCTAAAAACTATATTTTGCTCTGGCCCAGTCCATTATGTCGTATTGTATCACCTCTTGGGGTGGTTCATCTAAAACCATGATGTTAAGACTCGAACGGTCTCAGAGGGCTGTCCTCAAAGTTATGACTAAAAATCCCATTAGGTTCCCTACCACAGAACTTTACAAGCTTTGTCAAGTTCCCACAGTCCGGCAACTATTTGTTTTGCATACTATCATTCGTAAGCACTCTCAGTTAGTATATGACCCTAACTCAATAAATTCTAAGCGAAGATCGGATATAGTCTGCAAAACAAAACCGCGCCGCACGGCAGTAGCGAGTCGTCACTTCTGACACATAAGCTGTACTCTGTACAAGTTAAAAAGAAAATGTATATTTATTTACTCTATTCTTTATTCTTTATTGTACACACAAATAAACACTTACAATAGGCAGAATTAAATGACATGTACAAAGGCGAGCTTAACCCTAAACAGAGTTTTCTTCCAGCAAACCTTGAGCTAGAGAAAGGTATTTATAGAAGTAGGACAGTGTACAGAAAAAAAAAAACTAAAATTAACTAAATATATATATACATATATAAACCATGCTAAAATATATGGATACTATAAAACATATAGAATAAAATTTTTTAGAGAGACAAATAGTGCTCTTTAACTCTTCTCCTGAAGACATCGATATACATTCTATATACATTTAATGTAAAAAAATGTATAGAGTGGCTTAAATTACTAAACTACGAAGATACCGAGGATCTCTAAAAGGTTGCCAGATAACATTTCCCATTCACACACAGAAATACGCGCGCAAGCGCACACGCACGCGATTTGATTTGATTTTGATATAAAATAATATCTATTATGTATAGCTAATAATAGTTGTAGAACGCTTACCGCCAATCACTACATATTGGGTTGGCTGGTAGCAAATGCTTTAGCATTAAGTCCGCATATTGTTAACGTTTTAAATAAAATGTGTTAATAAAGAGTTAATAAATAAATAAATAAAATAGTCATAGTAATGTCCAAGCAGTATATTTGACACATGCCTGGCCACGTCTTTGCTTATCAGCAAGATTTCCATATGACAGGTTGCAAGCCTATGGCCGCTTTTTGAAACATTTACCGTAAGCACCCTGCGACCGTTAGGTTCTATAACTTCTAGATGATGTTATCTAGTTTCCTCACGATGTTTTCATTCAACGTTTAAGCTTTGCTTACTTCACGTAATATTTACCTGCATATTTTTTTTCAAGTTTTGTGAATGAGTCTGATATAAAATCCCACTAGTTCACCGTACCCGAGTTTACGGAGTTTTTATATTTTCGAATGTTCTTTGCTTTGTTCACAGCATCGTCAGTAGGCGTCGCAGGTATCCCCGGATTTTTGATGTCATCAGTCCTAATGGACATTTTCGGCAGAAGAATAGCCCATGCCCTTGTTGTAATACCAGGAACAATGGGTTGGCTGCTCATTTACTTCGCCACTGATATCCCCACCATCATGACAGGCAGAGTCCTGGGGGGGATCACAGCCGGAGCCACCGTGTCCTTAGGAGCCATCGCGATCGGAGAATACTCCAGCCCGAAGTATCGAGGGATGTTCCTCAATCTTAAAACTGCTTCCGTATCTTTAGGAGGCATGATCGTCCATGTCCTGGTGAATTACTTGACCTGGAGAATAATCGCCCTCGTGGCAATTGTTCCACATGTTGTCGCTATTCTGATTATCTTAACGTGGCCGGAAAGCCCCGCATGGCTTGCAAGCAGACAACAGTTCCAGAAATGCGAGACATCCTTCTACAGTTTGAGGGGTAAAACGGAAGAATCTTACAGAGAACTCGAGGAGCTGATCAAAGCTCAAATAGAAAGATCTCACACGCGTAAAGACCTAAGTTTTTCAGACAAAGTCGTGGAATTCTTCAAGAAATTCACTAAAAAAGATTTTATGAAGCCGCTCATTATTTGTATACTCGGCACTCTGTTACTGGAGACGTGTGGCAGACACATTCTTCCAGCTTACGCGATGCTGATCATCAGAGAAGTGACAGGGAATAGCACGTACTCATTCTACTACACATTATGCCTGGACCTGATCATTGTCACCAGCACCCTGTCTTCATCTATATTAGTCAGGATGGCAAAGCGTCGCACTCTTCTGTTTTCAACAGGGGCGGCAGCATTCTGTGTTCTGATGAGCGTGTGTACGTACCTTTTTTTGGTTTCGAGAGACGTTATTCCAAAAGAGCACATGTTGCCTATAGTATTATTCGTGCTATACTTTATTCTGGTCAATCTAGGTTGCACGCCGATACCGCTAGCATTGCTAGGGGAGATATATCCGTTGGCTCACAGGGCTGCTGGGTCGGCGATGACAGGTATTGTCATGTCTCTATGTGTAATGCTCGGACTTCAATTGACGCCGCTTCTGTTACTCAATCTGAAGGTGTATGGGACGTTTGCCGTATATGGAGCGGTTATGGGTGTATCGCTGGTAATTCTATACTTTTTGCTGCCGGAAACGAAAGACCGAACGTTGCAAGAGATAGAAGACTACTTCAATAACGGATGTTTCAAGAAGAGAGTCGATGACGAAGATGAAGCGAAATCAAAAATGGTATATTAGTATTTTTATTCTTACGGATGGGAACCATTTACAATTCTAAACGATGTCTGAAACATGAAAATTTGGATGTTGAGTTCCAAACATTCAAATTTTGTGGCCAAAGCATAGGTAAACCGTGGTACCTACATAATTGAATATTGGTAGGTAAATTACTAAAACATTTTTAGATAAATGAGCCTTTTAAATATGTATACCGACTTGCTGCTTTATAAAGCAGAAAAAATATCTATTACATATAGACCATAAAATACCTTTCAGCGGATGCAGGAAACAAACAGTTTAATCTGAGTAAGTAGGTGTCTACAATACTTTATAAATTATCTTTATTGCGTTTACCTACCTAATCTTGTGTTCAATGTTAAAACAACATGACACTGTGAGTCTATTAAATCTATTATATCAAGTTCACTGTTAATTCAGATTAGACTCTAATCTGTCAGACTCCGATAAGGGTTTCATCGGTTTTGAGTGGTCATTTTCGACTGATACGGGAGCGCACTAAATATTTCCGGCATTAATAAGAAAAAAAAATACTATACTGTCTGTACATACGGCGCACAGCATCGACGTTTTGTTGACACGGCCGCGTTTGAATTCAAACCAACTATAAAGTCAAATCGTAGTAAATCACACTACTTACGAACATTTTCAAGACTCAAATCAACGCAACAATCTTTAAGCAATTGACAGCTAGATGAAAAAAGCTGTTTTCTACATCCAAAGAGTTATATTTTCAAATATTGTAATTACTTTTTAAATATTGTTTATGTCAGTGTCCAGTTCAGTAAACACAGTGTGACCTACACATGTAATACCTAGTCAGTTTGCGAGTTACAAGATATTTTTGACCACGAAATTCACAACCACACTATTACTATACCTAGTATTATAATATCTGTGATTATACGTACCTAGCCGCTACGTCTACACGGTTAACAGATGCGTTAGGATTAGCATCCCTAGTAAGTCTAGTGGTTTACGGAATAATTCCACTTTCGAGAACTATTTCTCTTAGTTTACTTAGGCACTTATTTCTATCTTATTTTAATGCATATTAAATTGAAAGGGAATGGATTTTATATGCTATTTTATCATTGTAAGTAAAAACCGACTGCAATTTGGTGATTCGAGCACTAAAGACAAATATCACACTTATCGGAAAAATATTTAGATTTTAGGGTTTTTTTGGAAAATCTACTAATTTGATAATATTTATCGCTTGAATAACATAGAAACCTTTCAATAAGGACCAAGCACGAATGGTGCTTGGTTCTTATTTCCAAATTTCCTCCGTTTTGGAAGTCGTCAGTTAAAAAAGGGTAAAAAAATGGCTGTTCAGCTAATAAAAAATATTTATTTTTTGTAGAATTCGCACATACAAAATATGCAAGTTATTGTTTGTGAACATTGTGTTAAAACTGCACCAAACATTATTGAATAATATAGAAAAATAAGTTACCTAAATGTTATTTATTTGAGGGGGCAGTAAAAGGATGCACTATAATCCGAATATTTAATGCAGTTTTATTACAATTACCAAAACCTATAAAATATCTCGAGTGTTAACTAGCTATAGAGCGCCTTGAATGTAATGAAACTTTACGACCTCGGTGGCGCGGCGGGCGAGGGCCTAGCTGCGACGCAAGAGGTGCGGATTCGATTTAAAAATAACGTTTAGCACACTAATAAAAATCTCTTCCCTCCACTAAGTGGATACCGGCCCTTCACAAAAGGCTATATACCTATACGCGCTCTATAGGTATGTTATCACTACTCTGAGAAAACAAATGATCTCTAGACAGTTGACACAAAAAATAACATTTAAAAACACTCTTACATTCTATAATCACTAAAAAACATAACAAAAGATTATGCAACATAATGCATAGCTAAAGCGATATTTTTGAAATTTTAATAAGTATATTTTCTTCTTATTTACATTTCAATCGATCGGTGGAGTTTATACAAAAAAGTTCACGTGAATATGTCTAATATATGAAAAATACGAATTATATGTCAAAAACAATAAGTTAAGTCTACACTTACAAAACTAATTTTACCCAAAATATAACACGAACTTAATAATCAGATCTGATGTGAAGCAGTCATTTAAAAGCAAAGTGTCAAATTTAAATCCGTAATAAATATAAAGAGTGGCAAGATGATGAGACTCTCAAAGAAAAACCTTTTATTTTGTAGTTTAAAGTTTCGTTGGAACATTAAAGAAACATTACGTAAATTTGGGTAAAATTTAACGAAACGTCATTAGATTTTTGGTGTCATAAAAAATACATAAATACAAAAAATGGTGTACATTAAAAAATATACTTTTTTTTTATTCAAATTCATAATTTTTCCTTAAGAACAAAACATTCTATTTAAAAAAAATGTTAGGTAATTTATTTGAGAGTCCCCTTATCTTACCACTCTATGCGTTCATTTCTATACATTTATTTATTTTTATGTGGACTATTATTGAAGGTGAACATTAAAAAAATGAAAAAATAAATAGTTCAAATTGTAAAAATATATCTATGATCTAATAATAAGATAGAAGAAATTTATTTAATGGTCATTATGTAATTACTTTTGAAGGAAGTGACTTTTATAAATATGCTTAACTTATTAGCCTTGGATGTTAGCAATTTAACCAATGGACCCAAAACGAGTTTTTCAATAATTAAACCAGACGACGCCACCATAAAAGTATTTTCATTAAATCTTGATTGCTAAACGATTCAAAGATGGTGCTGAAAGGTTCAAAGGACGGCTGTTAAAAGTAGCATGCAGATATAATGCCGCATCCACATGTTGGCCCAACTATAGCCAACATCCCAAGCAAAGGGCCCCGACAACTCCTTCCGTTGAATAGCGCCATCTAGTTATCGTCAGAAAACTAATCTAACATGCCACAAATATAAAATGAACCCGAAACGTTATAACTTTTTCTTAAACAAAACAATATTGTTTTAGAAAAAGTTATAACGTTTTTTTTTTCTGATGATGTCATACATTTTCTAATGTGAGAATGGTTCGTATTTTGTGTCCACTGGTTAGTCGCTAATATCAATCCACAGATAGAAACAGATAGCCTAACTGCAATTTTCAATATTTGATCCATGTACTGCACATGAAAGTAAATAAACTTTGGAAAAAATATCTTATATATTATAAAATAGCCGCTGTTTTCAATTTGTGCATTTTGACTACATTTTTTTTTTTCTGTTAAATATTTGTATTTAGAAAAGTTGTCGAACAAACCATTCGGACAGTATGTATTTTCTGGGGCAGCTTGTGTAGCTAATAAAAAAATGGATCAATAAATTAAAAATGTCAGCTACTGTAGTTTGTTGACCCAGCAACATCCGCTAATTGTGAGGTATTCTATCTTATCTGCAGATTAGGTTTTAAAAATAAGTCGATAGTGTTTTTGTGATAAGTGAATTACTACTAAAGTATCACTGGATAGGTTTAAGGCAATTCCTGTGGAAATATTAATATTATGTCATTTCTTAGGTGCATACTTGAGTCATGCTTAGGTCGCTAGTCAAAATCATTAGGTTTTTATTCATTAGAATCACAAGGATCTTGTAGAAACGTTCAGTTGTAAACTACGTAAATTAACGCCGATATCTCGCGCTCGTCCAAGCCTAGAAGAATAGATGGGATGAAAAAAAACAAGCTTTGCTTGAAGCTTGTTTTTTTTTCATCCCATCTATTTGAAAAATGCCGTTTTGTTACTCGATAAGTGCGAGCAAAATGGGTGCACTTAGTAACAGTGACGAAATTACTTTTGAATTTGGAACACTAAATAAATAATAAATAAAAGTTTGAACGCAATTTGCTTCGATAAAGTCCTGGCTGGTAATAAAAAGCGCGCCTGTCGACGCGGCATTGATCAGCTAAATTTAAAAAAAACCGCGTGAACTTCTTATTCGTTTTGTTTATTACTTTTTATCAAAATATTACAGACAATTCTAATTTGATTCATATAAATTGAGTTCTAGTAGTGAAAGTGGAATATTAACACCGGAAAGTGTAAAATTAAACGCAGAAAGTTCGAGAAAAAAATATTTAAAAGCCTATGAAAATTTAATTACATGAAAAAATGAACAGAAAGCAAAGTTATTTATTAATAAAAATTTGTAATTTGGTTGTATAAATATAAATATTCGTCACTACTAAAAGCATCTCTTATTTATTTTTCTCATAGATCGCGGGATGTAAAGCAGAGTATGCCACACGGTACCTAAATGATTGAACCTCGAGCGACGTACTTTGAATCCCTCGCTACCTTAGGATTCAAGCAATCGCTCTCGCCCTCAATACATCATTTTGGCCCCTTGTGACACAATCTACTATTTATGAACTTCCATTGAGCTTTAGTGTGCCCGATAAATGAGCAGATATGATCTGCAAACATTTTTTACCCGTTATAGTTATGGTTTAATTATTTTTTATTTGAAACTTTACAAGGTCTCGATGATGATACCCAGGAACTATAGTGCGGTACAGACCATGTATGTGACTTTTGGTAGATGTTTATAATGAGAGTAGTGACCTAGGATTAATTCAAATATGCACCTCATTACAACTATACATACATAGAGACGTGACCTGAAATATATATTAAAGTTATTGGTCCGTGCTATACACACTACATATAAAATATATTACGTAGTGTCCGTTTCAAGATATACAAATACATCCGCGCTTAGAGATACCAAACTTAGTTAAATTTGATTAAATAGTTCCATTCTCGAAAAATATCCTTATTTACTTTGGGAACCGTTTAATGGCCGTTTAGATGGTGTTCTGAGTATGGGCCAGATACAGTATTCATTCTATACTATACATTAAATTAATGCATCATTTTGTGTATTTTAAGGATTTTACCTAATCGCTGCTTAGCGGTCTTCATACCTTTTTTCAGTCTTAAATCTGAAATCAAAACAAATTGTTACTAGCATCTGACCCCTGCTTCGTTCGCATGATATTTGTCAAAAAAAAAACAACTTGTGTTTCATCAGGTACCGCAGCGCCTCCTAGTGACATGCTGTTTGTAAGTTGTTTTCAGACGGGAAAACCTGTTTTTGTAAGTGTATTTATAAGAAGCTATTTATAAGGTTATTTATAAGGTGCTATTAGTTAGCGGTGCTAACTAATAGCACCGCTATTAGTTTTCCTAGAGAGTAAATAATTAAAAATAATTAGTTCGCTCTGCTGTGGCCGTGTGAATATGTACTTACTCTGTTTATTTGGCGTACTGTGCACAGGCGGCGGCGGTCGTTTGCTCTTCGTCGCCAATACTGCTCGTTTCGCGTTCTGAAATATAAGAAAATAATTTTTAATATCACATTTCAAGAAATAAAGTTTACATGTCACTGAATGTTTGGTACCTATCTAAAGGTTCTCGAAGGACGGAACCGAACCGGACCACGCGGATTAGAAAGGATTTGCGGTAGTTAGGTTTCTTCGCTAAAGCTATGTAGTAGCTAACACGGTTACCAGTTTTTAGAACAGGTGGAAGATTGTTTCCTAATGGATTTTCAAATAAAACGATCGATTACTAGCAGAACATTATCTGTTCAAAACCTTCCTATATGTAAACAAAATAAAGCTTCACCAATATGGGACCGCGTTTACATATGCGTCATTCGCATTATAATTAATACTAATCTGTAGCGGAATACGCATTTGTGAACGGCACATTCGTCACCTAAAACTGTAGTCAGTTCTTCGAAAGTAATAGTCGAATCAACTATCAAAAATGAAATTTCGTGGCTTTCACGCTCGCCTCCCAGATGCCTCCAAAGTTTGGCGCGTGAGCGGGGATGAAGTGCCATGAAACGATGTTGTTGCTCAATGACTCGAATTTCTAGAGCGACTGCTGAATCTTCCGCTGTTACAAGCTTGACGAGATACTTGGGCCCTCCAACGAAATTCATTCTGTTGTCGCTTCACACATCGCTTACAAGAACCTCTGCGAGCCACAAAACGTTTAAAACCGGCTATGAAGTCATGGGCAGTGAGATCAGTGACTACTTCCAAATGTACCTGTGCGGAGATGTGAGGTGCGTGCGGAGCGGGCGGCGGCGCGTGCGCGGCGGCGTGCAGCGCGGCGCGCACGCACTCCCTGCGCACGTTGGCGCGCGCGGGCCCGCGCAGTCTCGGCACGAGCCTCCCGAGCCGCGCGCGCGGGGACCACGACTCGTCTCTGTAACACACACACACAAACCGTTATCAGAGCCGGGCTCACACATCCGGCCCCTCAGCGCGACGCCACTCGCGCCCCCTTAGCAGCGACCCTTACCGAGCCCATCTAAATTACAGTGTAAAAGCAGCGACTTTTGCTACGTACAAGAGCAAGGCAAGCGGGATCCTCCTAATCCTAACCTTTTGTTTTCTTCACTGAAACTTCGCGGGTTAACAGTACCTATACTGATTTCTCCAAGGCCTTTAATTAGGTTAATAATTCAGGATTGTGTTTTAAGTAAGCTACATACGGAATTCACGGCCTGTTGCGATAGGTCGAATCCTATCTGCATAGGAGAAGTCACCTCATGGCAATAAAAGACGTTAACATCATCGCTTGCTATTGTTACTTCCCAAGAGTGCCCCAAGGGTTACATCTTAGACCGCTCTTTTTTATTGCTTTTATCAATGACCTTCAGTTTGATGATTGGTACTCTAAAAATATTTTTTTTTGTTTACAGCTTAAAATGTACACGTTATATTCATAACAGGACACATTAATTAGTAAAATGCAGAAGAGAGCTATGCTCACGTTGGGTATCCTGCAAAAAAAACTTTAATAGTCTAAATAGTTTGACCATTCCTAGTCTTTATATTTTAGTTATTGGATATAGTAAAAAAGATCTTGAAGCATCTTTATGGCCCGGGTTGAATGTTCAAGGCACACGGTATCAAGCTGTAAAACTGTTTAAATCACTGCCTACTGACATCAAGGTAATTGATAGTCCTCACATATTTAAATCAAGACTTACGAGGATATTGTTGGAAAAGTGTTATACCATTATAACACTATACCATTATTATTTTGATAACATCTAATTTAGATAGAAATTTTGATAATATTCTTTATTATTTTTATGTTTACTTAACTTTTAGGTTTCGAATACAATTGTGAAAGAAATAAAATACATGAGCAAGATCATCAATCAGATCATGAATATCACAAAACACAGTGGTCCCAGGTGAGATCCTTGGGGGACGTCAGTCTCTATCGGTATGTCTTTAGATTTCGATGTGTACCCACGTATTTGTACAAGATGTGATCGATTCAGCAGGACTCGCACCATCGAAGTAAATAACCATATTTAATATAATCGTAATCTTTGAAATTTTCATTATGAGAAAGGAGTGATCGATCAAATCAAACGCCTTGCTGAAATCAGTGTTTACTGCATGCACTTGTTCATCGTCACCAAGAGCTTGATAGATAAGGTTAACAAAACCCACCCAGGTCCGTAGTCGTCGATGTATTAGGTAGAAAACCGTGCTTTTCAGTATGAAGTTTTTTTTAACATGCCAGCAAATCTTTTTTTGCATGATTGACCAAGTGCTGGGAGGATAGACACAGGCCGATAGTTGATTAGGCATAGAACCACTATTATATTTTCTACCTCTTTCCAAGAGTCGCGATTTTGCCTTAGAAGATAGAATCACCTTTTTACTTAAAGTAATCTCATTCAAATTAAAAGTGCTCCGAAGTGCTTAGTAAGATTTACATAAACATAAGGTGTAACTTACTTGTCACCTTTCCCCTTCTCGATGCGGTTCCTGCTGTTCCGCCGTCGCCGACTCGACGACCAATCCTCATCATCTTCAGACGACATCTCCAAAGAGGGGTACACTGAGAAATAGTGTTTTTTATTTGGCAAATGAAAAAAAAACAAACGGGTTTATATTGCATATTGCAAAAAAAATACTTATTGAAACGTCAAATAGCTTATCAGTTGTTTTATCTTGACATTCGATTTTAGACCTTGTTTGCTATGCAATTAAAATTTTCCTTCAAAATCAGGATTCAAAAGTCTAGTTTTTTAAGGTCTAACTTGAAATAAACAACCTATTTAAAATATCTTTGTTAATTAGACCTGGGGATCTGACTATCAAGTTTTATAGCGTCCTCAATCTCGTAGCGGGATTTGACATTTTGACTTCAACTGAATCGCTAGGACTTGATGGTAAATCCCCTGCAAAAGTGAGTGCAACAAGAATATTTACCATACTCCTCGTCCCGATGCACTTCCTTGATGATATCCTCTTCATCATCATAGTTTTCATCACTCTCCGCAGCGATCGCTTGCTTTCGGGCACGCTTGCTAGGCGAACTGCTACTAACAAAAAAAACATCCTCAGAGCCATACTCAGTACACAGATTTTAGAGGATATCAAGTATTAAGTCCATGCGACAGGTTGCAAGCTCGACGCCGCTTATTGGAATTCTAACTGATGTTGCCCGAGGTTAAAATCATTTTGCGGACCGTGAGAAAATTAACGAAGCCATACTTATATTGTTGTCAATCAGTGATGCGCGCATTGCTGTGTTTCAGTTTTAAGGGTGCCAGATGACATTCTTCACCGTTGTTTCAGGGTCGGCAGGCGATACCTCAGGTGGATGTTGCACGCGTTCTTATGCTACGGTGGTGAGCCATGTGGCTTGGACTATTGGGTCGACAAGCGAAGGCCGACGGGATCAGTAAGCGACGTACCTGTGCGACGCGGGTGTCGACGCGGGTGCGGGGGCGGGGGCGGGCAGGCCGAAGGCGGCGGGCGGCGAGTAGGCGGGGGCGCTGCCGCCGATGGACAGCATGCCGGCCACCGCGGCGTCCTCGCTGCAACCAACCAACCAACCAATCAATCAATCAACACCGGTTACAACGGCGAAAACGCACGACATCACCATTTTCCACATGATGATGATGTTATCCTAGCTGATATCGGCTGCAGCGTCTGTGTGTCTGACTGGACCGACTTATTTAACTGATGAGGGCTTTGATGGTCTATACTTTGATGCTCTCCCTGGTGACAGACATACTCAATTTTGTTGGCGAACATATGAGCGACAAATAATATGGCATGGTATGGCTATCCCACGGATATCGCAACCAGCCGACAACGCGACGTAAGCACGCAACCAAAATCAATAGGGTTCTATTAATTGAAATTACAAGGGTGGCGAGTTGACCACTCACGTGTCCTTCCTTTTTTGTGTTCATAAATGTAAATGTTTTATTCTAATATCTCGTTATATCGGTGTATGTGTGTGTGTGTGAGAGAGAGTATGAGAGTATGTGTGTGTGTGTGTGTGTGTGTGTGCACTCACGTGTCGTTGACGGGCTGTTCGTCTGCGATCACAGAGGCCTGGATTAAGGACTCGATCCCGTTGGCCGGCGCCGGCTGCCGGTACGTATTGCAACTCGTATTCGATGACGCTGTAAGATGACATAGTTATGAAATAAGTTAGTACTGAGATGACGACCGATAGCGGAGAGTGGAAAAGGAAAACATATTGTGCCGACCCCACGTAATGCGGGACAAGGACAAGAAAATGATGATTTGATGACGCTATAAGTAATTCAACTGTTAAAATATATAGTATCAGATTGTAACCATGTCTTTATCTAAGCAAATAATAATAATGCTGGACATTTTCACACAGCATTATCTAGCCCCAAAGTAAGCAGAGCTTGTGCTATGGGAACTACACGACTGATATACTACTTATATACATTTTATTTTGTAAATACACACATATTATACATAGAAAATACCCCGAAACAAATATTCGAACCCGCAACCTTCTGCGTCTCAGGCGAGCCTTTGCCCGCTGCGCCGTCAGAGGTTTTCGATTCCTCTCGGTCTCGATCAAGCCGTAAGCACAAATTTACTCAGCTTTAGCGTGGTGCCACTCGAACAAGGTTCGGAAGTTTGACTCGAGAATAACATATTGTTTCGGTGCATAATCTTAGTCCCGACGTAATTTAAATAATCTAACGCAGCGCCCGCTAGTGATTTGTGGCAATATAACCTATCTAAGAACCATCAATGATACATACAAATCGATCACAAAAACCTGCATTGCAATCCGATAAGCCATCAAATGGATGGATAATGTACCTGCGTGGTGATAGGGCGTGGGTTTGTGCTTGGGCGCGGGTCTCTTGCGTCTTGGCGCGGGTGCGTCGTCGATGTAGAGGTCGGAGTCCTCGTAGTCGTAGGTCGCGGAGACGCGGCGCCGCACCGGACGCACGGAGCGCCGCACCGCGGGCGACGCCGGAGGGCTGGCCTTCGCCTCCTCTATCCTCTGAAACACACGTATAGCATGCTGTTCAACTGTGATGGACACACCCCTTAAACAACTGGAGCTCGTCGCCCAGATGCTAGCAAGAACACAATGAACTGGCAGCTACACGAATGCACGTTTAACTCATGGCTACTACACTTAACTATGATGGTGTAGCGTAGTATAGGTGCAGGGTTTCTCTTTTTGGAAGAATCAATTTTTAATTACTATCGCAAAAACTTTACGACTAAAATTACATATAAAATACACGACTAGCGAAGACAAGCACGAGTCGGCAACTATCCAGATTTCAAAAATAATATCTATGCTCGCGTCGCAGAAACGTCGCTCTTGCGGTTCCTCCGCCCACGTAGACTACTGACCAATGGTTATTTTATTTGGTTATTTTCTCCATTAACATCCCTAGTTTGCAGTTCGCTTGAAAGGTTGCAAGTCCTCACTCATTGGAAACAGCTCTCAGTTATATGTATTGTATGAATGTGTTCGACGTTCAGTCTTCAGACTCACATAGGTGTCGGTGGTGGTCCGGTACTGGTGCGCGATGGCCGCGTCGTACGACGGCAACTGGTTCTGGAAGCCGTTGACGGGCTCGCCTTGCTCCGTTGTGCTGCCATAGGTAGCACCCTACAAACATTACAATACAGGGCATAAGAAGTTTGTTAAGTTACGCTGTTTATTTAAAATGTTCATATAAAAAGTCCAATACGAAATTTCATCCCCCATTTTTTCACCTATGCGTAAGATGGGTTTTTTCGTAAGATTTATATGGCGATTCCATATAAACTTTATATGGATATATAAAATTATATAGATAGATAGAAAATACTTTATTGCACACCAAACAACACATCATCATTACACATAAAAAAAGCGACATGGAGTACACTAACTCACCTGGTGTATAGTAGCCGGCAGCTCCTCGTATCTCGGGTAGCTGTACGCTATGTCCTGGGCGAAGTACTCCGGCTGGTAGGAGCCAGGCTTGGCTGCCTCCGAGTACTGATAGTCCGGCTGGATGTCCTCCGCAGAGTACATTCCTGAGGACAGCCATTTTACATAATCAAAGCTATAGGCGTATAGCTAAGATCAAGTTATTATACATAACACGTTAATATTAAGTATAACATTTTAAGCTAAGATCATAGATACATTAAATTTTTGACTATTATTGATCAAAGACGCGGCGAGAAGCCAACTGAGACGCAAGAGTTCGATTCCCGCTGAGAGATAAATGTCTGTGTGTTCTGCAGATATTTGTTCTGGGTCTGATTGTTGTGGTACTCGTTGTTGTACCCAGGGAACCCTAGTGTGTGGTCAGTGCGACTGGGTGTAAAAAAGGCCCCTTCTCAGAGCCACTATTCCCCCTACCTATTAACCAGATCCACAATAAAAATTGCTTACATATTTTTTTTTTAAACAAAACTTCATTGCTCTCGCGTGATTCGAACGCCCCGTCCCCGACGACGATCCTTAAGGTGGTTAAGGATCGTCGTCGGGGTAACGGGACTTTGAGATAACTCACCGGGTCCATACGCGGGGTCATCGCTCCTGACCTGCAGATGCTCGTTGGTGTAGAGTACTTGCTCCTGGTATTCCCCCTCCTTCTTGGATATGGTCCACTGCTGGGTGTGGGGGCGCGCGCGCACGAGGTGGGACTTGAGGATGGAGTGCTCCGGGAGGGGGTAGGGGGGAGGGTCCTCACGAGACGACGAGGGGGAATTACTGAAAGTTAATTACATTTTCAGTACATTTTGCGTTGTCGACGTGTTTAGCGATGACTTTGGTGTTTTCTATGTAGATAGCCAAGCCAGGCTGTTTAATAACATCCCTGTTGTAAATGCCAGTAATGGTCACCAATCCAAGTGCAATTTTTCCATACAAAAATATTAGTTGACGACGAATTTTGTTTAGTAGATATTTTGTTCGACATAGTTTGAAAACAAACAACTTTTATAATTATAATGAATTACAATATTCATGAAGGGGATTTAGCATTGGACAGTTTTCATTGGCAGATATATTTAGCTAGAACCGACAACACGACCTTCAGAATATGGAAGAGCTCAGTTCTAAATGCCGTCAATAACATGTAGTATTTATCTCCGTGCTTATAATCATATTCCTTTATAAGAAAAAACTCACCTTAACTTGATTTTCAAACTGGAGACCTTTTTCTCTCCCTCTTCAAAATTCTCTTGATACGGCAACTCTTCATACGTCTGATAGACAAACCCTTTATCCAAATCTTTTTCCAAAAACTTGGGAGTCGCTTCCACATACTTCGTAGTATCCAAAAACTTTCCGTTATCGATAACGAACTTGTTTTCGACGACAAATTTCCCGTTACCGTCGACAATGTATTTCGTGTTGTCGGTGAATTTCTCGTCGACGAATTTAACGTTTTCGACGAATTTTCCGTTCTCAATGTACTTGGTTTCTGGTATGCTCGTGTATTTAACGTCCTGAGGGACGTATCTCTCTTGGAATAAGGGCTCTTTTTCCTCGACATATACTTTTTCTTCGATGAATTCGCCGTTTTGCCCCATGTGCATTATAGGCTTGGGGAGAGTCAGCTTGATGGACTTTTTGGGGGTAGCTTGTTTTTTCCCTTGTTTTGTTGGCGAGCCGCTTTTTATCTTAAAGTCCTGTGTAATAGTAATGGTTGTAAATGAAAGCACGGAAGCGCTCAGTTCACAGTGCCACTTAACACTACATTAAAGCTCATTTCATTGAATAGTAATTTTCGTATAGATTTTCCAGTGGAAAAATATTCTACTGTGAAACGCCTATGTCTTAGAACCAAAAAATGCCGAAGACCACTGCTGGTGATTTAAAAATAACAAGGCTGTTTGTAGGTGCAACCTAACTAAAAGGCGGTGAGAAACACAAATTTTAACAAGGTTAGTAAAGTCCAATACTTGAAGTATTGGACTTTAAAATATTGACCTAAGTTTCCACAAATGTATGTTTTAGAACAAAAACTAGCTACTCAAACATAAATTTCCTGGAAATTTGAGTGTTATTGATTTTTCGGGATAAATCGGGGAGTGACCGCTGTACAGATAGACAGAAAAACGCAAACTAAGAATCGTTTTCGCCTTTTGTCATCGTAACTACAAACATGGAAACGTCAGTGATTTTTAGAGAGAGACAGAAAGACGGAAACCAGGGTTCAGTTTCCGTCGGAAGTACGACAACCGCAGGGTAGGGAAGCAGCGACAAGTCACCTTGTCCTTGTTGGCGGCGCTGGCGGTCCGCTTCTCCAACGTGCGGATCTCCTTGCAGAGCTCCCGGACGAGCTGCCCCGAGTTCAGCCGCTTCGGCACGTTGTCCCGCTTCACCGTGTCCGTCTGGAAACACAGACACAGAGACATACACACTAAGTCACAACTCCAACAAGCTCTGACAGCGAACACACCTAAATCTATTCCAGATAACCCCTCCTCAAGTCAAGTCAATCAAGTCGTCTGGTGTTACAAGCGTCCATAGGTTACGGTAACCGCTTACCAACAGGTTTGCTTGTTTGCCACTGTTTTAAAAACAACTATTCCCGCTGCTCGAACACATTTGCACATTCTGCAGATATTCGTTCAGGGTCTGAATGTTGGTGGTACGATGGTGCTCGTTGTTTCTTTAGGGCTTTCGTTCAACGAAGAACGAGATCTGGGGGTCTAGACAAATACCTCACGCTTACATTCCTTCCACGCTAACGCAATTTTGTAAAGGTGAAACTTGGCAGCTGTCACGTGACACTTCCACAGCTAATTAATGCCATTTCCACAATCTTTCTGCAGGCGCTAACGCCAACAATAACAGAAAGTGGTATTTGTCTAGACAGCCAAGATTATAAGTACCATGGTACTACACGCAGAGAACCGTTACACAAAAGTACTTACATTTTTGAGCGCGTGCCATTCTTTGAGAGCGTTCGATAATATCTTGATACCGCGAAGCAGCAATGGCGGCAGTTGAATTGGCGCGCTTTTTGCGTAAGACTCGTTCAGTGTAAATTCTTCATCCTAAAAACATAGAAAGTCATGCTCACAACTCTATACCCCATGATGGACATCCTCAGATCTATATTCGTGGATTCATGAGGATATGATATTTGGCACATGCCAACATTTTGTCATAGTCGTTATCCGTGTAACAGGTGGCAAGGCGATAGGCATACCAATTTCCATACGATGTATTCCTTCACCATTTCGAGCTCCAGTGGTAAATTGGTGTGTAACTTCACCCGACAACAAGCCGCCTGCCACGCGGCTGTTGCAGTCGTTGTATTGTTGTTGAAATGGTGGTCGGAGCGATTGCAAGTAAGTCCTTTGCTTTTTATACAGTACCTCTAAATAAATCTCAAACTAATTATATGGTAGTGAAAGTGGTAGAATAAACATGAAAGACGATCAAATGCATTGGAGATGAGAGCTTTGAGACATATGTTTGGTGTAACTTGATAGAGTGAGGAACGGCGTGTAAAGACAGCAGAGTGGAATTAATAAAGATGTAGTAACGAGAGTTGAGAAAGGGTATGTTGAGATTGTTTAGGCTTGTAGAAAGGATGGATGAAATAATTTTGACAAAACAAGTATACAAGGTGAGCGTGAGTAGTTGGAAGAGGAAGGCCTCGATGGACATACTCTGACCAAATTGGAGAGTCAGAAGTACACTAAACCGCCGAGCTTGTATGAAGAATTTCATGAGGATGAATGAAGCGAAAGAGATATGGCAGGATCGTAGCAAGTGGCAATCCGTGGTCTCTGCCTACCCCTCCGGGAAACAGGCGTGACTTCATGAACGTATGTATCTCTAAGTTTGTAAATTCTTGTTTTAATAACCCACCTCTGGAGCTATATTTATAATGAGAAGAATCTTACAATCTACCTTTTCAATGCATTGATCAATCTGGTAATGCAGGGTGAGCGAGAAGTTGGTGACACGACGAACGGTCGGAGTGGTTTGATGGAGACAAGAGCCGTGTGCAGGTACCTGTATCTCCTCGTTATGTCTCCGGAGCATGTTGAGGAGGTGCGCCCCCGCGTGCCAGTTCATGCCCTCGAACAGCGGGTACCGGAACATGAGGGGCGTCTCCACGCGACGCTCTATTTCATACACTCTGCAGACAATGTTGTAGATGCTTTCATTTATCCAAGTACATTATTTTATTATCTATGAGACAGATCGCATAAATCGAAAAAAAAAACATTTAAAAAAGGTATTTTAAAATAGACTACGTATGAGTTGTTTTAAACGTCTTAAACAACCAATAAAGTTCCAATTCTATAAAATAGCATGAAAGTTATAGATTTTTAAGGTTGAAAAGAGATGGCGCTTTATCCAATTTATAAAGCTATAATTTTCTAATTGCATTTTATTATACTCTATCCACCCATCATATATCATACACTGTTCTCGTAATATAAAATTATTCTCTCCTCATGCCGAGCCCTCTGCCCATACCACACTAAACTATTACTCCTCAACTTCACTGGTGCTAATTCGTAAAATTACTTTCTTAAAAGCTTGAAAATTAAACACCTTTTCCTCCTGATCGGACCTTAGAATCTAAAGTTGGGGTACCGCCAACATGGCGTCCCAGGAGTGGGCACAATGACTTACTGCAGCTGCATCTCAATGGCGTACGAGTGGAGCAGGTTCCCGCCGAAGACCAGCGAGTCCCTCGGAGTCAGCACCGCGTGGATCCAGCCCGACGGGATGAACAGGGTCTGTCCAGCCAGCAGTTCTGCCGTGCCGTACCATTCCACCTGAAACGAACACGGGTTTAGTTCAGTTGCCGCCACGAAAGCCGAGCACGGAATAGCGGAGTGCGTCTCCACATACATAGTACTACCTACACAACGCGCACTACATTAAGGTATAATTATACCCTAGGTACATATATATTTTATTTATAAATATACAAGCTTCTGCCCTCGGCTTAGCCCGCATGGTACCCGGATAAAAGTTGCCTATGTGCTAAAGTTTCATCAAAATCCGTTCAGTAGTTTTTGCGTGAAAGACTAACACACATCCATCCTCAGAAACTTTCGCGTTTATAATATTAGTAGGATAGGATTATGAGAAGTCATCCTTAAAACCATCAAAAGTTAGCTGGAAGGTTAGTTACATCAATCTATGTACTAGTTTATCTTATGCAATATAGCAATAGTATTCGCAATACAATACAAAGTTGATACTATTATGTGAATATTACTGTCCATTAAACTATAAATCATTGCCTTGTGTGGAAGAGCAATGACGCCCGGCCGTCATACAATGAAAACTAGTTCGGAGGGTAGTCACTTAACTGTGCAATGCATACCGTCTTGTTACAAACATACCCACTACTTACACCTCGATACTTTAGAATAAGTAGATAATTTTGTGAGTGTATACTATACTTTTCATAAGATAAAATAATAACATAGACATATCATTTATTTCATGACATGAACTTAACTTTTGAAACTATCATGTATATAAACATATTTTTTACTAAACAACAGGATATTTACAATGATTTGTGAGTTTGAATGTTTCCCTAACATGCACTTACTATAGGTAGTTTATTGTTAGACAGATGGTAAGTTTGTAAACATATTTTTTTCTGAATAAATATTTACTTTACTAGTAAAGTATAGTCAAGAAAAGAAGTGTTAAATAAATGTTGATACGCTGCGTCCTGGCAGCATTCCTTTTATAACATCATTTTTTGAGTTAATTGTCATATCCCCACTAAGCTGCCTGTTCTCTGTCACCCTATGTGTGGCACTAGTCACATCTGTTTTTCAAAGGGGTAGGCGGAGACCACGGATTTCCACTTGCTACGATCTTGGCATACCTCTCTCGCTTCATTCATCCTCATCATATTCTTCATACAAACTCGTCGGTTAAATATACTCTTGACCTGACCTTTCTATAGATCGTCTCCGATATGGTCAGTGTGTCAATTTACGAGCTAAATTATTGGACCTATAAGGACGACCTCTGGTACGCAATGGGCGAAGGCTCGCTTGAGTCACAGGTTTGATTCCCGTCAACTGTTTGTATGATCTGAAAAAAAATATCTCGAATCTTGTTGTTTCCTATGTATAACATCTATGTATTTACAAAAAAAAAAAATATAAGTAGTATATCAGTCAACATGTAGTTCCCATAACAGAAGCTCTGCTTACTTTGGGGCTAGGTGATGCTGTGTGAAAATACAGCATTATTGATATTCGCCAATCCTAGGGTCGGAGTGAGTCGGAGTAGGTCGTCTACAGAGACACCTCAGATAGCTTACCAGATCGCCGAAGAACTGCTCAGACTGAGTGGATGATGCGCTCCATTGCTGGTAGAGAGCCAGGTTGGTGGACGTCGGAGGCACCAAGTAGAATATCTATTCAATACAAGAAGGCATTTGTTATCATTAGTTTAATTAGTGTTCCAATAATCGGAGATGGGCTTGCAACCAACCTGTCACGTGGAATGCTATCCATAACTAGTAAACCGCGAATATGTGCCAAATATAGTGTTTGGATGTTCGTCTGACCGTTTAAACCACAAGTTCAATCTTCTATCTTCGATTAGATGCGGTTTTTTGTAATTTAATTATATGGCATTAAGGTTCTTAGATAGGTTTTATCGACGCGCTGTGACAATAGACAATAGAAAACCAGTCTGTTTAAAGGGAGGCGGCCCCAGATTGTTCGTCATGGCACTCTATGGGGCAGGGCCTAACTCTAGCAGTAGACAACTACAGGCTGATGATGATGATGACGCACTGTTAAACAAAGTTTATCTGGAATTAATGCTATTTATCATTAAGTTTGTCTATGATTTTTACTAAAATCGGGATATTTACCATGAGTTTGGATGTTTTCTGCTTCTATCTATGTACTTGTTCAATAAGGCATTTTCTATCATCTATCTATTTAATAAACAGGTTCTTTCCTTGTAAGTATTACCTTCCGTCCGTGCATAACATGGTACCAGACGGTGGTGCCCCCAAAATCCACGTGAAAGTCCGTGTAGGATCCCCCCGAGGAGATGAGGCAGTACTTCTGCACAGCGGGGTTGGGGGCCGAGCCCTCGGCGGGGCTCCACACGCGGTTCGTCCAGTCCATGGACCGGAGCACCCCGGGCGGCTCTACTAGGGGGGATAGGCTGCGGAGGGGAGACATGGTTTTAAAAATGTTAACCAGCTAAAACATATTATAACTTTACAAAATAAATTGCATATTCGGTTTAGTTTGTGGCAGCAGGAATATTTTTTTATATACAACTTAAGTGGCAAACAAGCATAAGGCCCACCTGTTGGTTACCGTAACCTATGGACACCAGAGGTATAACTTGCAAGTTGCCAACCCTGAGACATACATTTGAGAAGTCTCATGTGCCTGTTATTTCACCCGCACCCTTCAATGCAGAACACAGCAATGCGAGCATTACTGCTCGGCGACAGAAATACGTATGGTGGTATTGCTTTCCCGGAAAAGCTTCTACTACTTTTAATAATCTTATAAATTATTATATCTATATATCTCATCATATTGGTGTTGTTGCTTCTAAATCACTACAATATTCTCTCAATAAATAAATTACCAACACTTTAAAACATTTGCGAAAATAGATCGCAGATTAGCCAACTCAAATAAATAACATTCACAACATTTGTTCTGCAGCGGGAATCGAACCTCAGCCAGCTACCCGCCGCTCCACCGAGGTGGTTACTCACTTGGTATCGCTGAACTCCAAGCTCAGCACATTAAGTACTTTATCATCTCTGTGCTCGGGTGGTGTCTCGAAGTAGTCCACAAACTCTGACAGTGGCATCCGAAGAGAAGCTTGCTTTCGGACATCGATGACTTCCACCTTATAAGAGACCATTATTAATTGTATATTATTCAGACAATTAAATAGTGATGTAAATAGTCGAGGAAAACTAGTGTTGTGGCACACTTCACTTCACATTCCAACAATTTAAAATATCCCAAAAACTCGCCACTTACAGCCAAATCATCCACGGAATTTTGACCAGGGTCGTCGTGGCTTAGTTGGAATAGCGCCCGCGTACCAAGCGGAGGGATGTCGTAGGTTCGAGTGGCGCCGAGGTTAAATTTTCGTGATATTATACATTTTCAGCTGCATTTGAATCCCGTCATGCACCATTGGATTTTACCACACGGGAATTTAATTTTATTTACACAATATAAACGAATATCTTGAGTAAAAGAGCAAAAAGCAAACATGTTAAAGGAGCCTCTGAATCCTTTCACCACACAGGTTGTTTCACCATTGGTCAATATTTAGGGCAGACAATGGGACCTAACACAGGGTGACTAAGAAAAAATCAATGAACTAAAAAGAAATCCAATAGAATATGGTATTTAGTCCCAACATTGGATATTCAACTCACCTCATGTTGAGCCCCAACAAAACGAAGCACGGAGCGAACGGTGAAAGTAGCTGGGTTGGGTATCTTCATATCAAGCCCCTCTCTTGTTTGAAATATTATTGGTTTTGTGAATCCTGTAATAAATAAGATTGATTAGGTGCATGGGGGGTAGTTAATGCAAATAAAGTTTCACAGTTTAAGATATTAAGTGACAACAAGAGACAAGAAGTGAATTATTCCAGGGTACCCCAAAATCGTCTCTTCTCCACTAGTGCATTCCTGTTCCTCCCACCACGTGTCATCTCACTGGCTTCTTTGGTGGGATGAATGTGGACATAAAAATAAATTCGTAAATAAAATCCTCATCCTGCATAGGATGCAGGCCATTGGTAGTAACGGGAATGCACCACTGTTCCACACCTACCACACTACAGCAAAGCAAAGGTGAGTCTTTGGTGGGGATAATCTATTATTTCCTACCAGTAGGGAGACTGTCATAGGGATTTTCAGAATGATCCATTAAAGGAAAGCTTTACTTAGAACTTTTTGGGATTCCAACAGAAAATCTATTGTATCTGGAGTTCTGGACCAGATCTGTGTTTAAGCATGCCAACCAAGGTTTAAATTAATTGTTACCGCTATCTCTGACAAATTCCTCTGTAAACTGCTGGGGCCGCAGTGTCTGTAGAGCTGCAGCTGTGGGTCGGAGTGGGGTCTCGGCCAGCGAGCGCACCCACACCGGAGTCCCACATTGCGACGGCCGACTCTCTCCCCCAATTTCGTATCGATCCGCACGATGGGAATTTGTTGGTACCTTGTCTGCAATTTATTTAAGGAGAAATATTATTTGGTGAGCAATAAAGTATTTACTATCTAAATTTATAGCAAATAAGTAAATAAAATGTGTGCAAAGTGTGTTTTAGACACTTTGCTAATAATGATCATGCATAACACAGGTAGGTTCAAACTGTTGGATCAAACTTTGGAAGGTGAAGTTGTTAATGATGATGAAAAAATTTTTAAAAGAAGTTTCCTTCATAACTTTCTTCCTCCCCTATTAGAATCGAACAATTGAGGTGTGTAACAGGCCTCTTTTAATCACAAGGTACTTACACACTGAAGGTCCATAAGTTGGTACACATTTCGGACAGTGATACTTGTCTATGTCATCTGAATTGTATATTTTTACATCAACGCAGCTAGAAATGAAAAATTCAACATCAGTATCAATTCCAGCAGTCAATTTACCAACAATAGCAACTATTTCACAATAGGGCGCCAATTTAATTCTTTCCTGGTGCGCCTCCAGTAACGCCTCGAAAGAGCTTGTTACATGGAAAAATGATTACGGAGCAGTTTATATTACAGAAAATTTTGGTGTTTTCTAAATAAACACAAAGAATTTACGAAACAAGGCGCATTTTGTAAAACCTAGGCGACCGAGGATGTAAACAAATGGTTTCAATAATAGAAACAAAACAAAACATTTCCATATGAATTAGGGAATAATTCTGGCGCTATGTAAAGGCTGTAAATGAGCCGGGAATGTAGATATATTGATAAATTCAATAAAACATTCTGTTGAACAAGCGATGGCCGAGAAGACTCCGCTGTCAAAATTCACTTCACGATTTCTCACACACAATAAACTTTTTACTGAATGATTTATATATTTTCCGCATTACCTGCCATGGAACCATTCACGGCAACAGTCACATTCTATCATAAATTGTCCAATATTATATGGCTGACCACACAAACAATAGGTTTCCTTCGATGACGCCATTTTGATGGCGAATAATAGATATTTTTTATACTTTTTCTAACCACGTCGCTTTGGCAGACCAAAAAATGTTATTGACCATAGACAACTATATAAGCGCCTGTCAAAAAGGTATTAACTGGGGTCTACTTCATACCGTTTATCAAGTGCTATTGAAAATATTATGCCCTTCAAAAAACAAACTCGCTCTTAAAATTAAATGTATATTCTATGGTGGGACTCGGATTGCACTTCAGTAGTAAAAAATAGAAAAAGAGCAGAGCTGACGTATAACTCTTCTATGACTCAAGAAAACTTTAAAGAATAACGGCCAGAAGAGTCCTTTCTCTGAAGAAGAAACGTGGTTGGATTAATTTTTGTGAAAATGTATCTCCATGAGCCCCCCTGTCGTTTGTTTGGAAACAAATAAGACGATATCGGGGCTCATGTAGTGTTCCAAATATTTCCTCAAACGATCATCTTACTTGGGTTGATGCCTTTGGTGATGGATTATCTCCTCAGTTTGTTCCAAATCTAGATTCTCTTCCTAGTCCTCCTTTTTATCTTCCTTCTCTTTCAAATATAGACTTCAATTTTTCTTTTAATGAGCTCCAACAAGCTCTAGATGGACTAAAGGATACTTCTCCGGGTGTGGACGGAATTCCTTACTCTTTTATTAATAAATCTCCTGAAAGTATTAAACGTTATTTTTTAAACCTTATCAATCCTTAGTATTCGTAAAGCTCTGTATATTTGTCATGCGATCGGAATTAATATTGTGTTAGCATTGATCCCTGGTCATTCTGGAATTCCTGGCAATGAAACAGTGGACTCCTGCGCAAAGTATGCTGCTCAGACGGGCTCCCACGAATACTTCCATAATTATTTCCACGACCTTAGTTTAGTTCCTGGGCCCGTATGTGGATTACTTCCAAAATTCACTACGGTGATATTCAACCCGAAATTCCATCAAAACTCTTTATGGTTCTTTAAGTTCCGTAAAGCTGACAAAATAACAACGTCTACTATCTGTCGTTTACGATTAGGTCATGCTTGCACACCAGTTTTTCTAGCCAAAATAAAGGTCAGGGATCACTCCTTGTGTGAATGTGGATAAGATGAAGGAAATGTTGAACACCTTTTTTTCTCTTGTCCCAAGCTACGGCTATCTTTGTATGATGTCACCCCTCCAGAAATCCTTCGTCCTCTCTCTTCTAAATTAATACTATCCCTTGTCTTCTCCCCTTTTATATGTAAATGTTTATCCAATAATAAAATAAAATTATGATAATTAAGCAGAGCTATAAGTTCCTTTCACAATGTTAAATGTACAGTATGTGTGTTTAGTTTCTGTATTTGAGTTGTTCCTTTCTTTTCATATATGTAAATCAAATTATATTAAAAAAAATATTTATATTTAAACATATCTATTTTAAACCGGCCAAATTTCGGTAAACTTCTCTCCATCGCCTTATTTTTTTAAATCTTGTCGACACGACATTGGCAAAATTGTGGCAACCCTAACCACATAAGCCATTTAACAAAAAGTTGAAGTTGAAGTTACTTCATACCGAAGTACATAATAAAATCTCTTTCGTTCATACATAACAAGCAATAAGAACCTTTATTGTAAAACGCTGTGCTCTATCTATTCTATAAGGGCTTAACAAATTCAAATTCTTCATTCGCTAAATGTAACGAATAAACCAAATCTACAAGAAAACGGGCATCGCAAGTCGACAGACATCCTAGCAAAGACCTACAAGACATGCATCCTAGTAGTCTGGTCGATAAGACAGGTCGACAGGCAGGCTCTACATATGTACTTTTCGTTCTTCGTATGTTATGTATGAGCATAAAGTGTTGGCTCTAGTGTCTGTCTCAAAGCTGCTCGAAGTCGAAGACATTGGTTAACAACTTACTAAATAACCCTACGTTACGGCATTATGCAGAAACAACAGCCGACTTTTTTGTATTATTTTTATTATGAGCTTTCTTTTTAAGAAACTAAGTCCTTCAATGCTCTATCTTTTATACAAGGATGAAGGGAGAAACTGAGCGGTACTAATATACCTACCTTCTTTGGTAGGTAGGTAGGTTACCTTTATAGCTGCTTATGTATGATAAAAATGATTGATCAAAAAAAGATAATTTCGTCTCTTTGATCGACTTAGCCTTGGATTTCACACTTCCCTATTGCCCACCGAGGAAAAACACTTTGTAACTTTAACTACCTACCTACCTAACTACTGCGCTGAAATTGAATCTGACTCATGTAGGAAGCCCTAGCACTTTAAACATAAACACATACTTACTAGGTATATCTATAGTTTATTAGCTAGGTGGTTAGGTACCTACCTAGTTTACATAAGTAATAGGTAAAGTTATTAAGTACGGTAGGTAGATATATACCTACCTTAAGCATGTTTTGACATAGATACCTACCTAATGACGCTAGATAATCATACATAGGTTTTTAATTTTGATCATTGCAGTTTAAGGTAAGTACCTACAACTAGCTATGAGTTACAATCCCAGTGGCTTGGCGAATAGTCAGCTGCTGAGACGCAAAGGAAGCGGCGGGTTCGATTCTCCAAAATTTTGCTTGTCACCTACCATGAAAGGTAGATACCTACCTAGTTTACTTAAGTAATAGGTACTTAAGTACGGTAGGTAGATATATAAATAAATCATTTATTTCAGGACCTCGGTGGCGCATCGGGCGAGTAGATAGCAGTGACGCAATAGGTGCGGGTTCGAATCCCACTGTTGCAGGACAAATGTTTGCATGTTCTGCTGATATTAGCTCTCGGGTCTGGGTGTTGTGGTAGTGACCTACGATTACGTGGGGTAATCGTAGGTCCTGATACCCACGACCACAGTTATTATAATACCCACGACTCAGAAAATCCTAGTAGGGTCAGGACTATGTATGTCTGTTGGGTATTTATTTATTTATTAGCAGCTACTTTACCGTTACCGTGGCAGTTACCTAGTAGTAGATAGATACCTATATAGGTACTAAATAATACAATAGTTTTGTTATCAGAGAGCAGGTAGGTACTTAAATAGGACGGTACTTATGTGGCCAAACTACCTAAAGTAGATATCTAAATAATTATCTATGTACCTAGCGGCCTTCGCAAATTAGTACAAGTCAGACGGCTGATTCCACAAATCCCCAGATCCATTTATTTACACTGTAATATTTTTAAATAAACTAAATATGTAGGTACCTAATCACAGCCTGGATTACAATGTAATTACAAATACAAGGTTATCACAAACAACTAATTAGGTAATCGCAGTCTTTGTTTTTTTTAAACATACACCTTGCCTAGCCATACCTTTAACTTAGGGTCAAGTAGGAAACAGTGACTCGGGTTTTTTTCAAATGGTAAAAAAGTTTTAAATAATCTTAGGATTAACCTGAAACTTGTTGGAAAATTATTCTTGTTTAATATTCCATCAGTATATTTTCATTAAATACTACTAAAATAAAAATAAAAAAGCCACTGTGTACCCGTAGGTGTACATAGTGGCTCACCCCCGTAGTGCACAGTGATTCAGCAGTAGTAAGAAACGAAATAAAGTTAATAATAAGTTTAAGATTGTATTAGAAATTAAAAAAAAAACAAATACCAAACAAAACAGGAGGCAAAACAGTTATTTTATTAGCCTTTTAATCAATAATTTACCAGTCTCCACATTTGGTTCTTACCAACCTATGCCAACCTTATTATTATTGAAATCAAAATTAATCAATTTAAAATTGTGAATTAAAATTTAAACTAGGTTGCAGGCTGATGTTATGTCTTCCGGTTTTTTCAGGCTGATGTTATGTCTGCGTCTGAAGGAAGTCAACCAATCCTTGCCAGCCATTTGGTTTTCCTCCCGTGAGGCAGGAATTTTCAAATTATTAATTTTAGCGCACTGTGCACAAAATTTTCGCGGTTAACCCATAAAAAAAGAGAATGCAATGAGTGAAATAGTGTTTGAGAGAAGACTCTTGTTCTGGTGTGAATATTTTGTTGACAGAATAGTTAGGTTCCAGCTGTGAGGTTGACAACTCCTCAAGTGGACTGTCTTTGGTTTTCCAATAATATCTTTTGAGCGTGTTGCGGAGGGGGCATCAGCTCTTTTTGATGCTTTTAGCAAGGATTCCCCATTCCGGATCAAAAACAAGCCCTCTTTTATTATTACAAAGGGAGTATATCCAATTTTACGCGCAGCCTGTGGTCGTTACATTCTATTAACATAATTGTTATACTGCTTGTAGAAATAAATAAGCATTGGAAGTCAAATAAAATATTTTGACCAAAAACAAATAGACGTGGATGTTTGTTATTCTTTCACGCAAAAACTACTGAACACATTTGATGAAGCAATATAGCTTATACATCAGAATAACACAGGCTACTTTTTATCCGAGTACTACTTAGCTACTACTTACTACTAGCTTAGAAAAAAGTAGTGGTACACAATGATGTACGAGCTTGCATGATATCTATTCTGTTTTGTCTCTGTGTGTGTCATTCTAATTTTATAATAATTAATTGTATGTAATTCTACTTTAGTTATTTTATATGGCTTGAAATATATATTTTTAAGTACATCAATTTTATTTTTATTTTCTTCTGGAGTTTGCACTCACAAAATGTCAAGTGGCTGTTGCCGGTGGACATCGAGCGATTTTTCTTCTGTTTTTATTTAGGGTTCCGTTGCTCCCTACCGACGACGACAGAACGGCCACCTACCTAATTGATTACACTAACACAATGGGTATGGAAAGAGAAGATGGCACACATTTTGAGGCTAGCTTTAGCCGAGAAAAAACTCGAAGGCATGTGGCATCGGTTAGTGTCTCAATAAGGTGCGACGGGCTTGCAACATTATTATCTACGTGGAATGTTAACTTGCAAAACGTGGGCAATGTAATGTTTGGACGTGCCTTTGACTACTCCTACTTGGTATCCACAAAGATCTAAGCACTGAGTATATCTGAGTTTGTCTATCATGGGTTATTCCCCAGTCGTGAGCGTTTTTGTTTTTTTTTTATTGGTCGTGAAGTCTTATTTCCTTTCAAGTTTTGAACAAAATGTCACTCAGGTAGGTAGGTCAGATGATGTAGGTAACTCTAATGCCATTTTGTTAGCTAATGTGATAGGGGGTTGGTTGGGTTGAAAATGTTGGTTGGTTCATCATCATTATCATCATAAGCCTGCAGAAATAAACTGCTGGACATAAGTATTAAGCCTCTCCCTAACGAACGCTTTTGAGACACCGACTTCCTTCGATCTATCAGGAGGTAAAGATTGGTTGGTTTGGTTGCATTGTCATGTATTGGCACTTTTTTGGAAACGAAGGGTCGTGTAGAAAATGTGTAAAAAGGAATCAGTTGGTACAAACAAATGAGGGGGTGCGGGTGTGTGGTGGATGGTGGGTGACATGAATAACGTCATTTTTTTTTATGGTCGGCAACGCGCGTGTCATGCATTTGGTTGGTATCGCAAAATTCCATAAGCTATGGTAACCGCTTACCAAAATGTGGGTAATACATTATGCTTTTTTGCAACCTTGGTAGTATAAAAAAACGACATCCTGCTACTAGTGCGAATAGTGAAAAAACTAGTGTGGCGAAAGGATTGAGTGACCCTTGCGCAAGTGCGCAACAAGGACTTCAAACTAAAAATTTTTAGGGTTCTGTTTTTGTCCCACGAGCAACAAATCAAATGTTTTACCAACTTTCCGGTTTTTCATACTCAGGTTACAGTTTTTTTACGTTGAACGCCGATTTTAGTTGTTCTACCTAAAAATCTCTTGAAGGCCCAGATGACATTTCTTTTAGAATATTATGTTATGTCACCCGACCTCTGTCTGTATGTTGTGCAAAATTATGACGTGTCAGTTTTGCACAATATATTTTGCGTGACCGGCAGACAAACATACACGTGCATTCAGTGACCACTAGTGTTGGCTGTAAGCTCTGTATAAAATGTCGATATTATTACTTTATTTGCTTATAAGGCTACCAAACACTTACCTGGAACCTTTTCATAAGTACTCCGGGAACCTATAATTTAAAAAACGCAAAATCTCAGAATTATTTTAAAATAAAATTGTTTTAGTTATACCAACCACTATTATAGTTGATTAATATGAATTGAGCTTATGAAAAGCTGATAAAATAGCCTCAAAACGTCAGCAAATCGACGAAAGCAGTGTTTATCATCTGTATTTTCGTCTAAGGATTAATTTCAGTAATAAGCACGTGTTAAACGCAGATAAATTATAAGATTTATCGATGCACGAGCGGTTTCAATTCCGTCGGATCGGAAGTCGGGGTACGGCCCACTAGGCCAACTCGGCTAATATTAAGGGACCAAACAATGTAAATAATGGGTAACCCACACAAATAATGATGTACAAATCTGTGCTGCAAAGTAAACCATGCCACAGATATTATAATACTATAACACCATGCTAATGGCATTGTTACCATAATTATTGCCTACAAAAACACATACCTAGAGAGTGATAAGTAATTTCTTTGTGAGTTTAGAGTGAGTACAAATCCTGTTAAATTACGCCAGATAATTAGTTCCTCAGCAGCAAAAAACACCATCACTATCTCGATGAGAGACGGGGTTTGTTTCGTAATGTCTACGTCCTTCTTGCCAGTCTATCGATGACCAGCGAGAAAACTACCGGCTCGTCACTTTCCCCTCTCTAACCCGCGAATCGTTCAAAATTTAATTTAAAATGTATTAATTGCGTTCATCCGCGTTCGTGATCGATTTAATTGTGTTGATTGTTTTATTCCATATTACAAAATAGTGTAAAAAAAACATGCCTGAATCACTATGGTAAAAATGGATTGTTAAATGGTAAGTCCAGAGAATTATTTCCTAGATGAAGATTGCCTTGAACTTGGTTAATATATTACTGAAAAATGCGAATAAAAAATAAACAATAGGTATATTACCTACCGATCCGACTAACACTCAAGCTCTCTCGTAGTTAGTAGTTTTATCGGCAAATGATTGACACTTACCATACCTACTCAAGTTACACGTAAGACTCTTAACTTTTTTTTAACTGACTCACTTTATTTCCTGACAAAACAATAAATAGAGTTAATGGACATAATAAGAGCATTGTACCATAAATTACTTCCTGAAGTTCAGATACCTAAACGTGAAAATATGCGAATTTAGCACACCTACCAACTAAGCATGACCTCGTAAAGCTTACATATCTTACTAACTGAAAGATCTACTTTAATATGCTACTTACCTACCACAGTATATATAAACAGTTACTATGCAAGTTTTAATAAGCTCATAGATATTCCAGTATGTTTGGGCCCCTTATTTAAAGGTAACATGTTTAGGTTTACAGATCTCATTACATTGGTCCCAAGTATTACAGCCCAGTACGAAATGGACCAAGTTCAAGTACAATTGTTTTTATAGGGAAGCTCCGACTAAATTGGTTTTTGTTAACTTTCAAAGTCAAGGTTAAGTTCAGAGTAAAATCCGATGTTTTATAAGTAAGTACACATATCAATATTGGTTTAGTCTGACGGCGTTAGTTCTGTGGATGAGTGCGAGTTCTATTCCATAAGTCATTTTATGGTGTCAATTTTGGTAAGTCTGGGATGAAACTGCTAGGTCATACGCGATATGTCTTGGCATTGTGTGATTATTTAATTTTATTTAAAAGGCTTTCTAATATTAAATATTTTCGAATATAAAGAACTAGTTGTGTCACGGCCGCCCTCGGCCACCAGCCCACCGCGTCGCATCGCCCGTCCACGCTATTACTTATTTTGCTCGGCTCCTAAGGGTCGTAGCGTAATTTTGAATAATTTATAACCCTCCTTAAGCCAAGAGCCCAATTCTTAAATTAAACTATCAAATCCAAAAATATTTTTTCGATTTGGTCTAGTTTTTCTAGAGATTAGCTCGTTAAAACAAATAAACAAACATACTCTTCAATTTTATTATTAGTATAGATTTATAGATTAGGTATTTGATAATTTCTTGGTAAATAATGAAAATATAAATACATCAAGTGGGTAAGTAGTTAGTACCTCTTTATGTAGTACCTACGTACTACATATAAAGAGGTACAAAGCCTGTATTAGGCGTAATAGGCCTAATTCGACCTATCTCAATTAAATCTACTTCTCAATTCTCTCAGAGCGTGTTATTGTCCATGGTCACATGGTTAGTGGTTAGTGGTGCAGGCAAAGTAATTAACGATTTATAAGTTATTGTATGCTAATCCTGCACGGCAGTTAGGACTACCTTGGTATTTATCTACAATTATTTTTTTCCACTATGTTTTCATTCATGAATGATCACAGAAATCTTTGTAATGCAAACTATTTGATTTGTAACAGTGCTTCATTTAATTATAAACTTCTGGCAAACAATATAGCTATTCATTTCGGAACATTATTTTTGTTTTTTTTTAATATGATCGGACAGACTTTACCTGTGATGTAAAGCTTGTTGGTAGGCCGTGCCGGCTGGTACAATTTAAGCAATACCTACATACCTATAACTCCTTAAGGTAGGTATGGATACCTAAGATATATTTATTCCTGCGGAACCATCAATTTCATTAAGTCACGCACTTGTCCTTTTCTCATCGTTTCATAAGGTCGCCTTGTTTTAACCGGAACGAACTCAGTTTTTATGGCAGGAAAGTATTTTTGAATATATAAATCATCACTTATTACTTTTTTGACCCTTATTTTGAGCCCTTGAAGCTCTGGTCTTACGCAGACATCTGTAAAGTAGGATTTAGGTAGGCTTCATCTACATAGGTAGGCAGGAACTTATGTTATTTTACTAAGCAGAAAGGATGAAAACTTGTGTCACAAGTTATGAATATGGTAAAAGGTATCCTTCTCGTAAAAATAATATTTAATAGGTAGGTAGGTACCTTACAAAGCAATAAACGGCACAGTAGGTATCTAAACCGATTTGGACCTGGAAAAAATCATTCGTAACACCCGAACGAAGCTGGGGGCCAAATCTAGTGAATGAAATTCAAAAAAATAGTTGAATGCAAATAGGGCTCAAGTGTATTTTGATTAACTAAGGTAGGTACTACTTTTTAAAAATTACCTATAAATTGACATAATTGGCATTTATTTAGGTAGGTACCTACGTAATTAAAAAATATGTTATTTAATGGAATAATACTAGGAATAATAATACCTAGTGGCTAAACCTATGTTGAAGGCCTTCAGGTGTCCTTTAAACTCCGACACCAGAGCCAGAAGGCCAGATCGAGCGTCGTCGCCAGGAGGTTAAAATGGAAAACACTACTAAATTTAAATTTTCTGTTAGTTAATCTAACCAGCATTTGTCTATCAACTTTTAGTACCTACCTTATTATTGGAGAAAACATATGAAAGGTTACTTTTCACACCAAAAAGTAACTTTTTTTATCCAAGTAATTTAGGTTTTTAAAAAACCCGGCTGGCAACACTGACCAGAGCTGGTCAGTTTGGTTACTAGGAAATTACGTTATTAACTTTATATTAGGTACCTATAATCAGGAAATAACTAAGTGCACATATTATATATATATATATATATATATATATACTTATATTACACTAAGTGGTATATTCCGAGATTCACAGAATAACGTAGGTGACATAGGTACCTAACTACCTACCTAATTAATAATTTCCCACGCATGTTCGCATTGTAAACCCAACGCAATCAAACTTTAATAGATATGGTACCTACTGCTACCTACTTAGTTTAATGTTTATTAATGAAAATAAAATTAAAGCACGACAAGTAATAAAAATAAAATGAACGGTGACAGAACAAGAATAATAATAACTACAAACAAAGCCATCAGGATATCGTTAAAATTATATGACTGACCTAGTCGTAAAACAATAACTTAAAGCCAACTTTTTCAGTTTAAGAAAAATCACTGTATACATACAGACATATACTTTTCTTCAACTGATAATACAATTTAAGTATCCATATACTTTGAGTCTATGCCACGAACCATTTACCGGAACTACCTAGTGTGTACTTAAAAAAAATGATTAAGGTAAAGGACCCCTGTTTCGTGCTAGTACGTTATTTTGTTTTGTTTCTGGCGTAAAATATAAGCAATTTCAATTTTATTTATTTAAATTATAGATTAATACAAAATCTATATTCTTAAAATTGTCTAAAAAAAAAATCAAGTACCAACTGAGAGTAATGCGACACTCGAAACTATCAGTCGGCTACAAACATTTGTTCGGCGTTCGTGTTTCCTTGTCACCGTAAGGTTGGCGCTCGTAATTCTTAAGCTTACTGAAAATCAATTTGAATAAAACTTTTAATAGTGTTTTTTTTTGTGTTTCATAACAATTTTTTTGACTAAGGAAACATTTATATGCATCCATAGAATTCCTTTAAAATTGCAATAAATATACCTACTCACGAAATAGCGATCATTTTATTTTTAATCATCATTTTATTATTCGTGTCACTACCGAATCAGGAATATTCTAGATGCATTTTTGTTTCCTGTGTATTTATACAATAATTAAGATAATTTAGATGTAAATTAAAAAACAAATAATGAATTTAATTAAGTTTCTTATGAGCTTAATTCGGTATATGTTTTGATCACTACAATTTTTATAATACGAGTTAGACGGTGACCTGAACTTACATTTTAAGGGACATTCGCACAGGTACTATCAGCATAATTTTGTTTGTAATTCGTTTTTTTTATATACAGTGAAGTTAATGGTTAATTTAACTTCACTGTATATAAAAAAAATAAGTAATTTTAAAATTAATCTAAAACTTGAGTGCTGGAATTTTCAATCAATAAAACGAAATAAGGACCTCTATTTTGTTACATTTCCCCAAGTTCGTGACAGATAAATCTTTAGTTAATGAAGTGAAGTTAATGGTTAATTTAACTTCACTGTATATAAAAAAAATAAGTAATTTTAAAATTAATCTAAAACTTGAGTGCTGGAATTTTCAATCAATAAAACGAAATAAGGACCTCTATTTTGTTACATTTCCCCAAGTTCGTGACAGATAATTCTTTAGTGGTAAGTATGTAAGGCACAGACCACTTACACAATATACGTGAAATCGGTACATATATTTCTCTGTGTTCATTAAGTAAGTAGGTATCTTAGCTTGTTAAGAATATACTTAAAGATTGGTTCTTTTTATCTTCCAGGACATGAAACGTACAAAATGTCGTACAAAAATGGTACCGAAAATTAAGAACATACTTTGGTATCAGTTAGGAATGGCGAAATTAAAGCTTACAAGGGTTTAAAGTTGTATAAAGTGCCTTAACAAAAATTATTAGACAAATTGAAAAATATACATACAAATCCTTCTGGGCATGCGACAGTTCGCACGAAGGAGGAAGAAGAATGAATAGTCAAATGGATAGCAGTGGGACATAATATATATTATATTCTTCAACAAACCAAAGTTTCAACCAAAAGAGACATTGATTTTTATTTTATTCTTTAGTCTGTAAGTAATAAAAGCTTTATTTATTGTCATTAAGCTGCATTTTATTTTAAGAAATTTTATTTAAAATTATCTTTATCCTTTTCTTAACTATATTTCTAAAATATATTTTTTTTTAATTATAAATTATCGTAACTCACTGTAAAAAACTTTATCCCGAAACAGGGGCCACGAGCTCACGAACTTAGAAGCAGAGACAAATTTTATCACGAAATAGGGTTCAAACAAGAGATCTACAAATAAATTAATATATAAAAAATACAAACTAGAACTACCTAATTCGTGCATTAAATTACTGGCAAAATACCAATATTTATCACACAAAAGCTTTCAAACTGATATCATGTTTAGTAATATATTTAAAAAATCTTAAAGTCTTATGAGCCTTAACATGCCGAAATATGGGACATTTACCTTATGCAGTTATGATTGAATTCGCTGTTTGTACAACGAAAAAAACGATTGATATCGTTTTTGTAGGGTTAAAAAAATATTTCATATCTCGAATTAACCATGGTACTAAAAACGTACAATAAAGTACCTACCTCTTACCTAGTTACTTGACTTACCTACCTCCCTCTGGCGAGGTAAGGCGGAATTTGCTATTGCGGTTAAGTTCTACACGACTATTGTTCTATGTTATAATCATGGAAGAATTATTATTGTGCAATGTTAACAGATTAAGTTGCTGTTCAATTAAAGTTGATATTTTACCGTGACTTTTTCTGGCTATGTTAGACTTCTAACATAGCCAGAATCTTACTAAAACATATGGATCAAGTAATGTATCTGAAATAAATAATAATTATTATTTACTAACACTTCAAATAACTAAAAATATTTTTTTACTGCAAAAATACAATGTAGGTTTCAGATTTAACATAAGAAACACATCTTAGGCTTATTATTATGGGAACTTATTAGTTATTATTACACAATTAAAATTAAATTACATTTTACTGCTTACTAATAATATTTTTTTTCAGATACCTGCTGTTTGAAACCGTACCAAATGAAATGAAGCCATTCATAAAACAGGCAAGTAGTTAGACAAACATTTTGTGGAACTGCTAATGACTACGGAACCCTTGCTCACGTCGCACGAGACCGACATACACTTACCTAGTTATCTAAAAACCATCCTTGAAGGCATACTATATAATTATCAAGTACAAAAGTATATTTTCATCTCATATGCTCGAAATACGACGTTTTCTTCAACAAAACCGTTGTCTTGTGTCCTGTGCTATTCACCAGCTCAGACAAACTCATTACGTTTCAGGCTTTCGTGGTGAGTGGGGCAGCTCTGAACATAGCAGGCCACGGCTGCGCCCACGGCTTCCCGGCAGTTCTCTTCGCTCAGATCAACAGCAGCGATGGACCTGTCAAACTGACCGACCATGACACCTCTTGGATTGGTGAGTTACATAGTAATAAAACACCCCATTGTCACCAGTATCCTGACTCCACACTCAAGTTTCCTATCGTGGGTATTATAAACTACGAGTAGTACCATGATACCACAACACCCGACTCGTGACAAATATTAATCTGCAGAACATGGAAACATTTGTCTCTCAGCGGAAATCGAACCGACACCTACTTGCTACTCGCCCGCTGCGCCACCGAGGTCGTCTAGTTATCTCGTATGCCCATCTGCACTGACATTAGGACTGCCTGCTGGGATTCCAGACACAATTGATTACTCTAATATTAATTTATATAATATATTTAGATTGCTCTATTGTGTCGAACGACAGAAGGGGTTAAAAGAGGTGGCAATTTAGAATAATAACATCAATAAAACTGACTTCACTAACGGGAAAATTATAAAAAGGCCAATATGAAATTTCATCATCTATTTTGTCACTCCTAGGAGTGGGATTTTTTCATAAAACTTATATGGGACCACCCTTGAAGTACCTATATCATTAAAATACGGTTACCGTAAAAACCGTTTAATATATTTTCCAATAGCATTCAGCTAGTGGAAAATATATTATATAAGTAGTAAGGTAGGATACAAACCACACGGACAAGGTCCAAGTGAAAGTATTAAGAGAAAGCCCTATTAGGAAATACCCAGTAAGCATTCGTGCTCATAGTGTGGCACGTAGAACAATCAATATGGGCAACGTAGGTCTGAGAGTTGGCGTACCTACGAGTACCTATCTAGTGCCAATTATAAACAACTGAAACTATCCTGGTATGAACATAATTTGTGAGTTTTTCAGTTCCTCCCGTGATAATTCATGGTTTACTTTCAATTGTGCCGAAATAGCGACAAACGTTCTAACAAGAAAAAATATAGTAAATATCCTTTTTTGAGCTTCATCTGAAATAAAATTAAAGATGACTTGATTGATAATTGTGTTTCAAAGTTTTTGCAGACGTTATTTTTCCGTTAACTTACTATTTTCCAAATCGGACCACCCTTTTAGGGTTCCGTACCTACTAGAAGGGAAGCGAGTGCTACTAACGATCATGCTTCCAAGTTAAACCATGTTTATAGTTATGCATGGACGAATTAACCATGCCTATACTTAATGAGTTTTCAGGGTAACTCTTTTCAAAACAAGCAAAAATACAGGGACCGAAAATCTCTCAGAATGGGTCAAAATGTTAGCGTAGGTAGATAGGTATAGCTGGTTGGTGTATTATGAAGAACCAGGCAAGCAAAGCTAGGTCCTGAATCACTTTCATACATATGCACTTTACAAACTTACATAATAAATAACTTATATGTCAATATGTACAGATCTATAAACTTTCGATCGTACGTAACGGCCTTGCCAAAAATGCCTCGTAGTAGTAGATGATTTGCCGAGAAATATAGGTTCTTATCATACTTACTTCTTTGTCAGTATATCATTATGATATCTCGTCAAAGGCCTATGCGGAAATGGAAAAACGTTACCCTGAGGCACCCCGGAAATAAAACTATTCTGAACGTGCCGTGTACTTAGATGCCATTTTAAATGCAATTTATCATAAGATATATATAGTTGGTCAATACTTAAATGTAAACTTTATAACAAAGTTATACTTTTCTATGGGTAGTTTAACCGAGACACGTTTATGACTCTGTCTTAACATCTATGTCTTGTTGAAGTCCACTGCCAGACCCAGGCCTGCCCTACAGAGTGTAATCACGAACGATCTTGGGCAACCTGCATCTCTGCAACCTTTAAAATGTCATCGGTCCATCGGATGGAAGCTTTCGGTTCTCTCAGCTATATGGCCTTCCCATTGCCGATTCAACTTTTATTGACTTCAACTGAAAAAAAATCTAAGAGCTATGTGACTTTAGTTCTACGGATTTTATCGCATAGTGAAATTCAGAGCATAGTTCCTTTTATAGCTCGCTGCGCTACCTTGAACTTATGTAGGAAGTCTTAACTTTTACTCTTTATTTCCAGCGTCCGCCGTCGGGGCCATGGGCATCGTCGGTAACTTTGTCTCCCCAATTCTGATGACCAAGTTTGGCCGTCAGAAGGCGCACCTCATCTCCACCATACCAGCTCTGCTTGGCTGGATCACCTTCGTTCTTGGCAACTCCGTTCCTCTCTTCATCATTGCCAGGTTACTCCACGGGCTTGCATTAGGACTACGCACACCACTGGCAGCAATCTTAGTTGCTGAATATACAGATCCGAAGTATAGAGGAGCGTTTTTAGGGACCTTTGCTATATCACTTGGACTTGGGATTTTCCTGTCGCATTTATGGGGAGCTCACTTGACGTGGAAAACAACGGCTGTGGTCTGCTCAATGTTTCCATTAATCGCGATGGCTATAATAAGCCTGTCTCCTGAGTCACCGAGCTGGTTAGTATCCAAAGGGAAGTATGAGGAAGCAAGGAAGGCCTTCAGGTGGGTGAGAGGTGACGGGGATGAACAAAGAGTTGAATTGAACTCTATGATAAACGCTCATAGCGAAGCGAAGATAGAAGACACAAGGAACGAAGGTAGCCGTGGTTCCTTGAACGGGGTTTACAGGACAGTGGTGGATACTATCAAAGACGTGCTGAAAATCTTTAAAAAGAAAGAATTCTACAAGCCAGCTATCATAGCTATTAGTATGCTCATTGTTTTCGAGTTCGGAGGAGCACACATGTTTGCTGCTTATGGAAATATCATTCTCCAAGCAGTTTTGGATAAGGATGACCCCAAAGATGTCGCTTGGCAATTCACCGTTATAGATTTACTTAGAACGGTGTGTGCTTTATTAGCAATATTTTTGCTGAAATATTACAAACGCCGTACCATTTTGTTCACTAGTGGTGCTTTAACAGTATTATCATTGACTTCTATATCAGTTTTTATATATTTGAGAAAGTCTGAAATGTTCACTTCTGCGTGGATTATCGACATAGTGCCTATGTCGTTAATGGTGTTCTATACATTAGTGTTTTGTTTAGGTCTCGTACCTTTGAATTGGGTGATATGTGGTGAAGTATTTCCATTAGCTTATAGAAGTTTAGGTTCTACATTATCTACTTCATTTTTAACGCCATCTTTTGTTGTATCAATGAAAACAGCGCCACATTTGTATGCTTCTGTGGGTGTTGAAGGGGCATTTTTAGTATACTCTGCTACTTTGACAGTATTCTTGGGTGTAATTTACTTATTGTTGCCTGAGACTAAGGATAGGACGTTGCAGGAAATAGAGAATAGTTTTAAGGGAAAGAAGACTGTGGACCCTGAGGTACAGATGACTCTGATTAGCAAAACGGAAGAAAGTTATGTTAGTAACTGAAAATTGTATATAAATGTAGTTATACAATTTTATTGATATTATTATTAAACCAACTTATAGTTTAAAGGCACTTCAATTAGTAGATCATTATCCGTAGACCATCCTCATCTATTGCTGCGTATATATATCTAGTTATGTCTAGGTATTACAGAACGAAAAGCACAACCTCACAGACTTACGAGGGATGCTAACAAGTCTTAACTTTAGAATGTTTAAGACAATTACGTTGAAAACTGTCAAATAATCTAGGTTTAAGTCCAACTTATTTGTTTTAGACTGAGTTTGTGGTTTATTTGGAATAGAGGGCTTAGAAAACAAGTTGAATCGTTTTTTACTGGAATCTCATACGCTATGATATTAGTCCAGACGAAGTCATTAAACATTAGTATCCACTATTTTATAAAATACAAGTGCCCTAGAAACAATTACATTAAATAAAATCAAGAAACTTAACACAATAACTTAAAAGATTATATACATTTTTTTTTGCTAGACCTGTGTTATGGACTGTTAAATTTTGATTGTCCTTCTAAATGCAATAACAAAACTAGTAGGCTAGACACATTTCATATTTTTACGTTTCGATGAGGGTAGAATTAAAAAAAAGTGAAGAATGCTGATCGTAAATTACTAAATTATTTTAGCTTAATAAATATCCGCCGCTTTGCGTTTATATTTTTGTTAATTAGAGTTAGAAAGTTAGGAACCAATCTCATTTCCTACTGTTATTGTGTTAAGTGCCTTGATTTATTTAAATGTAAATTGTGTCCTAGAAACACTTTCCAAAAGGGAGGAAACTAAGCTCATTCCTCATCTTTAAAATCTAGTTTTATAATATATACATAATTATATTGATTGAATTCTCATTGAATGATTTTTTTAAGAAAATGTTTAAATTTCCTTATTGAAACTCTAAAATAATTAATCTACAAAGTAAAAAAAAAATGTATAGCAAATAAAACGAACAAAAATATTAGGAACAATATTTTGAAATAATAAGACTTTGTAAGTAGGGATATTTTTTTGTAATTTCTTAGATTAATTTCAACAATGATTATGTTCATTCAATTAAAATAGTAATTATGTGATAGTAATTATAATATTTAAGTTACATACATTATGTAATAAAATCATTTTTATAACAATACTTTCTTTGGTAATATTAATTAGTTCAATTATATTATATTATTTATAAGATAAAAAAATATAACTTTAAATGCCGCAAAATACAATAATTTAAATTTCAAACTAGCTAAATTATTTTATGTGATTTTTACAAGCTTTTATAAAGTTATTGTTCAGCGAGCTGAGTCTACTATTGATTATCCATCGAGAGTTCCGTCATCCACCTACCCTCTCATCATCAACCAGTTCGCTGTCACCATGACGTTGCATTGCATGCAAAGTGGCAATTATAATGTAAGATCTATGGATAACATAGTATTTACATTATGGCCGTAAAACTTTCGCTCTAAATACAATTACGGCAGCAATCGCGTTACTTCTTGTTTCGCTGTGGCCAACAGTCCGGCCATACTGTAAAGTACCCAATAATATGATATGATGTGGACGGTGATATTTTAATGGAATATATACCAACACATGAATATTAAAAGGTCCTACCTACCTAACACACAAGGCAAGTTAAAAAAGCTCGTTTTATATATATAAAAATAAATACGCTCACGACTGTAACAATGGACTACTTTAGATCCATACTCAGAACGCAGTGACGCTTACACTAACCGATGGCACAGAGTTTCAAACTCAGGTCAGAACCCACGACCTTCGGATCGGTAGTCCTGGCCACTACGACAACACGGCACGGAATAATGACTATCTTTATTTGGTTTTAAAAAAAAGTTAACCCACATTATAGGGAAATCACAAGATTTTTTAACATCACAAAAATCGCAAGAATTTTTAATACTTATCCCAAAAATGTCAACCTTGGCGCAACGCGAACCCGCAACCTCCCACTCCAGCCGAGAATGATATTCTTGGGATATTATAAAAATCTTGTAAGTACCTTCCTTATTTTCTTATAGAATAATAATGTGAATATACACTCACAGACAAACAAATATGTGTCGGAGATTCGTCATATTTCGCATATTTCGAAACACGATACATCCCTATGAAATCCTTTTCCATACCTCACTCAAGCTGGAATAGCCTTCCATATCTGTTTCATCCTATTTACATTCAGATCAGGAGGCCCTAAGAGAAACGGACCAACATATTTGGACCCCATAGTCCTTAGTATATGGTCCTGCTTCTGAGACAAGATTAAACTGGACAAGGAAGTCCTGGCTACGCCCACCTGAAACAAATAAAATTCATTTCACAGGCTAAGTAACATGACACAGCCATTATAATTTATACCCGCGACGCAAGGAGTCCGTATATGCGTTCCAAAGTCAAAGTCAATAGGTTTTTATTGATTGAAATCACAAGGATCATTATAGAAACGAATTTATAGAAAAAAAAAAATGTTCTTACAAAGGTTTTAACGCCACACGTCACTAGAGGGCGCTGTCTTACGCGATGGATAACTCGCCGTAGCATAAAAACAAACAAAAAAACGCACTGCCGCAAGAGTGGGGCGAACATTACACAAAGGTTAGCTGGAAGAAAATGCTAATTGGCATTAAGTGTCGCCTATGTACTTATTTTGGTATCCAAAGGCAAGCGTAAACAAGGAAGGCCATTCCGGAGATGGGATGATGAGATAGTAAAGACAGCTGGTAGAACATGGACGAGAGTCGCTCAAGAACAAGACAAGTAGAAAGGGTTGGGATTGTTATTTAGACCTATGCCAGTGGGTACACAGATACATTAAAAATGCTTAAACATACCACAAAAAACTTAAAAAGGCTATAAAAAATATTGTTTGTTTATAGAAAATTATATAGAGCATTTGTTATCTATCTATGTAATAGCATACCTGCTGGGCCATCACACCCGTTATATGCACGTCATCTATCCAGAAGTAGGGAGCGACCTGAGCTGCCTCCAGGAGTTGGTGTATCACGTCCTGTGAGTAAAGAACTGCCCACCCTGAAACAAATGTATAATCGTACGTTAGTCGTGTCCTCTGTTCTATTCTGGGGGCCATTTATAGTTGGTGATACTAGTTAATGTTACGTGTTTAATTTTGACTCTTTTTTTTAAACAACCAGTGTATTGTGATTGTTTCTATTTTGAGCCTCCCACTGCACAGCAAAGGCCTTCCTTCCTTCTTTCCTCAGATCTCTATTACTCGCTAATTGGGGCAGCTCCTCATGGTATGTGTTCAGTTCGTATCTCCATCTCCTTCTGGGCCTTTCACGCGGCCGCCGGCCATTCGGAACCATTCCGTGGTGGCTATCGCCCATAGTTCCTCTGGCATGCGGTAAACGTGTCCAGTATTTTGAGTCACGTCAGCTGCGCTCCAAAACTCAGATAGAGTTTTGGAGCGCAGTGTTGAGTTCCTGATGCGATCTAGGAGTTTGAATCCAAGAACACTGCTCTCCATAGCTCGTTGACAAACACCAAGGTTGGGACCAAGTTTGTGCGCCGTGCGTAAGGATCCCCATCCTATGAATTTTAGTTTTAGGGATATCAGTAGAGTTCCTTTCGTGAGGTATTTAATGGACCAATAACTCTTAATATGGTTAAATAAATAAATTACAAATTACACAACAGATTCGACAAGGACTGTTGAATGTTATACAGTGCAATGTTATGATTTATTATTATGTTATTAAGTGTAACGTACACACACCTGTAGAAATAGTTAAGTCAAGTACTAAACCAACATAACTATTTATACAGGTGTGTGGATCGTAGAATAAACCATAACTAAATTTCTACAGGATATTACACCATTTTCCACGGTGTTGTCCAGTAGATAGATTTTTTTTTTTTGCAAGTCTGGTATTGCAATGTTTATTTATTTATTTGAATACAGTATAACATCATTACAAGTTTTTTTTAACCCTAAACTGATTTTTTTTTTAATTTATAGAAGCGTAGGTTGGGATTGTCCCACGCCCACCGGCGCCGGGTTGTTTACTCAGAATTTTATAAAAAAAACAATACCCGCTTACCTCGATCTATTCATCTTATATCTAGACACCTCTAACAATATATAAAGTCTCAACTGTTATACCGTATATGCGTTTACCGTAAGAGATATTTTGTTTGTTTGCCTGTTACCATTATACGAAATGGCTTAAGATTGAAATGCAGTTTATTGCAATCGATTTATTTGCATCTTCAAGGATGGTTCTCCAATAGGTTTTATCGGCACAAGTCACTAGAGGACGCAATATATGGTGGATAACAATGTCGTGGTTTAAATTTTGCTATGACGATGGCATTTTTTATCACGATGCCTCACCGGTGTGGTCTAAGTAAGATTTCAGAAATTAAGTATTTTTTTATCCTTCTAAAGAGGTAAACAAACTAACAGCCTACTTGGTGGTAAGCGGTTACCATAGCCTATGGACGCTTGCAACACCAGAGGTATCACTCACGCGTTGCCGACACTGAGATATCAAGATGAAAGACCTTGTGTGCCTGTAATTTCACCAGCAACCGTACCCTTCAAACTGGAACACAGCAATGAGAACATTACTGCTTGGCGATAGAAATAGGCACGGTGGTAGCACTACTACTCTTAAATAGAATATATTATGTTTAGAATAATCTAGTTCATTTGGTTTTTGAGTTGAAAATTGGGTATATTTGGTACCCAAGTTAACAACAAGCACAAAAACGAACATTATGAATAATTTATTCACTTTGAACAAAAAATCTGACAATAACCATAGATATTAGAAATTCTAGTACAATAAATTTGCAGACAGTTCACAGGGCAAAGATTACAAGTCAAGGCAACACACTGAATCTTATGAATTATTATTTCATTTATTTTCTTGCTTTTGTTGTTTGGTTATAAAAACCCATCTTTCTGTTCACCAAATTTAATCTTAATACATAGAGTGAACAATGGAACTGACATGGTAGAAAATCAAGAAAAAATAAAAAATAAACTCAATTTTTTACCACGGGTATAATTGAGTTGTGACACATGGAAAGAGACAAGACATACAGATATGATGAAAATTTAAGCCAATGCTAGGTAATGATAATTACTCGAGGTTGCTGGTGACATTGAGGACCTTAGAAAAGGCCTTGTTACTGGTGAAAGGACAGCTTTGTTTCTCCTCTTGGTTCATCTACGATCAGATAGTTGGCTATTTTTTTGAGTGTGTAGTTGGAGTTTAGCACTATAAAATGAAAGGACTCACCTGCACAATAAGTAGGATAGTAGTTCAACTCATATTCAGCTGTGGTGACCTTCCACTTGCAGCCATCACTTCTTTGCGCTTCAACATGCTCAAGAACCTGACATGCGATCAGACCTCGGGCTCCCCATGGAGACAACTCCTTAGCTAAAAACCTACAAGTATAGATACATTATAAAAAAAGTTGCTGGAGTAAAATCAAAAACTTATAAGATGGAGATAGGGGGCCACAGACTGAAAAATCACAGGAATGAACCAGCTGCTTTTGACCAACTGGACCCCTTGCAAGAATGAGGGAGACAGAATAAGAGATGTGACTCAGGTTGCTGGCTCACTATGAACTAGAGCTGAACTAGACAGACAAAAATGGAAAGAACTGGAGGAGGCCTAGGAATAGAAATTAAAATTATCAAGAAAGCAAAGCAAGTGAGATTAGTTAAGTTGGACTCTGAGTTAAGTTGGACAATTAGGCACATTATGTCAGACAATATTTTTTTAAAGATTAATGTGATATTCATGAAATTTAAAATTTTGAGAGATTGAACATATAGAATTTAATATATTTAATGTACAGAACAGAACAACGAAAACTAACAAATAGGTTGCAAAAAACCTATTTGTTAGTTTTCATTGGGTAGTTTTAGAGATATGGTGGGCAAAATGGATAATAAATTATGAGATGAATTGGGGTGTCATATGAATTGGGGTTGATCACACATTTCAAGTATACAAGCAGAGGTACAGTCAGCAACAAAAATAGATTAACAGTTTTCATATTTACAGCTATGGAAGATTTCAAATGTTTGCAGTCCAGGGCAAGGAGTCAATCTACTTCTATTGCTGACACTACTATTACCAGCCAGTTTAATAACTCACTTTCTCATCTCCCGAGAATTCAGGACTACATCATCATCAGTCTTCAACACATATTTAGCCATGGGACAATGGTGCGCCACCCATTTCAACCCCATCACATGCTTGTATGTCATGTTTCTATATGCATCCTTGAAGCTTCCTTGTACCATGTCTCCGTACATTTCGTGCTCACGTTTTAAGAGCTCGCTAAGTGTAGCATTCTCAGTTTCTCCGAAAAGAAACACTGTTTTAGTTGACTCGACCGCCTTCGCCCAAGTGTTACGGATTGTCATACGGTTCTCATAGTTTTTCGGATTCGACGATACTATGATGAGTAACAATAAACCGGCTGGATAATCTTTGCACGGCAGCGGGTTGGTTATGAAGGAAAAGTTCTTGAGATCAATCAGTTTTTCGTATATATCACTGGTATTTCTGTTACTTACGTTGTAAGGACCGTTGAGACTGAACTTTGGGTTTTTTAATCGGATTAGAGCAGGTTTAGTGGTGCAATAGTAGTCGTAGCAGAGAAGTAAAGCGCAGATAGGAATAACGTAAAAGTGTAAGTTCGCCATTTTACAGTTCTCTTTTTTTTGGATCTAGTCTTGCATTTTTAGTACAAACTCAGACATCCGTTTCTCTTTGCTACAGTACGGATACAACTTAGAAAGTCAAGCAACAATTTTATAAATACACCGCAAAAACGCAAAGTAAATAAATAACCACTTGATCAGTGTTGCCCACAGTAGGAGCGTATTACGCGACAAGGTTTTTGAAACCAGGTTTTTACTTGCACTTGCAACGCCACTTGCACGCTGCTTTTCGGCGAAAAAAATTCTAGGTATTTTTTTGAAAACGCGCTTTTACTCTTCATAACAAGAAAAAACTGATCAATTTCCTATAAAATGTTTTGGCTTGCAAGTATTTTTTCTGCAAACGCAATTATAGAATAGAATAATCGTTTATTGTCTTACTGTGTGTACAAAGATGGAATAAATTTTGCTCCTTATTCATTTTACGAGAGGTATCTATTTCCTATGCAAGTATTTTAGTTTCTAATCGAGGTGAAACGGAATCCCCCTATCTTGCGCCCCGTGGGCCATGCCCGAATTAAATCGAGTAGTGTTTCCACTATATGTAGCTTAAGTAGGTAGGTAGTTATGTGCTTTACGGCTAAGCGTGAGAGACTGAGCGATGTTTATTAATAATAACAATAATAGGTAAACACACAAAAACCATTTATTATGCTATCAATGACCGAGTGAAATATAAAAAACTTTGGAAATACTATTTACATTTTGTCAAGTATCTCAAGTAGGTACATCAGTTAAGTCATTTTCGAAGTATTTTTTGTAAACGCTCGATCCCTGTTTCAAGAACACACAAGTACACTCTATACAAGTAATTTTAAATGTAAGGTTTGCATGTATTTTTTCACAGTCAAAATGAAACAGATCTATTTTCTATGAAAGTATTTCAGCTACTAATCGCTTCATCTACCCCGAGCATGCGCCATACGTTTCACAAAAAGAGGGCTAAGTATTATGCTTCAAGTCTGCTGAAAACCAAGGTTTAAAAAAGTATTTTAAACCCTGGTTTTTGACGCTGGTGTTTAGTGATGGACGAACTTTGAAGCCCTGGTACTAAATTTTACAAGTAGATACATACGACTCATGCCTAACTAACATAGGTACTAGTTGATACTACGTATGTGCTGCCAAACCTATACTAGAAATAAAACGATACTAGCATACTGGGTCAAAAAAACAGTTGAAAACTGTAAATATTAATAATAAAACCTGTGATAGAAAAAATAAAATTATATGATAATCAAACATTTAATCAGTAACGAAATAAACTTGGAGATAAATCACATGATCAATCATTATAATATACATACTTATGTTATATATTTATAATAACCACCAACTCATTCTCATTTCTCAATCTCATTTTCTAATAAATCAAGTCATGGTTTTAGAACGCACTAAATATGTCAGAATTAATACGCGCCAAAAAACACACAAAGTTTATTTTTCTTTGCAGAATAAAGAGCACAAAACGTGTAGTCGACGTTTTGTGATAGGTGGTGATTAATACCACATGCGTTAGCAGACCTAGTATGTCTGTGTTTACGGAAGACCAACTCTAGTAAGTCTATTAAACCACTGTCTACGTCTACCGCATTAGGTAAAGTACGTCGTACTCTGTGATACTTATTAATCTTGTAACTGATGTATTTATTTACTTTTACATACAGACTAAATATTTATTATTACGGCCAGTAGGTTAAACTTACTACGAGTAACTACTTACAAAACATTACAAATAATTTCCTTTTAGGTTTATAATTATACGATCAAAGAAATATATTTTAGGCGACATCTTTATAATTACGCTCTCCGAACGAACAGTCGAGTCGTGGTAGTGAAACGGTTTCTGAGAAGGGGCGCGCACAGCCCCTTGAGCACGACACGGTCAAACACTCATAAGCGATTATTGCTGACGGGATATCGACAGGCGTTGTATATACCATCCCATAAGATAATTCCGATTTTAACTGTGAGCGGATAGTAGTGTGACCATAACTTATGTAGACAATGAAGGTATCTAACGCAGAGATTCAACAACCTCCGCTGTTCCTCAAACGTTTAACAGTTTACATAGTAGGTAATACTTATCGAGTATGTTATTATATTAGTTATTTGGGATAATGTTTAATTATCATTCCACGTCACAGGCAGCAAATGGCCAACACGGCTTTACTTTTTTGAAATCAGAAATGTTTTGTTTAAATTATGTGATAAATATATATACAAATTATGTCTAATGATGTTTGTTTATTTTTCTCAATAAGTACTAAATTTTGGTTTTCAAAAACCACAATTTAGATGTTTAAATAATCTCTGTAACGGCTTTACCGATTTGGACGAAAGGAATAATATTGATTATTGTTCATGACATAAAATAACATATATTTTAGGTATACCTAGGTATACCTAGGCTTCTTTTACCTGGTTTAAACCAAGTGGTACTGGCAGAGGCTAGTGGTACATAGATAAATTAAATAAGCCACGGTGGCTCCTTTTGTTAGAAGTAGTAGAATCTACATGTGAAAATCTCGTCCGGGGAAGTAATACCCACCATACCTTTTTTTGCCACCAAGCAGTAAATGCTCGCATTGCTGTGTTTCGGTTTGAAGGGTGCCTATCATTTCACCGGCATCCATAGTGCCAGTGAAATTATAGGCACATGATACTTTTCATCTGTTATGTCTCAGGGTCGGCAACGCGCGAGTGATACGCTTACCATCAAGCGGGCCGTATGATGCTTGTTTGTCACTTTGGTAGAATAATAAAAAAGGGTCTGGTATCATCATCTCTATAGACATTCTCGAAAACACGAAAGCGAACGTGCTCTAGTGGCTTACGATGCGAGCCAATAATACGAGCGGGCGGCGGCGCCGGGGACTACCACTAGTCAAACTGCATATAGGTACCATCTTGACCTGGACAGTTCAGATTTTGCAGAGGCACTGACAGACGCTAAGGTCCATTTACATGGAGAGAGCTTTGTGGGAGAATGTACATCGGATTTTCAACAGCGATATTCTTCAGTCGATTTTTCAGCTCAAGTTTTTACATTCAGACAAAAAACAAAAACTCGCCTGCTATAACGTCATAGCATACCTACTCGCCATTTGTGATTATTTACATTTCTGCTAGCCTTCTTGATATTTATTTATTTAACCATTTCGTTATATGTAGTTACATAACATTGGCATGTCAGAGTATACATAATCATGTTCTTAATCTAAAATATCAAAGTGTACATAAATTTATTTTCTAGATTTTTCCACTATGCATGCAAATCAGAAAATGAACAACTAATGTATTCATTTATATGATAAAAAGGGTGATATTCAAGGAATTCCTTTAATTTAGTTTGCAATTTTAATATTCAAAGGCGAGGTGAAAATTATCCGCCACTCTCACATGCGGATATCGTATTAAGTTTATCTAGATGAGACAATGTTTTACATTGTACAAGTTTTTTATATTATTTCGATAATCACATCTTCGAGACGAGAAACTGTCTGTGTAAATGGACCTTAGATAGGGAAACGCAGTGGATACTAGTATAGTATAATATCTGTGCAGTGGGTAAGCAAGCCCCTCCATACAAATCATTACCTACTGCGATCCACACAGACGCGAACTATATCTAACAGATTTTCGACGTCGGTGGCGCAACGGGCGAGTAGCTGGCTGAGTCGCCGGAGATGCTGATTTGATACCCGCTGCGTTTGTATATTTTTCAGATATTTGTTTCAGTTCTGGTTGTGGTGATACCATGGAACTAGTACCATGTCTAGTCGTACCTAGTTCCTGATATACACGACAGGCAATCCTTAGATGGAGTCAGTGACTGTGGAGGTAGGTTCTAGTTAGGCACTCTACCCGCGACGACAGGAGCCCGTGTATGCGTTTTCCATAATAGGTTGTTTATTTGTTTGTTTGTTTATTTGTTACCGTTTATCTTCGAAGCGGCTTATTGGATTGTAATGCGTTTTTTTGTAGTTATCTACATTTGTGAGGCAACTGGCACCCTCTCGAAGCACTGCGGTCAAAGCAAGTGGGTGGGCCAATAGGCGGTCTCAATTCTTGCGCATGTCACACCATTTTAAAAAAGTCCAGCTTATGCGAAGATTTTTCTCTCGTCATTACGTTTCGCGGTTTCGAAGGCAACTGTTAAAAATCCGCGTTTGTATTTGCTGACCGGAAATCATAACTATGAACTTTTCTAATTTAATCAACGCGGGCTCATGTACTTGATAAATATAAAAATATGCGTATACTTAAAATAAGAATATAATGATTTTGAAAATAAAGGTTTTTTAAAAGTGCAAAGTTCCTTTTAAAGGACACCCGGCAAAAATGGCGGCTGCAAAGTTTTTATGGCTGGTTACGATGCTTCTTCGACTCTGGCTGGGAGCATCAGACTTATGCTATGCTCAGTAAGTTTAGTTCTGTATGAGTAATGTAAATTATGTTGTTATCTACTTACCAGAGCTAGAGAACGGTAAGAGTGTCAAGGTGTGGAAACGAGCAGGTTCGGTTCTTAGATCATTTTACTGTGACCGTGTTTTTGGTCAAGCATTGCATTGCCACCAATTATCTATGTCAACACTTTTAAAAAGTTTGCTGGCGTTTGAATTCTGATCAATGTCCCTAAAGGGCGACTCTTCTGACGTTCCAAGACCTACTGCCAGAAGATCCACGGCTGTACGACAAGATGCGGCCGCCGAAGATCAGCGATAGCCAGCCCACGGTCGTCAACTTCCATGTAACGGTCATGGGTTTGGACTCCATTGATGAAAACTCCATGGTAAATTTCTGCTTTGCTCGTATGACTACCTTATAAATTATTGTACCTACCCTAAGAAAATGAATACCAATATTGTACATTTCATGAAATAAACAACAACGTATTGAAATAATGGTACAATGGACGGTCTTATCGCTTATAAGTTATGTATTCCACCTTTTAAATTTCTTCCAAATCGGTTCAACCGGTTATGGAAGTTACTTTTAAATAATTACAAATTGTTAAACACTCACTTACCAATTTATTTTTTCATCTATTTATAATTTTTTTACTGGTTTATTAATTTTTATTTTTACCAAAGTTCCTTCACAACTTAAATCGTAAGGTACCTTTAGATATCATAATGATTCCTTTGTACTTAGTTAATGTCCTAGTATAGTATTATAATATCTATGGTTAATGTAAGAGCTTCAATCAAATATTCATAAAGTAGCATAGGACTGAGACACGCCACGCACAACCATTAAAAATATTATACCTAGTTACCTTGTTTATTTTGTTGGTGTTCATTCATCGATTCAAAAAAGAATAGAACTGCACAATAATTTAAAAAAATGGCGTAAGTTGGTCTAGCTACCTACCATGATGTAACAATATCCTTTAAATTTTTTGATCAGACGTACGCAGCAGACATTTTCTTCGCGCAAACTTGGAAGGATTTCCGGTTGAGACTTCCAGAGAATATGACTTCAGAATACAGGTAGGTAACTACTGAATAATCCTATTCATCATCATCAGATGATGATGGAAAAAAATATATTAAAATCTATCTAAGAACCTTTCTCGAAGTCAAACAAACGCATCATATATGTCCATTAGGTATTATCTTGTATCCTATTGTGATGATAAAACCTATATCGCGCTTTGCATGCGTCCATAGGTTACGGTAACAGCTTACTTACAGGTGGACGGTATGCTTCTTTGCCATCTTGGTGGTATAAAAACAATCTATGACACGAAAGTGTTCCAGCCAAGTAGGTACATATCTACCTTCCTACCTACAGTGTAGACGCCGTTCCCAAAATGCTGGCTGCATTGCCACGCTGAATGGCTAAGCTAATGCGTTGACCCAGATAAGAACCGGCTCTCTGGTCATGCGTCGCTTCAACCAGTCGAAAACAGAGTATTCGATACTCTGTTTGAATAATCTATTTTTTCCAGACTTCTAGACCTAGACTGGCTGAAACATATGTGGCGTCCAGATTCCTTCTTCAAGAACGCCAAATCCGTGACCTTCCAAACGATGACCATCCCCAACCACTACGTGTGGCTGTACAAAGACAAGACCATCTTGTACATGGTGAAACTGACGCTGAAGCTGTCTTGCGCTATGAACTTTCTCATCTACCCTCATGACACGCAGGAGTGTAAGCTACAGATGGAGAGCTGTGAGTTAATAATAATAATAATAGTTAACAGACAACATACACCATAGTCTTGATCCCACACTAGGAAACTCTGTATCGTGGGTATCAGAAACTACGAATACCGTGCACACCATGCAAACATTTCATTTGTACCGAAGCTACTGCGTACCAGCAATGCCCCAGGTATTGAAGATGTCAATTGGGCTTTCCATCAGCTTGTATGCCTGTTTGTCTAGGAAAACTTAACAAAAAGTGACAGGAAGTGATTAATCAGATTAACTTAATACTGCTTTGTCCCATTTTGATATGTGTCATTTAAAATTCAACAGAAGAAAACAAAATACAGTTTAGGGAAAAAATCTTTTCACCTTTTTTGCGCACCTTTAGCTAATAAATACATATACTTTTTTTTCTGTTAAGCTGTTGTACCTTTCATTAAATAAGTATCTAAAACACCGCCATGTCGTCCTCCGTCTGTAAGTGCTTAGTAGGTTAGGTCCCTTCTAAGGCTACTTTTTACCACAAGTTTTTTTTCTCAGGATCCCACAAAATAATCTCCTAACAGGGCGAATCAAGCGAGATGGTCTAAAATTTACAGAGCGTTAGAATACCTTGTGCCCCATCCGAATAATCTCCATGTATCGTCTCGGTGGCGCGTGAGGCGAGTAGCCAGCTGAGACGCAAGAGGTGCGGGTTCGATTCCCGCTGCGGGACAAATGTATTCATGCTCTGTTGATATTTGTTCCGGGTCTGGGTGTTGTGGTACCATGTTAGTTCCTGGTAACCACGACACAGGGACTCCTAGTATGTGTTGGATGAAAAAAATCTCTATCTATGATGTAATGTCGCGCATACAGAGAAATATGCTCGTAAAATAATGAGAAAACCTTTTTACGATGTCTGTCAGCAATATGTGAATCTACGGTAAAGTAGGTAGGTAGTATCCAAAAGGCATCCTCCACAGCGCCCTCTAACGGCTCGTTACCTTTATTGTACTGAAGAACCCTTCAGTGGCGTCGACACGACGCGACGGCGACGCGACCTCTCTCTGTAATTGTGATTCTGCATTTCCTTGGGTTCCTATTTTGGTACAACCTCAGTACTTTACATTGTAAAATTTACTCTGCGAGCATATATTTTGAAGTATGGATATATCTGGCATTTGTATTTTTCTGTGAGCCACGCTAGTGGTTCCCATTCTTGAAGTTACTTGCCTTAAAAGATATAAGTTTAGAAATCTAATGTTCCGTGCTGTAATGCAAATATGTAATATAATGTCAATATTACTTGGCTAAATATATAATGATCAAAAGCTTGAGCGAGTAATAATGACTCAAAAGCTATTCACATCCCTACACGGTAATCATCCCCTCAACTCAAGTATCGTTCGAGAAAACCTATTTTTAGTCAAGTCCTCGATGGCTGATAGAATCGCGCTGACTGGTATAGCTGAGAGGTACTTGGCCTACATTTTACCTACCACTTGAGTGACTGTATCGGCCGACAAACTTTGTTTGGGGCAGGAACTCCGACATAGTCAGGGTTGCCCACAAGGGGGAAAACAGCGGTGAGCGAAGCTAGAAAAAATATGAAATTATGCTGGATTATTATTAATTTAAAAATAATGAAAGGCGTGTCTGATTGCTTAACATACACCTAGGCGCTTTCATGTTCAAAGTTAGTTGGACGCGTATACGGTCCATCAAGCGTCATTTATTTGTTATAGAGGCAAGTTGAGGTTTAGAGCCAGTAATTAAAACAAAGTAAATGACAAAGGTAAACGATATACCTACTGGTAAGCGAACGAAGCTTAATCACATGAAATGAGCCATGTGGCTGGCAAGAGCAGAGGTGGCTAGCGTCCTGACTACGCTCATGATGTTGGGGTGCTTTCAGGCCATTAGGAAGTTCGATTATCTCATCGACGTCTTCCTTCTTGGTACCGGTGAGTTTATGTAGAACAGGATTTAAACGGTTCGCTTCGCTCTCCATATTTGCGCCATCCTGGACCTCCTGGCTACGTCCATGATCTTGGGTCTTTTGAGTGTGTCTACCTCCCGTTCTGAACTTTAAGCTTAATTTCTATAGTAGAATTCTGTGCGTATTTTCGTAGGAGTAATTTGGGGTCGTAAATTGTGTAGTAAAATAAATGTAATGTTTTTGATTGTGGCTGATGTGTTTACTTTGTGATAACTAAGCGAATTACACATATCAGTATGATTGTAAGAGATTCGAGGTCGACGTGACTAACACATTACTTCACGTGAAAAACACAATAGATACCATGTTATGTACCTACGTCATGATGCTCTTAGCGTAATGAGGACTGATAAAGCCACGAGGGTGTAAACTCATTCACCATAACAAGCGCCTTCAGATTAATGAGGATTTTGAAGTTTTCTGTGATTATGTTTGAATTTTCCTACTTCTGTCCTTTGAAAAAAATATCTCAATAAGTAGACTAGAGTACACGCTGTTAGTTAGATACTCTGTGATGGTTCATGGAAAATTCTACTAGTATTATAAATGCGAAAGTTTGGACGTTTGTTCCTAATAATCTTAAAAATGGTGGAACGGAATGGCATTAAATTTGGAACCTAGAATATATAAACTACTTTTTATCTGACCGAAAACTTTTTTTTTACCACGTGGATGAAGCCGTTGGTAGAGGCTAGTTGGTACACTTAAATACGTACCTAGTACTGTTTTCTTTACCGCTTTTAAAGAGTATGTACGAGTACATAAAAGTTTTTTGCCTTGAAAAATGGAGACACTTCTTTCTATTCCAGTGTCCCACACCACAGACGACCTAATCTTCCAATGGGATCCTGAAGTGCCCCTTGTGGTAGATGAGCACATAGAACTACCCCAACTTGAGCTGGTGCAGAATACCACGGCTGATTGTACCCAGGTCTATTCTACTGGTGAGTGTTTTGTTCTCTTTTTTAGGGATTCAAAGGCAAAGGCGAAAATGGAACCATTATGGTTTAATTTCCGTTTGTCACACCCCGTATCTTCCTTAGTCTAAAACATATCGAGATATAAGTTAATTTGTCATGCAGCTAAAATATTAAAAAAACACAATTATTATTTTATTGCCAGAACATAAAGCATAAGTGGTTAAAGTTAAACTCTCTAATTTTATTTAAAAAACTATTGTAAATTTTATCATTATAATTGTAAGACGGGAATTTGCACGTAGGTACCATGAAAATTCTATCGGTGAAGGCACCGACTGATAGTACGGTACGAGAAAATTCCCGTTTTACAGATCCTCTAACTTTTTATTATTATCTAATTCTAAAAAGTATATTTATAGGAGTAGAAATTTAACGAAACAAAATTTAAACAATAATGAAACAAAATGAGATAGCATTTGATAGGAATTGCCAAGACTAACATACCTACCTAGAAGGAATGTGGTTATTAGTTTTATGTTATTCTGTATTGTACACACAGAAAAAAAACATATAGGACATGTACAAAGACGAGCTTAACTCTAACAAGAGTTTTCTTCCAGCAAATCTTTGAGGATAGGGACAGATGAAAAATAAAGGTGTTATAGTCTTCTTTATATGTACAATATTATACATTTATTTGTGTTTTCATATCAAATATATGATATGAAAACACAAATAAATAATAATGTCTAAAAAAAAATTGAATTGAAATGAATAGCGTGACTCGTGCAGATTTTTCTCACCTTTTTAATTCGGTCACTTTGCTGGTCGGTAATTTCTTATTGAAAAGACTGAAAGTTATTCATTAATTTGAAAGAATAAGTGAGCAGTCCACTGAACATTATTTTCCAACATGGCACCAGCAGTGTGTAAGTCCACGTAGGATATTTTAAACATGATACTACCAATAGTGTTACATGATAGCTTGGCGGGGAATAAGCCGTAGTCTAGCACAAATAGCATGTACCGAAAAAAGTGTCTCTCATTCTTTACCTCATTTTTAAAATATTCCTGAAAATATGCCATATGTCTGTCTATTCTATGTGAGATTGGAATTGCAGCATGCTATCAACAAATTATAATGGCTGATATATAATGAATTAAGCCCGCCTATTTTATTTGAGAAATAAATTGTTTTAAAGGACATATATCTATTGGTGACTTGAGAGGACACTAATTAGAGTACACTAATTTTAATGGCTTAGTTGTTTTACGATAACTAGATAAGACGTTAGGTACTAAAAGTAATTGTTTTACGATTGCCATAAACAAGGTAGGTTAGAACCTAGGTACCTATACCAGTTCAATTCCCAGACTAAGAATGGCCTTGGCCTAGTGGACCCTACGTCTATACCTTAATTCAAAAGTCGCGAGTTCAAACTATTAAATTCAATGTAGGTAAGCGGTTACCGTAACCTATGAACCAGAGGCATCACTCGCGCGTTTTCGACCCTTAGACGTAACGGGGGAAAAGTCTCATGTGCTTGTAATTTTACCGGTACCCATAAACCTTTAAACCAGAACACAGCAATACAAGCATTACTGCTTGGCGGTAGAAATAGGTATGGTGGTAATACTTACCCGGTCGAGCTCTTTAACCAGAAGCTCTAACTACCTACTTCTTAAAACCACAATACTATATATTGTTGTGATATGTTTAAACACACTACAATTCACGAATTTCAATGGTCTCACCTTAACAATCGGAACAGAGATCACTTCTACTGGCTGTTAAGTTTTTTCATGGTATTTTCAGGTAACTTCACTTGCCTGGAGGTGATCTTCAAGTTGAAGCGGCGGCTCGGCTACCACCTCTTCAACACCTACATACCGACCTGTTTGATCGTCATTATGTCTGTAAGTCATATAAACTAACTAGCTTTTGCCTACTGCTTCTGCCCGCGCGGTACCCGGACGAAAAGTACCGCCTAATTGTTAATTTATTTATGTCACGAATATATTTATTCACAAACATCCAAACTTACACGTCAACTATATTGAGGGATTGTTGATCGCACAACTGGTGAGTCACTGCTGTCCCCTTGATCGGATAACAACGACATTCAACCATTTTCTACCGACTAAAAAATAGGTTCTCATTTAATCTGTTTTTATTTGTATATTACTCGATATACGCCAATAATTTTATTGTACCTACACCGATTTTAACTTTTCTTTTGTTAATGAGTAATTCAAAGTTGAACCCATATACATTTTATGAAAAGATTACCCACCCTTAAAGGTGAAAAAATAAGGGATGAAATGTAATACTGGACATTTTATCAACTTCCCGTTATTTGAATTCGGTTTATAATTTTTCCGCTGTCCGATCAAGGGAAAAGTGCGATTGGACAGTGCACATCAAAGGATGATAGAGCTTAGATACACGAAGATACAGACGCTACCTAGTGCCTTGGCAGTTATTGAAATCAAAGGTAGATCTAAAACTTAATATCGATGTTAATTTGAATGTAATAGAATAATGCAACTTCATACTTTAATAACAGAATAAATAATAAAACTATCAACGTAATATTAAACTAGGAAAAGAAAACCGTATTCTTAAACAGTCATTCAGTTTATTCAGTGACTTAAACTCTGTTTTCTACCTTAAACTGAGTTTGGCACTGACCGCAGCCAGGGTACTCATTACGAAATTCACTCGTTAAATAGCGATGCTAATTTTTTGAACGCGGTAATCGCCAGCCCTTTGGTCATTGGTTTCGTCCATCAGCCGCTTCGAATGTTGTATAATGCACAAAGGGTGGGCAACGCTCGCGTGATTTTTCTGGATAAAACGTTTTCTTAGCATGACAAGCCAAGAAAACGTTTTATCCACGAATAAAAATATTTCTGTCGCCTATTCTGTCAAACAAAAGAGAGGGTCAATATTTTTTTGTCTTCTCGGCGGTAGACAAAACCGTTGTCTTGGGTCTTCATGCTAAGGAGGCTGGTGTTGCAAGCGTCTATAGGCTATGGTAACCGCTAAGTATAGGTGAGTCGTATATAATATCTACTTCTTTTTTGGACACTCGGTCTAAGCACAAATCCTATGTGTATATGCCAGTGTCTAGTGTCCTCGAGTATCAGCTTAATGAGATCGTATTATAGACTAGTACGTTGAACAGCTAAACCTGGCTAAACCTCAATAAACAAAATAATCACGTTATCAAATAATCCTTAATAACCGGATTGCGCTAATCATATATCAACTGGCCTACTTACTCTCAAACGACGATGATAATACCTAAGGCCTATCTATCACCAAACCCTCAGTCCAAGCATGAGTAGGTATCTGGGGAAATACTTACCAAGCAAATAAATAAATATCCAACAAATGCAAGCATATAACTTTAAGCGATAGAGTGAGGAACAGCGTGTTAAGAGAGCAGTGAGATGAGATGGTTTGGGCATAACTTTCATCCATTCATATAGGATGGATGAAAGAAGATTAACAAAACAAGTATACAAGGCGAGCGTGAATGGGATAGTTGGAAGAGGAAGGCTTCGGTGAACGTACTCTGACCAATATGGAGACATTCAAGAGGAAGGCCAGGTCTAAATCGCCGAGTGTATGAAGAATTTGATGAAGATGAACGAAGTGAAAGAAGTATGCCAGGATCGGAGCAAGTGGAAATCCTTGGTCTCTGCCTACCCCTCCGGGAAACAGGCGTGACTATATGTATGTATGTAAATGCATAGTACAATACGCTCTACCCCTGACCCTGGTATACATCTGGCTAGCTATCTATATATCCATCTTTTTATCCGGGTAGGTACAGTCAGCGTCACCAACTGGTTACGAAAAAAACATAACAAAATATCCTAGTAGTAAAGCTTCACGTAGAGTAGAGGTAGTCTATGAGAAGTACTGTTCAAGCCACAAGTTTTGTTAAATACTTCCAGTGGGTTTCGTTCTGGATAAAGCCTGACGCTGCGCCGGCGCGCGTTACGCTGGGCGTGACGTCACTGCTGACGCTCTCCACGCAGCACGCGAAGTCGCAGGCGCAGCTACCACCAGTCAGCTACCTGAAGGCTGTGGATGCCTTCATGAGCGTATGCACTGTGTAAGTGGAACCCTTCAGTTAATCCTAGGAAGAGGATTTTAAGAACAATTATATTATTCATGCATGAGGCTCATAGTCTCATGATAAAGCGGGAGTAGGTATTTTTCGTAAAAATTATGTGGACCAATTGATTTTTGAATTAAATCACGTCTGGATTCATTCCCATGTCCTTCGGATCAAATTGATTGGTTATAAAAAGGACCACTGCAGTACTGAGTCTCGCAGGGGCTCTTTTTTTCTTGGTTCTATGATACCGAATCCTGTCGATTTCCTCGCGATGTTTGCCTTCACTAATTGCAAGCATAATATTTTGTATGAAGACTGGTTTCCTGGCTAGCTATTTTTGATTTGGATGTAAGCAACTGGATCAGTCAGGAGATATATTCCTATCAATAACTGTTCTGTCCATAGATTCGTGTTCATGGCGCTGATGGAATACTGCCTCGTAAACATAGTGCTCGGAGACGGAAGAAAACAGAAGGTAGGTTTACAAAGATAACTAATAAAAAAATACTTGATATAGTGTGTACCAAACTACCTAACCAGCACTTAGCCGGTGTTTTTATCGGTCCTACTTACCTAAATGGTTTTTTTTCAGAACCCAGAAGAAACAGCCCGGGATAAGATCCGCGCGTTAAACATAGATCGCTTCTCTCGCGTCTTCTTTCCTCTTCTGTTCTCCGTCCTGAACGCCACCTACTGGTTACAGTTCGCTCAGTACATCTGAACGGATTGTGTAGCTGTTATCATGACCATTATCATCACAACCTTTAAAACTGCACCCTTAAAATTGAGGAATAGAATCGTCTTCTTTGTTATGTGCACATTAAAAGTACATGAAATAAATATTGTGCTCATTGGATTTATTTTTATTTGTGCGAACGAATTCCCTCTTACATGTGTGGCTCATCCTAGCCAATGAGTGTATGGAGAATATGGTTGGAAGTGTATCCTCGATTGGTAAAGGAGATCTTCCACGGGGCTGATCCATCTGATCCATTTGACCGTTGCCCGGGTTAAAAGGACCAACAGTTGCCGGTAGGTATTATATAAGATAATTCAGGCACAAATGTGCGATAAAATTAGACATTTTGGCTCAGCTCTTTGCTAATGCCCTTCTATAGATGCCGTTAGTTAAGGACCTTACAAATGAATAACTTATTGTGTTGAGAAAATAAATATAATTTTTATTATTTGTTTCTGAGCACGTGTATAATATTAGGTGGGTTTAAAAGCGGTAGGTAGGTACTTTATTTTTATAGACTTCCTAGTTAAGTCCTCACATTAGGTAAGTGTAAAACCTTAAAAAAAATCTACTCGCCGTCGTGTTAAATCTGACTCTGGCAACCTTGAATTTATAAAATTGACTTATCGTAGTTTTTGTTACTATAATTTGAGCAATTTCATGCAACATGTGAATAAGTAGGTACAGTACCTACAGTTACCTACCTACAGTTTTTATGTAGCTACCTACCTACTTATAGATAAATAGGTAAACCGTACATAGCTAGTAGTCAATGTTTAGATGTAGGTATGCTGTTAAATATCTACGTATCGAGCAAATAACCCCTGGATGTATCTTCATAACGGCTGACTGAACCGATTTAGATAAAATTTGGAACAGGTATAGGTAAGTAGTTAGTTTATAAGTAGGTAGGTAGGTACACCTGGTTCGTGGCTTAGTATAATACATAGCCTAATTTTTATCCGGGTAGGTCTATACTTACCCCGATAAAAAGTAGGTATACCCTTTGTCGTACCTACATGTAGGTACAACAACATGGGCGAAGTTCCTACCTTACAATGTTACCATGAAAAATACCCAGGTATTTTTCATGGTTTTCTCACAATAAAAAATATTAGTGTAAAACGAAATTGAATCTTAAATTTTATTCCTACTTTTATATAGGTAGGTACCTACCTACCACTTGGCCTATTGATTAGGTAGGAACGAGACCGTGACCATTGAATGGCCAAGATCAAGGGCATTCAGTGAAAGAATTTATATTCTTAGTCAATTTTAGACCAATTAAAGAGTATTTTTGCCTTTTTTATTCTTGATAGTTAAATAGGTTAGCAAATGCCAATGTATTTTTTTCGAAAGTCATGGTCTGTCTTTTTATTATGATTTTGGAACAAGGCTTAGAAAATGCTTTTCGGGACCAAGGATCACAATAGTCACAAACTTTAGGGTAAACTCATTTTATGGTTAAGCTGTCCATGTCCTCTCATTCTGTCATAAAGATAGGTATGCGTACAATTGATACTAATAATAAGGTTTGTTTGTTTTTTTTGTAATCTCTGGAACTACTAGTCGAATTTGGGAAAATACTTTTGGATTTGATAACCCAATTCTTGAGGAAGGTTACCTATATTAACATCACGTTACGAACCTTAGGAACCGAGCAAAATAAGTAACAGCGCGGATGAGCGATGCGCCGCAGTGGCACAAATAAGTTGTAGGTATTTTGTATTTAGTAATTTATTTACCTTAATTAAAACGTTTACAATAACATTATTATTGGTGTAAGAATAAATTATATTCATCCATCCATCCACAAACAAATCACACTGAGGATTGACTATCATCCATGAGAGCGTTGAGCCCAGCGTGGGCGCGCGGTATGGGGTTCGAGGCTTTAGCCACCGTGTTGGACAGGTACGTTAATACGAAGGTATTTTTTTATCATCGCTCATTAGCGAGTTGTATGTACCCTAGGCAGCTCAGAAGAAATTTCATGGAATAGAGGTAGTATCCGTGACGACGTTTAAATAAAACCACAGTAAAGCCTCCTGAACCTTTTCAAGCAAGAGGGCATACTTTATGTGCTCTTACGCGGGTGCCACACGCAAGAAATACTTTGTAATTTGCTTTAGACGAGCGCACTATAGATCAACCAAACCACATAGTTTGCTAACTCAATTAGGTAGGTTGTGATTGTCAGGGGTAGGAGCTCGAAATTAGCAGTCGCTCTCGGTCATCGAAATATTATAAACCTAGGTACTTTGTAAACGGAAACGGATGCTTCTATAGATGTAAAAAGTTCTATGATGTTGATGATGACTTACCTAATATGCGAAGTTGGGGGCAGAAGATAGTCGTAACTCGAGTAGCACAAGGTATTATACGTTATGGCTATATTATGTTATGGCACAGACTAGTTAGTTCTGTGTAACTAGTATTTTCTGAAATCATTTTGTTTGAAAATCTTAGGTAGTGTACCTCTTTGTCGTGTCCGGTCTGGGAAAAGAACAGGAATGAGAGGTGCAAAACAAATCAATCATCTGAATGTATGTTCCAAATGGGCAAGGTCAATAGAGCGCGCTATCTTTCAATAGCAGCACAGTGAACTGTCACTTGTCAAATCAACTTTTTGTGACAATCGAATCAAACAAATGTCAGTCGGTCACTGGATGACGTTCTGTATGAACGTGTTTAGTGTTGACATCCGCCCGGCGCGACCAATTTGCATGAAATCGCGTTTATTCAATTACAAAATTATCTTATTACTCGTGAGGTTCATAAACGACGAGCGGGGAGATGCCTGATCTCGGCCGGACGCTGTGAATCTTAGCCACTCGTTTGGATCGTGACAAAACTTTAGGTTCTTTGAGAGTGCGGCTCGTCCCACTGTTTTGTTTTGAAATCGGTGTTTGTGTAAATTAAGAACAAAAGTGAACAATGAAGGAGAACTCGGGGAAGGAGCTGGAGACATCTGATGATGAATCGGGGCTGGGGTACCAGAATACGTTGGTAAGTTTTACAATACTTTCTACTTTTTCTCGAAAACAAATCTAGCTAGGAAACATACTTTCTTAGGTTGCTGCTCAGTGCAGATTTACACGTTCAGATACGAAATCGTAGGTAATAGCTATTAAATGTCGGCTCTTACGCATTTGTATAGATCCTGATTTGTTTTACTAGAAATGGTTAGAATCAACAAGTGGATGGAAAACTTTGATTTGACATGTCATTGCACTTTGCGTAAATAACTTCCCTCGTGCTGTCCTTTTCAAATCTATTAAGAAAACATTCCGTCTCTGTCATTAACTTTTCTCTAAAATAGTCCATGCTCTATTTTGTTTTTGTGCTAAATAGTACAATTATTGTAGGTACTTACCCATTTAGCTTTGTAATATGCTAATTAAACTCAAGACATGAAATCAAAGAAGTCCTTATTTCATAGGCATATGAATGATTAATAACCTGATAAGACAGGTACCTAGGTACTTTAATACATAATATTATGTTGTAAGAAGTCAGCTCATAATGATTTCATAGTCAAAGGTATATACTTACCTACAAAATTGTTTGGCTCTCTATCTATTTGGTAAGGCCTAGGCATAGATAAATATATATTGTAGGTACATAACACTTTAAAATAAATAATTCAACTAGGTACCTATATAGCTTAGGAATAAAAGAAGAAATGTTAAATTGATGATCATAATAAGGCCTTTGTTGCTAAGAGTGATATCTTCCAGGTAGGTATGAATGTGTCTCTTCTATATAAGTATGAAAATAGTTCCTTAGAAGTAAGGTATGGATGTTTTTCAATTAATAACAAAACAGCTGGAGCATTTTTTTATGAATTTTGAATAGATATTGCAACCTGCCCCATAATTACACTAGTAAATATAATTATAAAAGTTGGTTGTGGGAACAAGACAAAAGCACTAATTTTAACAGGCTTAATAGTGTTAAATCATCTTAATACTTGAAAATGAGAATGCTTGTGTCAAGAAGTGCCCCCTTCTTAAGCTTTAGAAGATTTGGATATCACTGTGACTGTCAAAAGTTGTTCCCAATCTTAGGAGGCATTATATAAGCAATTTTAATCTGGGTACTTAAGTAAAGACAGAGACATATCTATCAAATATATCAGTATCAGTTACCATGCAGCACAAAGCCGAGTAATATAAAATAATGCACTACTAGTGTACCATACACAAGATTAGAGAGTTAGGGGCTTACTCATAAAAATCAGACAAAAGATAATTCAATGCTCAAAGTATTAATAATAAAAACAGTCACAAGGTGTTTTTTTTCTTTGTTCATCTGCAATCAGTCTTCAGAGTATAAGCTGGTTTGGTGTGGGTAATCATTGCATATAAGAGAAGTAGTCCAGTGATCATTTCTTCAGGTCAGGTATTTTTTTTAATTTATATTTAATAATAATAATAATGCTGCTGGACATTTTTCACACAGCATCATCTAGCCCCAAAGTGAGCAGATAGCCTATTTTCAGTTTTTTTTAAAATCATTTGTCATATATCATATCTATATCTGTGTGCATACTGGTAAATACCTCCTCCAACCCTTTCCACTTGTCTCGGTCTTGAGTGATTCTTGTCCATGTTCTACCAGCTGTCTTTACTATCTCATCATCCCATCTCCGGAATGGCCTTGTTTACACTGACAACCTACAGTTTATTTAAAATAATTAATCAATGATAATACTTTATTGTACACACCACAAGAGAGTTACACAGAAAGTTTAATTAGCAAAAAATGGAACCCCCCCTGTGTTTATTTCTTTATTGCAGGGCTCCCTAGTGACTTGAGGTGATAAAACCATTTCAGAACCATCTTTTAAGTCATACAAATTAATTGCAAAAAACCACTTAAAAAGGGTGACCAAGGTATAAACTCTACCTATTATATTACCATATTACCATATATTAAAGTTTTCTGTGAAAAATTGCCTTTAAGTTAAGGCATGCCTTAATTATTTAGAGAATAATTATATTAAGTAGACAGACAGGTATGATTCTATATTTGAAAACCAAATAAAACAAAAAAAACATGCTCACTACCCGAGTGTTATCTTCTACAATAAATTATGCAATATTGTATCAGAGCCATCAGCTTATCAACTGATAATATCATTTTGATAACATTCGGTTTTCAAGTGTAATGTCAAAATATATGGCTTCCTCGTTATCCCAATGCTGAGATTATGTTTATTTAAGAGCATACACTGACACTTCTAGCTCAAGAAAGTTAGCCTTCATGGCCGGGTTAAGGTATTTGTCTTAACTAATCTCTAATAAATTCGGTTTATTTTGCTATCCAGAGGTAGTGCATTCTCTGGATAGCAAAATAATAGTATTCATAATTATACCATACTCAACACACAAAGGATTGCTAGTGTCGTGGTTATCAGGAACTACAAATACCATAGTACTGCAGCACCCAGACCCGGAACAAATATCTGCAGAACACTATCAAAATGGCTATGGGGCGAAACAACAGCACTCATTTAGGATGGCTTAAATATGTCCAAAACTTCTAAAACTTGAACATAGGATAGTTAAGGTCCAGACGATCTCTATGAAGGTGGCCCAAGATCGTACATCATCGCCACTTTTAGGGGAGGCCTATGTCCAGCATCTTCTACAGGCGGTTGATGATGATGCGGTCGAGAAGTGTCAAAGTCAAAATTCATAATTATATTCAATAAAATAATTTCGCTCTTAGCGATAATGCTATTGTATCACCACAACCTAGTTTTAAGATTCTTTATAAAGTGTTTGTTTTTTATCCTGCCTGATTATTATTAAATATAAATTAAAAAAAATGATGTTGTCAAACTGACATGGTACCTGCATGGACACCCTAGCCTACCGCCTTTTTTGTCTACCGCCGAGAAGATTTTTTTGTCCCTCTCTTTTGTTTGAATAATAATAATCAGAATAATCAATTTATTGGTAAATAAAAATTTACATGGCAGTCAAATAGTAATATTAACATAAAATATTCAAATGAAATAAAAAAACAAACATAAAATTTTGAATTAAAATAATTGATACCTTTGTAATGTAGAACAGGCGACAGAAATAGTTTTTGTCTTCTCTTTCGTAGACAAAACGTTGTCTTGGGTGCTCATGCTAAGCGGACTGGTGTATGCAATAAAGAGTTATCTATCTATATATCTATAAAATCACAAGGAATTAGGATTTAAGTGAGTATCTGTATCGACGTCATTGCTGAAAACCAGAAGTAAACAAACTTTATCGTACAAGGAATTTAGATGATAGCGAAATGGATTAGATAAGCGATTATCCTGACCGCTATCAATGCCTCACCATAATTTTCCATAGCTAAAGTAGGTGAACACTTTTTAATCTTTAAATTGAATAATGATTCTAGCAAAATCTCACTCTCTTCAATTCGCACAAATTTTCCCAGGCTAAGCAGTGACCAAAACTTCTAAAACGTGAAAATGGGAACGTTTCGGTTATAAAAGCGTTCCTCTTTCAGGTTCTTAAAGATTCGCACGTTGCCGAACCTTCCTTTCCTATTGGGGGCCATCCATAAATTACGTCACACTATTTTCATTATTTTTGAAGCCCTCCCGTCCTTGTCACAGGTGGTCACATCTGTGTTACCTCCTCGCCCCTGTTGTGACGTCACATATTTTGCAATTTAGATATTATAAAATTATAACAGCATTTCCAAAATTAAGTTCAGTTTTAATACTTTAGGTTTCTAGATGTGACGTCACGAAGATTTTGACTCGTCCCCCCTCTTGTCACACGATGTCACACTTTGTTGACCTCCTCCCCTTAAACGTAATTTATGGATGGCCTCTTGTCATTTAGTGAGTGTTATTAGGGGACTGGCCACCACGAGTGCTAAAATGATAGAAGATAATCATTTTCATCATCTTCTTGTCCTTATACCATTTTGTTTATCAAATAAGTACTTAGGTAACCTCTGATGCAGGAAGTGCCTAGTGTACCTACTCGTAATCTGGGACAGTATTTCGTAACCTAGTTAAAAATGTCACTAGCTGTTGCATTTTATGCAACTTGGTAATGCTCGGTGGTACTATCCTACTAAAATAATAATGCGAATTTATGGATGTTTGCACAAACAAATAATCTTTTTCGCACACACCTATTTAATCTTTCTAAAATAGCATGTACTAATCATACTAACTGTAACTATACTATACTATATAGATATTAGAATAGCGGGACCTTCTAACACAAGTATTTTCTACTTAAATGAAGTTTTTTTTTTATTTTGTTTTTTTTTTTTGTGTTTTTATAATCTTGGCACAATATAATATAGGTTGGTAACTCGGTACATTATAAATTACACATAAATGTATACAAAAAAACTAATTCCATTACCTAAATTAATGAATTCTATTCAAAACTAATCCATTAAACTAAGTCCATAATTTCAAAAATAGTAATTATTTTTGAATAGTTAGGTAATAGATTCCCTAGTTCCGGATTTTATCATGTAGAGAAAGTCCAGCTCGTAAATATGTCGCGTATACTGGAGCTTGTGTGTGCCCTGCGACGCGCACTCGTTATGGATGTCTTCAGGTTTGATAAGACTTGGTTAGACTACTCATAATTATAGCTAGTAATTACTAGATAGTGTTATTGCTATAAACTTTATAGGAACCAGTTGTTACTAGCACAAATATTGATGGATCAGTTCTTGAAATGCTCGTGGCGCCTTAAGAATGGTAAAAGCACTCGACATGCTTTTACAATTAGAGTGTTAATCTACACTTAAGAAAAATCACAAAGTTATATAAAATCCCAAAAATTCAGTCTCGAGATTCCTTCGAGCCGAAATAACCCAAGAACTTCGATCGGCGCGGGGCGAGCACACTAATTTCCATGGCTATCGAGATGGAGGCATGGCATTAGCCGTGGCTGGTACCAGATGGGATGAATCGTATCACGCTAATATGTAGGCTGGATGTGCTATAGATAGACAATGCGACCTCTTCGAGGCTGGTAACGACGACCTCGTGGCTCAGTTGGTAGCCCCCGCATACTAAGCGGGAGGACGCTGGTTTGAGTCCCGTCGACGTTGAATTTTAGGGATATTATATAATCGTATTATTCAACAATATCCAAAACTTCAAAAGGGTAAATTTCTGGGCCTCAACTTTCCCATTGTTTATGTCAAAATTAATCGTGTCGCATTGCAATTTTGTTAGTTCAAATTCAACGAGATCATCATTTCGGTGGTGGCTGTTAATGGTTTTATTAACCATTGGGGTTGGGGTTGAATAAATTATCTTTGGAAATGAATGATTGTGTTAGCTAATGAGTTTTCGCTCACCTCCAAATTCAGCCTTCAGTTATAAATAGCCATCTATCAGCGGATGCTGACAATGCTCCGAATTTAGAACGTTCGATTTGCGTAGCATCTGTTCTTCCTTGGTCACCCTGTTTTAGGGTAGTCATCGTAACAGGAATAAAATTGCTAAAAAATTATTGAAACATAGTACCTACTGACATTTGACGCCATTTTTGTTTGGAGCAATGTCCAAAACTTTAAAACTTAAAACGTACTTTCTGTTGGTTTTACAATTGTTTTGGGATACTTCTTAATATTTTTCTCATATAAATTATGTGAACACAGCGCGCATTTTTAAACTTGTCCATTCTGTTTATTAATTCCTTTGGAACGCACCTCATTGACAAGTTGAACAATTATCAGCACTTTGACAAAATGTCTTATCGCAATGACCTCAACCTACACCTGTGTGAGAAGTAATAATCTAAATAATATGAAATTGCGTGACTTGCTGTCTGACTGACAATCAATGCACAAAACCGTATGTCCTAGATACCTACCTGTTTGGAGGGCATGTTCTCTTTTCCGAAATTCCACACTACTAGACAAATACCACTTTCTGTTGGCGTTAACGCATGCGGAAAGATTAAATTGTATGGTAATGACATTAGCTGTGGAAATATCACGTGACTACTGCCTAGTTTTTCCTTGACAAATTTGCATTAGCGTGAAAGGAAAACTAAGCGTGAGGTATTTGTCTAGCCCCCTGGGCGAAGTTTGTATGGAAAAAAGGCAACTAGTGACATTATCAGGCTTATTCCACAAATCCCCTGCGAAGGGGATCCCAATACTACAGAATTAAAGTAAATAATAGCACTTCGTACGTACAGAAGAATCACTTTCTTATTTTCTGTAATGTTACTTTCTTTTTTTTTAATATTATAAACTTGAAATTATAAAACGAGTAAATACCTACTTATACAAATAAATACTACTCGGAGGTTCGTATTCGTATCTAAACTTCAGAGTGCGTTGGTCCTGTCTATAGGTACCTACATTTATAAACTTTTCTTGTAAAGTTCGCTATTTCCTAAATATTACTGTGTTAATTTATCTAACCCCTTTTGTTTGCTAGTAGTAGTAGTAGTTTTGTTGCTGGCAGTAAAAATGTTTTTTCCTCAAATAGGTATTTCAAATGTATGACGTAGTTTAACGCTTAAAAGGCTTTAACAGGTTTTGATTTCATTCTCTGCACTTTATTTTGTAAACATTTATGTTGCAGTCAAACCGACAAAATGTATGTTTGCTCGAAATGCTGTCAATTTTATGCGTGTTTGCTCCATGGTTTGGCTAATGTAAGCTTTAATTCAATGCGCTTGCGTTCGAAACTTGTGTAGTTACTTTCTGATTTGCTAATACTGCACTTGTCTGCGCCTTAACTAGACATATTAAACTAAGTCTATTTTCCGAATTAGCATTATTCGAGTCACAATCACCTTTACGATAATTTGTAAACACAGCTTTCACGGTATTTATTTAATTACTTCATTTCCATCACAAATCATTACAAAGTTGTCTTTTGATAATCAGCGCACTGACAATACATAGTTTCGTGCATTGTCGTCATGTAAATTAGTTTTGTTGTTATCTTTGTTTGTATTAAAAATGTTTCGGTTAATTGTCTTGGAAATGTGTAAAATGTGATGATTTATTTTCACAAAAGGAATTTATTTCAAAATTGTGTGCCGAAATATTGTTGACTTTTAATTGCGAACAAAAGTATCTTTAAAAGCCATTTGATTTATTTTAACAAGCATGGTCGAGATTTAGCAGAAATTATTTGGCCATAATCTCACCTGATAGGTGATATCGCCGACGATGTAGCATATAGGTCTAGAAGATACTAATTACTGTTTTTTTACCTGTGTTCTTTGTAAATAAATTATCTGAATCTGAATCTGAAAGAGGGTAGCTTAGAGTACTAGCTGCTAGGACGTCTACTAGCTGCTCTGACTTCATAGTCATATCAGCTAGTAGACGTCGTCCTCTAGATAATTCTCTTCCTCCTTCCTACTCAATAATGCAAGAGAAGTAGTCTTATCTCACGTAACGCGAATATCTCCCCCATTCATAGAGCTTCCTTAATCAAATCCCTCTGACACTTTGCGCGTGCGCACTCACACGCGAACGGGCACGTATAATGGGTAATTGTCTGTGCGTAAGGGGAAGACGTTACATGTATCCATTGTTGCATCCGTCACGACTTCCGAAGAAATCAAAGCTTTTTGAATGAAGCATGAAGAATACAAGTCAATGGTCATACTGAAAGATCTAAAATCTTCTCTGTGTCGTTTCGAATTCGACAATAATTAGTGCACATCGCGCCTAAAATATCGACAACATCCAGATGCTGATCGTAACTCTCAAAATAGAGGTTAAACGAGGTGGTAGTCCCAAGCAATGGTCGGTTCATGTGCACCAAAATTAGTATTGGAAGATTTAAAAAAAATACGGTTTAAAAAAGTATTGAGAATGTAATTGCATTACGTCACCTTTGAGTGAATGACCGGTGGTTGACCTATGTAAATAGGTATCTAAGTCATTTAATAACACGAGACCTCGGTTCGGATTATACTACTGGACAGGTAATTTTGTATTGATTGAAATCATAAAGTTCTTAGAATCTTTATGTTTCGACTCAGTAGAACGAATACGAATGCAGCACTGGATTGGTATCGTTCTACTGGGAACCAGTGCGTCGATAGCATTCGACGCACTGGTTCCCAGAACTGCGAACACCGATTCCATTTAAATAAGCTTCCATCTATGTAACTGAAAGGTCTCGTAATAACAAGCAGGTTCGTATTAGGTATGGGCAACTGTCAGAAATTTTAGGCCGCCCGAAGGCCTCCGACATAGTTCAGATCGTAATGGCAATTTCTAAGTCAACCACCACTGACACATTTAAAACATGTCCGATCCGAGCCTTATCACGATTTTCTCGTGACACAATATCGTGTCGCCCGATACAATGGACACATTGGCCGTGAATGCCTCTCTTCCGCTACGTTAGACAGAGGCTCCCATGTGACGTTGATTATAATAATTGTATACATAATACAACTAACCATTAATTGTACCAATACAGGTAGTATTAGTCCAGTTTTTCGCCACGACTACAAATCGAATATTGCTATGTAGACATACCCGACGACCGATGTTCATTTTGTCCTTGTCCCACTAACGTGGGGTCGGCGCAACTTGTTTTCTTCTTCCACTCTCTTCTATCAGCTATAACGTCATTTTTCCCCCATGACGTGCCCACACTAATCTATTACTCAACGTTTCCTTCAATATTGCTACTTTCAGACTTCCCCTGCGATATGCTCGGTTTACATACATTTTTAAATCCGACTGGTAGTTCCAAAAATTAGCAAATTCTAACAAAAAAATAAACAAAATCTACAGCTTTTTTATTAGTATAGATTAAAAATTGTATTAGGAAAAGTACGCGATAGATTTAAGTCATCTCATTTATGTCAGCCTACACCATCTTTCACGACGCGCTGATCTAAATTAAAGACTGACGTCAGTGCAGAATTCAGAAAATCCAATTTAATTACACCTAGATGCTTTAACAGTCAATATACTTATATAAATGATCGAGCGAAACAAACATCTCTTAGGTGGATAGACATTTTTTATGAAAATAGGTAACAAATGAGCTCACGAAGTTCCGAGCAGATTGGCCCATTTTGGCGAAGGAAAGGAATGAATGGAGGGAGTGGGGGGAGGCCTTTGCCCAGCAGTGGGACATTTAAGGCTATAATAAATAAATAAATAAATAAATAGGTAACAAAAGGTTTATCCGAGAATAACTTTCGAACCGTTGCGTTGTTTAATTAGGATAATTTGGATGTGATTGGATGAGCGAAATCTGTGTATTTTGATATGAGGATTTTTCATAAAAACCCGTTGAATTAAACATGTTCAGCTAAACATGATATTATGTTAGTTATTACGTTACTCTTTACCATTTTGACAAACAATATGGTAATGAGGAACGGCTCATTGAGAGTGTGACACTCGACAAAGTTCCCATTTTGAAATGTTGAAATTGTTAAACCTGGCAAAATGGTCTCGTTCCCATCGCCATTTTGCTAATGTAAGTAATTAGCTAGCAGGAAGCTCAGTGCTGTCATAACAAACTATGCAAGAAGCATTGTCATCAGAACTCAATCGATCAGTTGCAACTTTTCATAAATTATTGGTCTATTACCGGGTTTACACATGCGACGCGAGTGGCGACGCGAGCGGCGAGGCGAATAACGAATGTTGACTATCTTATCAGTCGGTAACAGCCACTGCACTGGGTTCGATTCCCGCAGCGGGACAAAATGTGTGCACCCCCTGCAATTATTTGTTATTGTTTTGTTATTTGTATGGGAACTACATGACTGATATACTTATTCTATACTTTTTTAAATACATACATATTATATATAGAAAACCCGAGCTGATAAAAACTCCGAGGCAAATATTTGCAGATCACACAATCAATTGTCCCGCAGCAGGAATCGAACCCGCAACCTTCTGCCCCTCAGGCGGGCTCTCGCCCACTGCGCCACAGAGGTCGTCTCGTACTCATAGTACCTGATACACACGACACATTCATTCATGGAATCCTAATAAAATTGTGGGGTCAGGACTGTGTAAATGTAGACTGTTTTTTTTAAATGGTTTCGTAAAACGCGTGTCTATGTTAATTTTTACATACAGGATGTGGCACGATAATGGGGCTCAAGAAGAGTTCGTTTTCTTGTGTAGTTAAAGTTTAGCCCATAGAAAGATTCAATTTTGTTTTGTTATCAAAATTATATTTGTCTTTATAAATAAAATACTGTTAAACTTTTATACCGCCTGGAAGGAATATTGCCAACCCTGTATAAACGCGGAAAACCGATCGAACCACGCAACCTCAGGTTTACACTTTACAACGCGTTTCGTCAATCGAGATACTTAGGTGTGTTGACAATCCAGTTTTCCTTAACAATACGCGGCCACAGATATTATAAAACTAGTACGCGGGTATGTCCTAGATTTCGAGATATCGTAGGTTTCTCATTGACGTGTGGAAAAGTTGGCATTTCAGTTTACAAGGATAAACATCCAAATTAAATTTTTCAGGGGGGTTCTAGACAAATACCTCACGCTCAGTTTTCCTTTCACGCTAACGCTAAATTTGTCAAGGAAATACTTGGCAGTAGTCACGTCACTTTTCCACAGCTAATGTGATTTCCATAAAATCCTATTTTTAACGACAACAGATATTGGTATTTGTCTAGACACTTCTTTACCTGATGACTTTGTGAAGGAGAAGTCTTTGAATGGAGATGGCTCAAGATGTAAAAAAAATGCTGTCTGATTAATTAGTCAAATAGTGGTTATTTACATAGTTTATTAAAAGAAATCTCCAGATGTTTTTTTTAATTAAGCTTAGTTATAGCGTAGTTTGAGTCACTTATTTTTAGGATATAACAAAAATCTAGAGATTTCTATGCTGCACACACTTTACGTTGCGGTTAAAAACGCGGAAAATAGTGATGTACCATGAGTCATCTCGTTATCGATATTCTAGCATCACGTGAGCCTCTTCATAGCCTAATAACGTGCTATTATCACCTCGTTAGTGCTGGGGGTGTCTAAATATTATTATCGATGGCCGAGGACGCACCGTCTGTTGGTACAAGTCGTGAAGCAATGATGGATCATGCGCATAAAGCGTTGTGCACACAACTCTATGAAATCTAAACATGCTAGGAATTTTGACACGGCACCTCGATGTGGCTATTGTACCCTCGTAGGTACCAAGAGGTATGTCGCAGGTTTGAACCCCGCCTTGGTTGATATTTATACTTGATTAAAATCGTCCAATACGTTTAAGTTTTATATTATGTTTTTTTTTCACCGCCTTACTCGTCGGGCGAGTATCCGGCTGTGACTCAAGAGAAACGTTCCTCGGGATAAATATTTTCATGAAATCTTTGTTCCTTGCAAACAAGTTACTAAAAAGTACCCACAAAAGCAAACTTAATGCTAGATAGCTTGCCCTTCCAGTTAACGTTTGATTGTGCGTTGTGGTAGTTTCTAGTTCTTGAGTATGTTGTTTAATGCGAAGTCTCTATCAACTCATATCAAAATCTCTCCTCTCAGTCGTTGCTCTTAACAGATGGGGCTGTGGTCATCATTATGTATTATAGACGATAACTCGCCATTTCTTTCTATTGGAGGTCATCATGGACTTGCCTCTTACTAGCCTCTACGTGGTATCCTAAAGATCTACGCACATCATGGGAAATACAGTCTTGAGCGTATTTGTTTTTTTTTCTTTGGAGGTCATCCTAGTGCATTCATGATACAAAATATTACTTAAACTTAAAAATATAGAAATTTATACATCTCGCTTGTCGTTAAAATGCAGAAAACGACTGTCGCTTGTCGCTTGGGTAGTTGTCGCTACTGTTCAATGAAGCACAGGTAGATGACACCGGCAGTGTACGCGCGCCGTTAATTTCAGTGTTTCAGCTTAAAGCGGGAGGCTGCGTTCAGTCTACCTGGACAGATCCGACGAGATCGGACACTTCTAAAAGTAGTCTCGAAAACGTATTCGAAAACATTGCGATCCGAGGATCTGTCCGGTCCGCCGCGGAAACGCGAACGTCTGCGAAAAGCGAAAATCTATTTTTTAAATAAATACCAGTTTTTTTCGAGACCTGTAATGTAGATAAAGTGCATTTTAAAATCTATAAATTTCTGTGAAGTGTGTTGGGTTTTTTTGGTATATCGATAGTAGCAGCTAGTAAAATAAATATTAAAAATATATTTGAATTTATCCTTGATTTAGTGCATGAATTAAGTAAAACATTATTCGACATTTTGTGAAGTGCGTGGGAATTACTCACGAATAAAAACCAAAAATTATAAATTTTCTCATTCAGTAACCACACTTAGTAAAAATTTTGACAGTTTTCGAGGAATTTTACTATTTTTTCTTCCAAAAAATCATTTAAGAATTCGCTTACGATTCAAATAGCAACCTTTGTAATAAAAAGGGCGGTATAAAATATCAGTGATGAATTGGAAGTATTTATGGAAAGCACAACATTAATTTAAACTTCATTTTAACTTGGAGTCGTAAATCATATTGTATGAAAACAGATAAGCTTTCTATCGATTTATCATAAAAATCTTGGAAAGTTTTTGTCGATATTTCAAAGCGCACATCACTAGTGCGAAATGACGATGAAGTGGAGGAAGAATCAGACCCTGGTGTCAGGGGATACGTCGGAGGAGGAAATAGGACACAGCTACCTTGGGACGTTGGTAAGTTAGGAGTAGTTTGGAAATAAATATAACCCATAATTTACAGGAAAATTTTCGTTCGTCGTTCACCAGTTATAAATAAATATATAATGCTCGACATTTTTCACACAGCATCATCTAGCCCCAAACTAAGCCGTTTTGGTGATAAATGGTTATATAATAAATACCTCTTATAACAAACGCATATACAGGGTTCTGTCTTCGTAGGCAAAAACATAACTAGTTGGACTGTTTTATATTTTTTTTAATCAATTGTCATCAAATTCTGTAAACATTGAATAATTGGCCTGGCCTATAGCTCTCAAACCCAGGTTCGAAGACCCGTCTGACCTTCCCCAGAAGACCAACACCAATGTTTCTTTACACCTCTCACTCAAATCAATTATATCCAATATTTACAAATGATTTTCTCAACTCACAAATACGTTATACCTTTTTCAAGGACTTTAATTTGACAAAATGCAACGACCTTTTGTGTAAACAAAATGTTATGTTCTCATCATCTAAACTTATAAAATCGTTTGTCCTGACTGACTGATCTAACTACTAAAAAACTATTACAAGTATTTCATTTTAGCAAAACAAAGTAGTTATCAGATTTAAAATAAGATATAACACAACTCAGGCTTATTATAGGGATACACATTTTTATGCTGGGAACTTAATATATCTAGGAGTTATTGTCGGCTTACTCACTATGCTAAGTCTGTATCGAGGGAGCCTGAATACTAAAAGGGATTTAGGCAGTCGTTTTCTGCATTGTAGCGACAAGCGAGATGTACTCCGAAGTACGTCCGAAGAAAAGCTAGGTCTCTTGGCCTGGTCGGTCAAGGGTACTCCAGTACCCTTAACCGACGAGCGTGTATGAGTATGTCTTATAGGTGAATAAAGCAACCGATGTTTTAGGATCATAGGTGAAAATTCAACGGCTCCTGTGGCTGAGAGGTTTCAGCACCCGGTAGCCGGTCAAAGGTTTGATCCCCTCTGGGGTTGAAACTTTCTGGGATATTATAAAATCGGTTTTTCCATAATTGTAGGTTAACATCTTGGATTGCAATACTGGTAACACGGTTTGACGCGTAATTGGGAAAACCTGAGTATTTTTACCTTTAGGGTCTGTAAAAAACCGATGTATAACCGATGTAACCGACTATCTTTTATACATTTATGTTGATAATTTAAAAACCAAATAATTTGAACAATGTTTATTTTATAACGTCATAAGTAATATAAATATAGGAATACCTCTGACAATTTGTTCACGTATAAAACCATGTTTTTTTAATCACCCGGTGTTTGGGCGCATTGTATGTAGGTTAGATCGAAGGCTTTTCAAAACCCGAAACCGAGAAAATACTGGTTTCAAAGTATATGCAGTCATACAGTGTACCCAATTTTGAGTGTACAAATTTCCTTTCTCATCTTAGGTGAAGGAAATAAGGACTATATTTTGTCTTTTGTGCTGGACTTGAGTTGTGGACCATAAAGCAGGGTCATTTAACAAGATTTATGTAATTTTTTTATGTATGGATTTTTATTGGGAACTAAAGAAACGGTGTAAAATTTTAATTTTAAGGTTCCATAGCGTAGTATGAAAAAACGGAATCCTTATAGAATCGCTATGTTGTCGTCAAAACCCTTTTTCTTAGGAATGTATGGCTACAGGTATCAATTTGAAATTTATATAAAATCTAATGGTAAATAATGAGCTTATAATGCCGTTTAGCTTCAACTTGTTGACGTTTCTATATGATCCTTGTGATTTCAATCAATAAAAACCTATTGACTCAATGCATTAACGTGATATTACGACAAATGTCTAAATTTGTATAGAAATAGCAAAAATAAAAGTCTCTAGGGCATTTACTTTTAGTAACCTCACAGTTCTGAAATTTATAATGCTGAGGCCTAAGAACCTTGTGAACCAAATAAAGGAAAAAGTCTAAAATCGAGAAATATCGACGTTTTACCCGTAAATTGAAAGCCCCCTAAGCATTTCGATTCCGAAATCACCGTATTCAAAATTTATAAAACCCTTTTATAAATAGAAAAGTTGTTTTACATGATAATGTCTCAGTCCATATCAGTAACTTCTAATAATCCGGCTCGAAGGACCAAAATAGTCAGAGCGAATACCATTGAAAGCGCTCGCAGGAGTTGCTCGTGGTGAAGAGTTTATAAAACAAACATCAGTAAATAGGCGAAAAAATCCATTTTATTATAGTGATTAGCTGCATGTTTTTTTTATTTGTTTCGTGACTGCGTACCCTAGAACCAACAATCTCGAAGTTCAAAGGCCCGCCTAAATTGGTGGGTAGAGGTGGTTATAGCATTTGTATGGAGAGGTATACACAGACGTGGACTTTGATGATATTTTACCTGCAAGTTCATTGCCACCTCTCAAAGTCAAAGTCAATTGGTTATTCGTTAAAATCACAAGAACCATACAGAAATTTTAACATATAAATTACGTGAATTTAAAATGTTTAAGTGAATTTACGCCGATTTCTTGCGATTGACCAAGACTAGAACAATCAGGCAATAAACTACGCTTGTTTTTTTTATGATCCTTCATTAGTGGTGCCAATCGAATAAGGACTCGTTCTTTAAGACAGAGTATTAATCAAAGAATTAACTGTCTCTCTCTATTGTTTGACAGTAAAGAGAAACAGAAGTAAGTTTGTCTTCTCTTCCTCAGACAAACCCGTTGTCCTGGTGCTCATGATAAGCTAAGCATAATGAAGTTTGGTAAAATTTTCAAATTCGATAATATTTGTCCCGCAGCGATTGCGTCTCCCCCTTTATTCTTTATTGTCCACACGGAAAATATAAACAAAAAACTTACATACAGGAAATGAAGAAAGGCGAGCTTAACCCTGACAAAGTTTCTACAAGCAAACCTTTGAGGATAGGAAAAGCTTTTAATTAGAATGAATCCTTCGTCATTTATGTCATCAGATAACTATGTTCTCCTTCACCTTTCCCATGAAGGTCATCAAATCTAGCAGCGCCAGTCACTGACTAACCATTACACGTGATCGATTAGGAGCACACTTCTAACTGGTGCTAATTCCATCAGCGAATTCTAATTCAATATTCGCGTAGTTTGGGATCGATCATGCGATGATTCGCCTAGTTTTGAACCTAATTTGTTCTTAATTTGTTAATTAGTTGGCTAATTTTCGCAGCTTGAAAATTGGTTCGAGTGTTTGGGAGATGATTGAAAATTGTTATTCCTACATTTTTGAAGCAACCATTCCCATGTTATCTTTCAACCAGCTCAGCCATAGTATTGCTTGCGTGATAACCGGGTAAAATGTTTTGTATTCTTCCATTTCGAGACCCATATCTATTCCAAATTTCACTGAACTCTGTTCAGCCGACGAAGATTATCATACATAACAAACATCGATACCTTCGCATTTCTAATATTTGTACAATTAGAAATAATGTTAAAGATATTTTGATGTGATGGTGACCGTTCCTGATATTTTATTAGTGATAGTGAGATGTTTCTCAACTAAGCTGAGTTCCGAGGGTACGTATAACAGCCGGTTACAATTGCTAAGCCATGTCAGAAGCCTTTATCAACAAAATATTAAAAATAATAATTCTCGACATTTTTCACACATCATCATATAGCTCCAAATAAGGCAGAGCTTGTATTAATAAGGCGGAACTTCATGACTGATATGCTTTTTTTGTTATATACATATTGTACATAGAAACCGAGACCCGAGACAAATATTTGCAGATCATACAAACATTTGTCCCGCGCCCGGAATCGACCCCTCATCCCTCTGCATCTCCTTGGGCTTTCGCATACTGCGCTACAGAGTGTGTCATCATCAATAGCCTGTAAAAGCCCAATGCTTGCCATTTAGGGCTCTCCAAGTGCCATGGGGAACTATCCTGGGCAACCTCCATCCATATTCCGCAACCTTTAAGATGTCATCGGTCCATCGCGTGGGGGGCCTTCCTACACTGCGTTGTCCTTATCACTCCCTCCGCATTACCGTGGCCGTTATTTGGGTGGAATATAAATTGAAATGCATTGCTTTCGGAGGCAAATCACGACTTAAGTAATCTATGCTAAAGGTTCTTTTATCATGATTCAATCTTTCGTGTTATTGATAATGTTTCTATCATCTGATAGGAGTGATAAATTAATTTACCTACCGTATTCGTTATTTATAATCAAGACCTAACATTTAAGTAGCGAGCTAGATATAATCCTACTCTCTCTACCAAGGAAATATCTGTGTTCCACACCTGTGTACTTCAACTTTCGAAATTCATCTTTCGTCTAGGGCATGCATTTGTTGAATGCCTGCAACACACTTTCGCAAAGCACAAGTGTCAGAGTTGTGATCAGTTTTTAACATTGTATTAAAGGAGCGGTACTTCTCTCTTCTCTGTATAAGAAATGTGGTGTGTAGAGTATAGATGTCGGTGAAATTACATGATACTTTTTCAGTAACTTTAATAGACAATAGGTTTGACAGATCGCCAAAGAATTTAGGAGTTTTTTTATACAACTAAAGTAGCAAACAAGCATACGGTCCAACAGTTGCTAATAATCGTGAATTATAGACGCTTGCAACACCAGAGATATCAACCCGAGGCGTAACGGATGAAAAGTCTCATGTGCCTGTAATTTCACCGGCACCCATACCCTTCAAACCGGAACACAGCAATGCGAGCTTTTCTGCTTCGCGGCAGAAAAAGTTAGGATACTTCCTCTTATGAGCTTTTGTACAAATAGTCTGCTACTTAATAAATTTGCTATTTTCACTTCATTACCCAGAGACAGACTGTTAAGACCTTGAATAAGTGCATCCAATCCTACGTTCGCTCCAATTCCTATCTCGTGGTGCCTGCTTGTCGGCGTTCGTATAATGAGAAACATTGTTAGTAAATTGTAGTGGATACTCGCATCGAACTTGATCTAAATACCGTGTGTAAACTAAACTAGCGTTATCTTTTGTTTGAGGGGGCGATTAGCACAATCGGTTTAGTTTCTTAGGTAAAGCTTTATTTGTAGTTTCTACATCCAGCATGCCTTGAACAATGTGTGCGATGCGTAAAATAGCGTAATGTAAAATCGCCAAAGTATTAAGACGTCGTCTGATCGGCAAACACCACACGTTTTTGTACGTTAAAGTAGTAGTAATGCGATAGGCACGCCATGTTGTCTTTCGAGCCGGATATTCAAAGAAATCGGGATCGAAGGACCAACTTATCGTCCTTGATGCTTAACACTTTACGAGACACCTAAGACATTAATGTCTTAATGTCAATGTAGTTAAGTAAGTTTACGCCTCGTCGTGTCTGGATTCGGAATTGACTGTTTCCTTTAAATATTATTTGGAAGCACTCGGTCACAATGACGGTCGATTACTGTCGCCAATTGAAACCTGCAACATCAGGGAATTGCTGATGCGTTGCCTACCTGATAGACGATAATAAACATAAATTTTCGGACTAGGTACATGAGTATATTACGGATCTGCATACCGAGCATTCTCAGATTCATGGGAATGATAAACATCTTGGTTTTTGCTTTGAAACAAATATTTCGGGACCCTGCCCTCCAACATTGTAAAAAGCTACCTGCAAAGATAATGTAATCAAGGAAAGGAAAAAGGGTCACTCGCATCTCTGCAACACCTACACATTTGATTTATTTCATTTCCAAGGCGAATGTCACTTAACATGCCGGTACGTAAGCGAGGAAAGCTCAAAGAAAGAAAGAAAAGAAAGAAAAAACATTTATTTACCACAACACAACACAACAGGTAACAAAATAGCTAAATTAAAACAAACATTAAAAAAACAGATACAAATACAAGATGTGTTGTGTGGGGTCAAAAAGGTCCCTGTCTCAGCATAATGCTGCACCAAACCTAGGAAAGGTGCAGCGCTGATTTTCAGACAGGAAAACAGGACAAAGAATAAATAAACATCCCACAGTCGCACACGCAAAGTCATGACCCCATACTACCTGTGTCGTGGGTATCAGGAACTACGAGTACTACATGGTATCACAACACTAAGACCCGGAACAAATATCTGAAAAAAGTTATTTGTCCGGTTCTGGAATCAACCGGCATCTCTTGAGTCTTAGCTGGCTACTTAGCCATCGCGCCACTGAGTTCGAGGTCCTCGTTTAAGCCAAAGAGGACGTAAGACCAAATACAACTATCTGAGTCAAACTTAAGAGCCCATTAACGATTACAAAGATATTGAAACACCCGTGACTTCGCTGGCGTTGCATTTTTTCAGTACATAATTAATTTTCCGCTGCTGCCTTATGTTTCCCACTGCAGGGCAAATGCCTCCCTTTCCTTCTGGTCAATCCATACATACATATAGTCACGCCTGTTTCCCGGAGGGGTAGGCCAATCCATGTAGTAAATAATAATATAAATAATAATGCTTGACATTTCCACATAGCATCATCTATTCCCAAACTAAGCAAATGGGAACTACACGACTGATATACTACTGGTATAATGTATACCAGTATTTTTTGTAATAAATAGAAAACACTCGCAGATCCGAGACAAATATTTGAAGATCTAAATCGTACACACTTATTAAATTTCCAAGGCGAAGGGCGTTGTATCCTTGCAAGAACAAGGAATGAGGCAAAACTCACAGATTCCCGTAATCTTGGTGATTAATCCTGATGTGAGGATGTGTCACTTCCTCGTGGAAATGGGGCAATTTTGTCACATTACGGAATGGCGTTGGCCTTATCCTTGCCGGGCATGCTTTGACCTCTTGTTATGAGATTAGTTTTTTTTTCGAAAATATGAAAAATATGCGCTGTACCCCAAATTCTAATCTGAAATTTGACCTATCAATATTTCCTCTCGAAAAATGTATGTGAATCAACAAAATGAAGAAAAATATCGTGAAGAAATCGGCATGTCCAAAAAAACAATGACATGTACATAAAATCAGCCTTTACGAGCTGTACTGAATCCTTTCACAACACTGGTCTTTTCACCATTGGTCATTAGAACTCTAAGAACAACGCTGGGTGACTAAAAAAGAATAGGTGACACGATATTGAAATCGCCTGGTTTAATCATCCCTTGGATTGGGTTTGTTCTAACAACATTTAATTCGACACCAGCCTGCTTAGCATGAAGACCCTAGACAACGGTTTTGTCTACGAAAGAGAAGACAGATATCTTCGTAGAGAAGTCTAGACGAACCAATCCGTCACACAGAACTCGATCGGCATTGTATGGCATGCAGTGATAGCGATCGAGATAACGGATAACACGCGATGCCGTAAGGGTAATGCCAACGCGTGCTGGTAAGTGAGGAACAGAGGGAATTGGTAGTAATGAGGAACATCTGGTTGACGCATTGTTGAGGGTTTGAGGCCAATTTACCAAATGTACACAATAAATAGATGCTACGAGTATGATAATTTAGTTGTATGGTCTGTATGAATGAATCATACGAATGTGAAGAGGATCGCAGATCAGTTTTTTTTAACTTACGTATTTGTAGAGAATGCTGTCAGTGTTCGTTAAAGCAAATTCACTCTGGAATATGACCTTATTAAGTCCAAGTCGCTGGATCCTAACAGATAAAAATAACCTCGTCTGGATCACTATTTTCACCTACGCCTGTATCAGTCACTCCGACCTCTCGCATTCCTCTCACTCTTAAATGCATTAAATATATCTCCTCAGCAGTTTACTTCATCAGACGGTATTTCCTCCGCTAACTGGACTCAATTGTTTGAAAGCTGTATCGTATTCTAAGGTGTTGGTTACGTTACAAGATACGTCCGCCGATTAGGACCGGGGAATTACCTTAACTAATACGAAATTAAGTTGCACTGTGGGAACAATCTATCCCTGTTCTGTACCTCTGTACCTGGTAGAGATCGCTAATTAGCGACAGGACCGCCCATTGTACAAAATTGACAAAGTTTGTACTAAAAGTTAAGTACTGAGTAAGCTAAATAGGAGTGAATATTATTTAAAGTATGTTCTATCTTCTATTTATGAATCCATGTTCTCGGGTTTCTCTTGGTTTCATATGGTTGCTACACTTGCTACTGTGCTGCTTAAGGTGAATCCTAGACCCATATTGGCACATCAGATCGTAGCATCACAAATTTCGAACGCAACATCATTGAACTGGAGTTTATTATTACTTGGGAGAAATCGTGACGTTACGACCATTACCGCCTAACTGCATACAGCCTTTTATGTTTTTTTCACTTTCCAAGCGTCGTCGAGTTGAATACGATTCTGTCAAAAAAAGCTTTTATACAAAGAGAAAAATTCATCCATGTATGAGTTAAATAACCAATCAAGCTCAAGGCTGTGCCTTAAATGAATATTCATTTGCCCATACCATTTGTTAAGTTGCTTTAAAACCGCAAGAGCCAACGTTGTGGCTAATATATGGTGTCTTATTTTTAGTTCTGACCATATTTATTGCTTTTCTTTACAAACGATATGTACATAGTTACGTGACGTTTGTTCATTACAATTTGATTGTTGTTATCATTGACTTAATGATTCACGGCCGCGCTTATTGACCGCAATCAAAAACGAAAAAAATGATTTGCTATCTTAGATAGCTGGCAAAACCATTGTTTGTCATAAATTCTTAATCTCTAATTACAATTGGCAAAAAAAGAGTAACTGCAAATTATATATCCTTAGCACGTCGCCGCTGACGTGGCATTACGAAGAGGTAAAACTTTATTCAGTTAAACAATTTTGGGCCAAAGCAAGGGCCCTGAGGTACCCCTACACAAGTCGTAATAAAAATTATTCGTATTATTTTTTGCTACTGTGTCGTATCGTAAATTATGTCCACTGTAGGTCGTTTTAAGGACGATCGTGTTCATTATTTTAGTAAATCTGTCTGGGAGTTGAAAAATATTCATTGCGTAATCATAATACAATCATAAAAAATATCGAAATGAACTACCTCGAAAGCTTGTTAAGATTTTTGTATAAAGGCTAGATCTAAGTAAATTATTTAGATTTTTATGATTTCATAAAACAATACGATCAGAATCGCAACAAACAACTAAACTACATTTTCAAAGGCTTTTTACTTAAAACTGTAGCCAAACGCATGCATTTAGTCTGATTTCATAAAAGCATACCAGGAAGCAATAGTTTTTCAGTGTATCTGATAAGGAAATCAAGAAATAATCACTACACGAGGTTTAGTAGGAAAACAATTATTAACATTTGCAATCAGCTCTATGGCAATTTAAATAATAGTTGAAAGATGAAGGATTTATGGTGACAGAACTCAAGCGGTGGCTACAATTAGCACGGAACAAGAAACCGGACGAAAACCTTTACCTCATCTAAGCTATATACGTGCCCAAACTCACGCATGTTTCCCGGAGGGGTAGGCAGAAAACACCTATTTCCACTTGATACCTAGCAACCCTTTGGCTTCATTCGCTCTCAAACCATTGTTCATACATGCCCGTCGGTTAGCCTTTCCCGGCCGTCTCCGATATGATCAGTTTACGTTCACCGAGGTCTTGTCCCTCCAACTGTCCCTTTCCCACTTGCCTTACGAGTATATACGTTTTGTTAATCTCCTTTCGTCAATCCTGCTTAGCATACTTTTCTCTATCATTATCATACAACTTTTCTATATTATCGTCATTACATCTTCTTTCTCTTCAAAAGTGTATAGTTAATTAGAAATAGCAGCTCTGCAGAACCAGCCTGAATCCTTACACCGTGAATAAGCTAATGTTTTAAATGGCTTTTAAACGATCGTTTGCATTAAAATTATTACCGTCTATTGAGCTGTAACAATTATATACGTAGGTAGTAACTTACACCGAATAGCCTCTGTATTGGACATGCACGATTTGCCGCACCGTGAATGAGGTGTTAGTAAATATCCTTACAATGTACAGCCTCCGGGTGTACCTATGTGTTTGTCTTTGTGAATGTTTGTCTTCGATGCTCTTTGCACTTCTTTTTTTATCCGCTTCGCAAGGATTCTGTAATAAACGCATTTGGAGTATGAGGTTCTTAGTTTGTTTGACTGTTACCATTTATCGCAAAGCGTATTTTTTTTACAATCGTTTTTGGCTTATAGGTATAGGTAATGAGCAGGTGAGCAGATACAAGGATGCGCAACCCTGTACTTTCTTTGTAAAGGCTACCATTTCTAACAGCCTATGTCCGTCTATGTCTTACCCAAGAAATCTATCCCTCAATCTAATAAATAATAAATGAATATTTATTTTTCTTACCAAAGATGAAGAATTGCATACAGAATATTCAAATAGGATAGGTACTACATACTAAGTGAAATTTCTGGCACTACAAACGAGACCCAAGCTAAGATCTTATATCTTGGGTACCAAGAGCGTACTTACAGAAAGATAACACTGCTAAACTGAAGGTCGTATTGCTCGTGATTTTGATTCTGTTATATAATCTATTTCGATTCGATATTATATCTATTTCTGGGTTTAATAAATATTAGCTCTCTGTACATCTTTTGCAAAAAGCTTTTTAAAATCTTAGTCGTGCTAATTTTGCGTAAAATGCAACTCGGCTAAGGAACAGCCCTACCAGATTATATGCAACAGTTTTGCATAGTTCTGCATAACTTGCTTTTATATTAGCATATTATTTGTGTTTGTTTTATAAGAATATACAACATTTGTATAGGTAAAATGGATCGTGATCCTACTGTTTATTTTGAGCAGTCACCGTAACATACGAGTAACATATAATATTGTGTTATGATGGCTGATGTAATCACTATGAAGATTATGAGTGAAGATCAATGCCACGGATAATAAATTACAATAAATATGGAACTTTACAAGCTTTATAGACCCTTAACTATGGCGTATCTGAAAGGGCAACTAGAATACGTTTAAGACAACACCTTTGAATACCGAAGCGAGCCGCAAAATTTGGTGTCGGTATTATCAAAATATGTATATTGATATTTTTACATTTGTTTGCAATAAATACCGGATCTTGGTCTACCACCATGACCAACTCACCCCCCCTGGATCCGATATTGGATTGGACCGTTTGAGGCATTTACTATGTGGGTACAGCGCTTTCGTGCTTTGGAGGGCACTATGTCTTTGGCTAAGCTGCAGTATAATGCTGAGCACGGACATTTTATTGTCCGCATTATATACAGCACTTTAAATTAGTGTATAGCTGTGTTTTGGTCAAAATTTACTTTTAAATTTATTTTGTAAAAACAACAGTATGAACTTCTACAAGGGTCGACCATTAGCGATTTACGAACATGTTCAAGGACCCGTATTTATACCAGACAATGGCCTCCAATCCAAACTGGAACAACAAGAAACGTAACTGGTTTGCGGTAGAAATATTCAGTTGAAGGTACCTCCCTTGACTGACCAAAATACCTAACTACTAATGTAATTTGCCCTTTACGACCACATTAATAACCGTTATGTGGGACGTAATCTTTAAATCCCGACCCTGTGTGAAACCATCAAGTTTGCCTTCGAATTGATATGTCCCAAGTAAAATTTATGGCAATTATGAACGATGAAGATCCCTACGCCCCGTATACAAGCTACGCAGTATCTCAACTAAAATTAAAACCTACGCAATACCAAGTTATATATTAATTCACGAGGTAAAGTATGATTGTCCCTACTGGGGATGAAAGTTTCTCGAATGGAGAGCACGAACCGGATGACAGAATGTCCCCCCCCCACCCGACGGATCGTTGATAGCTTAAAGGTTGCGGGAAGTCGGTGGATGTAGGTGGCTCAAAATAGTTGTGATGACACACTTTGGAGGAGGCTTATGTCCAGCAGACGTTCACAGGCTGTTGATGATGATAATTATGAGTGCACAGTTCTGTAATATTATGAGAGTTCGTTTCACGCACTTTGTCCATGACAATTAATAAGGCTCGTTAGCATTCGTATAAGGCTCATCTTCATTTAAATGCAATAATACTGCGAGGGAACTCCTTTATAAAAGTTTGTCTCGTAAAAGATTTATTTAAGGAACTTGAACTACTGTTTAAACGTTTATTGTGCCTGGTCAGAGCGAGCTTTAATATGAAATTGCAATTCGAGTTCAATGGCACCACCTGACGTCATATGCGTGTGCGCAGACCTGTATGCGAAAATCATTCCGTTTTTGTATTGAATAACAGGTTTTAAATGTTAATTATGCAATTTTATTTAACGAATTAGTAATGTGGTCAGTACGCATGTTTATATAAGCTTTATGTATTTTTTTTTATGAATTCAAGCCAAACCTACACCGAATCATAACATGACCAAGAATAAATAGTATGGGGATAAAACTATTCTCATCCCCATATATTACCTACGACCGTAGACCTAATGGGGACCCCCTAATATCTAATTGGTATCCGTGAGGATATTAATGAGGGGGTCAGAGGCAAGTCCGAACGTGGTATTTGGCACATGCTCACATTGCTCTCGTTTCCATAGTAGGTACACGTGACAGGACCATCTCCGCTTAGTACAGTAACCGATAGCACATGCCTTCTAATGTTTGGTTCTAGTTAGAGCATGCTGGTTTCCTTGTGATGATTTTCTTTACCGTTTTGTTTTTCACCTACTGTGTTCATGCACTTTTTGATAAAATCTATTAGTGCAAGAGTATGAGTACATAACATTAGATGGTGCACGACCGGGTTGGAACCTATGACCTTCCACCTACTAGGCCAACACAGCTCGAACCAAAGTCAAAAGCTAATATGTCTTATCAGCAGCTTTAACTATTTTATTATGGAAAACGGTAGCAAATATTTAAGGATTAGGTAGCCTTAGATAAGATTAACCGATGATCCTACAAACACGTGAATGAGATAAAATGCAACCTTCTGGGAAAGTAGGCAATATCTATATATATTGGATAGTCCAACGATCTTGAGCCATGTTGTAGGACAGTCAGAAATAGGCCATCTTAACGCATCTGATAGATAGATAGATAGAAAATGCTTTATTGTTACTTTCAATAAGTATTTTATTCCAGCTAACCTTTGTGTAATGAAGAGTGGTGGATCTTACGGCATACCCAGACCCGGTAACGTAGCGGGCTATCATCTCTGTTTATACATGGAACCTGAATTCAAGATCTCTAAAGCCCCAAAAGTATAATGTATAATTTTATTAAGATCAGTGACTGTTAAGGTCACTGATGGTGACCTTAACAGTGGTGGCACTGAAAAGGGCTTCGTAACTAGAACCACCAAATACAAATAGGAATATTTTATTTTGTGAGAATTTCAGATACGTGAAACTTGAGTAAGACCTCTTTTGTTGATGCGTGGTGAAAAGATTAAATGCGCTTTCCATGTCTCCAATCATGTATCATATGTCTTCGAATTTATGGTTCTATAAGGAAATGAAGGTTTCTTCTCGATGTTTTCCTTCACCGTTTGAACGTTGTAATACTCGCACATTTTTTTCGGCTAGAACAAATCATGGTGCTAATGGATTTTTTCTAGATTTTTGTGACGGGATTCGAACCCACTATTTTCGTATAGGTTACTTGTCACTACACCACCTACTATAATATAGCCGGACTCAATTTAACAATAAAATAGTGCTTATTTCTGTCTTCATTTCAGCCACTTCTGTAGAAACTTTGATTGAAGTTTAATTATTTGATTGGGGAATATGGTTTTGTAATTCCATGGTCAGTACATCCGACTCCAGTTCCCACCGCTCTCAATGGGACCGATCAGATGTGAACCGATGTGCCTGTAAAACAAAGGTCTACTATCATATAGATACGAAACTCCTCCGGGAATGAGCCGTGTCTGATAAGTAGGTAGGTACCTTACTCACCATTGGTGGTACCTATATCACGTGTAGAAACACTTATTTGCAGAATCATTACTGCTATCGACAGTTCAGAAGTAATATTTATATTTGGTCTGTGTTACAGTTGCTTCTGAGAAGGGCAATATCTAAGTCAAATCAAGTCATATAGTGCCGTTTGAGATCAGGGAGGATTCAAAAAATTTATATAACCTCAGAAAGCTAAGTGTAGGAGTTTCGTATCTATGCATTGATTTTCGTCCATGTCACAATTAACGTTACAATTAGACGTACGAATACAAATGCGTGGGAGGGGCTATTTATAAACGTGCTCAAGCAAAGGGCTATCAGGTTACAGAGATTTCATACTTGGGAAGACCATGAGACGTATTAATATAGTAACCAATCGACCGGGAAAACCGGGAATTTACACGAACCTTATAGGTACCTCGTACTTAGTGTATCGACAAGTTTCGATTCAACCGATAAGAAACAAGTTAATTTCTGCAAACTTTGAAAAGCACTGACGTGTTCTTATGTATTGTCTATTGAAGGCAAAACCTGTCTAAGAAGTCATAGAAATCGATTGCAAAAAACGCATTTCAATTGGATAAGCCGTGTATAAAATGGTGTATATTTTCGATTGAAAACTGTCAGCAAATCTAGATTGAATTTGAATTTAAACCTGAATTCAGTTTGAACCTGAGATTTGGAGGATAGGTCGCTTTAGGTGTGAGGGGTGCAAGAGAAAACATTTTCCAAATTGCATCCCTGGAGGGTGCAGCGGGAAGAAAAATGTTGTATATAAAAACACACTGCGAAGCGTTCCATTACCACCACAACCACATAATAACTCGCGAAACAATAGGTATGGTGATTCACTCCTCAAGATGTGCCCCCATTCCAAAACAAGAAATCTAGACAGAAGCTCGACATCCTCATTTACAAGGCTTACTTGTAATCTCACATTATTTGAATTGAAAACACCGTGCGAGTACTTTGATAACTTATCAAATCAGAAACTGCAGATTTATAAATCTGACAATGGTGAAAACTGAATTATCTGTCTGTCTGATTCACTATCTGTCCGTCCGTGGAGTATTTTTTTCGCTCAACCCCTAGTACATGTCTCGTGGGCATCCTCCGCTGTTTTTAGACCTCGTCCAGGAAATATATAAGGTTTGAAAGACAGATTTTTAAACAGTTGTTTAGCTGAACGGTGATTTGTTTTAATCACCGTTAGGTAATTTAAAATGTCACATCAGCAATATATGTACAAAGCAAAGTTCACTTAATCAACTGTTTAAAAAAACTATATTAAATAAGGCTCTAAAACTAGTCGTTTGCAGACGTTTTGGAAAACATCCTACTACTATTATAAACGCGAAAGTTTGTGAGGATGGATGTTTGTTACTATTTCACGCAAAAACTACTAAATGGATTTTGATGAAACTTTACAGTAATATTGCTTATACATCAGAATAACACATAGACTACTTTTTATCCGGGTACCACGCGGGCGAAGCCGTGGGCAGAGGCTAGTATATTATAGGTTTACAAATTGGTCTCAGCTCTGCGAATAAAACTACGCGACTATGCGTGTGTATGGCAATGAAAGCACCATAACAATTTCTTATGTTAAGTCTATGTAGGTCGACGATACTTGAACAAATTCGCGTCACAGCCAAATAATTACACGGGCATTTTCCGATTGCATCAGCTAACATGTTCCAAGATAATCTACGCAAACGGTAACACTTGCAGAATCCATTCACTAGTTAAGTACTATCTTTCTAATCTGGTATTCGGTTCCTATCCTGACTTTTCAATCGTCATTTTAAGCTAGTTGACATCGATTTCTTGTGACTTTATCTTATAGGCGTTATTTGAAATTTGTACTGCAGATGCGTAAAGAACGTGATTATGAAATACGCGATAGCCTTAAAGACTTTAATGTACGAGTTTGATTCGAAATTAAGATGACGGTGGACCAAGAAATGGCAGATAGAGGGGAACGGGTAGTGGTATGTAATTTAATCATTGTTTAGTTTTGCAGGAAATTTGTTTGCCCTCTTTTTTTATACAACTTAAGTGACAAATAAACTTACGACCCTGTTGTTAATCACATCCTCCTATTTTTTTTTTATACAAACAAGTAAATAAGAAAACGGCCCACCTGTTGGTGAGCAGTTCATTAAGAGTGCCATTACGAACGGTCTTGTTTGTGCCACCTCTATCCACAGACTAAACCTTCGGTCCATCGGCGTGTCTTCCTACACCGCGGTCCAGTTCATGGTCGCTCGTAAACTTTTTTTTCTACAAGTCTAGTGGTTGTTAAAATGATACTAAGTATATTAAAAATTACAAGCATCTTATGGTAGGTACAACCAGTTATAGGTGGACACCGCACGCTTAAGAAACATATTACAGCGCCTGTCGATTCTACAAGCTACATACCCGCGTATATTATATTCATAGTATGTGTACTATGAATATTTTTATTGTACATCAATTAAACCTATTGTAAACTTTCTTACAGTCCGTTCTATCCAAAGGTTGTCTAGAGATCGCTATTTAGCGATAAGACCGCCCATTGTAAAACATTGTCAAAGTTTGTGCTCAAAACGGTGAAGGAAAACATAGTGGAGAATTTTTTAGTACAAGTACCAAAAATTCAAAGGCATGCCCCATCGGTTAGTGTTTCATCCGGTGTCAGTATGTATCTGAGGATGGATTTTCCTCAAAGGGAATACAGTCGTGTTTTGTTTTATTGATTAATTGTATTTAATGTGTTATGTCGTGTAGCAGTAACAGCTCGTTTCGTGAAACGGCAAGTTTAGTAAGTTCGGCCTTTCTTCGATTCTGGCACTACATTTCGGTATTCATTCTCCAATGATCTTAAGTTGAATTGAACTTTAGAAAAGACTTTTCCTTCTTCCAGATGTATGGTCGCTACCAGCGCGACCTCAGCGAAGCAGCCAGAGAAGAAGCTAGAAGACTCAGACGGTTGCGGAAGAAGAGAAGAAAAGATGACAAGCTACGACAGAAGGAGCTAGAAGCAAGCGGGAAACCTAGACCTAGAGGGAAGTTCTTTAAAGTTTTAGGTAAGTTAGCTTCAGCAGTAATATAATATCTGATGAGGGACATTTCTACGGAACCAGTGTTTTCCCACTAAACCTGCATCTTCGCGTTCAATCACAGTCCAATGCTTGATTGGTCACATTTCGTGACCAATTTTTCAAAAAGTCGACCGAATGATAGATCTATAGATTTTTATTCAACACATACAAATATAGCGCAGACAAGTACAAATGACAAGAAGGACGAACAATTAAAAAAAAACACAGTAGACTACAATACGTGGGTGTTAACCAGTACTAACGAGGGCAGTCTATGCTGCAGTGGTAAATATGAGTTAAAACGTCAGCTATATCAGCTTATTGCTGATGTGTTTCTTACATCTGTAAAAGCTTCTTATCCATCGGCTTCTTTTTATCCGTGGGCATTAGCTAGTCCATAATAAATGAACAATGATATGAAGTGTGTTGCAGGGTATGTCTGGAGACACACATTCGCGCGACTTGGCGAGGATTGGATCTTCCTCGCGCTGCTGGGTATCATTATGGCTGTTCTCAACTTCGCCATGGACAGGGGGATTGCTGTTTGCAATAACGGTGAGAATCTCCTGCTATCCTATATATTATAACCCTCTTATTCATAATCACTCCTTAACTTAGCAGGTCGCTAAATGTTAAAAAGGACAGGGTGAAAGTAAACCCTGTTCTTTTCTAACACTAAACAAAGGTGAGAAGCAGACTACTTTTAGCACGCTGCTAAAGTTAGTTTGTGATTATGAATAAGGGGAAAAAATGCTACGGAGAGAGCTATATTGGAGATTCCATTTGTGGAAAACCTCATAATGAAAATCCTTAGTAACTAAAGTCAGATAGCTCTCAGGCTATAGTTCTCAGAACATCCCGCTGGGAGAATGAAGGTTTTTGGGGGCGACCACGAACTGGAATACGTATGACGGCACCCACAAGATAGATAGATGGAATTCCAAAATCCATCGAAACGGATCGGAAGTCGAACTACCGCCCACTAAGCCAACACGGCTTATAATCAGCACTTTATAATCTTAGACATCACCTGTTTTGTTACAAGCTGCCTCAAGGAGGAACCGGTAAGAATCCATTTCATTCTCATGAAATGAGATCATTTTTATAACTAAAAATACGGCTAATTACCGCTATTCTTCGTCAGTAACATGTCTCAGCTCTTCATCACGAGCACCGTCCGCGACATCCAGAAATTCAATACGTCTGATGTGTTTTACATTGTCTACTGCAGCGCCCCCTAGTGGCTTGAGGCGATTAAACATAAATAAGGACCATCTTAGCTGTACTTTCAATTTTAAAGAATACATTTCCACCAACAAGGATTATAATGCTCAGTGTATGTACGTCCAGAATTTCCGAAAGTATAAATATCACTGGATTTTTTTTTCTTCACACAACGTCTTCTAGCCCCAAACTAAGCATGGTATGATACTCTGTCTATTTTCTTCCGTTTTGGTCGGTATAAAGTGTGTTCTGTAGTATGTAAGTTTGACGAAGTGTGCGAAGCAGTGGGCGAAGACCTGCCTGAGACGCAGATGGTTGCGGGTTCGATCCCTGTTTCGGGACAAATGTTTTTATGATTAGCAAATGTTTTTTTCAGGTCTGGGTGTTTTCTATGTATAATATGTATGTATTTAAAAAAAATAAAGTATATAAGTAGTATACACAATATACTACTTTTATACTTTATTTTCTCTACAATTCATGCAAAACCAATTTTAATACTGAATTCTTAGAATAAAATATACAGTGAATATACTTATATATTCAGCGAACAGTGGAATAAGTCAATATTAACCAGGTTCAGTGTGTGCTTGGTGAGTGTCTAAAACGCTTTGCCTAACAAGTTGGTCCTTGCTCGCAATTTTATTATAATTAGGTTACTCTGTAAAACTTGACGTAGTGTTAAAGGATGTAAAATAAATGAAACAATTGTACTACTCACGTATTCCAATTCCAGCTCGTATGTGGATGTACAGTGAACTGGCCACGTCTACCTTCAGCCAGTACGTGGCTTGGGTGTCTCTTCCAGTCTGCCTCATTCTGTTCGCGGCCGGCTTTGTCCATATTGTAGCTGCTCAGAGCATTGGTGAGTTTCATTTGCTGTCGCTTCGACGGTCATTAAAAACAAAACTAACAAACACGCTCACGACTGTCTTCCCCATGGTGGATAACCTCAGATACATACTCAGTGAGTAGATCTTTGAGCGTACCAAGTAGTGGGTAGTCAGAAGCACGTCCAAAAAATTACATTTGGTACATGGCAGCGTTTTGCATTCCACGTGACAATTTGCAAGCCCATCGCCGCTTATTGGAACACTAACTGTTGGCTCATGCCTTCGAATTATTGGTTCTAGGGCATGCCGGTTTACTCACGATGTTTTCCTTCACCGTTTTGAGTACGTGTTAATGCGCACATAATTCCTAAAATCATAATTTTTTCGAGTGGAAATATCCATTGGTGCACGACCGGGTTCGAACCCACGACCTCCGAATCAGAAGTCGGAGTACCGCCCACTAGGCCAATACGGCTTCATTATCAACACACGGTCATCATCAAGAATATAATTGATTAAAAACTTAAAATACATAGGTAATAATAATAATGCTGGTCATTTTTCACACAGTATCATCTAGCCCCAAACTAAGCAGAGCTTGTATTATGGGTACTACATGACTGATATACTACTTAATATACTTTTTGTACATTTGTTCATGTTTTCCTTGCGATGTACATATACTTATATATTCTTTATACATCAACGTCACAACATTATTATAGTTAACTAGTCTCTGTCCACGGCTTCGACCGCGTGGTACCCGGATATAAAGTCCACATGGTATTCCAAATTTTATTAGATCGGTCGAAATTTTTATCAACAAACATCCAAATTTGGGCATTGATATGAATGAAAATGAAATACTTTTTTCATTTTCACTTTTTTCCCAGGGTCTGGAATACCGGAGATGAAGACGATCCTCCGAGGGGTGCATTTGAAGGAGTACCTCACGTACCGCGCCCTCATATCCAAGGTCATCGGCCTCACCGCCACGCTCGGATCTGGTCTCCCGCTGGGTAAAGAGGTAATGGAGGATGAACTTTCATATTGGACTTTTTATTCCTGAAAAAAAAATACTAATTTAAATATTTCATTTTATTGATAGTGTTATCTGTTGTTAGTTCGAACCCACACGATCGGAAGTCGGGCTACCTTCCACAAGGCCCATAGTGTTTTTAGCCATGACGTTAATGTGCCTTCAGAGGTTGTTAATTTTACCATTTATCTTATAGTGTTTTCGTTTTGTATCGACTACAATAAAATAGTTCTTAGATAGGTTGTGTTCACAAGTCGCTTGGAGACGGCAACACTTAAATTGTTGTAGAAATTAAGGTTAGAAATTGACACTGCTTTGTATTTTTGTGTTATCTGTCATATCAAATTCAACAGTTGAAAGCAACACACTGTTTAGCTAAAAAACTATGCAAAACATCTAAAGTAATGTCATAACTTAAAGTTCCTTATTCCAGGGTCCATCCGTCCACATAGCGTCCATGGTGGCGTCCTTGCTGTCCAAGCTAGTCACATCGTTCCAAGGGATATACACCAACGAATCTCGCACCAGTGAGATGTTGGCTGCCGCGTGCGCCGTCGGAGTGGCCTCCTGCTTCGCCGCGCCTGTTGGAGGTATGAGAACAAATAAACAAGCTCACTACTGTATTCTCCATGAAATTTACTTCAAAACGTTATATTCATGCAGTTTTTAAGCTGTCGTTTCTATATGATCCTGTCTTTGGATTTACAATATAACTATACTTTATACGACATAACTGAGATGTGCATATAGTATAGTATTATAAATAATCTTATCATCTTAATCAAAAGCCTGTAGAAATCTACCTACTGCTGAAGGGCCATCCCACATCTATAAATTAAGTTTCACGAGTTTCATGATTGTTGAACACTCCCCCTTATCGCTGGTGGTCACATCTTTGTAGGAACCCCCCCACCCCCCAAAGTTTTATTTTTAGATTTGAAAGATTTATAGATGTGACCCGCCCCCACTTGTCACACGATGTCTCTGATGCCCCCCTCCCTCACCCAGCTTACGGTTCCCAAGATTCCAATATCTCTAATGACAGCTTAATTCTAGTAATATATTTTAATTTGAAAATCTTGTTTTCAGGTGTACTCTTCTCAATAGAAGTAACCACGACGTATTTCGCAGTGAGGAACTATTGGCGGGGTTTCTTCGCTGCTTGCTGCAGCGCCATTGTGTGTATTTTATCCTATTCATTAACTAGATATCATCAATCATATTATTATTCTATAACATCCATTTTTTTATTTCACTATCTTTCTTCTTCATCATAACTTATATTAGAAAAAAAGTAGTTATAAAAATTATGCTCATACGTATTTGTACACGAAAAATTGTCGTTAAACAAAAAAATGACTTCAGATACCATTCAAAACAATATTCTAGTATAAATTTCTTTATAATCATGAAAAATAAGGTATTAGTTATTTCACAGCAATTTTCCGCCAAATCGCCGGAACCTAGAGATCAAATGCAAAATGGCGGAAAATTGCTCATTGAAAATTGAGATTAAATTACATGTAATATTTTTCAATGTTAACTCTACTTAGAGAAGAATTCATACAAATCATAAATCCCTACCATTCGCCTTAAGAAATAAACTATTTTTTTGTTTATGCCATGTTCTAGATGTTCCGCCTGCTATCAGTATGGTCGGGGGCCATGCCCACTGTCCAACCCCTGTTCCCCACAAACCTGCCCCAGGACTTCCCCTTCGACCCCCAGGAGTTCGCCGTCTTTGTTCTAGTCGGGTAAGAGTTTTATTCTAAACCATTCCATTATGGAATGATGAGACAGGTCTCCCCTAAAGAATGAGAAAAAAAAACTTGAAGTACTTAAAATAACCATTTTTTTAGATAAAAAAACTTTTGACCTGAGAAACATCTGTCCTGACGGGGCCGGGTGTTGTGGTACTACGGTACTCGTAGTTCCATGATACCCCCGACACAGGGATTTCTAATGGTAGGGCATGTAACTGATGGGAGTTTATAAAAAAACTAAAAAATGTGTTCATCTAGTAGTGAAAGCATAACATTAATACCTGAAAGTGTTAAAAGCAAAAATAAAAATCGACTTCAAATAACGGGAAATTGATAAAAAGTCCAATATCCCCATTTTTTTCACCGTTATGAGTGGAATTTTATAAAATGTATATGGCCGAAGATATCGCGTAACATACACACACAGAAAATACAGACGAATTGAGAACCTCCTCCTATTTTTAAGTCGGTTGTTAATATACGTAATAATGTGCTACACAATCCATTAAGAGTGAGTTATTATGTGTGTGTTCCAGCATAGTGGCCGGTCTCCTCGCCGCGCTGTGGGTCTACCTGCACCGGCAGTACGTGCTCTTCATGCGGAACACCAAGGCACTCAGCAACTTCCTGCAGAAGAAGTGAGTGACGACCTCTGTGCCGCAGTGGACGAAGGCCCGCCTGAGACGCAGAAGGTTGCGGGTTCGATTACCGCCGCGGGACAAATATTTGTATGATCTACAGATATTTGTCTCTGAGTGTTTTCTATGTATAATATGTATGTATTTACAAAAAAATGTATATGAGTAGTATATCAGTCAAATAGTACCCATAACACAAGTTCTGGTTACTTTGAGGCTAGGTGATGCTGTGTGAAAAATGTCTTATTATTATTATTAGTTATAGAAACTTTCCTTAGAAAAAATAGCAAATTTATAGCAGGTTTCATATCGCAGCGATAATGATATAAACTGTCAATTACATTGGCAGAATTGTGACACTTCTTGATTATGGCTTTTGTAACTATTCATGAAAAGCTATAATCATGAAGTTAAATGAAACTGTCCATTCCATTCAAAGTTATTACGACTTTACAAAAAATATGTAAAGTAGGTACTTTTACGGGTTTCATTACGAAAGGTTGTTTAGATCGGTGGTTTATCTTTTAGACTTTTGTATCCTGATTTCAAGACAAATTGTATTAGCTGACAGTCTCTTTGAAATTTCAAAAAGAGGGTTGACCACAAATAAATGCTAAAAGATAAACCAGGTGGTCACCTAGTTTATATCTGTCATTACTCAGCCTCTTTTTGAGAACCTACTTGCTTTTGGTAGCCAATCAAAATTACGTGTTTCTTTATTTAATTTGTTTAAAGTTATTTTTAATAAAATGGACTTCTCGCGATTTTATTTATATTTAAATTGTAAACCATAGTCTCTTTGCAATAATACTCTTTTTTCGTTAGGGTATATTTAAACAGACTTTGACAGAACTCGAAGAGTTAAACTTGAGTTTAGACCAAGTCTTCGGTGGCAGTCGCTCGCTGCCGCCCCCTAAATAATATAGCAGGCAAGTTTAATAAAACATTGCTTGCGTGTTTCAGTCGATTCATCTACCCTGGCTTCATAACGTTAGCTGTGATGTCCATTCTGTTCCCTCCCGGCATTGGCAAGTACATGGCTGCAGACCTTGGGAATCAGGAACAGGTATGTCACGTTGAACAGCCCTAGCAATGACAATTAATAAATAGCACCCAAATGTCAGACTCATAGCACTACACTAGGATTGCCGTGGTATCAGAAACTATGAGTACTATGGTATCACATCACTCAGACTTATTTTTGATTAAATAATATCCATGGTATATCTGTTACTAAAATGCCAATCAGCTAATATTATGCCCTCCAATAAATGTTATTCCACAATAAATCAAATATGACAACACCTCCATATTGGATTTAAAAATAACAATCATCAAAAAAATAACGCGATTTGTGTTTGTTGCCTTATTAATTTCTTCTGAATACTGTACATTGATATTATTTGACGGCCATATTGGCAAATAATCCAATATGGCGGCACCATGTCCTCCATATTGGATTTCAGTAAAACGGCATTGCATTTCGCGCGCCACCCTGATACAAAATCCTAAATATCATAATTTACACATGTTTAAGCAAATAAATTATCTTCATATCTCTTTATTCCATATGCCTGTAATTTCCCTAAAATAAATACTTATTGTCTTGCTGCTCTAAGGAGAGTAGTAAAATACATGGTACAGCCGTAATGTATCCTAAAATAAGTACATGTTGTCTCCAGGTTTTGTCTATGTTCGCAAACTTCACGTGGTCGGATAAGTTAACGGCCGAGCAAGCAGCGGTGGTGTCCCATTGGTCCACGCCAGATGTCGACCACTTTGGCTGTCTAGTCATTTACTTCTTTTCCGTTGTAAGTATAACAAAACTCCACGTTTAAAATAAATAATCTAGTGCCGACTCTACATAATGTGGGATAAGGGCAAGAAGATGATTGGACTTTCTACCAGCTTCCCGTTATTTGAAATGTTTTTTTTTTCAGTTCTTCCTGAGCATGGTGTCGTGTACGCTGCCGGTGCCGGCGGGTATCTTCGTGCCGGCGTTCAAGATGGGCGCCTCTCTCGGCAGGTTCGCGGGCGAGGCGATGCACTACTTCTGCCCGCTAGGGGTCGCCTACGGCGGACACATACAGAAGATACTGCCAGGTGAGCCCTCTTATCACACCGGCTCTTACACGGTCACAAGGCCGATGACCACCTCGCCTCCACCTCTAAAATAAATAAATAATGCTGGACAATTTCACACAGCATCATCTAGCCCCAAGCTGAGCAGAGCTTATATTATGGGAACTACATGACTGATATACTTATATATATTTTTGAGTTTGTGTTCGTTCGTTGCAGGCGGGTACGCGGTGGTGGGCGCGGCCGCGTTCACGGGCGCCGTCACGCACACCGTCTCCACCATCGTCATCGTCAGCGAGATGACGGGACAGGTGACTACACACATACAACTACATATATATTTTTTTATTAATGTACGATATTTATACCCAACATCATCTAGCGGCGATGGGCTTGCAACATGTCACGTGGAATGCTAACTTGCAAAACGCGGGCATGTACCAAATGTAATGTTTGGACCTGCCGCTGACTACCCCCTACTTGGTATTCTTAAAGATCTACTCACTGAGTATGTATCTGAGGATGTCCACCATGGGGAAGACAGTCGTGAGCGTGTTTGTTTTTTTTTACATACATATTATACATAGAAAACATCCGGACCACGAATATTTGCAGATCATGCGAACATTTATCCCGCGACGTGTATCAAACCCGTAATCTTGTGCGTCTCAGGTGGGCTTTCGCCTACTTCGCCACAGAGGTCACTAATGTAAAAACATACTGTTTTTTTTGTTTGCAGGTGACTCACCTGCTGCCGATAATGGCGGCGGTGCTGGCTGCGAACGCGGTGGCTTCGCTGCTGCAGCCGTCCTGCTTCGACAGCATCATCCTCATCAAGAAACTGCCATATCTACCAGATCTGCTCTCTTCCGCCAGTCGTGAGTTACATTTGTCTTTCACCAGAGGCGGATTCAGGATTCGGTTTGGGAGGCTGGACCTAGCTAAGGTAGGCTTTATCATGGACCCAAATGCATTTAGAGGATGGGGGGGCGTGCGGAACCTGGATCCGCTACTGTATTTAATTCAGTGACATACTTATATACTATGCCCCGACTTCCCATGTTTCGACCTACATGAGTGTGAAATTTTGAAGTAATTTATAATATCTCAAAATTCAACCTCGGAGGATCTCGAACCCACGACCTCCCATTTGGTACGCGAGGGCTATATCAACTAAGCCGCGAGATATTATACATTCTTGCGACTTTAAACACCCAACAGTAACATCCATAGTCATCGTTATTTAGCAGTTGAACTAACTAGCGCCGCTTCTCTAACATTTTATAACAAACATAAAAACTTGTGCATATTTACTAAAGATTTATGATTTATATAAATCACCTCTATTTAGTGGATATCAGGAAGTACAAGCACCATGTTACTACAACAACCAGACTCGGAATAAATAAATAAATAATGCTGGTCCCGCTGTTGGTAATCGAACCCATGTCTCGCTGGCACTTCGAAGCGCCATCGAGGTCACACACCTCAACTTTTCTTTGACGACAAAGTTCCGGGCAAATGTTTGTATGTTTTGCAGATATATGGTTTGGACTATGTAGTATACTTATTTTTTAACGTTACAATGTTTAATGGCGAAAACAAACTCCTGTGCCGTTTCCTCAGTTTCCGTGCCTTCAGTTTAAACTTAGTGAGGTACAATTTGCCGTTTTTTCTTAACTCATAAGAAAATTTCGAAAATCAAATTTGACATAAAAAAGATACTTTTATGACATCAAAAAGTATTATTAGTTTTAGACCTATAAATAATCTTAAGCGGAGCGGACTAATGTGTTAAATCAACCAATAAATTAATGAAGCAGTTTAATGATTCAGAACGAAAAAATACAGTATCAATGTACGACTAAATGTGTCAAAAAAACTATGCTTGAGTTTAGGTTCAAGAGTTTGTAGTACGGACCTGAAAAAGAGAAGTAATTCATTTGAGCTTTTTTTACTTCGCTCATTTTTGGTGAATACCAGCCTTAAACCAACTTACGTAATGAGACATAATTGTTGATCCCCTTCGTAAGAGCGTTTATAAATCAAATAAATAAATAATGCCGGACAGCACCATCTAGCCCCAAAGTAAGTAGAGCTTATGTTAGGAACTACATGACTGATACTGCTTAGATACATTTTTTTTGTAAATACATACATAATTATTATACATAGAAAACACCCGAGACAAATAATCGCAGATACAAACATTGTTTGATATCAAAAAGTGTCCGACGAGGATGGGATTCGAACCCACGCGTGCAGAGCACATTGGATTAGCAGTCCAACGCCTTAACCACTCGGCCACCTCGTCCCATGATATTACGTCGTAATAACTTAGATACATCGAATGCTTGTGCATAACCTGAATTAAAATAATCCTTACTTAAGTGTTGTTTTTATTTTGGATTTTTAACACTTTTACGATCAGTAAACGTACTTATAAGTTGTATATGGGTAAACATCGCGTTTACCTTTAGTACGATTCTCCCAAAAATAAATTATGAAAAAGTTAAACGCGATATAGATCTGCATAAACGAATAAAAAACTAAACAACTACCGAAATAAACTAATATAAACTCTTTCCTATTTTATTTGTATAGAACTTATGACGTGTTTTTGTTTGTACAAGCGATGGCTCTATTTTATTTTTGTTTTGTAATAAATAAGTTATTGAAAACGTAATGTATTAACATATCAATGTTGAAAAACACTATAAATACTTATACAATGTATTACATGTTGTTTGCATAATTCAACTTCTTTGTAACAACAGATAAAACAATTAATTCTTGTACCAAAGTCAAAATCAATAGGTATTCATTCATTGAAATTACAAGGTTCATTTAGAATCGTCCACATATTGAACCAAGTGTTTTTTTGGTTTTTGTGTCGATCCCTCGCGACCTAGCCTAGAAGAATCAGACAGCAAACACGGATTGATCTTTTTTATAATCCTTCAAAGTAGCATAGTATGGCCTCAAAAACAAAACCTCTAGCGAGTGGGCTCTTTAATTAAAGGTGATTTAATAACTTCACCCTTACAACATAGTGTACTGTTATCATGAAGATAAGACAATATAAAATCACTGCAGTACAACTTGGAGCTTCTACCTAAAACAAAGTCAATATTCCCAAAATACGGATCACTTAAATGGCATTCTATGTGCTCGCAATTAGACAGCTCCGACTTTAAAGTGTCCATGTCTTCAGGACTGCTGACTACATCATTTTTGCTTGTTAGGAACAGCCATTTCATTGTTACTTTATGTAAAGGGTACTCTGGACAGTCTGCGGTACCCAAAGTTCCGCAGTTCTGCTTAAAACCGCAGGACTTTACCGTCCCCCAGCGCCCGAACAGATCTATCGAGGCTCCTGAGGGCTCGTGGCCCACGGTGTCTATTAGAACACACGGAGTTATCTCGAAATTGTTGTAGCCGAAGAATGCGAACACGAAGCAAGAGCATAGGTAGAAGAATGCGCTGGTAGTTCCGCAGAAGAAGTCTGCGAGGAGCTGTAGTGGTCCCCCGTGCTTGATCACCTCGAAGTGGATGCCGAGGTGGCTGCCAATGGCGATTCCTGACAATATCATTAATTAAGGATATCATGACAACTATACTTAGATAGAAACTACTTTATTGCACACCAAATATTTCATCAACTTAGATAAGTACTAAATACTTTTACAAAGTTGTACAATGGGCGGCATTATCGCCTATTAGCGATGTCTACCAGACAACCTTTGGATGGAATGGACTGTACGAAATATTACAAGAAAAAAATATTGGGTCAAAAACAAAGTACAAACATTCTAAAAGTAACGATACTTCAGCAGAAGTTTAAGAAACTGTGTCGTGAATATTAACGCCTTCCTCCGAAAAGAACCAAACATAACAAAAAGGGTTTAATTGGTGTACCACATACTATGAATATAGTATAATATACAAAATATACCTACTTGATTATAATCATATATACATACTAAAGTACTATTCACAGCATATATACTTACTAAAAACAAAACTTATATAAGCCAAATCAGGCAAACAGTTAACGACTCGAGGACAAGCAGTGGTCCTTGACCAAGGAAATCTGTGACCAAGGATTTAAAAATAGGTAGTGATCGTGGTACAACTTTACCACGTACTTAACTTTTATTCCTGCTGACGTTTCAATATTATGACGTAATGTTATCATAAAATGATACCAAACAATGATATTTGAAATGCTATAATGTTACCTGGTGCCAATATCGCCTCAACATCCAGCACGACTACCTACGAATGGTCGAGCCAGGCGGCCGAAGACATACCGATGCCTATCCTGACCTTGAGGTTGTACTCAGGACATAGGGAACACAGTATGAGCAGCAATGTGACTCCTTGGGAATGCGCCACGTATATCACCTGGCTTTTATTGGTTGCCTTGAAAAAAAAATGAAAAAAGTTTCGCGGCGAAATATCTCTAGTAGGTATTCAACCTACTTGGAGTTTGACAGAATGACATTGGCATAATGCTCGCGGGATCTGTAGTGCTATATATTATCTGTGAAATAGCCGTGGAGGGCGGGAATCTTATCATCTGAATGTACCATCTTACAAACAGAGAGAAGGAGAGGACGCTTATGTGTTATACTATTGAACACGACGGGATTCGGACCGACCGAAAGCTAGCCACACCACTAACGATCTCATTTATATTACTATTTGGAAATAAGCGATCAGGAAATAAACCTAATCTAGTCGATCTAGCTGTTCTTAAGAAAAACCGCTTAAACCGGAACACGGCAATGCATTACTGCTTAGCGTTAAAAATAGGTATGGTGGTAGTAGTTCCCCGACGAGCTCTTTCACCGGATCTGATGCCTTCGGCTAAGACTTCGATACCCACGGGTCCTTATCATACGAACTTACTGAGAGGAGAAGGTATTCGTTACCGCCAAGACATAATCCAGCACGGTCGGCAAATCGATCAGAGCCATCTTGTCAAATTCGAAGTTCCAGAACTCCATATCTTTGTCGGGGTTCAGGGTGGTGTGGTTCCGGCTGTACGTTGGGGAGCCACACGTCATAACATTTCCTTATGAATTCATAGCACTGGGAGTCGTTGCCTTTGAGTATGCCCGTATCCGCTTAAACAAATGAAATTGCTCGTAAAAAATATCAATAAATCAATAAAATGCTGGAGATTTTATCACAGCATCATCCATACCCAAACTAGCAGAGTTTGTATTATGGGATTTTTTTTTGTAAACACATACGAATAACATGAGACATACGAATAAACAACCTGAAACGCATGTTCGGGCTCCTAGGCCTTAGTAATTAACTGGTTTTAGTTTTTTAAAACGAAACAAGATATATAAATTAATAAATATTTTCATTAATTCTCAATCTACCTATTGACATTTGCACACCACATGGATGGTAGAATATATAAGGACCTAAAAAAAAATACATCATGTATATAAGCTGACCTAAATTCATGCAAATAAATATTCTAATTTCTGAAGTGTCATAAATAAAAAACTCACAACTCAAAAACAGTCCATGCATCCAAATCAACGGTTCAGGACGATCCACGCCTTCGCATATGGGCAACCTCTTCATCCTGAACACCCTCAGGATATAACCATCTTCAGTTTTTACGTAATGCGTGACAACACCAAATCCGTCTAATGATGCCGTAGCTTCGAAGTCTAGGTGTCTGCGCGATGAATTCCCGCAAACTGACTCGGCGATGACCAGGGGGTCTATTGTTGGTGCAAGAGTAGACTCTCTGATCCCTGATATTGACTCTCCTAATAATGATGCATCGACCAATGCTGATAAAACTAGGGTAAGAACGACGAGACATGGCATTTTTTGATGACGGCTTGGTTTAGAATGATGAAAATAATTATCACCCGATGCAGGCAAAAATATTTGTGTTACCGTTATTTCGTCCACAACAAAGACTTGAATGTTGATTCAGCTTGTTGTGGTGATAAATATGTTAAGAGGTACATTACTTATTCTATAATAGAGTATATATTTTAGACTTTTTTATTATTAGACGGCTATTATTAGGTACCTATTAAGAGCCAGGTTGGCCTTCCAATCCGGAGGTAGTGAGTTCGAAACCGGTCGTGCACCAATGGATTTTTACACCAGAAAAATTATGAAGGAACACATCGTGAGGAAACCGGCATGCCGAAAGTTCGAAGGCATGTGCCGTCGGATGGAGTTCTAATAAGCGGCGATGGGTTCGCAACCTATCACGTGCAAAACGCGGATATGTGCCAAATGTAATGTCTGAAAGTGCCTGCATGGTATCTAGTGGGGAAAACAGTCTCGAGTGTTTTTTTTAAATTATATTTTCTTTTTCAGGCATGTATGACATTTGCGTGGAAGACTTCATGGTACGTGACGTCAGATACATTTGGAACAAAATGACATTCCAGCAGTTGAAGGACCTCTTAAAAGAGAACAAGGTAAATCAGTCAGTCATACATTTCATTCATATAACTCACTTCATATTTGTGACGGACGAAGGAGCATAGTACTTCTAATATAATTTGTAAATATTTTAGTTATGAAAAACGCGCTTCTCTGTAAAACAATAACGATTCAATATCAATCAGTATCTTATATCAAGGAATTAAAATTACCATTGTTTCCGTCTCACTCGCATGGTCGCGGACGGTGCTCATGAGGAAGGAACTCTAAACGGTCAACGAAACGTCAGCAGGAAAATAGTAAAGCACGTTGTATAGTCGTAATAATATTCTAAAATCTTACATCAACTTTAGGCATCGTATAACCAATCTACACCACTACGCTTATTTGCATCGCACAGACCATACACACAACCTCATACGGCCCACCTGTTGGTAAGCGGTTACCGTAAAGTATCGAGGCTAAAAGCAGTGGCATCACGCGTTGCCGTCCCTGAGACATAACATGTGAAAAATCTCATGTAATTTCACCGGCACCTATACCCTTCAAACCGGAACACAGCAATGCGAGCATTACTGCTTGGCGGCAGATATACATGTATCTGCCACCATAGCTATGCTGGCAGTACTTCCCCGGACGAGCTCTTCCCAAGGTGCTCTACCGTTTCTTGGAGTCAAAAGGATCAGATTGTTTTTTCTTTCAGCCATTACTTCGAGGCTTCATACTACTATTAATTAATTGGTGTTTCTTTATGAACAGACAATAAAGAGCTTTCCGTTGGTGGACAGCCCAGCTTCCATGGTCCTCCTGGGATCCATCCACCGCTGGGAGCTGGTGAAAGTGATCGAACAGCAAGTCGGCAGAGAGAGGAGACTGCAAGTAAATAACACATTAAACATTATATACATTATATGTAGCCATATTGCATACACTTGCTTACTTAGAATTAAAGAAAACTTTACATAAGATCTTATAAACTAGGTTATAGCGCGATACTTAAACAAAGATTTGAAGCAGTTGTTTTTTTTTGTTTGATACTGTTGAATATGAAATGACATCAGAAAGTGTCAAAGCAGTATTCAGTTAATCAAATTGTTAATAAATCTGTAGGACCCTATGATATTAAATTTAAATGTGCCCCAAAAGACATGTATGTGCTTACACCATTTTGTTTATTTAATTTCGTTCATAACAAAATGTGTTTGAATGGTCACAGGTGGCAGCACTGTGGCATCGTGAGGCTGAGCGGAGACGTGAGAAGACACGGCGCCCTTCTAGGTTTGAGGTCAGTATTATGAAAGTATCGTTGAATTGTGTATATCGTGTTATTCTGGATCACGAACCTAACCTATTCCAAATTTCATCCAAATCGGTGAAGCCGTTACGAAGGCAACAAACTCCCATCATACATCCTTTTCCCAAGGATGCCTGGAAGAGATATCTTTCTAGCTATAAGACTATACTTTTAGATATATTAAAGTTTTTGTTTATTTTGTTATCTTGTATAAAGCATTTTCATTAATTCATACATCGGCGTAAATTCACTTATAAATACAAGGTTATATTAAACTACCACTACGCAGAGATGGATTTATTTGGGTAAGCCTAAACAGCAAATTTTCACATAGCAAGAACGTTTTGACAAGTTACTATTAATTCTGACACTGACAGAATATATTCAGTTTACATAAAAAATATTTCTTCAACATTCTAAATTCACGTAGTTTAAAAGTTGACGTTATTATATGATCCTTGTGATTCAATTATTTGTTAGCGGTTTTGTTTTGGTAACCCCGCGTGTGGTATGGTAGCTCTTGAGGTTGAGACGACGTGATCGCAATGAAAAGGTTTTAAACTTTTAAATAAAAACTGTTTATAGTGATCTGGATCGATTGCAAATGTCTTTGGATGGCTATAGACTAAGATCTATAATTTTTTTTTTTTTAATGTTATATCTATATTGAGTTAGCTACTTACTGTTAGCTGCCTAGCCACGGCTAGGCTTCGCTCGACCGTTTTTTCTTCGTCTTACGTTGCAATATTGATCTTCACGAAAAGCCCTCTGAATTTCGTAAGTGCAATGATTTTATATGCCTTCTGAAAAATAAATTAATTTGTTTTTTTTTAACGAAATATTATACAGTCTATATCCACACTGTAGGTTCATTCTAGATATAAACAGAAAAAACTCAATGTGTAGATCTTTGAGGATACCAATTAGGGAGTAGTCAGAGGCACGCCCAAACATTATATACGGCACATGCCCGCGTTTTTGCAAATAGTAAGCATTCCAAGTGACAGGTTGCAAGTCCATCACCGCTTGTGGAACACTAACTGAGGGCACGTGCCTTAGAATTTTTGATGCTAGGACATCATGCCGGTTTTTGTCATGATGTTCATTCACCGTGTTCATTCATTATATTAGTGAAATATTTTTTTGAAATCGTACGAGTAGGTAGTTCCATGGTTTACATACAAATTTTAAATATTTTCCTCTTTATTTGAATTATTATTATGATTTAATTTGAGTGTAGAAAGTGTAGACAAACATCAATACCTCCGCATTTATAATATAAGCAGGATAAACTAATCTTGAAACTTTACCAGGTTACCCCGGCCCCTGATATGCTAGGGCTGTCCCCCCCAGGGGGCATGGTTAGGGGGACTTCCCTCACCACTAAGGACCAGGGAGGCATACTACCATGTAAGTACATAGAGAACATATATATATATTTTAAATTTAATTTATTTATCCAAATCAACATTGGATCATAAAAATATGGTGTATAGAGTTCTTATTCTAAATTAATAAGCACACCAACTTAAACTATTTAGAATGATTAATAATAAAAACAAATAATAATACAACACAAAGAAATACATAAATAGAATTGAAAAAGTAAAAAAAAAAATCAAATGGTATGGTCAGAAGTAATTACTATGTCAGTGCAGATAGTATAAAAAATATATTTAATTATTAAAAGATTGATAAGAATACTTCCGAAAACTTTAAAGATACCTTCAGAGCAAGAAGCTCTCACAAGCAATTCACAGTAATAAAAAATGCGTTTTTATTTTGTAAGTTAGTTTGTTTTTTTTTGAACAAAACAGCTATAATAATTGTAATACAAATCAGACTTTGCAATAATGCAGACCCAATTTCTGCATTAAAGATTAATTATTTCGGTTGTGAAAGGGTTTTGAAGATCTCCTTCATAACTCCTAGATACCTATCGTACACGGAATCCTATATCGGGATCAGCACTATGTATGTAACTCTTTAATATATTTTTTTTATTGAATTGTTTAATTATCTTTACCCAGCGCCTGGTCAGCTGTTCCGTCCGAAGTCTATACTAAAGAAAACCAACTCGTTCACTCTGACCCGTGGGCTCGCCTCGCCCAGCGCTGGGCCGTACTCCCCCTCCACGCCCACGCCCAACGTCTACACCACGGTCACTGGTGCGGAGACCAGGTATGGATGTTATTCATCATCAACAAAATATAACTTCAGTATCTTGTCATCATCGCAAACTATGAAGATGTTTTTTTTAGTGTTAATCCACACTTATGGGAAATCCGAAACATCCCAAGAATTAGGACCAGGCAGGTAACGATGTGGCTTTGTTGGTATAAAGATATAGATAGATAAAAATATTTTATTTTGTGTCAAATAAAGGATACAGGAGTACACGTGAAAGTTATAAAGAAAATGAGATTGACAACAAAAACGGCCGCCACTCAGCACTATGTTAAAGAAGCACTTTGTGCCACCAAAACGCTGGTCTTCCGTGACGCCGGTGTACGTGCGGGCCAGCAACTGCGATACACGGCATCTATTTAAGCACTATACATGATAATTACGCAGATTATGAGAGTGATTATGTATACTTTTTAAACTATATAAAGACGCAACAAAAATAAAAACTTAAATGACTAAAAATGAGTACCTAGAGACTCAGAACGACCACTAATGTGAGGGATTTTTGTGAAGCTAACAAGCTATTAAACGGATAGCGAATCGCATAAGGCGATCCGAAACGCATAAGGGGTATAGCCCCCGCTTACCAAGCGGGAAGTCGCGGGTACGAATCCTGCCGAGGTTGAATTTTTGTACATATATGACATTTAACGCGTTGAGTTTGAATTCGAGATGTATTTGGTTTAAAAGGATCCGAGCGGCGTTCGAAGCCATCTTCAAACGGTCTACATTACTCCAGGACGTGGAGGGAGCCCTACCGGACACTGGTCTGCCTCGGAGCCCTAGCATCAATAAAAAAGTTCAGCTGGTAAGTTGGTCTCAATAAGAAACTTCGGCTGGTGAGTTGGCCACAATAGATAATTCAGCAAGATTTTTGCCTATCTTGAAATCTGTTTGGTCGGGTATCAACCAGGCGGCAGGCTGTCCGAGATTTCTAGTATCTAACCTACTTGAGAGTTTGACAGAATAACATTGACATGTGGTGATAACGCTCGCGGGATCTGTGGTGATATATTATCTGTGAAATGGATTTGGACGGCGCGAAATGAGGGAATCTTTTCAAGATTTTACCAGAGAGAATTACTTACAATGGAAAATCATGTAAAATTGTAGCTTTATTCGAACTGAACTCTAGAAAGCGTTGAAGCGTTATACCTACTACTTTGTTTTTATTTTCTGTTACTGTTTACATTTCTATTACTTTGGGACTTTCTGTTATGTAAACAATACTTGTGTTAGAAGGCCTTCCATATTCTAAAGTAGATATCGTCACAGATTATAAAGTAGGGACTTAAGTTACTTAATTTTAAAGATGTATGGTTTTTTTTTTTCAACTTTCGATGTGCTTATTTGGGAGTTGTCTGTCTCATAAATGAATGGCCGTCTATTTTTCAGCCTCGCGAGCGAGTGTGTGACATGTCGCCGGAAGACCAGAAAGCCTGGGAACAGCTCGAGATGGCGAAGGAAGTGGACTTCGATCGGATGCTCACCCTCGCTAGGAAAAGAGAACTGGTGCGTAAGAGTTGATTTAAAAAATGCGAATTATTATTATCCTAAAATATTATAATAAACACTAGCTTTTGCAAACGGCTACGCTTGCTTTGTACACGAATAAAACATAAAATGAAAAGAAGCCAATGTTACGGAGATTCTAGCAACAAACACCGGAACATCTAAATTTTAGGCATTTATTATTATTATTATTATTAATAATAACTTTTTATTGAGATAACATGATCCAAGTGTTAGTACTTAATTACTAAGACAGATTTTGTCCTCTGGGAGAGCTTCCACACCAGAGGACATGTTATCATATTAGTGAGATGGTATGGATTTATTTGAAATTCTAATAATATAATAAATGAGAAAGTCTGTGTGTGTGAATGTTTGTTCCACGTATCTCCGTAGCTACTAAACCGGTTTTGATGAAATTTGGAATCAACTCCTAAGGGGGTTAAACAGAGTAGTAAAGTTTCTATGGACATTTTTATTCCTTGTTTAGATTCGCTCAAAACTCAGAACAAAGAAACTTTAAAATAAATAATAAAACACATATTTTTTCAAAACTACCCCTAGGAGATGTGTCATAAAATTCTGAAATTTTTATGGAAAAAAAAACCCTGGTTTGATACACTCAAAAGGCGGTTTATCAAAATAAAACGCGGGCAGAAGTTAGTAGTACATAAATACAGCTGTTTGTAATCGCTGTGGAACAAATTGCTTCCGTTTTCAGAACCCCGAAGAAAGCGATCAGGAGGAGGATAACTTGTACATCTGCCACATCGACCCGGCGCCGTTCCAGCTCGTAGAACGTACTTCATTGCTCAAGGTAACGTCTACCAGATAGCGACACATTTAGCCGGTTGCATCTTCAACTTGCCTCTTTCTAGTTGCGCGATCAATGTTTGCATGATCTGCAAATAATCGTTGCTGGTTTGGGTGTTGTGATACCATGGTAGTCGTGGTTCCTGATACGACGACACAGGGAATCCTACGGTGGGATTATGTTATCGGCTAATGACTGTTGGGTGGATTTATTAATATACCTTGCATATAGGGGGCATGCATTATTGAATGCTTTTTCCATGGACTTTGGCCGACGCCGATCGTTTTCATTAAATAAATGAATGATGCTGGGCATTTTCTCACAGCATCAATGTTTAGATTTACATTTATTTCGAAACTACCATGGTTTTGAACAAAATGTTTACTAAAAAACGTGAAATATTTAAACTCACAAATCATGGTAAATATCCCATTTTTTTGTAAACATTTAGCTTAATATTTGTTTAAAGTTAATCTTATTATAACGTTCACAAATAAATGACGCAGATTGCGGTGTGTTGTCGTTCAACTGGCTTAAAGGCATGCCTTAATGCATGCGTTATGACACGCAAAACGTTAGTCTGGTCATAATTCGTGTACCTACCTCATTGTAAACCAACATAGTTGAAATAGATATTCATTTATTCTTTCTTAAATTGCTATATTTACTAAAGAACCAATAACAGTATGGAAATTGTGTTGAAATGTGCCTTGTCTTGTATTTTTCAGGTTCATTCTTTGTTTTCAACGCTGGGCGTGAGTCGCGCGTACGTCACTGCTATCGGCCGGCTCATCGGCGTCGTCTCACTCAAAGAGGTAGGTCATCTAACATGTCTGTGATAATGGATCGCATTTAATAGATAAGACCGCCCATTGGGTATCGTACATATGTTTTTTATTTAGTTAGAAGTGCATCAGAAACCATCACTTAAACTAATGTGTAAAATATACATAACAACCAACTAATTATTATTAAATTATATAGATAGTAAATAGTGAGATGTCAATATGAATTTTAAATATGACGCACAGTTACGATCCTGGCATACGTATTTTGCTTCATTAACTAACTTAATTAGTACACCCCCAGCCATTATTACAATCTCATTATATCCTCTTCATCTAAAGGTTGTCTGGAAGAGATCGCTTCTAAGCGATAAGACCGCACTTTGTACTTTAAGGGGTTTTTTTAGTTTTGTTATTATTTCATATGTATTTTTCTTATGGTTTACAATAAAGTATTTTTATTTATTCATTCGTTCAAAGTCAAAAAAGCTATATCGGAGATTTGGCACGTGTAAATAACAGCTTTCAACTGTCACTAGACATGAACTTAGCATCTTAAAGCTCAGTGCGTAGCATCTTAAAGATAGCATTCAATCATATCTACGTATTTCAGTTATGTCTATAGCGTTTGATTTATTTCCAGCTCCGTAAAGCGATCGAAGACGTAAACTCCGGAGCCCTGACCGTTGCGAATAGGCCTTCGCCCCCCGTTCACCTTCCCACCGTCATCAAGGTGGTCACCTCTGAGCCAGCGCCGCCGTCAGACAGTGAGACTGCCAAACTGACCACCACCAGCGAGAAGAAGTGAGCGATTTAACCAGTAGGAATAATCCAAGGTAACAAGAAATGGGAATTTCTACTTAGACTGTTTTCCAAACGATAGTAAATAGTAGCTTAAAATGGGAGCTGTCGACTGGTTAATTATTTTTTCCTCATAACAAATAGAAATTTAATTTTCATTCAGATGATTGGCAATGTTGCATCGACGGCGTTGCTAGTGAATATGTTGTTTATAATTATGATTATAAACAACATTTTCACATTATGTTTTTGACACACACACACACAACAAGCTAGCTGCAAACATTAAAAAGAACTGGGAGTTTTTTTAGCCGTAGCTGGTTTATCTTCAGTAACTTCAGAAAATATTGACGGTAGAAATTGTAATGTTGTCGTTTTTGAATGCAAAATTTCCAATGACATTGAACAAGGAATGGGAATTATTAAAGGTGACGTGTTTCTAGCAGAAACAAATGGGTCTTTTATAGTTAATTTTAGTGAGACTCACCATAACGCATAACAATTGTTACAAGGTATAAAAACAGTTGATGTTTATTCCGTCATTGACCGCTTGAATATCAAGAAATACTTTTTTTTTCTTTGGAAAAAAAAATCTTCGTGTCGTGTAAAAAAAATATAAATGCCAGTATAATTTCTCAAAGCATAATTTTTATAAGTCTTCTCATGTACTCGTAGAAGACAAAAAAATAATGTCACAAACTACTATAATATTTTGTTGTGTATTTTTGATAGATATTTTTGACGTTTGATATACCAACTTGGTGCTTTTGAAAAGAGATTGTATTTTAATGTTATTATTTTCTTTTTGAAATGCGTCATTTCGCTGTTATATAGTTTATCTATAGCCAAATTAAAGTATTCAAAAAGGCTTGTGATCGTTCAAATCATTCCATAAGTGTTGTCCGTTAGACTGTAAGGTTAGGCGTTAGGTTAAAAGTTTAGATTAAAAAACGAAGTAATTTAAATTGAAATACTAAAATGTTATGGATTGAGTGAGAGAGTAACTCGATAATGTTTTCTTACTTTAGCTGTTCTGAAATCGTTGTTGTGAGAATAGATCCAAAAAATTTTACGTAAATTAAATGAATTTTCTTTTTTGTGAAGTTTATTATATTAAAATAAAACTTATGAATGTTGGCAGCTATTTTAAAAAGTCTTGATAAAACTTTGTTCTAATTCTAGTTGAAGTCATAACGCAACTTCCTAATAGTGCTGTGAGACTTCAAAAATTATACAAAAAATCGGTCACGTTTGTATCCTAAAATTCTGTGATTTATTTGTAAAATTTATATCCAGCAGAGTGGTGTCTGGTCTGACTCTGTTATATATTACATATAAGTGTGTGAGTGGAAATTTGATGTTTTATTCATCTTTACTGTCTTTACGTCTTATTTGCTTTTGTTTAATAAGACATTGTTAAAACAATAAACTAAAGGGTTATATATTAATGATGGATATTTTTTCCATCTCAAGAACTCTTTTCCATTGCTATGGACGTATATTTTAGATTGTTTTAATATATAATATACAAAATGGCATCTAAAGCATCAAAACTATATTTTTTGTGATTCATTCAACGTAATCTTGCATGGATGTATTATAAGTAAGCGATAACTATTTATATTTGAACCTGTGGTCTCTGCCTACCTCTAAGGGAAGGCGTAAGTTGTAGGGATAGCTAACTATTTATAATTTTTTCGATGTGAATTGACGTTAGTTGCATTTTCTATTGTGATCTGTTGCTTTTTTGATTAGTAAAGAATGTTTTGTGCCGTTAGCAGATGGATTCGTTTTATTTTAATACCAATTAATATATGTAGGTAGCTGTAATGTTTGTCCATCTTCAAACAGATAATAGACGTATTACGTGGGAACTGGCTTCGTAAAAACTAACGGGGGTCTTATTTGAATCTAAAGATTTGAATTTCAAAATTTCTATATAGTTATTGAAGCAAAGAACACCTGATCTAAATAATTGTAAATTCATGAATACAGAAATACATGGAAGTATTTGATTTGCTACAAATTGTAAAAAATATTTGTTGACTCTTTCTTTAAAGAAATGAAGCGATCGGGGTATGGTTTTTGATATAGCTTCTTATATCTTTCCAGCTCTTTGCATTTGCTAAATCAAATCAATTTTATAACTTTCTACAGGGTAAATCAAAAAATGTTTCCAAATTTATATTTTTTAATTTTATCTTATTTCGGAATGCGTTACTTATTTCCTATAATACTCACACTGCAGAATACAAACCATTCTGGACACTGGGATACAAATATTTAAGTACAATAAAACAGATACGTATTTAAATGATAAACAGTATAAAAATAAACAGTGTCTGTTTTAAAATGCTCGAAGAAATTGAGTCGGTTGGTATAACATTCCATAATATTTAAATGTTAAATTCCGAGACACAGAGATGACCCATGGACCCATCCATGGGTCATCTGGATGGGACGTGATTATCTCATGTGTTTACAGAAACAAACTACCTATTTCTTTATCGTTTTTTCTTTGAACTATACTATATTTACAAAAAAAAAAACAATCACGCTCACGACTGCCTTCCCCATGGTGGACATCCTCAGATTCATACTCATCTAGATCTTTGAGGATACCAAGTAGGGGGTAGTCAGAGGCACATCCAAACATTACATTTGGTACATGCCCGCGTTTTGCATATAGAAAGCATTCCACGTGACAGGTTGCAAGCCCATCGCCGCTTATTGGAACACTAACTTTTGGCACATGCCTTCGAATTTTTGGTTCTAGGGCATGCCGGTTTCCTCTATATTATATTTACATAGCATATTTTTAACTACTTCCTCGTTCAATGTATGCCTAATTTACGAGGAATATTATACACATATAGGAACAAATTTCGAGCCACAATTCGAATGCCATACTTAATTTGGACTTAAACTTATGTAGTTAATATCACATCTTAACTAATCTATGATAATTTATCATACCTAGCATTTACATTATTTATGTAAATAGTGCGTGAAAAACAAATTTCAATAATACAGTGTAAATGAAGGGTATTTCGTAAAAAAATAATTTAAAGTAAAACATCTTCTGTCATACATTAAGTACAATAAGAACCCCCTTCATTTTACATGTATATTAAAATTTACCATTGAATAATAATTACTTACTTAAAACATAATAAAATACTAATTATAAATGCCAAAGTTTGTGTAAATGTTTGTTTCGGCTGAACCGATTGTAATAAAATTAGTTCGTGACCTGAATGAAGATACATAAGTGGTTAGTGAAGCCGAAGGCAGAAGCTAGTAGCTGTATTAACTTAAATTAAATGGGAATGATCTTAACTGCCACAATCACAGGGATTCCCCGAATTCAAAATTGTATCACATATTTATAAACTATCGTAACTAATGCCTCTTATTAATGAACTTACCACATACATAAGATCAGATAGGAGAGCCGGCTCTAAATTGTCATTGCTGGCAAATGGTGCTAGCCATTAAATAATAATATGTTTAATTTAATTTAAATTTTGTTTAAGCCAAAAATTCCCAACATTTTTAGTTTGAACAATTAATGGGAATTCAATTGAATTGCGTTGGGAATTTTGATGTACATTATTTATGCCTATTACTTAAATTATTAGCAGTGGGTGAAGTAGGTCTGTAGATGATGATGATGATGTCAAAAACCGTAGAGACCGTATTCATTAAAAGTAGGCTATGCTTGAATAAAATCATTTAAAGATTAGGCCTGCTACTTACTTAAAGCCTAAATTGTAATAAACAATTTGAATTATGGTGATCCTAAAAATAAATCCTTATGACTGTAAATTCATGCTAACTGCAGAAACTGTAGAGAACTATTGTGAAACGAATTCTTGATGCGGAGGTTTCGTTTTAATAACATTACAGGGCAAAGTTATAAAAGAGAAATACATTTAGGACCTATTTATAAAGTGGGGTCTAGGTACACTAACAAACAACATGAAAGCACATTTGCACACCACGTATGTAGGTCACATTTTTGACAGTCTAACTCCTATATTACTTTTACGTAATCCAGATTTACTACGCCATAATGTGTCATCCAGATAAATAACCGTAAAAAGACTTGTCACAGATCAAGAACAAAACATCTCCAATACATTTGAACAAAATTTCCAGAGTTTGTTCCTATTTGGAACAAAACCGTCCCAACATTTGTTTCTTTTCGAACAACATTTGGTCCATGTCTATAGTTCACAGTGGGTGGGTAGATCGCGAAATCAGCCCAGCTGAACACTTGTCACTTCAAAGTTCCAATATAGTCTATCTCACATGCATCCACAGGACTCCACCACCATATTCGGTAGTGTCTTCTGCGTCACCGTGTTAGTGGAGTCCAGGTAGAGTAGTTGTAATGAGCTGAAGGTGGTCGGCGCGCAGCATGGCTTGAACTCCGCTTTATGATCTGATATCGTGTAGAAATATTTCTGGGGACAAAAGAGAAAGTCAGTATCAATGTTTGTCTGCGAATATTTGTCTCGGGATTTTTTTCTATGTATAATATTTAGGTATTTACAAAAAAAAATGTATACAGAGTGTTTTTTTTAACTGGGACAGGAGCTGATGTTTCAAAAGAAATCACCTTTATCTCTTCTGGTTATGGGTGCCCCCAAATTAGTAAATTAAAAGAACGGTTCAGACACTTACCCGTATAATATTATGGTGATAGCTATTCGCGGTCGTCACAGCTGATATTGGAGCGCAACTCCCCTTGCAAAAGTACGCGTGATACCCCTCGGGTCGTATGATCCAGTCATCCCATCCCAGTTCCTTGAAGCTGACGAACAGAGGCTCCCGGCAGCATTCCGTGGTGGCGGCCCCGCAGTCCAGCGCACGTCTGTGGCGACGCTTACCGGCGTACTTGGTGTAGAGGACTAAGAATGGACGGTGCTTCTCGTGGAAGGAGAGAGGCGCACGGCGGAGCTGGCGAAGAGAGATCCAACAGTTAGTACTCTCACTTACACATATCATTATCAATAGATATATCAACTTTCCTCAATGGTTGTTGGTTCTACGAGTTATATGACCAGCCTATAACGTCCATGTTCGCACACATCTAACTGTGCAGTATAGCACTTTTGGTTAGCGACTTAGGTACATAATGTATGCGCCCCAGTCGTCACCCGACAGGCACGAATCGAAGTGAAGTGCGTTAGTAGTTTGAAATAAACCGTAATTAATTGTTTTAATTAAAGCCATTAAAATACCTACGTTATAACCGACTGATGTGTTTAGAAACCCTATAGTCACAGATTTTAAAATACTGTACAAGTCGATAGCCATTTCACTTTTCTGTTTAAAAATAGAACCTGCCTTCTCAGCATGAAGATCCAAGACAACGGTTTTGTCTACCGCCGAGAAAACAAAAAATATATTGTCCGTCTTTATTGTTTGACAGAATAGGTGACAGAAATAATTTTTGTCTTTTTTTTTGTAGACAAAACGCTGTCTTGGGTGCTCATGCTAAGCCGATAGGTTAATGAAAAAAAAAGTATAGATTACCTGGCAAGTCCTGCATGCTACGTGTAGCGTGTGCAGCCTCTCCCGTCCCTCCAGCCACACCCGCACCGCCCACGCGAGCTCAACCCGAACCCAACCCTCGCCGATGTCCGTCTCCTTAATGGCGATGGGCTTAGTCTTCTTGAACTGTTGCTGACTGTCCCAGTGAGCAGCTTCCGAGATCACAAACGTTTGGTTGTACTCGTCCATTGGATCTCGCTCCTGGAAGGTGGAAATCTGTGTTATTAACGTTCTGAAGCTAAACGGTAACAAAGAACTGAAGATGTAGAAAGGAAGAGTAGGAATTTAACAAGTACATTTACGATTAAATGTATTATTAGCGCTAAAATAGGGGTTTTAAAGATTTATTTGGGTGTTTATGGTAAAACTAAGTTGACTGCTCGCGAAAGTTTGAAAAATTATTATATATTGTGACGAAATCACTCCTACAATTTAATTCGCACCCTAAGGGACTGATGACCGATGTCGGTAAATTGAAGTGGCCAGGACCGTTCATCATCACACTTTTTGGGGGAGGTCTCTATCTAGTTCCAGTAGTAGGTAGACTAGATGAAAATGTAAGAGGTACATATGGCTAAGCATATGTAACTCTTACATTTAATTTTTAACTGAATTTCAATAAGCCCATCGTGACGAGATACACTGAATTTGAGGTGTTTGATAATCTAAGGAGCCGTCAGAATAGAAGCACCATTCACGTGGTTCAGTCCAATATCTCGTTTGCTATACAAGACATACCTTATAAAACCAGAGCTCTACCACATTGACTTCTTCTGGTTCCACATCAGGAGGTAGCTCGAACTGCAGGCACTTGAATGGATACCTTCCCGACGTCAGACATTCTCCTGAAACAAGAAACAAATGGATAGGAAATTCTTCTCTTTAATATGAAAGGCAGAGAGGCTAATTCTGTTGTCGAAGATTGATACTATCACCGAATATCTTAATATTATACAACTAGAAAAATTATAAGTAAAAAAAAATATTTTCTTAGAAAACTAACGAAGCTTTATCTCGTACTATTAAACTAAGAATAATACGTAAGTACACATTGTGCGTTATGTATATCAAAGCGTAGAACAGAATGTCAACGCTGAATGCTGAACGTGCTGGTTACACGGCACGGCAACTTATGGCAAGCTAATCGCCATAAGCTTAACCATCACTAACAGCAGCAACGTCGTCTGCTGAACAAATGCCTGGATAAAGAGCGCATTGACGAATGATGTTAGGTCACCCGACTTATCTCGTCTTATGAAAAATTACGCGAGCTCCACGAATTCATAAGCTAAAATAGCACTTTAACATGAGTAATTGAGTAAGTGATAACGAAGGTGTATACACATGTCTGTAATCGTGTTATCGGTAGTTGGGGTCACTCCTTGGTCCAATTAACATAGGGTCAGCAGCTGATTGCTATTGTACCTATCTAGTATTGAGGAATATAAAGATGGATCCTTGAACCGAAAGCGAATGTAATTTACGCGAACGCACTTTACGCATTTTGATTATTGTATTGATTTTGTTATCTGTAGTCTGTTTCTGTAGTAATCAAACTTTAGGCTTTTTTTATACTTACCTACTTACGTAGGTAAGTATAAAAAAAGCCTAAAGTTTTCTAAAGTTTAGAAAACTTTCGAACGGTTCGATAATATATCACGTACAGTCATACCTCCTTGGGTTAATAATCTTGACACTCAAAAACGTTAGTAGATTTGACCTTTGCTTGTAGTTTTGGTTGCTTTAAATTTTCTGTCCTTAGTAAACTTTCATCATAGTTCAATTCTAGAGATTTGGGTAAATGGATCTGAAATTTTGAGTTTTGGTGGTTCGCATATATTATGTGTACAAACTAATAAATAAGCATGTACCTGGATAACTTAAGTGATTTGTAAGTTATCTTTTAGCGCTAAAGTTCTTTAAATTTGTCATACCAAGGTGTGGATAACGCTGTGGGCTGCATTATTACTAAGTCTGATTAGTATTACCCATTGATTTACTATTATTATATAATGTAGTTGTTTGTTGTTCCAATAAATAAATAAATAAAATAAAAAGACGTACATACATAGTTTACTAAGGATATATTTTTTAGCAAATGTCATGAAGGCCTATATAAATAATATCTAGCTAATTCTGAGCGCTCTCGCGTGGTAAGTAGCCAGATAAAAGTTAAAATTGTGTAAAGTACCTACCTAGGTATTGCAGGATGATATCTATAGATATATTTTCTAATTTATATCTTGATCGATTTAGCCATTACACTGATATCTATACTTGATAATCTATACTTCCGCATTTTTAATATACAATAGGTACGAGAGTAAGCACGATTAATAAATTGTATGATTTCAACTAAGATTTTATAGTTGGTCGTGCAAGTTCATAAAAATGATTTTCATAACAAAGACTTGAACTGCCTACCTGATAAAAAGGTTAGACCTATCTTCTTCATGAATTTCCTTGTTTACAAAATAGTCTCCACAATCTGGGTTATTGTAAATATTTTTCTGTAAGCTCCGGTATCTTCGAACAAAAAAAAACTGCTTATAATTTTATCACCTATTCTCACAACTGCGTAGAAGACCATAATAGGACAATTAAAAGTTTATTATATTGATAATTATAAATAATATGTGACGTACCTACTAACTATTTATCGTTGCGGCTGTTAACTACAAGCTTTGCAACGTAACTTCATAATACCTAACAGTTCAATTTAGACACGTCAAGCAGCAAAGACGATACCATTTCTTTTTAAACTCGCTTCTTCTTCTGTTCAACACTTAGACTTAACTAAACTCCGTTTAGAAGTAATACTCTTTGATGCACGCATAGCTGTTGCAGTTATAATCACAGATTAAAAATGCCGTTACATTTTAATGATATGGGAGCCGCTGAAATGACTGACACATGAGGCGTTTCAACGTTGTCTTCATGTAAGGCAACGCATCCAGCAATACCAGTTGTATTGCAGATGTCAATGGGCGACGGTCACTGATGGTACCTAAGCATAGAAAGTCTATTTATTTGGTACCTTAGTATTTAACGGTAAAACCTATATTCACCTAGGACTCCATCAGCACGGTTTTAGGTAAAACACGCCTTTACAATTTTTTTATCATAGAGATGTGAAGACAATAAGTCTTTGGCCCACTATAATAATTAGTACGTTCACCACAAAGCATGTCTCTTATCTGTAGACACGCAGACTCTGCGTGATCCTATACAAGTCATGTCACCATTAATTGGCGCCATTTTACTTGAATTTTACATTTGAATTATTAGGTACTAAAACGGGCTAGTAGCCATGGTACAGTATAATAATTATCTGCGGCCATGTTTTGTTTGTTTCCCGATATTGAACAAATTTAGTTTTGTGAAATAGTCTCGCTTATTACCCTATCCTATTATTACAATAGATGACAAAGTTTAAATGTTTATTGATAATTATCTCCGTAACGGCTGGACCGATTTCGATAAAATAGGTTTGTGATAGGTTAGTGTATCTGGGTAACTAACACGCTGACGAAAATAAGTTATTGGGTCAGATATTTCCAAGATGGCCGATAGTTTCGAAGACATCTGAAGTTTTTTTACGCAGCGGGCAAATGTCGGCTTGTATTGCGACAGGAACGGGTTTGATTCCCGCTGCGCAGGTCAATTCTGTTACGGGCCTGTGTTACGGTGGCACGTGTAGTTCCTGATACTCACGGCACAGATTATCTTTGTGGGTCAGGACTATGTCGTGTACAGTCAGCATCACCAACTAGTTACCCCTCTAGGGCTTGAAGGTATTTTCTGATATGTGTCTATCAAATTTAATAGAAGAAAATAATTACAAAACACTATTTAAAGAAACACTTGTGTAGAATCTTTTTATTTATATCCTACACGGAACTAAGTACATATTTTTAAGCTTATCTAATTGGGGCGTGAGAGGTATTGAGGCAACTCTTGACCCCAAACTAATTGCCCTTATCTCTTATCAGCACCTCGAACTACGTTCAATACTCTGAGATGACTCTTTGAAGATAGGGCAGTTATCATCATCAACAGCCTGTAGAAGTCCCCAAAAATTGGTAAGATTAATGATCTTGGCCTACCTTCATCCACCGTCTTCATCGTTCCCTCGGGAAGGTCGCTTTTGTACACTGCACTTCTACACTTTCACCCTTTCTTTTCCATCCCCCCCTTACCCTCTTAAAATGTGAAAATCCATATTTTTTTTGCTCTTAAAGATGTTTATTATTTATTTTACGTAAAATAGTACTTGGGTTTATGTTTTTAGTTTACAGTAAATCCGTCTGATTCTCGAAAGCTTATTCTTCAGAGTACACAGGTCACAAATAAAGTCGGAAACACAAAACGAAATCACACGTAGTTACATACTCTATTGTTTTAATTATATAAGCGCGTGTCATATTAATGAAATATTGTAATCTTCCAGTGATTTGCAATAAGAGTGATATAGGTACTCACATAGTTATTGTTTAATTTTAACGATAAGACATGAATGGAGTACCTACTAGTAATATATCTACCTACCCACTACGGTTTGGTTTGGGGTAAGAGTTGTTTGTGTGTTTGTCTGTTACCATTTCTTTTCAAACCGGTCGATTCAAAACGCGGTTTCTGCAATAATTTTAGGTATGACTTCAGTGCAGGTTCTTATGTTTTATTGCCAAACGTCAGCAGGGGGCGCTGCAATCGATGATGGAACACATCAGATTAACCTGTGTCGATGTTTTTTCAATTTTATTCTTTGGCTATCAGAGCATCCGTCTTTTATAAAGATACATAGGTATGCATTGTATTTTACTCAGTTATCGTAACATAGCTCGAATAAATAATTCGGCTTCAAAATATAGTAGCGCAGGTTCCCGAACGGAAGAACATTAACCATTCATCATCATATTTTATATATCGATAGACAAACATTGGCATTGACACTGCACTTAGGTTTTTACGAAGAGGCCACTAATACAAGGTGGTATACCTTGTATTAGTGGCCTCTTCGTATTTCCCGTCGGGAAATTAATAAGAACGTAGAATTCGTTCTTATTAATTTCCCAAAGGGATTTTTAAAATTACCTTAGATTTTATAATAACCTTAGGTAATTTTGTAAAAACTCAAATTGTGTTTATACACCGCGATACCATATACCGCCTCTTCGGCTACATAAGTAACTGGCATTTAAAGGCTACTTATGACACCCGTTACTACTATTTCATCATTTTATTTGCACCTTTAATCTAGGTTACACTTAAATTATGGAATGCCAGATACCGGATCAATACCTACCTTGTTATTTTAAGTCCAAAGTGCAAAGCATTTTTTTTCGATGACTGCAAAAAAATACACGCCGGAATACCTTATATTAAATTGGTTTTTATGATTTACAAAAATCAACTATCCTGGTAGGTAATTGTAATCGTAAAAACCGATGTCAAATAAGGAACGGGAATTAGATAAAAATTCCAAATTGAAATATCATCCGCCATTTGTACAGCCTTGTTTTTTTTTTTTGTCGGTTTTTTCATTTAATTAATTATAGGTACATATTTTTATGGGACCTCCCGTGAAGTCTTTATCTATTATTTACGAATAACACGTTTATTAAGGCCGTTAAAATATGTTAAAATTTACAACAGCAAAAAACGCTTAAATTTTAATGAACTGGTAGGTAGTTACCTACCTAATACTTGAAGTTCATGAGTATTTGGAACAGCATAGGTACTACGTAATTACGAGTTAGGAATGTGAGGGCCCCTATTGTTGGTTCTTGTGACATTTTTTTCAAAACATAAAAAAAAATTAACTCGTGCGAGTCTGACTCGCGCACCGAGGTTTCCGTACAAGCTTGTACATGTTCACCAAAATAATTAACAGTACCTACTCAAATTCTATGAAATAATTAACTCAACTTGATACGCGCGTTCCCGGAAAATAGGTTCTTGACAGACAGACAAAAAGATAATAAATAATCAGGTAAGTACCCACCATATTTTACTATAAGTAAAAAAACTTCGCTTAACAGAAACTTAAAATAAAATTTAAGAGCAAGTTATCATATCCTCAAGTTGCTTTCATTACTTTCAAGCAGTGGTTAGTCCAAATCTAAGGGGGGTCGCGGGTTTGTTTAACTTATTGGTTCTAGATCTAGATTTTATAAAATTTGACAGACAGACAAAAAGAAAATAAATAATCAGGTACCCACCATATTTAACAATAAGTACCTAAGTAAATGTAAATAAAACTTCGCTTAACAGTTACTTCAAATAAAATTTAAGAGCAAGTTAAGCTTTCTTAAAGTTGCTTTCATCACTTTCAAGCAATGGTTAGCCCTTATTGGTTATTTTTTTATCAAATAAGAAGAAACCTTTAAACATTTATAAAATCCCGCTAGAGAAAAAAAAATTCTTAAATGTTCTATTAGAGAATTTTTTTTTATGAAACGGACAACACATTCCTAGATATAACCGTGTCAACGTCTGTAAGGCCCTCCCATCCTTCGACATCTTAAAGATTGCGGGAATAAATATTTAATACTGGACGTTTTTCATAAACATCATCTAGACCCTAACTAAGCAGAGCTTGTATTATGGGAACTACATGAATGATATACTACTTTCCTATAGGTACATATACTTTTTGTTTTTGTAAAAACATACATATTATACACCCAGACCTGAGACAATTATTTGCAGATCATACAAACATTTGTCCCGCGGCGCGAATCGAACCTGCAAACTTCTGCGTCCCAGGCGGGCCTTCGCCCACCGCGCCGCAGAGGTCTTGCGGGAAATCAGTGAAAAGAGGCCGTTCGTCACAGCACTCTTTGAGCGGCCTTTTGTTAGGTGCCCCTATGAAGATGTAGATGTAGGTGTCTGAAGGTCGTTCGTCAAAGTACTCTTTGTGGTAAAGTAGTCTTGTTCTTCTGATGGTAATACAAACTCACCTTCAGTCGGAAAGATGATCTTCTGCTCCGTACGTCCATAGTAATCATCGAACTCAGCCGGTTTATCGATGCCCCCGCTCAGGGTCTGTCCCTGCGCGACCGGCATCGGCAGGCTGTTGACAGGCAGCGCAACTGCCGGCTTCTTGCTTAGCCTCAGCTTCTTCAGGATCTGCTGCTTCACAAACTCGATCCTGGCCTCCGTCAACTCCTCAACACTGAGATCCCCATTCGCGCAATTCCCGCAACTACCCAACAACTGCCCCTCCAAACTTACAAAACTACTGACTAGAAAGAATACAGCCACTCGCGTAACAATCATTCTGATATCCCTGTTCGTCTTCTCAGGCAGTTGAAATATGACAATAGGTCCAGCATGCGTGCGACCGGTTTGACTGCTGGAGCGCAACTGACACGCGCGATGCTGGAGACGTATATTTATGAAGGTATTCCTCGTTCCTCCACCAGGATTCCACTGAGGTTACGGAGTGGACAATGGACCCGCGTGACTGTTGCAATCTCTCCGACTGCTGTTCAATCTGTGGTTTTACGATGGTTTGTTTACGAGAATCTCAGTTGTAATGGCAACGTGGTCAAGTACTATAATTTTGACTCTAAAGCTATGTTACTACGACTTATATAACTTATCAAGGCTAGCTAGCTAGTTAGTCTGTATTGCAAATATGGGCAGGTAGGTAAGGACAAGATACAGATGCAGCTTTTCAAAGTTTCCTAATTTTAATGTGAAAACTACTATAAATATACCTAGTTATATGGTGTAATTCCAAATCAGCAGGATTCAAACCCGCATCTTCGCTTATAATCAATGCTTTGACCAATTCCGTCACGAATCGAGCGACGCTGAGTCCAAATTTATCGCGCACTTTCCATTTAGCTGACACTTGTAAAATAGATCATAATTTATAAAGTTTATTTATTTATTTCATACTTCCACACGAACAATGTAGTACTAGGAAGACTTAATGCTAAAGCATTATCTACCAGTCATCCTAGGCGTGCAAAAATATGGAATTTGCAAATTCCTGTAAAACGGTTGCTCTTTTTCTTTGAGTTGGTACACCAAACAATCACGTATGACATAGAACCTTTAGGTACCTACCTACCTACCTAGCATGCGCAATCGGTACCAGGCCATGTGAACCACACAATGCATAATATGGAATGTGTTCGAGTCCGGGGCGAAGTCCAACACCATTGAATGGACCCGCCATGGACGTAGTCAGGGCGTGATAGGGGCGAGTCAAGATAAATAATGATGTATTAGAACAAAACTTATAAAATGTAGGGCGATTTTCATGGGATAAAAAGGAGCATTGATGACACAATGTAGGAAAGGGTCCCAATGGACCCAGAGCACATCTTTAACAAGAATTATATTTTGTTGTTTGTTTGTGTACAATAAAGTATTTTCATTTTTTCATTCATTCACGTATAACGTCGTACTGTAGATGAAATTATTATTGATATTAAGTATGATTCCTTCATAAGCTGGCATTATGTTGTAGCATGGTTTTAGATAAAGACCCAAGATCAGAATTATGGAAATTTTAGATTTGGCATTCGACTAATCACAAAAAAAAAGTCAAGCAAGAGGCAGAATTAGAATTTAGAATTATCGAACGGAATTTAGCGGGTTCGATCCCCGCCGGTGTCGATATTTTTGAAATAAAGTGTCGAAAAATTGACCAGCATTAGCATAAGTTATTATACAAACTTTTTATAGCACTATCAACAACGCAAAAAAGAGACGGCAGGAATTTAGGTCCTGTCAAATTACTAGTTACATTACGCTATTTATAGTAAGCAAGTTTTTAAATCACTACTAAACTTGTATGGCAAATTTTAATCTGACTAAATTGACAACACTAAAATTGTTGCTATCTCTTTATTTTGTTAATGTTAGTAAAAGAGAGTGATAGATATTAATAAGTTTAGTTGGTGTACAATAGAATCGACGAGCAATATTAGGAAGATGTCAAAAAAATAATGATAACTAAGAGTAGCCCCCTCATGTCGAAACCCTGGTTCCATCCACCCATAGGCCTGACACCATGCGCTTCACACGCGATGCGCACGCGCCTGCCTCGTGCCTGACATCTGTGCGATCAGGATCGGGATTTGTGAAGATGCGATAAAGGACTTTCATGAACGCCTTTCAAAAATGACATTCACTTGCAGAAAGCTGGTAAAATCGAAATATTGGTAGGTAGTGGTAGGGGTTTAGATATTTGGATTTTTAGGCGTCTGTTGCTAAAATTTCCCGTATCGGCTGAACAAATTTTGATGAAACTTGAAAAAGCCCAGCTCGTGACTTCTACTTGAGTCCGGGTAGGTAGGTAGGCGTAGGCCAGTAAAGATAAAATAACGGTTAATTAAAATTAGTAAATAATTAACAAATAAATATATACTATAAATACCTACCTAAGCAGTAGTTTAATCAACAGTAGATTATTTAATTACTTTGATAGGTACCCACCTACTTAATTAAAATACCACCCTCTATTTCGTATCCTACTAATTAATTAAAAAGACAGTAAGTTTGGATGTTTTTAAGCATCCATGTTGGTTGCTATTTATCTCTTCAACGGCTGAACCGATTTGGATGATAGGTATTTGGAATATGTGACCTAGAATAAAACAAAGGATATCCTTGCTATTAATTATGCTGTGACACCACAAGGTACCTACCTACCACGCGAGCGAAGTTGTGGACAAAAAGTAAATCAGTAATTAAAAGTTTTGTTCTGTAAATAAGATCTCACTACCTACCTATTATTTAGTTAATTAAATATAAGTGATTGATCGTGTAATTGTTTATTTGTTTTTCTCCAGAGAGCTACACGTAGCTAATTAAAGATAAACACGTGTATATCACATGAATACCCAAAAACTGCTTGGAAACAGAAGTTTTAAAATTACAGTTCATTAACTGAAAAACGGCCTACTTTCTGGGATATCGCTTCTCCGTCCGTTCAACTTATGATAAAAAGGCACTTATGATTTTTAGCAAAATAAAAGGTATCTAATAAGACCTACTTAAACAACGCGTCAATACGCGTCAATGTTACGCGTAAAAGTTAGCGTTACTTAAATGACGCGTTTAAAATAGGCACTTGCCTGTTTCAAGCACCCCTCTAAATAATTACATAATGTAATTTTACCGACGTAACCAAGTGTACCTAGTTAGTTAATTTTAAGTTCCTGAGATTTAAATAAATGTGTAGATATGAGTATGCGTATGAAAGCGCCAAGTATCGTATGGAGATATTAATTGCTGGAAATCCAATTTAGGAATCAGTATCCTAATGCCCTTTTATATCTGCACTGTGAATTGTGGTTTTCTTCTTTGGTATTTTTTTTATTTATTTATGTGCTTACATTTATTTAATAAACATTAACAATTCATTCACATTTGGCGTAAAAATTCATAGCTACTCAAATTACGATACATTTGCCTTGTTGGGAAACCACTTTCCCAACAAGATTAAAGGCAGTGTTAGTTTGTTTACTTATGCCACAGATATTATATTATAATTATGCTGACCTCTGTAGACTAAAAATAGATGTTTATGTTTTTCTTGAAGTATATTATCAGGGCTAAGTACTAATAACAAGCCTGAACGTCCACGATTTCATCCACCTAGCTGGTGGTCTGCCAAGGCCCCTCGGCCGCCACACAGTCAGGGCCTTACTCTACCTGCCTACAACAAACCTTGTCAAGTGTCCTGCCCAGCACCTCTCGTGATACGGTCTTCAACAACTACCACCTTTTTTCTACGTCAAATTTCCGTATAACTCGATTAATCAATTACTACATATAATTATAATTGTAATTATATATAAATAATAATGCTGTACATTTTCACATAGCATCTTCTAGCTAGCTCCAAACTAAGCAGAGCTTGTGTTATGGGTACTACATGACCAATATACCACTCATTTAAATATTTTATTTTTGTAAATAGACACATTAGGTATACATAGAAAACCCCGAGACAAATAAATGAATACAAATAAATTATATTCCAAGAAAATCCTTTCCTTTTTATCTTTGAACGAGCGACATCAAATCTGTGTGACTTTGGAGAAGTATTAAAACGACGCAGTGGAGGGAGCGTGGTTTCATACTCTTTGGGAGAGATCAACAGACTGTGATAGTGTATCTGTCACAGGCTATGCACAATGACAATTGCAAAAACGTACAAATACAATGAATGAAAAAAACAAAGTTCAATGGTAGCAATTATTTGTAAAACTGATCTCTTCCAGACAACCTTTTGATGGCCAGCATAAAACAAAAACAAAAGACGGCGTTGTGGTTTAGATAGTACCTAGGTATAAAATACATTAAAATATGTATTATTTTAATGTATTTTATACTTATATATACTATCCTTATGATGACAATGATGATGATAAAAGAAACCCTCTCATTTCACAGGTAGGCAGTAGTATCATATTACGGAACTACATGAGTCTGATGAGAATAATGACTGAAATCATCAAATGTTGAATCATTTAGGTACCTACAACAATTTTCTGTTTATATAAATGATAAAACCATCACATAGGTTCATGATTAATTTATTTTAATTAAGATTTAATTAAGTAATAACTGTATATTTGGATGTAGTCGGTATTACGAAATGATGCATCTTCTATCTAGTTGCAGTCAAAGTTAGAAGTTTAGTCAAAGATAGGTTAACCAGTGTTTATGTTGACCTTTGTTAAACAACTATAACATATGTTGATACCTTGGTACATAGGTAACCTACCTACGCACTAAACTTTCGACCATGTACCTATTTACCTAGCTAAATTTATTATAGTACCTCTATACAAAGAATGACCAGCCTCGTTTCTTGCCTTTCTTCACAGAGGAACAGGCAGAAGGAAAAAGTGACCCTTGCAAAATAATTAGAAACTGATCCTTGCGATTTTAATGAATGAATGAATTTTGATTTTGACTTACGCAGGGTTAATCATTATTAACATTTTCGATATTGATACTACTCTTATGAATGGAAAAGACTGGTCTATACCCTAGTTTTGATTTTAATTTTTTAAGTCTGAAACTTTTAATTACCAAAATACTTGACCAATTGGGGTTTTTTTTGTTGTTTCCACCTGAGTCCATCTTGCATTGTATTTGGTTGTAGCAAAGAATGTCTAAAACATAAAACGCTCTTCATAAAACCGTCGTCGTCTCGTTATCGTATTGTTTTGGCAACGATGAGAAACATTCGTTACAAACTGTTATACCTAAATGTGAATGTCCCGGTATCGCGGGGGTACGAGCACGTGGCCTTTATGTGATCTCATTCTTATTATTTTGCGTAGATTCGATGACGAATCCACTCTTTCAGATAAACATTATCCCAAACACTTCATAAAACACTATTTTGTATTATAAAAGCACTGCGGCGTTTCTTGCAGTCTTTCAGATTAAGAAGGTAGATACTAAGAGGCTAACATAGAGCATTTTTTAATGCAAAAAAGTAACTAGTACCTTTTTATATCTCTTCTACTATTAATTTTAATGATAATAACATTTTAAGATAATATTAGTTAATTATAAATAACTTATAATATTAATAATACTTTATTTTTATAATTTCTTAAAAACAGTTCTAGATACCTTTTACCTATCGATAGTTTAGTACAGATAGACGCTAGGTTAACCTAACTTCTATAAGATTCGGTCTTCTCTTTCCATTCTATTTTCAGAGTCGTCAAATAAACTTACTACCTACTTTGAAATATCTAAGCGAATGGTGTCCCATCGTTAGACTAAATGCTTTATTTAGTAAATCTTAAGACTACCTTGGCCAACTAAGGTTTGACTCCGCTTCGGACTTTGACTGCAACAAATCTTGTACCTATCTATACCTTCCAAAACTTCTGTGTTCAGATCCGGAGTCGCGTGTCATAGGTATGCCCATTTAAATGATAACAACTTATTAATATAATTTGGAAACTTCAGGCGCATGATAAGACCAATAATTTGTATGGTATTTCTGCTCTTCCTGGGCTTATTGCGTCAGATATCTTAGTAAAGTCAACGAAATAAGGAGATAAACCATTGGTCATGGCTCGCCTTTGTAGATGTCTTACTTAATGCGCACAATAAATTATAAACATTATATTCGCGCAATAAATCATTATAATTGTTTAATATGAGCTCAGGGCATTTCATAGGAACCATAGCAGTGTTCTGTATACACTTGTACAGTACCGTCCCAGAATGTCGTCCCATCCTGCTATACCATCTGTATAAGTATTTGTATATGTGTTATTTGTTGTTGTTATGTACCGTTCAGATGAATACATATTTTTTTCATTGACCTTTCTGTCTCTTTTTCTACCTAAAATATTATTGACCTACTTAAACCTACATTAATCGATACTACTTCTACTGATCTTCTTTTAATCGATTTTTTTTATATACGCCTAATAGGCAAAATAACATGTTGGTTAGCGGTTATAGGTTCATAACCTATGAACGCTTGTGACAAGAGATATAACTCGCGCGTTGTCGAGTCGAACCCATACCCTTCAAACCGGAACACAGCAATACGAGCATTACTGCTAAGCAGCAGAAATACGTATGGTGGTACTTTTCTGGACGAGCCTTTCACAAGGAGATCTACTTCTACTACTTACTTTTGACACTGAGTGTACTTACCTATATTTGTACCTACTGGGATACACGTATTGGTAACACAGTTTAGCTATTTCCTTCAGTACTGCATCAGTTTAAATCTCTGTCAAATGAACAAAATTTTTAAGCTTGACTCTATGTGGCTACCTACCTATTATTAGTGTCACGGGGTAGTGTCATGTGAGAACAGTCGATAATAAGCCGATGTTAATCCGCGTTTATAAATAATACGGTTAATTGCCTTATAACAGGGTCTTTGACACAAAATAACAATAAATCTGGAAAACCTTACCTAAGTTCAATACTTCTATGTCATCACGACCTTCGCCTACGAAGGAACATCGAACTCTACGTTATATTTTATAAGCATCTAACAAACAGCTCAAGTAACATTAACAACAACTTACATTCATAACAACAGAATACTTTTAAGATATTATTACGACTATACCACGTACTTTACTATTCTCCTGCTGACGTTGGTTTCATGATACCAAACCAAGATATACCTAATATAAATGGAATGAACAAAGAATTCTAAAAAAATAACTATTTTATTTGCGAAAATGGGTGCAATACAAGATGTTGTAAAAAAAGTTGTGTCCTCCATAATCTACTTTAAAGCAAGCAAAATTTATAATTATTTAAATTTTAAACACATACATTAATTAATTACACAACAAATCGCATTGAAAAATGATATGCGATCAATTTATTCGAGATTACATAAATTTAAGATGCAGACAACTGCCGAGTTAACGCATATATAGCTAGCTATATTAAAAAAATGGTATACTTACCATTTTTTTTAATATCTATATATGGCCCTGTTTTGCAAGAAGTTTTGTTAAATTAATTCATGCATTGTAACTCATCATCATCATCCACAGCCCTACTTCACCCACTGCTGGGTATAATAGGCCTCTCTCAGTTTATGCCATCCGCCACGATCCATCCACGGATCAACGTTTCTGTATCCACTCCTCGGCCACCATTCAGTCGTTGTCCTGCTCCACCTTTCATCATCCCGTCTTGCAATATGTCCCGCCCAACTCCATTTCAGTTCCATAAGCCTATATGTCTTTAACTTCGGTCCGTCTTTGTATGTCGACTTGGTCTGCTCTCTGCGCCATCCTCCAGCTGTACACAGCCTTATGCGTCAGCATTTACTATGAATAATATTTTAGTTCCGTTTCAATACTTTTTGGCCAAACTATAGGTATGCTTACCTACTTATCTCGTAGTTAGTAAGTACGAACCTAATTTTATCAAAAACCAGTTCAATTAAGCAATTGAACTTACGTTACCTTTGAAGGCCTGATAACAATTTTATCATTTAAGACTTTTGACCCCGGTAACAGATAGAGCCTTTTTGGTCCTCCCCCCCATGAGACAGTTGCGTGATTTCTTGGTTCTAAGTGTTTTCTATCCTACTGCTATTATAAACGCGAAAGTTTGTGAGGATGGATGTTTGTTAGTCTTTCACGAAAAAACTACTGAACGGATTTTGATGAAACTTTACAGTAATATAGCTTATGTATCAGAATAACACATAGGCTACTTTTTATCCGGATACTACGCGGGCGAAGCCATGGGCAGAAGCTAGTGTAATAAAATATGTAAAATAAAAAATAAAAAGTATATAAGTGGTATGTAGTAGTCATGTAATTCACGTAACACAAGCTCTGCTTACTTTGGGGCTAGATGATGCTGTGTGAAAATGTCCAGCATTATTATTTTTAACCGACTGCGAATGTTCGCGGTTGTAATGGAGTTTTTAATATAAAACACGTTGTATCTATAAATCCCATTTATTTCATGTCTAGTTTCCGTAGGACCTACGATATATTTACATAATATCACGATTAGAGGGTTTTTGGTAATTGAAAGAAGACACTCAAGTGGTCACACCATTAAAATATTAACATGGATTTTCCATACAAAGAAACAACACGATTATCATCATTGGTTGGAGATTATTGCATGGCAATGGTCTGATCACGTGGGCACCGATTATGACCAAAATAAACCGATTATAACACAAAACTTTGTAAAGTATATACAAAATAATTTCCTTAGAATCAATACGTCCGACTTAGTATACAAGTTTTTACATTACAACATAACAAGCCCCTCACTCAAAAACGCTGGATAGCTTTAACAAAAATACACAGGGTGGCCCAGAATATGTACACAATTACTAGCCTGAAAGTCATTTTACACATAATGAGTAAAAACTTAGATAAAACGACTTTTTGAAATTTCATTTGGTAAGCAGCAGACTTTCAAGTCGCAAAGTCAAAAAATCTGCGGTTGAAGTGTACAATTACAATTTAGCTTAAAATTTTCCTGCATTGTCTTGGAAATTCGAGTTTATTTCTCAGGAAAACATGGTAAAAACTTGGCGAAAAATCAGGGCAAAAACTGAACTTCGACCTCTATGTCCCTGCTCATTTCATGAGACAGTATACAAATACTGGGACACCCTATACTACCACAAATCCTGAAAATTTTAGGCACAAGTTTAAAACTTAAGTTCCTTTTTTTCAACAGGGTATTTTTCGTCAAATCGATCGTTTAAGCCTACGCTTAACTTTGAAGGGGTTTTTAGTAAAAAAATATAAAACAAATTGTAAAATTAAATTTATAGTAAAATATTACAACAGCCATATTGATAATCTCGTACAAATTCTAGTCTTACTTATGAACACCATCCCCATTATTCATAACCACTAATCGATTTGATAAAAAATATTTGCGTCATTCCCTTGTTTAGAGGTGTTTATGGCAAATAAATGACAGCGGTTGAGTTATCGAACGGAAAGCGATAAAATGATTGTGAATAAGAGAGATTCGGTCTCATTACGAAAGAAATTACTTATATGGTATACACTCGAGTTTATCTCGAGTTTAGGCAAGCCTACTAAACCAATGTTTTAATATAGACCTCGACTTAAAACAATGTTATTTCACAGCAAAGACAGGTCTTCTTTGCTGTGCAATACAATGTTTTTCAAGAAGTCAAAGATGAATGTCAATATAATACTGCCGGCAGATTTTTTTGAAACAATAAGGTGAAATAAGTTTTGATGACAAACTGTTGTTTTATGTTAAACTAGTTTACTCAATCATAACTCAACCTCATTTGGGGTAGGTAACATATTAGGGCTGTACAAAAAAGAATAAATATATAGTAATCACGAAAATATCACTTAAAATGTGTGCTTATTTAAATGCTAAACCGTTGCATAAGCTTGCACGTGGAGTCAGTAGTACATTACGTCACAATTCTTTTTTTTTTATTATTATATAAAAAATAAATCATTTTTTTAGACAACATGGTACAAATACACAGCTAGCACATTAACTTAAAGAAACAGTTAATATTGGTGCTTTTGTCGTTATTTTTATAAGTAACGCTAAAATGCTTAAAGCTTACATTTTCACAAATCCACAATGCTTGTCTGTTTCCGTTGAGCAAGGTTGAGGAGGGGAGGTTGTTCTTATTTTCTATCGTGCTGTACATTGCAGATTCATTATTAACAGCTCCCCTATTCTGTATCTGATAGTAACTCGGCGACAAACGTTTGACAAGTGAAATGATCCTCACAAGCCCGTATTACCTTATTGATAGTAACTATGTGCAAGAGAAAATCACTGCTTCCAGATACGTAATAAGGGGGCAGATCAGCTACGTTAAGCGATGTTCCGCTACTATTTTCATGGGGGAATATAGCTCTGAAGCACACGTTAAGATGTCTGTCCCGGCTTTTAGCCGTGTATGGAGCCTTCGGGTAGCTTTACACCAGAGTTGGCCATTAGCAGATACGAACTTATTTATTCATGACTTATTTATATAACTGGTGATTTATTTTTACCTACCTACTCGTTCATTTGATCATTTCTCATTAATTTCCATAATTAATTTTAATAAACTTTAACTTAGAGAGATGTTCGCTTCGATCACCGATGAGACGAGAGCACGTTTAAAATCAACGCTCTCTCATTGGTCAATTATTCAAAATGGCGCCGATTAAATATCCGCTTCATGATTTATTTGAAAAAATAGGTATTAATTATTCAAACTAGTATTTTAAAGGACCTTTACGTAGGGCGCTCCCTAAATCCTTCCACCACACTGGGTATTTTTAACAACCGTCACAATTACAATCAAGTTCTCTCAGAGCCAGATAATTTAGAGTGACCAGGAAAAAACCAGACACAATGATTTAAGTAACATCATAATAAACTCTTTCGCTAAATTATACATTTGACATTATTATTGTTAACAGTGTTCTGTGACTTCACCGTTGGTAATTACTTTAGAACTACTAGAACTCACAGTGGAATTCGCAGAATTTACATTAGAACTATCAGAATTGACCATAGAACTAGCAGAACTGGAGTTAGAACTAGCAGAGTTAGCGGTATTTGAATTGGAACTGGTATTGGTCGAAGTGGCACTGTTGGTCGAAGTGGCATTGTTGGTCGAAGTGGCATTGTTGGTCGAAGTGGCACTGTTGGTCGAAGTGGCACTGTTGGTCGAAGTGGCAGATGGCAGGGCACTTGTGATGGCTGGAGTTTCCTTGTCTAACGGTCGGAAAGACCACGCGCCACATCCGTCGAATTCTAGAACGTGTGTGTGGTATTTCCTGTAAAAAAAATAAACCTACTTAATATTACAAATTATTGGTGTACAACAGTTTGAATTTTTAGATGTTTAGAATCACACATATAAACAGATGTGTAGTTAGTTGCTAATATCTTCGTAACGGCTGAACCGATTCGGATGACATTTGGAACAGGTATAGTTTGTGAGCTAAAATAATGAATGGGCTACTTTTTATTTGTAAACAACGCGGGCGAAGCCGTGGAATAAGCCACGTAAGTAGTGTATATAACATGTCTGGTAAAAAAATCAATTAAAAAGAATATTAAAACGTAATTATTCTGACTCTAGATTATGTTATTATTTATGATATTTTATTATGACTATCTTTAATTAATGTTATTGACGTGTGCAAACGTTTTAATCAAAATAAAAAATAAAAATACTTGTCAATTATTTTAGAGAAAAAATCATCGTTAAACTGTTATGATAATAAAGTAGTTCGTGTTTTGGACACCGTGGTATTTAGCTTCTTGGTAATATAAAACACACATAAAATATATTTTGTTTAACAGCTACAATATGAACTGATTGAACAAAAATAATAGTGTGCGTATTACCTCGCGCTACCCTTAAATATCACGGTCGTTGTTATACGTACCAGACGCTCGGTCTGTGCGTGATGGAGAGGAGGGTGATCCCCTCCTTCACCGCCTCCTCATACATCACCACCTCAGTTTCCATGGACACGGCGCTCGTGCATTCGTCTAGAAGCGCATACACCGGCCTGCATGAAGAGAGGAACATTACAATCTGCTGGGATACAAATATTTGTATGAAAATAATAAAATGATTAATTGAGTCAAATTGTAGCGTTTCACAGAGTCCCTATCTCCCGGAAAAACGTGAGCTGTGCCCAGGAAACTGTTTTCTCCCAATTAAATTAGTCACAGTTAAAAAAAAACTAATGATCTGGGTGAAAGTTTGTATAATCTGAATGTTTGTGCGTTGATCCGCCAGTCAGAAACGTGAGAGTTTAATACACCCCCTACATCCCCTTTGAGGGGTATTTCGGGGAAATAATTAATAAGACTTTTATCATTCGGATTGAAGAATATTTATGTGAAGTTTCAAGACTGTAAGTTCAAGGAATACAATTTTTTCATAAAAAGGTTTTCAGCCCTTTTCACCCCCTTAGGCGTAGAATTTTCCAAATTCCTTTCTTAGTGCATACCATAAGAGGAATATACCCTCCAAGTTGCATGCTTCTAGTACCTATAGCTTAGGCCGTCGATCCGCCAATCAGTAACGGAGCAGTTTTATATATATTGATAAACTGTATATCGTTGAATGTACATTTGTGGATATGGTTAGTGACGGATGGAGCATACCTGTGATAGAACATCCTCGCCATGGCCATCCTCTGCTTCTCTCCGCCGCTGAGCGTCGCGCGCCAATCCCGCACCGCGCTCAGACCGCCGTGCCGCGCCGCGCACGCGTCCAGACGCACTGCGGACATACACATACACATTAACCTTATATTAAACTAGCTTCTGCCCACAGCTTCGCCCGCGTGGTACCCGGATAAAGAGTAGCCTATGTGTTATTCTGATGTATAAGCTATATTACTGTAAAGTTTCATCAAAATCCGTTCTGTACTTTTTGCGTGAAAGATTAAGATACATCCATCCTCACAAACTTTCGCGTTTATAATAGTAGTAGGAAGGTACATGTGAACACCTGGAATGACCTGCCATCTGAGGTGAAATATAACATGACCCGTTTCTTCAAAAAAAAAACCTTGAAAAAAAAAACCGTAGCAGGCACAGGTTTTTTTTTTACAGCTCACAGACTTACTGGCGATGCTAATGCAATGCATTGGCAATGCCCAGGATTGTAAATCAAAGGGAAGATAATAAATGTAAGTAATTTACCTAGTTTGAGTATGTGCAGCGCTCTGGCCTCCGCCTCTGCGACGGCGGAGGGCGGGCCCGTCACGCGGGAGGGATACGTCACCTGCTCTATCAGAGACCCCACAGACATGTACGGCCTGGAACAAACAAGATACCACTGTGAATACTCCACACGTTGCCGGTGGAATTACAGGCACATGAGAACTTTCATCTTGATACCTCTGGTATTGCAAGCGTACAAAGGTTACGGTAACCGCTTACCAGCAGGTGGGCCGTTAGTTTGTTAGCCTCTTTAGTAGAGAGAAAAAGTATTTTCGTAAAAAGTATTTTTGACCTTTTTTAAGGGATTTTTACACACCCTAAAAAAGGTCGAACATACTTTTTTGCACAGCATACATCATTGAACTGTTACAAATGTACGGTAGGCTATTAGTATATAACATTATTATAGTACATTTGTTTCAAGAGCAAACCGTATAATATACGGTTTTTACTAGACAAATACTTTACGCTAAGTTTTCCTTTCACGCTAACGCAAATTTGTCAAGGTACGACTTGGCAGAAGTCACGTGACATTTCCACAGCTAATGCAATTTCAAAATTAACAGTAATGTTTAAAATAAAAATAAAACATTTAACTATAACAGATAAATGCGATAAACCGTTAAAACTGTTTACTGATAGCGAAAGTTTAATATACGTCAAACGTTAAATAGTAGAAAATAGAAGTAATAAAAAAAGCGTATTACACAGTGGATGAGTTTTTGTGTACTGTAATAAGACCTTTTTTTCTTACAAACTTTTTATATCTTTATAAAAAGTTTTGTATAACTGTAACTGTAGATTATACATTTTATATATTATTTTCTATCGGTGTCTACCCATGTACCAACTTAATGTTTGTAAGCCTAAGGCTGCATTTAGTTAATACAAATAGCTTCAATTTACCACCTCGATGCAACACTTACCTATATTCACAAACAATAAAAGATTTGATTTGTAAATAACTACATAAATATAATGATGAGTGTACCTCTGTGGTATGTAGAACATGATGGGTCTCGCGGTGCAAGGCGCACAATCCGCGGGGGCGTCGTCAGCGCAGTGCGCGCAGCTGCACGGACGGGGGACCGTCAGCGAGCCGCCGAACACCGGCCACAGACCAGAAATTATACGGAACAAACTGCAAATAAATACAACCTCATTAGAGAAATTAAAGCTAAAACATTACGAGTGTAACGCTATGGAAAATGTGAGGAAACTACACAATAACTTGAGATTTGATTGTCTATGTAGCTTTTTAAATTAATTTATTTGAGATATTTGAATACTGCAAAACCGTACGTATTTTCAGGCTGACAGTACGCTTTTTTTCAAAATCTCAAGTTCAAATATATGAAAATGTAAAATGCCCTAATGTTGCTACCATTCGTCTAAGATATTTGAATACTTACTCTTATTCTAGTAAATTGTATTTACTGACATATGAACTTTATTTAGACGGCATCAATGCCTCTTGCTAGGGATGCGGATTCAATTCCCGCTGTGGGTCAAATGTCTACATACTCTGCGAATATTTGTTCCGAGTCTGGGTCTGGGGCTGATAGCATGGTTATCCTAGTACGGGGTTCCCTGCGTCGTGGTTATCAGTTACTACGAGTACAGTGGTATCACAACATCCAGACATACAAACGTTTGGATTGCAGCGGGAATCGAACCCTCTTGCGTCGCAGCCGTGGGACAGATGTTTGTATAATCTGCAAATATTTGACTCGGGTTGTGTGTTTTCTATGTATACTATTTACAAAAAAAATATTAAAGCCGTATTATCATCTTTAAAATATTAAAGCAGTAATGGAGTTCCCATAGCACAAGCTCTGCTTACTTTGGGGCTAGATGATGCTGTGTGAAAATGTCCAGGATTATTATTATATTATTGTTAATCCATTGTCTTTAGATGTGACCTAGTTCACGGATATGCCGCGAGATGTCACCATATGGAGCCACGCACCTGGATTTACCGCATCCGTTCGGCCCTACGATGAGTAGATGCGTCCCCGGGCTGATGTGCAGAGTGACGTCACTCGCCACGACGTCACACGCCGGCGTCACTATCGGCACGTTCGTTAGGTGTATGCTTTGGTCGTCCGTGTACATTATTTTACCTTAAAAAAAAGAAATTCTCATCTTCCTTTGTACCACTCTTTACTAACTATAACTCGTCTTTCGCTGTAATGCAAAATTGTTTATAGCGCCATCTATGAAAGCGTACGGGTAACTCTTAGTACTTAACGCTGTTTGTCAGAGGCCCTACAAAACATTGTATTTCATAGTGATTATTGATAGAAAACAAAAGCAACTCTTGTGGTAACGTGGTGTATAAGAATTAAAACAAAACAAACGTACTCACGACTGTAATCCCCATAATGGACATCCCCAATTTGACTCTTATCCCATTAGAATTAATTATAGAACTCGGCGTACGTACTCTGACCAAATTGCAGATGTTCTGGAGCCGAGCCAAGAGTAACCTAATTTGACAAGTGTGAAGAATACGATGAGGATGAATGAAGCGAAAGAGAAACGCCAGATGGTTGATCTTGGTAATAAAAATATTTTTATATTTTTGTGAATTTTAATGTTTGTTTGAGAAACATTCAGAGTCACAAATCATGGTAAATATACCGTTTTTAGTAAAAGTAATGAGCATCTCTGTTGATTACCTTGCGGCACCGGCGTGTTGTCCTTGAAGGTGACGCGGAAGGTGTTCCCCAGCGGCTGGTGATGCACGCTGCGAACGCAGCGCCCGCGAGCCACCTCCTCGAACACCAGCAGCATGTCCGACACACGCGTCGCGTAGCCCGCCAGGGTCACTACTTCCTGGAACGATACGTTGCTTTAAAAATATATTCACAGCATTCGCGATGTCATCGATATAAAGGAGGAACAACAGCGGACCAAGAATGCTTCCTTGTGATACGCCGTACTTGATTTTCAAGAATTGTGATCTGAATACCATTCTTGAAAACCAAGATAGAACTGTGATAAACACAGTGGTTCTATTAGCTAAATAAGAATAAGAATGAATACATGGAAAGCTAGTAGCTAGTATTTCATGACCTGATACGATATCCATCATCCTAAACATTTGGCGCATGTCTAATATCAAATTTGGAATAATATTTACCTTATAACTGGACATGAGCCTCTCGATGGCGTCGGCGGCGGAGTTCAGCAGGTTCCTTGAAGTGGTCATGTACTCAGTACGAGCACTAATACTCTCCGCTGCGGGGCCTGGAACAACAAATAGTTCTGTCAAAGTTTCTCAACTAGAAAAAAGTATTATTTTTACCATTTAATTTGCCGAATTTGCGAATAAGATATAACGTAAACATGGCGATTTTCACATACTGTACTGGCGAAGGCACCGCCATTGTTTCGACTCATTCCGAGAGCCTTTATCATCTTTCTCTCCGCCACCTTTATGAAGACTCATGGATTATGACGAAACAATGTCGGTGATTTCAACAATAGTACGGAAAAAAAATTGAGGTTTTTAAATATTATAACACACTTAATTTGCACACTACAGCTGCTGGCATCCACAGCACTCACCTACTCCAGTGGCGGTGAGGATCGGCAGCGCCAGCATCACCATGCCGACTCCGGACCAGACGTACTTCATGCAGAACTGCTCCAACATCACGTACCACAGCTTCTTGTTGAAGACGGATGTCATCTGCGCTACCAGCTGCTGGTAAGCTGACTGTAGCTGCCCTAGCTCCACCTGGAAGACAACAAACGTTAAAACCGGCCAAGTGCAAGTCGGTTTCTTACCAAACTATAAAATACTTTCTTACAAAAAATAAAGGAGACAAATATTTGCATATACAAACATTTGTCTCGCGGCGTGAACCTTCTGCGTCTCAGACGGGCCTTTACATCTGCGCCACAGAGGTCGTCAGATCGGAAGTCGGAGTACCCACTAGAGCCCACTAGGCCAACAGGGCTCTACGCCTATACCTTGTGCCCGCCATAGAAGGCGACTTCTTCAGCATGCGCTATGAGCCTCGCATGCGCATGTCTCAGGTTGGCCTTCATCCTCGCCTCCTCGCCCGCGAGGGCGCCGAAACGCGGACTCAGCAACCTCAGGATCTGACCCGTTGCGCAGATCACGAGGGTCGCGAACCCGGGACCTGTATGATAACAAATTTATTACAACCAACAGTCTTATACAGGCTTACCCCACTAGGATTCCCTGTGTCATGACACAAAATACTTTATGATACCCGAAACAAAATACAATGCGCTGTGAAAAATTAAAACAAAGAAAATCTTCAAATTGTAGCAGGACATAACACTTAGTATTGGTGCTTGATTTAATATCCTATCCTTCTGACATAATAAATGCGAAATCCTGTGTGTGTGAATGTTTGAACCACGTATCTCCGTACCTACTAAACCGGAATTTTGATGAAATTTGAAATGTATATAGTTGAGGTTCTGAAATAACACATAGGCTAAACTAATTTTCGAATTTCCTATGGTGATTAAACAGGGGAGTAAAGTTTCTATGGAATTTTTTTAATCCATGGTTAGATTCGCTTAAAACGTATTTTTTATTTTTTCAAAACTATCTATATGAGCAATAAAATTATTTTTCTAAATTTTCTATGGAAAAAAAAATCTGGTTTGATACATTCAAAAGTTGGTGGTTTATCAACAAAACACGCGGGCGAAGCCGCGGGAAGAAGCTAGTTTCTTATAAAGTATCTTAATGTTTCCTATGATTGTACCTATAGAGCTCTTTTCCCTACTATAGTATCTCTGTCTACCCTTTATTGTAGGGTCATAGGAACCTATATCTTGCCAGCTGATTAATAAATTGCTTGCAAAGCATAATTTTTTCATCTTGCTAAACAATGAATATAATAATAATATTATCTTGTTTACCAAAGATTATTGTGCCTAACCAAGGAACACTAATTTACTAAAGATTATATATTCTTGTTTACGAAGTAATATACAATTTAATTTTGCTTATGAAGAAAATTTATGCCTTTATCTTGCTTACCAAGGAATATATTGCCCTTCATCTTGCTGGCGGAGTTGGCCAGCGTGAGCACGATCAGCAGCAGATCGAAGCACGGTTTGGTCAGGGACGAATAGAGATGTGCCACGGACTGCGTGAACACAGACACGTCTTCCGTCAATCTGGAAGCATTCCGTCAGTACGCTTATTAGTAAATACTTAACCAGAGTCTACGTCATCAGCCAATACAAAGGGCCAACTGCCGCCATAGTCTACGGCAATCAGTGTCTACGCTAACTGATACAGAGAGTCGATGGTACCCAATACAGAGTCAAAGTCAAATTTCATTTATTCATTAAAATCACAAGTATCACTATGAAACGTCGATTTTATCTATTGCCTGTGCTTCCGCGACCAAGCCAGGAAAGAAATGCAAGAAAACAAGGCTGGTTATTCTTGTCAATGATCCTTTTACAACAATTTAAATCCCAAGAGTTTTAATCATCTAAATAAGCAGATATGCCTTTTTATAAAGTTTTTGTTTAATTACGTTTTTATATTTGTTAATTTTTGTATACTGTATATCGTTTGGGAGTTTGTTATAAAAGCGTACATATTTTAACGCTTTACTAACTTTATGGAGTCAACCAGTGGCACAATCCTCTCATTCACACAATTCAACTCACCTATGATCAGCATTCTCTATCCTAGCGTCGAGATTGGCCACTCTATAGTACGTCTGGTTCTTGAAGTAGAGTTCGTACGCGTGGTTCACGAGCCGCGTCCTGAAGGCCAGCGCGAGCCGCCCCTCCAGGTATCTGATCATGGAATTAATGAACGTCGCAGGGATGGCGATGCTGAACCACTGCAGCAGGAGAGACGAGAAACGATGCATGTCCTTCTGGACTATATGTCGCACTGTGGAACAGTTACAAATTTACAATAATGGTTCTCGGTACTCGTAGAACCTGTATATATTTATTTTATACCATCACCTGTTGGTAAGCGGTTACCGTAGCCTATGATCGCTTGCAACACCAGGTTTTACACCCGTGTTGCTGACCCTTTAAAAATTATAAAACGTCCCTTTTGAAGAACCTCAAGAACCTATACTAGTGTGACTGGTCGGTAAAACACTTACCAATGGATCCTTCCAATGAAGCCACATAAATGGACAGGAATGTTCTGGAGAACAGGCACATGGTGTGTGCCGTGAGCAGCGCCACCTCGTGACTCCTGACTCCCGGCACCATGATGCGGGCAAGGGTCACCAGCTGCCGGAGGAATTCCAGGTTCAGACCCGGCACATGGTCAGTCTGTGTCTCCGACTGAGTCTCGTCTGCATCTTCCTGGAATTTAAGGAGGAATAATAATAATGGTTTTAGGATGTTGATCCACTATGTTTGAGGCACGGGTCGATGGTTTCCACGCTTGGTTGTGGTCGATGGTTTTATCGCCTGAGACAGCTTGATCAGGACACAAGTAAAGGGCCTTCTTTTTTAATTTGCTTTCTTTTTATCTTAACATAGATCGTAAGAAAGCTCGCTAACAAAAAAAATACCTAAAATGTTGTCTGAATTAATAAATGAATATAATTTAATTTAATTAGTTTTATAATGATAATGCTGGACATTTTCACACAGCATCATCTAGCCCCAAAGTCAGCAGAGCTTGTGTCATGGGAACTTTGATTGTAAATACATGTTACGTAAAGAAAACACCCAGACCCGAGACAAATATTTGCAGATGTAAATGCAACTAACGGTCACCAATATATGTAGTAACCGGGCTGAACATCGCTTTTCATGTTTAGCCCTCCACTGCTCTTAATGTCATTAAGGTCACCCATCCAAAGAATGAACGAGCGACGCTCTTATGAGTGGTCTTAAAGATCTAAGAACTTAATATAGAGCGTCAAAACATCTAAAGGAGAATACTTACAATATTCTGTTTATTGTCGGTGTCGGCATCACCTCGACAGAGGGCGCATTGTTCCGCCCCACAGCGACCCCCACAGGTCTCCTTGGCGGCATGTTCGCCCACCGTGGCGAGGTTTCCATTCTTCGTCACCTTGAAATAAAAACAACGGTTTCAAACGGCGCAGCACCATTTAAAACATTTCAAGCTTGAAATTCAATACATAGCGTTCTAGAATAAAACAAAAGCTGGTCTTGTCATGACATTGGAAGGGTAAATTGACGGATGTATTCTAGCTAAGATCCTGGCATTCACTTTTATCACATTCTGCATGCATGACACGCTCGTTAGTCGCTGGTTTAGCACTTTTGGCATTTCAGAACGTCTCCACTTTGTAAGGCACCACTTAAAAACGATTGAAAAGCCGATAGAGCTACACCGCACCTCAGCTTCTAAAGGTACTATCGACAACGGACGACAAACCAGACTTTATTGCATCTGCAGAATAACTGCCCCATGGCCACGAATGATCCTGGCCAGTTTAGAAAACAGACTTCAAAATTAAATCAGCCACTTCTGGAGTATATGGGGCATGCATCAGCGAAAAAGAACGATGCACATGTACTGGCATGTCTATCTTGGTCCAATTCATGCACTATGAATGACTTGCTCAGCTGTTCAAACAATGCTACTAGCTACCATTAACACGAAAGCAGAAGTATAAGTACGTTCGTCGAGATCTTCAACTTCCAGCTGTTCCATTCACGCTAGTCTTGTATACCTACTTGTTCTGTAATTTCAGGCGTACTCACTTTATAATTATTATTATTGTTGCATGCCGGTGCATTGTTCTTCTCCCGGGCGCTGTAAACAGCGCACGCAGCTAAGGCCACCCCGAGCCCGACTCCAACGGCCAGGGTCGGCTGTACCCGCGACGCCTGCTCCCTGATCTTCGTCAGGATCGCCGGCATGGTTGCTTAGGACTAGGAGATCGGTTGTATGGTACTGGGCTGGTCAGTGATTCATGCTGAGGCTGGATGCTCATCCATTGTTTCTGGAACAAAAATATAATTCGTTTAATGCGTCGTCTAAATAGGGGTCAACATTTGAGAATATTTCTTACATAAGGTTGTCGGATCTATACGAGCTACGAGTTACCTGTCAGTTGCCATTTTAACTTGTTGATAATTTCCTATATTCTTAGGTACTACTCTATATAAATCTATGATTAGTAAGTAGTTACAAAATTGCAAGGCTCTCCCAACAACCGGTACAGAATGAATCTGAGCTTAAAATTCAAATATGGCGCAGTCAGAAGTATTTTAAAATTACTACCGACTGCGCCAAGTACTAGATAAGGTTCGTAATTCAATTCGGTCAGTGGCAGAATGGTTTTACCTAAAATGAAACTTCGGAAATATGTAGTTGCTCGATGAGAAAAAGTGAGTGGGTAAATTTGTAATCTATTGGCTAACTCTGGTGTCTGAGTTTCTAGGCCGCCCAAAGATCTTCGAGATGACTGAGTCAACGATAAACAGTAATATTATTATCTTTAATAATAAACTAGCAATCATCTTTAGCCCATAGATCGCCTTTCAAACACTGTTTTATTCTATCGAATATCATATTAGCACATAAAAACGTGCTAAAGTAGTAAAAATATACAAAATGAAAATACTTCAGTGAGCCAGCAGTAGGTCAAACAACTGTATAACAAATGACTCATTCGTTCGTTCTCCTTTCATTTGCATGAACGAGTCACAGACCGGCTTATTAATGAATTTGGTTTAACTAAGGCTTATAGTTAAACTGCCTTTGTGCTTTTTCTTTGTAACCATGACGCTAGGAAAAAAAAAAACTGGACACAGGTAAAAATAAAAATCCTTGCTAGCTGCGCTCTGGCAGCATACCTTTTTAACCGACTTCAAAAAGGAGGAGGTTCTATCTATGTTCGACTGTGTATGTATTTTTTTAACGTTATTTTTTAGCTCTTGCACCCCATGTATGGAATCCAGGTACTCCATTGATAGCGTTAAAGACTATGAACTCCTGGTCCAGGTACTTAGATAAGTTAATTCCCCACAGGTCACTAGGGGACGGTGGCGGAGCAATACGTGATGTATATACTTTAAGGGTTATACATTTTAGTACAAATTAACAATGTTAATTTGTACTAAAATTACTACTTAATTCGACTTAGTTTGGGTCTCGTTAGAAATTTCACTTAGCATGTAGTACCTATTCTATCTGAACATTCTGTATGCATTGAATATTCTGTGAATAGCGGTAAAAATTAACCAACTCTACAAAAAGTTTTTCACGTAAATTCATATCTACTCAGATGTATGTTTTATTTTTTGTTTAATCTACCATAAGTGCCAGCAACAAAACAAAAAATATATTTGTAAAGTTCATAAAATTCACATATGATGTATATACAAGTAGTATTTTTTTCGTCAAACGCTCTCTGGTCTTCCACGATAGAAGGCTAGAGCTAGGGCGGAGCTCATTGTCAACATTTTAACTTAGGCACATACTATTTTTGGAAAAGAAGTATTTTGTATTTGTTTATAATTAAAAGCTGAAAACTTAGAACGCTTAACCGATGCTGAGGATAAATCGTTTATAAATAACGGGAAATAGTCTGCCCCATGCTATATATAAATGAAATTAGATATTCAAATCATGTAACCAGAAATAGATTATGATACCATTTTACTTTCATATTATTATGTAATTTGTAACACACGTAAATCTTGTAATGTGTGCTAAACACTTCCTTAAATCTGTCATTTTAGGTTTTTGAGTAATTAATGAAGTAAAAATGAAATGTTACTACTGCATTTACAACATAAATTATGTATGTTTAATTTAAATAAGAAACAAAAATTTCAAGTTATAGTCATGTAAAACAACACTTCTTAAGATAATAAGGGGCACAAAAAATAGTTATAGTCTTTCAAAACATCCATGTGAAACAAATAAGGATAAACAATATATAAAAAAACACATAACTCAAAGTTGTTGTAGGCTTTTTAAAACAATATAATCTTTTGTTCTAAATCCTTGGATAGGTCTTATAAGACTAGAAAGTATTATTACTAAGGTATGGTTAAGCATAGATCTGGTCAATATAGAATAGAATAATAATAGAAGATGATTTAACACATAAAAATGCACTGATGGTACGTGTGGAAACTTCAGTTTCAGTTTTATTTCATTATAAGTAGGACATTCTAATTAATATTTGGTTTTTATTTGTTTTTAACAGAATAGTAGCTGTTGTTTTTTTATGTCATTCTATTTTCTATTCGTTCCAGAAAAGTCAAGAAAAGGACTCCGCATTTTCTTTAATAGAAAATTTTAAAGTAGTAAGGAAAGAGTACATAATCTAGAAAAAAAACCTATTTTTGTAATTATAAGTTCCCTCTGTGTCGTGTGCGCCAGCTGAGCCCACCCTGTTGGTGTGTTTGGCCCACACCAACTAAGCCACTAAGCTTAGTGTTGCTTCACACAATATAGAGCTGGTTTCAAAACAAGCGTCTGAAGACCTCACCAACTCGAAATAATCCCTAAGTTGTTACGCTACAAATCTATACTAATAAAGCCAAAGAGTTTGTTTTTTGTTTGAACATGTGTTTTGTTCTATGGAACTACTAGTCGGTTTAATAAATAAGATCCGAAGAAAAAAACTAAAAGCGCGGACGGGCGAAGAGACGCGATGGGCTTGGGGGCATGGCGCATTGAACATGGCATAGCTTGTTAAAATAATAAATTGCATTACATAGATTAGTAACACGAATACATTTAAACTGATATTAAAAAGAGGTAAAGTTTGTATGTAAGACTACCTCGTCTTAGAATGGACTTTTACCGTGGACATAGGCTATATATTATCCCGTTAATATAAAAGAGCTTTTCGTGGAGACCAATTTTGCAATGTATATCGTCGACAAAACGGTCGAGCGAATGTGTTTCTTACAAACGTTACTTTTTATCCGGCTACTACTAGACCGAAGCCGTGGGCAGTAGCTAGTTAATTATGTGGATTCTGGTGAGCGATCGTACGAATGAAGGTTTGTTGCCTGATTTTTCTAGGCTTCGTCGCGCGCGAGATATGGACGTAAATCAATTCAAGAAGTTTTAATCTTTCGCGTAGTAACGTTTCCATTATATCGTTGGAAAAGTTGAGGAGTAATAGGTTAGCATGGAATGGGCACGTCACAAGGAGGGAAGAATGTAACATTACGAGAAGAGTGTTAAATATGAATGTGGATGGAAATAAAAGCAGAGGTAGAACAAAGAAAAGATGGATGGATTAATCATCAAAGGAGTGAGTACTGAGATGACGGCTCATAGAGAGTGGAAGAAGAAAACATGTTGTGCTGACCCCACGTAATGTGGGATAAGGACAAGAAGATGATGATATATCGTTGTTATTTCAATGAATAAAAACCTATTGATTTAGACAATTTCTAAGCGTCCTATCTAGACAACGAAATTGGGTGAATGTTAGTCTCAACCCAATATGAAGTGTTCACATATGAGTAGGACGGCAAATGTTTATCCGCCATGTACATTGCAAAATGCTATGTGGGCCTGTTTAGTCAACCTGTCCTACTGACCAAATGTGAAAGGTTTCCTTGCACACATTTCATCAGCTCATCACCGTCATCATCAACATGTGGAAGTCCACTGCTAAAAAGTATAACATATCGGATTATTTGGATGATAAAAAATCCCGAGACTGAAGTTGCTCCTTACAAAAGGCAGAATTATATGACATGGACGAGCTATTGTTACCAAAAAAAATATCCATTGTTTTGTAAAATGATCATTAAATAGCAATAACCAGGCTTGTGTCTCGCTTTTCTTGTTTGGCTTGGTCGCGGAGGAACAGACAGTAGATAAAATTTACGTTTCAATATGATGTGATTTTTATGAATATAATTAAATGTTACCTTGGGATATACGTCTCCCCTACAGAGTGGTATGACGAACGAACTTAGGCCACCTCCATCCACCGACTTCCCCACTCCATCTGCCAGACTCTGACACTAGAGTTGCCCACTAATTGTTCAAACGAACTTTTTTACTCGGTCTATCGGATGGGGGGCATTCTCCGACATCAAGTTCGTGGTCACCATTAGAGAACCTATAATCCACAGCGATTGACTGTTCGAGCGGGTTCGATTCCCGCTGCGGGATAAATATTTGCATGTTGTGCAGAAAATCGTTCTTGGTCTTGGAATTGTGGTGCCATGGTACTCGAAGTGCCTGATACCCACGGCGCAGTAAATCATAGGGTAGAGGCAGGACTATGTGTGTGACTGTTGGGTGTTTATTTATGTCATTATTTAACAACTGAAAGGGAAGTCGTCATGAAAGTAACTCACGATGGTTCGTCATGGCACTCTTTGATGCCTATGCCCAGTCGTGACCCTTCTACAGGTAATGGTGTCACGTTGAACTTCAACATAAATTGTCGAAGAAAAAAAAAATCCTTAGCTCAAGACATGTTGTTAACTGTGCGCTCCCCAGCAACAATTAGCACAGGTAAAACAAATTATTATTTATTTAAAACAATTGAATAACCATAATTATTATGTATATCTCACCTCTTAATCTTTTAACCTTATACATAACCTCAGCCAATTACAAAAAATCAATGGTCGTTATGATGTAGTTCTTCAAAACGCTTCTTTGTCATTGACCTTGGATAATTAACCTAAGTATCTATTGTAAGCGACGTGCACTTGTTTCCGTGCTATTAATAAACATGGTGGTGACTGCAATAACGTCATCATCATCAACAACAGCCTGTCAATTTCCACTGCTGGACAATCTGGATATAGGTTTCAGCAATGCGTGAGGAATGTTCTGCGAGGCGCATACTGACAGCTTCTACGCCATCATGAGAAAGCGTTGTGCGTTGCTGCTGGAACGCTTGCAGCCCCAAAATATTGAAAACCCTTAGCGTACAAGCGCACTGGCGCATAACTCTTCGTTTATGGGGCACTGGAATATGCGTGCATACAACCTCATAACTGCGGGACGTGGATGTGCCGGTCGCAATGGTTCTGCCCGTTCACGTATGGATAATCTGTGTTGTTTATTCGTATGTTATTTATAACTAACCTCTGCTCACGGCATCGCCCGCGTGGTACCCGGATAAAAAGTAGCCTATGTGTTATTCTGATGTATAAGCTGTTTTACTGTAAAATTTCAGTAGTTTTTGCGTGATAGAGTAACAAACTTCCATCCTCACAAACTTTCGCATTTATAATAGTAGTAGGTTTATTCTTCGGTCAACTTTCATTTTCTTTTATTTACTTATTATGCCTTGAGCTCTGTGGCTTGAAGTAAACAATATTTATCTTCATTCCAGTCATAGGTAGCTGGTATATTGTCTTCAAGTTTGGTTCTACGGCATGCCGCGACCGACCGGCCGGTTTCCTCACGATGTTTCGAGTTGAAATATCCGTGCATAATATACACATTATAATATACTATTCACCACTTACCGTTCACCGTCGTCCGCATATTTGCTATTACGACATGTGTAAACATTGCATTGCATATGTCCACATTTCATAGATATTACCATAATGAGTGTGACTTATGAGAAATCCATTGCATAGATTTGTTGCTAGGCCTTGAGACTCGTGGATCAGGTATGAGTATATGATTTTAAATAAAGCCGGCTAAATTTGAGTGAACTAAGATTAATGTTTATATTTATTCAAAACAAAACAAATAAACACGCTCACGTCTGTCTTCCACATGGTGGACGTCCTCAGATACATACTCAGTGAGTAGATCTTTGAGGATACCAAGTAGGGGGTAGTCAGAGGCACGTTCCAACATTACATTTGGCACATGCCCGCGTTTTGAAAGTTAGCATTCCACGTAACAGGTTGCAAGCTCATCGCCGCTTATTGGAACACTAACTGTTGGCACATGCCTTCGAATTTTTAGTTCTAGGGCATTCCGGTTTCCTCACGATGTTTTCCTTCACCGATATTATAATGTGTATAAGTCGGGGTATCGCCCACTAGGCCAACACGGCCTTATATTTATATTATATTTATTCATTTATGGACGTTTGAATTTTGACTTGTTTTATTGTGTGACATGCGTTTGTTTTATCTAAATATTTGTTTTGCCATCTCATCATCATCTTCTTGTCCTTGTCCCACATTGCGTGGGGTCGGTACAACATGTTTGAACCCCTTAAAAGACAATAATTTTGCTAGTCTATAGACAACATTTTTCAAATAGGAAAAATACAGATCCCATAAAAATATAATTATTTGATGTTTTTGTAAACAATTTAGGTAAAAGTATTTTATTAACTTCGAATAGGCAGTAACTTATGGTACTTATGGCATACTGCAGGAACTCGGAGATGCGAACATTATGAGTCCGGCTGGTAATAAAAATTGCTCATACAAAAAAAACTGATTTTTATCCTATATACATACAGCGTTTCTGACCTTCGATCTACCACTCAGCGCACGCAATCACAGAGTGCAGATTTCGAATGATCTAGAATAATCGTTGATCTCGGATAGTATGAATGTTTTATGCTATATTAACTTATAGGTCAACTCTAGCTATATTTTAATTTGATTTATCTGTGAACTTGATAATGCACGTAATTAATCCGTAGGTACGTAGGTATTAAATGGTTTATTAATTATTGTACCGGCTTTCACCATCGGACAGATGTAATAACGAGGAAAATCTAGGTGAATGTACCTGACTGAAGCATAGCGCGTTCCTAATTTTTTCCGACATAACAAAAGCGTTTGATTATGTACATCACGTCCTCCGAAGTTTCCTTTATAGATTTTCCTTTAGAGTGTGAAGGTTGGTGCGAAGTTGTCACTGCATGAGTCACGACAGGGTCAAGGCTCCCAGACACCGGTAAACAACAGACTGTTGACTGACAAGGCGTGCGTGCGGGGTGCCTCAGGGATCACCTTTCAACCCTTTTTTATACCTTTTGTTTACTTTACTGTGTGTACGAAGAGCGTTGCAGTGGTGTGATATTTCGTAAGTTACTAATGGAATATTTAAGTGCTATATCAACGGTGGCATTGATGATAAGAAGATACTAGTCACGCGATGATTCATATTATATCATAACAATGGCGTTTTCATCGCATCATGTGAACTCGACATGTTCAAACAATGACGGTCAAAGGACAAGGAAATAATGATACAGACATAGTAGTACGAAAATATTACTCTTCATAGTAGTTATTCTGTTATTACAATTTTTTCCGCGTCACCTAAATTGTATTTCTGAGATATTATCATGGTTTTCGATTTGTGAACACAGGTATTACGGATTCCACAATAATTCGAGTATTTCAAAATAAATAACATGTTAGGTACATAATGAATAAATAGATAGTTTTTAAAGTTTATTATTCAAGTCCCCAATTTGCATAGTTTCATGGCTGCCTTAAAAGTTCAATGACAGATCTGAAGAACTTACATACAGTACAGTGTTTAATAAAAAAGTGTTATCAACCCAAGGTAACTTAATGCTGTTGGGTCAAAACGGTATAGTTTTAGAAAAAAATATAGCTGTTTAACATATGGTTCCCGATGTCAAACACCTTGTTCCTTTAACAGTAGTCTTAGAGTTGGCACAAATTCCAAAATACAGCTGATTAAACCTTGTTTCAAACAATTTTAAATCATTTTCCTATAAAATGTTGAAAATTCGTCAATTGCCATTATATAATGTATATAATTTATCTGTAACAAATAATTAATCCATTTAACCATTTAACTGCAGTGGCGTGAGTAACGGTCAAGGAGAACGACAGCTGTCATTATCTCATATTCTAGAAACAATAAAACGATATACATGAACGATTTTATATTATATATATGTAAACCAAAATGTAAGGTTGTACAGTTAGAGCTTCCTCATGAGATCTGATAACATTTTAGCATTGCAAGCGCTACGAGTTTGTGAGTCTTGATAATCTATTTTACATGGAATGTGTGACATCTGATATTCTGTAAATAATACCACGACAGAAAAACTATATTATTCTTATCCTACTCTTATTTCCTTCCTACTTATATTACATGTGAAAATTAAGATGTTCGTTGACGATAATTTACGAAACAGCAGATCCGATTTGAATGAATTTTAGAATCGATACTAATTACTACAGATAATAATAAAAATACTAACACTATCTGTTAACACGTCGCAGACTTAACGCAGAATTGCGCTGTGTGTGTCCAGTATTCGCCCGCGAAAACGACGAAATGACACAGTTTTCGGCCAAAACTCCTCAATAATGAAGGAACACAAGAAGGATATCAAACTTTTGAAGGATCATAAAGTTTTTATCAACATAGTCATTATAATCTCAAGTGCTAATGATGATGACGCATAGCAAAAAGAACGGTTAGACGTGACCAAACAATACAATTATGGTAGTCAACTATGAATAGGTAACAACTGCTTCAAAATATATTTACTAGGTATCTTTGTAGTGTACCCTGTTCTATTGTGCTGCATGCACAAATATATTAGTGGAAAAATGCCATGACAAGGTTATTTCATCTGAATAAATATTAAGTACTTATAGTGATCGATAGATAGATAAACTCTTTATCAAACATTAGATAATTAACTAATTAACAACAAAAAAACAAAATGCACAATGCGATCTTATCGCTGAAAGTGATATAAGTGAATAGTAGACAATTGTTTCAAGGAAGATCGATCTTATATAAAAAGATAGTATATCAGTCATGTAGTTCCTATATAAGAAGCTCTGCTTACTTTGGGGCTAGATGATGCTGTGTGAAAAAGTTCAGCATTATTATCATTATTATTCATTAATAAAATAATAGTTTAAAAAAATAGATATGTGACTTACGAAAATTACAATTTATTTTTGTTATTTAAATACAACATTCAAGGCAACTGACAAAATACAACAAAAATTGAGCCACCAAACCGGCCAGATTACGAAATTATTATGCACAACTAGACTTGAAACCCGACTTACAAGGTTGAACCAAGGTTAATCAAAGTTTACAATTCCAAACTGGGTCATCAACCCAATCCAGGATGACCATGCAAGAACCAGTCACACGAATTGATAATTAAACTTAAACAATCACGGACAATTTTTTGTCTATTATGTGGTGGTGTACCTAATGTATATGGCCAATTATATATTATTTACTTATTTATTCAGAGGTGTAAAATTCCTCGTATATGTAAATGACCGTTATATTATTTTTGCCACTTAAGTGCGAAATTATTTTAACATTTTACTTTAATACTGCTTTATTTAAATACTGCGGCTGCAATTAGCACCATGGTTAAATTAGTTATTCTTATTTTATTAAAGTAATTAAATTTATTGCATGTTTATAAATAACGGTAATATTTTACTTTACAAGTTATTGCGAAAAATTAATGGTTCATTTTCCATTGCGTTAACTAGGTATTTTTATATTTCTACCTTTTTTATAATACGAAATGGCAAGTATTCCCACTTGACATTTTATAATTAAATTTATGTACGTAGGTATTTTGTATATTATATCTTAAACAAGTATATGATATCAGTTTCATTGACGTAGTTTATACGTCATCAGAATCGCTATTTGGCTAATAGTTTAGCCAAATAGCGATTCTGATGAATTTACATCGAAACCAGTCACTTATCTCGTGATATGACGCAAAGAGTTGCGTTTCTTTTTCTAAATCATAGTTCTTTAAGGCCACTTTTATTTAGAAAACCATCTGAGAACAAATTAATATTAAAATATATTTTTTTAAACTAGATTATTTAAGTCCTCTAAAAAGAAACAAAAACCCTGAGTTCAGCAACCATGTCATGGTAAAACCTAAAACCGACTGTCATAATAAAACGCGTACACAAAATTTCGTGTCTGCGCTGTTGACAGTTGAAGAGTCCCTTTATCTGGAGCCAATCCTGGATTGGTCGATTCAGGCCATGAATGTTAAATGTTTTATGGTTCACAATGTTGTACCCCACCTACCTACGTGGATCTTATTTCTTCAGCCATTAAGCTATCTAAAACATAACATCATTTATCCATCAATCACCGTAGGATCAGTTGTAGTTGGAAACTATTTTCTTATCCTATCGTTAGTGCTAAATTGACATATCGAAATAAAAAATAAAACAATTTCTATTTTGACATGCGAATTACTACCTAAGAGTAAATCCAATTGCAAACGATCTATCTATAGCTAGCTCAAATGATTCAGATCACTACCAGACGGAAGCGTTCCAAAAACGCTGGCGGCATCGCCACTCTGAATGACAATGCTAATGTATTGACCCAGATAAGAGCAAGCTCTCCGGTCACACCACAACCAGAAGTCAAGAAGAATTGGCTCTTTTCTCACGAATCCATAGTCTCAAAAGGCTGAAATAAATAATAAGCTTGAACGAGACTTCCATATCTGGCCCTCTTGAGATTCTAGCTCGGCCAAATATCATCTTAGTTCACGGCATTTATAATTTTGAAGTTTATCGTTTTACTTAGCATGACCTTTACAATAAATTTTAAAATTTTAATTTAAAACATTCAAAGTACTTAATCAAAATCTTCTACACATTAATTATGTTGATTAACATTCGCAAAGTAGCAAAAAATATGTCTAATTTAATATTTATTGCTTTGTATAAAATGTTATCTTTAAGGTAATAAATTTAGTGACCCACTGAATTTCGACAGTTCGTTATTTCTACATGTCATAATTATATGACATTATTCATAGATAATGTCGAAATAATTATCTGCCGAACAAGTTCATGTCGCAGTATGGTCTGTCGAAGTAGTTCGGCCTTTTGAAGGTGTGTGTTGTCGAAGTATGTTCAGTCGAAACAATGACATGTCGAACTATGTTTTCGAAGTTAGCGACGTGTCGAAATAACGAACTGTCGAAATTCAGTGGGACACTGTAATTTATTATTGCAAAAACCAGCATTTCAATAGAGCAAGCTGTTTCGGAGATAAATTGTAACAGACAAACTTACAAGCAACCTCTTCTGGCAAAAGAATGTACGGGCACCTTTCGTCACGGCTAAACAGGGAGCTTTATCTTCCATGAATTTTGCTTTCTTACATTTTTTGTTTAATAAGATCCAAAACACTAAATAAATAGTGTTACTTATAAGCAGTGGTAGTGACACACAAAACATTGTCAAAACCAAGTGAATGCAACTTTCGCCGAGATCAAAATTTCGAATGATAACAACTCGACGTAGAAAGTCTATACCGTGATTGGTACAACTAATGGGGCCGTGTTTACGAAGGTTTCACTATGATCTTTCTTTTAAGCGTCGTTCTTCTAGCACTAAGATAAAGAATCTTAACTTTCTAAATTAGTTGCAGCCGGTACATCAGACTTTGTCTGTGAATCAGGCAACGCATCACTTGCTCCAACTCGATAAAAAAAAAGCCTTGTTTCTTGCCTTTCGTTCCTGGCAAAGCAATATTTCTAAAATTGACGTTTCAAGATTGATCCTTGATTGAATGAATTTTGATTTTGACTTTGACCTTGATTGCTTCGGTATTGCATATATCAATAGGTGACGAAAACCGCTAATCTGACGGCCCGCATTCCTGTTTGCCTCCAAGTAGAATTAAATAAACGCAATTGTGATAAAAACGAGTAATCACTTAAAGTTGAGTAATCACTTGTGGCGATAAAACCTATCTAAGAATCATCCTTGAAGACAAGAAAAAAAACAAATTATAATCCGATAAGCCGTTTCGGAGATTAATGGTAACAGACAAACAAACAAACAGCTTCCTTTGGCAAACGCATATTATACGAGCTATTAAACGGTTAATTATTTTTACCCGTTAGTAAGAGTTATTGAGAAAGTCGTAATTGTATATTTTTTACACGAACAGATAAATAATCGATAAGCACTCATTTTAATCCTTTAATTTGAATTAATTTTATGTAGGTGATATAACAATTATTATCTACGTAAAGATAATACCAGGATTTGAAAAAAACAAGTTCCAGTCCTACCAATAACCACTTACACTTTATTTACATAGTCTTAAATACCTTGGTATACACAAAATATACATTATAAAGACCTATACAAACCTTTATAATTATACATACGAGAGTAAGTACATATTGGCAGCTACGTACTAATTAAACATTTTTTTCATGAATTTGGTGGCTGTTTTTTTATTTTCAATATGAGTATTATTGTAAAAGTATCGGCGGAAAATTTAGATTGGATCATACAAATTATAAAATCAGACCAGCCATTATTGTTATCCTATTCTATAATATACAACCGTAGAGTTGATATCTTCCGTTTTTGAAATAGGTTAAACAAATCACTTGAAATAAGGGTAAAATATTATATTTCAGTCTTCATGCGAATGCATCAAGGTTAGCACGCAGTGTTTATAAAACGCTGATTAAAAAATAATTTATTTTTTATTGGCATATTTTCGATAACGAGTATTTTTACAATGTTAGTTACCTACCTGCTTTGTATGCAATGTACCTACCTACATTTGCAGGGTGTCCTAGAAGTATTACCCGAAAGGCTCATACTACAGAAGGTAACAACTTATGTAATGTGTGAGCTTTCACACACAAATCTCGCGATAGGTTTCACATAACACGTTTCTCTCTTTCGTTTATTTCGATTATACCGTCAATTAATTACTGTTTAAATATTCAGATTGTTAATTTAATAGTTCTGAGATATGATACGAAATAGCGTTTCCTATAATTAAATACCTTTATCGTTTTACGATCAAATATAGTTTAGTTTAGAGAATTATGCAACAGAATCCGCAACACTTTTACTTTCTTTCACTTAAAATCGTGACCAAGGACTATCCAGCCAAGTGGACTAACCTAACTCGACACTTAAAATAAGTATATTTCACAATAAAATTCCACTGAGTTGAGTATTCTTTTTAAGACAAGTTGCATTTACATATTTAAGAGTCCTAGGTAATACGTAGTGTTCGAATTCATTTTTAACCTTTATGTTAATTTTAAAGAAACTCGTCGCTAGGCATCAACTTAGGAGCTGTCAAAGTTTAGTGCGAACGGGCCTAAAATATTTGACTGTAGTCACAGCTACCTAGCTGAAAAACGTTTAATTAAAAAACTATATCGAACCTTCCAGTACGTTTTAAGCACGACAAGACGTACCGAGGTGAACTATAAATGCTTTGTAAAGCAACTTTGACTCTACACAAAGGTCATACAATTCTCGACCAAACTTAATATACACGAGAGATGTCACATTGAATTTAAAATTACCTACTCACCAGGAACAAGAAACAGTCCTTTTAACTTCAAACAACACGTACACTAGGTCAACACAACACTGATAATCTCGATCAAAATCACGGAGCGACAAGACGTGTGCTCTCTGCAAAAGCTGTTACGACACTGCCAAACCAGAGCCGTCCGTCAGCCGTGTGGATGCAGGTACCCGGCATACTAATTACCGTTTAATCTGTGCAATATAGAGCCTTAAAGAAAATTTACAAGGTTGTGGACAAATGTTATGAATGGAGAACAATTTGAAACGATGTAAAATATGATATCATTTTATTCAATTCAATTTAAAAAAAAAACAGACATTATTATTACACGATATTCAAACACAAACAAAAGTATCATATTGTCCATATAAAGAAGACTATAACATAAACTAAACTAAACTAAATTGTATTCCTTCTAGGTGGCAGGTACATAGAGCCACTAGATTTACGAGTGCACAACTCTCTCGTCCAGTACTCCATGAAGGCACAGTCGGTGTCCAGCCTCCCAGCAATAAGTTGCAGGTAGCTGTTGGAACTGCCACGCACCGGCGCACCAGGGACGCCGATCTTTGGCGCATAATCGCTGCGTACCCGTGCGTCCGCAAACATTCCTGATGCGCTGCAGAAACGTGGCAGCCCCATCAGCACCCTACAGGCATTGTTATACTGGACGCACAGGGCATTATACGATTACTGCGATGATTGATCCATAGACTGCACGTAGAAAACGACTGGCAGTATGCTCTAAACAGCGTTGTTTTGACCTGCCTAGTGCATCGCGCAAATCTACGGGCCAGCATATTCATATCAGCTCAGATGCACAAGGCCCTGCGCTCTCTTTCCCTATCAATTTCTTCTGATCGTTTCAGGGATCTTCGAGGCACAGAATCCTTTCATCACACTGGTTCTATTACTATTGGTTAAAAGAAAAGTTTGCAAGGGTTGGTACCATACCTCAAACTGGCCTTCGATTCGACTCAAAAGCATGCCATCACGCATCATCATCACACTCTGGCGATAAGTCAAATTAAATGGTGGCAGCATTCACAGCGTTTCCAAAATGTTTGGTGCCAACTTATTAACTTACCCATACAACGGGACCGTTCACGCAACAAACCTTGCATGTGGTGATTGCGCACGCGATTTTTTCATACATTTTATCGAGAGTGGCCGTGGTGTGGCTTTACTACTACTGAAAAAGGAATTTCCAAATAAGAGAAAAGAGGCATTTGCCCTGCAGTGGGATCAGATAGGCTAATCAGATAGATACGAAAATTAAATTCCAAAAATATTAAGCCTGATACTTGCAGAGATTAAAATACAAATGCGAACGAAGTGGCGGGCATTCCATCTAGGACCTTCCACGATTGTACCTTTTATATTATTTTTTTAAAATTCCTGTGTTTTTCCAATAAAGAGTTTATCTATCTAGTCTCTACGACGCGACGCACCATTACATTTTAGTACGCGGGGTTCTTAAATCTGCCACACTACTGCATATATGTATTCCGCACGCGTTGGCGCTCCATTGTAACAACCAATCGATATGTTTTATTCGTGATTGATAATATTATATCATTGACGTCAGTGGCCGGGCGGTGGAAGATTACAAAATTATTGCTTTTCAATACGATTCAACCAGATGGCGCCGGTTGATGAACGAAGGGCAAGCAACACACCAGAAACACCAGGGGCGTTATAAATAAAATAAATAAATAAGCCTGTCAAAATAAGCCATTTTGTTATTGTAAATAAGACGCAGGTTGAGACGTGGAGACTCTGAAAATGCCTAGTGACCGAACGTGAGAGAACCAGGGTGGGTGAAGGTGTTTTGTGGTGTTCGGTGCTCTTAAAACTGGTGCTAATCGTGAAATACTTCAAAAATAAGTATACGTTTGCTTCAAGTCGAAAAGCCGCAGAACTTCAAACGATGGACCGCAAATGACGGTTTCCAGCATAATTTCCCGTTGAGTGCCGACACAAATTACAGTAACGGTACCGCTATTAAACGAAGAGGTTTATGTGTACGCTCTGCACTTTTAAAAGAAAGCTTCCGGAGATCTGGCACAATGTTTAGAAATAAGTTATTGAAAGAGAAACTAATGCAGAACCGGAAAAAGTGGCGCGAGAGAGGTAGCCTATACCCACCAGTGTACAAATGTGGGCTGATTAGATGGATATAAAAAGTTGATCAAGTTAACGATACCTCATCTTCCGATTTGAAGAACGATAAACTCGTGACAATATGTAATGAAATATCAACATCACGTTGGTAAATTTACCAACGTGAGTTGAGTTTTAGTCAGGTCTAACGATATTACATCAGGTCATCAGACCTGACTAAAGCACAGAAAACAGACCAAACAATCTCACTACTTTTTGGACGACGAATTGAGATAGCTTTTTGATCCATACCCCACTGCAGCACAGGGATCGGCGTAAATTGATGTTTCTATATGATCCTTGGGATTTCAATGAATAAAAACATTGACTTTGACTTATAGACCGTTGTCGTAAAACACGTATAATATTACTGTGTACTTTCTTATACCAGTATAGCTATTTATCTCTATGTGTCGAATAAAGTAAATAATATATATTCTTTAAAAAAATGTGTTAATTCGGACTCCAAAGATTTTCATTTAAATTTATTAATTTAAGACAAAACGTGAAGTGAAAGTGAATTTTTGGTATATTTTATTCATTAAAGTAAATTCGATTAATATGGACGCATACTGGCATGCGGCCTATCAGATGATAAGCGGTTTTATCTCCTATTGACATCTACAACAGGGCATTACGGTTAAAAGTCTCGTGTGCCTGTAGGTAATTTCAACGTCCCTTTTGGAACCGGATCCCAGCAATGCGAGCATTACTGCTCAGCGGCTGAAATAAGTACGGTGGCAATCGGACGAACTCTTTCACAATGGAGCTCTATATATAGATGGATAGAAAAATCTTAACTGCACATAACAGTAGTTGGTACATAGGCGAACTCAATACTAAAAAGCATTCTCTTCCAAATAACCTTTGTGTATTGTGGAAAAATATGTGTCGGTAGTGCACAGAATCTATCACTGCTACTAACGATGCCTTCACCTTAAGAACAAATATATTTAAAAAAAACTCGTAAATTATCCTACTACTATTATAAACGCGAAAGTTTGTGAGGAACATCCATTCCATTGTTTGTTACTCTTTCACGCAAAAACTACTAAACGGATTTTGATTTATTTATTTAATCAATATAACAACATTACAGGTTTTTTTTTTTAACCCTAAAGCGATATTATATGAAAGAAAGTAAATAATATCCGATAGAGGAAGAGAACTACCTAAACAATTTAAATTAAACAATTTGTTTCTAAAACTACCTGTGCTATTTGTAGGAGTTTCGGCAGGCTATTGTAAAAAATATCTACGTTATTCGCAGACAAGATATTTAGAAGATAGATAGCGAGTGACATGATGATACTTTACAGTAATATAGCTTATACATCAGAATAACACATAGGCTACTTTTTATCCGGGTACAACGCGGGTGAAGCCGTGGGCAGAAGCTGGTAATTAATAATGCCCTTCCAGTATCAGACGCACGTGCTTGTATGCCAACTTGATTAGCGGTATCTAGGTTCAATGTCCAATTGTTTGTTGGATTGTTTTATCCGAGTACTTTAATATATATAACATGAACCTACGGCATAGCCGTGTTGGCCTAGTGGGCGATACCCCGACTTCTAATCCGAAGGTCGTGGGTTCGAACCCGGTCGTGCATTAATTGATTATTCCACTCGGAAAATGTATGTGCGCATTAACACGTGCTCAAAACGGTGAAGGAAAACATCGTGAGGAAACTTACATGCCCCAGAAACAAAAATTCGAAGGCATGTTAGTGTTCCAATAAGCAGCGATGGGCTTGCAACCTATCATGTACCGCGGGCATGTACCAAATGTAATGTTTGGACGTGCATCTGACCACCCCCTACGTGGTATCCTCAAAGATCTACTCACTGAGTATGTATCTGAGGATGTCCACCATGGGGAAGACAGTCGTGAGCGTGTATGTATGAACCTACAGCATTCTCTGCCCCCTAATCACACCAGCAAAACGGCTATGGGATCGCAAAAATGGCATTGATTTATACTGACTTATTATTATTAGCTAATGCTATGCCATATTACTTCTACAAATTGAAAATGTTTGTGTCAAAACTTTTTAAAATGAATCGAACAAATTAATCACATTGCCAGTTTATGAAAACAATAATTAGAACCGAAAAATAAGGCAAAACACTATCAGTGTACCAATTACTTTCAGTTTAGTTTCGCATCTTCTGTATTCCCCAGATAATATTGCATAATCATTGGAACTGGGCAGGTTTTACCAATTTCCAACTTCATCATCATCAAAGCCTGTAGGCGTCTCTGCTCGACTCAGGGCTCCCCCCAAAGAGTCCAATTAAATAAATAAATAATACTGGACATTTCATCACACAGCAATCATCTAGCCCCAAAGTAAGCAGAGCTTGTGTTATATGAACTACGTGACTTATATACGCTTTTTTTTGTAAATACATACATACTATACATAGAAAACACCCAGACCCGAGACAAATGTTTGCAGATCATACATGAATGCATCCAGATCGTTGGGAACATCTAGTTACTCAATGGGTGCCGAATAACGGACAACGTCGCCGCGGAAGACCACGAAGATACATTTGTCCCGCGGCGGGAATCGAACCCGCAACGTTCTGCGGGGCCTTCGCCCACTGCGCCACAGATGAGATCGCCATTTAAGTCTAGCCCTTCTGTACACGCTGTACTATAAACAGGTATGTGTTGCCATATGTGCATGCGTAAGGGACAACGATTCGCAATAGGTCAACAGAGAGCAAGAGTCCGGTCAATGTTTCATAATGTACTCGTATGAAGGGGTAGAGATGGGAAAGGGTAAATCGATAAGTTCTATAATTTTATCGATTTAGTAAGACTTATCATTTTTTTTTTTAATTTTGTTAAAAAAAAGACGATACTTGCATTGACTCTTTCCAACATCGTACACTATGCTTTTTAAGGGCCATCATACATATACCCCCTAATTACACTAGCAAGATGGCTATGGGTTAGCATTGTCCAAAACTTCAAACATAGTAAGTTGGGAAGTGCCTCCCTTCCAAGTTTTGTACATTTCTAAGCATGACAAAATGAGTCGTTTGCTATTGCTATTTTAATTAGAAGGCAGTTTAAGTGAACACAGATTAATCAAGAAAAAAACAGATCGAACGAGTTATTTGACAAATATAAATATCAAACTAACTCTCAATTAAATCGCATTTAGAATATTTACCTTTAAACACCTTTAGGCGAAGTATACGTAAAATTAATAGGTACATAGTTTAGTATTTCCTAGCACGTAACAAATTCAATAAAATAATGTATGTAGCTAATAGCTAACTAGCATAGAATCCACGGTGATACGTGACCAACATCACATCATCATTCTATGACAATTTGTTTCTAGGTCCAAGATCTATCATTCTGACGCTGACACTCAAATGTGGATGTATAAAACAGGACGTGTATCTAATCAATCGCATTGTTCAGTATTTTAGGGGTTTCGTAGCCAATTGACACGGACACGGAAGGGGGGAAGGGGGCCTTCCGCACATTAACGGTTTTGCCATATTTGTTTTTAGTGGGGTGTTTTTTATGTATAATATGGAGGTTTATTATTTTATTTTGTCTGTATAACAGTTCAATGGGACACCACTACAGGGAAGAAGCCTTCCTACCCTCTTTTCACTTTTCTCTATAACTCCAGTCCATATCTCCATCTCTTTCTAGACCTTCAACGTTGTCGCCATTCAGAATCCATTCCATAGTGGCTTTCGCCCATAATTCCTCCGGCATGCGGCAAACGAGTCCAGCCCAGTTCTACATTTTTTTTTAGCCTTGTTAGCTATCTGAGTTTTGGAACGCAGTGTTGAGTTCACCAATGTATGTATTTACAAAAATAAATGTAAAGAAGTAGTATATCAGTCATGTAGTTCCCATAACACAAGCTCTGCTTACTTTGGGGCTAGATGATGCTGTTTGAAATATGCCCAGTATTATTATTATTATTATTAATTGAGGTATACTTAAAAACTAACGAGACACGTAACTCAATGTTAGCAAGCTCACGACGCAAAAAATGATAAACTGGTTTGTAATTGTAACGCGTTAAGGCCCGGTCAAACTGACGCGGTGGGCGGCGACGATTAGTACATACACACGAACTTTGACAAACATTTTCCTTCAGTTCCGCGTCAGTTTGAACAGGCCCTCAGCCGACAAAATATAGCGTCGGAGATTGGAGTTTGTAACTGGTTTAGCACAATGAACGGGGCTTAAGAATCAAGTGATCCATAATCAGTGAAAATTGAGGAAGGGTTAGGCCTTTTGTTAGTTTCTAGAAATTTTCCTCATTTTCTAAATACTCTGAAATAGTCGTATCTTAATGTAAACCAGAGATTATTTGAATTACAGCTCAACTGACTAATATTGATACTACATATTTTTATTATTACTTAAAATCGTATTTCGATAGTGCATACTATTCGGGGTAAAGATATAGAACCAAACCGTGATAAACTGGTGCCTAATTTAAAAGAAAAGAAACGGGAAGGCAATTCACTGACTGATAGAAGAGTGGTAGAAAATGCTGTATAGCATTAAGTCCTTGATGATGAATTTAAACACAGCAGGAATAACAGGGAGCAGAACAGCACCAGACAGGCAGGAGCGGAGGCAGTTGGGGGAGGCCTTTGATAAACAAAGGCAAACAAACACAGTTGTCGATGTCGACATACATATATAGGGGTTCATTAATCTTAAGTAAAATATAAATATATTATTATAAAATAAAGTCTATACTTAATAATAATAATATCGCATTTACTATCCAACAAAGAACCAATTAAGAACTTATGTTTATTACATTTTTAAAATCAAAAATTTAATTAAAATTAAATTCATCGATGAAATAACGAACACTCTTTCTTTTCTCTACCCCATCCCTATGTAGGCCGGACGCAAAACGAAAGCTTGAGAGGTATTGTGAGCCGACACTAAAGACATTATGGTCATAGGCCTGTGCCCGTAACACGGCTTTGTACCATTTGTGTGGCATGCCTTCGATTGCGCAACGCGATGTAGGGCATGAGATCTGTCACAACAATCTGAAAGTGGATACAGCTGTTCTACGTATGTAGTATAGTATGTCCGTAACATCGAAGTGAGGATAGTAACCTTTATATCGATGGTTTGTATGATCAGTGGTCAACCTTTAGATGTTTAGTCAATTTGAAGGACTTATCTTTTTTTTTACTTTTTCTCAAAAGCAGTAGCAGTAAAGGTGTATCAGGGTTTGTAGAGCGTGTCTCTACATCTGGATCATCCGGATTGAAGATTGACATTCGCACATTGATGTACATTAATACATTAATTCGCGAGCCAAGGTCGCGCTACTAGGTTGTGCTACTAGGTTCAAATTAATAACAGTTGTACTGGCCTCATAAACACTTTATTATAATATCATAAAAAAGCTAGGTATAATTAAAATGACAGTTTTATTATGTGAACTCTGGTCCCACTAATGTATGGCAATATTAAAAACATTGCATAATGTTACAAACTTAAAGGCGGCTTTACAGATATTCAAGTCATACATTATGTAATAGAAATACAAGAAAATCACCCCATTTTATGAGGTTTCAACAATTTTCGATGCTCTCTGAACTTTCAACGCTATTCATGCGGTAGAGTCGCACTAAATCGATGTATCCTCGGAATCCAGCTGGTGAATTTCCCACGTACTCATATTTTATAACAAGGTAGCGTACTAAATAGCCTTTTAGATAGTATTGGTAGTAGCCCCTTAATGCAAGTTTTCATACAAACCCCCGTTTTCTAAAAGTTTTCCTCGACTCGATTCAACCTCAAATTTTGTGTTTTGGTATTTTTTGTGTGAAAAATGTTCTCCGCTCGAATTCGCCTCGACAGATTCCCTTGACTGAGTAAAACAATCCAAATGTCATCTTAACTTACGATCTACCTTGAGTATATCGTAAGTTAAGATGACATTTGGATCATAAACGTCATAAACGTCAACTTTGACGTTTATGACAACAAGTTCTGCAGTCTTGATATAAATTCCCCCGAACTAATGACGTGCGATGACGTAAATATTCTACTCCAACTCGAATAATACTCATTTGAGTTTTGTTAGAATACTGAACTAAAATACCAAACACTTGTTTTGGAGGAAACCTCAAGTTTTTGAGGATGTCGAGTCGATTTGAAGTAGAGGAATATTTGGAAAATTTGCCCCCAGTAGGGCATGAACGAGACGGTCGCGTACGGAAACCTATCGTTAGCTTCCAGAAATTGAGTTTTAACACTATGGACTCATGCGTTCGTTTGCCATTCTACCGGTTATTTATTAGACAGCAATTTCTTCGTTCGCGCCAAATTAAACATATGCTCCACAGCATTCTTTTTTTACTTTAGTGCCGTTCTGCACTAAAGTAAAAAAAGCTTAAGGACGCTAGCAGGGAGCTGTCATTTAGTAGTAAAAAAAAACTAGCAATGACGTCAATCACATATACTCGTATAATAATATAACCATAATTGTCTAAGTCTCTGAAATTACTGCACGACACTAATTCGCTAGCAGGTTATCAAGGTTAATCATTAGCATAAGTAGGTAGATGTATGGTGGTAATTAAAATGTCATAGAAGATAAAAACGTATTCTTGGAAATTATTAAAAGTATGGCGCTCAATGGAATAAGATGCTAGAATAAAAGGTATTTTATTTAAAGCTTCCATTGAAAGGAAAGGCGGGTGACGAAAATTAAAAAAATAAATTTGGAACAAGTTTAAGTAATTTTCAAAATAGGCACTATTTGGTTATTAAAGGTTATTGGGCAAGCACATGACACACTATGGCAGGCTATATAAATCAGGCTCGGTAGAAACCTAGTTTGGGAATTAAGATCTAGACTAGAGGTACAATCTTACAAAATAATTCATACAAAAGTATAAGTTTAACGGTGATAGAAAAAATACTACAGTTCGATCGAACCGTTTTTACCGGACTACCGAAAACCCAGCTCATGTTCGCCCTCAAATATTATATTTTGATTATAATTATACCTATGTACCTAAATGTTTCATCAAGATTGAATAAACAGTTCGGCAATTATCGTCGGACAAAAAAACATACATACAAATGCCGGATTGCCCAAGTAGACTTCAAGGACTTAGTTTCGCTTCGCTCGATCGATAAATTATGGCTGTAAAGATTTTCAATTGCCAGATGACAGATGTCCCGGAAGGCTGGTAGACAGTACGACAGTACGACAGTACTGAGTACTTTAAAGGAGTTCACTGCACTTTCCATAAGCGGATTAAGGACACTTTAAAAATAATAAAAAAGGTACAGGTAATAAAATAAAAAGGTAAAAGAAAGGTCACTTTCACTTCACTTTCAAATTTTAACCGACGATGACAAAATATCTTGTGACGACAGGAGCGCATATATATAGATAGATATATGCGTTTGCAATTAGAGATTTCTTGATTGTTGGTCTGTCACTTTGTAACTCTCCAATGTATTATTTATTTATTAAGTATTTTGGTTTGGATCTCTTCTAACGGTATTTCAAGCTGATTTTAAATTTGATTCGTAAGTGTAAGTTCTGGTATCTGAGTCTCTCTGTTATTCTGACTCTGACTCTTATCCAAGTATCAGACGTTTTAGCAGTCATTGAACATTAAAAAACAATTCTGTAAGGAATAAAAACACAAGGAATTAAACACAGAAACTGCAATAAAGATTGTACGTAGTGATTCGTAAAGCCGCTCTTACACAACGAAACGGAAGCCAGGGTCTAAACAAACGTACACCCGAGCTTGTTAGCTAACGAAAACGCTGCCGTTGATTTTTTTCGCAAATAAGATGATTACGTAATTGGAATCAGTGAGGTATATCTGCATATCCACATTTTTATAACTATACGGGTTATTTTCTGAGATATACTAAGCAACAGGGGCGCAATTGAAAACTATTCCTCAACTTCTGTTGAGTTTCAAATCATATAGCAGCACTCTCGCTGAAGTACACTAATGTTTTATTTAAAAGGTACTTACGTACACAAAATGGCAATCGAGGCAACGAGAATAAGGCACAAATTTTGACGGGTTGTAAGATTGCTAGTAGGACATTGCTAGTACTGATTTTTCAACCTATCTTCTCCGCTAATATTGGATATATATATTAATTTTTCGAAGTAGGGACATTCGTGATTCTTATATATCTATCTCATGTCATCTGCATACCTACTTCAGTTACGAATTCGCAAACTATTTCGATGTACAATTATCTAATTGTATACAGCATTTTGTCGGAACTAGGCAACTAAGCAGTTGGATAATGCAATGATTTGTGCAATGTTGGGTGGATGGAAAGTAAATTATAGACTGGAAGGTAAGCCTTTAGTAGATTGGAAACCAAAAGTTGTAAACGATCGCTTGCGCTCGAAATATTTAAACGCTTTAGTTAAAGGTTTTTATCTACCTTTTTATCTTTAAATTTCAATTCAGAAGTTTTATTCCCCCCTCCCCTAATAACATGTCAACGTTTTTTTTTATCCATTACACCTATAGTGTGGAGTAACATTGAAAAGGTCCCATCCAAGAAACTAAGTCTTTCTAACTTGTTAAATTGTCAAAGTTAAAATTATGCCAGTAGGAACTGCTAACGAAAAATGATTCGTCTGAGATATACAGCAACTTCGGGACCCTAACAAAGCGTGTCTTGTCGACACATCTCGGGCAGTTTTATTTTTAATATCATTAACGAAAAATTCCCTAAAACATTCTGAACACGCACTAAGCGAATCTTAAAGTCTAGTAGATACTAACACAACCTAAGAGATGAATTGTTTGGATGAACGTGATGTTTTTGCGAAAATTATTGCATAAACAGCAACAGTTGCAACTGTTTACAAGCTTAGCGATTAACGGCGCGAGAAGCATACCCTGGGGGTCTACACAAATACCTCACGCTTAAACAAATTTGTCAAGGTAAAACTTGCCAGCAATCACAGGACATTTCCACAGCTAATGTAATTTTCATAAAATTCAATCTTTCCGCAGGCGATAACGCCAACAGAAAGTGGTATTTGTCTAGACACCCCGAAAAGGGGTTATTCCAGGAAGAGCCGGTTACATTATTCGTTTGGCATGAACTGCGATCTCGTACGAGCCAATAAGCGTAAACTAATAAGTTTACTTTATTAGTAAACTAGCTACTACCCACGGATTCGCCCGCGTGGTACCCAATCGGCGGTGGGTTGACTTGGGGCCACAGGGTTCGATACATGGCCCTTTTTTGTTTCAGGTTTACGTTAACGATCTTCCTTTTTCCGCAAAAACCTTATGTGTTCTATTTGCGGTTGATACTTCATTATTAACCTTATGTGATACTACATTAATTTTCAAAATTGAAAGAATAAATCCAAATATGACGATGTAAACGTATCTCGTTGACTGTTAATAATCTCTTACTACATGCTAAAAAAAACTATGAGTATCAAATTCACTTTGCTGAATGACAGTATGATACCAACATTAAATGGATAAACGATTGATCTTGTATATTCTACTATATTTTTAGGGCTCCATATTGATTCAAAATTGCAAGGGAGTCCACAAATAGAAGCACTTGCTGGTAGACTTCTGCTGCATATACAGTTAGGACAGTTAGACATCTTACTAATGAAGCTACAACTTGGTAAGTATATTTCAGCTACTTCCATGACCTGAAATATACCAACCAGTGTCATGTCATAATGGCATCTTACTGTGAGGGAAGGTAGCAGATATCCAAACAAATTTTGCTATGTATAATAATATGAAGCCTCATGTCTCTTTGAGGAACGATTCAAAGAAATAAACATTTTACAGTAATTTCACAGAATATTCATGAAAACTTAATGTACACACATTAAAATAGTGCTAATAAAAGTCATGTGCATAATATTAACTAGAAATAAAAATAAATTACACATTCCGAATTTAGAATAGTATTGTACTATTTTTTGGGAACTCTGTACGCTTCTACAATAAACTTCCGATAAATATAACCGAGCTGCCAATTCGTAGATTTAAATCATATAAAAATCTAATAAAGAAGGCGTGTTACACACTTACACTTAAATGCCTATATTGACGATAAAACTGCATGGCTTGATGTCGTCGCTCCGCTCCCTAGATAACTTACTTGTCAAATTGCCTATCTGTAGTAACATATTTTTGGCTACTTCCCACCACATCCAAGCTCATTGTTCTCGGAAAAGAAAACTTTCATACATTAGTTCCCAACCACATCCACGAGCGAGCATTTTAATAATAATTTTTCAAAATATTTTCGATCATACATTAGTTCCCACACTCGCACGAGAATTGGCCTAAGTAGGTAAGTTAGGTAAGGTACGAATATAAAAAATATTTAAGAACATTACGCAAATAAAAAAGTTGAATAGGATAAGCATTATTTTTTATACAACGTTTCGTGTTTTGTCTTGAGAACTTTGGTTGATACTTTTTTTACCATATTGAATTCTTTGACTAGTACTTTTTTTTTTCAGATAAATAAACAAGTAGAGTTTGTTGCCTGATTATTCTAGGCTTGGAGGCGCGCAAGGATGGCCCTTTATATGGATTAACCTTTTAACTTTGACTTGCCCAGGTGAAAAGTATCGTTCGTTCGGCCGTTTTTTCGTCGAATTACATTGCAAAATTGGTCTCCACGAAAAACCCGTTTAATTTCAACGGAATAATATACAGCCTGTGTGCCCCCTGAAAGTCATCATCACCACTGAGTAGGGGCGTCTTATCCGAGTGGTGCATGTAATAGAAAACCCGAATTCATGTAATATCGTGATTGTGGACTTGTGTCAAATAAATAAATAAATAAGTACTGAGATCTCGTATAGTGCTGTTTTTACCTGACAACCGAACCCCCCCCCCCCCCCCTCCCCTGTCTATCAGGATACTAAGGAACACTTCGGTTCTGGCACTCGCCAGTCGCTGCCGCATTATTTCTCCTAGCGGTCGCGTTTGCGTCAAAATAGCTCCGCGCGACTAAAGGTCGAGGTCACGAGGTACGAGTATGTCTTGCACACAAGGAAGTAATCACTTGTCTTGTCACAGTCAAGCATTGGCTGTCTTGTCAGGTAATGTAGGTACCTATAGCTTGCCAAGTTTATGGTTTTAGACAGCGATTTATTGCTTTTTGAATTTGTAATTGCCTAAATTATGCACGCTTTTATAGAAAAAAAGCACATAAACTTATATTTACTACCTGTTTTACACACAAAGTAATTTTCAACGGAATGTGTACGAAATTTTCCATTTTAATTCTCCAAGTACATTTTATAAGTTGTTCGACTATTACTCGTTAACTTGTAAAGCCTACTTAGCTGTGATAGTTTAACTTTTAATTTCGTTATATATACTACTGTCGTGATTTTTATCACATATCAAAAAACAACCGTTTAGGTATCAGGGGGGTAAGTGCGGGGGGCACTGGACTCTAACAATAATTAGGTATACAGTTTAACAATTTAATAGATATAAAACATTTTTTCTGTTTTTTCTGTTGTAGTGATATTCAATAACTTTTGCAATTGTACATAGTATATTAATATTTTTGTTTTAATCCTTTCTGCGCACTACCGACACATCTTTTTCCACAAAACACAAAGGTTATCTGGAAGAGAATGCTTTTTAGCATTAAGTTCGCCTATGTACTTATATTTTTATGTGCAATAAAGAATTTTCTATCTATCTATCTATAGTATTCAATAACTAAATAAATATATACCGCATAATTCCTACTCAGAATTCCCTGTGTATTTTTTTAAATTCTAGGACATGCCAGTTTTCGGAGCTTTACGCAAATATATTAAAGAGGTAAAACCTTTTAATATATTTGCGACATTGGACACAACGGGATTCGAACCTAAGAAAATTGATCGAAAGTCAATGTCGCTAGACCACTAGCTCATACGAAGTTAGTTACTCAGGTATTTTATTGTGAGTAAATATAAAGTTTAAAATGAGGAAGAATGGAATCATTCACCTTAGAGAAAAGGTTATTTGAACAAAAGAGTGAGTTAAAACCTCATTGAATGTCACAATACGAAACCTTAAAGTCCTTAAACCTATATGACACCTTGAACCTTAAGAAAATAAAAACAGATGTTCAGATTTTCGAGAAGCCAAAGTCAATAGTTTATTCACTGATATCACAAGGTTTATTTTCATCTAATATATAAAATCGTCTTTTATCTGACTCATTCTGACTAACAAGGAAATCAAAGCACAGGCTGAACCATTCTCCTTTTGGCTGCACTAAGAAAGGATTTTCCAAAATGTCATCCCTGGAGCTGGAGTGGGTCGATGAAATTTTAAAATGGAACAGTTATGGGAATATTAAATTATTGCCGATTAGAGGAGACTCGAGTCCCGCTGAAATGAAAAATTTAAAAAACAATGAAGTTTGTTAGGTAGTTTGATTGCATTAGTCGTCGTTATAAAGTAGGTTAATTTACGGCTATTCCTCGCGACTGTGTTAAAATACCAAGCAACAGTAATAATTTACTGCGTTTCTTTTGATGATGCATGGGAAGCTCCAGGAAGTATTTGAAACCGCATTATCCTCTTTTGTGTTTCAGAAGTGGTTGTGACAGTATGTCAAAAATGTAAATAAATATATTTATATTGGGTTCGTTAAAATTTTTATTAAAAACAGGGCAGCGCATAGTTAAATACCTAACCCGTTACTATTGAATTCCTTTACACGTCAAATGGCGTAACACAAGGAAGGAAGCTGTGCCCACATCTCTTTATAACATCTTAGAAGCATGTATGTATGGCAGCAGGTAAAAGTGAAATCAGCCACTTAAGACATAAATGTTTACTTGTACTTGAGATAACATTTCTAGAAAGTCAGAGCCGGTTGGACTCGTTCAACTGTCTGACCTTGACGATTTGTTTACAGATTGCTTAATAACTGTACAACTATATTTTGTTCAAAGTATAATAGGGTTTTAAAGAATCCAACAGCTAAACAGGCTAGGTGAGAATAAAATGTGTTTTGACACCAACACGAGAACAGAGAGATTATGAGGAACACTAAAAGAAGTCCTAACCTACAGAACCAACAACCGCTGGGAAATAAAGGCTCTGGAAGACTGGAACCACTCGGATAAGACAGTGTACGCCCCTACTCAGTAGGAGATCGGTGTGTTGTGTGTATTTTTATGAGTTTTAGGTTTCTAGGAGTGGTATGGACTGATAGGGGTTCAAGTTTCGTAGGAGTTGTGAGATATTGCAGGGGTTATCGGGATTTAACAAAATAGTCATAAAAATCGGTCCAAATAACAGATAAAACAGTCGTATTGACAAACTCCTCCTTTTTTCGAAGTCGGTTAAAAATAAGCGACGTATTGTTGAACAACAAAGTAAAACGAGTTTATGAAAATTTTAAATTAAGCCAGATAGAAGTTTCCACGCAAAAACACGAGCACATTATTACACAAAGTGACCCACAAGTGATAATCAAGCAACCCACATAATTATCTTAACGTCAACGACCAAATAATTAGCTAACCCATTTTCTCATCTCATCCTAACAATAATAATGTAATCAATAAGACATTATTTTGTCGTTACAACGCGACGCCGACGGCTGGCTTCAGAGATTATAAGTGTCTGCTTATTAATATCCCATCTATGTGGTAGCTCTTATTATGATCAACCTCGGTGGAGCCGCGGGCGAGTGTCCGGCAGAGTCGCAAGAGGTGAGAGTTCGATTGCCGCACAAATTAATCTGTACAAGTTCTGTATATTTATTCAGAGTCTGGTTAGAAATTAGCATGGTGCTTGTATTTTCTTATACACACGATGTAAGGAACCCGGATGTGGGGTCAGGATAATGTATGTTGGTTGTTTATTTATTTATTTACGAGCAAGTTAAAGAAGCCATGGGTAAGTAGCTCGCAGAACCAACAACCTCTGGGGAATAAAGACTCTGGAAGGACAATTACAGACTAGACGACGTAGAGGAGAGCCACGATGGGCCGATAAGGTTGCGGGAAGTCTGTAGATGGAAGGAGCTCAAGAATGTTCGTTTTGGCACTCATTAGGGCAGTCATCGGCCTCCTGGCTGTCGACTCTTGACCCTTGCTGGACATAGGTCCAGCAGAGGACCGCTACAGGATATAGAAAATAAGTTTGTAGTCCTCGTGAAGGCTTCTGACTGCTATAACCCAGATCAGAATTGTGTGCCTTCAGAAGAACTCAGTTAAATGCCACAACCTAAAACAAATATAAACTCAGGCAGTCATGGCCTTTTGCGTATATAAAAGACTCACCTCTGCCCATGGCTTCGCCCACATGGTACCGAGATACAAAAAAGCTATGTGTTACTAGATAGTAACCTAGAGAGGTTACAAACTATTTATTATATTTTATTATAGTCTGTGTGATTCCACTGCAGGGTAAATCCCTCCCTTCCCTTATTCCAGACTTCTCGATCCTTAAGCACTGTGGGTCGGTCACTCAAATGAGCGTATCTTCTCCGGGGTCAATCGCGAGTTCGCCTTACGAACGAACTACACATCGGTCCAGCCTAATTGGCTGGACCGATGAAACTGGTGTGAGACATTAACAACAAACATCCAACATATGAACATCCAACAACTGTGGTATTTATAATAGTAGTAGGTTTGAGTTTTTTTTATACTACTAAAGAGCAAACAATATTACGGCCCAGCTGGTAGCAAGCGGTTACCGTAGCCTATGGACGCTTGCAATACCAGAGGTATGGCTCACGCGTTTCCTCCCCGAGACATCAAGATGAAAGATCTCATGTGCAATTTCACCGGTACGTAAGATACCCTTCAAACCGGAACACAACAATGAGAAGATTACTGCTTAGCAGCGGAAATAAGCAGTAAATGGCATCAGTTTGGTTGTCATGTCAGATAGGCACTTGTAAATGATTTTGAAGGTCTATACGGGAGTGGCACCCGCGTCCACAGTTAGGTAAGGAACCCTACGAATGTTAAAGGATAAAGGCACGCTAATCAGAGCGATAGTAAAGTTAAGGGCTAGCAGATCAAGCCAGACGTGTCGTGGACGACTACACCATCTGTTTCTATCCAGGAGTCACGACCTTCAGCCTGACTCTACCAGTTTGGCCAATGTTAAACGTAGCCCTCGGCTAACAAAGTTACAAATAAGGCGATGTATGCAGTCATCATTCACGCTGGTTCATTGCCCAAAAGATGACTTTGAAAGTAACTTTGCCTTTCAGAAGTCATGTACCCAAAACGTCATTCAAGTACGCATATTGTACAAAAATTTATAAAAAAAAAAATGATTAGAAGTGCATGATTGTCTTTTCAACAACGTGCTTACTTAGGTGCCGTAGTCTATATGCAAAGCCATTCATTTTCATGATTATAACTCGCGACGCAAGAAACCCGTATATGCGATTGACATGAGAGGTAGTTTGATTGTTTATCTATTACCATTTATCTCCGGAACGGCTTCATTTTGTTTTCCCCAATTGATTTTAATGTCCTCAAGGACGGTTTTTTGACATGGTATCGCCATAAGTTAATATGGGGAGCAGAATTCGATGATGGAAATACACATAGGGGGTATTTAAATTTGTAAAAATAAAATTAACTTGTTATAATAATGCAACGTATCTTACGGGTATGTCTTCCCCATCCCATTCAGTCCCCCCAGGCATGTAGTTCCCATAATACAAGCTCTGCTTAGTTGGGGGTTAGCTGATGCTGTGTAAAAAATAACCAGCATTATTATTTATTTATTCAGATCTTGTTTGTCCGTCTCTGTTTTTTTTCCAGCTATATCCACAACTTCATCCATCCATCACTTGTACTGAACAACTCATAAGAGTATTAAAACAGGTATCCAGGTCACGTCACACACTCGTGTTTAGGAAAGTTTTCCACACTTAAGCGTTTAACTAGAAAACCGACATCCGGTACGAACGTAACAACATACAGAGATTACAGAGTCAAGCTATGCAATTTTTCATACCAGGCATTTTTTGTGCTATAATCATCAATTTAAAACGGTGAAGGAAAACATCGTGAAGAAGTACGCCTTCGAATTTTGATTTCTTTTTGTTGGCCATCGGTTGGTTCCAATAAGCGAGCTAGCTAACTTAACTATAGGTTTGAGGATGCCCATCGTGTCGTGAGCGTGTTAGTTTTGTTACTTTTTACACGTGACTACATGACTGAAACCATTTATTTATTTTTGAAATGCCAAACACGATGGGAAAGCTGTTTTTATCGTCATAAGCCGCTTGGGGTCGCGTCGTAGCAATACGTGCAAAAAACACGTTGGGTGTTTTCATATTTACTAAATGCACCTCGCAGATTTTTCGTACACTTACAAAATGGGAGTTATTTACAGCACGCAAGCGTACCTGCCAACATGATGCTTATCTGAAGCATGGTTTAGCTTTTAAAAAGATAATATCGCAATCAGAAACATGTCATTTCCTGGGATTTAGAAATATAATTCTCATGTATCAAGGACGTCTATAGTTTAAGGCACATCATGGTATGTAAAAATGGCAAAATAAAGCTGTTTTAGACAAAATTTGGAGAACCAACGCCGCGTCGCGGCTAGTTGGAATTTTTGTACTAAAATGGCGTGAAAGATTTGGCTGCACGAATTTAGGATCGTGAGGTAATTTGAAGGATGGGGTGGAAGATGTTTGACCTTCTCTGTGAAGGAGAAGGTGAGGAGTTCCTTTCAAAGACTTTTAATTTTAAATTTTCTAGATATGAGTGGCAAATCCGACACCGAGCACCCCAACTCCATCTAGTCTTATGCGTAACGCCCCTAGAGCCTCGAGTGTGTATTCGTCTAGAAGAGCTTCTGGCGGGAGACAGACAAAGAGCAAACCAACATATTAGTTGGTTATGTTCGAAATAAGTGACAGATCTGACATCTATTTTATTGTATATAGCAACACGTCTCAAAAATACAAAAAATAGGTTTGGGAAGGTAGTAGAAACAAATGCATAAGTCAAGGTGACTTAAAACATTATGTAACTCAGGGGGGTTTATCCACCCCCCTACCTCCCCCTCCCCCCTTCCTTTACCCTCCATAATCCCCCACCCCCATAATCGTGAAAGAGGTGCGTTTTCTTTTCGTCCGTGCGAATTTCGTAGCGTAAGCTCCACGGTCTTCATGCGTATACTGTTATATCAAACATTATATGATATGGTATTGCGTATGACGAAACGCGGAAAATTATAAAAAGGTAGACGCGATATAGACCTCGGTGACGCAAGAGGGTTCGATTCCCGCTGCGGGACAAATGTTTGCATGTTCTACAGATATTTGTTCCGGGTCTGGGTGTTGTGGTGCCACGGTACTCATAGTTTCTGAAAACCACGACTCAGGGAATCCTAGTGTGGGGTCAGAACTATGTATGTGTCTGTTTATTTAATAAACTTATAATTTATGATAACAGATCGCGAAAATTTTTAAATTACTACACTTTAGTTACCAGATACTGCCTTCGAAAGTACAATAATAATAAAAATGATAGAATATTTCACACAGCATCATCTAGCCCCAAAGTAGCAGAGCTTGCGTTATGGGATATTTTTTTGTAAATATATACATACATACATAGAAAACACCCAGACTAAGCCAAATATTGTAATAATAATAGTATGCTACTTTCTGAAGGGCTAACTTGAGTCTAGGATTGTGATTGTTTTGTTGTAGCCGAATTGAGTCCAACTTGTCGCCAAGGACCCAATTGACTCAAGTCCAGCTGGTTAGAATAGTTTAGACATCAAGTGCTTTTTACCACAATGAGTTTGGATCACATTAATTAAAGAACATTTGAAAACTCACCATCTAGATAGATGGATAAGAAACCAAGTTTTGCAACAGGGGTAACTAAAATTAGTAAAAGAGAAGGGTGTATAACATCCAAGGTTGTCTAGCGGTTATACTCTAATTACCTAGTCTGTGTCAGACTAAATCTAGACTTCAGTCACTTTCAAGTGATGTTGCTTCATGTGTAAGGTCATAAAATTACTATTTTATCAGTATCTCTGACAATGTGTCTAAAACAAATTACCCACTAGACTTTAGCATTATAGCAAATTAAAATTTCAGTTTTCCTTTAAGTGGTCACAATCACTGGTCTCTCAGATAGTACTAAAACTACCACTGATATAGAAATGTTTGTAAAAAAAATATTCCTAATTCCAATTATATTGTTTTAGAGACATATTTTGGTTTTTAGCTGTCATGCCTCAAATATGTTTTATTGAAATGTGCATTTTATTTTATTGCATGGAGTAACACTTAGCAAAACTTGTGTGACCCTAAAGTGGATTAATAACAAAGACAAGGAGTCAATGGAAAAATATTCACAAATTATAGTGTGAAAGTTTAATTGCATACTTTGGTAATATGATATTGTGATCTGTTTGTGAACGGAGACAAAGGAATAAAATAGCTACATTTTAGTCCTTAGTCTCCGGAATAAAACTTAAAATTTCTACTGTCTTTATTTAATATTTAAATTACTAATTTTGTAAAAAAAAAGTACCTACAGTATTAAATTAAATTTAAAATGACCAAATAAGAACTGATTTGGCCAATGTAAGAACCACTTGTTTGCACTGGGGTTTCATTGTTTACTATGGGTCCAATTATTAAAACAAAAAAATGTCATTAGGTTTAGAGCATTGTTATGGTTTAATTATATAAATGGATCACTTCCTAGAACAATGTTATGATGATTCAGATAAATAATAGCTAGTGAGAAAACATGGAACAGCGAATTAGCACAATAACATACAAAATGTTTTGGTATAACGGGTACGATTAAACCTATGGCTAAAATGGCTTATTATTATTTACACGGGTTCTTGTTTCCAACTAGAATCCTATTGGAGCACAAAGGTAGAAGAAAGGAGGGAATACTAATTTAGGCTTACCAATAATGAGACGCAAAATAGTCACCGCAATCTCGTGGATTTTTATTATTCTACAAAGTAGAACCAAAATACTACTGTTCTCAACGTCTACACTTCCCGGCACCGATATAACGTCAATTATTTATTTATTTGCAATAATTAAAAGGAGCAACGTAACACGCAGTACGAGCAATTTTGAAAACAAATTGTTCGACAATCGACAAAATAAACAAAACGCTAACTGCTACAAGCGAGTCCGCGAAAACTGCCTACTGACTGACTGACTAAACTTAGGTATGAACCGTGAGTGATGGATGAGTGTTTATTGAAAATTGACAGTGACACTGCGACTTTACTGGCGGCCAGCCCAACAACATAAGTTGATGTTTATGTTTTTAATGACAAGTAAGTTTTCCTATCAACGAACATGGCATGACATTCTAGCCTTTGGTTATACCATGTAGCTCGATTCGAACATTTGACAAACCGTTTTTAACCGCGGAATTGACATGGTTGTTCCCTCACAGAAAATTATGCATGGTGCCCGCATCGGAGAATCTGATGCTAAAATCTGACATGTGAGGCGGGCCGGGCCTCAGTTAATAACAGTTTCTTGAATTATTATTCTGCCTGTCTGAAAAACCTTGAAAAAAAAAACCGCTCGAAATTTAAGGACGGTTCTCACATTCGCGCAACCTTTACGGTGACATCCATCGGTCCATCATTGGCTGTTTACATTCTACCAGTTCTAAATCGCCATGGACTGCGTTTAACCGACTATTCGAGAAGGAACTTTTTTTTTCACTGGTTAGTCAAGAAATAACATTTATTTTACTTGTGCCTTGGTTTAGCATGGGTTAAGTTTCTTACGAACGTAAAATGTTATCTTTTTTTCTTTACCAATCCACAGATATTATAATACTAGACCAATCAAAGTTTAGTGCTTATTTTCTCTTACAGACTAAAATTGTTTGCTCTAACAGTCCCTCTGTGTATGTAGGTACGTTGTACCTAACAATCTAGTAAAACTTTAAGAAATTGTGTGTGACAGTGACAGTCACCAAACGTTTGGCAAAAGAAGAGCTGTAAGCCTAGTGTAATTGATTTTAATATGAATGTGAAACTTTTAAGGTTTAGTAGTTCCCGAACCCCTTCAGTTTTCTTTTGTGAAATTCGCATATTTTTTGTGGACAAGCTTTATAAAGATATATTACTCTAAAGAATTCGTCAAATGGCAATAATATTGTATATTGAAACCGTAGAACCATAGAAGAAACAACCACGAGGTATTGATACTACGTAGAATGAGAATGCCGATTTTTTTTTTCTGTAACCAAAGAGATTGCAAATAACATCTTACCTTCTAAGTGGCTAATTTTATATGAGCACTACGTTTGCAAATGGCCAATTCAATTATTTTACGATAATATTTCACGGTTCCTACAAATTTTAGAATTTGATTGAAACGGAACGTTATTGTTTTTATTCTCTTTGAGTACCTTTTATTACTTTTATTAGTTTACCTCGTGTAAAACTCGATAAGAGTTTGTAGTCTTATCGAGTTTTAATTAATTTTTATTCATTAAATACTTCGAGGACATGTTTTTTTAGTTATTGAGTTAAAATAATTTAATTAGCGTAGTGGTTATTTACTCTATGAGTTATTCTTTATGTAGGTAGCGAAACGTTAAACAGAGATAGAAACTTATTTTTATTAGAATTAAATCCAAATAAGTAGTACAAAACATGTTAATAATAAAAACATGTTTTTTACTACATAACTAACGGCTAGTTCTAAACAAAGCATTAAATGGTAACAGTTAATATTTAAATATACCTACCAAAAAAATATTCTGATTATAATATTTTTGAAAATGCCCGCTTTTTATAACTCACGCCCAGTTTGACGTCACAGTACGGGGTTCTCGAACGAAACGTACCGCACCCTACTTCAACCGTACCAGAAAGTTTTAAGTGAGCGATATTAAAATTGCAGTAGCTCTTATTCCATTATAATATAGTGTATTTTCGCATAGCCTTTATTTTAGTTACTTATTTTCCGGTTAGATGGCAGTCCGTACTTGAAGTCCACTAGCGCAGAATAGACCAATCAAATTCCAGGAACTTTGACGCAATTTGCAAATGGCCGTGAAAAGGACCGAGCTCCAGGGTGTATGATAGTCAAATGGTGGATTGTGTCGTGATAAAAACTTGTAAATAATACTTGCGACAGTGTGGTGCCGCTCGGAATATACAAAATGTGCCAAAAAGTGAAAATCCTGTCATAGTGGTGTTATTAGGTAGCGCCTGCAACTCGCTGGAGCGACGATCGAAGGGACATTGCTGACAGAAGGGTAAGGTTTTTGCCTAATATTCGCTAATCCTGCACATTTTCATGGTTTTGGCGCTGTGCTTTATATCTGGGATAGTGGTAAAGTCTGTACGTTCGTTAGCAAAGCCTCTAAAAACATGGTAAAACGTTGATTGGGATGGGTGTATGCGCGAGTCTGCCGGTTGTAGCTACCATGAATCGCGTTTTCTATAGCGGCCGTGCTAGTGGCACGTACTCTGTTCTGAGCTCGATGTAAGCCCTTCCGAGCCCGCCGGATGAGAGGATATTGGACATTATCGGGAAAGCTGTGTCTATGTATGTATAGAAAGGCGATGCCCGCCCTGTTGCAAATTAGGTACCTACATCGATTTGTCTGTCCCTATTATCAGCTAAGTTGATAAATTCGCGCTTATTTGAGGATAGTTACGGATAGTATGTATATTTCACTCTTTACTGTAGCTTCCCATAAAATATCAAGAAAAATGGGTTTTCAAGTGAACTTTAGAAATGTAATGAAGCAGTGATTATTTGTAGTGTGCCCTATAATTCTCGCTTTATGTAATTTTTCACCTTCACTTATTAAGAATAACTTTAAAACCTTAATAGGATAGGAAACTTCCTCTCAGAACAACAAAAAATATTTTTTCCAATATTTAATGTTGCAAAAATAACATTTTGCAAAATGTTGGATATTTGCCAAATTTGGTATCCTCAAAGTGATGTATGATGAACATCATGGGGAATACAATCATCAGGCTGTATTGTTTTGATTTGATATATATTTTGTCTTCCCTATGTAGCAAAAACAATATAATTTTCAGTTACCTCTAATTCACTTGGTTATCTTCTGAAAATAACATATTATCAGCTATTCTGAGAATGTATGGTAGCGTCTAAAAGCAAGTACATACAAAGCACAATTCCACCCTCTGTATTGATCTGGGAATTCCAAACACTAAAGAGTTGATGGTGCACAGGTGGATACTTATAATTTACTACCACAGTTTATGGGTGGGGTGAGTGACTCCATTGCTGTGTGACTTATGTAGATATTCTAAAACGGTACTATGAGCACACCTAACAAGAGCAATAGATAGGAATAATAAGATAGGTAAGTTTATAAGAGAATTGAGATCATCAGCTTAGCCATAGCTAGAATCTTGGATCTTCTAGACTTCTAGTTTGTAGGGAATTCACAATTGTTATTCTTAGTGGGGGAAATAAGATCTCCACTGACATCCTGCATTGCATTTTGTGGTGCATTGGCCCCTTCTAACCTGTTCCCAATCAGCCAAATATGTTGACAACAGCATCCAGCAGCCCCCAAGGGATATAGTCATTCTTAACTGACTGTGGTCACTGAAATAACCAAGTCAATAAGTTGTTTAAAAACTTTCTTCCTGCAGTGCTGCAATTCTTTGTGGGTCCTGGCCCTCTCAAAATGTTTGAGGGGGCCCAGACCCAAAAGTCAAAATGTTTTTGCCCAGCTTTTTAGATCATCTACTTTCCAGTGTTTTACATCTTATACAGCCGTTTCTGTTGCTGTGTCTACTTGGACAAATAGAATAGAATAGAAAAAGTATTTATTGCCTGAAATTACAATACAAAGTACTGGTAATTCTCATACATCTTCTTGAGATGGCCCGATGTTAAAAAAAAAGGATTATTATTTTAATGAATGGATGTCAGTAGCTTAAAAGTGGCATTTTATCTCAGACACCATAGTTTTCCACTAGCTTAAACAACCTTACTTTTGCAAATAGAGTTTTAACTTTGAGTAATTTTTATATGCATTTTCCTAGTTTGCCCTGCCTATCCAATAGGCCTATGTAATGCATATCACATATTTTGCCAACATTGTTGCAAGTAGTCATAAAGTGGACTTTACACCAAGGAGCTAAGGCACAAATATGATTCATATTGTGGCTCAATCATCTATTGTTTCTCAATAAAATGGTTACCTCCTAATTTGTCCAGGTTTCTATTTGTATGCATATTTTCAATGATTGATAATATGTATGTGGGTGTATGGTGCATCATGATAAGTTCATTTTATAGCGAGTCATTGAATTTAAATAGAACACTCGCACATTGTGTATTGTTAATTTTTGCAATTATATCTCGGCAGTAGTTATTTAGAAGACAAACCCAGTGTAAGATTGCTTAAAAACATGTTTTGTACAGTGCCTAGTGAGTTCTGTTTTGATTTCATATCTTTGATGAGTCAAAATAGCGGGTAACAATACTGTTATGGATTAATAACATTTGGTGAGAATAGACAGATGCAATTGCAATCATGTTTACATAATCTGCAAGGTCATTCCCCTTGCAAACCAACATTCTGGTTAATATACATATAATTTAATGCAAAGGTACAAAGAAATTAAAGGAGGTCAACCCCAAGAAAGAGTTAAAGATATGTTTATATTTATTGCACACTAAAGAAAAGTACAAAACAAAGGAATTCTAAAATACATAAAAGTGACAATGGATTGCTTCTGTTCCAGACTATTAAGGTCCCAGTGACACAAACGAATGTTTTAGTCAATACCTAAGTGATAACAACTCATCTGTCAGGTCCATCTATCTGTCGAGCGGTCGATTCTCAACGCTTTTCACGCTCGTTGCGCTGACAAGGCCGGCGTCTGTTTGTCTATTTACTTGTAGCTAAGAGAGAGGCTCTTATCACTGAAATGAGAATTAGGTATTAGGTACGAAGTTGCCGAACAAATTGCTATAAAAAAGCGTTACAGATCTAGTTATAGGGCCGAAACACATAACGCAAACTGCTTATTTTTGCGGCGCCGCAACGCCAAAATCGGCAGTTGCGTTGCCGCGTTGCGGCGTCGCGAAACAGGGCATTATGGTAGGGCAACCATTTTCTCGTGATTTTTGAGTGTGGATAGACGTCTCTCTGCGATGGATCGTAATAAACTTATTGCTTATTTGTTATTAAGAAGACATTATTCTATCTTAAAAATACGGCAAAGAAGATACTGGATACATCCATTAAGTAAGGGTATGAATCCAAATGGCGAGTTCTTTTCTAAAAAATACGAAGCATTAAAGATAGACGAAAAAAAATTTGTTGCCTACTTTAGAATGAGTATATCATCATTTGAAGAGCTATTAAGCGAGTTATCAAAATATATACAGAAGAAAAAAAATAAAGGAAGGAAACCAGTTACTGCTTTGGAAATGCTGGGCTTAACTTTAAGGTAAAACAAATAGGTTTCTTATTTTTTTTTATTGATGTTTATGGCACTCGGAATCAAATGTTTAGTTTTATTTGTACCCCTGGCTTTATACACCTGTGGTACTAGCGGGGTGTCGATAAAAATTTTGCATCACTAGTGTTCATGGTTTGGGGGTACCTAGTGGTACAAAGCCAGGTTCAAATGAAACAAGACAGAATCAAATTAAGCTTTTTGCATTATACAATTTTCTTACTTTAAGAATACTTTAATAGGCCTTAAAAAATGTAATGATCAATTTAAGAAAAATCAAACTCCTCATCTTGTGAAACATAGGAAGTAGCTGACGTTTCGTCCAGTAAAAATGGTGAATTTATTGGACGTTGTTGGTTTGATGATGAGGTAGTCCTCTGTTCAGTAATCGAACTTCCAGGAGTAGAAGTGTGGTAGCCACTCTGAACCGTATTATCGTATCTCATAGTTGAATATCCTTGATTGTAACCCTGATGCTGATATTCTTGATTATAGCCGTGATGTGTATTTTGATGAATTGAAGGTTGAAGAATGTCGGTTAATATTTGAAGCACCCGACTTTGAAATATCAATGTTTGATTCTCATTTAACGATTGTAGAGATGGTAAAATCCCCTTGAAAAAATGTAAATGTCTATTCTCCGGTGTTTTTAATATTGCCAATAAATCTTCTTCAATATCATCCTTATCATCTGCCTTTCGTTTTCGTGGTTGACTTTTATAACGAGGCAATGCCGTTATTTCATTCTCAATATCTCCTTCCGCTACGCATAAACTGGAATCAGTTGCATTTTGTGAAACCTTTTTCAAAAACTGTAATTGTTTATTCAAGTGATATTCTTTAATTTTTGCAGCTCCAGCTCCTGATCGATTGGCATCTTTTAGTTTTTTTTGATATTTAGCAAAATTATCTTTTATGGCCTTCCACTTCTTGACTAAATCATTACCTGCAACAAAAAACTTCACAAGTGAAAAATAGTAATAAAGACTAAAATTCCCTAGATTCCATTTATACTACATATAAAATTTGATATAACTTTCATAAGTACTTTCGGTCCATCCAATTTCATATAAATGGCTGGCCGCCGAAAAAGAATAATTTTCTGCTTTTTCTTGACTTAGGCAAGTTAAAAACTGATTGACTTTGCCTAGAACAACCATAATGTAAAATATTTATTGAGTACTTCTTTGAAAAACTACCTGTCTATCTTTGAAAATCTATTCCTTTAGCAACACTATTACCTGCGCGGTTTGAGTTTGATTATACCTACATTTGTATTATTTTATTATTTGCCTACTAATTATTATTTCATTTTAGATTTCTAGCAACCGGCAGTGACTTTAAAACCATGCATACGAATTACTTCCGAGGAGCAAGTACAATAGCAAAAATTGTAAGGACAGTTTGTCGCGCCATATGGAAACATCTATCAAGTCAAAATATACCTCCTATAACAAAACAGGTTCTAGAAGATGTCGCTATTGAGTTTGACAAGAAAGCAAATTTTCCTAACTGCATAGGAGCTCTTGATGGTAAACATGTCCGTATTACATGTCCTGCGCACAGTGGATCACTGTTTTACAATTATAAGGGCTATAATTCAATAGTTTTATTAGCTCTTGTAGATTCTAGATATAGATTCATTTTTGTCGATATAGGAGCGTATGGCAAGGAAAGTGACTCCACCGTTTTCCAGAACTCTAAACTTTATGATTTGATTATGACACGCAAATTACCTATTCCTGTACCAAAGCCTTTACCAGGTTCTCAAAATGAAACTCCATTTGTTTTTGTAGGAGATGAAGCATTCTCAATTTCGAATAACGTCATGCGCCCTTACTCAGGAAAACATTTGTCGGTACAACAAAGAGTTTACAATTATCGACTGAGTCGTGCCCGAAGATATGTCGAGTGCGCTTTTGGCATCCTAGCCAATAAATGGCGCATATTTCATCGATCTATGAATGTGCAATACGAATTTGCGACAGACATTATCAAGGCATGTTGTGTAATGCACAACTTTGTTTTGAATCGAGATGGAGTACAAGCGACCGATGACATTATCTTTGATGATTCTGATCTGCAAATGTTGCATTTGCCCACAGCAAATGAAAATAATTTAAGCCCACATCTAATACGGAATGATTTTTGTAATTACTTTTCCAGTGATGTTGGCGCCCTAAGTTGGCAATTAAACAAAATATGAATGTTCGTATACCTACTCAGTTCAAAATACAAATAATACCTTAATACATTTGATTCAAACTATTTAACATGTTGTGAACTGCGAATAAACAATTTAAATGGCAATTTGGTTTTATTTATAGTATTTGTTTACCTTTTTGAATAAGAGCGCGAGAAAAAAATATAATTTTAACTTAGAGAAAATCTTTTGCATAGGGCATTAAAATAAATGGTGTATTTCATATGATTAAAAAAAAAAGATACATGCTACTTACATTAAACTACAATTTAAACCGCGGATCAGATTTTTATTTATTTATTAATAGATATTTATTTAATTTTATCACGGAAGTACATACCAATGATTATTGTTGATTATTTGTTATTCATTTTCAATTACCTACCTATCTGCTGATATTATTACCGTCCTATTTGTAGGTTATGACGCATTACCTATTGGAAATGCAGATTTTTACTATTGTTTTTATTTATATAGACCTAATTTAATGTTTTACTTTGTTAAAGTCGTTTAAAATTAATGAAAATATTTTACGAATAATCGATTTTCGTTACTAAATCAAGTCAAAAATCGAATCAAATTTTTACGATTACACTTAGCTCATTTCTATAATTGTCAAACTGAAACGTCACGGAACGCTTCCTATGTGAAAAAGACTATAGAAACAACTGCATCCTTGTCAACAAGTATGACGTCATAACGCTGGAATTCACGTCGTGCGTTGCGGCGCCGCACCGCTATAGCGCACTGCCGATTTCAGCGGCGCGGCGCCGCAACGCGCTTATGTGTTTCGGCCCATAGTGTGGTGCCAATTTGTTCGATTGGTACCACAATTTAGCTGAATGAAGCATCATAAAAAAACCAAGTAGAGTTTGTTGGTTGATTTCTTCTAGGCTTGGTCGCGCACAAGGAATCGGCGTAAATAAATTACCCATAATTTATATCGACTTTAAAAAAAGAAGGAGGTTCTCAATGTTTGTTACGTCAGACATCCGTAATTTATAAACCGATTAGGAAAATATGTTTTTGATTTCAAAAGATATACTTTCAGATTGGTCACGTTTTATCAAAATAACTCCTCAAATTTGGGTGTAATAAAAACCTATTGACTTTCACTTTTTGGATTTTGTAGTTTGGAAACACGACACTAGCTAGAATGTATCGGTAGGTAACACTAGCTGAAAATCAGCCTCCCACTGCTGTGAATAACACCTTAATAATGTGTTACGACATGTCATCGTGTTACATGTCGCCTTCTCGGCATGCCGCGTGTCAGCGAGATATATTTTGTTTTGTCCATTAGGGGTTTATCCATCTCATTTCGCGAGCAAAGCGTGCTAGTCTACTAGTATATAAATTCACCTGTTTCCTGCTAGAGTAGGCCAAGATCACGGACTTGCTAAGACCTCAGTGGCGCGGCTGAGACAAATGTTTGTATGTCTTGCAAATATTTGTTCCTAGACCAAGGTGTGTCAAGGTGTTTGGGGTACCACGGTACTTGTACTTCCTGATAACCACAACACAGAACCCTAGTATATTTAACCTAATCCTGAGATTATGTTAAAAGTGTCTGTTGGGTGTTTATTTTGTATATTATGCTTGTCGGTACTCTTGACTTACCTTTTTACCTTTCTCCATAACGTCAAAAGCCGTATTCCTTGAAACGCAATGACCTATAGTCGCAGTTGGATAAACTGCCATTGTATTCAGTTCAGAGGCAGGTGCATAATCGACCCTGTATAGCTCAATACCCGTTTTGTGAACGGCAGGTGTATTCCATGTTATTGTGCGGAATCCTTAGACTTGTGCCTTGTTTATAGCACACGCGGCCTTGCATTTACTTCCTTCAAATTAGGGTCCCCAATTTGAAGAAAGTAAAATGTCTTGGCCGCTTCTACTAGACTAGAAAGAAAGCTTATAGCCTTTTCACTCTTTTTCTCCTTTGAATTTTAATTGCGTTGAAATTGTAGGTTTTTCTTTGTACAAAAATACACAAGATGACATAAAGAAGAGGGCATGTACAAAGATGAATATAACCCTAAAACGAAAAAGAGTGTGGCCAAAAAACGGAACTTTTTGGTTATTCTATTCGTTACCTCTAAATATATCATATCTAACAAATTAGTATCTAATGCATACAATAGTAGAACGAGAATTTTCACAGTATTTTCAATATTGGTGAAGGCACCAACTGAGTTACGACTCATTCCGAGAGTCTTCACCAGTGTGAATGATCAAACGCATAATCAATAAAGTAAACTTTCCAAATTCCTGTCAAAACAGTGTTATCTTCTAGTTAGTTCTAGTCTTGTTATCTTCTTGGTAAGAGATGATTTTGCGCGGGTTTACAATCATGTGTTAAGAAAAGTAGGCTACGGAATGTATTTTTGCAAGAAACATGTAATTTCCTAACCTTCAGGATTCCCTGTATCGTTTTATTAACGACGAGAACACTGTCCGTGGCCCCATGTCTTCAGGAACTTGGGATCTCAGTGTCCCGTGATGATAACGATGCATCAGATTTAAAGAACTGTTGATACTCGTAGCAATGGACTTGCATAAGCATGGCGGCTAGCCGGCACGCCCCCACAAACTGCGCGCGCAGTACTTTACGTTACAAGAGTAAACGACCTAGTCGATTAATACCGCGGCGGCACTGATAAACTCGATAAAAAAACGTCGAATTGAGGGTGGGTAAGGGTGGCTCTAGGCCTTGACTTTTGTTTCATGTTCTAATCAAATGTTATTAGTTCATATTGTAAAACGAGATATTTCATGTACCGCATTACAATATAAATGATTTAATTCGCTATAGTTTTTGGAACAATAGTTAATAATAATGATGATATTTATTTGGTTATGTAATCAAGCATTTACATAACCAAAATCAATTAGAAATAACAGAACAATATTTCCATACATAAGTATTTTTTAAAGCTTGGACTCGCACAGGTTGGTTTGTGGTGTCTACAAGATGTAGACATTTCGTTACCTTCCATTGAATTGATAGCCGTTAATTTTTTTTATAAGTGTTATTTTAAACTAGAAGTTACGCTTCCTCGCGAGTAAGCACAGACAAGAATCAGGCTACCAATCGCGTGATCATCAAATATCAGTGTAATGAAAGTACGCGACACATGAAGACACCTTTTTTGTGGTGATTGCCATTAAACATGTAGGACAAAGGTTTTATCGACGTGTGAGTAGACAAAAAATACTTTCTGTCAGACAAAAGAGAGAGACAGAACACCGTGGACAAAGCGGTTGTCTTGGTGACCACGCTAAGCCTGCTGGGTGTACAACAACGGGCAAATTTTACCTCACTTTATCCACACCTACATGGATTGCACGCACAATTGACTGCGTGATCGTTAGACCAAAAGAATTGGTCTTAGGAAAGACGACGCCCATCTTGATAATATCTACCTGACTCCACTCATGTGCTCCCATTTCAGGTCATTGTTCCAGTTTCCGTATACTTCCCCTGCAAAATACCTACGGCATTCTTATAAAATTAAATAGCATGAAGGCCTACTTACGTTTTGTCAGGTTCTTAAAATAGAGATTACTGTTATGTTATAAACACCAATGCCCGATCGATTCGATATTATTCCCGACTGCTGTAAAAGGGTTATGGTTGCGCGTATCTATCTTGTATTTTATCTGTTGACGGGTGCCACATGGGAACAGGTTGATAAAGAGGTAAAAAAAACATCCTCATGATAAACAGCATACCCAAATGAACTTGGTGGTTGCCTCAGTTCAACGTTCTCCACACAAACACCATTTCACGAAGATATTTGTAAAACGCGTACCTATGCGTTTTACAAATATGAAAAGCATGACCGCTCGACCATGAAGACTGTTGCATGGTTGTTACTCCACTGTTTTGTAAGATGGACATATTTTATGTTTGACTGACGAATTGCGTAATCTCTGCAGTGCCGAGTTATTGTTATTTCTAGCTGCAGACGTCCTGGAAACAAAAACAAATAACAATCAGTAAGATTTATTTCAGCGTCTCTCTTTATACCTAGACACAAGCGAGTCTAGGTATAAAGACAGACGCTGAAATAAATATAAATAAATAAATAAATATAGGGTCTTCTAAGGGAAGAACCAACATAAGGGTAATGAGTAGACCGCACAGCCATATCATAGAGGCATCGCCGATGTGTTGCCCAAAAACAAGTGGAAAAAGTAGCTGGTACCCTTTAAAACTAAAAACAGCCGGCTTGGCGGCAGAAGTTGATAAGCTGGTAATAATTCCCCGCAAAAACTCTCAAGTTCGCGGGAATTGTTCGGGGATGGCTTCCGTTCGTCATGGCATTCCTTTATGGGAGAGGCCTTTGTTAAGCAGTAGACTTTTACTGGCTATTGACGATGACAGGCTATGTCACATACTTGTGTGTTTGCTGGTGAAATCGACGTGGTTAAACTCATAATACAGTGAAATCAAACTCAATACGGTGATCAAATATTTCTAAGTAAAACCTATCACTTTTCTACTTCATCCGTTACATGTAAGTACATTGTACATGCAACGGAAATATCGAGCGGAAACGATGCGCACGCGTCGCGTTACGGGTATGTGTTTGTTATGTGAACAAATAGCCACGGTCGATGACTGATGGGGGGTCCTACTTTCTCCGTTCCACCATTCAATTTGTCGTATTCTTTATCAGTCTAGCATTGGTGATTTGTGGTCGCTGGCGAACCCAACTTTCGAGCTGAAGGCACACTTTACCTTAGTAAACACAAGATTTTCGTGAAGTAGAAAAGTTTAATAGAAGAAAACATCGCGAGGAAACTGGCATTGCTAAGCCTGGCAAAATTAGTGGCATTGTCTCGTTCCGATAGCCTTTTAGCTAGTGTGATTGGAGGCCTGATCAGCTGGATGACCAAAAAATAGCTAATGATACAACGAATTAAATTGTTTTATTTTTCCGCCTATCGTGTACAAGGAAATCGCTTCAACTCCATTGTGTTCTCGGTAATCGTCCATTTTGCGTCACGTCTACGTAAACTGTATAATGACTCCTGCAATGGCCTTATCCTAAAGAAATAAGTGGACAATAAGTATTCTAAGTACGTAATAAATACAGATGATTTTGAGAGGATACAATCTAATTAGTTGGCAGTCGTAAGCACAATCTGCCCTACAAGTAAATGTTTACGAAATTTATAATAACTTCGGTTTGTACTACCATATCTTGCATTGTTAGTGACGTGTGGTTATGAAAAAGAGTCCAGCTTTCAAATAAAATCGGATTGAATTTGGTCCATCAATGAGAGCTAGGATGCTACAGAGAGACAGACGCACACGCAGATATACACACAAACACACCCAAAAAGGCTTCAAACTTATTACATCCTTTACAAACCATTGGTGGATGTAGTTTTGTTATTCAGCGTTTCCACGATATTTATTATTTAGACGAGGGGACACAAAAAAATAAGAATTTTGACATATATCCAGGTTTTCAGGTATTCAGGGATAACGTTTTATGACAGAGTCAATATTCTGTGATCAAACATTATTCTTAGAAAATCATCTGGTATAATTGTTATTGACTAAATTAATGACATCAACGTCGATATTTAATCACCGTTTTGGCCAAAGATGCTGTAAGATATGAGCTCTCTGTGGTTAGATCTGAGACGAGAGCACTAGGCTTTCGATTTGAAGGTCGTGGGTTCGAATCCGGTCTATACCAATAAGTTTGTCCAGTCGGAAAAAGGTTACACTAATAAAGGTTACCCATCTTCATTACTGAAGGTCGTGTCCGTCCTGAAAAGCTTTTGTCGATGTATTAGCGAGCTGTTTCCATGCTGTTATATCTTCGCCTTGTCTAACTTTAACATTATATTCCTTTATCCACTGAGTAGGACCAGTGTTTTCTTGTTTTAAAAGATAAATGTTTAGCTTATCTGGTTAGTTAACCAAAATAATGTAGGGTGGCCAAGAAAGAACCGGTCCGAGTTATAATAGGTCCTTTTAGTAGCGTCAAAGGACCTATTATAACTCGCGATAGTGGATTTTCATGGAATAAAGTGATATTGGAGCTACACTAGATCTAAGTTTAACCATTGTATGTAGGACATTAAGCTCTCAAAATCATTAAGATAAATGAAATTGAAATAGAAAATATTGCATTTGACTCAACGATTTCGTCATTTGAATAATGACGAGCTAATAATGTTTAGTAGCTTCTATTCATTTACTAGAAATGATTCCACTTTTTCCCTAACGTCAGTTGATTTTACGATTTCTGTAGAATGCACGTTTCTCGGCACCGCGAGGTTTGAGTACGTTGTTGTTTATTTTTATTAACTACAGTCTGGTAACGATTGGTAACCAAACCATGTTATCAGACATCTTAGTTTAAGACGATACAAAATATGTTTAGTTACGTGTGAGTTTTGGTAAACTCTCACTGAAAACTGCCATTACCATTACAAAAAAAGCGGAGTCTGTTGAAAACGTCTATCGCTCCGAAAAGACTTTGATTTGTCTAATAATACCTTTATTCTTCTGAGAAGCTCTTTTTGAGGAAATCATTACAGATATCCGACGCGACCTTTCAAAACCGAATCAAAACAAAACATCATTGAATCATAATCTCATCCGAACAAAACCGTATCAACGAACTTTCCAAGAATTCGGCCCGAAATGTTCAGTTCTCAGAGGAAAGGAAATGTACCTACAACAAACTAATAGCCAAAACAGTGTACCCAGTACCTACCTACCTAGACAAAGTTCCCATCGTTCGTTCGTCGTGTCACCGCTTCTATCTTGGTCTTCTTGGCCGATCAGGTTTACGTAATACATTATAGTCATGCCTATTTCTCGGAGGGTTAAGCAGAGGTTTTCCACTTCTAAAATCCTCTCTCATCTCATTTTTCATACACACTCGTCGATTTACTCCCTGTACTTTGTCGGGTACTTTTGATTTGACCTTTCACTCCACTTTGCATTCTTATTGTTATTATAACACGCTGATCCTCACGTTATCTCTCAAAGTCACACCACACCAACTTACTCTAGTTTTCTAAAAAGTTATGTAATTTGTTGACAGGTGCGTTGCGCGAGGGTAGCGGACGCGGTGAACCGATCGTATCCACGTGAGCTGAACGTCAGGAGCCATGAACGAGCTGGACAGCCTGCGTCAGGAGGCGGAGACCCTCAAAAATTCCATCAGAGTGAGTACCACAGAAGCCATCAGGATCTGATTCAAAACGAGCCAAAAAAATCCAGCATACCTATTCGTCGTGGAGTGCCGTCGCATATGCCTTTACGGTTCAAAAAATTACGCTGGGCGCTGGAAATTACACTCATTACGCAACGCAGATACATTAATAGATACCGAGTAGGGTGTAGTCAGAGGAAATCCCATTCGTTTCATCTGCACATCTGCCACATGCCCACCTTTTAGAGAGCATTTCAAGTGACAGGTTGTAGTCGCATACCTTCTTTTTTTTGGTTCCCAAACTATACACTACTATATTACAGATTACTAGCAATAGTCATTTTATTTGACTGTCAGAATAAACCTTTCTACATAAAACTATAGAGTCCCATCAGCTGCCGAATTGCGTCGATATGTTTATGCATCAAATTATCACTTGGCGTACGCCTCATAGGTTTCTAGTTGTCGTGACCTCGAAGTTTTCCAAAGATGACAGGTAATATTATACTTGTTTCCACAAACTGAAGACATCGGTGATTTGAAACACAAAAGTCACCGACGACTCTCAGCTATTTCGGTAGGGGCCGTTGAATTAAAATTTATTTATTTCTTTAGATGTAGCTTAACAGTTAACGTTAAAACTCAACTATTTACATAAGGCAGGGCACATAACTCGCAGAACCGACAACCGCTAGGGATTAAGGTTCTTGAATGGCGACCAGAATCGGACAACGCTGTGTAGGAAATTAAAGTAAGCCTATAAACCGATGACATCTATATCAGTCACATGTGTTTTCATACTATCTATCGTTTTAATGCTAAATTAAACTCGAAATATAATATAATCTTTGGATTTTGGACTAAAATACCACGGAAAAATATAACATATATAAATATACAGCATCGTATCATAGCAAAAGCCCCACCTTGCGTCTTAAGGTTATGTATGACATTGAGTATGGTTGTTTTCCCCCCAGGATGCAAGGAAGGCGGCGTGCGATACGTCGCTCTCGCAAGCCACGGCCAACCTCGAACCGATCGGCCGTATCCAGATGCGCACGCGTCGCACGCTGCGAGGACACCTCGCCAAGATCTACGCTATGCACTGGGGCAGTGATTCCAGGTGAGATACACAACTACGACGTCTGATGCTCGTGTGTACGAAAGGCAGCGGATACTTAGTCGTGTCTTCTCATCATCATAGGAGCTTCTAGTAACCCCTTGCTAGGCATAAGCCTCCTCCCTCAATTGTCACTCCAGTCGGTTCTGGGCCTTTTTCATCCAGGTCTTCCCCTGTACAGCCATCTAGTCGTGTCTGATTCTAACAGATTTCTGTGATAAATGTCAAAGCTGTTTTGTCTTCAGTGTGGACTTAATGGAGGGAATTTTAAATTTAAGACACTATAGGTGGTTTTAGCAACCTCCCCGTATTTTCTAATTCGAAAATGGGTATGGTAAAAAGATAGCGGCGCTTTGTTGTTGCCTGATTCTAAATTTATAAATATTTGTAATAAAAAAAAAACAGTTTTCTGTATGAAGAGTTCCTTATGACTGGTCAGCTAAATGTATGGATGGTGGGCCCTGATAACAGTAGTGCGTGATGGTCGTTCAATACCCACGACACAGGGAATCCTATCGCGGGATCAGGTTGTGAGATAAAACGAAGTGTGGTCAAATGATTTAATGCCTTCGTGCACATAACTTAGAATAACAATTGATTCGAGAAACTGATCGAACACACAAATATGGTGGATTTATTATCAGTCAGAGGTATATTTATTATTGTCTAAAGTATTTTCATATCCTATTCGGTTTTATACGTTTCCGAATATAGCTGCTCTCGACTCGGCCTATAAAACTGGCATTCCGTCCAGGCTTTGCCTGTGATTTCACTGGTCCATTCAAAAAGGTTTATTGGCGATAGGAAACACTTCATCATTGATTCATAATTCTCTCGTTCCCATAGCCATTTTACTAGTGTAATATGGGGGCTGGACGCGAGACGCACAGGACAAAGGAGGCTGGCGAACGCTTTTATTCCCGATTTAATCAGAGATAGTGTAGAGTGGAATAGAATAGCTTTCTCCAGGGTGTCCTAGAATGTGTATATAATGCCGATAGAAGGTCATTCACACCGTGATGAGGAACATTGTATGTTCTACGACTTTTTGGATTTCCTTTATTCCTTTATTCTTTATTGTACACACAGAAAATACAGACCAAAAAAAACTTACATATAGGACATGTACAAAGGCGAGCTTAACCCTAACAAAAGTTTTCTTCCAGCAAACCTTGTTTCCATGTTTTTAATTCAAGAAATGACCATCAAAGTTAACATACTACCTGTTAAAATAAAAAAAAACAGCTGTTTAGTTGACTTTTGAGTGTGACGTCAGTCACAACGAGGTCATGGACCTCTAAATGAAATATCGTACCATAGAGTTCGATACCGATACCAAAGAGTCTACGCCATGGAGTCCCTTTGTGATTTTAGCCAAGTTTTATTATTATTATTGAAAATGGTTCCGTAGTGACAACATTTTGGTCCTAACACCTATCAACTACTGTCGCCAAACTCGCTCATATGATATTGTTGCATTGGCATCGGAACTTGAGTGCTGGGAGTAATTTTTAAACTCAATCGAATTATGGTCACTGCTTCAAAGTCGGCTTTTGGAGATCCAAAGTTTGGGAAGGTTTTGTTAAAAAAAAATCTACAGAGATTTTGTACCAACCGCATTCCGTCCGGTTTATCTCCGAAACGGCTTATCCAAATAAAATGTGGTATTTTGCAATAGATGTGTATGACTTTACCCTCTTTTAGTTGTTGCCCAAGTATACACTATCTTTTTATTGTTTGTACGTAATAAACGTTCTATTCAATTTATTTGCAGGAACTTGGTGTCTGCAAGCCAGGACGGAAAGCTGATAGTGTGGGACAGCCATACCACGAACAAGGTGCATGCGATCCCGCTGCGTTCGTCGTGGGTGATGACCTGCGCGTACGCACCCTCAGGGTCCTATGTGGCGTGCGGGGGCCTCGATAACATCTGCTCCATCTACAGGTTAGTATTTAAAAAGTAACATAAAATATTATTAATAATTTTTTTTCTTAGCGTAACTGTTGTTTTCTACTGTTTAATTTAATTTGAAATCCTACTCATTTTATAAATGCTAAAGTTGGAATGGATTGATGTTTGGATGTTTTTTTATTTGGCACAGGTGTAGTTCGTGGCCTAGAATAACACATGGTTACTTTTTATCAGGGTATCAAGCGAACGTAGCCGTGGGCAGTCTTGTGACACATAACAACAAAATTATTTATCCAAAAAACAAATACAATCAAATTAAAAAAAAAACCTCCGAAAGATCCTTAGAATTGAAATATCTCAGGGAGTAATGGTTACTTACGAAAACTTTAACAGGCCATTAAGACCATTCCCGACTATTAAGCATTATTTATCGTACTCATAAGAAAATAAACCCCTACGATAGACGTTCTCAGATCCAGTACTGAGTATGGTCCTGAGGACGTAGATCCCGTATGTTTCATTTCCAATCCATTTTCTGAACAGAAGTCATAATAATTTCGATTTATTCAAATAAATCGAAATTACGATTTATTTGAATAAATCAACGTAACCTCCTTCATATCTCCTTGCACTTTAGGGTCCTCCAAATGCTAGGATTTATACGAAATGCACGATATTTGTGTAAAATAAATAATAAGGAATTGACATAAGCTATTGATATTAGACATAGGTACGTTTTTAGACGATAGGTAACGATAGTAAACTTAAAACAGCCGTGAAGTGAATGTACATTCATTAGTTCCTATGGCACGCTAGTCTGCGCGTGCCTCAAAGCGAGCTGCCTACTTTTAGAATTCATCTGAATAACCGTTGCGTTCTGATTCCAGCTTGAAGACGCGCGAGGGCAACGTGCGCGTGTCTCGCGAGCTGCCCGGACACTCCGGCTATCTGTCCTGCTGCCGCTTCCTCGACGACAACCAGATCCTCACCTCTTCCGGAGACATGACTTGGTATGTTACCTTCACAGCATTTGAACTGGATTTACTCTTTTCACTTGTATAATTATTTTGATTCGACTTTAATTTCGTATAAGTAATTTTACATGTGTAAGTATCTGAGTTTTGTATGCTACTATTGTGGCAGATTATAGAGGAGCTCTACTAGCACCCACCAACCATGTACCTATGTTTACAAAGTAAATACGATTTGATTTGATTGTCAGTCAGTCAGTGTGTTTCGCAACGATTTTATATTATTTAGACGGAAAATCCTTTCTCTCGGTGCGTCCAAGCACGTCAAAGAGAACATGCCCTCCAAATTATGACGCTTTGCCTCCGCGTCGCGGAATCCAGCAGTGCACAAAAAGTTGCAGCACAGGTCAAGTTCAGTTCAAGACGCGATGCGGAGGTAGAGCCTTGCGATCACACACCCCGATGAAGACTCGAAATAAGACGAAACTTAGTGCGTTCACTAGAGTTTTGCGATCACTCTCCCCTATTAAGACTCATAGAATGAGTGGAAACTTAGTCAGTGACAACCTATATAATTCAATAAAATTAAAATTATTTCTGTGACTTTGTTCTAAAATGCGACAGTTGTAATTAAACTTGTGTGATGCACCTTCAAATACTTGGTACCTTGCTCTAGCATGGGATCTGGCTTACATTATTCTATGTGGGTACCTAAGAATTCCAATTTAGAATCCCATATGTACCTATGTATATATGTATATGTATCGATTGCAGCGCGCTGTGGGACATCGAGACGGGCCAGCAATGCGGTCAGTTCACGGGTCACACGGGCGACGTGATGTCGCTGTCGCTCGCGCCCGACCAGCGCACGTTCGTGTCCGGCGCGTGCGACGCCTCCGCCAAGCTGTGGGACATCCGCGACTGCGCCTGCAAGCAGACCTTCCCGGGGCACGAGAGCGACATCAACGCCGTCACGGTCAGTGCAACGTGTGCCCTGGGTTAACACAAACAGTTTTCAAGTGATGACGCCCTTGTTTTAGTAGGTAGAGCTTGGTGTGAAAGAGTTCGTCCAGATATGTAATACAATTATTCCTATTTCTGCTGCCTAACAGTAATGCTCGCATTGCTGTGTTCCGGTTTGAAGGGTGGTGCCGGTGAAATAACAGGCACATGAGACTTTTTACCGTATGTCTCAAATAAATACGACTCAGCTAACCCCCCTAAGCTTGTTCGCCAAATTAGTTACGCATTCTGTGTTTGTTAATTTAACGTTTTGGAAATGGAAAGGAAAGAATGAACGATGTTGTCTCACGTGAAAGTACAGATTCTGATGCCATATGTCGAGATAGTTTTGTCTTCCCCTAATAAAGACCAATCTGAAGGTCAGGTAGGGGCAGGACTATGTATGTGACTTATGGGTTAAAAAAAAGTGGTTGCATTCCTGTCATGCAGTGCTCTCTAGTCAGTCTCATTGTACTATTATAATGTCGCTTGTTACAGTTCTTCCCGAGTGGTTTTGCGTTTGCGACCGGCTCTGACGACGCGACCTGCCGCATGTTCGACATCCGCTCCGACCAGGAGCTCGCCATGTACTCGCACGACAACATCATCTGCGGCATCACCAGCGTCGCCTTCAGCAAGTCCGGCCGTCTGCTGCTCGCCGGCTACGACGACTTCAACTGCAACGTGTGGGACTCCATGAAGAGCGAGCGTGCTGGTGAGTAGCATACAGACGGACAGCACCGTGTACCCACATTCAGCGTTCGATTACTTCAACTGCAACGTGTGGGACTCCATGAAGAGCGAGCGTGCTGGTGAGTAGCGTACAGACGGACAGCACCGTGTACCCACATTCAGCGTTCGATTACTTCAACTGCAACGTGTGCGACTCCATGAAGAGCGAGCGTGCTGGTGAGTAGCGTACAGACGGACAGCACCTTGTACTCACATCCAACTTGCTGACTTGTCGTCCGAGTACTTCAACTGCAACGTGTGGGACTCCATGAAGAGCGAGCGTGCTGGTGAGTAGCGTACAGACGGACAGCACCTTGTACTCACATCCAACTTGCTGACTTGTCGTCCGAGTACTTCAACTGCAACGTGTGGGACTCCATGAAGAGCGAGCGTGCTGGTGAGTAGCGTACAGACGGACAGCACCTTGTACTCACATCCAACTTGCTGACTTGTCGTCCGAGTACTTCAACTGCAACGTGTGGGACTCCATGAAGAGCGAGCGTGCTGGTGAGTAGCGTACAGACGGACAGCACCTTGTACTCACATCCAACTTGCTGACTTGTCGTCCGAGTACTTCAACTGCAACGTGTGGGACTCCATGAAGAGCGAGCGTGCTGGTGAGTAGCGTACAGACGGACAGCACCTTGTACTCACATCCAACTTGCTGACTTGTCGTCCGAGTACTTCAACTGCAACGTGTGGGACTCCATGAAGAGCGAGCGTGCTGGTGAGTAGCATACAGACGGACAGCACCTTGTACTCACATTCAGCTTGCTGACTTGTCGTCCGAGTACTTCAACTGCAACGTGTGGGACTCCGTGAAGAGCGAGCGTGCTGGTGAGTAGCATACAGACGGACAGCACCTTGTACTCACATTCAGCTTGCTGACTTGTCGTCCGAGTACTTCAACTGCAACGTGTGGGACTCCGTGAAGAGCGAGCGTGCTATTCGCTCGAGGACAGCAGCGGTGGCGCATTCAGATAGTCTGGCTGCCTGCAACTGCACAGACTGGTGTAAGGAATGTAAGGTACATAGTACCGTGTACTTGCTAGGGGGCTTCGCCAGCTTCAGCTCATTTCGTTTAGCGTCAACCAGTTCAATTATGCTAGTTTAGTTCAGACGAAGCAGGAAGAATTTCAATCATCGATACGCATGATACACCTTTCGCTGGTGTAATTTTTTTGCAATATTTTTGTTGGAATTGTGAATAGGTTTTACGCCACACGTCACGTTCACTGGGTGAAATACACGAATTAGATTTAAATCCAGTAGACATTGTGTGACACATTGACAATGTGTGAGAAGTCTGTTGTAAATAAAGTAACTGTTTGTTGTCTTACGCCAACGTCACAAAGGTCTACTATTAGATAATGAAATACACGAGTTGGGTACAAATAGCCAAACAAAACTTATTTTGTTTGGCTATTTGTTAGTACATCCTAAAGTCTGAAAAAATTGTCACTAACTTTCTTTTGCAGGCATCCTAGCGGGTCACGACAACCGCGTCTCGTGTCTGGGAGTCACCGAAAACGGCATGGCCGTCGCCACCGGGTCTTGGGACTCGTTCCTGCGCATTTGGAACTAAACCCCCCCTTACATCCCCTCCACCCCTCACTTACACACCCCCCCACACATCACACACAGGGCGGGCGCGGTCGGTCAAATACCTGCTTTACCATCCTATAACCTCCCTGTCACATTTAATTCGCTCTTTAAATATTGACAGTTCATTTTATATGTCAGCCGTGTATCTTATGGTTCACTCAAGTGACTGTCAGTTAGAGCGAGTATATAAAAGAGCTTATGTAAAAAATGGTAAGCAGTTATTTGGTTGATTTGGGTCAGATTGGATGGTTAAATGTTTAAAAGCTATGGTGTGGTGGGATGGAATATAAGCTTATGTTTTGCTGTTGTAAAACTGCGTAATTGGATAAAAAGTGGGCCTGCCACAGTTTTTGTCAAAGTTTGAAAAGTAAATAGAAGCAACGTAAACTAACGACTCGTTTCTACAGAAAATAATAGATCGTGATTATCTTGACGAACAAAACTAAGCAAGCTAAGTTACTGAAAATTCTGTCAAGTTTGTCATCTTTTGAGAGGTATGAAAGGTTTATTCTGTCCCTGTTATACCGCTATCGCCCTAGATTAAAGTTCTATAATCGCATTTGACCGTCGGTGTGTGAAAGTGTAACCGTTTTATCAAATAGCGTCTAGAAACATATTAAAACCGATTTTGGACCATAACAAGCGATAAAATCCGAAATTGGTTATCAAAGTATGTATCTGTTAATATTTGACCGTTTTCTACAATATCTTAAAGAAAATCGGTCAGATTTTTCACGTAAGACGCTAGGATCTGTCAAAATGTGGATGTGATCAATGTGGCACAAACAGTGTGAAAGTTCTTGAAAAATCAAGCACAAATACCAGTAGATGTGGCACTGCTATGCAAAATCTGCTTGAAAGGACGACGTAATTATTTGTAAAAATATAAAACGCTAAATATTACTTCAAAGACTACTTGTGAAAGTACGTTTTTAATGAGTCGTTTGAAGATCACATTGAGTGATATCAACTTTACCATTGATGTAATTCACATTGTAGTTATACGTTCGCATCCTGTGGCTAAAATCAAATCAGATTTTAGCATAGTGATGTCCTATTCGATGGTACTGCACATCTTTGCTTTATTTATTTACAAACCTTTTTTATTAGAATATTTCCAAATACGGAAGCATTTAAACGTATAGGGGAATTTTAATTGGATGGATGTATGTATGTATAGTATGCAAGTCTTGTGTGTATGTGTATGTATACATTGAGGGTGATGGCTTGACATAAAGTGGTTTTAACTCTACATGTTTTCTGATGAAGCGTTCTAAAGGACTTGAATGGCTAAATCAGAATATATAAATTAATTCCTAGTTTTTTTTTTTCAATATTGAGCCATCTCCCTTCCTAATGTATTATTATGATTCATGGTTCACAATATACATACTGTTTATATTTATATATAATTATGTAAACTATATTCATAGCATAGCACCTTTTTTATGAGGGGACACTGCTGGCATATATTTCTGTTTATTGGTGAGTTACTGCCTATTATTTATATTCTTATTCGTAACTTGAAAGAGTCTAACATACATTTTATCGAGCATATAAATTTATAGAGTAGATAGTTTATCTCTATTCCGAAACGTCGAATCACATTTTTTCCTTAAAAAGTCTCATCATGACGCTCTTTTCATACAAAGGTACTTCAAGCTGAGAAACGTTAAAATTGCTTGTGTGTTAAAATTGTGCTTGTAAAAGCTTTCCAAAATCTATGCCTTTGATTTAGTCTCATTTTGATTTTAGTTTGTATGGAAAATAGCCACACTGAACACCACTCTTACACACAATCAATAGTAATTTCAATTATTCTAACGAATTGTTTCGTTTTCGCAGGTGATAATCCATCGCACAACAGAATCGTACAACATTAAAAAAAAACATATTATTTAATGTACCAAATATTATTATTAATGTATCTATTGCGTAACTTATTGTGAATTTCAATATGTTTTATAATTTCGTAATTTTATCGTCGAACTAATTTATGATTTTAATGTATGTTTAGTATAGTTCACAATTTTATAACGAGATTCAAAAAGATCTCTAACAGACAATTATTGCTGTTATAGTCACGCACGAAACAACATCTTAAAATTTACAATTCACTCGAAAACATCGTGTGTCTGACAAGTATCTCAACTGACTATTCCGGAATTAATGTAACTCTGCTAAATAGATTTAAGTACACAGTGATTTATTATTTGACATTTGCAATATAATTATTTAAAAACAGTGTCTGTTCGTCTCAATCTCCCATAACTGAGAATATTATTAGGGTTATCTATCACTTTAGATCTCTATTCGCGCAGTCGAGTAAAGCAGGTTCATTTTAAACTTGTGTCACTCACAATACATTAATTTATATTTAGTGATGACCCTATTCAATCGCGATAGTTTAAACTTATGAATAAAATTTCAATTTGGTTTACTCTCGATTTAATGACATAGTTTCCTTATAGCGTTCTTCTTATCTTTCATTTGAGAATGAAAAGAGAGGAAGCTAAACCTCGTTTTAAACACTATACATGAAAGTATTTTTCTCCATTACACGGAATTTCCAATATTTCTATTGCTTAAGTAAGGACGCAGCCCTAAGACCGGTGACAGGTGACTTAACATTGTCATGAGGAGGGGAACGTAACCTTTTGTACGTTTATACAACTTGCACGATAGCCTTTCATAATTTTAATATTTAGTCCTTTACAGTTTCCTAAAATCGTTTTCTATGTATCCTAATCATAAGATCACGTGCAAGTAACACCCTATTCAACTATTCGTAAGAAATATCCTTGAAATAAACACATTTTAATTTATTATCGGGATACGAAACATCACTTCCCGATTTTAATTTCTAGTATCTAAGCTAGGTCTAGGTATATAAGGGTATATTAGGCATTTGTAACTTGATACATTCTGTGTGTTGCTATCTGAAAAATTCGATGCCAAGTTTTTTTATTTCTATGTGGTAACACTAGGTTAACTTTAATTGCAGTATTTGTTATTGTTTGTCGGCTTTTAATTTAATTATTCAGTCGATGAAGGGTTGTCGCTATTTGTGTTTAAGCCTTTTCTATATAGATAGTATACAATATACGTAGATGTTATAGATAAGTCAGACATATTCGAATGACAGTGGACGCTATGCTTGAATTAACGAATATAGTAATATGCTCAATATGCACAAAGCTTAATTTGAAAATAACTTTCATATGCAATCCCAAATTTGAGCAAAATATGTCTATCCACTTATTTATAACCTTATAAATTTATAATACATGCATTAATGTAACCGTTAAAAATAAATTGCTAGTAATGTATTTGATATAACTTTAAAACATAGTCCAAGAGGCATCAATATTGCTACGGAGGTTTGGCATTGTTTACAGTGTATTCAGCCATTTGGGCAAATGTAGTTCCGGTCTGCTAGTTATAAGCCTATCTATAAGACTTTTTTAAAGATATAAACGTTGCGTTTTCTATAACGGCTTCTTTTCAATCGATATTTATATTAAAAAGCCCCTTTCGTTTCATTCAGACCAATTTTTCTATACGTCATTGAAAGAACTGCCATATTTTAAACTTCAACTAAATGTATGTACTTTGAGGATTTTAGGACGATTGTAGAACTCTTGAAAGTTTCATTCATAGGATTGGCGTAGCACACTTTTTGAGATCGATTGAGGGTAGGTCGTTTATTTTCTCGAAACCTTCTGTAGTAAACTGTATTTTGATTATTTTGACACAGAAATAGGATTTGTAAAATTTAATTTTTATTTGCTAGTCCACATCTTGATTATGTTTAAAATAAATATTCTTAGTGGTGTAATACTAATTATAATGTATTGTAAAGATTTTTTAGTTAATATCAATAAATTAAAATTTGTTTATTTTATGCTGAGTTTTATTTTAGATTAATTCCAAATTCTATTCTCTGATCCGTTCCAATCCTATCTCAAATTATAGACAAGTACCAACACACACCGCAGGGACATAAAGATAGGTACTTAGGTAGGACTCTAGTTTATTCGGGTCCTTGATTATTTCATGGTCAACGAGCGTTAGATCAGTGAACTCCCCCTAATTACAGTAGAAAAACGGTTCTTGATGATGGTACTCATTTTGCCAGGTCCTTATTAAGGTCCAAAATTCATCGCAATGGCGGTAGATTGGCATACTATTTTACGAGTGTGAATTAGGCACGTATTCACGCAAACGCCATGCTCACATCTTTAACATTTACAATAAACTCCCAATTCATTGTTTCACAGCAATCTATAAAAAGAAAAATAGGTCGCTTTTTTTTTATCTCAAACGCTCGAAGATATCTATAATAGCTGGACGTCTGTAACAGCCGGGACCGTCTTCTCAACGTGTCCTCCTAAGTTGTAATTTCCCGCGGAACTGAACTGTAGAGAACGATTAGTAAATTACGCTACAACCGCTTTTAAAGTTCGCTAAGTTCGTAGAAGAATGTTTACGAGTTACTGGATAGATGTAACAACTGCTTCACACGAAGACTGACAGCTGGTTAGTTGCGTGCGCAATTTATCTGTCTGGCTGCTTTCAAATTGATTTGCTTACCTATGAACAGTAGCTACCTACTACTGTCTGTCGACATTTATGTTAATTGATCGATACCTAGCAAGCAATTAGGTGGATAAATAAATAAACACCCAACAGCCACACGCATAGTCCCCAAACTAGGATTCCTAGATGTGACTAAAATAAAGTTTAGGCACGACAACTTAGGTTCCTACTTAGCAGCTGTGATGTCTGGCTTTGTGTAAACCAAGTATTGAACGTGTTCTGGGTAAATATCCTACCTACGTAGTCTTCTCTGTACTACGTAGACTAGACACAATTTCATACAAAATCAAAGCAATTTCGTGAATCACTCTGCGACCAATCGAAGCTGTGGCTAACGTAAACATCAGAACCTAAGCACTGGCCTAGTTACGGATTGGTTTTATGATGATTTGAATCAACTGGATAATTTCTAGAGTTCTGCTCGAAAGTTTTGAGCTTGATATACAATTTACAAAAAGGATAAATCATCATAAAACTGTTTTGGAATTTTTGTTTTCATTTATTTTTTATGTCACACGAATTCATTTTGAATTGGTTGAATTTTTCATTTTAAATAGTGATTTCAATTATCATCACCAGATTGTGAATGTAGGTAAGTACTACCTACCTACCTACTTACTTATAGGTTTGTCGATACCTTGCGACCAAGCTTAAAATATTCACACATAAAATATGGATGAATATTGTTAACATTGCAATAATTAATGTTTGTTCAGACTTCAGATGGTGAAACAGCGGCTGCGCGGTTCGGGAGACCGAATTAGATTCTGGCAGTGATCGGGCCCGATGAAGGCGACCACCGGCTCTAGAACTTTTCGGGATAAACACTTTTTTTGACAGATGCCTGTAAGTTCTACTTTTAAATAATTACTAGTGACGAAGCGAGCAACAGAATTATCACTTGATAGTATAAACTTTGGATATTGTTGTATATGATATTGTGGGTAGAGCTTGCTTTGCTCGCTTGGAACCTATATAGGACCTGATAGTGTGATGAATGAATAATATTATAAAATGAATAGAGTGACACAAATTTCACCTCTTTTAGAACCACTAAACTTTAGGCCATTAAATCTACTTACAATCATGACAAAGCCATTAAAGATGTATGTATCTCATTTTAAAATAATAACTAATTTATATACTTATCTAGTTAAAGAATAGGTACCTAACTCCTTACATTTAATTTTTTTAATAGATTTGTTTCGGAGTAAGGCGTCCTTTTTCATATTTTTTGTGCTTTGGTAAAGGACAAAAATGTTTAGTTACAAATATATTTTAAATATCGTTCCATGCTGAAAAAAATATGAAAAAAGTTTATCAAGTTTTCTGTCCGTGAAAATGGCCTAACTGATGGCCACCACACAACAGCCGAAGCTTTTCTACGTATTATGCAATGGTGTTTCAGAACTTATTTTTGTTAGTACGAAACCCGCCCGCGACTGTTACACGTCTAAAACACACATTAACAGTTAAATCCTGCTAAATACGACTTTAAATTGTAATACCAAAGTGCCAATATTTAAAGTGTTCCAAGTCTAAGTGATTTCCAGGGTCCTGGAATTGCGCATGAGTGGAAATCATCGGCCATTTTGTTTTTTCTCTTTTTGTTTGTTTATGTGGGCAGCTTTTCCGGGATGACTATCCAACTGTTTTAGCTGTTTATTTTTTTTTTAGCATTTTCCTGAATTTTTGAATTGAATTTACAATACGAACGTATTGTAAATTCAATTCAAAAATTAGTATCGCGTGATTTAGTTTAGAATTAGAACCATAACAAACATGAAACGGATTTATTGCGATATTGCAATGTGACTGCGCGCATCCTTGACGCAAAGAGCAAAAACGTTATATGTCGAGATCGTGAAAAAGCAAGAATTTCCCGCGTAAACAAATGTAGAAACGCCTGGCAACTAGATTTCTTGCGGATTTATTTCTGTACATTACGACTCTAGTTATTGCAGTCTAGAGCTATTGTTAAAGCAAACTCTACCTTATCACACGATTTTTAAGATTTTTAATATCTAAGTAAGATTTCTTGCGGATTTATTTCTGTACATTACGACTCTAGTTATTGCAGTCTAGAGCTATTGTTAAAGCAAACTCTACCTTATCACACGATTTTTAAGATTTTTAATATCTAAGTAAAGTAGGTAAATACCTACTTTATTCCCACATTGTATTAGATTTTTTTTGGTCACAATCACCAAATTTTTTTATATCTATATTACCAGACATGTCGATTCCCTGTTATGTTGCGTTTTTTTGGTCACTGTGATAGCTTTTTTTTCTGAGATTTCTTCAATTCATTAAATACCTATCTACGTACTTAAGTAGGTATTATGTCAACTCAAAGCTAATGTACCTTAGCACCTATTTTCTTGCATTTTTATCTGTGGCTTATCCTATAAGTACATTTTTGACAACATTTATGCACGTTACCCCTGCATAATGTTCATGTTAAATACTGAACCTACCTATTATCCTGAACTCTGTTATAAAACTATAACATAACATTGATGTTATCGTTACTACCGTATAGATGTGCGTCATTCAAAAAAAAATTTGACTTCCTGCTCCATATTTATTTTTACAATAGTGTTGGCCATGATTGCCTCAATCATGTGTTTTGTATAGGAAGGCCGAATGATGATTCCCCAAAGAAAAAAATTAAGTTTCTTTGCCAAAACACATTTTTTTCCTTATTATAGTTCCTCCTACAAACCTTTTAATTCATTTTGGATTTATGTTTTGCCTGATAGGTTTTCCCTGATGCAGTAATTTACAAGAAACAACCTCACCTGATTGCTTCCTTAGACCTTCGTGATATTTTCTTTCACTCTATTAACCACAGTTTTTTTTTCTTCAATTATACCAAAACCAGCTAGATGCTGGCGTCTAGTTTTAGTACTCTACATATCTAGTCTTAGTGCTAGTGTTATTTAGGGTCTCTTCCAATCCAATTCACTCGTAGGTTCATTTTATATTAGAATTCATACGTCTTATGGTAGGACTTGTAGTCCTTCTGTAGTCCTTTGAATATTTTGATCTTATACCCACCAGGCCCTATCGTCTGATCCCCCACAGTTTTCAAAATGTTGCATTTCACATCGCCTTTCATCACGTATTTGCAATTATTCCGAAAGCGACCTACAGAGCTGACTGCGATCCCTGCCCTGACGTCACGATACCTACTCACAAACATACCTCATCAGTAGAACACATGATTCATCATTCGAGAAAACTCACCTCTTTTCAGTTTCCGAAAGCATCTCTTTGAGTTGACATCTTCAATCGCCTTTAATTTTTATATTCACAATTTTTCTTACTTAAAGTTTCTCTTAATATTTTGTATTTTGTAGCCAAGAAAAACAAATCGACAAATCTCGCCGACCCAAACAAATAACAGTGCAAGTGTAAATATCGAAAAAACAAATCAGTGCTCAAAACAAAATGATGACGATAAGCGAAAGAAATTATTCCTCTAACAAGATGTCCAGCATCCATACGTTCAACAACCGGGTCACCCATCGTGATAGCTATGATGACACGAAGAGTTCCTCGAGTGTCAACAGCGCGCTGGTCACGAAGCGAGGATTCAAGCCATCAGACATGTACGATCCGCAAAAAAAGGAATTCTTGACAAACCTCAGTTATAAGTTGTTCCCTGTAAGTTGGGTAAGTTACGATCAGATTTAAATCAGTCGGAGCTTCTAACATTCACGTGGCGTGGACCATGCTATTGGTATTTTTATGCAATATTTTTAAGTTACAAGATGGAGCTAAGATTAACATTATTATTTTTTATATCAATCATAATAATATAGCATATTATAACAAAAACTTAACTATTATAGCTTCTAGTAATGAGCTTTCTCCATTTTCTAACCATTTTCAATATTTATCCATGTATTTTATTTATTTTGATTATTTTATGTAGTTAGATTACTGATACTGACAAATTTACTATTGACGTGCTTGTAGGTATTTGCAAACAATGTTTCTCAACTGTTGTCTAACACAGAGGTACTTCTTTAGGTAGCCTTGGAGTTCTGTAATTTCTCTGGCCACGGTCCAAGCGTAATTAGAAATTAAGAAGTTTTGCAACATGTTGTCTACGAGTTCATGTTAGTTCAGTCAGTTATATATTTCATCTTGTTAGTCATTAAACAACTTCTATTTACTGCAGGTACTTAGGCACATAACTTCTACCAAAATAAATGATACTCGTACCTTTTAGGAACACCAGCTAAAGTGGTTCTTACAAAGAATAATAAAAAAGCTAAAGTGTAAAGCAGGAGTATTTTTGAATGATTCAAGTAGGTAGGTATTCATATTGACGTTATCATGTACTTGTATAGTATTATAATATCTGTGCTCATGTTCATGGATGAGATGATTCTGAAGTTTCAGTTTGAACAGGTGTCTCGAAAAGGGTTTGACAGCATAACGAATAACACAAGAAACAAAACAGTGAAACGTTTGCTAGCATCTCTAATCCTAGCTCATCACTAATCCAAGCCAAAGTTAAACACGACTCTCGTGGACAGACAGACGAACATATTTACCTACATTAGTTTCCCAATGCAGCTAATTATAAAGAGCTTTGCCCGTTTTTTCATCAGTCTAAGCTGTTTAACAGCCTTTTCATGATAAACGAAGAGTTTAAAAGTCAGAGTCATAAAACAAGTTTTCCTCGGCTCATACAAGCGTATTTCAAGTCTGGCATAAGTTTTGATATTGAAATCGAACTTATATTAGAATTCTGAAAAATGAATGCTTTGTTTTTATTTTTTATATATCTAGCTATGGTATTAATTCCATAAACGTTTATATGACTATTTGCAAACGTATAAAACCGTTTAAACTAAGAATCAAAGCGTAACTAAAAAAATAGCAATTTAAAAGCACTGATCTTGAGAGGTACAAAGTAAAAGCTACGAAACTGGTATGCTAGCTAGGCTTGAAGTAATTTTGTAATACAAATGTTGAAATCTTTTAAAACCTGTTGCAAAAAGCGCAATCATCAATCACATAACACCTAAATGAGCGCAGTTTAGTAACGACAAGACAATAGTCAAATAAATTACATGTCAGTAATGTATACTGAGGATAATACTTAGGGATAAACTATCGTTGCTAGGTACCTAATTATGTTCGTGATTTTAAGAAGGTACATTTATGATTGTGACACCATCCATGTATGATTGAAATGTAATTGTTTTAGTCATGTATTTAACTTATACGTTGATCACTACATGGCACATAAAATACCAAAAAAAAAAATATATGCTGAATACTAAAGGTCATTTCTAGGTACAGCCACAGATATTTAATACTATAGGCACAGCTATTCAATTTATAAATATTCACTTAAATTAAATTGGATAGTAAACGAATAAAAACATATAAGTGACCCTAAATATTTTAAATAAAAATATTTATTGTGCCCTCGACATTTTATCATAAAAATATCAGGAAGTTGAAACACAGTAACTACAATAAAACTTCAAATAACGAATTCCAAAAACTATAATTTTAATGTCAATATATTTAAAGGAAAAACTATGTAGATGGATGATCATCTGGTTTGTTGCTAATTACCTACTTTATTTGAATGCAATATTTGCACGGTCGTCTTTCTTTCCTAAAGTTTCTAAATACTTTTAAAGTGGCGTTTTATTGAAAGCTTCCTTAGTCACTGACTTCCACTTCTATCAGGGTCACGTACTAAAAGCACTTAGGTAGATCTATTTCAGATCTAGGACGTGCAATAGCCAGTTCAATAACCTTTTCAATTTTTCCGACAAACAGATTGCCAAAGAGTCAGAGTGTTCTAAATTTACTGAGACGGAAATATCAGAAACTCATTAGATCGACAGTTTAGGTTCAGACTTGTTGGGGCCTCTGGGAAAGATCCCATTTAAAAGTCTTCGAGATAATGAGATCGTTGGATCAGTTTTTGAATTACTCTGTGTTGTCCTCACACACAAGTTGGAGTGTTGTTATATCTCTTTTTCTATCAGATTGTTTAATCAGTTTGTTTGATTCAGATTGTTTTCAGAATTAAGAGGCACTTAATTTTTTTGAGTACCATCAACCTGGCTATTAATGGACGTAGCATAACCTACGAATAGCATATAGAACACTACCTGTTTGATCAATTCGTTCCCCACTGTGCCAATAGACACTACCTCTTAAACTCATGTTGCTCGTGGTGTACTAGTTAAGCAACTTTCGGCTAGGTCCTTTTGGATAGGTGACTGATAATGATACAGAACTGAATGCTTTCTTGCTTCGAAGGGCATCTTAAGATGTCGGTCCTGGCCATTACAGTTGTTAAGTCATGTCGGAAGGGGAGAAAGCCTTCAGGCGGCCTAAAAGCTTCGATTTTATTGAAATAAAGTTGGCTACTAACTTATACGAACGAACGAACCTCACTTCAACACCTGGCCCAATTCAAATTAGTGTCAAATTCATCAGCTGGGCATCGCACCCGCATTTTAGAACACCTGTGTTCTTGGCCTCGGTCGAAACTAGGCCATGGATTGGCAACGATTGCATTTCATGAATTTAAAGAATTGAATCGCCCCCTGTGTTCTTTCTACTCTTTAATGATTTAATTATTGGTTTCAATCGAGTTAAATTGCAGTATTTGCAGTTTGTTTTTCTAAAATTACTCATTCATGGTGGTGATTATGTAATTATTTGTGACGTCGTCCGTACAAGTCGGTGGGATACTCTAGAGAAAATAAGTTATGGTGATAAGGTATGCTAGGTATGTAGGTAGGTAGTACCTACAAAACACCTACTTGATACCTTTCTACTACCTATCCATCTATCCAAGAGTCAGATAGTGCACCCATTTGTTTATGGATTGTGATAAGACTGTTCTGTCAACGGTTCATAATAAGAGGTTCTCTTTTGGACCTGGGGCAAGTGCCATTTTATAGTTCATCAAAAACCCATAGATGGCGCTTTAGGAAAAGTTTAGGAACAATGATTGTCAAATGTGGCTTTGTATGGTCCGTTTTGTTAGTTCCGTTTTGTAGAACCATTTAGGTTTTTTTTTTAGTTTTTTCGTATTTTCATTCAACCAGCATTGTACTTAATTGGGTAGGTACATACAGTACCATCTAGCAAAATTCAAGGAACTAGCCCGTTATACCACTAAGAAAATGGGAAAATCTCGTGTTGTCTGTTTATCCATAATGTTAAACTAAAGCAGTTTGAAAGTTACCATTACAAACGTACTTGCTTAAGTTTTACGAACAAAATAATGGTCGTAATTAAAACTATGCCTTATGATTTGGCCGGGCTGTATATAGCTCGTAAATTATTTCAGTCTGCTTGGATTTTAGCCAAAATCTTATTCGACCTGTCATGTCAAATAATTTTGATGGAAATAAAAATTAAGTACATGCTTTGATGCTGCTATTATTTAAAACTTTATTAAAAGGTATCAAATTAAATGAGATAAGCGTAAATTTACGTTAAAATAACTGTTTTGTAAGTACATTACAAACGTAATTAACGAAATGTATTTTTTTTTCTGATTCTTTGATGAAACGTTGATTGGAACCTTATAAATTTATTTCATCTTATTTAATAGGTGCATGCCTTTTATAGTTTAGAGATTAATTTCATTATGCATAAGGTTATTTTAAAACAATAATAATTATCAACATCACACAGAATGATGGCGAACTTTCCCGGGACGCAACGATTTTGGCGCCACCCGAGATTATTCCTGTAAGACAGTCCTGATTTTTTACAAAACATGCCCTAGTTTCATGACACTATTGTAAATATTTACGTTTATGAACGAACATCAGAGTATTCATTTCTCGTGAAAACATCTAAAAAATGTTATTTTGTTTTTTTTGTGAATAATTTGCATCAAAACATCTTCAATACGCACTTTAAATATACCTCTTTACAGTAGCTTAATAATTTTAAATATTTTAATTGTATTTTATTTCATACATTGTCTGTATGATTATGTATTAATTTAATTTATTTGACCCAAACCCACTCGGAAGTCACAGTGTCTTATCTGTTTTAATGGATTGTAATGGCTTTAAATAATTTATTGAATGATTTGTGTATTGTATAATCTGACATAACCAAGTGTACTGTAAAGTTCCTACGGTGAATAAATGAGTATGAGTATGAGTATATACTTTGAACGTAGTGAACGAACACTGCGTTATCTACAAACAAGCCATTTCAACAGTGATCAACATTTTAAGGATTATTTCTGCGCATCCTCGCTTGCAAGCATATTGACTAACTTAATACTTACTAGATACCTATTATGTATATTGCTTTCGCACGCTTTTCTTACTAATATTTCTGTAACTTATATTTTTTATCTTCTTTAGGTCTTTCATACCATACCTTTGTAATGGAACACAATGACTCATCCATATCAAATCTCATAAGTACTGACATACATTTCCTTCAGAAACTGCCCTAAATATTTCATACTTATTGATGGCATTATGCATAACCTGTAGGTCTTTAAATTATTTATATTACTAGATGTACATACCTAAGTCCTGTGAGGGCGTTGCCACATCTACGGTTGAGTCTAGATTTCGTTCGAGACACGTTCTGGCTTACGGGCATGTATCAAGTAAACTTAATTTTGGGCATTTTGCCACTTACTGACTTCTCGCTTTAGGAGGTAGATATCGAAACCCGAAAATTACACCATGCCGAGTGCAACATTGACCGAAAAGCCTAAACCTTGTAAATATTTTTGCCATTTAATAAGTACCTACCTAGGTTTTAACAATACCTATACTACACCCGTAAATGTCTATGATCTAGTCTAGTTTTAGAGACCTACTCTTAATTTCCTGAGTAACCGCAATGCAAGGATAACCGATAAGTATAATGATGTTGTATTAGGAACCATTAAAGAGGGGTTGTTGTGTTTGCCCGTTTTTCTTCAATTGTATCAGAATGCAGTTAACTTTAATGAAGGTCCTTATTAGGTTTAATCGTATCGCCAATTACCACACGACACTAGGGCGCGGCAAGGGCGGCGCGGGAAGGGCGGCGCGGGGGTTTCAATAATGCTGGACATTTTCACACAGCATCATCTAGCCCCAAAGTAAGCAGAGCTTGTGTTATGGGAACTACATGACTGATATACTACTTATATACATATTTTTTTTGTAAATACATACATATTATGCATAGACATCACCCAGAACCCGAGACAAATATTTGCAAATACAAACATTTGTCCCGCGGCGGAAATCAAACCCGCAACCTTCTGCGTGTCAGGCGGGCCTTCGCACACTAAGCAACAGAGGATCTAATAGATGATGAAATAACGAGTTTTTTTAAACTAAATCATTTTAGGATTAATGATCATAAGGATTGTTTTTACATGTAACTTGTAATATTTGGGGAATTACAACATATTTAATTTAATTTCACCACAGATCTCGAAAATCTGACCAAGCGCGAGTCGAATTCGCGAGCTTCGATATATGACTTTAAAAAATAGTACACCAACTTAACTCCTTGATAATTAACAAGATAGTATCATTTGTTTAAAGTTTTTCGAATAAGATCCTCCCAATAATTGGGTTTTGACTTGATTTATTGGTATCCTTTCGGTTCGAAACTCTCAAAAGCATATCTCTCTCTCTCTCTCTCTCTCTCTGCATTGTCAATGCTAGATGCATTGACGCAAGAGGATGATGGTAGAATGATGAGGGAACGGTTTCCAGGAAGACATGGATAACAAGCCATTGATCGTCGGAGACAAGGAGGTGGACTTGAACAAGATCTTCACGCCAGCAGCTGATGCTGAAGAGCATATTATCAAGAAGGATAAGAAGTTCGGTAAGATACCTCGAAATCCTTAACAACACTGGTGTCTTCATCCCAAGGTCACGAACTTGATTACCTATACGTTTAAAAGTAACCATGAAAAAGCCTCGTCAAGGCACTGAATCCTTCCACCACACTTCCAGGTCATCCATCCATCATCATACCAACAAGGCCCAGTTTTACCAGTTATAGGTACTTTAACCTGCATCCTAATTACACACGTAAAATTACTATGGAACGCGAGAATGGTACCTGTTATTTCTAAAACTTAAAAGGGACAGGGAAAGACCAAGCATTCAAAATGCCGAAAAGCCGTACCACACAGATTAATTAAATAGTTACTTCGTAATACCGTATATGTGTATCATCGCACAACTATCAAATGCTTATAAAAAATGCACGTTTTTTAATTATTGTAATTAGGTAGCCCGCAGTGTGAACGGATAAAACCAGAGCTACAAAAAAATATTTAAGGTTGCGGGAAGTCGGTGGATAAAGAGTCCGGTCTAACTGACGCGGTGGCGGTCGGTGGCGATGGTTATCAAAGTTCGCCTGCATGTATATGTATATATACAAACGGTCTTGAGACGTCTTTGGCCGAGCCCAAAGGCGTCTCAAAACCGTTTGACCGTTAACGTATTGAGGTCTCTTTCTATTCCCTATATCGTGGGTATCAAGTCCTACGAGTACCACGCACCACAACACCCATAGACCCGGAATCTGCAGAACCTGCAAATATTAGCCAACCTGCTCGCCGATAACGACTTATCGATTCCTCTGACCTCTTATTTATTTATTTTCCAGAGAAAACTTTCGCATCATCAGCGTTCTACGTGCCCGGCGTGCATCCCACCGTGAAAGAGCAGATGGACCTCGCCCGCTCCATCTCTAAGAGCCTCAGCGACCAGAGCAACCACATGAGTCGAGGGCAGAGCATGTACGTCAACCGGAAGAAGCGGTCCGTCAAATGGGTGCACGAAGGGAGAGGTAATGACTGTCATCGACATCCTCTAGAGGTCCACTACTGGGCATAAGCCTAAGGACCTTTCGCGATTCGAGAACCTTCTTACTGTAGATCTATTACCACTTCAACTTGGCTTGTCTTTCGGATATTCCTTACTAGCTGTTTTGTATACGGGTTAGAGCACGTTCGCTAATAGCCGGAAACGGAAGGCTGCCTTGTCTCGCCTTTTAGGATCCCGCTCCGGATTAGGCTGTCTATTTCATTTCCTATGTTGATAAGTATGCCTTATTTCCTCGTTGTATGTAATAGGTATTAATATCGAATTCTTGAGGTATTTAGTCACCTGCCTATGTAATTCTTTGTCTTGACTGTTCGTGTCGTCTTCAGGTTGATGATGACGACTATGATAACGTATTCTTTATCAAGAGGAGTCGGATGTTCAGCTGAATGAATCTTGCAAGCTAACAGTTCTTCAATCTTTTCACACATTTTTGTATCGAAATGGAACAGATGATAACACATTTGGGACGAAAATGTTATAGTTAGAAGTTCAGAACTGCTTCACTTTCATGAAAAAGCAATGAATTATTCTTCTTTGCTAGGCCAAGGTTTTTAAAAAATTACCTGTCAATGGACTCCCATTGGGAAATGACTTATAACAAGCGCCCTAGGCATACTCGCCCAGGGTCACAGACTTTCTAGAGGCGCTTGATGTATTGAGAGTATTTCTATTTGACATCTGACAATTTATAATTCTTCAAAAATACACAGATGACGCAGTTGCGAAAGGTAAAATCTAGCCGACTGACAAAAATGTGGCTTCTTCATTGTTTCCAGATAAATTTTTTTGCTATAGGCAGTGTCTAGAAGGTACCCTTGAGTGGAATTTGTCCCCTACTTTAACGTTCATCTAATGTAGTCAATGTGGTCTACATGTGTAGTCCATATTATATATTTATTCTGTGCTCAAACTAAGTTAGTAGGCACCTAACTCATCAGATTATAAGCAGTGCATTCTAGAAATAGATTCCATGGCCGTGTTACAATAAACGAGGTTGTTTTGATAAATCAAAGTTCAGCTGTCGTGTTTCATTAGGGCCATCAGCATCATTATGTCTAGATAGATTTATTGCAAAACTAGATGAAATTGTATATATAGTTTGGTTATTTAATAATGTGTTGATTACGAGCCAGATGGTAAGTATACTTGAGTATACTAAAAACTTAACTATATAACTAAATACTTATTTATAGATAGGTAAGCCTGTACCTACCTACCTACCTAGTAACGGCCATTTTGATCAATGGGCCTATGCTATGCTGAGTTTATAAAACATGACAAAATGGTGACCGAATAGTCCAGATTTCCGTCCAAAAATTGTCGATAGCTTCGATATGGTGACCGATTTTACAACATGTAAACTGAGAATAATTCACCCTCTGATGATGAGTTGCATTTTATAGTTCTTTCAAGCTACACCAATGGCTGTTCTGAATGGTTAGAAATTAATTAAACAAAAACATACAATCTTCATGTTGGACATTCTCAGATCCGTACCTAGTACCCGTGTACCTAATTAGTAATTATACAAAATATTGGGCTACGAGCTAAATTTAAAGATCCGCATTTAACTCTATTTGCTATATCAAAGCTACCATTTTCCTGATAAGCCCAAAATAAGAGCAACAAATACGCGCGATTTTTTTCTTGGTAATAGTGTGTTTAATGTTTCTGTATTTCAGGACGCAACACTTCAAACACATGCTCGACGCCGACACCAGTAGCCAATCACGACACGCCGTACCGCCCGCCATCTAGCCTACGGAACGCGAAAACTTACCCCAAATCAGCATTAAAACAATCTTACATCCCAAAGATGGAGCCTTTCCCAATTACAGCACCCATCCATCCTACTATTACAATTCAAAACATCGATGTACCTTTAGCTCCTACAAAGTTGAATGATGTTTTTGCTGCCCCGAAAAGTCCCCGGCTGCCATTAGTTTCTGGGCCGAATTTCAATGTAGCGCCGCGCGGTTGGGGCGAAATGAAGGATTATTACAGGCCGGTGACACTAGATATCGTTGGCAAAGGGTATTCTGACTTTTAAGTGTAGCTTAGGATTGACAAGGATTGATTGAAGACGCTAGTTTATGATCAGCTATGTCCACATCTGTGAGCTTTATCTTCAACTTGCCTTTTGTATGCATGCAGCGCAGGCGTCAATGAGTGGAATTATTTTTGATATGTGCAGGCTGAGTTTGTTTTCTGACGCTCACGTGATGACACTATCAGTATGCCAGCCATAATATTACAACACTATACTATGCCATACACAACATGCATACCACATTTTTGTCAGCCATTATTTCAACAGCGCCATCTCTGTGAGTTTGTAGAACTATAAAATGACACTTGCCACATATCAAACATATATCCTAACACTAAAGACAAACCACTGCATTTAACTAATGTAGCCTAACCCAATACTTATGTGCCAGCTAGACGCAAGATAAAATAAAAGTTGAAAATGCAAGGTAAGTCGTCAAAGCTTTGCAAGTGTAAACATAGCTGATAAGTGTAACAAACGATTTGTATTATTGGAAGTTGCTAGATGGCACTTAAGCCGAATATATTATGGGTCTTTTTTACTATAAGATTTTTGATAGAGTTAAATAAGTAATACCTACCATCAATTCAAAATACATGATACACCTAGAAAGAAGAAGAAAAAAAAATATAACAATCTATATACCTAGGTACTTCAAGCATTTTAAATAATAAACATAGTGTAGGCACCTAAGGAACCTTCTTTATAATTAGTATACGAAAATGTATTTTTTATTTTTATCGGTGTATTTTCACTATTTTTAACAATCAAATTATTTGTAAATATATAATGTAAGTACTTAATTATACCTAGTAAGTCGTTATTACTAGACTCAGACCTAGTCATAGAAATATTCAATAACCTAAAGCTTACCTGCATTAAATAGGTGAGTATATTTATTACTATATTTGTTAAGTATACCTACTTAATTGTTGTTAATTTATTTTAATATTTTTCGTTTATCAACTAAGAAGTTTAATGTTTTTCTATGATTTTGTAACGTGGCCGTAACAATAAAATAGGTTAAAACCATATAACTTAATCTACTTACCTATTTAAATATAATTATTATAGTTTTTAAAATCCATCTGTAAAGTCCCTTTTTGCCATTATTGAGTTTCTTATTTAAAATAATTTATTTGTTTTACATTAATTTATTTAAACTGTCACCGTGATAATTTCACACGAGAAATAAAATAATTAAAGCACATTTCATGTTTTCTTTACCATAAGATAAAAAGCTAAGGGTTCATAGATTCCTTTCCATACAAAGGTAATCTGTAAAAGATCCCTTCTAAGCAATAAGCCCGCCCGTAATACTTATAGTTTTGTAAGTTTTTGTAACCTTTCTGTGGTGTATTTGCATTTATTCGATAGAGGAAAAGTAAATTATACGTATCAATAAAGAAGACGCCCAAGACGTGTCGACACGCTATGTTAGGTCGCAGATATTATACTCATATATTATGCATCATAATCATAACTCCTTGAGTTACCAATTGAAATCTGTCGAACCAATTTTCGTTGGTAATTCCTATCAAACGCTACTCACTAAACTTTGTTTCATAATTCTAGGACTCTAAAAGTCTACTGAAACCTTACTTCAGTAGACTACTTTGAAACCTTATATTTCCTGGGCAAGGCTCCAAAATAATGATTGATAACCTCAGTGTTTTTTTGAGAACTTTGGAATGATATGGAAACTCATACCCTACTTTACGTAGGCACTAAGGAGGTATCTTAGGGCCTGTAATCCCACCTTCTACAGGCTGATGCTGATTAATCGAATTAGGTATTCATTTCTCAGTCAGATTTCACTCTATGTGAATCTGAGTTCAGCTTTCAACGGAACTTGATTTTAGGGTTCCATTGTGTACGTACAAAATCTTTGTGTTCCTATTGCAATGACGTTTTTTGTAAGACTTGTAGTGTGGTTCGTAAATTGTTTTTATAAGCATTTTAGGGTTCCATTGTGTACGTGCAAAATCTTTGTTGTCAATAACGGTCTCTGCCATCTTTTGAAAATAATGTTAGGGTACTGTAGCGGCTTGTACTTGTTCCTATTGCAATTACGTTTTTTGTAAGACTTATAGTGTGGTTCGTAAATAAGTTTTATAGCCACCAGTCACTAGGGCCGCAACCAACATAAATGATGGAATGTAAATCGTAACCGATTCAGATATTATTATAAATATGTAAGTAATTTGAATTATGCTTTATTGTAAAATTTAATATTTCTGTAGGAAATCATCTTAAATTGACTCTACATGCGTGTTTCTTTAATATAATTTAAATCATTTTGCAAAAAAACAGCGACATTTTCAAGTTGAGTCAATAAAATTAGCTAAAGTAAGACGTTCTCTATAGCAACAGCACACTACTTACATGTAGGTATTGGAGATAAGGTGTACGGCTAAAATAACGAACCACATTCACCAATGACATCATTTTATTGATCTCATTAGTTTTAATTTAAGTTTCTTTATGAAAATGGTCGATGATTTGATTCGTAGAGCTAACAGTACATTCATACATTACTAATTCTGCTTAGTTACTGTAGGTAGGTACTTATGTATGTATTACTAGCTTCTGCGCACAGCTTCGCCCTCGGGGTACTAGAGTAAAAAGTAACCTACCTGAGATATTCTAGGACCTAAATTATCAAATACATTACTTTTTAATCAGTAGCTAGGAATAAAGAATCTAGGTCACTAGAGATAGCTGTTCTAAATGTCATCTAAGTCGATTCAGCCGTTATGAAGGTTATTAGCTACAAACGTGTATCTAATAATCCATTTTTGTTTTTACAATTTAGCCTATACCTTAGTTGAATTGTGACGTAATCGCGAACAAAACATAATCTTAAATGGGTCGGCCCTCATAAAAGCTGATATAGCTGGTTCAGTATAGTTGATTATTTGGTAGCGCGTTCTAAATTATCAACTATACTGAACCCCCTCCCAAAAGATAACTTCACCCTTGACTTTTGACCATAGACGTAACAATACGGAATTACAGAACGAGTTTCTCGACAGTGCGAACCTGCTAGTCATACAAGCCATACAACTTTATATTTTGATTTTTATTATCATCACATACAAACAAAAAATGTATGGGAATTAGAGTGAATCTGTGTTAATAAATGGTGATACAAAATATAATGTGCTTATATTATTGTGACTAATGAAAAACGAGACTTTTGTTTAAGGTAAGCAAACACCTAGTGATTCTTAAAAAGTGCTTCAATTTGTTTTTAAATAAATCACTTATATTTGCGAATTTTTGTTACTCTACGATTTAGTTGCAAGTTGCGTGAATATAAATTATTTATAGTGTAAACACTAGGTATTCAAAAAATAAAATAAACACCTAACAGCCACATAGGTACGTCCTGATTCCATACTAGGATTCTCCGTAGCTGTAGCGTGGGTATTAAAACTACGAGTACCATGGTAAACAACACCCAGACCCGGAATAAATATCTGCAGAACTTGCCTACATTTGTCGTGCAGCGTGAATCGAATCCGCACCTCTTACGTTTCAGCCGGCTATTCAACCGCTGTGCCAACGGGATCGTCAGAAGATTTTTTAGTAACGCTACATAAATTAAGCACCGTGTCTATAATTATTAGGTAAGGTATAGGTACCTACATAGGTATACGATTTGGTAACATCTGACAGATGCTCAACCAAAGCATGAGACCACGACGCGACTGTCTGGCTGTCTATACAGCATACAAATTCAGATCCAAAGCTGATCAGCATAATTAAACTAACAGTCCGCCACGAACTGAGATCTCGCGATGTACCGTTTTTACCGAAAGAAAGGTAATGAGTTTAACAGTCGTCATTTTCTGCCGGATCCTTTTTATCGGATGTTTTTGCAACGCAATTCACAAAAAGTTTTACTGCCGACATGTAGTTTTGTTTTTTTTCTCAAAAACAACAGTTTTCGAGATTCGGTTCGGCAGTTATCGTCGGACAAACATACATTTTTTTTTTCACTATGTATGTTTTTATAAATGTATGTAAGTATGTTTGTTTTTCACAATCAAACATACCTATACATTTTTTCATCAGATTTTTTACCTAGGAACTTACAACAAAATCTGGTTATATGAATTTACGGATGATTTATAAGGTAACTTCAAGCCCCTTAAAAAGCGTGCCTAGACACGTCCTGGGCATTTTATTTTCAATAACACTGGGTAATAGGTACATGTTATTCTATAAAACAACCAAGCTTGTTTATAGGCCTAGTAGATTTTTTCAGTGCCACGACGAACAGTCTTGAATCCACCTTCATCTGACATCCATGATGATTAAAACATTAGTTCGATCTCTTTACAGATAATAAAATTCAAGTTCGTCTTGAAACTGTTGGACTGAAGATATCTTGTGGAGGAAGGCATTATGACGGAAGGCCAACAAAGGAGTTCACCGTTCCTCAGACAGGTGATATTATAGAATTGAAACAATAGTGGCTTATTTTCAGTACCGCTTCATCATAAACAATCTATTTACAGCTCATTTGTTTTGGTACACAAAACAGAATATAATCAATAAAGGACAGTAAAATTTACAAATGTTTCGAGCAAAATTTTATTGTAATTCTGAAACATATACATATCATTATTAGTAAAAAGCAGAAGTTACTTACAGTAGGTACCGGTTGGAGTAAAGTTATCTCCTGCTAAATGCTGATGAAATCACATCTACCTATATCACAGATCACAACACTTGTAACTAATCATCAGTGATCGGAATTAGGTGAGCTAAAATACCTAAAGTTCGAAAAATAACAGAGACTAAGTGGAGACGCCTTGCGACTAAATATTTTTCCGGGAAAATTTTCCCGGGTTTCGAGAAATTACTTAGGTCCATCTAAAATTAATACAGTAAAATAACAATCGAATTAATTTCCTCTTCTTATTATTGATAACAAGAAGAGGAAACGAATTCGATTGTTGTAAAAAACGGTAAGCACGATTTTTATTGTTTTCAACAAATAAAATGAACGATGTAAGTAAGCGCGGAAGCTAATGTGATTTATAAACCAGCTTTAGTAAATAGCTATAGTAATAAAAACATTTTTTTAAGCAAGGGAATAAAAAAGCCATTTTATAGTTTTTGTACCATTTATTCATTTTGTACAGATAATGGAACTCAAAATCAATAATTAAGAAAGTAACCAGTCCTACCTAAGATACACAGTCGGAACTCTAAACATTATTTCCATTGATGTTGAATTTGTCCCTTAATCTGAATCGCTAACGTTTTCATCATGGACGGAGTATAAAGAAATATCTTCGTCCGGAGAATTAAAGAAAATCATTAGGAGTTTTTCCATATTATCTATTTTCAAACGATTTCTTTTTGTACTTAAAATCCATTTATACGTAGAGAAGGACCTTTCAACATCAACTGAAGTTACAGGTACATATTTATAGAATGACAATAATTCATTTTCATTATCTAATCCTTTATCTATATTTTCACAAATGTCTCTTAATGCATCTAGATCGGGATTTCTGTCCATAACGTTTTCTAATTTTTGTTTTACTGGTTCAGAAGAACACCAGCTTAGAACAATTCTTGCTTCATCAAAAATATGGAAAGTTTCCGTCAACAATAAGTTAGACTTTTGCAATTTTTTTAATGAAATTTGAATTATTTTAAAATATTCGTCAATGTAATCTAAATCAGTTTTTAAACTTTCTTTTCCTAGGACAGTTTTAGCATGCCTGATAGACAAAGAATCAGAACTTCTTAGAAGTCTTACAATAGTTTTTATTTCTTCGTAATATTCAGCATAATACGAAGCTGCTTCTAGCCATGTACCCCACCTTGTTATGACAGGTTCAGGTGGCAATGGCAGGCTCGGAAATTTTTCCCTTAACAATTTTACTCTATTAGGAGCTTTTAAAAATATTTTTTTTACATTTGAAATTAAAGTATCCACATCCGCATATTGTGTCCGTATTTTTTCTGCAACGCGGTTAAGAGCGTGTGCTAAACAGGTAACATGTATCATATTTGGCAAGGAGTTCTTTAACATTCTTCCTGCTTTTAACATATATGCTACGCTATCAGAACATAAAACTAAAACATCTCCTACTTTGTCTTCATACGAGTCACCCCACATATTTTCTAGGCATCCAATCACAAAATGAGCTATTGTCTCTCCATTTACTTTTTCTAACATTTTGCAAGCTATTAAAAATGGTTTGTTTGTTGCGAGATTTAAAGGTTTTACAAGAAAATTTACAATATAACGACCTAAATAGTCGGTAGTTTCATCTAGAGATATCCAAAGTTTCTGATTAAGAATATGGTCATGGATTGATGCAATTTTTTTTTTAAAAACTATGTCTAAATAAACCTTTCTCAATAACGATTCATCGGGAATCCTTTTAACATTTGTACATTTACAACACATATATTTCATTAAAAAAGTTTTAAACTCTGGTCGATTTACTCGTGACCAGGGTATGTTACACCATATAAGAAATTGTATTAAATCTAAATAAAATTCTTTGTTCACTTGCCTAGCAGTACCTTGATGTTTTGGTCCGTCAATATGCCTCTGTATATTGCTTTTTTTGCATACAATAGAATTCTCACATTTAGAACAAAATATCGTGTTGCTAGCGGGGTCGTGGTACAATTCGGGGTGATCTCTAATCCACGACTGTACAATCCCGTCGGTAGGTTTGGTCGCCATTTATTTGCTAGTTGCGTTGAGGCAGAAAAATTACTGAAAACAATGAGACAAATATATAGTTTCTACACTTTTCCAGGGACGTCTTCGCGTAAAATATAGTTTGATGATAGAATTGCCAGTAGCTCCAACATTTGTGCACGAACTCAAATATAAAACACTGAATAAAATTCCATAAATAAATAGTTGCATAAAATTGTTTGAATTTGGTAAATTTATCAAAAGCAGTCTAATATTTAGAATGTTTTAAAAGTGTAGTACAAATCAAAGACTTACCAAGTAATTTGATTGCCGTAAAGCGCAGTAAATTTCTGGTTGCAGTAAATCGTAGTCCGTAAATTCAAGCCAAGGTAGATAGGTACAAGTAGTGATATGGTTGCAATAAATCGCAGTCCGTAAATTCAAGCCAAGGTAGTTATGTGAAGCAGATCCAATAAACGATACGAAAACAGGTTAATAAAATATTCACGAGTCTAAGATACACACGCTGCCGAGGTAACTATAGAAGTGATGCACGCACGCATACAAGTTATGACGCCGTTTGGATGCAAAACACCCTCACCCTTCAACCCTTTTGTCATTGTTTACTTAAACAATGATTCGTTTCCCAGAATAGCCAAAGCATGCTGTCCCTTTCTTAGCGTTTGTTGTTGTTGTTTATCACTGGTTTGCAGTGTATTGCTACAAACACTTAAAGGGACAGCATGATTTGGCTATTCTGGGAAACGAAAACATAGGCGAATCCAGTTTTTTACCTGAGTTAATAACAAAATAAATCTTATTGAAGTTTGTTAAAAAGGAAAATTAATTCAGTTAGTTTTCTGTATGAATAACATTAATATTAAATGTACTTAACTGATATCCTAAAACTTGGAACAAATTCCCAATTTCCGGGAAAGATTTCCCGGAAAAAAATGTTAATGGTAAGGAAGTCTCCATTTTTTTTGACTCTGTTCTTTGAACTTTAGGTAAATTAGCTCACCTAATTCCGATCACTGCTAATCATTCACCGTGACAATGCAGCCAGCATTTTGGGAACGCTTATGTCTAATAATTATCTTGATCTGGATGATGTATATATCTATGGATCGTTTACAATATCCAAAAGGATAGTTAACTGTTAAATTCGTATTTTTGTATTGAAATACTTGAACATAGTATGTAGTAATAAATGTAGCTTTAACCATGCGATGCACATTCGATTTTAAAATTATGCCATAGGGCTTAGCGAGGGTGCCATCGTACAACATGATACACATTTGATTTTTAAGTTATGATTTGAGGAGGGTACCGTCTCTTCTAAATTGTTTACTAAAGAGGGTTGTTCGGATTTTAGTAATTGTTATCGAATCCCTTTCTGCTTTCATTTTAGATGTCAGTCTAACAAGTTTACTAACTTGTGTTCAAGTAAAATATACAACGTCATCAAACATCACCGAGGCTAGATCCATAACTGGAATACACCTACAACACCTAACTGATCAAAAAATTACCAGTGTCACAATATTTTCATTTTTAGTAAGGTAGATAAGTTATGTTAGACTGCTTCTGTATAAAGAAAAAAAAACCGTTATTACCAATTATGTAATAATTCGGTAAGTAGGTAAATATCTAAATAGGTATCTCTACCTATTTCCTGGGTTCTTCGATCGGAAGCAAAATATCACAATGTCATGGTTAACCGACTACAGCACAAATAATTATAGTCTCTGTGTAATGATTAATGGGTATGTTTCCATATCAAGTAATATGATCGTAATGATAATAATGATTGTTTTTATATGTAACTGTAATGTTTACGAACCACAATAAATTTCATTTCATTCAAAGAATGAACAAGATTCTTGCAAAAAAAAATAGGTAGTCCTAAACGACAACTACGCTTGGAATGTTTTCAGCAGTAAAATATAGAATAACTAAAATTAGTTGAATTTTTTTAAGTGAAATATCCAACATTATTATTATTATAAGTAGTCATAGCATAACAGTGTTTTTCTTTAAACTAACAGCTGCTGGCGGTTAGCGGCGTGGTGATGTACATGATAGGAACTGGTGCTAACATCGCATACCCTGGAGTGCTTCTGCAGCAGCTCAGAGAACCAGGATCGGCGGTCCAGCTGACTCCAGAACATGAGTCATGGATTGGTACGTGCTTTTCATCAATATAATTAGAAGGAGTGTGCGATGAAATCTAAATATATTCCATCCTACACTCCTCCGTTGTTAGGCACGTGAGACGCAAAAGGTGTGTGCTCGCTTCCCGTTCTTCAATATGTCTGCATGTTCTGCAAATGATTGGTTCAACTAGTAGACCTATTATGCTGAGTTGAGACGTTTTTGCAACTACTGTTTGTATACATACCTTTTATAGTGTATAGATTAATTGTACGTTTATGTTGTTACAAAATAAACTCATTCTATTCTTAATTTAGTTCCAGGTCTGGGTGTTGGGGTAGGACCATGGAAGTACGTACCTACTCGTATTTCCTGATACCCACAAACAACATAGAGGATTCTTGTGGGGAGTCAGGAACTTTAAAATTATGTGATTGCTGGGTGTTACAACTGAACACATTTAGCTTCGTAGGTCATGTTAAATTTTTTTTTTCGATCTTAACCATATTCCACAACATGATTGTTACAAATAACATAATTATTTAAACTTGTCAAAGTTATTGTTTAAAATATATTTTGTCACTTTGTAGTTTTTAATTATTTTATGTCTGGCTAGAGCATTATCACAATAGCATCTCTGAAACTCGTGACGGAAACTGCAAAATCATAGTGTAGGTAATTCTAGGCATTACATCTGATGACGAGATATTAACAGCAATTTTCTTCAAACTCTTCCAGCTGCGGTAATAGGTGAGCGAACGTCAGATCCTAGCGGCCTCACATAATTCTACAGTGATATATAATTTTATACTATTTGATTCTACAGTATAGAAGAACCACATTACTAAAACTAACTAAAAGTAAAGACTTATAAATACTACTCGTATATTATGCGTTTTTTTAGAAGAAAACAGCAGACACTTACTTAAAGTCCTGACCCCACACAAGAATACCCATTAGGAACTTCGAGTACCTACCGTGGTCCCACAACACAATGAACATGGCTACTCGTTTATCATAAGAGGTTGTTTGTTTGTTATCATTTATCTCCAGAACGGCTTACCCGATTGCTTTTTGCAATCAATTTGTATGTCTTCAAGGGTCGTTTTAGATATGTTTTATCGTCACAAGTCACTAGGAGCTTCCAATCCCTGATGGAAATCCAAGACAGGGGGTTTAATTATTTTTTTAAATAGCAGCATATTTTGTAGAGTATTTGAAAAACTATTTAGTAACTTTGGCTTGGATTGTTCACATCCAGCATCCCTGCTCGGGTTGGCGCTGATCTCCGGGATAGTGGTGGCCCCCTTCAGCCTTCAGCGGCTCGGGCGACGGATGACCAACCAGCTCAGCACGCTGCCGGCACTCGGCGGCTGGGCGCTGATGGTGACGGCCAAGGGACCCACTGCATTGCTCGCCAGCAGAGCCCTGCAGGTAATCCACTGTAGTTGGGGTAATTTTGCCTATGTCGGTATAAGATAGGGAAATTTAGTCCGTGAGATAGGGTAATATGGTCCTTGTTGGTATTCGAAACGTGGGACAATTGGATCCGCTTCACTGACAATAAGGCATTTGATTTGACCAGTGTAATTAAAACACCCAGGAAAGTATTTAATTAAGTGACTCAGGGCAATTGGATAGTTAGTGAATTACAATAACATTAAAGTAACTGCGCATATTAACAATGCCAATAGAATAAAATAAAAATCACTTAATTCAGGGGTCCATTCAATCGTTAAGATAAACACATACATACGAAAGGTCTCAAATCAAGAAGTACCCTAGGGGTAGCCAGACTAGGGTGGTAGGTTACCTACCTATGTGTAATTTTATAATAATTCATCATTTTATTTCAATGGTCATTTTATAGTTTTTGCTTATTATAATTAATATTATGAGCTTATATACGTACATGCCACTATGTAGCTTGAGATAATCAATTTGTATTTTATATTTATTTATTTAATATTAATCAAGTCACTTTCACTTTCTATCCTCACGATGTTTGATTGAGCAAACCACAGTATTTACGTTAGGCTTGGAAATAATTGCTAGCTCAAATGGTTTGATACAAACAACCAATAAGGTCAATTCGTTGAATCAAAATGATCAACCAATAAGCTACGATACGTAGGTATCTGGTTACCTAATAAACTATCCATTACATAGTCTACTCATTACCATTATTGGAATTACCATTGGAAGCGAAAAACTTGAAGTTTTCGAGTCTTATGTGTCATGTTCTGTATTTTGGGAAAGAGATACTGCACCTGATTGGCCTGCAGCAGGCCAAGGAGATCTCCAGATGGATCCAGCTAGGCAGCAGGCAGGACGATATTTAAATATCAGCCTCTATGACACAATGTCTGACAACCCGCCTCTATATTATCTATATTTATTTTATTTTCAAAATAAAATGTTGTAGTACCTACTTAGTATAATATTTAAATATCTATGGTAGTATCTACAATTATTGAAAGTAAGTATCCCACATGTATTATTAGCAAAAACAAACCAACACAGCAAGAAATTAACCGTGGACTTAGTTAATTCGCAACTAATCTAATTAATCCGTATTGTCGTGTTATTTTATTTGAACAATATATTTATATTTTTGATGCAAGTTTAACCACTAAATTGGCCTATAAATGGCCTGTTACAGTTTCAAGGCCTTGGTAATATTATGATGATGTCCTAGCCGATTTCGGGTACAGTGAAAGTGAAGTACACAGGGCTTTGATGATCTGCCCTTTGATACGCTCTTTAGTAACTGACATACCTAATATACCTACATAAATCATAAGTCATAAAGTAAATGAAAACTAGGAAATTGAAATAACGACGCTCAAGTGATCAAAATGTGGCACAAAATGAGACAAGTGAGAGTGATACATAAATATTGAAATTACACTATTTGAGTAAGCTCACAGACACGTTAAAAAGTATTTTTTTGAAATCATGAAGTGTATACTACATACACATACAGATTCAGATTAAGATTAATTGACTGACCATTTTGTTATAACATACATTCAGTCAAAAAAGTATCGGGAATGGATAATTTGTCTATGGTTCCAAATTAAATTTTTTGTTTATTTTTTTGCTGTTTGAATGGCACAACTGTTTTCCATTTTAACGCGGATTTTGAGTTGCATCTGTTGTTTATATTTATTATAGTGCTGTTTTTAGTTAGATCATATCTAGTGTGTACTGCGAATTTCACTATGGACAAAAATATCGAACAAAGAGTTTGTCTTAAATTTTGCATCGCCAACGGAATTTCGTGTTCAGAGTCACTGAAAATGTTACAGAAGGCTTACGGTGAATCGCCTTTATCAAAAACACGTGCTTATGAGTGGTACAAAACGTTTAAAAGCGGTCGAGATGTGATAGAAGATTTGCCTCGCTCTGGTAGGCCATCAACATCTTCAACTGAAGTTAACGTCTCAAAAGTGAAGGAATTAGTGACTGAAAATCCTTATTCAAATTTGAGAGAGATAGCCGCTGAACTTTCTGTGTCTCACGAGTCGATCCGCACCATTTTAAATAATCACTTGGGTATGAATCATGTTGCTGCTCGGCTAGTCCCAAAAGACCTGAAATATCTCCAAAAACTCGATAGTTTTCTTTGACTATCGAGGTGTTGTGCACTCGGAATTCTTGCCGGAAGGTGAAACGGTAAATAAAGAATATTATTTGAGCGTTATGCGGCGTTTAAGAGAGCAAATTCGGCGAAAAAGGCCAGATTTGTGGAAAGAAATTTCTTGGATTTTCGCACAAGGCCATAATTGTAAACGAATTTTTGACCAAAAACTCAACAAATACTATCAAGCAACCACCTTATTCACCAGATATGGCTCCAGCCGACTTCTTCCTTATTCCTAAGCTCAAATTACCACTTCGTGGCATACGTTTTCATTCGGTAGAAGACATAAAGGAGAATTCGCGACTGAACTCAATTCCGGAAAAAGCGTTTAAAAAATGTTTTGATGATTGGACTATTCGTTGGCGTAAGTGTATCATTTTTGAAGGAGCATACTTTGAAGGCGATAAAATAAATTTAGATGAATAACTAACATTTTGTGTATTATTGACCTTTTCCCGGTACTTTCTTGACAGAGTAGTATAACAACGGCATGTCAGATAATACACATTGACACTTAAAGCTACTACATATACAAATGAGAAAATGAACAATTTTAATATTACGTAACACGGTAATATGGGTGATTTTCGAAAAAATATTTTATTTTAGGTTTACAATGTACTGTATATTTTACTAATATCCTTTTTCCAATAATTTCAGGGTTTCGCAATGGGCCTACAGGCAGCCGCAGCTCCTATCACCATCGCTGAGTACTCCTCGCCAAAGCACCGCGGAGCCTTCCTGGCCACTATAGCCTTCTCCTTCGCGACGGGCATGCTGATCGCTCACATCTTCGGGACCCTGATGTACTGGAGACCTGCTGGGATAGCCTGCGGAAGCTTCTATGCTTTAGCCCTGATACTTTTATCATTATCACCAGAAACTCCGCCGTATTTGGCGTCACAAGGCCTTCAAACTGAGTGTAGGAAGTCCTTTCGCTGGTTCAGGGGTAGAAATGATGAATCGGAGAAGGAACTGGAAGTAATGATAAACAGCCAGAGGAAAGCGCAGATAGTCTCCATTACAGGTGCTAAAGTGTCTTTAGCGAGGAGATTTCTCAATATAGTAAAGAAACCTGAATTTTACAAGCCAACTTTGATCATGATGTTCATGTTTATACTTTTCCAAATCTCAGGAATGACGGTGATTCCTTCGTATACTGTGCCGATAATGGATGCAGTCACACACAAGAGCATAGATCCTAGCATTAGCATGCTAATGGTAGACGTAGTAAGATTTGCCACGGCAGTTCTAGCTTGCGTGGTTGTCAACAAGCTAAACAGAAGAACAGTCCTATTTCTAGGCATCGTGATAAGTTCTTTATCCTTGCTGATAACCGCTCTCATGATGTATTTACGAGACACAGGCCACGTTACAAAAGAATACGAATGGGTCCCTGTTATACCAGCGTTGGTTTACATCTTTGGAAAGACGTTGGGGATATTACCTATACCCTGGGCGATAGCTGGTGAAATCTTTCCATTGGCGTATAGAAGTATCGGCAGCGGCATATCTGGCATGTTTCTGTCGATCATGTTCTTCGTTGTTGTCAAAACGGCTCCAAACTCCTTCGAAAGTATTGGAGTTGCGGGCACCTTTTGTGTGTACGCTGTCTGTATAGCTGTTTGTGGGATCTTCTTGTATTACCTTTTACCAGAGACGAGAGGAAAGACGTTGTATGAAATAGAGTGCCACTTCCGAGGGACGAAAGAAGATAAGGTAGACATCTGCGAGAATGATAGGATGCTGGAACTGCGGAGAGTGGAAGGGGGATGACAGATGTAGGAAATAGATAGGAAACGCTTTGCCGGCTTTAAGAAATGGGCCGCGTACTTAGGTGTGGAATGATTGGTTATGAAAGAGTACTTAAATGTTGTAGTGTTGTTGTTTTACTTATATTTATAAAAGTAACTATTCACTTACCAATAAAATGACTGGGCGAAGATAGTTTATTTTTCAATCCAGATTCCTGGTTTAGTTATATTTTATCACATAGAGAAGGGTAAGTTAGTTATTAGGTATGTAATTAGGTAGAAAAGTAGTAATAATTATCATCGATATCTATCAAAGACCGCAGTATGGGTCACAGCCTAACATTTTATACAACGTATAAAATAATACTTTTACTTAAGCTAATAAATGATGACCGAACTGCATCTTCTCATTTCAGTACTATTTACGCTGGTTAATGGCTGAGAGCTCCTCAAATCTTCAGGAGAATATCCTCTAAAGATATCTTCTATATCCTGAAGAGTTTTATCTTTCGTCTCCGGCAGCATAATCCAGACGACTGTCAGACAGACAGTCACTACACTTGCATACAAAATATACGTAAACGGCAGTCCTATAGCCAAATTTAGCACTGGGAAACACTTAACGGCCACGAAAAAGTTCATAGACAATGCGAGGATACTTATTCCGCTTCCCAATCCTCGATATTCAAGCGGAAATATCTCTCCAGATAACGCGAACGGAATGGACGAAATGCCCACTGTCAGGGTGAACATGTACAATCCTATAAGAGTTAAAGGTATCCATTGGCTGTCGAAGGGCAGCTGGTTGCTTTGCTTCAAATACACGTAGGTTGCCTTTCCCAAATAGGCTATAACACAGATTAATCCACTGCTGAAGAGAATAGTTCTTCTTTTCAAAGTTTTCATGAAGTATACAGCTAAGATATTGCATATGAATCTCTCAATATCCAGAGCTACCATTAAAAATTTTGCGTTCGCTTCTGGGCCCACGACCTGTTCAATTATATCCGTTGCATATGAACTAAATACGTTAATTCCAGCGAATTGATAAATGGTGTATAAAAACAGCATTATGATGATAGGCTTATAAAATTCCGGCTTTCTACAACTTTCGTTGAAGTATCTGCAAGCGCGTTTTATTCTCACTAATAGAGATATGTCCTGTCCAGCAACGCTTGACTTCCTAACCATCCTTTGGGCTGTGATCATCTTTTCTAATTCGGTCTCCTGCGTCTCGCTTGCTCCTCTCAACCAAATAAAGACTTCCCTTGCTTCTTCATATCTGCCTTTGGAAATCAGCCACGCCGGAGACTCGGGTGTGTATATGATGAGTAACATGCTTATGAAAGTTATAAAGGAGCATACCAGTGCACATTGTTGCCAGCTAATAAAAGTCGCCAGAGTATGGCAAAACAGTACACCGATAGTCAGCGCTAAGGAAACGCTTGTAAGAAACATTCCACGGTTCTTCGGGTCAGTCATTTCTCCTATAATGATGGAGCCTAGTGGGCCGAGCATGCCCATGGCGACTCCTTGAAGAAACCTGGCAATGATAACGCCACCCACACTGTTGACTAGGAGAAGCATGTACCAGCCTATCAAGACTAGGGGTATGGTCAGTAGATGAGATTTCTTTCTGCCAATGAGGTCGAGGATCGCGGTGATGATAAAGTTTCCGACAATAAGAGCGAAACCCACGATAGATGCTGAAACAAAAAAAAATACAGTTTAGTCCTATAATTATTAGTTCATAATTCATAAAGTTCTTTCAGCGAGTGATGAATTGAATTGATAGTTGCAGAAGTTTATTTACCAATCCAAGACTCCTGAGCCGGCGTGGCATGGATGTGAGACTCTGGGGTCCGTAGGCTCGGAATGATGACTGCTGAAAAGCCGATGATGCTGCCATGGCCCACTATGTTCAAAGCCACGCTCGCTGTCAGGAAACACTGTAACCAAAACATGTTTCAAGCTTAAATAAAGTCAAGTTTACCATCACAAGGGTTTAACGTGACACGACACAAACAAAGGGATCAATTAAAAATTCAGGGACACTTTTCAAATTTGTGATGATAGGTGATGCCGTGCAAAGAAAACCTCTGGTTATTAAAATGTTCAAATGTTTGCAATTTCACACTTTGGATCGAAAACATTGAAGTTTTCGATCCAAAGTATGACATTTTTTCTCACCCACCCACATTTGAATGTCAAACGTGGGTGATAATCCAATTATTTGCTCGGGTATTAATCGTTAATTTTGTAGTCGTTTGATTTAATTTAGATATCTTTGCAATAAAATCTAGCAATGAAAAATTTGATAAGATTGGTACTACTACTATACAAGTATAGTAAGTAAGTATATACAAATATACAGATGAAACAGCTAGCTATCTAAAGACCTTTGTAAACGATCTATAGATAGCTCAACTGCTCCAGTGGTTAAGTTTAGGTACCTACTAGTTTGCGGTTAGAAACAATTACAGAGCACCACAGATATAACATAAATACGAGTAGGTAACTAGTTAAGTTGATGATAAAGCAAATACTTAACAACTTATCTACCTACTTTTTAAACTTTGCTAAAATAAAAATAATGATAATCATGCTGGTCATTTTTCACACAGCATCATTTAGCCCCAAACTACGCAGAGCTTAAATTATGGGAATTAGATGACTGATAGACTACTTAATTCAGTTTTTTTTTGTAAATACGTACATATTATACACACCTAGACCTGAAACAAATATTTCCAGATCCTACTAACATTTTTCCCGTGGTGGCAACCGAACCCGCAACTTTCTGCGTCTCAGGCGGGCTTTCGCCCACTGCGTCACAGAGGTTGCCGCTATACTACATATATAATTTTTTTGTTTGTTTTAATATGTACATACATACTAATTGAACCTACATAGAAGATGTATATTTATAGAACATTAGAGAATGTAGGTAGGTATAACAAATTTATTGCTACAGTTGTAGTAAATTTAATAAATAAATAAACATCTAACGGACACATATCTATACATAGTTCTGACTATGTATGCGTTTAAGATTCCCTGGATCGTGAGTTTTAGGAACTATGAGTAGGTAGGTACCGCGGTCCCACAACACCCAGACCAGAAATATCTGCAGAACATCCAAACATATAAACAACTGAGCGGTAATCGAACCACATCGAGTCGATGTCGAACCCCCACCTCCTGCATCGCTGCCGGCTTCTCGCCAGCCGAGCCATCAATGTTGTAAATGGTGCAACCAAAATAATATCGGGACGTATGAAATTAATGAAATTTAACTTATACTTAGATCACTTTTAAACATAAATTAGTATAGGGTTTTTTTACAATTTCACCAAATTATTGACAAACTAATCAGGTACCTAAGTACCTATCTAGGTACGTTAACAAGCATTATATCTAGTTAACGTAACCCTGGCAAAATTCACAATAACATCTTTATCTTGAGGCTCGATGACCTCTTGAAGAAAGTAGGTAAACAATTCATATAATAGTAGGTACCAAAGTAGGTACAGGTACCACTCACCGATCTATGGCTATGAGCCTCTGCTGAGTTACAAATACTTATGTTAAAATTATATCGAAGCAGGACCGTATCGGAAAGATTTCTATACAAAATTATCAAAATTGACACCGTTCCGACATTAGTTTTGGCATACACCCTCTGTTCACAGTCACACGGACGATCGAGCGACGCTATAGGTACCACACAAACAAACATACATAGGTAGGTACATAAACTCACGCCTGTTTCGCCATAGGGGTAGCCAGAGACTACGGATTTCCACTTGCAACGATACACATCGTTTGCTTCAATCACTCTCAATACATTCTTCACACATGCTCACCGGTTTAAGATACACTTGCTTTAGGTCAAGGTCCTTTCTCTAGAACGTCTCCATTTTGGTCAGAGCACGTTAGCCGGGGTCTCCAAAGAAAATAAAAAAAATTAAGCGCCGGAGACGATTTCCTATGGAAGTGTAGTGCCCTGACGTAACGCTGACGTCCGCTTGAAGACGCTCTAAACCAAAAACCAAAATGGTCTGCTTATCTAAGTAGGTAAGTAAAACTTAAATGAAAAGATTCAACTCACTTGTCTTAACAAAGGGGTAAAACGGCCCTCCTTCTTTGAATCACTCATTTTAATACAAAAATGATGTACATCAAAATCCGCCCATCCCTCTTGAATCTCAAGTGAATCTGGATCGACCGTTCGAGTCGATTGAACACTGTATTCTGTAAGATTATAGTTGCGACTCAACTATTGTTAATGATATTTGTCCGATAAAGTGATTAGATTATTGTTATGGTGATTATTTTATTATCTGGCAGATTGCATCGTAAAATTGTTATTTATTACGATGACAGCGACTTGTCATTTTAGTGAAATTGTGGTTTAACTAAAAAAATTGCGGGGCCTGTACATGTATTACAATTTGACGAACGAATGTAAAAACTTAACATTGTACCCCGATGAGGCTGAAGGGGCATCGTGAATCTTTATTCTTTATTGTTCACAGGGAGAACACAGACAAACTTACATATAGGACGTAAAAGGCGAGCTTTTTACATGTCCCTAACAAGAGTTTTCTTCCAGCAAACCTTTGAGGATAGGGAAAGCTGATAAATAGTGGTTGATACGGTAAATATATAATATTTACAAGATGAGGTAGTACTCTTTTACACTAAGCTACATTTTGCAGCGTAAAAAAAAATGTACGCTGCAAAATGCGCTAAACATTAAACCACTAAATTGCTCCTGTGTACTGATGTCAACGATAGCCGAGTGTCAATGCACATCGGTTGAAAGTCCCCGAGTTCGCATCCCATCGCCGCCCACACTTTTGGACTCAAAATTTATTCTTGTTCATTTGTGTTTGGTAGCACGCGATCTATTACGACAGTAATAGAAGACAGGGCATAGAAGATATTTGACCCAGTGCCTAGAGTCCATTGAAGACGGTAAAACCAAAAAAAAAAACCAATAACCAACAAGTACCGAGCTACCTCAAAAGAGGGCGCTCAACATAAACATGTACGAAAATATGTTAGGCAATTGGAAAACAACTTACAAGAAACTGACAACAAACTCTCAACAAAAATGATGTTTTTAGCCGCAAATCGATGAATTAAAAATAAACTAAGACAAGCAAGAGATTGGATTATCATGGATTATCATGAAAAATAAATAAGAATTCGAAATTTGGTGTGGAATATCAGAGCAAGAGAAGTCGGAATGAGGAAGAGTATTCCACAGTTGTACAGCGAGGACAGTGAAGGAGCCACCATAAAAACTGGAGGAATGAGGAGTTCTAAGGAGAAGGGACATAGCTGTCCTGCAGGGCACACCACGAGGGACGAGAAACTTAACGAAACGTTGGAAACGTGATCAAACTTGCGCAAACCGTAAATAAATCACAAGTTGCACAAGTTCTAAAGACGCTCTAATTTGTTTAAAACTTCCTCTGTGGCATCAAGGAAGCAGACGTAGTCGAGAACAGGAGAGTTTGAGCAAGCTTGACTTTAGTTTCAAAAGGTAAAAACTTTTGGAGACGCTTTAGAGATTGAAAAGAGTAATGAACCCGTTTGCTAATCGCGTTACCGGGTAAACCCGGTAACCCGGTAAACCAGGACATACGGCTATCAAAAATTTCACCAAGGTTCTTAGCTTTGATGGAGTAGCAAATCAGTGCGCCGTCATATGAGACCGGAGGAGGAGCAGACTCACCCACAAGATTCAACATTAACAAGAAAGCTAAAAGATTTAGCCCAAGTATGAATCCTGTCAAGGTCAGAGCTAATTAAGTGAATGCATTCCGAGATCTCAACAGCTTTGAACTGGCGGTAAATTTGAAGATCATCTTGAATGACCCAATAAATTGAATAGGTAGGTACAAAAAAATACAGATGAAACAGCTAGCTATCTAAAGACCGTTACAAACGATCTACTCAACAGGTTACATTAACTTCTTACTTGAATGTTGAATCCATCGAGTCGATGGATCCATCCAAAATGGAATGGAATGTAGCAGCGCATTGTTCTATATATTTTGCAATGTTGGCTTAACATATAAAAAAGTTGTTTAGAAATAGCACATAAATAGTAATAGGTATCATGAAATTCAACTTAAATGGAAAACTACCTACGCTAAAACTACGCTACCTACCTACTTTTTTTTTCTGTAATTAATACCAACCTACATCTGACTATATAGGGTCAGCTTAGGTCTATGTATGGTACTATTTTTTTATTTGTTTATTTACAATATTATCTCCTAGATACAAGGGTGGGTCCATAAGTCCTTGACTATACATAACTTGTTGACTAGACATAAAAAAATACGGATTTTTAACAAAAAAAAATGTTTTATTTTACATTTAATTTTAATTTCTTGAGCGCCATGCACTTTTCTAAAAATTATCTCGATAGTTTTCAAAAAACCGATCTCGTTAATATGCCAACTAGCGGGCATTGTAGGTTGAAATGCGTTATTTGACAGTGTAAGAAATAACCTTTTTTAGTGATTTGAATATGGCATAAATAGTACAACTTAACGTACCTAATATAGCAGTAACAATGTGTACTAAAAACAAAAGACAAGTAGTTAGAGGCCGTCCAAACATTACATGTGGTACATGCCCACGTCTTGCAAGTTAGCATTCTACGTGACAGGTTGCAAGCCCATCGCCGCTTATTGGAACATTGGCACATGCCTTCGATTTTTTGGTTCCTGTTCCGGTTTCCTCACGATGTTTTCCTTCACCGGATTTTTCCATTGGGGTTGAACACAATGGAAAATCCGTTTGTGCTCGACCGGGTTCGAACTCACGACCTCCGGATCAGCAGTCGGGGTACCACCCACTAGGCCAACACGGCTTCTTATAATGCACAATGTGTCTAAAATCAATAATTTTTCTTTCATTGAAAAACTATTTCCAAATTATTATGATGAGATTGAGTTATGAGTAGGCCAGACACTTTGACTAGCGCCATTTGTGCACTTTTCTTTAAACATAAAGATTTTCTGTCCCTAAACTATAACTGTTAGATTCATAACATCAGAAGCCCAGATGGCGCTGTTGTAAACCTACTAAAGAGCTGTATCGATATTGTGAGCTTGTGATGTGATGATGACTCACTCCGTGAAGGCGCGGGCGGCGCACGGCGGCGACGCGTGCCAAAAACGATAAATGATCTGCTGTGGCCAAAGAAGGGTATGATATGAATGTTTGCTAATGAATCATCGATTCTTCGTTTCCTACACAATACTACCTGCTGTCCGGTCTTAAAATAGATGGGTTACTTACGACATACCTACTATAACAAGGCTCTAGAACAGTAACCCACCCTAGGTTTGCTAGTTCTACCCTAGTAACTAGTGTATAGGTAGCACCTAAACCTTTTTCGTTTTTGAGGTCGCACGTTACTACTTTTATGTAGGAACCTATTCTGTGACGTTACCTAAGTAGGTACCTAGCTACCAAAGTTTTAGGTACTCCCTATTCCTAGAATACCTAAATAATTAAATAAAAGAAGTGTTAACCTTAATATATTATTTTTATTTCAGGTTTCCGACAAAATTATCACCGCTGACAAAAACAAATAAATTAATCAGTCTTAAAATTAATACAATAAATAAAATTATCTGGTATCACAATCAACAAGTACAAAAGTGAAAGATTCAATCAACTTCCTCTACTGTAGGCCCTTCGTTTCGTTGATGTCCTCCAGGCATTCCTCCGGGTCCGCCAGGCATCCCTCCAGGCATGCCGGAGCCTCCTCCATGCATCTTGCTCATTACCGGCGAGCAAACTCTCTGAACCTCCTTCATTTTGTGTTCATACTCCTCCTTGTCCGCCAAGCTGTTGTTGTCGAGCCACTTCAGCGCTTCGTCGCAAGCGCTCCTCGTAGAGGACTTGTCCTGCTCGTTTAGCTTGTCTCCGGCATCGTCCAGGGCTTGTTTCACGCTGAACACGTAGGATTCAAGCGCGTTTCTGGAAGCTACTCGCTCTCTCTGCTTGTCGTCTTCTTCCTTGTAGCGCTCGGCTTCAGACAACATCCGGTCGATCTCCGCTTGAGAGAGGCGGCCTCGGTCGTTCTTGATGACGATGTTCTTGCTGCGACCGGTGCTGTTTTCTTTGGCTGAGACGTTGAGGATTCCGTTGGCGTCCATGTCAAAGGTGACGTCTATTTTGGGGACACCTCGGGGGGCGGGCGGAATGCCAGTCAGATCGAAGGTGCCGAGTAAGTTATTGTCCTTAGTCATCGCGCGTTCGCCCTCGTACACCTGAATAGTGACGGCCGGCTGGTTGTCAGAGTAGGTGGTGAAGGTCTGAGACTGCTTGCAAGGGATCTTAGAGTTGCGTTCGATGATTTTAGTCATCACTCCGCCGGCCGTTTCGATGCCGAGCGATAGAGGAGCTACATCAACTAATAAGACGTCCTGGATTTTGGAGTGTGTATCGCCGCTGAGGATGGCCGCCTGCACAGCCGCTCCGTAAGCCACAGCTTCGTCAGGGTTGATGGAGAGGTTCAGTTGCTTTCCGCAGAAGAAGTTCTGAAGAAGATTCTGGACTTTCGGGATGCGAGTGGAGCCTCCGACGAGGACGACGTCGTGAATCTGGCTCTTGTCCATCTTCGCATCTTTCAGTGCCTTCTCCACGGGGTCCAGGGTTCCTCTGAAGAGGTCTGAGCATAGTTCTTCGAAGCGGGCCCGGGACACTCGAGTATAGAAGTCGACACCTTCATAAAGCGCGTCGATTTCAATGGTGGCTTCCGTGCTCGATGAAAGAGTGCGTTTGGCGCGCTCGGCGGCCGTTCTTAGCCTTCGGAGTGCGCGAGGATTTGACCGCAGATCTTTTTTGTATTTTCTCTTGAATTCCTCGGACAGATGGTTAACCAGCCGGTTGTCAAAGTCCTCACCTCCAAGATGCGTGTCACCCGCCGTCGCTTTCACTTCAAACAGTGATCCTTCATCGATGGTTAGAATGGACACGTCGAAGGTTCCACCGCCCAGATCGAAGATCAGCACATTCCTTTCACCCTTGAGGTTCTTGTCGAGGCCGTATGCTAGTGCGGCTGCTGTGGGCTCGTTGATGATGCGGAGGACATTAAGTCCTGCGATGGCGCCGGCATCCTTCGTCGCTTGGCGTTGGGAGTCGTTGAAATAGGCTGGCACTGTGATGACTGCGTCCTTTAACGAGCAACCGAGGTACGCTTCAGCAGTTTCCTTCATCTTCGTGAGCACCATGCTGCTGATCTCTTCGGGTGCGAATGTCTTCGTTTCGCCCTTGAATTCAACTTGGATCTTTGGTTTGCCGGCGACGCTGACTACTTTGAAGGGCCAGTGTTTCATGTCTGCTTGTATTTTCTGATCATCGAACTTCCTGCCGATGAGCCTCTTCGCGTCAAAAACGGTGTTGCTGGGGTTGAGCGCGACTTGGTTCTTGGCCGCGTCGCCGATCAGCCGCTCGGTGTCGGTGAAGGCGACGTACGAAGGCGTGGTGCGGTTGCCCTGCTCATTGGCGATGATCTCCACGTTTCCATGCTGCCATACACCCACGCAGGAGTACGTGGTCCCAAGATCAATTCCGATTGCTGGCATTATGTCTTCTTGTATTCACTTGTAGGATAAAATTCACTCGTAACAAGTTTGTTTATAAACTTTGCGTAGATAAATTTCGGTTCGTACCGAACTCACTAGTCTTGCTGCTCTCGTGTTTGAAATAATTCTGGTTTCCCGCCGAGCGAGCCGCGTATATATACAAAACGAATAGGATTCGAGAATTTTCTACCCGTCACTAGACTCTAGCCAATCAGAGTGCACGGGTCATCGAACATTCTAGTAAACTATTCTGGGTCAGCCAATAGGAGAGTCGGAAGCGTGAAAGAGAAAGATAGTGTTTTGCTTTCTCGCTTTTGCAAATAAGCGACCACGTAAAAATTCTCCCTACTTTTAGGGTAAATAACGGGTAATATATTATAAACTTAAGATAATCTATTTCTATAAGGAATATGTTGTTTTATGTAAGGCATTTTGTAAATTACAATTTGTAAGTACCTATATTTTAGCGTACGCACATCGTAAGTACGAAATGTTTAACTTTTACTGAAGTTCTCAATTCGAAAATTATCACAACTATGTACCTAGGTAGGTAACTAGGTATCTTCTTATAATAATGGTTTCATAATGTGCCAAGTAATGTTTTGTTTGTGGTTTACAAGGAGGAGGACCATTTCAAAGAGTTCTCATAATATAAAAATCTACCTCATTATAAAACTATTTGCAAATAGAGGTTGGAGGTTTGAATAAATAATTGGTGGAATCGTTTACCTTTATCATAGTTTAACACGGAAACGCTCAGTTTTGTATGTTACTACTTACCTGTCAGAACTGAGGCGGAAAGTTTGAAAAACCTTAAGGTTATGAACGATGAACCGGGACCGACAGCTTAGACGTGCTCTCCAAAACATGAAAGTGTTCACTTATCTTAGGGTGGTCTGGCTGAAAATTGCTTAAAAACTAACTGTGTTATTATGACGACATAACAAGTTAATAAAATTAAGGTAGGACTTACATACCTACCTTATATTCGATAGTCCTTATGCTAAAAATTCAAAATCTATTCACAACGGAGCAATACAGTATGGATATGACGTCAGTTCATTAAATACCCATTTTCTGAGGAATATTTTAAAAGGAATGTGGCAACTCGTAATTGGATCCCACAACGAGAATGTTCGATAAGATTCTAGAGCTGTACGGGTAAGAAAGAGACGGAACTGAACAGGAGTTTAAAGAGTACGACAGGGATAGACAATTTTTATAAGCTCCGTTTGATCAATGTCGGTAGGTTGCGTCTTTTTACGAAAAAGCCTAGAATATTCCACCCTTCTATAAAGATGCGCTACTGCTGTAAATTTAGACACCAATTAGGTAGGTACCTACCATGGATATTAAAGTAAATAGGTAGGTACCGTACATCCGTTGATCTTGCACCTGTTATCAGTCAGATCCAGAACAATATAATATTTCAGTGTAGTTTAAAAGCTACACTGGAATTTTAGATTATCGTTTTTATCGTTTTTGTCGAGACTTTTAGAACTCAAGTCTCGATTTTTCTTAAAAACGAAATGGGTCAAGAAAATAACACAAAGTAAGGATTTTTCGTAACAGCGACATCTGTTGTATAAATAAAATACTAAAAGTTTATTCTACTCAACAAAGGATGGCGCTGTTATGAACCTGGTTGGAAATAAACGGCACAGAAGCGCCAAACGCCTCTAGGGGGCTCTGCAATACGTTATGGAATTACACGTTAAACAGGTCACATACCTAATCGATCGCTGCATTGCATTCTGTCCTAGCCCGACTTTAGCTCGTTTTAACAACCTACCTATAAAATCAGTAGTACCTATCAACTATTCGGTGAGCAGGTAGGTAGGTACCTATTATTATTGATGATTTGTTTATTTTGTGTATCGGTACATCTCGATATCATGTTTGTTTTATAAGTAGCTTAGATTTATTAGGAAAAAAATACGTATTATTCTTTATTGTATACACAGAAAATAGAGTCAAAAAACAGGTATACTTAGGTAGGACATGTTCAAAGGTGAGATTAACCCTAACAAGAGTTTTCTTCCAGTCCAGCAAACAGAGAAATATTTGAGGTAGGTAGGCTAGTGGATAGGTACCTACATAGGTACGTACGGTCTACCTATCTACCTAGATCTTGCCCGCAGTGGTACCTACTAAGGGCCTATAACTAGGTTCCTATGTATACATGCATGCTGTATGAAACATTGATCATCACTCCTAAAGGGTCCTTACATCCGAAAAACTTTCTACACTTCGAACTCATAAAACCATGTTGAGGTAGATTTTATAAAATTATGAATTCTTGAAACTAGGTAGGTAAGAGACATATTAGATAGTGTAGGCTTCTTACCTATACGTATTCTAACGTAGTTAGGTAGGTACCCTATCTAAAGAATATCAGGATTCCTGATAGATGAGATATGGTTGTTACATAGGTACTATCTATATCTATATAGACGCCCCCCGCACCGCCCGCCGCCATCGCCCCGGCCTGGAAACGTTTTTTTGATGCGGTGGGAAATCGAAGGCCCAAACTTTCGTGACTGATTAAGATTATAAAATAAACAAACAAACACGCTCACGACTATTCCCCATGATGGGCATACTCAGTGATTAGATCTTTGAAGATGGTATAGTAGGGGGTAGTCAGAGGCACATCCAAACATTAAATTTGACACATGCCCGCGTATCCTAAGTTAGCATTCCACGTGACAGGTTGCAAGTCCATAATTGCGTATTATAACAGTAGCTGTTGGCACATGCCTTCGAATTTATTAATTTATTCACTCATTTTTTTCGAGTAGAAAAATGCATTGCACGACCGTGTTCGAACCCACGACCTCGACGCCAACACGGCTCTCATAATATAATGAAACAGTGCTGATTATTAAAATAAAATAAACAAATAAATAATAATATATTTTTATAATCAACATTTTTCACACAGTATCATCTAGCCCCTAAAAAGAGACTCTCTAAGAAGAGTTTGTATCATGGGAACTACATGACTGATATACTTTTTTTTAGTAAATACCTATTATTTTAAATATGTATTTAAGGCGAACTGCAAGATGTTTAAAATAAAAAAAACATCTATGCACAAAAGGAATCGCCCGAGTCACTCGATTAACGAAGCTGCTATTTTTTTTTCTAGCTTCCACACTTCGTCTGGTCGAAGTAAAATATAATTAAATTAGTGAACATAAAAAACATTTTCGTTCAAATGAATCAACTTTAGAATGGTTATAATGAATGAAAGTTCAATTAATAACTAAAACCTATTTCTGTTAAATGCGGTCAGTTGAAGTGGAAAACCATTTGGGAGAACGTATTGTACGATCATAAAAAACACGGTCCGACACTGCATGACCCTGGAATGCACAGGCAGTATTCCATGTTTGAATTATTTAAATGTGCTTTCCATAATCGGAAAATACGCGCGCAGTTCAACTAAGTCATTGATAAGTTAATGTTGCTAAAAAATCCTTGCTGTACAAATCCGTCTCGGATAGGATAGGTTGTTAGGTTTTTGTTTTATGACCACCCAGAAAGGTAGGATTGCTATTCGATCGAACTCAATCCGAAAAACTTGTATTCAAAACAAATAAAGCCAACCAGTTATTTTCTTTGTGAAAACCTACAAAACAAACAAATCTACTGATTTTTTTTTTAATGAAGTTTAATACTATGGCAACACAGATTTTCAAACTTGATAGCACTCGCTTATAAAAAAACAGGGCATCGATTGATTTGGCAGTGGTTATCTTTTCCATGAATATACAAATACGGGTCTTATAAGAAATGGTCAATATTCAATATTATGCCGGATACAGACTGGTGAAACGTAACATGCAATACAACACGCAAAATTAATGAATTTGCCGCCGAAAATAGCCATGATGTGTATCATGCAAGGTAACACATTCTCATAGTCTGGACGCCTTACACGCAATAACCGTGCATTTAATGCGCATGCTACGAGTATTATTTATCATCTGTAAATATTTGTATTTGTTTCTAAGTATAATTTTAATTTGCAAAAAAAATAAGTAGTATAATCAGTCATGTAGTTCCCTTAATACAAGCTCTGCTTAGTTTGGGGCTGTGTGAAAAATGTAAGCAATATTTATTTATTTTATTTATTACAAGTAGCGCGCGGTCTATGATTTGTTAGTTTTTTGGACGAACACAAAGTGGCGCATGGACGGTCGTTCTGGAGACGCGCACGAAACGAACATGGAGGGACAAGTTACTAGACAGTTTCCGATGCACAGTTAATGCGCGAAATGAACGCATGTTACATTGCAGAAGTTTTTATGGAAATAGATGCAAGTAGGCATGTGCTATGCGCGCGAAGTGTCCATACTGATTAAATAATCGAATTGCATTGGTTGGTGCAATTGGTTGCATTGGAACTGGTGAAACGCAACAGCGTTTCACCAGTCTGTACTCGGCATTACGCAGCCAGTATTTGAAAGCCATGGTTTGGAATACTGGCTGTACATTCCAGGTCATGCTTTATCGTGCCGTGTTTTCCGTGGTCATATAATACAGGGAGTCAACCAATCCATTGAGTAAACAAACTAAAAATCATTCAAAAGCCTATCTAGGTACCTATTAATTTGTAAGAAATTTCACTCTTCATTAAATTCTTCGCTCGCGGGCCCAACACGTCAAACGTTAAGTTTAAATTGCCCGCGAGCGAGAAGACTTGATTTTTTCATATTTCTGTCGGTTAGTCAAATTCAGAAGTTCATGAAAACGTTCATTGTTTTAGCTCATTGACCCTTTCACATATTGCGAGCAGACCCACCATACCCCTGGGGGTATGGACGAAACCATACCACTATAGAAGATGTGACCATTAAGATAATCTTATCGTGTATTTCACCCAAAGTTAGGAATTAATATTTAAACATTTCTAGGATATGTATTGAAAAATAAAATGTACCGGAGTTGAAGGCTTGTTTTGTAACGCACATGCTTCGAAATCATAAAAATAAGTCATTAATAAAGCGCGATAATACGCGTGCGTGGGTTTTAAATTAATTTATTTTTAACCTTTTATAATTAAACACCTGGATTCCGATATGATATACATTTAATTACAATGGACCAACTTTATTGGATACTATTCAAATTTTAATTTTAGTCGCAACACTTTTCAGTCCACTAGGGAACATAAAAAAACAAGCACGAGCCGAGCGCAGCGTGCCGCGGCAGCGGCCGGCGAGTGCCAGAACCGAAATGGACCCTATTCAAAATAAATATAAAATAAATTTTTCAATTCCCAACACTACTATAGTGGTATGGTTTCGTCCCACCATACCCCCAGGGGTATGGTCTGCAGTGCACATATTTTATTTATTTACTTCCTACTAGTTGTAGTGTGTTGGCAGAAGAGGTCCAAGAAAATTTCTAACACAAAGCACGTGATATTATAGCAATTTTCAAAAGAAAAACTGTCAGTAAACCTCAATTCTTTGCCTGAATTGAGGGAGTATGAGTTACCTTAAGCTGTCCTAGTATTAGTGCACCTAACAATTTTTTCTATTTGGTATACAGTAGGGTCATATTCTACCAGAGTTCTACAATAAAGAAAACAACTAAAATAATTTGTTAAAATTATGAATATTTATTCATGGAATTCTTTGAACTAAATCAGTCTTTGGCTATACACCAACAACCAAACTTCACTTGACATATCATTACAACATGGCTATATCATAGGCGGGGTAAACAAAATTCTAAGAGATTAGTCAACTTCCTCCATACGGGATGCATCATCATCAGCACCTTCCAATGGTGGCACATCTCCAACAGACTCATCAACCTGGATTGGCTCATCTTCATCGATTCCAAGACCCAGCTTGATCATACGGTAGATACGGGATGCATGGACTTGAGGCTCATCCAATGCGAAGCCTGAAGACAGGAGTGCAGTCTCATACAGCAGAACAACAAGGTCTTTGACAGCTTTGTCATTCTTATCCGCATCAGCCTTTGAGCGAAGAGTTTCAACAATGGAATGGTCAGGGTTGATCTCAAGATGTTTCTTAGCAGCCATGTAGCCCATGGTGGATGTGTCTCGGAGTGCCTGCGCCTTCATGATACGTTCCATGTTAGCAGACCAACCATACTGAGCTGTTACAATGCAGCATGGAGATTCAACCAGTCGGTTAGACACAACAACCTTTTCAACTTTGTTGTCAAGGATATTCTTCATGACTTTGCATAGACCTTCAAACTTGACCTTGTCCTCTTCACGTTTCTTCTTCTCTTCCTCATCCTCAGGAAGTTCCAAGCCTTCTTTGGTAACGGAGACCAGGGTCTTACCATCATATTCCCTCATTTGCTGTACTACATACTCATCAATGGGCTCAGTCATGTAGACAACTTCAAAACCACGTTTCTTGACTCGCTCAACAAATGAAGAGTTGGATACTTGATCACGGTTTTCTCCAGTGATGTAGTAAATATGTTTCTGGTTCTCCTTCATACGGGATACATATTCTTTGAGAGAGCAGACCTCATCTCCAGAAGCTGATGTGTGGTAACGGAGCAAATCAGCCAACTTATTCCTGTTCTGAGAGTCCTCATGGATTCCCAGCTTCAAGTTCTTGCAGAACTGTTCATAATACTTCTTGTAATTTTCCTTATCTTCAGCCAATTCCTCGAAGAGCTCTAGACATTTCTTGACTAGATTCTTCCTGATCACTTTTAAGATCTTGTTCTGTTGCAGCATTTCACGAGAGATGTTTAGAGGCAGATCTTCAGAGTCAACAACACCACGGACAAAGTTCAAGTACTCAGGAATGAGGTCTTCGCAGTTGTCCATGATGAAGACACGACGGACGTAGAGTTTGATATTGTTCTTGCGTTTCTTGTTTTCGAAGAGATCGAATGGGGCTCTGCGTGGTACGAACAGCAGGGCTCTGAACTCTAGCTGACCTTCAACAGAGAAGTGTTTGACGGCCAAGTGGTCTTCCCAGTCATTGGTCAGGGACTTGTAGAAGTCACCATATTCCTCCTGTGTGATGTCATCAGCATTTCTTGTCCAGATTGGTTTGGTTTTGTTCAGTTCTTCATCTTCAGTGTACTTTTCCTTGATGGTCTTTTTCTTCTTCTTGTCCTTCTTATCCTCGTCCTCATCTTCACCGACATCCTCAATCTTGGGTTTGTCATCCTCATCCTTCTTTTCCTCCTCAGCTTCGTCATCAGAGAGCTCCTTCTCGCGTTCCTTCTCAACAACCAACTTGATCGGGTATCCGATGAATTGGGAATGTTTCTTCACGACTTCTTTGATTTTAGACTCTTCCATGAAATCGGCCAAGTCTTCCTTCACGTGGAGAACAATTTTGGTTCCGCGGCCCAAAGGTTCGCCAGGGTCGGGGCGGACGGTGAAGGACCCACCAGCAGCAGATTCCCACACGTACTGTTCATCATCATTGTGTTTGGAATGGACAGTCACGCGGTCAGCCACGAGGTAGCAGGAGTAGAATCCTACACCAAACTGACCGATCATGCTGATGTCGGCGCCCGCTTGAAGCGCCTCCATGAAAGCCTTCGTACCTGATTTGGCGATGGTTCCCAAGTTGTTGACTAGATCCGCCTTTGTCATGCCAATACCGGTGTCGATGAGTGTCAGCGTACCTTCGCTCTTGTTTGGAATAATCTTGATGTACAACTCCTTCCCGCTATCCAGCTTAGACGGATCCGTGAGAGATTCATAGCGGATCTTGTCCAGGGCATCTGAGGAGTTGGAAATCAGCTCACGGAGGAAGATCTCTTTGTTCGAGTAGAATGTGTTGATGATCAATGACATAAGCTGGGCGATCTCCGCCTGGAACGCGAAGGTTTCCACCTCTCCCGATTGAGTCTCCATTCCTTCCGGCATTTTGTATCACTTGTTTCACAAAAACTGCTTGTAAATTACTAGTACTTTCTCTGTTAGCGCAGAACACGTGTTTTTTAATCAGTCGAGTAGAAGTTTAGTGCTCAATTTATTCTCTTGAAATAACGCCGCGTCAAAATGTCAGAATGCTTTTATACCATCGGGTCAGAACGCCATCTGTAGATGAGTAGAAATTTCTAGATTCGGCGCGCTACTCGTCAGAGGTTCGCACCGTTGGATCAACGTTTAGTAGTAGCATGACGTGTAATTTTATTACCCGACTGCGTTATGAGTATGAGGTTATTTAAGTTTATTTCTTTGATTGAATTCATAAAACTTAACAAACTGGTAAAATTAGGTAGGTAGGTATACTTATTAAATTTAACTGATAGTTATTTAATATGTATCGTAAAGATAGGTACCTACATAATATATTCATTAAATAATTATGTTAGGTAACCTAACTTCTTTACCTGTTTGATCAGCTGAACGGAGATCTCTTGGAAAAATCAAATGAACAAAAAATAAGTAATGATTTATTATGTAGCATGACATGAGGTAACTACATTTTACACCCTACACTATTACAAAACATTTAAAAAATCTCCGAGTCTTCTTGGACATCTAACGTTTGTATGCATTTTTCTATGTATGTTTGTCCAATGATGATTGCCAAACCGTTTATTCAATTTTGATGAAGCTTGGTACATAGATGGTTTTCGAATAATTATGAGACTTAAGTTCGTGGTGAACTACTAGTTTACATTAAGTTTAGATTAGACTAGCTTCTGCCCACGGCTTCGCCCGCGTGGTACCCGGATAAAAAATAGCCTATGTGTTATTCTGATGTATAAGCTATATTATTGTAAAGTTTCATCAAAATCCATTCAGAAGTTTTTACGTAAAAGAGCAACAAACATCCATCCTCACAAACTTCGCGTTTATTAGTAGGATAGGATAGGATTTTAACTTTAAAGTGTTTTGCAGATAATTATACGTAGTTAGATAGGTTCCTAGTCTATCCTTTTTATTTAGTTTTATTGAAAATTGCATTATAGTCTCAAAAAAGTCAAAATTACGAAACGCAGATAAATTATTCACATCAAATCGAAATTAAACAATAAATGATAAGCTCTAAAAATGTTGACGATGCCTACCTCACCTTTGTAGTTTTTCTATACGCTGCTAGATGGCGTGGCAATCGATATGAATATTTCTATAGAAACGTTCTAGAAGCTTCGAGATCCTTCGAGAAATTTGTCCATAACTAAAGATTTTTGAATGAAAGTAATACAAAATAAGACGTTTTCTGACGCGTTATACCTCATAAAGCCCTATAAAAGAAGGAAACACCTAAACTTATTTCCCAAAAGTGTAAAAATAAAAAGTACGAAAATCGGACCTAGAATATTCGCTTCATATCCTGTTTATAGTACTGCTACTTGCCGCTAAATCGCTGCTAGTTTCCGGCATTTTTTTTTTAGAAGTATTTAAAATGTTGCCAACTTGAAAATATTTCCTAATTCTAGTACTTTCTGGTATTTATTTCAACCCTTATATTCTCGTTGAGAATACCTACGTCTAACGAATTTAAAATCTATATAGGTAGGTATCTTCCTTCCTAAGAGCTGGTCACCTATGTAGGAATGCCTCAGAAAAATATATTTATCTAGATATACGTCGGTAAGTAAAAGACGCTCTGAGGCATGGTAACGTTTAAAAACATAATGCTACTGATAAATTTATAGAAGCCCCATGTTTTTAGTGGTATTAGTCGCATATCCTCGTTCCGGAAATCGGGTAAAAACGGTTCATCGCGAGTGCCACTATCAGTTCGTAGTGAACTAACACACATTACATATTTACCTACACACTGGATTGTCCAAGTAGACTCGGAGATCTTAGCTCGGTTCGCTAGTTCGGTCAATCACTTAATAGGATAGACTTGAATAGATAAGGCCTAGCTGTTTTATTATTCCATTTTAAGCACACTTTTAGTGCTCAGGTTATGTATCCTACCTTTAGGTACATACCATCTAATTTTACCTATTAGTTCTCTGGTTCTCCAAAAGGACTTGGCCTTACCTAAAAAAGTTCTGTTATGTTCATGCCTGTAATAATAAGTACTTACCTAGCACTTATTATTTCAGGCATGCGGTTTCGGCCGGGCACGGCTCTCCGGCAGAAGTCAAAACACAACATGGCAACACTGGACACTACTCTGAGTGCCTGTGTATTGATTTTGGCATCTATGTGGAGTAGAAAATAGGGATGGAGTAGTATAGCTACTTAGGTTAGGATCTAGGTCGTAGATATACTTACCTACCCCTACCTACATATCTAGGTAGGTACCTTATCGTGATATGAAAAGGGCATCATTAAATTTTATGTTATAGGTCTAAAATGTAATGCTACAACACAAGCATTGATTTTTTTATTACCTAGACATTTAACAGAAGTCTTGGCATGAAAATAGGTAAGTTAGGTAGGTACCTTCGTCTCGGCTAGAATAGAGCCGATCGGAAATCAACGTTGCTTCTGTAAGCAGCAACGTTCTTCTGTCTGTAATAATGATGATGATGATTAATAACTAACCCTCGATAAAGCTGACATTATTTTTTCATCATGGCGAAGCTTTTTATAATTTTAGGTAGGTAGGTAAGTATTTAGGTGAATGCATCTGCTTTGGTCCGTCCGTATGGGAACAAATAGGCCAAAGCAAAGTTCAAGAAAAGCGCGGTAAACGGCTTGCCGTAATAGCCGGCCGGCAAGCCTCACGCTCTCCTTGATTTTAGGTTAGGCAGTTGTGCCTACATAATATGTAGGTAGGTAACGTATATTATACCTACCTACTTATATCTACCTATGGACATGTGTAGGTATGTTATCTACCTACGTTACGCACGGTTATCGAACTAGAATTTCTTTATCAGAACGGTGTAATGGCAATGGACGCCGTCCAACTTAATTTAATGAGACTTTTATTTAATGGGAGTGATAAGTAAGTTAAATCGTGGACTTACTAAAACCCCCCTGGAGTCCCCGATGGCTGGAATGTCAAGGGGCTACGGGATATTCAAAGGAACGCACCAGTGCCCCTATCGCATTATCGCCTTTTGCACGTCCCGGGGGCAGTTGGAAAACCGCACCCAGTCCAGCACCCACGCATCAGATCTACCTAGGTAGTACAGACTACAGAAAAAGTTCTAATTAACACGTCTTTGACCATTCTCGTTGGGAATATGTACTCATGTAGATAATCTAGCTACAGCTGGTAGGTAGGTCCCTACCTAGTAAGTAGATATGTATTTAGGTAGGTACGCTAAAGCTATAAGCTAGGCTCTTTAACCTTTCTTTTCAAACAATCATCATTGTTTCAGACAGAAATGACATTGCAATTTAGAGATCCTGTTTCGTTCCATGCATCGTTAGATCACGGATAAATTGCTGGTTCAATGTTCGTTTAATTATTACAGAATATTAATCATAAAGCGAGGATACAAATAAATGAATTGTATTTTACGCTATGTTCATGCTAAAATACCTACTACGGATACCTATCTAGATTTTTCTATGGAGCTCAAAGGAGTCGATATAGCGACATCTAGTGACAAGTGGCTAAAATAAACTAAACAAGTTATTTGAAGTCCAACCGTCTTGTCCTACTGATGATTGACTTTAGCGCCATCTATAGGACATTTTTAACACTAAAACACTACTCCTACTGAAGGAACTACTACTTCTGTTAACGCTTAGCTTAGTTCCGCTACTCGTCACTAAGTGGCACTGCTACGCAATTCTAGCACTTTCCACACGATACACGATTTTACCAGAAAGTGAGAAGCCCTATTGGCTGGAAATATAAAAGCGCTCCGTCGCGTTACACCAGCATATTGAATTCAGACTCAAGCGAATAAACTTGCAAAGTGGTTTGCGAAGAGAAGCTCCGTGCTTATTCTAGAGCGATTTACGAAGTGTACCTACCTGCGTTTATTTCTACAAAGTTGTTCAAACAGAAAATCACTGAATATTTAAAAAAAATGGCTCTTCTACCATACTTGTTCGACGACCTTCCGGTACGACCGCGACGCATTCAGAACCAGCTATTCGGCCTGAATTTGGATCCGGAGGATTTTCTATCTGATGTCTTCGACCGCCCAGTAGTGAGGATGAGACAATACATGAGACCTTGGAGGAACTTGGCAGCCGTCGCCAGAGACGTCGGATCAACCATCAAAACCGATAAAGACAAGTTTCAAGTCAACTTGGATGTCCAGCATTTCGATCCAGAAGAGATCTCAGTCAAAACTTCAGATGGCTACGTGGTAATCGAAGGGAAACACGAAGAGAGGAAAGATGAGCACGGATACATCTCCCGCCAGTTCAAGCGACGCTACAACCTTCCAGAAGGTTGCAATCCAGAGACTGTAGAGTCGAAACTTTCTTCCGATGGAGTCCTGACCATCACCGCTCCAAGGGTCAGTGGCGATGATGAAAGAGCTGTTCCGATTACGCAGACGGGTCCGATCAGGAGGAAGACAGAGAATGAGGAGAATGGAGATGCGGAGGAGGTGGAAGAAAAGACGCCACAGAAGAAACGCAGGCGTTAGCTATTCCTTAGTTTAATATCTAGCAGGCTGACGGTCCTACCTAATTTAGGTTAAATAATTTGATTTAGTGCCCCACTGCCTATTGTAAGACTGATTTCATTCCACTAATAAACATGTTCAAATATTAAACTGATGGTTTTATTTAAACTAAAGTAAAGTAGTTAGGTAGGCTGCAAACAAATACCGTACCGAATCATAAAAATTTTACCCGTGACGTAAGGAGTCGGTATAGGTATAGACGTACGTATGTGTTTGCTGTAAGAGGTTGTTGGTTTGCATGTTTCCATTTATCTCCGAACGGCTAACCCGGTTAAAATGATTTTCGCAAGCGATTTGTTTGACTTCAAAGATGTTTCTTAGATAGGTTATACAATTAGGTATACAATAGGCAGGCATCGCGCTCTGGTGTGTCTGTAACCATTTTAGTACTATATCTTTGGCCGAATGCTTGTTTGCCTCCAAATAACATAACATAGACGAAGACAGAAAAAGATTCGCTTTTTCAGTTTGCACCTATGCAATGGGAAAGGACGCGCGTAGAGCGTACCAACCAACCTACCCCGTGGCGCGTATCTACGTAAAATAGGTAGTAAGTAGGTATAGAATTTACTTTTCTGTTTAGTACCTACCTGGTTATAGGTTACATTGTCGGATTCGAAGCGTTAGTAGGAAGGTATTTGACACGCTGATTTGAAGTTTACTTCCTAGCTATTAAGTAGGTACCTTATTTACTATGTTGGTAGGTTTATCCTACTTCCTATCCTATCCTACTAATATTATAAACGCGAAAATTTGTGAGGATGGATGTTTGTTACTCTTTCACGCTTAAACTACTGGACGGATTTTGAAGAAACTTTACAGAAATTAGTTTATACAACATAATAACACATAGATTACTTTTTATCCGGGTGCCACGCGGGCGAATCGGTGCGCAGAAGCTAGTATTATAAAATAGCGTGGACTCTGTTATGTACAATTGCGTGAAAAGTGTGCATTTTAACATACACATAGAACCTTAGTAGGTAGGTTAAATAGATAGAAAAAGTTTTATTGCACAAGATTAAAACAAGATAAGTAACTAGGTACATGTAGATGTTCCAAGTTTTGATTGGTAATTAGGATTTGCAATTATTATTTTGTAGGCGCTTGCCCTTGCTCCAAGGAATTACTTGACGTAGATATTGTGATCTAATTATAAGTAAAGTTGAATGTAATAGAGTTGTAAAGTTCTGTATTAATTTAAACGTGTTCAATAATAACTAATATTTCAAGCATCCGATTAAAAAACAAGCTCCCAGCAACACTGCTTTCTCTCCAACATCAGCGCCTACTGGAAAAGAGATACCAAAATTCTTGACGCTAAGCAATGCCGCTAATCCCCAGTTATTTCTCACTTTTCCAACTTCTTCACGCCCTGAGAGTATGCTGTACACAAAATGGAAGAAACCATGAGCTTTTATCTTCAAAACTACTTTCCCGTCCTTGTTTCTGACTAGGTACGTGTTGACGCAGCGTTTCACCTCATGCACTGATCCCACAAAGTTCCCTGGCGGTGCCCACACCAGTGCTTTATTTAGACATAGCTTGTAAGGTCTTTTGACTTGAATAACTTCGTTTCCATAGTAGTTAAAGATCTTTATGTTGAATTTATTGCACTGTTTTTCAAGCACTGCGAGGAATACTTTCTGACCTTGGCTGTTGAATATGGTAAAGCCTATCCCCGTTTTGCCGATAACGTTATGTAAGGCGTCCTTCTCTTTGACGATTATCAGTTCGTTGAGAGGATAGACGTAGGCCAGCCCTGGGAATTCCGTATCTATTTTGGGACACTGCATCCATTTTGATGTCCTGGTCCAGCTGGTATTTTCACGGGTTTTCATTAGGTTTCTTGGGCTGTTGACTTTTACTGCATAGTACAGTTCAGATAGGTATTATTAACATTGTAATTCTGTTATTTTATTTGGGTTTTATATTATATTACTGGTAGTTTAATAGTTTTGAGGTAAGACTAACATAATGACACCATTTTGAAAGACATCTCTAGTAAGTCTGTGGAAGTTTTACAGCAGTTCTAGGTAAGCGTTTCACGGACGTTTTGATCTCAAATAAAAGTAGGTAGGTAATTTCTGTCAGTCTGTCAGAAGACTAGTATTATAATATCTGTGCCGAAGTGACGTGTATAGATGTTCTGTAGAGCAGCTGATTCTTAAATAACTAGTCTTCATACCTATTAAATCTAGTATTATTATGTCTGTGATCGCAAATTCTGTCTGAAGCTGAAGGTTTGTTGTAAGTTTACAGGTTAAACGCCATCTGTTGGTACTCTACGAAAGCATGATTCCAGCAAGACTACAATCAGGGTGTCCGGATTTGGATGTGCAGAAATCTTGTTTTCGGCGATTCATCCTAATGTTACTGTAAAATTATAGATGTCGCAATTCTGAACTTTAAAATGTTTTTTATTATTTTGTTATTTTATGTAGGTAAGTACCTACCATCAATATTCACGTGTTTAGTACCCTATGACCTAGGTAATTACTAGGCGACAATACAATTCTAACATAGGTACACAACAGACTATACAAGCTATCATGATCATTCAATATGATTTTCACCAGCCGGATTCTACCTACTGCTGTACAAAGGACCCGAGTGTGCACGACGAACAGTCTTGAGCCACTCTTCCCTTCTACACCCCGGAACCATACGATGTCATCGGGTCTTACTTCTGTAAAATAAATAGGTACCTAGACAGTTATCTAGGAAGATTTTTATACAAAGCTTGTTTATATTTTTCAAAGGAAATCTGCAAAAGGGTACGTAAGTGGCTAAAGTAACCTACCTAGTAAGAAGATTAGTCTTTTCGGAATCGTGCCATCTCGTTAAAAATAAACTTAAGTATATGTTTACCCAGCAAAACAAACTTAGCAAAATAATAATGCGGAATTATTACTCAGAAGAAATATACGATTATTCTTTCTCCTTCGTCCTTATTAAGGAAAAATCTTTAATTGAGTCTCCCTACACACAAGTAGAACAGTAGAAAGATATATATATAGATAGTGTATATAGTAATAAAGTATAAATGATGGAAGTAACATATAGGAAAATATAATATATTTGTTCGCACAGCGCCGAGTTGAACTATATGTATTGCGAGTTGATGGATTATTGAAACTATGGAGACGACGTTACGTTTTTACACGCATCAAACATTCGAGAGAGCGAAGCAAGCGAAGAGGCTATAGAGTTTTTTTAACAGCTACGAACGCTTACAGCAGGCATAGAGCATTACTTTCCATATAAAAGACATCAACGCGCAATGTGCAGTGCTTTAGTTTGCGTGAACGGTCCCTTCTAGAAATGAGAATAATATTAAATTTGAAAGTGCCTCTAGATCCCCGCAGCCTATTTTCTTCGCAGTCCCTATCGGTCATGACTCGCTTTGAGCACAAAATATAAAACAAAAATTAATAAATAGTAAATAACAAGATGGTTGCGTTATTTCAACGTTTCAACGTTTTTTAATGGGACGTTTTGTTATTTTTAAATTTATATTTATTTATAGGAAGTGATTCACAAGTATTTACGTCGTTAGGTAAGTTGTTAAATAATTTCTGTAAATTACGGAAAAAAATAGTATGATCAAGGATCATACTATTTTTTTCCGTAATTTGTTCAATGTTTGGTAAGTTTTAATTTATTTCATAATTTCATATTATTTTTTCACTTCATTTGTATAACTTCATAGATGAGACTTTAGATAGGTTTATTGTCACTAGTCACTCTAGTGACTTGAGTCTTAGTGGAGGAGTTGCCAAAGACGTGGTAAATCACAGCAAAAATTTGTCAAAAAAATTATAATGTTGTTTTTTTTTCTAATGCTTCTCCACAGCCTACTATGTCCAGAACACACATACGTAGCTTCGCTTCGTCTTAAGGACGACATATGAAGTAATTTTTTTCCAACTCTCACACAATCCAAAACCAACCCTGCTCCCCCAAAATACGACCCGCAATTGCTTTGATCGCGAAATATTTTTTCCATTTCATATTTACGAATATGCCCCAAATTCCCCAAAAATTAGAACCGTGAAGGGGAGGTGCGGGGAGGTGCGGGGAGGTTGTGTAAGCACGAAGTTTTGCACACATTTACGTGCACGCACACACAGGCAGGTAGGGGGGTGGGGATAGATAGTTTTAGAGGAAGAAATATTATGTTGTTCGTTCAAATCCGTTTCTCCGGCTTATTGCAGTGATTTTTAATTGAATTTTCTGATAAGATACACAAACACAAAAATAACACGTACGTTTGTTCTGATATCGTTTTTTTGTTGGTCACTCTGCGGTGATCAGGTAAAGTGAAATTCTAGTAAGTTTATAGTAAAAAGAATTATACATAAATCTATCGAATTGATGATATTTGAATCGGGTAACTACTCGTATTTGATTTTAGTAGAAAGTCAACTTGCCCACAGACGAAGCGTCGATCATGTATCCCGTGGTAAGCCAATTGATTTCTCGAAGCTTTCAATCAGCGAAAGAAAACATCGTGAAGAAACCGCCATGAAACAAAAACTTCGAAGACTTATTGTGCAGGAAGCGTCTGCGAGAGGCACTGGATTTTATCCCCATTCTTTCATCATCAGCACTTTTCAGTACTGATACGGCGATGGGCTTGCAACCTGTCACGTGGAATGCTTACTACTTGCAAAACGCGGCATGTACCAAATGTAATGTTTGGAAGTGCCTCTGACTACCCCCTACTTGGTATCCTCAAAGATCTAATCACTGAGTATGTATCTGAGGATCTCCACCATGGGGAAGACAGTCGTGAGCGTGTTTGTTTTGTTTTTGTTTTTCTTTGATAGGTGATCTCACCAGCCTGGTCAATACCCTAACGTTCTACTTCAACTTTCATATTTTCTGACCCCATCTCTGGATTCCCTGTATCGTGGGTATATACATAATTGCCCCAGAATGGGCCCCAGAGAATCACTTCGCCAGAAGTTTAAAGAAATATATATAATGACATTCCCTTGTCAATATGAAAATCTGATGTATGTTCACAAAAATATTAATTTGTTTATTTATAAGAATTTTTCATAGATCTACGCACTTAGTATGAATTGTCCATCATGAGGAATAAAGTAGTGAGCGTGTTTGTTTTTTTGGTTTAAGTAGTTTTGTGGATAGGCTCCAGTAAGTCTCGACAATTTTTTTTATTGCTATAAAGGTTCTTCTGACAGAAACACGCATGTTTCAACAAACAATTCACTGGATATGTAATCTTATGTTCTTAAAAACAAGGTTGAAGCTCGTCGTAAGTTTTGTGCCTGACAAATTACTTACGGAAAAACTACAAAATACAGACGTAGGCGTTTAAAGAATATTCACATACAACAATAATATATGGAAATGAATACCTCTGTAACAGAAAATTAAAATAAAAACGTTAGAAACAAAATATTATACGCATTAGCGGCGTAGACCCTCTACGTCGTAGCATTGTTTTTTAATAACCGGGTTCCTTTATTATAACAAAAAAATATAACAAAAAAAAAAACAATCTACAAAATTCATATTAAAGACAGTCATAATGTTCAGAAAAATAAGCGATTAAATAAAATGTCAATTGAAATAAAATAAACAATGATTATAAAATAACACAAACAAACACCACAGATAACACAGTTAATAGCGGCTGCCGTTTCTATATATAATAAGTATGTATTTACAAAAAAAGTATATAAGTAGTATATCAGTCATTTAGTTCCCATAATACAAGCTTAGCTTAGATTGGGGCTAGATGATGCTGTGTGAAAAATGTCTAGCATTATTTATTTATTTATAATTATAATTATATTTATACAGTTACTTCGCTAAACATTGGCGTCGATTCTCTTGTACACCAACTAAACGTAATTGAAACTGTCGCCCCTCGCTCACTTAAAGTGCACGCAAGAAAGAGATGGCAAGAATTTATCTTCTGTCAAATTGGTTCGTGTCGCTCTTCTTCGTGTTTATAGTCCGCCTAATTTGAAATCATGACTAAACTTGTATGGAAAACTTAAAACACTAAAATTGTTGCTGTCTCTTTCTTTTGTTCCTGTTAGTAAAAGAGAGCGATAGTTTAAATTGAGTTTAGTTAGTGTACAAAACAAAAATTTAAATAAGTAGTATATCAATCATGTAGTTTTTCCATGATACATGATACAAGCTCTGCTTAGTTTAGGGCTGGATGATGTGTGAAAATGTTCAGCATTATTTATTTAAAGTGGATTAAGCCATCGGCAAAAATTGATTTTTTCACGCATCTATTTTATATTCAACATTTCCGGTCGGTGGTCGCGTGGCGGACGAGTTGTCGGCTGAGATGCAAAAGGGGCGGGTTCGGTTCCCGCTGTGCTCTTTTGTAGATATTCGTTATGCGATACTCGTAGTTTCTGATACCCAAGTCTCAGGGAATTCTAGTGCGAGATCAGTTGCCAGTCTATGTATTTGACTGTTGGATTTTTGTTTTTTATTAATTTATTCATCGATTACATATATATTATGGTTGTAGTTATGTTTGTTTGTACTTATCTAAGATTAAATATCATTTGGTATGCAACAAAGTATTTTCTTTCTATCTATACCTAACGTAGAATCTACCTAAGTATACCCACTAAGATGTCCTGGAAGCAATTCATATAACCATTAAGACCGCCCATCACGTAAACAATTATTTATTATTCTTTTTATTTTAATATTCCACGGTGGAAGCTAAAGGCGAAATTTTCAAATTCAAATAAAAGCCTCAGGGAAAAAAGGGTGCATTTTATAGGGCAAAGTGTGGGGCCACGCAAATAGCGAAAACTATATTTACTTTAGTGGAGCCACTAAACTGCTGAATGAGCGTATTAAATTTACATCTTTTTAGGTTAAATCTAATTTTCCTGATTGATTATAAAGTATGTGATAAAAACCTAAAAGTATGAAATATACCTACATATGTGATTACGCCAGTATTAGCACAGCACACCTAGACCTTCTACGCATAAGATTATTTTTTCAAATTAATTGATAGGAAAAGCCCACTGTAAAAGCGTGGTCCGACAGCGTAATCCTCTCAATTGGACGACGTGAACTCTTTTTACCTGTTGGTCATGTTAGTCGGACAAAGAAGAAACTCCAATTCTCATGGTCTATAGTCCAACTCATCGGACTACAAGAAAATACGGTTAGGAAGCCTAGCCACTTTCCTAAAATATGTGTCAAAGAAGATTGGAATGTAGTTAGTATATAATTTACCTACTTATATTAAATAGTAAAATATGTACCTAACACTAGTTCTGACTAATATAAAGATCATATTAATGATCTTTATATTAGTCAGAACTAGTGTTGCCAGAGCCTTTGCACGCGTGGAGTTTGTTTTAAAAAAAGGCCATACTCTGGAAGGAACTCTCAACCCCTATTTCCCCCCTTTAAATGTCAAAACCCAAAAACCCAGAAATACGTCATTATTTATTAATAATGAGTTGCTACAATTCCAATTCTCAAGTTCCTATATCTTTATAAAAACCGATACTCCTATAAAACTTTCATCCCCCATTTCACCCCTCCACCCTTTAAAATGGTAAAATCCAAAAACCCTGAAACTAGTTATTATTTATTTATGCTCTGTAGCTGTAATTAATTTTTTTATGTTTCTAATTTTAAAGAACACAGACTTTCATACAATGTGTAAATTTACAAAAATCCAAAAATTCTAAGCACATGCTTGCGTACAAAATAAACCTATGTTCCTATTTTCCGCTCTAGACTTATTCGACGTCGTCGATAAATAGACCAGTCAGTCAGTCAGGACAAACGATTTTATAAGTATATAGATAAGAAATTGGCAGGTGCAATTTCATCTACGTTAAACATTTGCATGTAGGTTCTCCTGCAAAACCCTAATTCATGTTTTACCCATTGTTTTAATAGTAACCATCTGTGGCCATCTACACTACCATAATTATGTTTTTTAATTTGTACAAAAAGGCCTCTTAACGTTGGCTCAGCCCCGCTAATGCCTCTCAAAGATCCAGGCCCAGATCCGAGATATCAATTAAATGAGTGAAATACTTAATAAAAACAATAATTTAAAGTCCCATTTTATCTTACGTACTTACTATTTAAATTACTTAATAATCCCCTTTTTCATCTGGGTCAAGGCATTAGCATTGCCATTCAGCGTGGCAATGCGGTCAGCATTTTGGAAATTTAGATCAGACATATCTATATATAGATCATTTGTCTCTTTCTAAGTCTTTACCTATCTAGCTGTTTTATCTGTATGTTTTGTATAAATCTACTGTTGTATAATTAATTGTATAGTCTATTTACATAATTAAAGTATTGATGGATGTCTGTTCCGAAAAATTTGAGCTGAATAATTTGGGACTTATCCAAAGGTTCTAAGGAATGATATAATTTTCAAATCAAATCATTTCCTGATTTCAAAATAAAATTAATCTTCTGAAGGCGCACTGATTAATTTTTACTTTAATGTTTCTTTCATAACATACAAGGTATTTTCTGGGGTCAAGTGGTTGTAAGCTTGTAGGATGAATAAAAAGATCCAATGACAACACAAACAAACACCTGTCGAAATTCTTAAAATAGATCGGACGTTTGCGTTTCTTTCGCGGCAACCATTTGGACGTTTGACCGCGTTCAAACGTCCAAATGGCACATTTTGTGTTATCAATGTGCCTTCTAACAATAACGGAAGACGTCATAAGACGGCCGCTGTTGCAAAAACAACGATAAATACCGCCTACTGTTTAAAATTATGATCTTAGAGATATATCATCTATTTCTCTTGCATATGTAAATTAAATTTTAGCACTGCAGGGCATACGCGTAAAAAATAGAACTTATACAAAAATAAATTGACAATAGGCGGCTGTACTAAGAGGGGGGTAGTCAGAGGCACGTCCAAACATGGGTTACGCAGCGTTTTGCGTGTTTCCGCTAGATGGTACAAAAAACACCTTTGCGATGAACGAGTTTACCTTAAGTTCAATCGGCACTACACTAAAGCTGAATAAGGGTTCGATTCCCGCTACGGGACAATGTTTGCAGGTTCTACAGATATTTGTTGTAGTTTTTGGGTGGTGTGGTTCCACAGTACTATTTAGTTCCTGATACTTGGGACATAGGGAATCCTAGTGTGTGAGTGTTTAATGTGTGTATTTTGTTTTATATCTTAGTAGCTATAGACAATTTGACATTGCTCATGTGAAAATGAATGCCTTGCTGGAATTCGCGAACTCAGTAGCAATTCTTGGTAATACTGGCTGTCAGTATAACTAAGTAATAGGTATATTATGTATTACTATCAAGAGGCGAGTAAAAACCTAATTTCTTTTAAAAATCTTACACGGATTTTAAAATAACATTAATCTTCATCATTTTTAAAACAAAAAACTGTATTTTCCCAAAAAGCCCAGGCCTACAGGGTGGTTTAAAAATCGAATCAACCCCCGTCCTTGGGAAGAAGGCGCTGCCGTCAACACATAAATCATATTTCTCGAGAATTTTTAAAAGTCCTATTGCTTTCGCGTATTTGCCATGTACTCCCCCCCTGGGGTGGGGGCGTGTGTACTTACCCCCCTGTTTCCTAGTTCAGAGAGGGTATAGGGTGTGCCGAGTTCTGTGTGCGCTGGCCTTGAGAGTTGATAGTTCATTCTCCGCATGTCGCTGTTCAAGAATCATATATAGATCTTCGGGCTCGGCCAAACTCACGCAGTGGCGGTGGCGATCAAGGGGTTGACAAGGGATTTTCAAATTTCATGTGAATGGTGACCGTGCGAAGGCCCGCCTGAGACACAGAAGGTTGCGGGTTCGATTCCCGCATCGGGACAAATGTTTGTATCTGCGAATATTTTTCTCGGGTCTGGGTGTTTTCTATGTATGTTATGTATGTATTAACAAAAAAAAATGTATATAAGTAGTATATCAGTCATGTAGTTCCCATAACACAAGCTCTGCTTACTTTGGGGCTAGATGCGTTATTTTGTCCAAGCATATAGAACAAGTAAGCTGTTGTTCCACTGTTGGAGACGAAAAAAATACCTATTTACCGTGCATCAGTTCTATTGCCATCATAATCATAATTAATCTTCTTCTTATTGGTTTATTCCGGAATTCTCCACTGGTAGGAATTACGATAGGTATTTCAGTAAATCCCCCTGTATTATATTATTTTTATTGAAATTTGAGATGTTGTCAAAAATATCTATTAGACGGTGAATTTAGCAAGATGGTAATTGTACTAAAGTAAAGAGAGAATGATAACTACAACTTAAAACTTAGGCATGTGCGAAATAGGTTCACATGTGCCTCTGACTACCCCCTACTCGATACTGTCAAGGATCTGCGTACTGAATATGGATCTGAGGATGTCCCATCATGGGAATTGCAGTCATGAAAGTGTTATTTTTACAAAACTTAAAAAAATAAGTTTGCGAACTCGTTTCGAACATGCTGTATAACCGTAAGGCGCCGTCGGAGGAGCGAGGGCGGGCGGCGCGCCTTACGCAGTATACCTTGGGCGGGCAGATAAAACGCAGATTATGAAGTATTTTACATTTATTTTTCGTTTGAATATTTAGTTTTAAAAATACTATTTGAAGGCTAATTATGTTTATTTTCATTCCATTCATAATTTAATACTTCTTTGATCTTATCGTATTTTTTATAGGGATTTTAATTTTATTTTCGTTGTATACACCTATATAGTTATTAATTAAATACTTACAATTAAAACGGTTATGTGTATGTAGCTTAATTTCATATTTTATCAAATATAAGTTCAGTAATCTACGAATATAAAACTTGTGATCAATCTTCGTAGTCAAAGTATCTTGGTGTTTTTCTATTTTCTCCATCACATTCTTGCTATATTATTGCTGATAACTGATGTACTTAGAATAAGTTCATGTAGATATTTTCCAGATGTCTGACTGAAATTCTGCAATAACATTCCATATCATAACCAACTATTGATAAGAGACCTATTAGTACTACATAAGCAAGTAGGTAAGGAACACTAAAAACATTTTTTCTGGTGATAAATTAATGTGTTTATTTAATCAAAAATATAATCTTTAGAAACCGGAAACGTTTGTGATACCTCTGCTGATCTACCCTACTCTACACTCGCACACATGTGGTGGGTACTAGGAAGAAAGCTGAAGAAAAAATGAGGGAGAAACGAAAAACTAGAGCGGGACGGAAAAGTGGGCGAAAAACGAAAAATTTCACCTCCTCCCCCTGCTATCTCCCTATTCCCCCCGCGCCCTACACGCATACATGCAGGGGGAGGGATCCAGCAGTCTTGATACTAGATTACTTCATTTTGGAAAGTGAAAGCGGTTTTTATTTACGTTCTTCGTAAAGTTGTGTCCTTTATGGTCACTTAACATCAAATCGTTATGTTTAACCTGACTAAGACCTGAAAAGGGCTTAGTGACCATTGAAAGAACTATTGTGGTGAAAAAATTCATAGAGGCTCCATTCGATTTTAACGAAATCTTGTTTTAGTATGTTTGAGTTACTCCGTGTGAGAACTTTCCTTCGGATGAGTTTTAAGTTGTTTCAGAAAAGTTAATGAAAATCTATTTTTAAAATATCTGATATTTTTATTATTTTTCAAAAAATCATTTTAAATTTAATTGAGTAAGTAATGTATCAGTACAATTTTTTTATATTAAATTTAAGGATAATAATACATACTGTATTATTATCATTTTACAACACAATTTTTAATGCAAGTTTTTGACTTATAAACGATAATAATTCTAATAAAAAAATGGGCATACAGTCTTAAATTGCACGTGCATGACGCTTGAGTCTTAAGTCGTAAAGCCCATATTACGACACACATAAATCAGTTTAACTTTTCCAACTATCAGCAAATTTTCTACCTTCAAGTATCAAGACTCTTCGATCCTGCGGGAGGCTATTGTAGCATGTTTTTATACCCAAAAATTTTAACTCAGTAGGCGCCCGAACTCAGACGCGCTACAACGTTTTTATTATTATTAATATATATTTATATTTCGTTTTAATTTACAAGTTTTCCACAACTAATAATTTTAATATTTTTATACCGTTTTACAACAAAGTGTTTTAGATAGGCGTAATTACAAACTACACCAAGGAAAACAAAGTTAAAGTTAAGTTTGACAGCTGTGTTTGGCAGTTCGCGGACTGAAAAATTTAAAATTGACGTTTGAATTTCAAAATGGCGGTCTGTGTGTCGATATGTTTCGCCGGGTTCAGCGACCTCGCTTAGGATGATCACCGTTCCGGACATTTGACGTCTATACTATCCGTAAGTGCTGCAAATTTAAGAACTATCCATAAGTTATGTAAAAGTATAATATGTTACATTAATTTTGTATATGAATGTGCGTGGAACGGAACGTTGTAAGGCACGCACACTGTCACATATTGTTTTTATCGTTCTCCAGTAAATTAGGGCTACAATAGTGGCCAATAGTAGAGGAAGTATTGATTTTTTTCCCTCATTCTGTGAAATTTCATTTATTGGGGGAGCGACCACTGACCGGTGACGTGTTTCGATAAGGAATTATTTTGGCTCTTAGCTTGATACAATACCCATCAGTATCTATACATAACGTATTCTTTTCAAATCAGGAACTAGACATTTTAAGGTCATACAACAACTATACCAAGCACTATTCTCATGTTGACGACGATCATTTTAATATTAGGATGTAGACCTATGGATTTTTACACTTGAAAATTGCTGGTATTCTCAAACGGCGAAGGAAAACATCGTGCGTGATACCGGCATCTGAAGATATGAATATGAAGGAGCTTCAAGACGCACTGAATTCTTTCACCATACTGGTTTCTTCTATCGGTCATTAGGCTCTCTAAGGGCAATCGCACCCCAACCGGGTCACTGACCTAACGCAGGGTGTCCAAGAAAGAATCGGTGATAGAAAGAGGGAAGATTAGGAATTAGATAGAACGAGAATACATAACAAAACTGTTCTTGGTCAACGCGTTAGCAATTCCATTCAGCGTGGTAATACAGTCAGCATTTTGGGGACGCTTTCTGTCTGATAGTGATCTGGATCAGTTGAGCTGTCTATAGATTGTTTGCAGCACTCTTTAGATGGCTTATCTGATTCATCTGTATATTTTGGATATGATTACAATAAATCGTATTATTATTATAAATGTCAAAGTTTGGATATTAATTGTGAAGATCAATAATATTCGCAACGAAATAGTTCGTAACTTGAATAACACATATCTGGATACTACGCGGGCGAAGCCGTGGGCAGAAGGTAGTATCCAATAAATCTGTTGTTTTAGTGTATTACCCGGTGTCTCACATTTTTTTCGTTTCATATCAATCTTGGAAAGCATTACAAACAATTTCAAACTATTCTCCTTAAATCCCAGTTTCAACGTTTATTTTCTGGAAATCTTGTTTTCTTTCAATGACCTCCTTTCCGAAATACAAAGTACCTAAAAACTGTTTAAACAATTCGTTTAAAAGTCAGTCGAATCAAGTAAGATGATAATCGGTTCGGTTCCTGCTGCGGGACAAATGTTTCTGCAAATATTTGTTATTTGTTGTGTGGTACCTAGGCACTATATATTATATATAGTGTAAAGAAAATCGTCATAATATATAAGTTGTTTTTTATACTGCCATCTATGATGTCACAAAAGTAGATTTTAATTTGATTTGCGGAGTCATCATCATCATCATTTTTGTTGAGTCGCAGTGTAATAATTGTCTACATCACTAATAGCATTTCCAATCCAGCTTCCAGTCCGTCTTAATAAAGTATCTCCCATTTATTCTCAAATAGCAGGGTAAGGAGCTGACGACCAAAACGGCCAGCTAATATTATCATCGATAAAACTTAGGATTCAACTTACCTGAGGGTCCCTCAGGTAAGTTGAATCTAATTTTGATCTAAATGATTTTTTTAATTTTTACTTCATTTTGGTAAACATACAAGCTTGTACGGAAGCTTCGGTGCACGAATCAGATTCTCACATGTCCGGTTTTTTCTGTCAAGATTTTAATTAGTTAGGAGAAGCTGAAAAAAAAACGAACCGAAAATAGTAGTATTTTTTTTGAAAATGTTTAGTACGAGAACTATATACTATACTTTTACCTATTTTTTCCCCACCCTATAACAGCTGATTCCACCAGGTGCGGTCTGCCAGATCGACGGTTTTCACAAAAGGGTCAGGTAAGTTGAATCTTGAGTTTTAGCGATGATAAAATTATCTGGCCGTTTCGGTTGTCAGCTCTCCGACCAGAAACCGAAAGAAAAACCGAAGCACAAACTAAAATAGCAAACAACTATACGGCACACCTGTTGGTAAGCGGTTACCGTAACCTATGAACGTTTGCAACACCAGAGGTATAACTCGCGCGTGCCGTCCCTGAGACATAACGTTTGAAGTAATTTCACCGGCATCCATAATGTTCAAACCGGAACCCAGCAATGCTCGCATTACTGCAGAAATAGGCTGAAATAAGTATAGTAGTAGTACTTCTACGGACAAGCTCTTCACCACGTTTATAAATAACGTACATATATGTTCCGTATGACATGTCAAGGCAAACCTTAGATTATCGGATTGGCTAAAAGGCTAAGGATTCACCAACAAGCGAATAACATTGGATAGATGTCCTATCTCTCACTGTGTCTGTTTTGGTCATCTTGCTTTGGGTCAATGACCCTGAATATGGTGGAATAAAAAGATAATTGTATTCCTTTTCAACCGACTTCAAAAAAAAGGAGGTTCTCAATGCGTCTGTTTATTCTGTGTATGTTACGCGATATCTTTGCAAATTATGGACCGATATTAATTATTGTTTTTTTAATGGGTATACTTCAGGGTTGGTCCCGTATACATTTTATGAAACAATCTCACCCCTAAGAGTGAAAAAGTAAGGGATGATATTTCATATTGAACTTTTTATCAACTACCCGTTATTTGAAGTTGGTTTTCATTTTTACCGGATTATATTGTGTTAAATATAAGTGTCGCTTTATAAATATACAAATGACACGGTTTAGTCATATAAAGACAATTGCAAACGATCTTTTTACATTATTATCGGACGGAAGCGTCCCCAAAATCATAGCTGCATTGCCACACTGAATGACAATGCTAATCCGTTGACCTCTATAAGATAAATAATTCATGATATTAGCAGTAGAAGAGCTATTTTGTGAAAGAATTTATTCTGGTAAGTACTACCACCTATTTATTTCTGCCACAAAGCAGCAATGCTCGCATTGCTGTGTTCAGTTTTCAGCGTATGAAGTGCTGGTAAAATTACAGCCTCATTTAAATTTGTGTGTATGGTAGCCAACGCATCAGCAATACCACTGGTGTTGTAGGCATAAGACCGTTACCACTCGTGTCAGGTAGGTAACTTTACTCGCCTTCAAAAACAAAAATATTCTTTGGTGGTGCATCTACATAAATTCTCGAAAAATAAGGAATAAACTGGTTTTGTACCTACTTATTGGTTTTAAGGATGCCAATGCGACCCTATTGCTAAGCCTATATCAATCGTCTGATCTGTATCAGTGTTGTATCTTTTATTTAGACAGTTGACATTTTCGCGGAAATAATGGTTAATGGTATAGACCATTAACAACATTTTCCGCGAAAATTTCATGGTAAATAATCTAAACTTCAAGTAAAGATCCAGGGGAGTACCCATACAAAATAAGCAAAAAAAATATGACTATCTGGTTATTTAACAAAAGTTCCATCGTGTGGTAGTATGGAACCCTAAGTACGTGTGTGCGGCTGTCCCTTGGCCTCTATTATTACATAGATCTCTGTAACACTACGTCATTTTAAGATGACTATAACTTCTGCTCACGGTTTCACCCGAGTGGTACCCAAAAAAGTAATTCTAGGTCACGTTATTTTACTTAGCCTTTACGAAAATTGTTACCATCAAACATACCTTCGCATGTTACTATTAGTGTTGTGTAAAAGGGACCTCGCACTATTTTGAATTCATAGATACAAATATACAAAAAATTCTTTCTGAGAATACCAAGAACTGATTACAATATTACAATGGATCTTGCACTAGGGCTAGCCTGTATCGCGAAAATCCGAACAAAATTTACTAGGTAATATTTAATGGAGAAAACAAGCAAGACTTAGTTTGTATAGAAAAACAGATACTTAATAAATATAATAATATACAAGAAAAAACATTAATCATGTGCATAAGATATGAATGTGCCTAGGATTTATATAACAACGAAGAGGTTAAGGTTGTTTGCCCAAACAAGATGATGTACATAAATCATAAATCACACACACACACACCCGTTGTGTGTGTTGTGTGTGATTTATGCACTATTTTAACTCAAAGACCTACATAACTATAAAGGTAGAAATACAAACATAAAATCATTTACCACCATGATCGCCACCGCCATCGCCCCACCCAGCGCGTCTGTTTTAACAAGCCTTAAGTGATTTTGAAAGTTAAAGTGAATTGAGTTGGTTAGGTAACGATTACGCGACATATTTCATGATTCAACAAAACTACGTGTATTTTTATGACTCTTATCCAAAATGATGAAGATAAAGGATGCTTAAATTGCCAAAGCGATTTGTGAGCAATCATTTCTACCTACGTAGCACTGACCTCCATTTCGGAAAGAAGTTTATGAGATTTAATATGATGACATTCACTAAGATAAACATGCGGTTTCATCGAATCACTATGTAAAGTGCTTTAGCTTAGAAAGTGCTTAAAACGGTGACGGAAAACATTGTGAGAACCAAAAATTCGAAGACATGTGCCATCAGTTAGCGTTCCAATAAGCGGCGATGGATTTATGCGAAACGCGGACACGTGCCAAATACAACGTTGGGACATGACTCCGACTACCCTCAACTTGGTATCCCCAAAGATCTACTGAATATGTATCTGAGGATATATCATATGAAATATAGTAGTGAGCGTGTTTGTTTTGCTGTTTGTAGTTCTATAAACTTGCACGCCTTTTAATTGTCTAAACACTTTTTTGTGTGCTTATAGGAAAACTTTTCAAATGTGATAATCAGTAGGCCGCCATATTTGTTAAACGACTCAAAAACTATTTAAGTACTTTTTTTTATTTTAAGTATATTATATATGTATATTATTTACAAAAAAAATATATCAGTAGTATTTCAGTCATGTAGTTCCCATAATACAAATTAATTTAGGGCTAGTGTATATGTCCAGCATTATTATTATTATTATTATTATTATTATTATTTTTTTTTGAAGTGTAAATAGGGTTTCTTTTTTTTTTGGGAGATTCGCTATGTCTGGGACATAGCGAATCTGACAGCATTCAGAAATCATCACGGAATATATTATCTATAGCACCATACACAAAAATTCATAGGCGGCGATTTGAGAATCTCCTCGTTTTTCAAAGTCTGTCGAATTCGCATACAAAGGGGCATGTACTCGTACCAAATGCCTCACCAATGAGCTCTATTCACGTCTCAGAAGTCGTGATCACGACCTAACTTCAACAACAGATTCGATAGCAAGACAGAATAATAAAATCAAGATTTTTTTGCCACACACTCATTCTACTCATTCCAAACAACGTATTATTATAATTCTCATTCTACCTACCTACTTAAATAGGTACAACACTAACATAGGTAGTTTTTTAAATGGAAAAACAAAAGCACATACTTAATTGATTCAGCTAATGAATGAATTTAATCAAGTTTAATTAATGAGATCTACCTTATCTACCTAACAGGATTATGAACCAATGTAACTGTATTTAACCAAATATAGTTTTTTTAATTCATTAATTCATACATTCAAACTCAATTCCTACTATAAGGAATCTCAATACTATGTCTACTAATATGTATTATAAATGCTAAAGTATAGATGTTTGGTTAAACGACCTCGTGGCGGGTGGATATAGTCGACTGAGACGCATTCGATTCCCGCTACGGGACAAATGTTTGCATGTTCGGCAGATGTCCGAGTCTGGGTGTTGTGTAATCAAATTACTCGTAGAATCTAGTACTCACGACACGGGAAATCGTGGGGTTAGGAATGAACCAAAATTACTTTATATTTCACCGTAATAAAAATACAATTTAACGAAATCACAAAACATTAGTACAATGTGCGGTCTTATTCGCTTAGTAGCGATCTCTTCCAGACAACTTTTAAAGGATTATTTTATCTGAGTACGATGCGCGTGAACCCGTGGACAATGCCTAGTAAATTTATAAATTACATTTGTGTATATGTACCCATCACAACTATAAGCTTTCCCTATCCTCAAAGGTTTGCTGGAAGAAAACTCTCATTAGAGTTAAGCTCTTCTTTGTACACTTCTTTCTTATATGTAAGTTTATCTTTGTATTATCTTAGTCTTATTCCGATCATGCCAGAAAACGAAGGCAAAACATGGCTGGTTAATTATCTTCTTACAAAACAATAGGTTAGGTACATTTTTCATAGAGTTGGGAATTCAATCCCAAGATTTGTTTATCACCTTAATAACGATATGTTTGCGTGTACTCCTTGTAACAGGTATGGGTATTGACCTAGAATAACACAGGCTACTCTATTACTCGGGTAAAAGTTATTATAATCTATTGTAAACGTCAGACTACGTCACACAACCGGTTGTTGTCGGGAAACCCTGTACGTACAATATAATCTGTGGCACGGGTATCGGCGCGTGCGCAGCGGGTAACGCATTATGCGAATAGAGAAGGAAAATCATTGTAGATAAGCAGCGTATATGGGTTATTGCTTGTAGGTAATTTTTTAATTCGTTGGAGATCCCCAAAAGTCTAGAATTTTGAGCTTTGAAAATGTAGTGAGGTCTCGGTCAATAATCTATGGACTTTATGTGACGATGTGAAACAATAAGGTCGATAACAAGTTAAGTTTTACTTTTTGACTTATTACATTTCCATTATAAAACAAAATGTCATCAGACTAGCGCGCAAAAAAGGCAGATAAGTACGACAGACGTGATAGTTTTTTCAAATAAGTATCTATACCTTTTGTTATAGTTTTTATAAGTACTAAAAGTCTTAGAATGCTGTGCTGGTCCAATATAACAGAGCATTCAAGACGTTGCTGTTGCGTCTGCCACGATTCTGCAGTACATTTATTGCTTTCAAATGGTAGGTACATTGATAATAACAATAATTAAGTTATTTATCAAATAAATCACAGATGACCTCATCTGTGTATAAGTACATAAACTTTCTAATGTTTGTTACCTACTTATTAAGTCGGTAGGCAGGTAGCATATCGGAGATGAATTCAAGAAAACTAATTTCTAAACTAGGCCGAGCCTTATAGGTCATGCGTCGGTTCTGTTCGCCGTTGCACGCATAGACTCCTTCAACACCATCTGCGCAACAGAACAGCCTCATTGCTGAGCAACCGCATCCTAAATGAGGTTGCAGAACAATTTGGTTGACTTTGGTATGGAAACTCTTTGGTATGGACCATAATAGGTATTACTTACCTATAAAATAGTGACCTAGTTTCTACTAACAAATGGAATAATTTGTGTGAATAAATAAATTGTATCATTATTAGTGTACCTACAAGTTAGATATATAACATAATATGCCAATAAGTTGTTATTATATTCCCGTCCATGTAAAGTAGGTCAGGAAAATATGTACTCGCATTGCCATTATGTACTTTCAGTATCATTTACTCAATAAATGAATATTTATGACCACACAAAAAAAAAACATTGTGAGTCGTATAAATCGAAATCAACAACTAAATGCTGATTGCATTTCGCTGAGTGCAGTTAATTACACTAGTGAAATCGCTATAGGAACGAGGAAATGATATTAATTGACGACATACGATGGTTGATTAATTTATTAAATAAATAAATAATGCTGGACATTTTTCACACAGCATCATTATTCCCAAAACTAAGCAGAGCTTGCATTATGGGAACTACGTGTCATTTTTTTGTAAATATATACATACACCCAGACCCGAGACAAATAGTTGTAGATCGCACAAACATTTGTCCCGCGGCGGGAATCGAACCAGCAACATTCTGTGTCTCAGGCGGGCTTTCGCCCTCTGCCCCACAGAGGTCGTTAATTAATTACTACATAGAGTAAACTAATATCAATTAGGTGTTTAAGGAAGTTAAATGTTGGAAATAACATGGAAAATTCCGAATTAATGTAATCCCACCATTAATAATAGAATCGGTAGTGTGTTTTCCACAAAAATGTAAGTAAATACCAGAAATAAAATAATTTACTACAATTATCGCTTTAAATGTATTGTAATATTTGTGGCAAAAATAAGGTCAATGCAGCGTTTATTAATAAAATTATATCAACATGTTTGTAAAAAGCTATGAATAGATGACAATTCGGAAACCTAGGATTCATTACATAACTTATTATAATATCTTTTTTCGTGTTTATTTTTTATTTACTGGTGTACAATAAAGATCTATCTAGCTTGATTAATGTTAATTTTTCGACTTCAAAAAGGAGGAGGTTCTCAATTCGTCTGTGATTTTACGCGATATCTTGGTTGTTACGCGATATCTTCGCAAATTGTGAACATATTTTAATGATTCTCTTTTTAATGGGTATACTTCAAGGGTAACATATTTTATGTAAAAATCCCAGCCCTAAAGGTGAAAAATAAGGGAAGGAAATTTCATCCCTTATAGATAGATATATTGGTTCTTTTATCCAACTTCCGGGTATTTGAAGTAGGTTTTTAATATTTCATGAAAACTTTATAAACTTAGAAACTTAGTTATCTATTGAATGTTTTTATAGATATTTATTTTTTAAAGGTATCCTAATATTTTAAAAAATAAATCCATGGATGATTCACATCGACTTATGATTTTTTTTTTCATTTCATTACATGTCTATTGTTGCGTTAAAATTTAATTATTAAAATTGCCACACATGTAATCCCAGCCCTAAAGTAGGTTTTTAATATTTCATGAAAACATGATATGACACGTAAAATTGGCATCTGATAACTACTATTACTAACAAAAATAATATAAATAAAAAATATACCTTTATTAAAGTTATAATTTTATATATAATTATATTTTTATTTTATATAACAAATTAAAAATTATACATCTTTCGTAGCGCTATAAAGATTACTTAACCTAACAATTAAATGCCTTTAAAGGTTATATTAAGAAATAAATGTATAGGTGAATAAATGGATTTTGTGATACTGTATATTTATAATTAATTTATTAACTTTTAATTTATAAATTTATAGCTTCTCTTTCTTAAATGTATCTTAATGAGTAAGTAACTTAAAGCGACTAGTGTTCACAGAAAATGCGAACTTTAAATGCTCTTTGTAAAAAGTTTTATCAAAAATGGCATAAACTTGGGTTTCGCAAAACTGAACAAAGAAATCAATTTGATCATTTAATTTTAATACTTTAGAAACTTAGTTATCTATTGGATGTTGTTTTAGATATTATTATTTAAAATAAAAGCTATCCTATTATTTAAAAAAATAAATCCGTGGATGATTCACATCGTCACAACTTATGAAATAATTACACATTTTATTTTTCATTTTCATTGCATGTCTTTTGTTGCGTTAAAATTTAATTATTAAAATTGTCACACATGTAAAATATTTTTTTCAAAAGCGAAAATATTTTTCACTGTATTAAAATTATATTTCGCAAACTGAATATTTCTCTTCGTCAACCGACATTGAAGCGTTTTCTTCTGTGGCAGTCAAGTTGGGAAGTCAGTTCTTTAAAGATCTTCTCATCCAAATAGGCTACTGTCACATTTAGCTGCTGGAGATTAAAACTTACTGTTCAGTTTCATAATCATCAAAATTTTCGATGGGCATACAAGTGAACGCAAACCTGACTGATCCTTTCGGGCAGCGCCTGTCTACCTCGTGGATAGACCGCTTCTCCACTACCTCAGGTGTTGGATCGATCTGCTCACTGACCAGCTCCACAGGCTGTTCTGGCATGATCTTTCGCTTCCTCCTTTGTTTCTCCAGACAGTCACAATCGAGCTGGTTCAGAAGACCTGGGTAGACAGAGTACAGGAGTTTCTTACTGTCATCCACGTTGCTGGATAGTTTTTCGAGTAGCGTGTTCAGCATTTTTATTCCTTCTCCATCATCCCTGCTGTTGCACGGGCAATCGTTGCCTTCAGCTTTGGTGAAGACTGCTGCGAGTAAGAACACAAGGAATACTTTGGAGGACATGTTTACGGTACGAAGGTGTTGATTCGAATGATGACTGTGGCGGTCGGGAGCCATTTTATATAATTTACGTTTGACTCATCGCTCACAAATGACATGTGTATTTTTAATGGTATTAGTTAAATGGATTATTCATACGTCATAATTTGTTTATGTGAATCATTTTTAGATAGTTACTACATAAGTTCGCAATATTATACGCACTTGCACTTATCGGGGTAGTGGCGTGAGTTAATTTAATTAATGACGGTTTATTTTATATTTTATTTGTGATTTTCCATATTTCCGAGGACAATTAATATTGTGTGAAGACGCCGAAATACTTTTTCACTCTCGACCACGATAAAAAGTACAATAAAATACACTCCTTACTGAGATTCCCATGGCTGACATCCTCCTGATCTAAGAATATTCGTCGATACGTAGATCCATTGTGGTTATCTAATTGGGGGTGGTCAGAGGCATGCCCTAACATTATTTTAAGGCACATGCATATGTTTTGTGTAATTAAAGATTCTGGGTAACAGATTGCAAACGCTTCGATTGCACATGCCTTCGAAGTTTTGATAAGTTAATTTAACACAATATCTTAACTAAATACCATGGGTGACTATTAAATAACCTTGACAATCCCGTGCAACATTTATATTAAAACTTTATTTTTATAGATTTTTCTTGAATTTTATAATATTAAGTTAAAGAATCAGGGCAGGCTTTTTTTAAACATAATTATGAAAGTTTAGCAAAAATAAATGACACTATAAATGTGTATCAAGGCTTTCAGAACTCATTGTAGCTTCAATACCATGTCAGGTAGCAGTCTTCATCAAGGTCGGGAAATTTATTTTCTATAAATGTCTGAGTTTCTTTTATTCGTGCCGATGAATAAAAATATTGTTACTTAAACAAGCTTGATTGAAAATAATGTTCAACTTTTATTTTCCAAGTAGGCGTCTTTGTTTTAGTCTATAAAGTTCTTCAACATTACATGTTTCTGTAAAAAAATAGCAGTGTTTTGAAACGATTATTTTTAACTAACGAGAACTTTTGGATCTGTGTCACGTGTCATTTCACAGTTCTTCAAAGTCAATATATATTTTTTTCAGGAAAAAATAAAACCGGATTCAAATCACGGGAAGTTGATAAAAAGATGCGAGTATAGTAAAGTACGTTGTATAGTTGTAAAAAATATCCTTATAAGTTCATATAAAGTCCAATATTAAATTCAATCCCTTATTTATTCACCCTTAGGGGTAAGATTTTTTCATAAAATGTATATAGGAACACTCTTGAAGTATACCGTACCCATTAAAAAGACGAATCATTAAAATCTGTGCATAATTGACTAAGATATCGCATAACATACACAAAAAAAGAAACTAATTGTGAACATTCTCCTGTTTTGAAGCCGACTTAAAATATGGCGGTTGATAGACTGTTGATATTATTTTCATTTAAGGGACCGTCCACGCCTACTGCTTTTATGGTTCATTAAAATCCCCAAATAAAGTCAACGCAAAAAAAATAGTATTTAATTTTTTCAAGTTATTATACCTCAACACCTGCGTGAACGTCCATGTACCAGCACCGTAAGATATGGTGGGCAGGATTACTGATTATAAAGTCATATAAAGACTGAAGATATTGTGGATTTTTAATGGACTTAATTAAGTATAATTTTCAGCCGACTTCAAAAAAGGAGGTTCTTAATTCGTCTGTATATTTTTGTGTTAGTTACGCAGATATCTTCGCCAATTGTGAAAAGCGATTTAAATGATTGTTTTTTATGGATAGGATATATTTCAAGGGTTGTTCCATAACAAATTTATGAAAAATACCCACCTCTACACCAGAAAACATGGGGGATAAAACTTCGTATTGGACTTTTTATCAACACCTAGTTATTTCGGTCGGTTAAAAGTCGGTTTTTATTTTTTCCTGAAAAAAGATTTTGTTTTCTTACGAGCGCGCTCGGCGTCGGACGGTGCCAACGAAGAAAAACCTCTAAACTGTCAACAAAACGTCAGCAGGCGAATAGTAAAGTATATAGAACAGTCGCAATTATATCCTAAAACTACTATTATTCATACAACTATGTACAAGTAGGTATATACAAAAAATACAGATGAAACAGCTAGCTATCTAAAGATCACTACCAGGCGGAAGCGTTCCCAAAGTACTGGCCGTATTGCCACGCTGAATGTCAATGCTAATGCGTTGACCCAGATAAGAGCCAGCTCTCTTGTCAAGCGTCTCTTCGACCAGTCGCCCTGAAATAATTTTGAAAACTACTTAAGTATTTATTTATTAGAACAAGAATTACTAAGGTAAACAGATAAGTAGAATACTGACGTGGTAAAGTCGCAGTGAAACATTTCATAAACAACAACAAAGAACCAATTCGTCAAATTAATAGTAATAAAACCAACTAGGATTAGTCACAAACGTGCGTTAAACCAATAAAGCTGCAATTGTTTTGATGGCACAAGCCCTCAGGAAATTAAGACTATTTGAGACTACTTACGTCATTTATAATCTGTGGATGGACGCCAATGCGTGCTAAATAGGACACTTCTATTTATAGCAGCCACGTAAAGTAGAGGACTAATATAATCCAGTGGAAACCCATTGAAGTTTCAAATCTAAACTTTACAAACATTTCACGCTCACGACTGTCTTCCCCATGGTGGACATCCTCAGAAACATACTCAGTGAGTAGATCTATAAGTATACCAAGTAGGGGGTAGTTAGAGACACGTCCAGACATTACATTTGGTACATGCCCGCGTTTTGCAAGTTAGCATTCCACGTGACAGGTTGCAAGCCCATCGCCGCTTATACAACTTTTGGCACATGCCTTCGAATTTTTGGTTCTAGGGCATGCCAGTTTCCTCATGCTGTTTACCTTCACCGTTTTGCACACGTGTTTATGCGCAAATCAATTTATCGAGTGGAAAAATCCATTGTTGCACGACCGGGTTCGAACCCACCACCTCCGGATCAGAAGTCGGGGCCACTAGGCCAATTCATTAATATAATTCAATTCATTATATTTTTTTCTCATATTTCCGCCCCACTCTTAATTTTAGAAAGGTTAGCTGTAAGAAATGCTAATTAGCATTAAGTTTGCCTATGGATCATTCTCACCGATGCCGATTCTATTGTTCTCCAAATTTAAAATTCCATACATGTGTTCCCAAGCAATCCCTTGCCATTTTTATATAAAATAAAGTATTTTTCTTTACCAGCCAATGCTATTTTGTACAATAAATCATTTTCTGTGTAACCCTAGACGTTACACCATTAGTTCTGCTATTTGAGAGCACTAACGCAGAATGACCAAGAAAACACCAATGACTTGCTTAGCAAAATACACCTCACCTTAAATCCTGGCAAATCCGCGTATAGCATTGTGCTATCAATTAATTGTTTATTTAGCTTAATTAAAATAATTTAATTCGTTTGAGGAATTCCCTTTAAAAACTATTGTTGTAACATGAAGTACTTACCTAATTACAATGGTAACATGTTAGTTTTCCGTATTTTGAAGCAAACATGCATTCATTTGTAGTACCTTACTACATATTTATAAATGTATGTTGGCTCTTTATTAGGTATCCCATAGTAAGGATAGAAAATCCGCAATTCTTAATGAATATGATCATAAATAAATATCTTGTAACAAAGTAAATAAATAAAGTTCAAATTACAAAATACTGAAACCTATCGTCACAGACATTTATTAATAAACTACATAATTTTAATCTATAATAACATACAAAATTGCTTCAGGTTTAACTTATATAAATAATGCTGGACATTTTTTACACAGAATCATCTAGCCCCAAACTAAGCAGAGCTTGTATTATGGGAACTACATAACTGATACACTACATATATACTTTTTTCCGCAGCGGGAATCGAACCCGTACCCTTCTGCGTCTCAGGCGGGCCTTCGCCCACTGCACCACAGAGGTCTTCAATATATATATTACTACTTTGTACGGACAAGTAAGCTTTTGTTGATCATTACTAGAACAACAGCATAAATAGAGGAATAGGTGCCGAAAATATAAAATAAATATAAATAAGACGAATCTCGCGCAAATGTACACATCAAACTTTTGCCAGAATGTGAATTTGAGTCAGTAGGTATGACAGGCAATGCATCCATTAAAAACATTGCATATGTCCATTATATTATGATATTGTAATGAAAATAATATATGCCTTTCATAAAAATACGAATATATACCATATTATTTTAGAATATTATTAAGACTATACCACGTACTTTACTATTCTCCTCTGTCCTGTGAGGAGAATAGTAGAGTACGTGGTATAATATTCTAAAGTGATACCAAACCACGATCATATTCATTCCATGATCTACCATATTAGTTATTTTTTGCAATTAGTGTAGTATTTTGAAATTTACTAGGAAAAAGAGTTAACAGACTCGAACTAAAAAATCTTTGTAATGATAACTTCATAAAATGCTTATAAAAGTTGATAATACCGATGCCCACCTTGCCACGTACTAAACGAAGGTGGACATAATATTAATCTGATATCATACTAACTTATATCTATAGAAAACTTACGCACACACCAAAACGTCTTAGTCGTAGAAAAATCTTGCGATCCCCGCAGGCCAGCTCACAATAATTAGTTTAACAGTTCACCCCCTCCCCCTCAGGGTGGTGGAGTTCCCCCTTTTCAACAAACACACACTCAAAGTTACATATATAGATTGTTCGCGTGTGTGCGTCTATCGGGAAAGAATCCAGGAATTGGCGAAATGATCATTTGTGTTTAGGTCTTACCTACTACTCTATATTTTTATTTTTGCGCGAAAGCAAAGTGTTTTTATTTTGCGCGAAATTTAGTTTTTTACTATGTTTAAGTAGGTTGAGATTATCCTTCTAAATAACATGTGGATGTACAATTCTAAATTCCACCATTTGTTCATATCGATCCAGCCCATTAATTGGTAGCTCGGAAGAGATCACTTTCAGTTATAAGGCAATTATGTACTTCTGTTTTAATACGTGTATTCATTTTGTGTGAATCGTATATTTGTAAACGCCACTCACACATATATTAATAGATAGATAAAGAAATTTTCTATCTATAAATATCTTATTTTACCAATTAAAACCCTTGTAAACTTTCCTACAGTTCGTTCCATTCAAAGGTTGTCTGGTTGTAGAGATCGCTATTTAGCTATAAGACCACCCATTGTACAACATTATCAAAGTTTTTAGTAACTAAGCTGATGTGTCCTTTGGTGTGCAATAAAGTATTTTCTATCTTCTATCTATATATCTATCTATTATAATATTACAATAATATGACCACCCCCAATCATCCCCTGCATTAAAAGAAAAAACAATTTAATAAGGATCAAGTATAAATACAAACAAAGAATGCAGAAATCGAACTCAAAAATATAAAAAAATTGTCTTCCTTAATTTTATATTTTTAAATTATCACGCCATACTGACAATTTAGGTTTACGGAAATACATTTTCACTAAGTACATAAACAATTAAAAAAAAACATCGGATGTTTAAAAATGTTATAATAAAAACTTACCTATCCTGGTGGTGAAACCTATCTGAGAACAATCCCAGAAGACATAAACATCTATTATAAAAAATAATAATTGCAAAACTGTTTCAAAATCTTACCCCAAACACATAATCTGTCTCCTCGCGTCACGTCGTCGTCGGTAATAAACACAGATACACAGATGTCGTACACCACATAAACCCCTTGTAATATCTCGTACAGTCCGTTCCATCCAAAGGTTGCGTAGTAGAGATTTAATTAGCTGATGATGAATGATTGCTAATTAGCGATAATAACGCTCATTGTAAAACAATGAATATACCGCCCATTGTAAAACAATAGGCGGTATTTTAAAAGGTTTTGGTAATAATCTAAGCAAAATATTACCATTGGTAGATAATATAAGAAAGTATTTTCTATCTATACAATTAGATCAAACCAATATATCTAGTTCTGATTGTGAATCAATTTCTCTGAAAAGTTAAACGAAAGAAACCATAAATGTTATCGAAACACAATTGAGGAGTTTTGGCGAATTGCTGTTCTTTATACATTTTTAGATGGCTGTTGTCTACAATTAATTAATGTTTTACGTACTTGTTTTGTTACTTATTTCACGTTATTGTTAATTATTAGAAACTTGCCTCTGGTCATGGCATCGCGTATCCGGACAATAAATAGCATATTATGTGTTATTCGAGGTCACGAACTAGAATAGTTCCAAATTTTGAACAAATATAGTTCGTGACTAGAACAATTGTATTTCGTAAGGTCTAAACCTTACGAAAATTACAAGCAACAAAAACGATGTATTTATTGAGTTGGATCAGTCAGGGGAAATCCTGTCCGGTAAAATAAAGAGATATTTAAAAATAGCTGCATGAACCTATTTTGATAAAAATAAAAACGGTATTAATATAAAAATTAAATACACGCCTCGGGAATCGTATTCGGGAAAAAACGGTTGCATGTTATATTCCAGGAATTGATAGTGCAGACAATAATTTTCTGCAATGAAACCTTGTTTCTAAATTAATCGCGTCCAATACCTTTACAGACTTACTGGGTTCGAAAATATCTGGAAGATTTCCTTATTGCCATAAAAATATTTTCCAGATATGCTTGCGAATAGTAACCCTAAGTCGGGTAAAATCAGGGAAATTTGTGTCTTCACATATAATTCCTTATGTATCAAAAATTGTGGTGTTTCCAACACGAAATAGTACCTATCTACCAGTTCCTATTTATCCTTCCGCATTTTAAGGTAAAGTGGTAAAAACCACAGAGCCACTTTTGATGCTACCTTGGTAGACCTATGAAGCCTAGTGAAAGTTAGCCTCGATTTCCGTTCTGATGGTTATGGGTTTGGATCCTGCGTGAGATAAGTCAACGACCTCGGTGGACCAGTAGCTTCCTGCTGCGGGACAAATATTTGTTTCGGATCTGGTGTTGTGGTACCACGGTACTCGTAGTTCCTGATACCTAAGATACTCATAATTCCTAGTCTGAGGTCATTATGGGTATAAAAAAAAAGTTGATACGGTTTATGTTTTGCGATTGCTAGTGGCATGTGCCGAATATACCTGATGTTTGGCACATGCCCTCACGGATCTGCGTATTAGGAAACCTTTCCTGTAGCAAAAGATTATTCTAACACAAAATTTAAAAACAAAAAAAAAACAAACACACTCACGACTGTCTTCCCCATGGTGCATATCCTCAGATACATACTCAGTGAGTAGATCTTTGAGGATACCAAGTAGGGGGTAGTCAGAGGCACGTCCAAACATTACATTTGGTACATGACCACGTTTTGCAAGTAGTAAGCATTCCACGTGACAGGTTGCAAGCCCATCGCCGCTTATTGGAACACGAACTATTGGCACATGCCTTCGAATTTTTGGTTCTAGGACATGCCGGTTTCCTCACGATGTTTTCCTTCACCGTTTTGAGCACGTGTGCACACAGAATTTAATAAGTACTTTTGTCGCTCTGTACATATATACTTATAAAAAGCTTATCAAAACATAAATCAGATGTTAACACACAAATTCAAAGAAATACTTAGGTATTATATTTCGGTAACTTTCATTTATTTGTGCGCCTACGCATCTTGATATCAAAACAGCAAATCTTAACTAGCACTGTGTCTTAATCGCAATATTAGGGTTACGTGGTAAAAATCCTTTTTACTTAAAAAGAGCTGCTAAGAGCTAGACTACGAGGGCGGCGTACACTTACGTAATTTCTTTATTCTACACCACTTAAAAGAAAACAAAATAAAATTATAATAAAATATTTGTTAGTGTAATATAATCGGCCATGGACTTCCAACCTGTTCTAACCATGTACATGACTTGAATATTTTTTTCTAGGGATTGTCCTACAATATTTTTAACCGTTTTGAGCAAGTGGAAGAATCTATTGGTGAGCGGGTGATCCATGACCTTCAGAGTCGGGGTATCGTCCACTAGGCTAACAGGGCTCTGCTCAACAAATGTGTAGTTTTTCAGGTTTATATAGGATAGGTGTACCTACATTACCTATACTAAGCAACGATGCAGACTTACCTATAGAATCTCTACAGGCCTTTGTGGTTTTTGTGTGCTTTTTACCATAACTATTTTTGATTTGTTAATAAGATTAGAAAAATACCTATTCTAAAGTTTTTTTAAACAGAAAATAAACAATAGGCGGAACCCAAGCTATAATTAGTCTCCACCAATTATTCTGTTGTTATAAAAGTGAAGTGCGTTCCAATTTATTGTAAAACTGTTTTTAGAGTGGTTTAAAAAAAAAGATTTATATAGGCCATTAGCCGAAATCATCAATTACAGATTTTTATGGATTACAGGTATTTTGCATACTTTTTTATAAATAAAAACCACCGCGCTCACCACTGTATGCCCCATGGTGGACATTCTCAGATACATACAAAGTGCATAGATATTTGAGCATATCGAGTTGGGGGTAATCAAAGGCAAGTCCAAATATTACATTTATGATATTTTTGCAAGAATTTAGCATTCCACGAGATAGGTTACAAGCCCATTGCTGCCATTATATTGAAACACTAACTAATGGCACATGCCCTATTTTATTTTATTAATTTTCAAAAAATGAGTTAACATTTTTTAACCCGTCGCTGGTTTCGTGACAAAAGTTATGGTCATCAAAGACCCCAATCTCATGGGTCTTTGATGACCCCGATTTTTATCCATAAATGTATTTTTTTGTGTGTATGTTACGCGACGTCTTCGCCAATTGTGAACCGATTTAATGATTCTTTTTTAATGGGAAGGGTATAATTCAAACCAACCAACACTAAGGGAAAAAATAAGAGATGAAAAATACTTTTTATCAATTTCCTGTTAATTCAAGTCGTTTTTTTGTAGACTCGTGTGCGTAGATCTTTAAGTGATCTTTTTTAATTTTATCTCATTTTTTTTCAATTTATTATATATTTCCACAGTTTAGGTTGGTTTTAAGAGGATAGATTCCGTAAACCTAAAATAACACCTCCCCCGTACCTAGTATTATAATATCTATGTATTTACAGATCTTACTCAATGTTTGAAACCACAAAACTAAAAAAAATAAAAAAAAATACAATGAATCCTAGTCAGGACTTAGGGCTCGGTCATACTGACTCAAATGCATTATCGCTTTCACAATCGCGACCGCGTCTGTTTGACCGAGCCCTAAGTATGCTACAGTTGAAAAAAAAAACCCTCATTTAGCTATAGTATCATACTTCATACTAATATTCTAAATGTGAATGATTGTATGTTTGTTGTCGACACTACTCGTGGTTGGGTTATGAAAGAGACAGACTCTTGGTGTAAGAGAAACATGTCGTCAAAAGTTTAAAGAAATAAATATAATGACATTCCCTCGTCAATAAATCTATGAAATCTGATGTATGTTCACAAAAATATTAATTTGTTTAATAAAAATAGCGATAATCACAATGATACTAGAAATAATGATAAACTCGCTGTTGCCACTTGTAGACTCCGTAAAAGTAAATCGTTTAAAGGGCAAGGTGTACGCTTTTATAACAAACTCCCAAGAGATATACATAAAATTGACAATTAACAAATTTAAAAACGTAATTAAGCAAACATTTTATCAAAAGTTTTCTATAAAATATCGGATTATTTAGATGATAAAAACTCTTGGGATTAAAGTTACTCCAACTCGATAAAAAATGTAGGTACCTATTGTTCTGTAAAAGGATCATTAAAAAGAATAACCAGCCTTCTTTATTGCCTTTCTTTCCTGGCTTAGTGGCGGAGGAACAGGCAGTAGATAAAATCGACGTTACAAAGTGATCCTTGTGATTTTAAAGAATAAATGAATTTTGACTTTGACTATAAAGAGTATATAGGCCTCTGTGCGTCTGTGTTGCCCACAAAAATTAACTTGAGTATAGAAAAAAAAGATGTTTAACCTAGTCTACAGTTGGGCTTTCCATCAGGCAAGATGTAGCCAATCGCAAATTTATTAACATGAAAAAAAAAAGGCTATATTTCATCCATCTACCACGCGAGCGAAACCGTGGTGCGTATATTAGTATTTTATAGTAATAAACACCCAACAGACACATACAAAGTCTTGACCCCACACTAGGATTCCCTGTGTCGTGGATATCAGGAACTACGAGTACCGTGGTACCAGAGCACTCAGAACCGGAACAAATATCTGCAGAACTTGCAAACATTTGTCTCGCAGCGGGAATCGAACCCGCATTTCCTGAGGAGCACCCGGCTCACCCATCGCACCATCGAAGTCGTCGTTATGTATTTATGTTTATATTTTCAGGTTGTATAATAATGTTTGTTCAGATAGTGAGTATTATTAAAATTATTTTAGAATAAATTATTGTTATGTAATTATACGCCTTAAGTCAATAAATTATATGATTTAGAGATTTACCTTCTCTGTTTCTTATTTTCCCTATTTTCCTTCGCCTTTAAAGTCTACCATCACCTCTCACTACTCTCTTTGCTTTTCTCTTAAAGGTTTGCTGAAAGAAAACTGAACTGTTTCTTGGGTCAAGGACACATTTATTCATGTCATTTTATTCTTCCGTTTACATATTTATTTGTGTACATACAATAAAGAATAAAGAATTTCCCAAAGACACAAAGAATGTTAAGCAAGTACAAATTAACAGACTAACAGGCGGTATCGATTGATCTTCGGTTTAGGGTCCCCTCGTGCTCATAAATATGTAGTTTCTGGTACGGAACTCAACTTGTTAAATGGACGCCGCGATTTATTTGCGAACTGACTTTGAAGATGAAGAGGATTCTATCAGTTTCACGTATTTTTATTTTGACCTCGACCTGGTAGGGCAGTGACGTATCGCAGATAATGACCAAGAAAAATCTAGTGAAACGACGAACAAGGTTCTAAATTACAGTTTATATAAAAAAAAACTAGGTATTGAAATACACTTTTCCACAAACTTAAAAGGGATGTTCAGTCATTCGTTTGAGATAAAAGAGGGAGTTGGTCATAATTATATTTAGATATTTTTAAATCTTTTCTCCTTTTTTAGGATTTTTTGTGAGCTTTTATCTATATTTTCATTCTGTAAAAAGGACAAAGATTTTTAATTAAAATTCAAGAAAGAGCTTCTTATTTCTTGTTTAAATACCTATATATCTACTTGTGCATAGTTCTATGAATAAATGTATTCCTGTCTGCTTGAAAAAAAGGCCTTGTTTTTGATAACAACTAGATCATGTAAATTTAATTTGTGAAAATTGGACGATACGTTATCATACTTATTCTCATTTAATAACATTTGGAATGAGATAGCCATAATTCCTTAGGTTAGTGGTTCCTAACGGATCTAGTAAGTGTCTCCAAGTGATGTCCTCATTACCGTGTTCCTGTTTGAAGGTTCCACGTGTCACTTGACAGCTGAGGTCAATATGACAAACGCTATAAAGGATATATTGTCCAAATACGACAGACTAAGACTTTGTTATCCCTAATATGGACTTAAGAGCGAAAAAAAATTCTAAATAAAAGAAAATAGAATAGTGGTTGATACTTTTAAAAGTGTAAATCAAGTTTTATCTCCGAGTTTCATTTTTATGAAAATGAAACTAGGGTGATCGTGTCTCTAGGGGATGGTATCCATTCGTTAGCTAAGGTCACCATTCTAATCCAAAACCACAAACCTAGGTACATCCTGAAGGTAGGTACATCCTGAAGGTAGGTACATCCTGAAGGTAGGTACATCCTGAAGGTAGGTACATCCTGAAGGTAGGTACATCCTGAAGGTAGGTACATCCTGAAGGTAGGTACATCCTGAAGGTAGGTACATCCTGAAGGTAGGTACATCCTGAAGGTAGGTACATCCTGAAGGTAGGTACATCCTGAAGGTAGGTACATCCTGAAGGTAGGTACATCCTGAAGGTAGGTACATCCTGAAGGTAGGTACATCCTGAAGGTAGGTACATCCTGAAGGTACATTCGTATAGTATTCTTGTCAGACGCGTTGTTCTTAATTCATTCCATAAATTACATAATCCAATTTTTCCACAAGGAAAGACATTTTTCATCAACGCTCCCTCCACGGAAACTATCTCCAAGCCGCGAGACAGAGAGAGCAATATATCTCTCGACCTTTCAATTTTCGTCGGCCGTTTCTTATTTAGTTTCTCGCAAATTATCTCCAATTCTTCATATTATTAAACATCCAGGGGGGAACTAGCCTCCCCGGGGGTGGTGGCGGGGGGGCTTAATGACGGGGAGCGGTCAGCGCCCCCTTCCATCGCGTCCGGCGCACTTGTTTCTTCTAAAATTTTTCCCCAATCTTTATTTTCTGCGTAGACGTATATAATTAGACGTTGTCGTCTGTGTGCGTGCGTGAAGTGCGTGTGTGTATGTATCTAGGTGTGTGTGTGTGGGGTGGTGTAAGTCCAGTTATTAGTTTTCTTGCGAGTCCGGGATGCTTTTGTTAGATTTCTATAATTTAGCGATGGCGACCGAGGGGGCATGGGGCGAAAAATCGATATAGACGTACAATGTGGCGGTTTCAAGAACTCTTAATTAACACATCCATTTTCTTATAAAGTATTATAGAACCAATGTAGATGGCGTTTTTCAAAACAGTGAGAGAATACTAGATAGGGGTGACTACCCTTGAGAGGCAACTAAACAATATGTTAAGTCAGGTACATTGTCAAAACTTTGACCCACGTTTTGCTATAGGCAAGAGCGCTTGGGTTCATCAGTTAAAAAAATAATGAATTAATAAACGGGCGATCTTATCGTTTAGAAGCGATCTCCTCATGAAAATGAAGTTTAACTATACGTTTATAAAATAAGGAGGGTCTGACACAAAAGTAGAGCACATGGAAAGGTCAAAGAGCTTACAAGAAAAGCTTAAAATCGAAAAGAAAAGAAAAAAGTAAAGACTCGGTGCTCCACTTTTAAAAAGCTTTTAAGAGGGGCCGTGAACGAAATGACACGAGAATTTCAATACTCGTTTAAAATAGCATGCATCACAAATCAGTTTATGTATAATGTTGCCACTGGGGTAGGAAGGTACTCTTGGCTTCCGAGGCTAGCTTGTGTTTTTATCTACCGCAAAAAGAGAGCACATATTTCTACCTACATGCTGTTCTCGTTTTAGTTTTAAAACAAAGAAAGTTTTGTTTGAAACACTTCAAATAAAACCTATTTAATCGATAGTTATTTAAAAAAAACTGTATACTTTTGTCTCTACTTCAATAATATTAATGATACAATGAACATAAAATTCAATCAAAAAAATCCAATAATATTTTACAAAGTTTTTTGTGACAAACTGATGTCGTGAACGTCTCCTTATAGGTCAATTAGTCGTATGTAACTATTTTGTAATCTTTTTCGAAAAACTCATAAACTATTTTAATGACTATATCCAAATCTTCGCATGTATTTGAGCAAAGGGTGGCTAACGACCCCACGTTTCAATCAATGTCTCCTTACCCTCATTTCTTATCGCAAATAATGTTATTTTCTGATATTGATTTTTGGTGGTTTGCGCAGCGTAGTTTGGATTTTGGATGAGTAGTTTTACTGTTCGTGCAGTCAAAGATTGATATTTGTCCTTGGTTTTTAATTTAAATGGGATACCTCCCTAATTGGCAGGCACGGAATCTTTCTCTTTGACTAAAAGGTTTACACGTGGCTACACGTTTTATTGGACGTGGCTTGTGGTTGGTAAGTTTTTTTTTATAATAATATATAACTAGTTATAACGTTAAAGATATTAACAGTTATTTGTCACTTTATAAATCTTGTGTTTTCCATCACCATTTGCAGCGCCCCTACTCAATAGGTACTTATGTAAAGCCCTTGAAGCCATACCAAGCTATTGCAAGAGACTTCATTTCATTTCGATTGCTCAATTTTGGAGGAAATAATACAAACAACTTCTTACCCCAAACAAATAATAAACATAATTAAGTAGTTTTCGCTAGTTTTAAAAATAAAATAATACTATAGTATTTAAAATCTAGGCCAGTTCCTTTAGATGTCTATTTGGTCAAATAAATTGTGGCCGACGACAATGGACGGATGGGGTGGGTCGCTATTGTGACCACAATATTATATCGTAACACATAAAGAGAGTCCCGATACTCGTCAAATAGCCAAACTAAAGTTACGATCTAGTCTCCATCTCATAAGAGTCAATATTATAAAAAGTCAAAAAAGAGATTTAAAGCTCACCCGCTGATTTGATGATTACGAGGTAACCCTCGACTAGACTTGAAAGATAATTAAAATATTTATTTAGTACACCATGAAAAAAAAAATTGGTTACCTACCCTATAATATAGAAACAGGTGTTGGATATTTTTTAAAGTTAAAACAAAACATAAAACAGATATGTACTCAGACTACTAGTAAGTAGAACTATACAGCCACCATGCCTCACGCATCCAACTGATGTTTTCAAGAAAACTTTTAAAATATGAAATAAATTTAAAGATATAATTTCATTCCAAAATTGTCATATGAATCAATACTGGTACTAAAACGAGTAAACAAGAATGAAACCTCGCAGTAGTACCAAATTGGTACTGTTCATTGATACTACCGTGAATGATCCAAAAAGATGGGTCATTACGATTCGGTGACCCTTTGATTGTCTTTGACATGATCGACAGATACCTTTCCGGCCTTTTTAAAAATTACCTACATTTAAAAAGCAGGTCAAAACAGATGTTTTTAATAAATTGTGGTCAGCCTCGAACTCTTGAATGAGGGTGGGTCGCTAGAGTAACCACACAATCATACGATTAAAGACTCCCACGGGAAACTTCAAATGGAATTGTAGAATAAGGCGCGGAAGTTCTTAACAAAATGAGATTCTAGATTTTACATAGGAAATTCAAAACATAGGGTACTTCTCGTTGACCTAGATTTATGAAATTTGGAAAGAAGCAAAGTCATTCAGACTTTTTTTATTCGTAAGTGTAATGTTTGGTGATTTACAAGCTAATACGGAACCCTCGGTGCGCGACTCAGACTTATTATTAGTTCTTAGGTAGAATAATCCTCTTTGGGTTTAGTATACATGTTCTTGGTCATCCAGAATACAAAACATTATAACTCTTATGTCTGTACAGTAAGCTACTACAGTAAGCTTAGAAGCAGAATCTAGCAGGATAAAGCGGCAGATTTAAATATAAAAATATCAGTAAGTCACTTGTAAGTCTTTGTCTTCAGGCTTAGTGCAGACGGGCAATAGATAGATATGTAGATGTATAAATCATTTATTTGTAACTTTATATTAATTAAGTATGTAACTAAGATGGTTGCACTGCTGATGAGGTAAGTATCTACAAATTTAGATGGGACTCAGTAAAAGCGCCGCAGACCTGGTGTAGGTAAGTAGCGCGCTTCCGTCCTCTCCCAATATCAGTAGCAGATAGCTTTAATATAAAACTAAGAGTTTTCTAACCAGGTACTTATATAATCTTAAATAGTTCAGTACAAGTTAAATAATAGTGCAATTTTGCTTACAATATTTCTTTGCCTATAATTTGACGATTATCCTATGAAAGCTTCGGCCCATGGTCACCCCACTTACCTTCCGTTCCGAGGACAATAGTTGTGAGTACAGAGAAGTTAACATGTTTCCAGATCGAACATTGCTTTTGATTTTGTTACCTTATGAATTTGTAGACCACACCCGGATTAAAAAGAGAGGTGTTATGAGTTAGATGCCATAGTGTGTCTGTTGTCTGTCTCTTTGTTTGTAGTAGCTCCGGATAAGGCATGCCGGGGTTTGCAAGATGGTACATTGCTTGGTGAAAAAAGGTGCAGCCATTTCAAAACTTTTTTGAACCTTGACAATTGTTGCTGCTAAAAACTTTGGTTTGAGCTCAAAATGTTCAGGATTGACGACATACTACCGGAGTTGGGTCTGGTGGCATCCAGCAAAGGATGAACAGGATTTGAGACATTTCTGTGTACTAACGGAACACTAATTATCACCCTAATGATTAGGGTTTTTTTAATATCTTGTTTTTTTTACACACTTTGCGTATGGAGAGTTTTAGTGCCGGAAAAAATGGAATCTTCTTTTAATGGTTTTTCAAAGAAGCATTACGGCCATTGAAATGATAAGCGGTTACCGTCACTTTTTATTATAATATCTGCAACACTAGCGTCATTGCAAATGCGTTACCTGCTATAGAGACTCTTCATATCAGAACACAGCAATGCAAGCATTACTGCTTACATTGCTATGCCAGTTTCGTCACGATGTTTTCCTTCACCGTTTCGAGCACGTGTTAATGCCCATATACACCTTTAAAAGGAGCTCTACCATAACTATTTTTCTTGCCTTCTCGTAGAATGTTCGACCCCTGACCCAACGATTGTCCTATTAAACTTTCAACCCATAGTCACCCCACAGCTGGCCTTCTGAGGACAATAGTACAGGGATGTTTACAAGTTCTATGATCGAACGGCGCTTTGTTACGGCTACGAGTTTGTAAAACACCCTGTATTTGTTGTTAACCTTTTTTTTACAAGCTTTTGAGTTCACCTGTTGTCTGATGAAATCTTGATCTTAGAACGTTATACGTTAGTTCGTCGTGTCACTGGCTTTTTCTTGGTCAACCTGCGTTCAATGAACAGACTGAGATAATTTTAATGATGTTTTGTTAGGAAAACTAACCAGACATGTTTATTGGCTGTCTGTCCTGGCTTGATAGCGGTGATAGGTGGTGGTATAAGTGATCCTTGTAGTTTTAATGAATTGAATGAATTTTGACAATTTGACTTTTGACTATTGATAGGTATAATGTTGAAATGGGTATAAGCGGAAGTAAGGCGGCAGTCCAAGATCTCTGGAACTGATATAGTTCAAAATCTAGAATAACAGATCGGCTACATTTGATTTGAGTACTACGTGAAGCCGTGGGCCGAGGCTAGTATTTTTGTAAATAAGTAAGATGCGAAATTCCGGGGATTTTTGATTAACAACTCAAATGAGTGAGTTTACAATAAATCATATGGATACCTAACAGCTATCAGGAAAATGAAATAACGGAAAAGGACACTTATCATCCTACTATTATTATTTGTTGCTGATTATCTCTGCAACGGATAATCCAATTTGTATAAAATTTGGAACAGGTTTAGATAGGTCGTGATCTAGTTTAACACATAGTATTTTTATCCGGGTATCACGCAGGTGAAACCGTCGGCGGAGACTGGTCTGAGTAAATTCCGGGGAATTTGGAGTAACGTTTTAAAATTCATGAGAGCAATTCACCATTTCCCTCTGTGTCAATATGGGAAAGTTATCATCATCATTGTGAATGATTTTAGTCTTGAATTACCTTCCTGTTTATCAAGTTATATGTTTTTTATAACTTGGTAAACTATTATTTTACTATTACTTGATATTTATTTCCTCTAAATTGCCTTATACAGGTTTATATCTATATACATATACTTTCTATGTGAAAGCAATAAATGTATTGAGTTTTAGGATATTATTACGACAATACCACGCACTTTACTATTTTACTGACGTTTCAGCACGTCAGTGGTCGAGAATCGTCCTCATAAGGAATGAGAACTAGTATAGTTCCTTGCGAGAAGCGCGTCCGGGAAAGTACTACCAGGATACCTAATTCTGTCAATTCTGTCTCAGGGTCCGTGATACCTAGCAAGCGTCCATATGTTTCGGTAACCGCTTGATAACAGGTGGGCCGTATGCTTGTTTAACCTCAACGAAACGTCAGCAGGAATTATAAAGTTCGTGGTATAGTTGTCCTAACCACGATAATTTCAATTCTATGAGTTCCATTAAAAGCAATCGTGATGAGGACAATAACAATTCAGCAATGACTCAGATATGACCGTTGTAAAACTAAAAACAAAACTCGCCTAAACGAATCTAACGAAAAGTTGCGTCATACAAAGAAGTAGAATAGGAAAGACGAATAATATGGCCGTCGCTTTGAGCGAAAATATAATAAAACTGAAAAAAAAATAGTACGTCACATAAGGAATAAAATAAAGTAAAATGAAATAAAAAGGCATGCGAGCAAAATACGTCCCCATTTCGACAGCGAGGCACACTCGCTCTCCAATTTATAATATTGTTTTCCTTAGGATATATTTTTTCACTAGTGGGGTGAGGTACACCCGGCGGGTGCTGTCTTCACCCCCACCCAGATATTATTAAAGACGTATACCCACACATTCTTAGGGAACGAGTGTGATTAGATTAATATGGCGTGTTTGTAGGTTTCGGGATGGTAATTCAATGATTTTACGGAATGTGGAGCAGAATTTCTGAACATATACCAACCGAACTGAAGCATATATAACAGAAACTATAGATAGTTTGTGTTATAGTTTGTGGTCCTGATCAATTTCATTTCTGATTGAGGGTATGCCAAGATAAGAAATTTGTTCTGCGTTGTTTTTGCCAAATTGTGACGTATATATATGTAAGGGAAAGTTATGTTTTGGACATGAATTCGATTGACCTACATTATATTTTTAACTCGTGGCGGTGATAAATTGGCGTGAGCCGTTGCAATCAATATCATATACTTACCATCTCAGCATTGTATATAAGCTAGGTTTGGCGTGATAACAAGGTTAAATAATTCCAAACAAACACGCTCACGACTGAGTATTTGAGCATGTCACCATGGGGAAGACCCCATGGTGGACATGCTCAGATACTCAGTGATAGATCTTAGAGGATACCAAGTAGTGGGTAGTCAGAGACACGTCCAAACATTATGGTACATGCCCACGTTTTGCAAGTAAGCATTCCATGTGACAGGGTGCAAGCTCATCGTCGATTGGAACACTAACTGTTAGCACATGCCTTCGAATTTTTGGTTCTAGGGCATGCCGGTTTTTTCACGATGTTTTCCTTCACCGTTTTGAGCACGTGTTAATGCGCACATACATTTTTCGAGTGGAAAAAATCCATTGGTGCACGACCGGGTTTGAACCCACGACCTTCGGATCAGAAGGGGTATCGGTCACTAGACCGACACGGCTTGCTTGAAATAATTTCATATGTTTATGGAATTATTTCATAAACATATGGAATGCACAATTTAGGGCATTCCATTCCATTCCATTGGGCATTGCCTCGATCTGGGCTACCTTACTGGGTGAATGCGATTCAATTATTTATGAAAATACTTATGTGTATATTTCTTAGTCCTGAAGTAATAGGTACTCAAACAAAAACAAAAAAATTGCGTGTTGTTATAAAGAAAATTCTCATCAAAAAACATCGAAATAAGCCCTGAAGGATTTTTTTGGGAAACATGAAATTTTATAGATATCTCGAGGTCTTTGAACTTTGAGAAATATAGAGTAATCTTTTATATTCTGTTGGGTAGGGTGCCACACGATCGACAACAGCTTTTTTGCATGTCGTCATACTTTTGGGCTTTGGCAAGATTGTAAATGCGTGCAAATGATTAAACATACGAGTATCAACATATATAATTTTATTTGACAAGCCAAAAATACTGATTACAATAATTAAAAAAAAATCTAAGATATATAATGTCCTGTTTATAATGGGAAAATCTGAGTGAGCGAGTCCAATTCTTCCTTAGCATGTTTATTTAAGATCGACTTGGAACTACTGAGAATTTTTATAAAAATTTAAAAGTCAATTTCAATGGGTTTTTATATGTTGAAATCACAAGCATCATAAAGAAACGTCAACTTAAATGCCATGAGAATTAAAAAAAATCTAGGGAATTTACGCCGATTCCTAACCAAGCCAAGAAGAATCAGGCATCAAACTCTACTTGTTTTTTTTATGATCCTTCATTGTGGTGCCAATCGAAGAAGGTAAAATCATTCATTAAGAAAATATTAGTCAAAAAATTAAATAAATCTAAAAAGTTTAATCGTACTATTTACTATTCCCTTTAAATATAATAACTAAAGTGGCGAACAAGCATACGGCCCACCACCGGTAAGCGGTTACCGTAACCTATGGACGCTTACCTATCACTCGCGAGTTGATCGAGACATAATGGTGAAAAGGCTCATGTACCTGTAATGTGTAATTTCACCGACACCTTGAAATCTTCAAACCGGAACACAGCAATGCTGCCCGTATAAGCTATGACAGCTTGGCGGCAAAAATTGTCTATATTATAATTATTTAAATACCAGCCCTATATTTAAACATGCCCCTAACAAGCTTTCCAGCCAACTCTTCAAAAGCAAGATAGCTGGATCGATGGATATGATTTACTACATTTTTAATTCACCTTATCTATCTTCATTATCTTTAAACTGCGGGCGATGATAAAAATAATTTTTTTCGACACAAAATCAATACTTTTCGTGGCTCGCGTGGTTTAATACACCTACCATGATACCTACATGATATCGATGGGTCCCACGTATAAAGCGAAACTGACAAAAGTGATTTTTTAACGACCTTCCAGATCTGCGTGAGCATCTGCATCAGGGGATTACAGTTCTAAGCGTGTTTTTATTTTTGTTTTTGCTAAACACAGTTATAGGTTCACTATTTTCTTCTTATTTTGAGATACCATTACATATATCAAAATCGGATGGAATTAATATAATAATTATAATTATAACTTAATTGAATTGATTTGTACTTGATTTTGTGTTTTCTTAATACCTTGACGGTGTGGATAGAGGCACGTCCAAACATGACATTGGCCCGTGTCACAAAGTGAATAAAAAGTAAAAAAACCCAGAAAAAAGTAACGTAAAAGTAATAAGTCATGATAGCAAATAATTTGTATTTAGTTAATTATTAAAAAAATATGATTTGACAGTTTTCTTTGATCGTGCATTAGAATCCGAATCAGAATCAGAATTATTTATTGGCAAAGATGATATACATTACTAATAGTAAAATATGCTTAAAGGTAACAATCCTTGACTCGTCAAACATTTTGGGTAGGTATTAAATTAAACAAGTGTGTATAAAATAGTAAAGCGCTGTAGAAAGGCGTTTTCGTTGACTATAAGTTTGATCACTCTACGTCCTAATAATATGATATGATAGGTATAATTATCTAATATCATCATATTAAAAGATTAATGTTAAAAAGGCAAAACACTTTGATTCACACATCGTGTTTCGTTTCTTTCAAAAGAATTTGAAACTTATTAACATTGTAATAGGTACTCGTAAAAGTATTAAAATAGTTGTCTGTTGGAGGCTTCCAGCGATAAGTCCTTTTAGTTAATGTTTAATACTTTTCCATTTGCTAGCTAAGAGGACGCCAAACATAATAATTATAGAAATGGTGAGTTTATTTCATAGTTCCTTAATCAAAACTGATAATTTCAAAATAGCGTAAATGCTAGTTACGCAGTTATACGCGGGGACCGTCGCTGCACGTCGTATCACATATCAAGTGATTGTACATTTTCAATCTTTTGTACAAGGCCACATGGCTTCAGGTGGTTTATGCGAAAATACATTTACATCATCATCATTAACATGCTGAAGAAAATTCTTCAGCATGTTAATAGGTTCAGCATGTTTCAGCATGTTAGGTCTCCAATATAGTACTATAACGAACGAACTTGGGTGGCCCAAAATACATTTACTGAGGGTTCTTTCACGAACGATCGAACGTTTGGGCCAAAATCTATTTACCGACTTACCCTCTGCGTACTAAATCCTTTCACCATACTGGGTTCTTTCACTATCGGCCACTAGGTCTTTTTTCAGGATGACATGTCCTTTGATTTAACTAGCGACATGGCAAGGGAAAGACTAATTTTGACAAGCTGCTGTGTGGAAACTTTTAATATAAAAAATGACACTTTTATATTTTTAACTGACGAAAAAGCGGAGGAGTTTCTTAAGTCGACCCGTAGATTTTTTTATGCACGACAACTGATAACTTTTTTTTACCCACACTAGGATTCCCTGTGTCGTGGGTATTAGGAACTACGAGTACCATGGTAGAACATGCAAGCATTTGTTCTGCAGCGAGAATCGAACCCGCACTTTTGCGTCTCAGCCAGCTACTCGCCCACTTCAATTGTCAATTGTAATCTGAATAATTTTCTTATTACCAAGTCTTAGAGGTTATTCCAGGCAAAATGCCATTGTCTCGTGACTATGGGCATTTTGCTAGTTTAATAAGGGTCAGGTCAATAACCTAACCAAGAAAGAACCGGTGACACGACGAACATACTAACTCTGTTTATTATTTTTATGTAATCTCGGTTTAACGGTGAACGCACATTATTGATTTTGTGGTAAAACCCACATATGCCCCAAACGGCTTTAAAATTTACTCCATCGGTCATCGGCGTCGATTATGAGCTGTCACCTGGCGGGGGCGGGTGTCGCGGGTTTGATTCCCGCCTGCGGCCTTGTCACACGATGAACAGTAAAACTGTTGAGTAGTGTTGATGGTAGAATTTTTAAAAACGATAAAAAAAATGATGATTCTTTTCGTGCTGTGTTCGCGAAGATGGCGTCTAAATACTCGGACCTGTGATTATTGTTATGCATTTACACCCAACAGGACCTAATACGAGGATTTTTTGGTAGGAGGTGCTACCATAAAACGAGGAAATCTATATAAGAGCTATACTCACGAACATCTCTCTCAGATTCAGAAAGTTGGAGTGGCAATGGGCAGGCCGTATAAATGTTAGCTTGCAGAACCGACAATCGTCGGTAATAAGGGTTCTAGAAGGGTGACCACGAATCAAGGGGCCTCTTGCCAATGGATATCCATCTATTGGCAAGAGGCCTTCTTCATCATCATCTTCATCTTTCATCTTAATTAATGACGACGAATAGCACTCTATTTGGATGGATTTCAGACATTGGTTGTTATACAAGGCAAGTCAATTCTGTTAACAAATTTAGATTAAAATATTAAACGTAAATTATAAAATAACGCTATTAATTATATTCACGCATTTAAGTATTTGTCAAGAGCACACATTAATATCGTTGCCATTCAAAAATGAGGGTTCTAATTATATTAATGAACTCATTCTGACAGTAAAATGCTTTGGCTTCAAAGAAATACTTGTTTTTTTGTTTGAAATCTGATACCTCAATATATTATGTCCTGCAATGGATTTCTACAGACCGATCAAGTATATATCGTTTGAAACCTAGAACAATACCAGAAAACGTGTATCACATTTGTGACGTCACTGCTCAGGGTTAGCAGAATACCAGCACTAGATAGGTAGCTTACCTACCTAGCATATGCTGACACCTTTTTGGATCGAAATAGAACTGTCTACTCTAGATGGATCAGGAAGGTGCGCGAGGCATATCCGTTCAGCTCTATAAGTAGGGTAAGTACTTTTATTTTACTGTTTTTATTTTCCATTTTGTACCAAATTAATGTTCTTCATTAATTTTAATTTCGAACCCATAGGCAGTATTTATAAAATACAGGCCCAGAAATGACCTTCGTAAGTTTCAGCAAGCCATTCAGTGACATTTCGACTCCATAGCTCGCTCTCCGCCAGCGAGGCGCCCGCATGTCATTTCGACGTCCATTATAAAATGTCGGCAGTAATCGGCCTTTATTTTTATTTTATTTGCCAACCACCCCCTCCTGCCACCCCCCACCCCCCGACCGATATTTCAAAGTTAACGACTGCGCCGTAAAATTATAGCACTTGAAAAAAGTGAATGAATATTGAGTATTTTGGGTGTGACGTTTGTTTTTAGGAAAGATTAATTCGGACACGATTTTGTTTAATAGGTATTGATAGGGAAAGCTTTTTGGTGGATCGAATCGACGACGTAACTAAATTGTTATCAACAATTTAACTAACAATTAGCTTGATATTTGGTACAAGGTTCTGCCACAGAAGGAAATACTACGTAGACTCGCTCAGCCCCGACTTCCGACCCGGAGATCGATCCGGAGATCGAGGGTTCAAACCCGCTCGTACACGTGCTAAAAAGTGTGAAGGAAAGTTTCTTGACGAAACCAGCATGCCCTAGAATCTAAAGTTGAAAGGCAAGTGCTATCAGTTAGTATTTCATTAGGCGGCGATGGGCTTGCAAATTGTCACGCAAACGTGGGCATGTGTCAAATGTAATGTTTGGATGTGCCTCTGACTACACTCGGATCTACAAATAAGAAAAAAAAAGATTACATTACACCAGACCTGTACAACATGTCAGGAAAAGAGTAATAAAAGCCAAACCCAATTTAAAAAATTTGACAAAACTTACAATATTAAACTTTTCCAGTTTTAAAAATTACAATAACAGTTTTAATAAGGCAAATTGATGTCCGCGCCCTCAAGTAATTAAAGTTGTTTTTCCAGTTTTTAATATAAAACTTTTTACTTGGCCCGCAAAAATTACGGGAAGAGCCTTCGAATAGATTTGAAAAAGGCATTAAGAGATAGCTTGCTAAATAGTCGGACTCTACCACTACATTATGCTTCTGAGTGTTTTTATACCACTAAAGATTTTTTTTTTGGTTAGTGAATGTATTTCCTTTATAAGTTCACGTTGCTCACGTTGCTGACATAATGGTGTCCATGTGCCTGTCACTTGAAACCCTAAAGTGCGTAGATCGCACTGATTATACTCGTATATCTGAGGATATCCAGCATGGGGAATACAGTAGTGAGCGTGTTTTTTTTATATGCACTTTTGACAGCCTAGATGCCTTTCGGTACTGCGTTATTGTGACTTTAAAGAACTATAAAATGGCATTACTAGGTACGTTCTATTTAGATCAAAAGACATTCTTCTTGTTGTGTAAGCAACCGAAACAGCTGATCACAATCAATGTCAAATCATTTTGAATAATCTGCAATAATCCTTTGATTTGTTTTTTACTATCTAAAAATTAGCTACACAGAAAAAAGTTGTTCAGAATCTAAAAGGTTGCGTGGAAGAGATCGCTTTCAGCGACAAGACCGCTTATTGTAGCTTTAGTTAAAAAAATAATTATTATATTGATTACTCTGTACATAATTTCTACACAAAACTGGATATTTATCATGATCCATCTGCCAATAACATCCACCCGCAAAGACATCAGTTCCTCCCGTGATCATGGCACAAGTGACTGCCGAAATATCGGGAAACATTTTTATTCACTAATCATGATAAATATTATATTTTGAGAAAAAATTATGTTCATATACATGACAGTCTCAAAAGTGATTTATATGTAATATTGGTGTACCTCTATGATAAAGATTTATATTTCGACATTTTTTGTCATTAAATTTAGCCGGAAAAAGCTCTAAAAGTAGCCGGTAGAGTCACGACTCTACCATTATTCCACAGTTGTTTATCAAATAATACTTGGGTTCAAGTTTTGCAAACTTTTTTTTAAATAACAGGAGGGATGGGTGATTTTGTTTTATGATCTTATTTTGAGGTAGAATATTACAATGAAAATGGAATCAACTTACATTTTGTAGTGATTGATATTTCAACGTAGGTATTTAGTACTTACCTACCAATTGATTAGAATCTAATATGTACTTAAGAAATAATTAATGATATTTTTTTTTGCAAGAATGCAAATGTTTACATTTAAATTTATAGATTAACCTATTAAAGATGAATTATCAAAAAAACTATAAGTCATGCTTATTATTTAGTTAGATATCATTAATCGAATAAAAACGTCTGTCGCCAATGGACAGTTTCCTATGAAGTTCTATGTTATTCATTTTTTCATATGTATTTTGGTTATTTTTTGTATATTTGCACAAAAGTTACTCCGGGGATATTTTTTATCCAGGTACCACGTACCACGCGGGCAAAGTCGTGGGCAGAGGCTAGTGTATATATGTATATACTTTTGTAATTCATCGGTGTGTTAGATCACAAAAAAAACTTATTGAACAAAATTTTACTTATTGAATTAAATTTTGGTTCTTACAAAATAAAGATGGCACGATCTTTCAAATGTAATAATTTATTGCATCGTAACTCATAATCACGATTATGTTAGAACAGGGAATAAGGTAGAAAGATATGTTATTCTCTGTGGAATAGAGACAGAGAAGATAGATAGGGGACGTCTGAGTGGGAAAGAGACAGCCGTGTTTACAATGAGCCGCCCTTTTGATAGTGTTTCCAAATTTTAGGAAAGCATGATGTTTGGTGCTAGCGTTGGTTTACATGTGGAAAGTAGTTTAGTAGTTTTTTTATTTGCGTCTGCCGTGTTTTTATCAAAGTTGTGTTATTTAGAGAAGATAAGTGGTAGCTTGTGCTTCTATGAAGTTCATTAAAGCCCAAGCTATCATTTAGAGGTAGCGAGAAGGTATAATATTATATTTGAAAAAAAAAACTCTGTCAGTTTTAGGCCCTATGTTTGTTGCATTAGTTTGTTTTTTTTTTAAACTAATCGCGAAACAAGCTACTCAGAATTAGCTTACCTATGAACTATAGCTGAGCAATTGAATGCATAGATCCCACGTGAACTTTGAATAAACTATAACAGTAGAATTAAACAACAAAAATAAAGGAACTTTTTTCATGTAATTCATGGATTATGATAATTTTTTATTAATGGTATATCTGCAAAACTATTTCTTATAATACCCCACCGCATTTTTTTTTAATTCTGCATTCATAACAAAGGATTGTGTTACCAATTACTTCAAGTAAAATACTAATGATTAAAATAATAAAATACTTAATACTAAAAGTAACGAAAAGCAAAGTAGCGTGGTCGGTCATTATACATAATACAAAGAATATCCTAAATTATACCTACAAAACCACGATACTGCCAATTCTATTCGTAAAATACTATACATCTTGCGTTCGCCATGTAAACCGACCCTAACGCGTAATGCACCAGCCCCTTGTCAATAATGGATCCGAGGGTGCCGCTTGGGGTAAACGATTTTTGCTATTTTCCACAAAAAAAAGAAACACGCACGCGTTTTACTTAAAAACACCAGTTTTGAGCGCACGCGCAACCGGGAGCACGCGCCATTCGCGAGTAACTAGTTTGAGTTTCGAATTCGAGTGACGGAAGTCAAATTAAAAACTTTTGAAATGTGATTCGAAAAATGAGCAATATTCTAAGATATTGCGAAGAGCGTTTTTTTATTTAACTGAAAATAAAAATGTGTTCAAGTGCGTATCGAAATTACAAGGACAGTTTTAGCAAAACATGACAAAAAACAAACTTACTAGTTTTATATGTTTATTAGTGAAAAAATATTATGACAAGGACTAAGCAGTGAAATGAGTGAAGGAACTATAGACCTGAGTGTGAATGGGTGAGGGAAATCTTACTGGAATCTTTTAAGAAACAATTTTGCAATAAATAGATAAATTACAAAATTTCAGTCATTATATAAACTTGTAAAAAATATTGTGTGAATTTCGTCACATCTACTTATGTGAAAAAAAAACAATATTTTTCGCATACGGTTTTATATAACGTTCTTAGATATTTTGTTTAGTAGTACATTATCTAACTACCATAAGGGAAGGGTAGGGACATAAGGTACCTAGCTACATTAATAATAATTAATAATAAAATACCTAATTATGGTTAATACCTATGCCTTGACTGAAAATATTTTTAAATCAGACTAGGAAATTATTGCACGTAAAACGTGCAATAATTTCCTGTTCACTAGGGTGGTTAAATTGCTATGGAAAATTTTGTTCCTTGGTTAGATTCACTCAACACTCGGTAAAAATAAACTTTGGGTTGGGCAATTGAGTTCTAAACTTTGTACGGAAAATTTGAAACTTGGTTCGACTCACTCAAAACTCGGTTTAAATAAACTATAAAGTAAATATTGAATTACGTATTTTTAATTATTACAAAACTTCACCTAGGGGGTGTGCAATAAAGTTATGAAATTTGTATGGAAAAAAATATTCCTTGGTTCGATTCACTCAAAAAATGGCGAAAATAAGGTTTAACACAAATAATGAATAGGTAATTTGATATATTACTAAGGTCATAAAGTTAGTATTGATTTTTTTATTCCCTGTTTCGATTCACTCAAAACATGGTAAAAATAAACCTTAAAGCAAACGACAGAGTACGTATTGCCTGATCGAACAAAACAATAAATACTACAACCGTCTTATCAAAACTTTCGCGATCAGAATGAATAACCAATCAAACCAAATAATTATGATGCTTATGACTGCCTCATAAGCATCATAATTAGTATAATAAACGCGAAAGTTTTTGAGGATGGATATTTGTTATTCTTTCACGCACAAAATACTGAACGGGTTTTGATGAAACTTTACAGTAATATAGCTTATACATCAGAATAACAGTCTACAATTGATAATGATATTGTGTGATTTGGCCATAATATAACGGTATGTATCAATAAAGTCAGTAAAACGGTGATGGTACTACTTTTATCAACATAACAGGCGAGCAAAGCCGCGGGCATAAAATACTGTCAAATATATAATTACGAAGTGATCGGACTATAAAAAACTGTTTTAGAACGTAATTAAAAGCTATGAAGAACTTTATTAGAACTTTATGTATTTACGAGTACCTACTTACCTATGTATTTGAGGAAAGCAGGTCAAGTACATTGCAGGTATAATAAATAATAAAGCAGTCGGTTGACTATAATACAATTCTAGAGAAGGAATAATTAGCAGCAGAAGACACACGTAAACAAAATAACTTATCTCTTCCACGGAACGACCACAATACCATCCTATAATTTGACGACCTCTGTGGCGCAGGGAGGGACGCAGAAGGTTGCGGGCTCGATTTCCGCCATAGGACAAATGTTTGGTTGATCTGCAGATATTTGTCTTAAAAATTATATAAGTACTTAGTATGTATTAGTCATGTAATTGCCATAATTCAAGGTATGCTTAGTTTGGAGCTGGATGGTGCTGTGTGAAAATGCATTATTTTTATAGTTTACCTTTACTTTTATGAGTCTAAGGTCTCATCCTTACCATCTTACCTGTCAAAGAAAACTGCTTCTATGAGTTTCATAAACAATGGTTTCACATAATATGGTCACAATATGATGTCGTGAAAATGCTATTAAATCATCTAGGGAAGTGTCCTTTTCGTTCCTTAAGATTAATAGTCAATTAGGTAACAATAATATATTTTAAATAAAATATTTCAATTAAAAAAAACAAAAATAATCTATTTTATATTATTTATAACATCATTTTTGCAATTATTTTTTTTAATATTTCTATTGCCCCCCATTTGATCCTTCATTACATAGTCCGGTCCGTGGCCACCATTTGAAAACCTTTCTGCCCACAGTAGTCAGTTATGCGAGATATATGATAAAGATATATAAAGAGTATATTAATTTTAAGTAGAATAAGTTATTATGTTGTCTATGATTGTGAACTACTTATTTATTTTTGATTGTATGACATTATATTGATTATTTTTTAATGACTGATTATATTAGCTTCTTATAAACTATTATTTAATATTTGCATACCTGCTTGCGGGTTGAATACATTTGACATCACTCTAGTTATAAGATCTGACATGTACCTGTAATAATGTATTCTGCAAATAAATGATTTGATTTGATTTGATTTGATTTGATAAAGATAAAAATAGTTTATTTTGTGAACATGTTTATGTGTTTGAGTCATTAAAAAAAATAGAAGAATTTCATGCCGCTATAACGCTGGTCTTCCGTAACGCCTGAATGCGTGCGGGGCAGCAACTGAAATACGCGACATCTACCATTTATGACTATATGGTCTGCCCAATGACTAACTAATTCTAAGTAGTGATTTGAAGTCTTACAAAAACAGCTATCAGACAGCAATAAAATCAGAAGGTAAAACGACTTCCTTTCTAATTCCAGATGCGGCGGTGACGCGATGTCTGTCGCGCCGGCGGTGAAGCGCGAGCTGGAGGTGGAGAGCGGTGGCGCGAGCCCGGGCCGCAAGCGCCGCAAGCAAGCCGCCCCCTCTCGTGCGCCGCCGCACGCGCCGCTGCCGCCGCTCGACCTGCAGGCCAAGATGGCCGACATCTACAAGAGCGCGCTGGCCTTCGGCGAACTCTCCCTGCCCCCCTTCGACCCGCTCGCCGCCTTCCGCCTGCTGCCCAGGCACGATCCACCCCGGATATTCAACCCGGAAGCCTACTGCGATCTGTGCTGCAAGGAGTTCTGCAATAAGTACTTCCTGAAGACCCACCGCGCGAACAAGCACGGCATCTACGACGGCGGAGAGCCGCAGCCAGCCGCGCCGCCCCCCGCCACCATGTCCCCGCAGCGCCGCGGCTCCGACGAGGATTCCGGTGGGACCCCGCGCCGCCTGTCGCCCGATTCAGCGCGCCGCGCCCGCGAGGCCGGCTTCCAGCCTGATGCGCTGCGCCGCCTCGGTGTCGTCAACCCGGAGGCCTTCTGCGAGATATGCTGCAAGGAGTACTGCAATAAGTATTTCCTGCGGACGCACCGGGAGCGGAGGCACGGCGCCCAACCGCCGCACCCCTCGCCGAAGCTCGAACGGCTCACTCCGCCGATGCTGTCGATGCAGCCCATGTCGATGTCCACTCCACTGTCGACCCCGCCGGCCATGCCACCGCCGGACACGCCGCCACGCTCGCTCTCGCTGCCGCCGCCGTACGACCCCGAGGAGATGACGGAAGTGAAGCGAGAGTGCGAGGACGAGCTGGAAGCGGCCTTTCGCGACGGTCAGACCAGTCCCCTCAACCTGATCGTGGAGGAGCGCGGCGCATCACCCGGCTCCGCCAGCGAGGAGCTGCGCAAGCTGCAGACGATGATCTCCCAGCTGAACGAACTGGCGGCCGAGCGGCTATCGGACGAAGGCCCCGAGACGGGTCCCCGCGCGCCCTCCGCGTCTCCGCCGCCGCCCGACGAGCGCCGCACCGGGTCCGGCGCCGGCTCCAGCTTCTGCGAGATCTGCAACAAGGAGCTCTGCAACAAGTACTTCATGCGCACGCACATGCAGCGCATGCACGGCATCTCGCTCGAGTCGGGCGCGCAGCTGGGCGGCGTCACGTGCGACATCTGCCACAAGGAGCTCTGCAGCAAGTACTTCCTACGCGTGCACAAACACAACACCCACGGCGTGCCGGCGCCGCCCGCTCCCGCGCCCCCCGCACCCGCCGAGCCGTGCCCGCTGTGCGCGCGGCGCTTCCGCGGCCCGCGGGCTCTGCGCGCTCACCTGCTGGCCGAGCATGCGCCGCCGCCCCCGCCCCCGCGCCCCCTCGACCTGCTGGCGCGCGACAAGCCCTATGCCTGCTCCTACTGCCCCTTCACCACGGACGTGCTCGCCTTCCTGTTCGCGCACGAGCGAGCGCACGCGCCGCGGCCGCGCTCGCCTCCGCCCGAACCGGCGCCCGAGCCCGCGCCCGAACCCACTCCGGAGGGCGATGAAGGCGCAGACGGGTCGGAGGGCGGGGCGGACGGGGAGGGCGAGGTGGAGGGTGCATACTCGTGCTCCCGCTGCGCGTTCCGCGCGGAGGGGTTCGCGGCGCTGGAGGCGCACCTGCGTGCGGCGCACGGAGGCGCGGGCGCGCTGCTGGCCGTGCCACGCGCGCCGCAGGCTCCGCTCACGATGCAGCCCTTCGTGGTGGAGGAGGCGGGCGGCGCGCTCAGCCTAGTGCCGGCGCTCGTGTTCCTGCCTGTGCGACGCAGAGCCACGCGCCGTGCCACCGTCACGCTCACGCTGACGCCGGCCTAGCACCCGCGCCCGCGTCACACTGACGCAGACGCGGGCCTAGCGCTCGTGTTGGCGTCTCCCTGACGCTGACGCGAGTCTGGTGCTCGTGTCGGCGCCCCCTAACGCTGTGGCGAGTCAAGCGCTCGCGCCAGCGACGCGCCCGCGTTTGCGACTACATCGCGCGGGCGCGCCTCCGACCACCGGACTCTACTGACTACATTTAACGCTGTGTGCCTTCAAGCGATTGCTAAAAAATATAAGGAGAGGTATTATTAATCGGAGAATAAGCTGTCCGCGCCTCGAGCGCCCCACCGCGCGGCGGCCCGGCCTCGTTCCGTTCAGAGTCTGACTTCATGTATTGAGAATTATATTGATCGGGTGATATATGAAACGTTGCCGCTTATGAAACCGTTTATTCGTTATTATCTCCGCGATGTTCCGTCGGGTCGGTCCGAGACGAGTTTTTGAAACGTCGATTTCGATCGGGAGAAGAAATACACCCTAGAAGTAATTATTATTTAAAGTAAATGTGTATCTGTGAGTGCGCACTCACACTAGCGTCGTAGTGCCAGTGCGATGTTGATCACTGGCGCAGGCGGTGGGATATACCGGCGGCGCGTGTCGCGCGGCAGTGCGACGCGGCAGTGCGGCGCGACGCGGCGACACCGGCTGGCTACCCTCGGTACGGAGCGGCCGCCGCGAGGCTGAACTAAACTACGACTGCGACAACCGTTCTACCTCACGATGTTCGTTTTTATATTAGCTGTTATTGTATAAAATATATTTTGGAGTTACAATAAGTACAAAGGTATAGAAAGGGAGATCGACGCGTTCGTTAGCCACTCGATACTATTTATTGTTGTCAGCGAGTGACTTAAAGCACAAAGATACGTACTATTGGGCAGTGATCAACATTAAACGTAATTTTAGTATTAAATTTGATTAGATTGTGACGTGGAGGCTGGTCGATTTCAGTTGTGTTACACACCAAGCATACGGGTCATTGTTTCGGGGCTGTGTCTGGGCGCAGCTCAGCGTGGCCTCTGTCGACCGGCCTCGCATTTATATTATTTGTATCTATTATGATAATCTATTATACAATATGTTACTGCAGACGGCACCCGCTACGTTCGACTCCAAGCGACAAAAGCTACCTCAAAACAAAACTTCATACATTATTCTTATATTTTATTGATCTAATTTTATATAAATTTATGCACGAATTTGTCTGTAATACGTTTGATAAAGACTGAATTACGAAAATTCCGTTTTATCAGAACCGCGCTGGAGTTGAATAAGGCGGTAAATGCACACGTCAAATATTATTATCTTGTTAATCAAGACTTATTTGATGGGTAAATTGGTAACTTTGTTTAAATTATTCATTATTCGGTAGATCAGTGTGGAGGTTAGCTTGTACAAACCATGCAGCTTCTAAAGAAAGTTCCTATGTATGTACGTAAGTTGTAATTTAAATTTAAAAATATTAGAGGTCGCTCGATTGCCGGCTCTGGACAAAAAATTTACAAGGCGAAACCTGATTTTTAAAATAAAATTGTGATTGAAAATCAGGGTACCTACCTTGTTACTAAATACATTTAGGATCTTAAAGTATGAGAAAGTCCTAATTGAAGCTGATAATAAGTTTGTAACAATGAGAAGAATGTTAGTTCTGTAATTTAATCTTTAATTGAAAGTTCCTATGACTACTTCCTAAATTATTAGATTTGAAGCAAAAAAGGAGAACTAAGCCATCTTCCTAAGAATTGTCTTCCTCCAAACGCAGCCAAATTTCCAACTGTTGTCCAAGGCCGAGTTTCGAGCGCGCGATACAACAAATTATATTAATAATGTTTTAAAATAATAAACAAAAATAATAAAAAATGTACGCGTGTTAACGACACGCATTATTGTTCAAATTCTTATTTAAGGAGGGGCATATTGCACCGTAGTTAGGAGAAAATGCTGTTAAATTTTTACTATATCGGAATTTGAACGATAACTATCGGTCGTTTCACTGAATGTAGTGAAAATATATTAAGGAAATTGTGTTCAGAATTGATTTCGCTAGCTTTGTACCTGGAGTGGATAAATAGACCAATAATTTTAATAAACTCAATAGTACAAATGTTTATACCATTATATGTAAGGTATCGGAGATGGTATGACAAATAAATTACAGTACAAATTAATATTAAGGGTAGCTGAATGGTTTACAGAAGTGGCTAAATTATATTAACAATAATTTTTATAAACGTGTAAGTGTGGTTCACTCGGGTACAATGCTTTTATTCCGACAATACAGTCGCACGCCCATTATATTTATTTACATAATTTGTAGAAAATAGTCATTCCATTTTTTTTTATCGCCACGTATAAAACAAAGAACTATAAACAAATTTAATAACTTAATGTGTTATACAAAGCTAATTAAAAACTACCCTCTTATCCATAATCGCTCGCTAACTTAAAAGGTTAGAAAATTATTAAGTTAGAGTTAGCCTCTAACCCTGTCCTTTTCTAAAACTAAACAAAGGATAGAGGCAGGCAATTTTTATCTCGCAGCTAAAGTTAGTGAATGATTAAGAATAAGCGGGCAAATGTGTAGTTTGTCGGAGTAGCAAAATAGTGTAGTGATTCCGATTTGCACTGTTATTGTTTTCAAACAGAAAATTGGCCATAAAAATATATAGTCACAGTAAATTGTACATTTCCTTATTATTTATAATGTTTAAAATATTGCAAAAACATGTTAGGTGAAACAATAAACAAACTCGTAAGGTATTATAAAGATGTATCGAGATTTGAATTATAATTATTGTTTCATCGAAATAGAATTAAGAATATTTTGATCTCAACAAAGTTCCTTTTCATTCCAGTGTATTGCTGGTCTTAATATTTTATAGTTACCCACTTATTGTAATTGCTTTTTTTTCATAACATGTGCGACTGTAATATAAATGGTGGTAATTTTCACGAGTTGTATTTAAAATGTGTTGTTTCTAGTCAAATCATTTTATATTTTACCAATGTGGATGGGAATTTACAAATAAAGATGTGCAAAGTATATATAATATGTATCTCTAATCGAAGAAAATATTTACTCAAACTTGCATAGTTTAATTTTAAGGACACATAATATAATTACAGTTATCAGTATTTTTTATTAAAATATATATAAAATGTATACAGATCCACATTGGTAAAACGTTATAAATTAATATAAAGAATTATAAAATGGCTTTAGGAGAAAGCCAAATATGATGCCGCCAATACAATCCTAATTCGAATAATTACATTATCTGCATCTACGATCTCATCCATTTCGAATGTACATGAACTGGGTTTTTTTGCAAGACAAAATGTGTATGGAAAGTTTGTGAATTTTTAATAAAATGTGATAAAAATTTATATTATCTTTTCCATATCTTTTACAAAGTTGAGTTTGATATAAAATGGAGCCTATTTTGTTTCCAGATAGAGCTATGAGGTGAACCCTATTATAATTTTGGGGTCAACTGTTTTTTTTATGAAAATTTGTGAGGTGTTGTCTAAACGGATAAAAAAATACTTAAAGTCGGACAGACTTCACGAAAGTTATTTACATGTTTTTATGTAGATAATACGAAATTGGGTGTTGTATTGGAGGCTGTCGGTATATGTTCCTATCTCCGTGCGTTGTTTATATTTGTTTTCCATTAAATTAACGAAACATTTCTACCGTATTCAATAAATTAAATATACAAATAACTATGATGTTTTCCTTGTTTAAACCCTCCTACGTCCCTTTAGATTACATAGATGTTTAGTAAAATATTTTTTATTTTATAAAAGTATCTTATTATACTTGTAATTAAGTGAGATCCTTTTTTGATTAACTTTAAACTTAACCCGCAACTTTTAGTCGAATCCTTTCATCATCATCAATAGCCTGTATTAGTACACTGCTGGGAATAGGAGATGTCATGACGAACGGTCTTGGGTTGCCTCCATCCACCGACTTCCCGCAACCTTAAAGATGTTATTGGTCTATTAGACGGCGGACCAAACTACACTGCACCTTCCGATTTGTACTTGCCATGTGCGATAATGAACGTCGAGATACAGTTTTATAACTAATTCGGCGGGTAGGGCGAATCCTATTCGAGCACAAAACTTGATAATAACCTTTCATAACTCATCTACATAGTTAGTAGGTAGGTACTCCTACCTACTACAATTCTAGTAAGTTTATGTAATAAGCTACAGTATAATACAACTACTTTTAAAACAGTCTAAACTAAATTATCTACATAATATTAAATAAGGAAATAGGTAAGACTGTTTTCTACCTGTAGTAATAAGATAACATGGTTTAGTATTAAGTGCCTGTCAATAGTTCATAGTTGTTATGGGTTAGAAGCTTTATGATTCGTAAGTGTCAATCTTTTTCTTGAAATAAAAAATATTTGATTTGGTTTGATTTAAATTGCTAATTGTGATTGGCCGATGTTCTTATACGGATTTAAGCACTTCAGATTGTATATCTAAAAAAAAAAAAAATATCTACATCTCCAAAACGGCTTATCAGAATGAAATGCATCATTTTGCAATCGATTCGTTAGACTTCTAAGAATGATCCTTAAATATGTTTTATCGCCATACACTATCGACTATATTTATGACTATTATCACTATAGAGGGTGCAATCGCTTATTGCATAAACGACGGAATGCACGTCGTGGGTTTTAAAATTAAGAAAATTCACTAATTAAATTATAATAATAATAATAATAATAAAAATAATAATAGCCTTTATTAACAATCTTATTTGTAACATTTCATCTTATTTCTACTTAGTACTTAGTTCAAATAAGTTTAGTTTATGTAAGTACATGTTTTATTTTTATTTTTTAATTTTAGACACCAGTTTCTTGATTGTCTTGCTTTCCAGCATAGGCCTCCCCAAGTGTTCTCCACAAAGATCTATCTCTTGCCTTCCTCGTCCAAGTCGTTCCTGCCATCTTTTTAATATCATCTTCCCATTTACGAAACTAATTAAATTAATTGCACTTAATTCAATTTATTTACTAACTGATTTTATCACGCTCTTCAATATTTTGTAACACAGGGGCCTGTATTTGTACGTTTGAAATAAGCAGACTGTTTAACTAAATAAACAGTGAAACTGACTTCTGTCTACCCAAGTATAAGCTAAATAGTGGTTTTCTTTTTTTATGATGATGCCAATTTGAACAATTTTTTTTCTAAAACTGAGTAATACATTATGAAGGTTTTTAGGGATCTCAGCTTAGTACAAGTAAGTTCTAAAATCTTCTACGAACTATGTAGATAATGTTGCTTTCACACTCTGAACACAGTCAAAATTTATTAACTTTAGTTAGTAAATTTTGAATAAATTATTAAATTTACTAACTTTAGTTAGTAAATTTTGAATTAAAAGAGTATTTTTTCATATATGAACGTAAAATTTAATAATAATAAATGTTGTCAAAGTTCAATTTGCTTCGGCTGGCTAAAGTAGCATTACAAGTCAAAGTTTAAGACCTCAACTACTGACATGAATATTTATAAATTCTCACAAATGCCATATAATAATAAAACCCTTTATAAATTAATCTACGCAATCACACATTCAACAAAAGAACGTAAAATCCTGCCAAAATACTCTTAATTAAAGATTATATACGCGTCAACTGTCGGCTTTATTAAAAAAAACTTACAAAAAACACTTTTTTAACAAAAAACAACACCCATTAAAAATAGCAAGGGTTCTTTAGATTCGTTGCATCTGTCAAACACATTTAGGGGAAATTTAGTGAAATTGTTGAAAAATGGGTTAGAGATTTAGAAAAAAAACGGCAAAACAGGGGTTAAGTTTGTGACAACATTACACGGGTTAACCCTGCGCAGGAGTCGTCATGGTGATTGCCATTTGAACTATTCAAAAGTTTTGTCAATTCCTGTATGTGACAGAGAATGTTGTGATGAAAATCATTAACGGAGACGGCCACAGCATAGGAGTTCAATGTCAGTCCCCACAGATAATGTATATATTTATAGAAAGAGTACATTCACGACCACAAGATGTTTGGCGACTATCGTCACCATCTGACATCTGCAACATCAGTGGTTTTACTGATATGCTGATATGATATGCCATAGAGATAAAGATTAAAAGTCTCCTGGGGCTCTAGACAAATACCATTTTCTGTAAGCGTTAATTCCTGCGGAAAGATTGAATTGTATGGGAATGACATTAGCTGTTGAAATGTCACGTGACTACTGTCAAGTTTTTCAAGCATGAAAGGAAAAGAAAGCGTGAGGTATTTGTCTAGCCCTCCTGTGCCTGTTATTTCACACCAGAACACAGCAAACATTACTTACTGCTTACCAGCAGAAATATAGTAACGGTGTTTCCCCGGATGAGTTCATTCTACTTACAACCTACTACTGAGACATCTGACTGGGTTTGCGAGTGAAAAGTGAATATGTTATTACCAGATAAGCTTACTCCATCTTTTTCTATCACAGACAGCATTGAGATTTACCATCGCCTGGTACTATCTTGTAGGTACCAGGTACCTACAAGATAGTTAAACCACAACCGCGGTGACGACCGACTTATTTGATGTCATACCAGTGTTAGAGTAATCCGACAGTCATAACGCCCGAGCCTAATGCAGTTACCAGACCACAGCCTCCACAAAACAGTTCATTATTGAACGAAAACCTTTTTTTCATAATTTCATTCATTTAAATGAATGAATGTTCTCCGTTACCAAAGTGTAACTAATGTAACGTACGCACTGCAGGCGTGTTGGCAGTTTTGGGCGTCTAGGTCGCTTTGGCGACTACAGCAGACGTCTATCTAGACAGCTTGCTATGAAACATGCGAGTCATCATCATCATCATCAGCACACATCAGTCAGACATAGGTCTCTCCCAATACGTGCCACTGAACTCGGTGTTCGGCACTTCTCCACTTTCAGCCTGCCGCCTTTCTTAAAGCATATAGCAATAGCACTGTTTTTATAAGTTCCTTATTCTAGGTTTGAGAAAACTTTGGGCTTTGACGATTATATTAGACACATTAAGGGGAAAAAATACACAAAAAATGCCATCAGAACCCCGTATCACAACAACAATGCGTAATCAATCACCAAAAAAATTGCCATCTTGACACACATACCCTGATTTTTATTAAAATACATTTTATTTTACGTAAAAAGTAAAATTTCACAAATCCCTAAAAAAGTCTCTAAATCATTTTATAAGACCCATTGTTGTTTTTAAACCCTTCCTTATATAAAGCTCGACACGCGTTTGACACGCTTTCATTCAATAAAGTACGAAAAAAACTTTAATTCACTAAGTACACCCAGTGACCTACATTACACTACCCCGACTTTTTCCCAAAATGTGTAAAAACCACCCCTTCATTAAGTTTTTTCGTAATCGAATTCAATCCTTTGGAAAAGGGTTCAATAAAATGTTCAGTATTGAATTTTTTTCGACGAAACGAACTGTCATTGTGCGCGCCAAAATTATACGTTCTGTCAAAATTTCGCGCCATTTACTTCGGACATCTGCCGGTCTGCGTATTCTGACGAGAAAAAACTTGCACAATGTAAATAGGGGTGGAACTCAGGACATTAATTTTTAGGGGAAAACGATATTTTTACACAAAAATGCATTTAAAGTAAAGCGTAATGCAATGTCCCCTCATTTTAATATTTAATGTCCGAATGGATTTTTTCGATTGTATCCATAAATGGTTTTGTAATTAAAGTCAAAATCGCGTGTGTGTTTTAATGGAGTTTTGATAAGATTTATAGTCCGAAATAATAAATATTTTATGCATGAAATATTTTATTTTTTCATACAAAAGACATAAACGCGCTCTGTTCTCTACGGCCTCATTTTAAAAATACATAGATACGTGTTTTGTTGTTTAGAAGGTATTACTAAAATATCATAAAACGGCTTAACCGATATTGGATATTTAGAATATATGAAGTTTGAAACTTGTCCCCAAATTGCACTATTAAAATGACTATGGGAACGCATCATTGGCAAATAAAGCACTTTTAGACCTAAGAGTTCGCATTAAAAGGCTTAGTAAAACAAGTATTTTGCCCAATGCCATATTGTTAGGTTAATTAGGGCGCTAGAATAAATACTTTACACATCAGGGTACTTTTTATCCGGATACTACACCAACGACGCCAGGCACAAATAATACAAAATGTTAATTAAAATACGTGAAGTAGAGGCATTAGCTAAACATGTACCTACCTAATAATTAGTAAGTAATTAACAAGTTATATCATAAAGACGTATAATAATCAAGCGTCGTAATACATATAGTCCATTAGTAAAGTCGTAGCTAGTAGGAGACCCTTTTCTTCAACCGATAGGTCTATGTCGAAGGCCACGCCAAACCTGCAAAAGAACATTTAGATCATTCCAGCCCTCCAATTAGGCTAGCAAAATGGATATAGGGAATGCCATTAATATACAACCATGGAGCTCAATTTGACTGACTAAATAGAACTCATTAATTTAAAACCTAAAAAGATGTCACGTTATTAATAGGTTAGCTCTTTTGTAAAATAAATAAGCCGCGTTATAAGCTGGGCGGTAACTTTCGATTCAAATGTCGTAGGTTCAAACTCAGAATTATAAAAATGAATTTAAGGTTTAAAACGTTTATAAAAAAGGTGCATGCGATAAACACCCGTAAAAAACTTATGTTTACTGATCGCTAATATTTATAAAATACTAATTACACCACCTGCCCAATGATCAGACGAAATTTTGAGGGCAGGGGTTAGTGGTAACTCGACACCACTAGAAGAAACGTGATAGAGAAATCCCTCTCAGCAATTGGTGTTACAGCCTGATTAGATAGATATAACCTCACATACCTGTCAGTAACAGGGGCGAAGAACAGGGCGTGCATGATGCCCTGCCATCGCTTACAAGTCCCACCGACGTGGGTCCCGTCAGCTCGTGTTATCCGGAACTGCACGTCGTTGAAACAGCTGATTGTGATATACGGTCCTGGCGAGGAGATGAGCTTATGATTACGTTCCAGGCGGCGATGTATGTAGAACAATTTAGTGTTCTTAGAGCCGGCAATAGATACAACCCGGGGATCGGGCATATATATATTTCTTGCAAATGGCTGCACGGAAATTGAGAGAACGCTTATTCAATGATTTTTCAAAAATAAAACCCTGATAAGCGGGCCGAGAGACTTAATTAAAAAAAAAATCAACAGGGTTTTTTTGTTGCTGCGCTTCTTTATAAGGCTTTATTTAGTCATGACCACCCCAGACTCGAATTCTGAATTTGCTCTTGCTAATGCCCCTTCTTTTCAGCTCTACAGTATAGTCTCAAGAATAAGTAAACAAAAACTCACCAAATATCCAGAAAACAGTGTCTCCTTCTTTGTTCCTAACCAGGTACAGTGGCTTTAGAGCCGTCCACTGCTGCTCCACTGTGCCGATCAGCTCACCTGGTGGGGCAAAAACTTGCAACCTGCCGAGAAGTAATGGTATTCTTGTCAACTTTAGTCTACGAACTGGAGATGGTGTCGAAGAGAAGTCAGGTCAAAATGGGGATTGCAAGAGCTCAACGGATCGTGATCTCCTTCATTAACCACACTCTGGGGGGATATTGTAATATTGTTGTCACCAATCCAAAGTCTTTCTCCTCTATTTCAAGGAGCTGGTCTGGTTGAGGTCAGTTTAGTGGGACGACAATGCACAATACATGAACAAGACGTCAGTGTAGATCCTGTATACGTATGTGTACTGCTTTTGAAGAACAAATGGCTTCCAGCTGATTACCTTTGCAACTGGCACGGCAGAACCCTTCCTGTACACGCATAGGGTCTGACTATCCTCATCACCTCCTCACCCTGGTTGTTGGAGACCTTCAGCTCAAGCGGTCGGAGGCCGTAGCAGAAGTAACCGACCCACCATCTGAATAGAACAGAAATTAATTTTAGAAGTTGCTTTAGAAAGGATGTGTCTTGCCAGGATCAGGATTCTAAGTGATACTTGTGATTTTAATGAATAAATTATTTTGACTTTGAGTTTGACCCAACTAGGTTAAAGTAATATTCAGCACGTCTAACTTAACAATTAGATAAGTAACCGTAAAGTAGACTGCGTGACGCGCCTCGAATTGAAGTTGCGAGCGGCGTTCGCCACATCCTTAACCCCTGTTGGTATAATTTGGGCACTTGATAAACTTACTTTATATACCGACACCAGGGTTGGCCAGCAAGTTATGAGTTTTCAGGATTTTCCTTTTTGTGTTGGAAGTCGCGTTGTCAGAGTTTTCTTCTCTTTAATATGTAGATGAGGAATGACTGAAAAGATGATTTTGAGGATGATGATTCCCAACAATGAGTGCAATCAGGCTAGATAGTGATGAGGCGGAAGAAAACCGCTACGTTTTATTTGTTTACTGTTATATTTTTGTTCCCAGGAGAAAACCAGGTGACCCTTTAAAGAGTTCAAAAGGGGTTTGAACTTCGAAGTTCGGACAATATTGGGATTATTTGGTTTGAAGTCGACATGAACATGACCTGCATTTTATCGTACAAGATCTTCAGTTACTATTATGTAAGTTTTACTATTATGGAACGATTACCCCGATTCATGGTAACTTGGAATAACACAGAAATATTTTTTATACGAGTAATACGCTAGCTTTTTTATACACTAGCGCAGCCGTGAGGTAAAGTTAGTTACTAGTTCGTACGAGCTAGTGGCAAAGTTCTAAATGTAGTTCTAAATGCCACCGGTCATCCATCCAAATGGTGAACTGGCGAAACAATGCTTAAACTGGCTGAGCTCTTCAGCACTCTTAGCGATGTTACTAACCGATTCTCCTCATCAATAGTATAAACCAGACTCTGGTCGGGCGACCGAACGTAGAACCTGTTCTTCTTTCCTCGGAGACAAAGAACGCTCTTCATCCGAAGCCGCTTGGTGATGTGCAGGCGGTCTACTGAGAACATGTCTTGGAGAGGAGACGGTGCTGGTGGTGGTGGAGGTGGACATGGCTGTTAAATACGAAATAATTCATGATAAGCTGACTCAGCAATTCAATTAAAGATTGCCGGTAAATGTACAGACACATGAAAACAATGGTGGTGTTGCAGATAGGTATACTAGTCAGTTGAATAGGTGAATAGTCTGGACTAAGTACCTAATGTAAATAAGTCACTTTTCATCAAAAACATGTAAGTAGAAGTCCATTGCTGGACATAGGCCTCCCTTACAGTACAGTGAACAATCTTGGTCCATTATTCACCAACTTCTCGCAACCTTTATGATTTCATCGATCCATAGGGTACAGGGTCTTCATGTAGACCCTCGAACTATAGGACGTTTGAATATAGGGTAGGGTAGTTTCTGTATTCGTGTAAAAACCGTAATTCGCGAGCCATATAATTATTCGATGCGTGGATCAGTAGACCATACCTTGGGTTCTACCGTCACCACCGGAGTCTTCAGCACCTCGTGGAACGGTTGCACATGGGGAATAGGAGCTGCTTGCATCATTTTGTATTCAATTTTCAGACACTTTTATATAACGGGAAGAGAGGAATCGACCCACATAATTTATAATACGGAGTTCAAAATTACTGATAAAATATTGTTTATAAATACGATAAAAGTAGGTACAAATTAGTAAAATTACGATTTAAAATAATTTTGACAGAAGTGTCAAACGATACAGAAGTTAGCAGTGTCAGTTCGATACATAAGTATTTAATATGGCAAGACGCCTCAAAGAGCCAGTAAAATGAGTACTTTTCCTTTACGACTTCAAAGAAATGTAGTTCCAACTGGCTCGATAGACTGAGTGAGTCATCAAAGAAGGTAATCTTGATTCAACCGTTGTTGTATTTGGTTCTTCCTTGTCAAATTCATTTCCACAAACTATAACTTCACATCACTTTACTTCTTGACTAGCCGATGCCCACGGTTTTATTCGCGTAGGATAGGTAATTGATAGGTGCATCAAAAATCATTGTGTGGCTTGTTCCATCCACACAATGATCCAATCATTTCGGTTTTCAGATACAATGCTGCTGATCTCAATATTGATACCTGAATGCGAATTATTTCGTGAGATAAAAAATATAAGAAATGCTTTCGATGTGATGTCGTCTGGTTTGAGTCAAAATATAGGGGACTCTCGTAAACCTGATGTGCATACGTACCCGCTTCAACACTATCCTGCTAAAGGTTTTCCATGTAAATTCTGTCCTAAGCTATATTTTCCTCTGTGCGCACGCGCTCCAGATAACATAACGTTTACGACTTATATGAATCACTGCTATTTTGACTGCCGGAAAAACAAGGAAAGCAATGAAACAATTGTTAGAAGAGGTGTTTGTATACACTTTTGAATCCTATCCATAATACATTATTATACTTAAAATATAAATACCCTTATGCATTTTAATTTTAATCGAGCATATTATGTTAATTAATTATTAATATTCGTAGAATAAAAGAGCCAGTAAAATGAGTACTTTTCCTTTACGACTTCAAAGAAATGTAGTTCCAACTGGCTCGATAGACTGAGTGAGTCATCAAAGAAGGTAATCTTGATTCAACCGTTGTTGTATTTGGTTCTTCCTTGTCAAATTCATTTCCACAAACTATAACTTCACATCACTTTACTTCTTGACTAGCCGATGCCCACGGTTTTATTCGCGTAGGATAGGTAATTGATAGGTGCATCAAAAATCATTGTGTGGCTTGCACCCTAAGGCTTTTAGTTTTAAATATACTGATCATTTGATTGAGCTTTTGTGGTGGGTCTTTGTGATATAAAAATAAATAAATATTTACACAATGCAGATAAAATAGGCACATAGGATACTAATTATTAATTCAATTTTCGGTTAGACCCAACCACAAGGTTGGGTCATTAAATAAGGTATCATGAGAACACTTACATCAGAGAGATTTAACACTGCTAAAGAACATAATTCTGCAATATGACTTATTTACGACATGACATTGGACTACTCAGAGCAACGCCATCTGGTTTCAACGCTGGAAGCTTCGATCGATATGGCCCTGATAACCTCATTGAAGAGAATTATTTATTCGTTTTGTAGTTCGAAACTTTTGTTTCTATAAAATATAACAGTAGGTAAGGGTGACGACCTCGGTGGCGCAGCGGGCGAATAACTGGCTGAGACGCAAGAGCATGTTCCCTGTAATGATACCCACAATACAGGGAATCATAGCGTGGGGATTATGTAATGTGAAGAAGAAACAAAAATGTACGTTTTTGTATTTTTAAATCAAGTCAAGTAGTTTAGTATTTAAATAATTTCTTAGACCAAAATTAGACTCAATCGATTGACGATGATAATCTATTTCACTGTCACTGGCGAAACGCAAGCTGACTCAGAAAGAACCAAGTTAGGAACGTTAATGAAATTCCTAGGTTACCACTAATAAGCTAATTGCGTAGTTAATTTTTAACTACTATTTAGCCTCTAAAATTGCAGCACCTTGGTGTCTAGACAAATATCACTTTCAGTTGGCGTTAACGCCTCGGGAAATATTGAATTGTATGGAAATTACATTCGCTGTGGAAATGTTACGTGACTGCTGCCAAGTTTTACCTTGACAAATTTGCGTTAGCGAGAAAGGAAAACTAAGCTTGACGTATTTGTCTAGACCCTTATGTAGATATAATACCTGAAACAATTTTATTGAAACAATTATTTCAGGTTCAGTTTACTGCTTATTTTACCAAACATGAGTCGAACTTTATTATTGTTTTGTAAGTAAAATATTATTATGAAAACCTTAAATGTTCATCGGTGACAGTTCTTCTACGAATTTCCTCGTTCTGGATTGTAGCGTAGTGTAACTCTGAGCGTATACATATGTCTCTCCATGAACCGTTGCTCGACGATTCAACTAATGTATAATCACTGAACCTACGTAGCGTAGTGATTATAATTTGAATTATTTCGGTTTTCAGATACAATGCTGCTGATCTCAATATTGATACCTGAATGCGAATTATTTCGTGAGATAAAAAATATAAGAAATGCTTTCGATGTGATGTCGTCTGGTTTGAGTCAAAATATAGGGGACTCTCGTAAACCTGATGTGCATACGTACCCGCTTCAACACTATCCTGCTAAAGGTTTTCCATGTAAATTCTGTCCTAAGCTATATTTTCCTCTGTGCGCACGCGCTCCAGATAACATAACCTTTACGACTTATATGAATCACTGCTATTTTGACTGCCGGAAAAACAAGGAAAGCAATGAAACAATTGTTAGAAGAGGTGTTTGTATACACTTTTGAATCCTATCCATAATACATTATTATACTTAAAATATAAATACCCTTATGCATTTTAATTTTAATCGAGCATATTATGTTAATTAATTATTAATATTTGTAGAATAAAATATAGCTAAGAATGTGTTTAAACATTAATTGTCCCCATGTATGGAGTTATGTAACCGACTTTATTTTTCGGGAGTAATATACAACCAGTATACAAAGTGCACCCACAACCCAAAGAAAGATGAAGCTGAGTTTTTATGAAGTCGATTTCCAAAAATAAGTATTTTATGAAAACAATTTATAAATCATTGAAAAACTCTTTTTGTTTAAAAAAATGAAAATACGGCTGTTGCTAATTTAATAGCTCTTCGCTATGAGCACAGTTGCGATCACGTTCGGACAGAACAGACAGACAGACACGCTTACGACTGTCTTCCCCATGGTGGACATCCTCCGACGATCACGTTCGACGTTGGTCAATTTGTAAATATGATATCTGCTGGATATCTACTATAGCTTCAAGTATTTATGTTGTTCTTTGTCCCTGTATCAAGATGTTTGGCATCGGTTTATGTAAAAAAAAAGAATTTTTACCACCATTTTCGTCAGTAAAATTACCGATTTTATAAAAATCGTAGATCGATGTTGTATATGCAAAGAATACCTACCGTAAGTATACTAGGGAGGTCGTGATTTTCGCATTAATCTGCATTGCGTAAATTTAAGTAACATTTTTCCATGGTCCGTAACGCTGCATGCGTTGCAACGGGATCAGTTCTATTATTATTTCCAAAAGGGGGACTTCATTTAAATTTGTGGAAAAAATGCAAAAACTGTATCGCTTTTATCAATCAAATGCAACAATATCCTGGCTTACAAAAGATTGTAGGGTGGCCATGAATTTACGGGCACGGCATAATAAGGTTTTATTATCTATAATTTGAATGAATTTGAAAATTCAAATTATAGGCGGGAATCGGGTTCGATTCCCGCCGCTGCACAAATGTGTGTCTGAGTGTTTTCTATGTATAATATGTATGTATTTACAAAAAAAAAACGTATACAAGTAGTAATCAGTCATACACTTCCCATAATACAAGCTCTGCTTACTTTGGCGCTAAGTGATACCGTGTGAAAAATGACCAGCATTATTACTAAAAAAAAGTAATTAGGTGGTCTTATTTTTTAAAAACGATTTCTTCAAGACAACCTTTGAATGGAGAGCATTTTATCAAAATAGTAGAATAATTTATTATAACAGGCAAATTATATCACTTACTTGAAAAAAAATGTGTAAAAAGATGGTACGGTGAGTCGTTCCCAGATGGGTTTACTCGGTAGACAATAGTTTGCAGAACCGACACCCGCTGGAAAGAGTTTCTCGAGTAGCGACCACGAACCCGTCGACCGAGACGGCGTGACGCAGTTAAGGCTCAGATGGATTGATGACACCTTACAAATTGCGGAAATCAGTGGATGCAGGTCAAGTTTATTTAAAAATGGCCAACTCGTGTATTTTATGATCTATTGCAGCGAACCCTAGTAACGTGTGGCGATAAGACCAATATACGAACCATATATTTTAAAATAATACAAAAAATACTAAATACCCCATCACAACCCCTTAATCGGTTTCTGAAACAAATTATACCTAACAGAAAAACATAATTGCGAACAAATAACCTCTCAACCAAAACAAATCCGCGACGAAGAGGTAGTATAACATGTATGGCAAAAGGCTCTTAACTTCTCCTGTAAAATAAAATGTATCTCAGATAATCCATCCCGCGTGGTCACAGCATGTTATAATGTGTCGCGCACGCGTGCAGCGGCTACCATTTTATGCAAAAACGCAAATTTTGTCGAAATTTGAAACGCTCTATTGTGTCCCCAGCGAATGAATAAAAATAATGGCTGCAAATCCATTTTGGGGGGAATACTTTTATTTCGGAGTGTGCCGAATAGAATTAACGATAGTTTTTATGCAAGCGATCGAATTAATAATTTTTACATTGCATGGTCAGCTATTTGAACTTTTTAGGGAGAAAGTAGGGCAGATGTCAGTTTTGTGTAAATGGTTCGAAAACAAAAATGGTCGTTATGTTAAAAGTGAAAAGAGATTTTAATGATCGATGTTCAAGGAAACCGTTTGTTTGTTTGTCGAGTCACCGGTTCTTTAATGGTCCCCCGACCTTGGTCGCAAGATGAGGAATGGTGGCCCTTTAAAAGACTGTGAACCAGTGTGGTTAAAATATAAAATGTGCACGTGTCACATAGATGTCACACGTGCACATAAGGTAAGAGCTTCCAATTTTGGCTGCTTGGACGTGACGGTTTCAATGTTTTCCTTCACCGTTCGACGGGGTTCGTACCTACCTTCGCATCAAAAGTACGCTATGCCGCTCATCCTGTACAATATTGACGAAACTGCACATTTTTCAATTTTACACGAGTGGGATTTAAAGTTGTTTAATAATTTTCATTTTCTATTTATGACTTTTTTTCAAACATGGTTGCATTATTTTTAACTTAAAAGAATACTATTACAGTGTTGCTTTCAGTTTAAATCAATCTGATAATATCAACATCAGAAAATAAAAAAAAACAGTCTGGAACAACGGATTTACTTATTCCGATACAGTTTCGTTATTGTTCCGCTATTAGATGAACAAAATGACATAAATTACCTATTCGTTGTCGTCGTTTTTGGGGTACCCTGTATTACTCCCAATATAGACGTTGAATAAAAAAATCGTGGTTTTGTATAATTTGAAAATGATGGTCAACGCCATCTAGCCGACTCGGTAAGAGATATTCCGTAGATTTTTCTCCGAACATATTCAACCTCAACATATGTTTTAACACTTAATTTTAATATTTAAAAAAAAAAATATTTAAGTTATTCTGAATTTTGTGAAGAGATTCGTCGTTGTTGCACCGGATGAGCGATTTAATCTTGCCGTGGTTTTCTGACCGATTCCGTCACTAAGCTATGTACCAAAAGGAACCAAACAATAAAAGACGAATGTTACTATTGCAAATTCACTTGTATTCATTTTTTTGAACTTCAACATTTCAATCTCATACAATTTTAAATAGCACTCATTCAAATGTATTATTTTCCGCTCGATTTTAAAATGTGATACAAAAATATTTTGAATATAATATAAGGGAGAACGCCCACTGAATATGTTTTAAGATTTTTTTAAACCTGTATTTACTAAAAAAATATTTAACCTTGGACTTCTACATAACATTGAGTTATTTTTTAGAAATATATTTATTTTGATATCACATTTTTGTAATTTTGTAACTTTATTTTTTTAATACATCCTTTTCCTTTATTATCAATAAATTGGTAATATTAATTTTTTATATAAATATTGAATAAATTTGTCTTATAAAAATACTAAATAATTATTATTCGATATATTTATCATTCATCACTATTGCATCGAGCGAAATATACAACAACAAACCACACATACAGCTCAATTAGTTTAATTGAAATAACAAAATACTATTCGTAAAACTATTCATAATATTGCTAGACTCACTGATTCGCAGTTTTAACTACATTAGAATAACATTATGTATATTTATACACTTTTGTTCGTAGACAATAATCATAAGAATATGTATTTACTTTGTAAAGAAAATACAAGAGCTTAGCCCTAATTAGAACTCATTAGCTGCACTTTATGAGATATGTTCAATTTATAAAAACGGTAATTATGCGCTAGTCTTTATACTTTTAGCAGATATAATTATAATAATTCTATCGACTATAAAAGTCAAAAAGCGAAAGTCCAAGTAAGTTTCAGTAATATCTAATTTGAAGAATGTATGTAGGTTCAGGTTGATAGGAGCTCTAAATAATAATAATAATCAAAGAAAAATATCATAAATTCATCACAAACTTAACAAAACACGTGACCATTAACTAGTGTAAGATTTTATGAAAATCTCAAAATCAAGTGTTTTTAGAAAACATGTATTTTCCTAATTGTCTACAAGCAAGGCACTTCATGGTAAAACATTTTTAGGGTTCCGTTCCCTAAGATATATAAAGAACCCTTATTTTAAATATGTACAAAAATAGTACTATTTTCAATAAATATACTCTAAAAATATATCTTATCACATTGGTTTTACTGTACAAAATTGTGGTCCATTATATTATACATTCGTAAATAACGTTATAGGTACATAGAGAATTATATAAAAATATGATTTTTTTATACTATAGTGGAATATCAAATAATACCAAAATTGCATCTCTATCCAAATTAAATATTTTATTCAGATAAAATAATTTCTATGAAATTGCTTTCTCTAAATATAACAAACCGTCTCAAAAATAGAGCACCACGTAGGTATCTTAAGCTATAGCACTTTAATACTTTTTAATAAAAATAATTTGTGTCCATTATTCATATCACTTTTTATATAATTATAAATAACTATAAAACGTATTTTAGCTGTTATCCCTACTAACATCACGATGTAAAAATTTTTAGTTTTGAATGCATTAATGTTTTCATAGCAGGTAAATAGGTAATTAACCTTGGTTTGCAGTCAAATAACGATAATAAGCTTTAACAAACATTATTGTTTTAAAGTGTTCCTCACCAACAAAATCCGGTGAAAAAAACGAAACAGTTATTTCCAACATTAAGAATACCTACTCTGAAAACATTTACAATATTTATATGTTTTATACATGAGCTGGTAACTACTAAATCACACGCTTATAAACGCTTATTTATTTTGGAGACATCTTAATTATTTTACATCTAGCAGCAGGTAAATATTTACCATTAAAAAAAATGATTATTGTGCGAAATGTATTCTTTGGTTTTCCTTTACTGGGACGCAAATTAATGATGTAGCATCCTTGTAATATGTCAATTTATTGTCAAACAATAACACGATATGCGTTGAGAACCTATTCGTTTGTCAAAATATACGGAACCAAACACGCAAATGAATGTATCTCGCACTTGACATCATTTAGTTACCTTTCGCATATGCTTACTTTTTGCAGAGTAGTTATCCATGTCACAATCCATGGTTGCAAGCCAATCGCTACTTTTGGAACACTAAACTTTCGATCCATTGGTATAGTACAGGGTTTACAACTTCTATGATCGAACATCGCATTGGTACAGTCAGCGACAAAAGTTGATAAACAAATTGAGTTTTTAGATGCCTTTTTTCTTTCGGTTGACAAGGAACGAATAAAATAAGCTTAATATTAGCAAATAATCAAGGTGGATCTTCAGATCATATCTAACCTAATCCAACATTTTGAACAAAAGATTACAAATTGCAGAAATATAAAATATATATATCTCAAATGACTGTCATGGTGGACATCCTCAGATACCAAATAGGGAGTAGTCAGAGACAAGTAGATATATTTGGCACATCATTTACACTAATTTTGTCGCTGACGGTACTAGGAATTTGTACTTTCCTGGACGAACTCTTTCACAAAGGAGTTGGCAAGTCTTTGGAGCCCTAAGCCCTAAGTTCCATGTCAAAGCAGTGTTGTCTAGGGTCTGAGTGTGTAGTGTGATGTGTTCCGCCCATCAGCAGGCTCGGAAGACAGGTTAAAGTGGATATTCCCTGGACGAAATTTTGTACAGAATGATCGCTAAAAGTATTTGGACCTGTTGGGCATGTTTGAAGCCCCTAAGCTCCTGTTGACATGTCTTTGGAGCCCTAAGCTCCAAGGTCCATGTCGAAGCAGTGTTGCCTTGGGTGGGAGTGGGGAGAATGCGGCGCGTGGTGGTGAGGTCCGCCCAGCAGCAAGCTCGGGAGACAGGTCTCCGTGAGGGCGGAGAGACCGCCCAGAGACATAGAGCTGTCTCCTGAAATGAGGGAGGAACCTGTAACAAGTATTTTATTATAAAATGTGTGTATTGTAATGAAGTGTATTTTACGAGTTCTTTACTTTGAAATGATTTCCAAGTGTTAATTTATTATTAAACTTTCGCCCACACAAACATTTTCAAAATTTTTCTTAACAAATTAAGCATTTGAATTTGCTGAAAAAAATATAAAAGTCACCTCGCACATGCTACAAGAACAATTTTTTTTAAATGTCTAAGTAATTTACCCAAAATGTTACTCTTTTAGAATATTATGCGTAGATTTCTGCTTGGTGATGGGTCTTTTTACACCCTGTATATATAAATTTGACTTTATATAAACAAATAAAGAGAAATGTTAGACCACCGCCGTGGCACACATAGGGATAATCTACATAATGTATACAGGTGGAAATAAGAAAAAACAACCAATTTGCTATAATTACCTGTATTGTGAGGGAACGTTGATGTGTCTTGTAGCATCGAGGATATACTCCGATCAGCTGCCTCCGCCACCACATCGCTGAGGCAGAGTTGAGAGGTCGGCGACGAACAGAGCATCGGGTCACCTGTTATTAAAATAAAATAAAAATCTGTAAAAATTAAAATTATCGAGGTGTGGTATCATTTTAGGCACTAAGGAAAAAAGTGGTTTTATTTTCTTAGTAGTTTTTTTTGTAAAAAAATAATATATAATTAAATAATGTACATATAATATTATAAATATAAAATACCCAGACTCCAACACTTTACAGATCAAACAAAAGTATTTATTTGTCCTACTTCTAAAATACAGTAAAGACATGATGTCAGACATGTTGGTTGGGAGACAGTAAAGACATGATGGTAGGTTAGTGTGTTGGTATGGAGACAGTAAGACATGATAGTAGTTTACCTTGCGTGACTGGGTTATGCGAGTCATCATCCATCAGGTCTTCGATTTGAGCCAGGTTCAAAGCTGCCCCGTCTTCCATCAGACCTCGGGACGGTGACATCCGCATCTGTTGACAAGGATACGCTATCTTTGAACAACTGCCAGCTTCAAAGATTCTAAAGGCTGTCCCAGGATATGTATACTGCCGCGAAAGGGGGTCATTCTATAAGGGTAGAAACTTTTTTAAATCTGATAATATATTATTGGATTTCTGGAGTAAATTATAATAAAATTTCATAAATCTGTTTTTCAAGGTGCATAAACCAATGAAAAATATTTTGTTAGCAAGCATAACGCTCAAGGATTTTACAAAAAAAAGGACCATAAATAAATGTTTTTTTTTTTTTTTTTTCAGGAATATTGTCGCCATAAATGGACACAAACACCCCTTTCGGGTATAGTACACATCTATAGTAAACATATTCTGGGACACCCTGTACACAATTATTAGATTCCGTAATATATTCCGTAATAGCATTTACATATAGTTATATAGTTACGTAAAGGTACGATTGAAGCACAGATAGTCTTAAGTATAAAGTAGGTATTAGTAGATAAAGGTTTGTTAAGAGAGTTAGGACAGGTTTACATCGATCATGTGTTTCGAGTTAGTCCTAGTTGCGTAAAACTTGCGCTGGATTGATGCGAACAAAACATTTCAATCCAATCCAGCCTCTTAATTACACTATTATAATGGCAATGGAAAAATACTGTTTTTTTATTAGGAACAAGTTTAAGGAAATATTTTTCTCGGGTGTTTTCTATGTATAAAATGTATGAATTCACAAAAAAAAAAATATAAATAGTATATCACTCATGTTGCTCCCACAAACTCTGCTTACTCTTGCCCGAAAGTTTGGGGCTAGATGATGCCGTGTGAAAAATAACTAGCATTATTATGATTACTAATATTATTTTGACAGGCTTAGGCACTCAAGTCAATAAAGCTTAAGCAGAGACTTAGGAACAAGTTTAGTGCAAGCGGGCTTTAGCAATGTAGCAATTAGCTAAAACTTGAAAAGGCCACACTTTTAGATCGAAACATTACTATTTTCAGTTTCAAAAAGTTTTTGGTATTGCTAAGTTTGGCAAATTAGTGTCATTGTTCGGCACTCGTTACTATAGCCATTTTGCTAGTGTAATTAGGAAGCAGTCGTATTTACACGTATTTAGTGCCTGACTGGCTCGAAACACTGGATCCGTACAAACAGATTATTTAGATATCCCCACCAAAGGTCGTCACTGGGGATTAACGGATTTTCATCATCCTGAAATCGATTTTTCATCAATGGAGTTTCCGGGTAACATTTCCACAAATCCCCATCAGTGGAACTATCCACCAATGGGATACATAAGTGGGGATACCCATCAGTGTTAGTCTTCACCCGTGGGGATATCTACAAGTGAGAATTCCCATCAGTGGGGATATCCACCAGTGGAGGAACCGAGGTGGGGAAAGGACAGGATAAAAAATATAGATAAGAAACGTTGACAAATAGTGACAAAGAAGACGATCCCTTTCCAAACAAATATGGCGAAGAAATACAAAACATCGCTGGTAAATAAAGTAAACCTTAATATCTTTATGGCTGAAGACATCTGATGGGTCCATGCACAGATCCTCGTCTATGAGCGGTAGAGAAAGCCCCTCGTCTCTTAATGGTGAGGATAGGTTCAGCCCTTTTGAACGCTGCATGCAAAATTAACAACATTACTATGGCAACCTTGGATGGCCCTAGATCGTTCGACAGGGCACTCTATAGGGCTGGTATATGGCCAGCTGTGGCGCTTCCAGCTTCTGTAGAATGCTGATGATGATTACTATGAGGCCTTAATATATTCCCTTTGAACGCCGAAGCCATCGCCTTAAAACAAGCGGGTTTACTACGATATCGTTTTAAACATTACAATGAGATTTAAGAAGCCTGCGACTTTAAATTTCTTACGAATATTTGTAGGATCAGCTTTAAAGGCGAGGGTTGATCCATACTGATCCATTTATTGTATTTTTGAGTTTTCAGCATAGATGCACACAAAAAACCTTGCAACTCACTATGAACCAGAACATTTATTTGCATGTATCTAGGTAAGACTATACATAATAAAGAGTACCAAAGTGTATTTTTTTTTTAAAGTAAGCATAAAGCGTTACCCTAGTTTTCTCTCAAATATGAAAAAGTCACTCAGGTCAGTATGAATGAATGAACGAATGAAAATACTTTACACAAGATAACGATATAATATAAAACAATGGTACAATATGAATTTACCTTCGCCATCGCTTAATTTTGACAAAAAACACATCAAAATGCCTTATATTTAGGAGTAGGTCTTATTTTTGTTAAGAAAAGTGTAGGTATTCTAGGTATTGTTCGTTCTAAAGTAAATGCAACAGCTGAGAGAATGGTGTGTTACCTTAGTATCTTTATGGTCGTAGACGTCGTCTGGCACATTGTCCAGAAAGAACTCTGGATCTGGCTCCATACAATCTAAGGTTAGTCCGTGGCCTAGCCTTAATTCTAGCTTCATCCCTTTTGTACTCTACATGCAAAGTGAAAATAATATATTACTTACGTTCAGACGACAATACGTGTTTTTTAGATAAATTATAATACATAGTCAATGAGAGGCTTTCTTCTTAATCTGTGGCAAGTGTTTTATTACTATACTTGTGGGGGTTGAAAGGTTGGTATACATATTTAATTCTTTACTGCGTAATTATTTTTTGGTATTACATTTATTTAATTATGTACATAAGGTAGGCCTAATGCTAAAAGCATTTTCTACCCGCCAACCTCAAAGTTATTTTAAAAGGTCATTTTGTGTCATGTAGCCTTTATACATATATTTTTAATGGCTCTGTTCTGCTGATTTGATTCTGTCATTTTTATTTTTGATATGAATTATTTTATTTGCGCTATGGAACTAACACGGAGCCACAGATAAAAAGTAAACTTCTCGTTGAGAATTATAAAGCTTTGGTATGCAAAAAAGCGGCGACCGTAATACGATAGCGCCCGATATGTAGCGGAGAATGCGAGTTTCAACTATTGACAAGGCTCGATTCAGCTCAAATTTGAAGAACTTAAAAAAAAAACAGTCAAAAAGATTGTGCTATTTATTTATTTTATTTATTATTTCTGTATGATTTTCACCGTCCTAATACGGTATCCGCTTCTCAGGTAACCAAAGCTAAAGCTATGACTGTAATGTTCTATAGCTATTCTACTCACTGTTCTAGAAGCACTTACATAGATATGTGTACTTGAAATTCCAGCGTAACACTGGTTTTTTCGTGGCCACATTGTTTGTGTAACAGCCCCGAAAAGGACCTTGTAACCGTAAAAGAACCAATGTCATGATTGGATTATATGTCTGTGGGGCGTTTCTTATATGCGGTCTGTAGTCGTGTTTCAATTCATAAAAAATAAACACGCTCACGACTACAATACCATAATGGAGATCCTCGGATATATACTCAGTGTCTACGTAGATATCCGAGGATCCGAGGAGGAGGTAGTGAGAGACACGTCCATACATTCAAATCATGGCTATGCCTAAATCTTTGCCGCGGCAAATCGGAACTTACCTTAATATCTTTATGGTCGAAGATGTCGTCCGGAACACTGTCCAGACTGAGTTCGGGCTCCATGCAGCTTAAGGAGAGGTCTCGAGACAGAACCTCTTCTCTACTTAAGGGACCCTTTAACCGCTGTGTGACGAAGGGAAAGATAATGGTCACTTACATTTCGGGGCAAATTATTCAATTTAATATAATTATAAGTTTAACGGGTCTTTATCGCGTTTACCTTTTTTAATAATCTTATAAGATAATAGTTCGGGAAACGATTGAAATCAAGAAGTACCCCAATTTTAATATTACTATATTTAGTTTACGTGAAATATCTTCGGGATATATACGGGAATACGGGATTTGTATATGAAACCACAGCGTTTGATTATAGTTATATTTTATTTTATTGAAAGTGACCCCGCGGTATGCGAATCTGCCTACCCGCAGTATTGATAAAGGCCTACCCTTATCTATCATACATAACACCCTCGTACTTAATTGAAACTACCGCTTATTTAATGTAATCTTATGAGTAGGTTCATAGTTACTATTTCCCGGTATAATATAATATTATACCGGTTTACACAGACAAATATCTAACAATTTAATAATATAAAATTTAGGTAGGTAGGTACTAATTAAACTAATTAAGGTAGGTGTTCATTTAAACCTGTTTTCAACTAGCTTTCTCTTATATAAAAAAACATTTAGAAATACGTATGTATATACTACAGTAGGCACTAATTAATATTTTAACCATTTTAATATATGATCGGATTACCATATCGTTCTACCGGATAACGTATCCGACAGGCGCGGTCTGGTATCATCGGTGGGGAATCTAAGCTCAAGCTCGGTACTCTGGATGCCGTGGGACACGCCAATATGCCTACAGGATAGCGACGTCTTAGCTGATCTATGTGCCTTTTACAAGATGAACCGTCTTCTTTTCCTACTCTGAAATTCCGTTTTCCTAAAACCTCTTCCACATTACCTTTCACCCACTTATCCTTCGGACCATACTCTCTTAACCAAACTATATCCCCCTTGCCTATCTCCCTTAAATTACCTCCTAACCTTTCCACCTGCTGCTGTTGTTTATCTATGACCCTTTCTACTACCCCTTGCCCCGAGCGTAAAAGATCTAATCGCGACCGCAAACTTCTCTTCTGCAACAGCACTGCCGGCGAAACTCCGGTGGTACCGTGAACCGTATTTCGGTACGCCATTAAATACGCTTGTAACGCCGTATCTAAGTCATACTTATCTCTTACAGCTTTCTTAATGGCTCTTTTACACAATTTTACTGCTCCCTCAGCCGCACCATTCGAGGCAGCGTGATAAGGTGGCGTGAATGTATGTCTCACACCATTCACCTCCATGAATTTCTTAACCTCCTCGCTTGTAAATGGTGGTCCGTTGTCAGAAACCACTTCTCGTGGTAATCCAAAACGAGCAAAAAGCTCCCTCAAAACCCTTAGCACCGCCGTTTCAATAGCTATCGCCAATCTGAGCGCTTTGTCAAATGACAAATCTTCTTCTGCAAACAAACGCTGCCGAATTGTCTCGTTTGTCAATCCGCACACTAACTGGTCTCTCAGGGCTTCCTGTAACTTTTCACCAAAACCACAATGTTTTGACAGCCGCCTGAGTTCCGCCACGTATTCCGCAATAGATTCTTCTTGTGCCTGCTTCCTTTTGCGGAATGTGTACCTCTCAGCTAAAACGCTCGGTTTGGGCTGCAGATGATTACGCATAATTCGGACCAGGTCGTCGAACTTCTTACTAGCTGGTTTATCGGGAGTGCACAAGGTGACCAAAAGCTCGTAGCCTGCCCCACCCATCACCGTAATCAGGGTTGGTACTTTCAGCGCCTCATCCACTTTATTTACCAAGAAGTATTGTTCTAACCTCTCAGCGTACAAAGTCCAATTATCAGAATCCAATATAAAAGCTCCAATTTTGCCCACCGACATGATTTTGGTCTTCCGACTTTCCACACACGCAGATTCAGACTCGTCGCCAATGAAATATCTTCGGGATATATACGGGAATACGGGATTTGTATATGAAACCACAGCGTTTGATTATAGTCATATTTTATTTTATTGAAAGTGACCCCGCGGTATGCGAATCTGCCTACCCGCAGTATTGATAAAGGCCTACCCTTATCTATCATACATAACATACGGTTATAAACTTTGCGTCCTGGAAAGTGCCGTGATATGGATACTGTAGTGTGTCGTAATGTGAACATGGACTTTTCTGATTCTGAAGATGAAATGAGGGTAGTTGCGACTACTGCCTTTATTTCTCGACGATAGCTCCGTATACTCCAGCCATCCCGTGACCACGGCTGTTGCAATACAGTCGAAACGTCGGGAATATAATAAAAAAAATAAACGCGATAAAGACCCGTTAAACTTATAATTATGTTATCTAATCGAGAAAGTTTGAAAAGTACTATTCAAGTTAATGATTATTGATTATTGTGGCGCAGTGGGCGAAGGCCCGCCTGAGACGCAGAAGGTTGCGGGTTCGATAACATATTTTATATAGAAAACACCCAGACCCGAGATAAATACTTGCAAATCATACAAACATTTGTCTCGCGGTGGGAATGGAACCCGCTACTTTCTGCGTCTCAGTCGTCCTATGTTTTGACCAAATAAAGCTATTGTATTGAAATATAATGGAAGAGATCAGAATTAGGATTTGACAAGTAAGATATATATATCAGTTCGTGCTTCGCACGCGTGGATTTTTATCGTAAAAATCTTAAATCTATTTAGCTATTGCGGATATATTAGCAGACTTACGATTTATAATATTATAACATTGAAATAATCGTGGTTTGATATCATTTTAGGATAATATTACGACTATACATTACTATACTCTCGTTGTTTCATTAACCGTTCATTACGTCAGGGAATAGTAGAATAGTAAGGTACGTCGTATAGTCATATAATGTAACGTTATATTAAATAAATGCAATGAATAATGGTTTACCTTAATATGTTTGTGATTGAAGATGTGATCGGGCGCGTCCATGCTGAGATCATGATCGATGAGACCTAGAGACAGGCCTTCATGCCGGCTGAGCGGCGAGGACGAGCCGAGCTTCATGTCCGACGGCTGCATGCAAAACAAAACCATGCCGGTTACCCATGCAACGCATGCGAACAGTACTTAAGGCGGGGTGGACGCGATCGAATTACACAAAAGTTATTTGTAATGAGTTTTGTATGTAAACACTTCATGAATGAAGAACTTCGAAATTTCTAATGTAGCTATGACGTGGGGAATACTCCCCTTCCGGGCTTATACAGATATGATGTTACACTCTGTATACATTTTGAGACGCCATTATTTTATAAATTGATATATTAAGATAATAATAATGAAGGTCACAATTACCTTGATATCTTTATGGCTGAACAGGTTCTCAGGAACCGGGTCCAGGCAGAGATCGGGTTCCAGGCAGCCGAGGGAGAGTCCCTCGTCTCGACTTAGCGGCGAGCAGGAACCTAGCTTTAAGCCGTCTGTAAAAAAAACAAGGTAACTTTTAACCTAGTTTGAAAACCCCGTTTATTGCAGCGCCCTCTGCAATAGACAATAGTGACTTTTAGCGATAAAAAGTCAAAGTCAATGTCGATAGGTTTTTATTCCTTGAAATCACAAGGATCATATAGAAACGTCAGAAACGTCAATAAAAACAACGTTTTTATTAAATGTTTAAAATGAATTTACGCCGATACCGCGCGCGCGAAAACCCATCTAAGCACCACCCTTTTATTTATTTAAGCCTTGAAGATTCTTGGTAATTCCCCTTTTTACAATATGGCCATCCATTGGACTCTTGGAGTGAGTCGAAACTTAGTCGGTGCTTTCGCCAATACGGTACGTGATAATTTCCGTTTAACAATATGATTGGCCATCGAGGCCGTAAATAATAGTAGAGTAGTTACCTAATGCGTCCAGTGCTGTCAGACACTCAGTGGAAGGCATATCTCGGAGTAGATCTGGCGGTTGCTCGCCCAGCTCCATCAGCGGGGGCGGTTCCTGCTTAAGTAATATCACTTCCTGCGAAATAACATTATTAATTTATTAGAAACATCAACAGAATTTACTTGAATTATTGCATATAGTTTCTATTTTAGGATCTAATTTACATGTAACTCCAATTAATGAACACAGCATGCAAATTTGTTGTAAGTATTCTAAGCGATAAGACCCGTTTGATTGTGTTGTATAATAATGCTGAATATTTTTCACACAGCATCATCTAGCCCCAAACTAAACAAAGCTTAGTTTGTTAGCAAAAACATACAACCAGGCCGTTGAGGCCTGGTGGAGACCAAAGGGAATAATTGACAAGTGAAATGGAGGCTGCATTGTCACGCTCACTGGCAATGCTTATTCATTCATGCAGATACGAGCCAGTTCTATTATAAATATGCTTACTGGAAGAGGTGTTGGCGTAGGGGTGGGCGGCGGCTCAGGTGCGGATTCGACACCTGAGTCGTGATCATGCGGCGACGCCCAGCCGCTACCACTGCTCGCTTCCTGAGAGTTGATGGGCAACCCGTGGACTTTTGCTAACCTTTCTAATTCCTGTAAATAAAAAAAACAAGTGCTTAAACAATTAAAAAAAACACTACTGCACACCTATTCATTTCATCCCGTACAATTTACTAACCTGTATTCGTAACATTAGCTTCCTATTATGTATTTCTATTTGTTTCCTCCTATGTTCACTTTGCTTTCACCTATTCATTTCATCCCGTACAATTTACTAACCTGTATTCGTAACATTAGCTTCCTATTATGTATTTCTATTTGTTTCCTCCTATGTTCACTTTGCTTTCACCTATTCATTTCATCCCGTACAATTTACTAACCTGTATTCGTAACATTAGCTTCCTATTATGTATTTCTATTTGTTTCCTCCTATGTTCACTTTGCTTCAACCTATTCATTTCATCCCGTACAATTTACTAACCTGTATTCGTAACATTAGCTTCCTATTATGTATTTCTATTTGTTTCCTCCTATGTTCACTTTGCTTTCACCTATTCATTTCATCCCGTACAATTTACTAACCTGTATTCGTAACATTAGCTTCCTATTATGTATTTCTATTTGTTTCCTCCTATGTTCACTTTGCTTTCACCTATTCATTTCATCCCGTACAATTTACTAACCTGTATTCGTAACATTAGCTTCCTATTATGTATTTCTATTTGTTTCCTCCTATGTTCACTTTGCTTCAACCTATTCATTTCATCCCGTACAATTTACTAACCTGTATTCGTAACATTAGCTTCCTATTATGTATTTCTATTTGTTTCCTCCTATGTTCACTTTGCTTCAACCTATTCATTTCATCCCGTACAATTTACTAACCTGTATTCGTAACATTAGCTTCCTATTATGTATTTCTATTTGTTTCCTCCTATGTTCACTTTGCTTCAACCTATTCACTTCATCCCGCAAACATTTGATATAGTCCACGGAGCTCTTCAATATGGTTCCTTTGTTAGGTCTCACGTCTCGAATTACTTCGTAGAATGGGTCGTTTGTCTTAGGGAGCAAGGTCCCTAATTCTTTGATGCGGTCGTTTATGTTGAATCTGCGACGGCGTTCGACTGAAAACAGAGACATTATAATGTTAGAATTTGACAAATCTATTTTTTTATTAGGTATATTTTAATTCTAACTTAGAATAATGGATGGATAGAATAGGATGCTGATGGGGCTGCCGCGCTTCTGCAGTGCATCCACTATGTTTGCGGAGGCACGGGTCGATGGTTCCCACGCCATCATCCGTAAGAAAACTGCCTCATTGCTCAGCAGAGTGCGGGGCAGTTCCAACAGCATCATGCAGGGCATTCCAGATAGATATGACTTGCCAGCAATGAAGGCCTTTATTTGGGTCCTGATCAAGTAGAAAGCCTCGCCTGAGACGTTATATCGTGTCGGAGGCCAGGACACACTTCGGGGTCGATGCGTCAGGATAGTAAGTACTAAGTAAGTATATTTTATATTTATTTATTTATGTACATTTTGTAAAAAGTGAACAATAGGCGAACTTAATGCTAAAGCATTTTCTACCAGCCAACCAAATTTGTTGTGATTGGCGGTAAGCGTACTACAAAATGTATCAGCTTATACATATAATAGATACAATATTGTTTTATATATCTAATCACATTAACTTAAATAGAATGTTTGTCTCACTCATATTGTGGTTGTCTTTCTTCTGCCTGTCCTTGGCGAGCGCGTGTACGTCGGAGTCGTGCAGCGAGCAGTCGCCGGCGACGGAGCTGGCGGCGGAGGGCGGCCCCGACGAGGACAGCGGACCCGCGCCGCCGTCCAGCGACAAGATGTCGTCTAGGAACTCATCAGCCTGGAAACACAAAACAGAAAGTGGACGTAAACTTTTGAACTATGTAACTTGATACCAACAGCATCTTTGACGACCTCTGTGGTGCAGTGGGGGAAGGCCCGCCTGAGACGCAGAAGGTTGTGGGTTCGATTCCCGCCGCACGATTCATGTTTGTATGAACTGCAAATATTTATCTCGGGTCTGGGTGTTTTCTATGTATAATATGTATGTACAGAAGAAATGTATATAAGTAGTATATCAGTCATGTAATTCCCATAACACCGGCTATGCTTACTTTGGGGCTAAAATCTTTGGTTACTTTCCAACTTTCAGCGATCCCGCGAACGACGGTTAAATCTTCTTGGATTTACTGACACATGTCACGAGTCCGGCAGTGTACAATCGGATTCCAAAAATGGTTACCGATTGACCGTCCGTTTATTTTGTTGGTTAACTCATGTTCGTACATACCTCTGAATTGTTGGTTCCGACGGAGCACATGCCCGGGCTTAGGAGGCTGGAGGAGGAGGCTCTGTCGGGGGAGGCCGGCGCCCCCAGCTCGGGCGCCGAATGTATAGGAACGATGCGATTCGTGCCTGACACCTGGGATCAACATAAACGTTACAGGTTAAAAGTTTCAGTCGTAAGTAAGTACCTATGTAGTATGTATAAAAAAGCGTTTATTCACACATCATCGCCTTGAATACAAGGAATCAACTACCGGCCAAAAGGAAGCTAGAACGTGTCGTTCTAGTGACGTTCCTTTTCCGTTCACAGATAATATATACAAAAAACTTTACAATAGTGGGGGCGTACTCCCTAAAAGAATATATTTTTTTTAGAAAAAAATGAAAACCGACTTCTGACGTTTCTTCAACAAGAAATGATAAAAAGTCCAATATGATTGTTTTCACACTTGATGATATACCCAATAAAAAAGAAACATTAAAATCCATTCACAATCGACGAAGATATCGCGGAATAAATAAAGCTTAATTTAAAGCTTAATTTTATTACCCATAGGTTGTCTGGAAGATCTATACATAGCTCAACTGATCCAGATCACTATCAGACGGAAACGTTCTAAGAACAAGAATAAGATTATCTTTGTTTTGTTTTTTGTTTATGGTGTACGATAAAGTATTTTAATTAAGTAATTACCTGCGTGTGCGGTTGAAAGGATTCACTGAGGTACTGTCGGACCTGGCTTTTCTGCTTCTGTATCACGTGATACCGGGTGGGGTTTTCCAGAACTGTCCGGACCTGGAATATTACACAAATACTTATATTCAATCAAAAGCACAAAGATAATGAAACAAACACTCCTACAAATCTTCATACATCAAAATCAAAGAGATGCAAAAGTCAAGATTTTAGAATAGGTCTAAATTATCGACCTTTGTGAAGATCGAATCCGCGGTTATTATAAGTTTAAGTATTTTTGCTACTAAGTAAGTTTTGTCTAGCCTTACAGCTCAGGAAGTAAGTTAAGTTTAGGATATTTTTTGGGTTAGTTAGGGTACTTACTTACTTTTGAAACTATCATGGTTATTAACATAATGTTTACTAAAAAACGGGATATTCACCATACCTGAGTTCCTCCCGTGACCATGGTTCATGCAACTGTCCCGAAATATCGGGAAACATTCAAACTCACAAATAATGGTAAATATCCCGTTTTTTAGTAAAAATTAGTTAGGGTCGTCGTCATCATAATATCGTTCCGTGATTGACTCACAGACAAACTGACTGACCGATCATTAATTGCAAAACTGACAACCAATAGAAGAAAGGTTCTCCAATAGCGATCACACACCGGACAATGCCGTGAAGGAAGACTTTCCACCGACGATGAAGATGATGAAGATGGCATCGGTCCGTAGACCGGATCTTCATCATCGCGACAGCTACTTGTTAAACATTTACTATGTATCTTCATACAAATTCAAAAGAAAATATATAGTAGTGTGCTATACCAGTATTGTCACCTATCGCTGCTGCTTGTTGCCGGACTCAAGCCTTAAAGCTGACAGGAAGACTATGGATAAAAGTGGCCCAAGATTTCGTCATGGCGCTCTTCAGGGGAAGCACTTTTACAGCAGTGTACGTCAGGCGTTGATCGATGGATGGAAGTGGCCCAAGTTTTAGTCATGGCACTCTTCAGGGGAAGCACTTTTACAGCAGTGTGATGATGATACGAGGCTTACCTGTAAGACCTGTGGCGGTAATTCGACGTGTGGCGTAATCCGCTGCACCTCCGCCGGAGAAGACTTCTTCTCTTCATTTTTCGACTGACCTGCCTGTTGAGCCTGGAAATATAAGGAACGTACTTGAAATAAAGACCTTGGCTACCTCGGTAGCACGACGGATGAGACACAAGAGGTGCGGTTTCGATTACCGCTGTGGGACAAATTGCATGTTCTGCAGATATTTATATTTATGCTGGCTTTGGGTGTTGGGGTACCATGGTACTCGTAGTTCCTAATACCCACGATACATGGCTATGACTGTCGGGTGTATTTATCTAAATAACCACTAAATCGAGCCCTGCAGCAAGACAGCGTTGCAGCAGTCCAAGAAGACCGTGGTGCGAATATTTTCTTTTTCGTGATAGCGGGACTACACGCCTATGAGCCAGTTCCTACGGTAGCTGAAATTAGTAATAACAGGATAAAGTGGGAGAGACCTTGGCCAACAATGAGACATCATTTTTTTATAACTTTTTTGGAGGTATTAATGCTAAAGAGATGGTATGCAGTTTTGTCGCCTATTGACATCTACAATACCAAACGTCATACAGACAAAGTTGATAAGCCCGTTCTCGCGTGACTTGAATCGCTGAGTACAAAATTAGTGAGCACTATCAAATTAGAAACATAAAATGGATCAGCGTAGCTTCTTACGCTTTTTATGATTGAAACCCTAATATTGTACGAATGCTTGCAGACAGCTGTTTACTCTAACAATCAAAAACCATGTTTAGTTTGGTTCCGCAAGCCAAGGTTGTATGCAGAATTATAAAGATTATGAAGCCATCGCTAAACAAGATATAAATAAATAAGTTTTGCATTAAGTCGGGCTGTGAAGTACCAACATGATTTGAAGTTCGCTTTCAGGATTAAATTGTAAAAATTCGGTCTACGCTAAGTTCAACAATGTTATACTTTCTGTACCTATGTATATCGGCAAGGAGAGAGGATTTAGCTTGACGAATCGTATAGAGAAAGGCTCAACAACCTGAGTAATTGATTTTGATTGAAGATTGATTTTTTAATTCGTAGTTTGTCTATTTTTCTAAGGCAAAATGTAGTAAATTCAAATGAATGTATGTATTTTCTTTCTTTCTTCTTCTTATATTATGAGTGAAGAAATAAAATACATTTATTTAGCACGACATAAAAAACACACAATTTGTAAGTTAGGATGGTGGGGTAAGTTATGAAAATAATTATATAATAATAGGTAGCAATATCTAAATAAGTTAGAATAGCCTACTTACAAGTAAAAACTGAAACAGAAATGTCCCACGCACCTTACTAATCCCCCTAGGTAGTTCAATGTCGCACCAAATCAGCTCAGCATAAAGTCAAAGTCAAAGTCAATAGGTTTTTATTCATTGAAATCACAAGGATCATATAGAAACGTCAACTTAAACAACGTGAATTTAAAATTTTAAAGGGAATTTACGCCGATTCCTCGCGCTCGACCAAGCCTAGATAATGCCAGGTATGTGGCTACCTAGCGCTGGTATTCTGCTGACCGTGCGCAGTGACGTCACAGACGGCAGAAGCACACACTACTTCAAGAGATAGAGTAGTTACTCACTTGTAGAGACTCTCTGCGCAGCTGCTCCTGTGCATGCTCTCGCATCAACTGCTGCTTCAGCTGCGTGCGAGAGGTCGGCGTGAGGGTCTTGAAGGTAGGCGGGCTGGAACAAACGATACATCCATAAGTCCCTATTTGACTGAGACCCTTGCGTTCATCCTGAAAATTCCAACCTAGGTATATCTAGTGGTGACAACCTTTGTGGCGCAGTGGGCGAAGGCTCGCCTGAGACGGAGAAGGTTACGGGTTCGATTCTCGGCGCGGGACAAATGTTTGTATGATCTACAAATATTTGTCTCGGGTCTGGGTGTCTTCTATGTATAATTTGTGTGTATTTACAAAAAAAAATGTATATACGTAGTATATCAGTCATGTAGTTCTCGTAATACAAGCTCTGCTTACTTTGGGGCTAGATGATGCAGTGTGAAAAATGTCCAGCATTATTTTTTTTTGTATTAAATTTTATCAAAAGGTTAAATAACAAGTATCAATTTTTTTTTGTAAATGCATACATATCATACATAGAACACCCAGACCCGAGACAAATATTTGCAGTCCATACAAACATTTGTCCCGCGGCGGGAATCGAACCCGCTACCTACTGCGTCTCAGGCGGGCCTGCGCACACGGCACCACAGCGGTCGTCGGTATCATAAAAATACAGAATGTTTTTTTTGTCATTTAGCGGTTTTAAGTCTCAGCTTAGGTAAAGGTCTTTTTAAATCATTGATTACAAGTTACTAACTTTAAAAAATAAAGGATCTTCATTAAGTTAAACTTCCTAACTTCAATGTTTAAAGTAGGTACTTGTCCTCCACGTAGCATTGCCGCGAAACACAATGCATACCTACATATAATACGAGTGACATACGTATCAGTGACATACGAGGATAATGTATATTGTTAAATACTTAAAGTATTCAACTGTTGCTTTTTTTACCGATTTAAATCCAGAACATGTCGTGTCGCCTTTTGTAAATTTTCCAACAAGATATATTTTTTTTTGTTTTTGCGTTCGCACACGTTCGGAATGTTTTAGATCAGTATTTTGATGATTTATTCATACAACTATGTACAAGTAGGTATATACAAAAAATACAGATGAAACAGCTAGCTCAACTGATCCAGATCACTACCAGGCGGAAGCGTTCCCAAAATACTGGCCGCATTGCCACACTGAATGGCAATTGTAATGCGTTGACCCAGATAAGAGCCAGCTCTCTTGTCACGCGTCGCTTCGACCAGTCGCCCTGAAAGAATTTTGAAAACGCGAAGGGCCCCGGTTCCCCACGGACCCAGAGTCTCAACCCCAAAAGGCTCAAATAAGTAAGCTCTGTCGAGACTTCTATATTTGCGCCTCTTGAGATCCTCGGCCGAATCAGCCGCTGCACCGGCTCTAACTGAAGTCCCCGACAGATGAGATGGTGCTAGGGTATCTACGCATGTGGCGTCCCATACCCTTCCCTTCTCCCAAGGGACAAGAGTCATGCCGTCAGGCCGCTTACCATCGTCACGTAGTAGACCAAGTATTTTTAGTTTGCAAAACGAATGTTCATTCATCTTGCGTATCCTTGTTGGCACAGCCAGTGACAAGGAACGGTTAAGTTCGGGAACAATAGGGCCGCTACATACGATATGCGCATACTAAGATAGAGCCAAGTCAAACAGTGCGTTGCGGCAGCGCAGCGCCAGCGGTGCGATGCGGCGCGACTTTCTACTTGGAAATATCTAATGGCGCCAAGTGGACGTCTATTAAGTTCCTTGTATAATCCGTATTTCAATAACAGATTAAAATTGACGAAGTCTCTTTTTTCGTATGAAATAATGTTGCCTGGAAGGTTGTCACATTTAAGCGATAAGACTACCCATTGCGCGTTTAATTTAATTATGTTTTTGTTATGTTTTATAAGGTGACCAATAAAGTATTTATATTTATTGGAAGAAAATTCGAAACACCATCCAATTACGACTTTATTTGAAACTCTATTTGAAACTCTCGCTATTTTTAAAACAAACGCTTCCTTGTCTCCGAACTTTCAGTTAATACTGCGGCGAAACCATTGCGTTTTGCGCCGCACTGTATAGCTCGCCTCGTAGCCATTGATGTGGATGATGATGTTATGACAAAAACGTGTAGTACTACTAGGACTGTGTTGTTATAGTCGCGTGTCTCAGCGTACACACGAGCGTGTTGATATCGGCTTGATTAGCGGTCAAGGCTCACTTGACTGAACACTTGATTGTAGATATAGCACGCTGTAAGGCCACTATTTTTCCTGTGCATGCAAAGAGGCTGTGAGACGCACTTAATCCTTTCACCACACTTGTTTTTTCAGAGCCACCATATATCATAATAAACCTGTTTGTTGGATCAAGACTATGTTGTTATGTTACTGTTAGTTGTTACTTTTTTTAATTTTAGTGATTGAATCTTCTTTCGTTATGAACAAAAGTTGGTTGATAATAATTAATTAATTAGTTAATAGACTTGTTGTCAATTTTGTTGACAAACAAGTCGCCGGATTTAGGAGTCACATAATACGGCCTACAAAGGGGTACATAGAATAGTAATGTTAGAATTGACACCAATAGTCTCGTCTCGCTTTTAAGTTGATAGTTGTTTTACGATAATAAACATTATTGTTACATTAAAATAATTGTAAGAACGCGGTCACACTGCATACATCTAGGCATTTATGCTGCAGGGCAAGAAGGCAGAAGGAAGGCTACGATACCTAGTGGCCGTCCTGCATGCTATGCCGCTCTAGTTATGAGAATTTCTGCGATTCCTGGTGGTTTTATACGATATTAAATCAAACTTAATACATTATCCTAAAAATGCTAATGATGTTTCAAGCAGGATAATAAAGCCATAACCTGGCCCAAAGATGTATTTCGTCAGTTGGAATCGTATTTAGGACGCGTACACACGAAATCGCAAACGTCGTGTGCAGAATAGTAACCAATCGCGAAACAGTATTGAGGACGAAAGTTCGCGGTATCTTTCCAGGAAAAAAACCGGCCATCAAGGTGGCCAAACTGTTGGTAAAAAATCAAATATCTCAAAACCTGTATCTACATTACATTTTATTGACATACCCCGCATCTAACGCGTATTATTTGTGATTTTCATGAGGTCTTCGTGACAGTTTAGTTAGCAGCAGCGTTCGTAACCAAGGTTGACTTGTCACTAGCCAACCATCGAAACCAGTATTCTGAGCCAGTAACAAAATTCCAAAACTAGATCTGAATTGAACAGAGATCTAATTTCAATTCTAAGTGGGGGAACATATCTGCACTTTTGCATTGTGCATTTTTCTCCTGACTCTGCGTTGATGACAGTAATGTTTCAGTATCTCTGACCTCGTGGGATTTGTTGATGACGGAGAGCATGAATTGATGAGCTCTAGCAGTCTCGTCTTCGAAAACTTAACGAAGTCAGTCGTTTGTGGCGGTGGAGTGTATTGTCAGTGCCACTTAGATGGCAAATATGTTTTAATCCAATCCAGCGAGTGTTTACACGCGACTAATACCGAGACATTTGGATTGTTGATTTTAATTAATCATCGTGTTTTCTTTTGTTGTGTATTCCCTATCTTGTATGACTATGTAAAACAGTCTGTGCTTTCCCTGGCTGTACAATGACAGAACGGAAAATCTGTAACACTCAAACGGCAGTGTTCCACATAACGAAAATATCCTACCTTTTCCCCCATGTGTTCTGAGCTAGGGCTACAAAACGGAAAAGCCGTGAGAATTTCTCCGCCATGCTTCGCCGGTCAGCATGCAATAGACACCCTCGGTGGCGCGGGCGAGTTTGAACTGCAGGACCAATATTTACATGATCTGTGCATCTGTTTCGGGATGGGGGCCTGGGTGTTGTGGTGCAATGGTAATCGTAGTCCTGATACCCTCGACACAGGGAATCCTAGTGTTGCGTCAGGACTATGTATGCGTCTGTTGGGTGTTTATTTATGTTATGAGTGTGTGGCACGTGTTTTTGTACGGTCAGCATACCTTGAGTGCGTCAATTTTGTAGCCAATGACGCCAAGTCTATCTTTTTTTTCGGCCTGGCATAGTAACCCGATTTGTTGGCCATGGATTAGTAAATCGTTACTTTCAAGGTCAGCAAAATGGATTCAGCCTCACAGAACCATTACTATAGACTACAGTACTATATGGTTATGTCACGGTGCGGGAAAGATGGTTATTATAACTCGACCGACGTGATGCGTCAGAGAACAATAACATGTATAGTCGCATTTATATTGAAAATAGGACTTTACCTTTGTTTTCGTCGACTTATTGAGGTTTAGTATAGAATTTAAAGCTCTTCATCATGAGCTCTACCCGCGAACGTGTCCCAATAGCCACATACATAGTCCTGATCCCAATTTGGATTCCCCGTATCGTGGAAACTATGAAGAAACTATGAGTACACAACACTCAGAGCTAGACAGATTATCATCAAAATGAAAGATCAAATCAAATTTATCTAATTATCATCTACCTACATCCAAACATCTTTAGTTTCGCATTTATAATATTAGTAGGAGAGAGATGGAGAAGGATGGACTTTCATTCTATCATAAGCATCTGTAGGCAGCTCTCAATGAGCCACTACTGGGTCTCTTACGAAACTCTCCAGCCCTGCCTTACTCTCATCCATTGTTGTTCCACTATATCTATATCATCAGCATTTTAATCGCCGGACTATTTTTTTTTTTTAATTTAGTGACCCCAGCTCACGGTGGCATTATTATTTCATGTCTGAATATATACATGATCTATGCAAATCTCCAGCTCAGCACAGAACATTCCACAGTCGACCTTCATAATGAAACCAGAAGCCAAAGATATCGGACCTTTCACACGCTCATCACCCAGCACCATGGCCAGTAGCGGTCAGTAATAATGGTGTCTGTCATCTTGCGGAAGGCACAGCTTCCCGTCATTAGGGTAATGGACATGTGCTTCATTACGTCAGTGCCAGTGGGAACTGCACGCGATGAGCTCTTCGGATTTTTAATTTTGCATCTAGCTAGTAAATGCGCATTGGTTGGTGCACTTCCAATCTTATAACTTGGAATATCAAAGCCGAAGCAAATAAATACATTGACAAACTCAGTTCCTCAGTACACGAATCCGTTAGGTGAGTAGTCTGAGGCAAGTTCGAATATTATGTTAATCGCATGCCCACGTTTTGAAAAGTCCCATCGTCGCGTATTGGAACAATAACCGATGGCCTTCGATTTTTTTGGTTTTATGCCCGTTTTGAGCGCGTGTAAAAGTGCGTTTTTTTGTTGAGCATAGGTCTTAATATGTCTTATGTCTTATGAACAGCATTCCAGCATCGAAATCCACCAACCGACTTCATTCACGCGGAAGTCGCAGCTCAATTCGGTCATCCATGTAATGTTCGCCACTGACCACTCTCACACGATTAGCGACGTCCTTGTCAGGAACACTGTCATTTACCAGATGTCCAAGGCCATTGGCTATTGGTACAAGCTATATAAACTCATTATTTGTATATTTACCTACATGATTTTGACGAACATTTTTGAATCGAATATTATACTTTCACCATGCAATCACCGGCTTTATCTGCAAGTTTCGAAGTTACAATAGGAAGGGGGTTGCAGAGGGGGGACTGATTTTTAGAAGGGATGCAGTTTTAATAACGTCATGGAACACCTCTATACGATCTCATATCCAATACCGCCCCTTATGCAATTTTCTAAGATAAAATGGGAAGGGGGGGCTGATTTAAAGTATTTTTCTCAGTGGGGGAAAGTAAGGTTTGCAATGACGTCCCGCATTAGGGTTTATTGTGCATTATTCCCTAACCTAACCGCAACCAGCATAACTCCTTGAAATAGCGGAGAAGGTATATGAGTTGATGATAGCAGTGTTAGTGGAATATAATACTTATATTTTAATTATTTATTTCAAATTACTACTGTTTTCCAGAGCATCATTTAATTCAATAGTGTAGTCAACAATTCATGCAAAACTTATAAAATAACTGATTAGATCTATAAAGAGAACTTGGTGCTACATTTTTGCCGTGGTATAAACTTTTAGCGTGTTTTATTTTTTCATTTTTGGCTATCATCTTTAAAATCATTAATGTACCGTTGACTGTGGCTGTGACAACCCTTGTGCAGGTTTTTTGGGCTCATCTTTGTTTCATGCCATCCATGGTTAAATCCATTATTCAGAGAACGAAAAAACAAGGTCATTCTATGCAATGTTTTTGTTTTGATGCTAGATTGGAATTGGAACCCAAAACATATTGCAGCTGGCTAAAAACCACTCGCCACGTGTGATGTGTCTCCAAAATGATTTGGCACAGCTTCAGAACTTCTTTACCGACAATGTATATCTATATTTATCTATCTACCTATCTGAATATTATAAAATCGTAGCGGGATTTACTGACTCAATCAGCGTAAACCCTAGAGTCCTGAAATTTGGAGGGTATGTATGTGTTGGGAAGAGACTTAGAAAGGATTTTCCGATATTCATCTTGAGAGAGTCTAGCTGAAAGATTTAGTTTGTATGGAAAAAACCAAACGCAGACGAAGTCGCGAAGCGTTACATTAGACATATTATACTTACGAGATAATATAAATACGCTGTCAATTGTTGAATCATACTGTTCATTACTGAAATGCGTGTCCACAGCATCATCAGTTCAAATTATCAAAATGTATCTTAACCCTTCGTCATAAGACTTGTTAACAATGCTCGTTACATTACAAAAAGTACAATGGAAAACGGGTCGTATATCAATAGTGTTGAGTTTAAGGTTTATGACCATGGTCAAATTGAAGTACTGAGAGGTCGAATTCCACTCGTTTTATGGACCACAGCTTAATTAACGGGTCAATTTGTCATAACCTTATCTGTGGGAACGGTATTTATTAACACGACAATACTAAAACACGGGGTAGGTAATCCTAATACTATAATAAACGCGAAAGTTTGTGAGGATGGATGTTTGTTACTCTTTCACACAAAAACTACTGAATGGAATTTGATGATACTTTACAGTAATATAGCTTATACATTTGAATAACACATATACTACTTTTTATCCGGGTACCACGCTGTTGAAGCTGTGGGCAGAAGCTAGTATACAATATTTCATGAACCAGAATCATTGAACTTCTAAAGTTGTGATTTAAAATCATTACTTTTGGTACATGCCCGCGTACTGCAAGTAGTTAGCATTCCACGTGACAGGTTGCAAGCCCATCGCCGCTTTTTGGGAAACTAATTATTAGCACATGCCTTCGAATTTTTGGTTCTAGGGCATGCCTGTTTCCTCACGATGTTTTCCTTCACCGTTTTGAGCACTTCGGTTTTGAATGTGCGTTAATTTTCAGACAGTCAGCCCAATAATTAAGATATTTATTTTTTTAAATTTAAATGAATCAATTTCGATTAACAAGTTTCAGGTGTCATCGCGGTATTTGATTCTATTTTTTACATCGTAATTTTAATACACACATTTTAACATTAAAGAATATAAATAACAGATAAAGAGTCAGATTGTAAAACGGAATACTACAATCAAATCTTCAATGAAGAACTCATGAATGAACAGAGTACCTACTATTCTATGCAAATCCACTATCGCGACGTAAAATCGACTTAATTGCGCTCGATAATAGGTGTAAAATCGTTTGTATCCGGCGTCGCTAACTAGTTGCAAGGTTTGCAATAGCATGGTTTAATTGATTTTTTATACGATTCTATCTCGGATAGCGAGACCTTTGGCAGAAGCAAGGTTTTTGCAAAGGTTTGACCTTCATTGTAGAGTAGGACATTTTTTCGCGAACTGGGCAAGCAATCACCACTAAATACCGTCAATAGTCTGCCTTATTCTACCTTCATCATCGTTAACCCTGGAATCACCCAATGCTGAGCATTAAGCCTCATTTCTCTTCCATCAGCCAACTCTGTCTGCGTCTCTTGCATGTGGCCATTTCCTTCGTCAGAAGCATATTTCTCTTCCATTACCACATCTGTCTGCGTCTCTTGCTTGTGGCCATTTCCCTCATCCGAAGAATTTATAGTTTGTAAATTTGTACGTTTGCTGATGACGAAGAAGTCAATTTAAAGATTATCTTACACCGTATGAGTGGTGCCTTCACCGATAAAACGGTACAATACGTCTAATCTAATTCACAACAGTTTTTTGGAATAATATATCTTGCTCCTATGTAAAAACATGGCAACGTTATTCTGTTTTCAGGCCTTCTGTTAATATTGACTGCAATCTGTTGATTGCAAGGAAAAGTTCGTTAATTTATTAGGAAAATTAAAACGTAAATAACGTAGCTGATTTAAGAGTAACACATTTATATCATGCCCGTGTTTGTGTGTTAGTATTATAAAATACGAAAACTAGTTGACTGCTATGTCATCCATAAACCTATACCAGAAACAAATATTTGTAGAACATAGTTACGTAGCGGGTTTCAAAATCGCACCACTATCATTTTTATCAACTTTTAATCGGTAGGGCGTCAAAAATAACGTCATTGATATTGGAACACTAAAGCAACAATTTGAAGTAGGTAAATGCCAAAATCAGATGCCACAATTTTTACTAAGAAAACGAGAAAAATCCTTTGAAAGAACAAGAGTTACATAATATGTAGCTCTCAGAATAAAGCCGAAGAGAGCCGACTACCATTAATAAGATTATCGAATGGAGATCACGAACCTGACGACTAAGTGTAGGAAGGCCTGATGGTTAAATGACATGATGGTCCTAAAGATTGCAGGAAGTCGGTGGATGGAAGTGGCTCAAGAATTTTCGCCATTGTACTTTTCGTATGTGCTTCTATCAAAAAGTGGAAATTTTTCCTTATTTGCAATGTAAGAAAAACAATACAAATCTTACAACTAATACTCACTCTTTCTTATTGTTGACTACAATGACTAGTTTAACTTTCCGAGGGCCCTTTGTCATTTTGCAAATCTCCTTGCTGTTCTCCGCCGGGCCCTGGGTCAGAATTTTTAAAAGAGGAATGTTTCTGATATCACACACTCGGCCGCGGACAGCGGCCCTTCGTCACCTCACAGGAATTGGCATTTCACTAGCTGAATCCACGTTTCTTAACACACATCTTTATATAGTCACTTTTCACTCAATCACTGTCGTCTCACTGATCCTAAAATGAAAGATATCGTCAGAAATCAAGTCGATTTTGTTGGTATCCGTAAAAATTACATAAGAAAAGATTAACTATTTAATTGATGCAGCCTGTGACGTAGCTTTTGTTATTATCGAAGATTATATTGCGATTAATGCGCGTTAAAATTCTGATAACATTTATTAATTAATCAGAATAATGTTTGGCCAAATTATGGATGATAATCCATTGGCCGAAGAAGATTGGCGAAATATTTTGAAATAAGGTAATGGAATTTAAATAGGTAACGATCTTAACTCGTTGACATTGTTATCAAAATGACGATGAAGGCGAGGAATCGCATCAGACCGTCAAGATTTGGGATGATGAATGATGATGCATGACATGTGCTTGATTTTAAAGATAACAGCATGAGAATGGTCAAATATTAACTATTTCAACGTCGCCTCGAAATAAGTTGGACTTTCTACTAGTTAACCATAACGAGCATCATTTGTTTAATTTGGTAAATCATATCATTGAAAATGTTCGTCCATATTTTTGTTATCAGCAAAGCCTTATTAAATTGTGTCAGGCTCTATGTATTTTACGTCTACTACGTAATGTTTATTCAAAAATATATTTTTGTTATGTAAAAGCTGAGATAAGGGCAGCTTTTACGGCTCAAACTATAGCTCAATAATAGGACATGAAGAACCTCTAATTACGTTTTAAATGCCATTTCACAGATTTGAGCAGATTAGCAAGTGTTCATTAGTTTCTTAGGAGGGGCTTTTAAAATATCATATTATGAAACGTTATCAAATAAGAAGTTGATTGAACAGATAAACTGGATTAAGGTAATTAGTTCGTCACAGTTTTTTCCAGACACTAGATATATTTAACGAATCCATAATTTTAATATTTTTCCATAATTGATCGGAGCCGAACACCCGACTTAGTGGCGCGTAATGGGAGAGGCTTATGTCCAGCAGTGGACTGAAGTTGACTATAATTCACCGAAAGCAGTGTATGCTTTAATTTCATTTCATTTAAGGTAATCATGATAGTTGTGTTTAATAGTTTCGTTAGTTTAAATGGCATAGATACCGTCCATACATAATCTATCGTACCTAAATAAGTTTTATCTTTCAAATCTAATTCGTTACTGCGAAGTTCTGTTTTGTTAATGGTTACCAAATCACATAGTGATACTACTATCTTATTATCTCATTTCTTTATTATCACAATTTAAACGTCAACGTCACAATTTAGTGTAAGTACTACTTTATATCATGTGACAACCACGTGTGATATTACATTAACATTCAATAATTAGTCTGAAGCATTGTTATTACTAATCAAGTTTTACTGCGTTTACTTTTACGATTCAGAGTAATATTCTTCATTGCTGTTTCTTCTATACATATAATTTTCAACTCCTTGAACTACACTGAATGGTTTTAAACATTGACCTACAGAATCTTCAAGATTTGTATTATCAAATAAACCTAGATAGGTTTTGGGATCTAAAGGTATTTTCCGCATGTCGTTATCATCATAAATAGTTCTCTTATCATAATATTGAGGTATAGTTTGTATTATATAGGCTTAAATAATGATTCTATGAAGTGGAAAAATATAAAGTTTGTATTACGAAAAATACAACTTATAATTTAACAGCATTTTATTTTTAGCATTCTTCTGTCGCTTACTTTTACTGGAAATGTTCATTTAATATGGATTAATTGTTATAAAACATGCATACATGTATACTTAATATTAGTACACTGAAAAAAATGTTTCGTTAAATGTAACCAAAACTTTGTCTACCAGTTACACAAAAAAAGTGACAGCCGAACTAAGGTAAGGCATAACAAAACACAGTTTAGTTACAGGATTAATGTAGTGTATAATCAATCCATTTTGGTTATGTATTGCTAATTTCCGTAGCTTAAATTATCTCTGCTAGCTGAACCAAGTTTGTAAATTATAACCAAATAGTTGTTAAACGTAACTCAACGATTTCGTTTTGTGTTGTCAAACTTTTCAGTTGATTTAGTTGATTTGTTTTGCTGACCTTCCCTTACGCTTTGACTAATACTAACAAATACATCGTGTTATTTGTTACTAGTCTCTTTTACTGTGTATAGCCTAATAGTTAAGTCAGATATTGATTAACAGTTATTCTATAATCAGATAATTACTTTTGCTATTTGTTGCAAAACTAATTTGTTATTTTCAACTATTTTAGTTTACTTTATAGTACCTATGAGTTGTGTTAGATATAAATTAATAGTTAAGCTATAATTAGTAATTTTTTTTTGTTATATGTTGCATAAAATGGGGTGAAAACGTCATTCAAGATAAACGCTTACTTCCCGAAGCCGCAGTAAACGAAGGAATTTCTTTATAGATTTTGAGCCGTTAGCATTTTGAGAAACGCTATTCAGCTCTCAAATCTATAACGAAAACTCCTGCGCCTCCTACGGCTCCAGCGGGTAGTGTGCGTTTACCTTGACATTTTCACCCCATTTTTGCTACAAATAACACAAAAAAATTAATCTAATTACTTATAGCTAAACTATTAATTAATATCTAACATATCCGGGTAGCTAACAAATTGATTACTAATTTTAAACAGATAAACAGTAACATATTAATGCTACATTACAATTTAAGAAATGTAAATGCAATTTAAAGAAAAAAATACTTATTGTTTAAGGTAAGTAATGTGGTGGAGACAGTATTAGGTGGTAACTATAATAATACATGTATTTAAACTGATAATAACACATTTATTAAGAAGGTATTATGAATAATGGATACAAAATAGTTCTGATCTTCATGTTTGCTGCTTAATCCGACCTTAACTTAATATTTAATATAATTATTGATTATCTTAATTGGCATCTACAATAAACTTTCAATTATATTTCATTAATTTACCATGTTTATTTACAAAACTACAGCTCTTTTTAAAATGTATTTATAAATTTTGATGATCGCTATGATCGACATATGGATTGGGAGTTTCCTACACGATGGCTCCTGTATCATCAAGAGATATTAATGCTTGATCTGGTTGTGCGGGGTCAAATATAAAACTAAAAACACTATCCGTCAGCATTGGATGCAGGCCCTCAGATATCTGAAAAACATACAAAATTAAAAATCACCCCTATTGTATCTTAAAAGGCATTTTAAATAACTTAGCGCACAAGTAAGTTTTTTCAAAATATTGAAACTAGTGGTAAATAATGGTGGTTACGGAACCCTAAAAAAGAAACCAATCAAACTTTAGTGTAGTTTCATAAAGAAAAGTTTTACCACTGGCCGCGCGAATATCATTATCATCATCAGCCTATAGAAGTCCACTGCTGGACATGAGCGGGAGACATGTTATTGACATGACGTGCTCGCATGTAACTTGCATAAAAAACTTCCTAGTTTTGTTTCAAGTTCAAAATCACCTGTATGCAACCTGCAGCTTGCACTTAACGTTTCCACCACTCGAGCTGCATCCAACTACACCATGCATGCAGTCTAGTACGCAATATAATACAACTATATTATAACGGAGCCAGTAATGAACTTACCTTTGAACGTAGAAATGTAGATTTCTAGTCGCCATTGCTTTAGGTAATTTTCCAGAGGATCTGGCCGATCTGGTTGGAGCGGTTGATCATCCATCACTTTTCGAACGTCTTTCAATAGTTTTACATACATAAGACACTAGAGTCACAATAAAATAACAGTTAGTCCCGAGTCCGCAAACAATTTCCTACTTATAAAAATCAGAAATTACAAAAAAGAAAAGCACAAATAGATTCCGCGACCGACCACTCGAACAGAAAAAACGAGAAGACAGATTTGAACGGGTTAGGGGTTTAGTACTACTAATTCACCTATGATTCAGCTCTCGTCCGGCTACATGTAAACAAATACGTTTCATTACATGGTATTTTCTTTTTGTAACTGATAGTAGTTTGCATAGCTAATCATAACAAAAGTTTTGTAAAGTTGTACATTGTCTACATTGACCATGTAAAATAAAACAAATTAAGCTATTTTTACAGAACGAATGTTTAAAATAGCTAGTTTTGTTAAGTAACACTTAGACAATGGTAAGAGTCTAACGGTAAATATTACTTTTGCAACATATAGTCAAAGACAATTTGGCTTCACATTGTCGGAAGGTTTTGTTACGTTGCGTAAAAATGGTAGGTAACAGGTAATCGAATCGGTTTGTTTGAAAAAGTTCGGTATAGTACAACAAAAAGTTTGATTGCAATAAACCGAACTAAAAATATCAAAACCAGTTTGGTGCCTATTAAGGAAACCAGTTTTGTCATTTCAAATAAACCTTGGTTATGGCTAAACAAAATTCGGCTATTTCTAAAATAACCGAAATAGTTCGGTTATTTATTTTTTTCAGTGTAAAATCTTGAAATGTTATTTTTTTAGGAATATAGCCATTCAGTTAAAATTATAAACATATGCAAGAAATTCCCGAGATTATGTGCTTGAGAAAAGCAATTTGAGAGCGGCAAATTTGATAAACAACGCATGTTACAACCTAACACAGTTTGACTGCGTTAGGATTCAAAGTATTGAATCCACGCAGACAGAGGAACATACCTTTCTTGCAGGTATGTTCCTTGTGTCCGTACACCATGAGAGATGATCTGCAACAATCGACGCTATTTTTCGATCACAATAGGCCTAACGGCCGCAGTGATACCAAAGCCACTAAAAGATAATAATCGAAGCTATTCATGTGGCCAAATATATTACAAAGAAAACATAAATTGTAGAATCGATGACATGAAAAGAGAAGTCTGTAGATATTGAAGCCATCCTATTATTATAAGTAATACTGATGCTCCTATGTCCTATATAGCTGAAAGTAGAGCACTTGCAGATATAACTAGTGCAAGCTAACCCACATTACAAGCGCCATTTATCGAAATTACGCGTGCTTCGATATCACTAATTGTTAGATAAGCCATCTTATCAAACTATGCGATAGCGATGTAATCAAAGACGTAGTAAACTCAAAGTAAGGTATAGACAAAAAAACGCACAAAATAGATTCATAAAAACTCCGTCCTGTTTATATAAAAATTGGTCGTTAGCAAATCTTTAATATATTTTTTGTTTTCTCAAATCACATAATTAACTACAACTTGCCAGTCTATCCCAGTGCCAGTTCTAACCTATCAACAGCCAGTAGAAGGTCTACTGCTTGACATAAATCTCTAAAGAGTGTCATGACAAACGATCTTGGACTTTCTCCATCCACCGACTTCTCACAACCTGTTATCATAAGATAACATCGGTTAATCGGATAGGGGTCTTCTGCCACTGTATTGTCCGGTTCGTGGTCACCATTTAAGAATATTTCTTCGGCAGCAGTTTCCTTTATCAATCATACAATATTTGTCTACTCCACCCTTATTGCGCGATAGAAATAACGACTTTAGAGCTAACTGTTATGTTATTTTCTATTTTGAATACAAGGCTATTTCTTGTCTTTTTATACTCGTGTATCCCTTGTATGTTTTATGTACAGAGCCCATATAGTATCTTCTTTATCGACCCTGGTAGGTAAATCAATGACCAAAACAGAATCTTCATTATCAAACCTTGAATTAATTTTATATGGTATTTAACAAAAACCCTGTCTGAACCGGAAGGGTATTTATTAGATATTTATTAGGTACCGATAATGCGATAACGTAGATTTAGTCAATATATTTTTCCCGACTATCTGTTTAAAATTATGACGACTGTTGTCAAAGATGATTGTTTCAAATCAGAAGTGTTAAAAGTTTAATTCCATTATTTTGAGTTATTTACGAATTAACTCTAAAAAATATTAAATAAGTAACTTTCGTTTCAACATTTTATTTAAACAACTTTTCACATAATCTTTATTATGTAGGTTTACGACCACTTTGCTACATAAGACAGGGCTTTTGTTACATAGTGTTGTGCTCAAGTACCTACAGCCCATCAGTAGGTAGGTAGGTATCACAACGTTACCTACCTACCTACTGATACAGAGACCCACCTATTCCATATCTGCGCCACCTTATAGGTATACTGACATTTATTTTTTAGATAATATCCAAACAGAATATCAGTAAAAATATACATATTTATAACAAATATTGTCATTTATACCTACTAACCTAATATAACGGGTAAGTGTATTATGTTAGTAATACATGTAAATAAATGTATCAGGGGATTTCTGGAACTCTTGTCCACAAATCCCCTTAGCTTCTCCTTTGAGAACCGGAAGGGGATTTGTGGAAGAAGCCGTCCAAAATGCCTAATAAATAACTAAAAATAAGAAGGCATTGCACATGCCTTCTTATTTTTAGTTATTGATTAGTGTTACAAGCGGTAATGGTGGAACACGTGGAATGCTAAGTACTGTACAAAAACGTGGACATGTACCAAATAAATATGTATGAACGTACCTATACTACCCCCAACTTCTGCGTACTGACTGAGTATAGAACTGATGGTCCCAATCATGAAAATTGAAATCGTAAGCATGTTTTTCGATTTTGTAACATAAGGTATTCCATAGGTGGTTATATCGGTGGAAATCGCTGATCTCTGCGTACTGATAAATTTATAACGCTGGATATTTTTAACACTGCATCATTTAGCTCCAAACTTAACATGGGAACTATTATGGGAATTACATGACCGTTATACATTTTTGTAAATACGTATATAGTATTCAAAGTAAACACCCAGACCCGATACAAATATTTGCAGATCACCCAAACATTTGTCTAGCGTGAATCGAATCCGCAACCTTCTGCGTCTCAGGCGGGCCTTTATCCACTGCGCCACAGAGGTCGTACTCCGGGAAACAGGCGTGGCTGTATGTATGTATACCATTCCATACTACACTCAATAAAGTAAGGAACAAATGACTGTCGCATCTAAGATGTATTGTCTTTCAGATCGGTTTTGGAAAGTATAATGAAACAAAATTCAAGATACAGACATACAAGCGAATATAGCAGTCACACATGATCCTTGTGATTTCAGTAAATAATAACCTATTAATAATAATAATGCTGGACATTTTTCACACAGCATCATCTAGCCCCAAAGTAAGCAGAGCTTGTGTTATGGGAACGACATGACTGATATACGAGACAAATAATAAAGAAAACAATATTTTCGGGGCAGACAAGGAATATAATGTGGGGCGAACGTGGAATTTTACATGTGGGGCAAAACTCTGCGGGGCGAACACGGAACAAATCATATTTGCAGATGCAAACATTTGTCCCGCAGCGGGAATCGAACCCGCAACCTTCTGCGTCTCAGGCGTATTGACTTTGACTTAGTTACATCGATAACAGAAACAAAAAAAAACTATGGTTTCATTCAACAATGAACTAGTTAACGTAACTTAACTTGACCGTTGATGATGGAACGAATTTGACTAGTACTAGCGATGACGAAAGGCGGTAGGTAGCTATTATTTTGCGTCTTAATTCTATTTGAAACGATAAAGAATTTAAATGTTATATTGTAGTTCGCAATTTAATCGACAAAATGAAATTAAAACTCGATGATGCAATTTAATAGAAAATACTAAGTACACATTTAAATAAGCAGTGAGGTTTCATATCTTTATAAATAAAATAGTTTTTTTTATGGCACATAAAATATATTTTTTTATGTTTCATTTAATTTCCCAATTATATAGGTTAGCAGACAGTTTTGATAACTCTATTTTTTTTTATATCAAATAAATTTAGCATATTCAGAAAATTCATAACACAATATCTAAGGTGATAGCTCTTATATGATCCTGATTTATCAAAATTGTGTAAATTATCGGAACATGGCGTAAAACTTCTTGTTTCAGTAAAATTGCCATAAAACTTTGTAGAGGAATCGTAAATCCCCAAGCTAAAGATTGCTATTTGTCCCTTTGCACTGTTATTCTTTGCTTTGAATGTTAAAATTCCTAATTTACGTCGTTGGCCTTTTCAAATTGGTTGTGATTGGGGACCTCCCGTCTCCAATTCGCAGGATCTAAGCCACAGATTATATACAGCGTTATCAACAAACAACACACGCCATGATTTTCGCGAGGCTAATAAAAGGATTCACGCGATATTACATTGTTTTATTAAGTCCAACCATTCAAGCAATGTTTCTAACAATTGGAAATAATTAGAATACCTTAAGTTTTGAATAATAAATATACCAGAAATTGCAGTGAATCTTCTGCATTTGTTATCTATAAAAATCTAACAACTAATAAAGATACAACTAGAAACATATCATAAAAATTAAATATATGAAGCAAGAGAAATGTGGTGAGCAAATATGTGATTAACCTGATGTATATACAACATGTAATTACAAACAGTCCCACTTGATTGCAGACGATAAGATAGACGAATGCACATAATGTTACATATTTAAAAAAACAGTTCATTTCGTTTCATGGAAAAAATAAATCTTGAAGAATTCCTCGATAGAAGTTTTTCTTTTTAAAAAGCAAAATTTGGCAAACTCTTGAAACCACTTTATGAAACCTGATAAACTCATGCTGAGAGATCTTTATGCACTGATGTAGGAACTACTCGTATGTATCAGCAGATGTATATGGAGATTAATATCGAGAGCGTTTTATTTTTTAGTTTTATAGAACCGTTAAAAAACAGCCAGTATACGTCTCCCTAAAGAGTTCCACGGCGAACGATCTAGGGCCACTTCCACCCATAACCTAGCAAAGTTCGTATCACATTGAGACAGCGCTGATGTCCTTCATGATAAATATTCAATATAAACGTCACTTTATCCTCATATTTAGTAAATTAGACAACTCCTTCAAAGTAAAGACTGCTGATGGAAACAAAATTACATGAAAGTTATTCACGTTGAAGATAATAGAATTAACATTTTAAAAGGCGGCAAAAAAATACGCTACGGTCTTTTGAACAATTGCCAAAACTAATAAGAGTAACAATCATTAGACTGAAGTATTTGTGTGTACCGTCAAATGAAAAAGCTAAACTATTTATAGAATACGCAATTTGGCTCTGAGGCAAAGAAAACATAAAATATTTTGCAATCTAGACTGTCTTTAGGTTTTATAAGTATTGTATCGTTGGTCAGTCACAGAGAGATCAAATATTCTTATGGAGGAACATCGGCTTCAACCGAATGTCATTGTTCAAATACCTAAATAAGCCTTATTAAGGCTAAGGGGATCATCCCTTTCCAACCAGAGGAGGTGGCGGGGCATGGGCTGAAAAGCGAAGAGAATCGGTCGGAAAGAAAACCTTTTCCGCCGCCGCCGGCCGAGGCGTTACATTTATAACGAGCAGGAGTTTCTTGCAGATGCGCCTCTGGTGCGTGGGCGCACGAGCGTAGAGAGCCGAACGGAAAGGGTTAGTATAATTTAAAATTAGGTGATATTGTATGACCATTGATCCAATTAAAGCCATATTTTTTCATGGACTAATCTGAAAAAATACTGCTACCTTGAACAACTGGCTGCTCTTTTATACATTTTGTTATATGAGTGTTGTTAGAAACTACCTACTGAAAGCCTACAGGTTCAAATTCAACAAAAAAAACCAGCGAAATAAATCTTTGTTTAGGCTGTGAGAGGGTTTTCGCAATGGGAATCCTTTAGGCAGGTCAGGGTTATGAACCATTGTGACTTAATATTGTTTATCGTCTGTTTACATTCACACCTCTCAAACAAGGGAAATCATTTACAAGAGCCACTACTATTTACACATGTATTTATGAATCACAAGGTATTATACTTCTTAATCTTCTGAAACAAGAACTTGCTCTTCAAATATATTTGATAAGCATTGTTAACGATGAAACAAGTGTCCTAGTTCTTAATTAAATAATCAATTGAAAAGCGTGAGTCAACATCAGAAAAAATTGTCATCATTGTCCTGAGTCTACATTGGCAAAGTTAACGCCACAAACACAACCTACCTAACACAAATACCATACCAACCTAACATTCTCACACACACTTTTATACACTCAAACACACCACTTGGGTTCTATGTGTTGTCCAGACTCTCATGAGACTAGTGTTTTTTGTTTAACTCACTAAAATAACAAATACACCTTCACAAGTTCACACCCACAGTTTACGCACACGCACTACACTTCACACCTGTTCTTATGTTTTTAATAATTTTATTCCCTTACAGAATAACTGTTAAAATATACCTAATGAATGGAATGAAATCTCATAATACAAGTATAGTACCTTGGAAACTCAACCAAAACATTTGCATTGGTATTATCTGATACACAATAGTTTAATATTTGATCTGTGGCAACCTTAATTTGACAGTCTGAGAAATCATTTTTTGACATATCAGGTCAAACCTAGGCTACCACAGATTAAAAATATAATATCTCTTAATTCGAGTCTATATGCCAGCTATAATAATCACCAGTTTATTATACATCAAAACTGGAGCTGGTAGGTTTCTGTTAAAATCTTCGTGGACTTCAATTATAGTCCAAAAGACTTAGGACCCGGTAAAATGGTTATCAAAGTTCGTGTTAATGTACTGACCGTCACCGCCATTGCGTCAGGTTGACTGGACCTTTATAGTCAGTGTTTTAACTACCATGGGCATGTGCCACTATTTGGTAACCATGTGAGGTTAGGTTAGATTCATACTGAGTATAGATGATGATGTCTGAGAATGTCTATCATGGGGTTTACAGTGTGTAATACCTCTTTCGCATAGAGCTTTTTATCATCCTAAGCCGCGGTGGGATGTGGGACTGATACAATATCAACTCTTACTTTATACAAGGCCATTGAAGTGATTAATCAAAGACAATCGAATCTTATCGTGACGGGAGCCGACTGCAGATTTCGACTTTATCAGCCGATAAAAAATAACGAAATTTTATAGTATTATATGTTTTTTTTTTATATACCCCTAGATGTATTAAACAAACGTTGGCAGTAAGTATTTAGTTTTTGGCATTTAACTAAGTTTTGCATAAAACAATCAACACATTAAACAATTCAAACAGTAAATTTTTTTTGAAAATCGAAAGAAATATTTTGGTTTAAAGTCAGACAATATTATTTGATTGAAATCTCAAGGTTATGTCTATTGGGTAGGATCTTTCGTCTTTTATTTATGTGAATTTACAGTTTTAGTACAGAATACATAATTATCAACTTGATCTTAAAATCATCGAACACATTACTCTGTACAAACAGCATAACTCTATACAAATAGCTCAGGGAAAGAGTGTCGTAAAACTGACCAAGTGCGAGTAGATCTCGCGCAGTAAGGCAAACCAGCCCTGATGGTTTGCCTTGTTCATTTTTATAATTACTAGCGACGTAAGGAGCCCTTATATTTCGATTAACGTAAGGGGTTATTTATTTACTATTAGAACAGAAACTGCTTATCCGATTGAAATTGATTTGATTGGCGCATTGGCGGTGGCGCTGGAGACCAGTAGCATTTGTACGGAGGTGGCCACACTGACAACAAGTGACACAGCCACTTTTACCGCGCCAATATGCAAGTGCCTTTTTGGTGTTAAACCCAAAAATCTTAATTCGTATACCTATGTATCATATAAATGTAACTACAATTGTATGTTTCTATTGTGAATCTTGAGTTTGTATCGTATCTGTATATATATTGACCTATCTCCGATGGTCAAAGGTATCATTTACCGTCTATTGATTATCTAGTAGATCTATGTGGGATTACCGCTTAGGAATTTTCTGTTTCGTATTTTATTATCAGCACTATCATAGACATCAATCATAAACTGTTGAGTTTTTAAGTCAGGAGTAGTTTACTTTATCTTCATAGTTTACTTTCATATCTTTTTCTTCGAAAACTAAAACTTTATTTTCGTGTTTGCCATAATCTCAAAAAACTCTATCAGAATATTCTGACCATTATCAAAGTGTGGTCTCAGTAATATCTTATAACTAATTAACAGATAATATTAACACACCGTGCAACTTTATATTTATATCACTGTCACAATATAACGGAAATGTATCATTACTTTGTACATATTTAAAATCTACAATATGAATTCGAAAATGAAGGTGTTTTATGAAATTAGTTCAAAGAAAACGAATATTGCCTGAGATTTCAAATGAATTCGTATGCCAAATGCAAATTCACAGAAAAGCTTAGCTTTGTGTCTCGTGAAACCCACAAGGATGTTCAGAGACAATATGTATTTTCCGTGCTACTTATGGCCAAGCCTCAGTATTTAATATAATACTGAAACTACTCAAACAATGGTAAGAGCCTGTTCACACGGGCGTTTGACGAGCGTCGACGCTACGCGATATAAAATTGGTCGGGCACGAACTCGAAGAAAACGCGTAGTTCTATTCGCTAAACCACAAACAGTTGTTTTAATCGTCTACCGTCAGAGAGTCGACGAAACCAATCTACACGCGACACATCGCAGCGCGCGTGACGTGCAGCGCGCGACAGAGTTCATAGTCAGCGATCATTGGAGCCTGTCGCTGGGAAAACGTCGAGACATCGCAACTTTGCAGCTAAATCGTCACTATCCACACGAACGTCTGCCAAGCGTTTACTATCGCAGCTGTGGTAACACTGACGTCCGTGTAAATAGGCATTAAGCGGTTCTTGACTACGTATGAGACGAAAATGGAAGTGAAGAAGTTTGAATATGTAATTTTTATATAATTTACACTGCAAAAATTACACAAACATTTCACTGAAACCTTTTTCATCGTCATTGTCAACAGCCTGTAGAGTGTAGACGCACTCTGCTGGACATAGGACTCACCCAAAGAGTGCCATGACGAACGATCCTAAGCTACCACCGACTGCCCGTAACCTTATTCTAAGAGCTATCACCGGCAAAGCTCGTCTACTTACTTTAGTTCCTCTACGGAAACCTTTTTAAGTAGGTTAAAAACTGTAGCGTACTCATAATACTGACTACAACAGAACAATATACAGTTTAATTTTAAATTGTAATATTAATATAGTTCATAATTAGCATAAGGCTTTAGCCGATAAATAACAAAATAACCTTCAAATATAAATAGGCGTTGAGTTGCATGAAAATTCATTATACCTGTAACAGATTCACGCTTCGTAGATTTACTTCTACTCGTAGACTGTAGGTAGCGTGACGTCTATATGTAACTATATGTACATTCATATTGTAATATATACTACGAACGATGAGAAAAAACATCATGAAGAAACCGGCATGTCCTAGAACCAACATTTCGAAGGCATGTGCCATAGGTTACTTAGTGTTCCAATGAGCGGCGATGGGTTTCCGGCCTGTCACCTACTACTTATAAGAAAATTATGTGCCATAATTATATAATGTTTTGACATGCCCTTGGTAATATTACGGTCCACTGATAGAGTTAGATCTGACGATATCACTTTTGAACCTATTGGGGTTATGAAAGTATTTTTATATAAAACATTTTTTTGTAAAAATTAGATCAGAGTATCTGACTGTAATCTCCGTGATGGGTATTCATGGAGATTACAGTCGTGAGGATGTTTATTTGTTTTTATATATCCTAATGTAGAAGGGATATCCTTTAAAAAAATATCGTATCTAAATGTGCTTAGCTTTATAAATGGCATTGCATGCGTTACTGTAAGATCTAACTACTCTACCTACCCATGACTAAAGTTTTCAATACCTTATTGTTCAGTTTGAGTCAGGCATAACTTTTGAAGGTTGAATGTAAGCCAGTATTTTAATATATATAAGCTATTACAGATATGTACTAAATATAATAAATATATTTGCTCTAAAAGTCCGTCCTTATAGCGTACCAGAGCGACGATAAAATAGCATATTTTGCTCTAAGGGGAAAAAGTTTTTTTTTTTCTGTTACTAACTAGCCTACAAAAACGAAAATGTCTATAGTCATAAGTAGAATAATCATACAGACTCAACTTATTACTGAGTCATAAAAAAAGAACATTTTATTTTTGAAAATAGAACTTAAAACGGCTATTAACTTAAAACGGCTATTGCGTGCATTCGGTAGAATGCACGCATTGCATTGCGGCTATAGAAGAAAGTAACTCGGTATCTATTTACTAAAAAGTAAAACTACCTCGTAATTATAATGGGTCATTTTAGCCCCTTGTATAACAATCGAGTATTCATATATTTCGATTTTCATAAAAAAAAAAATAATTTCATTATTTACTGAATACTGAATGTGCATTTATTGCTTGGACTTTCCTCTGACTGTCTGACTACCCCCTGCTTGGTATCTTGATGGATCTGAGGGAGTCATACTGACTATCTGTAGATACCCATCATAGGGGTTTAGTTTTAGTCGTAAGTTTGTTTTATGTCATATAGTCATAAAGTATAATTTTCAATTTATATACTCGTACGTCACAGCTGCATCAATCAATATCTGAATTAAAATACACATTCATCAATTCCGCTATTTTACAACTGTTTTTATAATCGTTATCGATACCAATTTATAACGCACTCTACTTACAAAACCACATCAGTTTCCAAAACGTTATTTCTCACACACAAATAACAGTTATTGAAAACTTTTTAAACTTGCGAACTACACACGTCAGGCTAGACGAAGTCACCACGCGAGACTAGATGCCACTATCATAAAAAAAAATACAAATATACAAAGTCTGATATCGCTCAGTAGAGGACGGACTGGTGCTACGTATAGTGGTTTATCAGTAGATACAGTGATTGGATAAGCAAGAGCTGGAATAGGTTAGTTTTTAAAGCTTGCTGTAACATGCTGTCGAGAACAGCGTTCGAGAAACAGCATATCTGATAAAAAACGTAAGCGTTATTCATATTAGCTAACCGCCTCCTGAATAAGGAGTATTTAGGAGAATATTTTTTTAAACTAAAATATCAATGGCGTAGGCGGCTGCGACGCAAGAGGGTTCGATTCCCGCTGCGGGACGAATTTCTGCAGATATAAAAAAAAACTCGTTTTATATCATTCCATATTTAGAATCTACACATATAAATCTCGAAAAGGAAATGAATCTATATTGTTTAAAAGCTTTGGATACAATCTTAAATTAAATAAAAAATAAACTCGTTTTGAATCATTCCATTTTTTTAATTCTACACATCAATATCTCGAAGTAAAGGGAATGATTATATAATTTTTTAAAGCTTTTGATACCATCGCTAATCTTAAATTAAATTAAAAAATAACTCGTTTTAAATCATTCCATATTTAAAATTCTACACATAAATATCTCAAAATAAAGGGAATGATGATTCTACAATAAATTTCATAGATAGGGACCCAAGTTGCGGCAGCCTTCAACGTCTCGTCACGAAATACTATTATAGTATCGACTACGTGTGAATCAATTGTATCTTATTACATAGTAGTAGTATTACATAGTAACTATCTATGAAGCTATGGTAATATAACAGCAGTCGCATTGAATTATTCTCGCTAGTGAGAATTCCACGAATCGAACAAGGATTGTATGTTATTTCTTAGATAATTATTAGGTTCAGTGTAAACACGTAAAGATGAGGTTAAATATTATCAAAATCAGTGATGCTCAGATCTTAAACACAAACAACCATGATAGATAGGCAAGTCCAAGGATTACTAAGAACTAAGTACTTAGATAGGGACCATTTTATTTTTACTTTCACACAATGGTGTGTCGTTATTATGGCGTGTATATCTTTCATACAAATAAATAATTCTGCATATTTTATTTTTCTATTTATTTAAAGGGCTAGTTTTTAGTAGAACAAGCCACCCTCTTCGGCAAATGTCATATATTTAGTTTTTTTTTAGCAGAGCAATCTTATAGCAAAACTATGGTAATTTTAGAATATAATTACGACTATATCACGTACTTTACTATTCTCCTGCTGTCGTTTAGTTACCGTCTCACGACCGTCGAGCGTGGTCGCGGACGGTGCTCATGAGGAAGGACCTCTAAACGGTCAACGAAACGTCAGCAGGAGAATAGTCGTAATTATATTCTTAAATGATAGTAAACCACGATAATTTTAATTCCATGACTATGGTATTTTTTTTTAAAACATAATCATTTGAAGAAAAAAAAAGAAACCACATATGGGCCTATAACCAGCAGTGGAATTCTACAGCCCGTTGATAAGGGTGATAGATTGTTGACAGAAAACTTATCGTTAGTTCAAAGCCTGTTTTACTTTAGACATAGCCTTATTGTAAGGTACGTCTACATGTAAGATGATATACGCGTTAAAAAGAAAATATTATATCTGACGCATGCCCCCCTTAGATCTAAGATGTTTTAATTAAATAAAGTTTCATAATTTCACCCACTGCTGCGTATAGGCCTTCTTTCGCTTTTGCCAGCCTCATTGTCATGTGCGTCTAGCATCCAGGCATGCCCTGCGACTTTGACGATGTCGTCAACTCACCGCGCTGTCGGGCGACCCGGGTTTCTTCGGCCTATCCTCGGCCACCACTCAGTCAAAGATTTACTGACCATCACCACGTCTGGCCAGGTGTAATACAGTTTATAATATCTAAACCATGTTTAAAACGTAATATATTTCACATCATATTATGAAAAAAAAACTACATATGGGAAGTCTATAACCAGCAATGGACGATAACTTATTTAGATATTGCTACCAATTTTTTTTTATAATTTATCCCACCATCCTAACTTACAAAATTTGTGTTATTTATGTCGTGCTAAATAAATGTTTTTCTTTCTTCTTTTTTTAATACAGGCTATTAAAGAGGTAGATAAAAATAAAAACACACAGACAGACATAGAGCCTCCTACGTTTTTTAAGGTTAGAAAAGAGAACCTCTCATAACTTTAAAGCCTATTTAACCTTAAGGTTGCCTTGAAGAGATCGCTCTTAGCGATAACGCATTGTATTACTACAAAATAGTTCGCAAGATTGTGTTTTTTTTAATTCAACCTTCTTAGCATGAAAACCCTAGACAACGTTTTTGTCTACCGACGAGAAGACAAACATTTTTTGTTTGACAGAATATGCGACAGAAATAGTTTTTGTCTTCTCTTTCGTAGACAAAACGTTGTCTTGGGTGCTCATGGTAAGCGGGCTGGTGTATGCAATGAAATTATCTGTATCTATCTAAGTTGAGACAGTGCCTTGTAGTAAGACGTTAGTTTGCCACGCCAATTATCAGAACCCGGCATCTTCATGAATTCTTAATTAGTATAACAATGGTGGTCAGATCTCGCGTGACCATTTTGCCGCGGCGGTTCATTTTGTTAGACTTAACTGGCGCATTAGGTCACTAAATTATTTATGATTGTTATATAAGTATGTAGGAACCGAGCTCGCTTTTGCGAAGGATGAACTGAAGTCTAAACGTCTGAAGTTTTCTCTAGTTAATGTTAAAGTTATTTTCTGGTAAACGTGTAGCATAACAGATTCTTAATAAACCTCATACGCTACTTCTATTATGAAAGGAGTCCATTTAAACGCACAAGAACATTATACAACAATAGATCTGAATAAATGAGATCTATATTAAAAAAAAAACAGACTTATATTTAGTCCTGACCCGCCACTAGGATTCCCTGTGTCGTGGGTATCAAGAACTACAAGTACCGTGGTACCACAACACCCAGACCAGGAACAAATAACAGAACATGCACACCTTTAGTACCGCAGCGGGAATCTAACCCGCACCTCTGCGTCGCAGCCGACTAATCGCTCGCCGCGCCATAGAGAACATAACATCTCGTGTCGATTAGTCAGACAGATCAATTAATTGGGATGTCTCAAATTGATTTCAATAGCGTAATACCTGTATTCAAATTACTAAATACCTTTCACTTTTATGAAATGGACTTAAATCTTTGGCATTATGGACCAGTAGCAATGGCTATGGAACACGATACTGATACTCAGTTACCTAGGCTTAGCCAAAAACTTCTAAAACTTGATAATGGGAGAGTCGAGGTCGTGAAGGATTTTAATTAAAAAAAATGCCGACACGTTTTTTTCCACAAAAAATATGTTGGACAAGATATTATTTCAGTTGCGAGTGATTCTAGTATCCATTTCTTTTTATTTAATGTAAATAAGTAATTATTATTTGCAAAGTGCAATGAGGCGTTTTCAAAACCATCAAGCTTTCAGTAATTAAAACAGATGGCGCTGCTCTAAGAAGTGGAAAATGAAATGCCATCCGAAGATGAATCATATTCTAGGGCGCGGATTTTTTTTCTTTTGAGAATGTCAACTTGTGTCAAAGTCAATCAAATGTTTCTACATAGAATTTATTTCAGAAACAGATTTAATAATGATTGCTCTACACTCTTTTTTCGTGACTTTGACAAGGAAGCTCTCGTATAATATGGTAGTTGCAATATCAGTGCCAACTATCGCATTAGCATTGCCATTCAGCGTGGCAATGCGGCCAGTATTTTGGGAACGCTTCCGCCTGGTAGTGATCTGGATCAGTTGAGCTATCTATAGATCGTTTGCAACGGTCTTTAGATAGCTATCTGTTTCATCTGTATTTTTTGTATATACCTACTTGTACATAGTTGTATGAATAAATGTGTAACTATCGCCCCAGATATAACTATTTTTATAATCTTGAATGAAAATCCTTCATTTCAAGTGCAATTTTCCGCCATTTTGGTTACTAGCGCCTACCCCATTAGCGCCTACTAGCGCTACACTTTCATTTCGTAAACCTATATTTAGCAAAAGCGAAAATGAATTTCAGTGCGTAATTGTGACAGCAAATGTCAAATCATGAAAAACGTGACGGAGTCGGTTAGCAGTGTCTTATTTATTCGATGTCGTGGATAGGCAATTTAAGTTTGACGCAATATCAAGGATTTGGGTTGCGGTGCGTTTGATACGTAGAGAAACTTGCATGTCAAAAATATATAATTCTAGCTTCAGCCCACGGCTTCCCCTGCGTGGTGCCCGGGTAAAAAGTAGCCGATGAAAAATAGCTCTTACTAATAAGGCAGCGTTTTAAGAAACGCATTCGCTCGACCGTTTTTTTTTCGTCGACTTACATTACTCACGTTGCTTCTGTCCACCCTGAAAGTCCATTTTAAATATAGGTATTTTTTTATATTATTTAGAATTAGCTTCTGCGCATGGCTTCGAACGCGTGGTACCCGGATAATAAGTAGCCTTTGTGTAATTCTGATGTATAAGCTGTATTACTGTAAAGTTTCATCAAAATCCGTTCAGTAATTCACTTACAAACTTTCGCGTTTATAATAGTAGTAGTAAGTTCTGTTTTAGTATTACAGTTATCTTCAAGATGTACCATAACTTACAACATTGACGTTTCAGTTTATGTAAATATACGGTATATATGACATAATTTACACATATATTTGTTTAATACATAATACGAGAGAATACTTTTAGATTCTGTCACGTTCTGTTACATAGATTATGTGAAACGGCAACTCACGATGCTATTGTTGCTGTATATAATATCTTACAGGTACGTCATATAGCTTAAACTATACAAAGCTGGTTAACGAACGAGAAAATAAAATATCAAGGAGTAAAGTTTTTCTCATAAAAAAAATAGTTCTAAATGTTCCATGCACTTCCGACATTTTATTGATAATTCACTACATCGTTTAAGAATAACCAATTACCTATAAAACAGATATTCCTTTAAAAGTAATAGTTTTTGAGATACCTTTACTTTTACTTTTTTCCGCACGGATATCCCAAGCTTCCATGGTATCGCGTAATAGTTTGCTATTATGAAATGAAATAAATTATTTTATTTATTTTATTTTATCCTGTAATTACACCGGCACCCCGTTATATGTCAGGGTCGGCAACCGGCAACCGGCAACGCGCGATTGATACCTCTGCTGTTGCAAGCATCCATAGGTTACGGTAACCGCCAACCAACAGGTAGGCCGTATGATTTTTTACCACTTTAGTTGTAGAAAAAAAAAACATCGATAGGATGCGGCTTCTTTTTTGTTTTTAATTAGTATCCTGTTAATTTAAAATTCAATCTCTAAACCCCTGAGGGGTATCTGGTGACTTAACGTATATGAAAATAGGCGTGACGAAAATATGAAGACAATGTCGGCGGTTCTGTATAAGATGTGACAGGTGTTTGAATATTATGTGTGAAAATACACAATTATGTTTGTGTGTCGAGAAGCGATAATGGTTGATAAGCGGGCAGGTGTCGCCAACATTTTGGCACAGGCTTAAGGCGAAACAGAGCAACGAGATTTAGATCTAATATTTAGGGTTCTGTACACATAGGGTGTCAACGGGACCCTATTACTACTCGTATCTGTCTACCACAGGGATTTTTTTAAATGCTTAGCTCACGTCAATATGGTGGAAAACTAATGATTAAGACTCACGGTGGATGAACTAAATGTATTTTCTGCATGAAATGAATAAAAGTTACACAAACAAAACTGAAACAACTTAAAATGAAGTAACAAAAAGGCAGGCAGGTTCGTGTTGAAAATAAAATAAAATTAGTAACTTTAATTTTATTCTTGTCCAACGACACTTGTCTCTGTAACTGCATTAGTAGATGGTAGAAATGTTCACCGAATGCGTGTTAATGCGACCTCTGTCATGGCAAATATACAAACCCAACCCAAATAAGATTTCATATAAAAAAACGCTGTTAATCTAACGATCTTGCTATTAACCAATTAATGTTTATACTGTTGGTACAGAACTCTTAGTGCGCCATTCTGACTCGCACTTGACCGAATTCATTTTTACGGTACGTCCTGATGCTAGACTATGAACAAACGTGGACATTAATAAAATATAGTGTTTGGATTGGCTTACTACCCGCTGCTTTGATAAATCATAAAACTTAAAATACTGACTAGCCTGTCTGTTCCAGATCCAAAAATGACAAATTTAATCAATAGGTAACCTAACTTAATCGAGAGAAAAATATATAAAAGCCTATGAAAATTTAATTACATAGAATAAATAACAAAAAGAAAAGTTATTTATTAATATAAATATAAATATTTGTCACTACTAAAAGTATCTCTTATTTATTTTTCTCATAGAGGGGGATGATAAGCAGAGTGTGCCACACGATACCTATATTATTGAACCTCGAGCGACGTACTTCATTATTGCTTAAAAAAGTGTTATATAGTTTTCATTGTTACATACACGTTATTTCTCAACCGAGCATCCTTGTACCCATCTGCCGTGATGGATTGCTTCAATCTCGCAGCCTCCGAGATAAGATACCACTACCTACCACTTGAATACTGAAATAAACTGTCATTCTGTTTTAAGGTTATTTACAGTGATGTAACAAAAAGGCAATGTGCTGATTTGTGATTATCATAGCAAGTAAATTTTGCCAAAATTTCAAAACGTGATTTATTTACCATTGTCTAACGTAAATCACCCCTAGTGACGTGTGTGGTGATAAAACCTATCCTAAGAAAACCTTAAAGTTATACAAATCTATTGCAGTAAATCCGTATTTCAATCGGATAAGCCGTTTCTGATTTAAATGGTAACATAAAAAAACGGATTTATGATCAAAAATTGTTTAGATTCAAATTCTATTTATTCATCTTTTGACAAATAACATGTTCTTAGATAAGTCATTTTAACAAAATACATATATAGCTTCATAATAATCAATTTATAAAAAAAGTCTATGAAGATACTAAGCAAGGGATAGTCAAAGGCAAATCCTTACATAATATCTGCAACATTCCCACATTTATTTTGCATCGCAGTTAGCATTCCGTGTAACAAGATGCACGCCCCATTAGAACACTAACCAATGCGCACACGACATGCTCCAAATTTTGGTCATAGGGGCATGCCCTAGAACCCAAATTTGGAAAGGAAATTTCGGTTTCCTCACGATTTTTATACTTCATGATAACACGAAAGCTTGTTGATAAGGAAGAGCCATCAACAATATACTCCTATTGGCCGAAGGTCGTTGAACAATACGCTATATATCATTTATCTCGCGTCACTTGCGGTAAATAAAATGAGAATTGGTATGTTTTCGGTATTTATGTTGCATTTGGGTTTCAGTGCTTTGGTTAGTCTCTTTAGACTGACCGTTTGTTTACCGTGTTACCATTAGAATGTAGAATTAATAAATAATACTGGACATTTTGCACACAGCATCATCTAGCCCCAAACTAAGCAGAGCTTGTATTATGGGAACTACATGACTGATATACTACTTATATACCTTTTTTTTTGTAAATACATACATATTATATATAGAAAACACCCAGACCCCGTGACAAACTTTACAAACATTTGTCCCGCGGCGCGAATCGAACCCGCAACCTTCTGCGTCAAAATGAATTTCTCGAGTACCATTGCGTAAGTACCTATGATATAGAATAGAATTCGTGAATTAATAGAAAGATGGGAGTATATTAAAGTTGAATGCAGTGCTGAATATAAAATAACCAAGTTTTACTTATATAGGTACAGAAGTTTTGGTTGAACAAATATTGCAATAGAATGAGTGTATTCGGTGAACACCACCGCACAAACAACCCCGTCGAAGTTTGGCATGTAAAGTTGAACCGGGAAATCAGGACAATACCGCGACTACATAAAATAACAGGCAAAAAAATAGGCACGAATTTGTATGAAAACTTTAAGAAACTGCCGCCAACCGCAACCAATGCTTCAGACCAGCGGTTTCTAAACTTTTAAGGCAACGGAACACTCAACAAATCCCTTTTATTTTATGGAACCCAAATGATTCCGTCTCAAATTATTATAAATGAAAATCAGAATTAAAGAAATAAATATTTTTTTAAGTGATGCAGTTCCATTCTTTACATTCTCTTTTAATGTGATGAATGGAACTGTTTTAGTTACTGTTTGATTAATTATTGTTTTAATAATTAAGATTAAAGAAGCCTAAAATAATTGAACGACTCAATAATAAATTTTGAGGAACCTTGGTGACTTTTCTACGGAACCCACTTAAGGAATCGCTGATTTACATCGAGACAAAAATAAATACAAGTTACGTAACACAAACGGGTTGGAATCTCTTTAGTTGAGTTTAAGTAAACGTGTACTAAAAGAGTCCCATCTCTTAATCATAATCAATCGCTAACTTTAGCAGACTTTAACTTTAGAATAACCTATATTTTTATTTTAGCTAAACGTCGCACACCTTATGTGTTAACAAGTAGTAATAGTATTATAATATCTATGTATGTTAGTTTCTAAGGTGTTTATGTAATGGGCCTATTGTCATCATTTTAAATGTTGTTCATGTTGTTGCCTGAAATAAATGTTTATTATTGTTATTATTATTATTCCTAGCACCGCTTTCGACGGCCTCGCCACCTGCCCCCAATTTATAGCTTGCGCAACCACACTCGCTAGTAAATAGTATCTTGAAAAAAGTTTAGACTTTGGGGTGATTAAACAATCCAACAGACGCATACCTAAAGTCTATAGTCCTGAATCCACACTAGGATTGCCTGTGTCGTAGGTATCAGGAACTACCTGTACCGTGGTACCAAAAAACCTAGACCTCTAAACACCGGCAGCAGGAATCGAATCCGCAGCTCTTGCGTCGCAGCCGGCTACTCGCCGGTTATGGTACTTTTCAACTTTAAAAATGAATACTGTGACCATGTGAAACCATTTTGTTGCCTGAAATAAATATTTATTATTATTGGAACGAAGTTCTTTATCGCGCGTTGTGGGCGGGGGCTAGACGGAAAAAAATCTCACGAAAAGTTGTAACGACACTTTTTGCTATAGTAAGCTATTGTAAGCTGTGCGGCGTGCGCATGTTTCTCTGTCTGTCTCCCTCTCTCTTATAGAAAGCAAGCCAGATATTTTCATTTATTTTATTATTATTATTATTTTTAAGTTGGCTTGCTAAAATAAAAAAAAAATATTACAATTCCTTCACTAATTAATCGAAAGGTACTTCGTTCCATCCGGGTGTCCCTTGACACCTATCATTTTTTTATTCTTAGCAGCGTGTCTGCCTCTATCCTTTGTTTAGTGTTTGAAACGTATAGGGTTCAAGTTAGCGAGTGATTATGAATAAGAGGGTTAGATTCGTTGTGAATACGAGCTTAGATAACATAGAAACTCCTTTATTGCACAAGATAAAATAATTACATATGCAAATTTAATGCTAATTAACATTTTCTTCCAGCTAACCTTTGAATAATGAAGAGGGCTTAATTTCGAAATTTTAGGGCGACAGTTGGAGTTGTTATCGCGACTGATGAGATAATTAAAAGGCATGCAATAACAATTAGCGAAATTAGGCGCTTCCGACGCGAATTGCTGTTTTACGCAAAATCGCTCGTAACTTGACGTTTTAGTAGCGACTTTTGTATCGTTTTACAAGTAATTGGGCTGCTGTTAAGAGCTCGTCCGGAGAAGCACTCACTTCTAACCACCATACCTATTTCTGGCGCCTAGCAGCAATGCTCGCATTGCTGCATTCCTTTCTGTCGCCAATCAGCAATGCTCGCGTTACCATTTTCCGGTTTAAATGTTATGGGTGCTGGTGAATTTACTGACACATGAGACTTTTCACCCGTTATGTCTCAGGGTCCTGAGACACGCGCGATTCCTCTGGTGTTGCAAGCCATAGGTTACGATAACCGCTTACCAACAGGTGGGATGTATGCCTGTTTGCCACTTTAGTTGTTTAAAAAAAAGTCTGGCAGTGAATGTATCATCTCCTCGCTTTACCCGCGAACGTATGTGTGTTTGCCATAAGAGGTTGTTTGTTTGTATGTTTGTCTGTTGCCATTTACGGCTTATCTGAACCAATTTTTTTTTGGTTTTTTCAAAAACATTTTTTATGTTTTATAGGCTGTCAAGGTTTAACCACGTCATAATATACACTTTCAAAAAAGGGGTAGACGATAACCTAACTAGTTTCTTAACATTTATCGGAAGTAATCTCTTTTTAAAGTAAGTTACACACCATAGTACATAAAATTTCATTACATCGCCTCAAACATATAACTCAAAATCATTATTGACAGCAAACATTACCAAATAGGCTTCAGCCGCCACAGCATGCGCAAGCGCAACCATCAAACCTCACAACCGCTGCCTTGGGCACCACTAAATAGAACAAATTACGTCGTCCCACACAAAAAGATGTCACTGATTCTAGCAATAACCATCCTTGGGTATTATTATTGAAAAGCAATAAGGCCGAGACCTGATTTTAGACAATTGGTAAAAACAAACGTTCGCGCTCCATTTGCGGTATTGTTTGCTGGTTTCCGTATTTTGATGTTGGCTTCCATCATTTACTGAAAGGCCTTCTTCAGGTATTATGACACGGCTTTTTCGTGTCATCATGTATCCTAATATCCTACTACTATTATAAACGCGAAAGTTTGTGAGGATGGATGTTTGTTACTCTTTCACGCAAAAACTACTGAACGGATTTTGATGAAACATTACAGTAATATAGCTTACTAGCTTCTCCAGAAGCACACCTTTGTGTTATTCTGATGTATAAGCTATATTACTATAAAGTTTCATCAAAATCCGTTTAGTAGTTTTTGTGTGAGAATAACAAACATCCATCCTCACAAACTTTCGCGTTTATAATAGTAGTAGGATACATCAGAATAACAAATAGGCCACTTTTTATCCGCGTACAACGCGGGCGAAGCCGTAGGCAGAAGCTAGTTCTCAATAACTAATAGACTCTCGCGCTCTTCCATAAATCATGGGCATACAGTCGTTAGCGTGTTTGTTTTTATTGACATGACTGGCTAAGCCAGTCGCCCATGACTGGTTGACGAGAGAATAGCACCGCTTTCGACGGCCTCGCCACCTGCCCCCAATTTATTACTTACGCAACCACACTCGCTAGTAAATAGTATCTTGAAAAACTTTGGGGTGATTTAACAATACAACAGACGCATACCTAAAGTCTATAGACCCCGTTACTAGGATTTCCTGTGTCGTGGGTATCAGGAACTACGAGTATCGTGGTACCAAAAAACTAGACCCGGAATAAATATCTTCAGAACATGCAAAGAAAACTCCGGCAGCAGTAATCGAACCCGCAGCTCTTGCGTCACAGCTGGCTACTCGCCGGTTATGGTGCTTTTCAAGTTTAACAATTATACTGTGATCATGTGAAACCATGTGAAAGCGAATTATGCATGGTAAGCATCACTAACTGAATACCTCTCTGGGGGGAATTTAAATGAGTAGGATAGTCATTTTAATATTGTTTAGGGTTCCGTAGTCAACAAGAAACCCTTATAGTTTCGCCCTGTCCGTCAGTCTGTCTGTCTGTTTGTCGCGGCTTAGCTCAGAGACTCTTAAGCTGTAATTTGGCATGGGTATAAATATTATTTACGCCGACAAAGTGGTAAAATAAAAGTAATAAAAAACACTTTTTAGGGTACCTACCTCCCCTACACTTAAAGTTGGGATGTATTTTTTTTACGCGTCTATCTCACGCGTACCACACTAATGTGGTATGATTAGATAGGTCTTTTAAAAATATTGCGGGTGTGTGAATACCAGTTTTCGATTCAGGGATCAGTTTGCAAATTGTTGTGTACCCCCTACCAGCTAGACAATTGTTTTTGGATCTTATGTAAAAAAAATAACAGCAGTAGAATATACATTTATTCCATTGAAAATTACTTAGACGAAGTTGTTAGTTGTTTATAAGAGGTAGTAAATATAAGTTTATGAGCAACTACGCAACCCTACACTGCACGTGGCCCGACACGGACTAGGCCGGTTTTATTTTCCATATAATTTGTGCATTAAGTCTTTTCGCCTCAGAAAATAAACAAACCATGAGGTTAAACAAACAAACATGCTCTAAGGTTCATACCTTAAAGCATGTTTGTTTATTTTTACACTTAGCAAGTGCACATAGGGAAATAACAAGATTTTTAAAATAACCTAAAAAACAACCTCGGCGTCAGTGGCGGATGATCATTATCAATTGAAGAACAGAACTGGATCAGTACGGCTCAAGGTAAAACCCCTGGAAATAGGTAGAGATACCTAAATTGCTCTGAACTAAGGAAAATGTGACTTTTCTGCGACATTTGGTGCTGCTCTGAACTAAGGAAAATTTTCTACGACATTTGGTGCGGGGAAAGACCTCAGCATTCTGTTTTAGTCAGGCATAAAGCTGGGTTATTTATTGGCGACCCTGGTTTCCTATAGCCGATGAACAGCGTTAGTCCATCCAACAGACGCTGAGCTGAACACCAATTTGGTACAGCCATACCATTTCACATGGTATGTATAGCTGTACCAAATTGGCACATGAGCCGAATAATGTTGTTGATATAGTATTAGTCTCTACTTTTAGTTGTTGGTCTATTATATTTCATTGTTTATATCAAATAAATGGTTATGCTATTCTATAATTATAAGTTTAATCGGTCTTTAAACCGTTAAACTTATAATTATGTTATCTAATCGCGAAAATAATATTCACTTCACTTCTATATTATGCCTTTTGAAAAAATACTATTCTACTCTATACTAGCAGAGCCGACAGTTGTTCTTTCCTTGAATGTGACAAGGACAGACGATACGAAATTATACGAAACGTCAATACGTCAACCATAGATAAAGTAACCACTAGTTCAGTTTGTATTGGTGAAAGAAACAACGTTTTTTTTATATATTCCGAGTATTTATCATTGGTATATTACTGAATATCCCCATACGCAGGACGCAGATCCGTAAGGATACCAACGCGAACATGCCCCAATTACAATTGTAGGATGCGTTTCTGACTACCCCCAATTTAAGTCAGCGGGGGTAGTCTTATCCTCATAGATATACCGAGTATGAATCTGAGGATCTCCATCGTGAGGATAACAGTCGTAAACTTATCAATAACTTGGGGATAAAAGTGAAACAGACGTTTTTTTTTTTAATAATTACAATCGATTACCGAATTCTTATCCACCTCATAATTTACCGATGCGAAAGCTGAGAGCGTATTTCCATTGAAACTCTATTTTGATATATACAAGACGCACTAATACGTATGTTGACAAATTAGAGTATTACATTTTTGACAGCCATTCATTCAACTTTTTGGTACATAAAAAAGATGGCACTCTTTTTTATGTATGTCCAGCACCTTTATTATTATTATTATCTTTGTGGCTTTGCAGGACTATAAAATGAAAATCTCATATTTGCCTGAGCAGGCTTTGATTATGACGATATTTTTATAACGTATCTTTTAGAGAGTAATACAAGTATTAAAAAGTATCAAAACAGATTCGCGTGAAGACTTTGATTTTTGGCCCTCTTTGTCTATAGGCAGAGTAGATGGCCCACAACGGAAGTTAACGATGCTGACCATAGTTCTGATAAGAATGTTCTAGAAAACTTTTCCAATACTTGCGAGATAATAAATAATGGTGGACATTTTCACACAGCATCATCTAGCCCCAAAGTAAGCAGAGCTTGTGTTATGGGAACTAAAATGACTGATATACTACTTAAATATTTTTTTTGTTAATATTTACATATTATATACATTGAAAACACCCAGATCCCGAGACAAATATTTGCAGATACAAACATTTGTCCCGCGGCGGGAATCGAACCCGCGACCTTCTGCGTGTCAGGCGGGCCTACCGGTGAAGTATCGTCTTTAACAGTGGACACAGTCGCGCTATTGCACAGACGACAACTGCCCCGGTTACTTTAAGGTGAAGGTCCGATTCAATAACTTATCAATAAAGTTGCAAGCCGTTACGTCATGTAACAAGATCATGATTGGTGGAGCTCGATGGAGCTACTTTTCCAGTGTGAATGGTGAACACATTCATAGGGACATGGACAATATTTTTAAATAAACCCTTAAAAGTAAATGATAGCCAGCTTTCTGCCATACATTATCATTTATAATCAACTTCAAAAAAGGAGGTTCTCAATTCGGTCAAATTTTACTTTATTTAATCTTTGTTACTTGATTTCCTCGCCAATTGTTAACCGATCTTGATGTTTTTTTTGTTGTTGTATAGAGAATGATCCCGAAAACTAAAAAAAACTTCATCATCTTATGGAATCACGACTAGTCGAAACATTTTTTGTTTGATACTTTACTTTTGTTTTTTATTCGAGAGTGTCATCCCGAGTGAAAAAAATAACGTAAGCACGCGTGGAAGTCGGTTTTTGATATTTGATGTCTTATATACAAGCGTGAGTGATATGTGATATGTATGTTTGTACGTATGAAATGAGACCACAAAAATTAAGCTCGTAGTAACTAAGTATTCCAGCAGAATAGACAGGTTTCAGATAAACAATACCCGTTCGCTCTTTTATCTGTGACGCGGATTGTATTTGGATGATAATGACGTAAGGCGGTAATTAAAATCAGATACGAGGCAACCGCAATGCGTAAGTGAGTCATTAGGGGAATTAACACTGTGAAAGAAAGGTGCTCTTGCTGACAAGAGTGACCAAGACAGAACCAGTGACAGTATGAAGATACCTATCAATGATACCACTCACGAGACCCTTTCCGGGTGCAATGATAATAAATGACAACATAGTAAAGGCATCACAGAGAGTCACGTCGGTGATGAGCAGGGTGTGGGGACCACCAACACCAGCCTGAAGGCTGCATAGTCCCTTTTACAAACATTGTGCATATAGCATTTTATATGCGTTTGAAAAACTAAGCGAGAAATCGTGGCGTTACACAGACGGTCAAAAAGATTTTCGCCATTCAGCATCGGAACCTTAAGCAATCAAAAAACCCCGACTCATGTACCCACTTACACTTACAGCTGTTGCAAAACAATTTGTTCGGATAGAAGTCATATATAACAGGCAAACACACAAACACGTCCAACCAAATAATACCGGATCCTTACTTAACTGGTAAAAAGAAATAAATGTTTTATTTTTTATTTCTAATTTCTAGTATTGAAAAACATCAAGTATTAGGTTGGGGAAAAAGTCTTTTCGCATTATTGTATGTATGAACTTGTAATAAAATATCTTTGGCTATACTATTTGTATCTAGCTGGTTTTGGTATCATTAAAAGTTTAAATTTTAAAGAAGATAATTCCAAATTCAAATTAGGAAAATGTGTGATTTTTATTTGTTTTTCGTACTGTTAAGATGAGTGAATCTAATGAAGAAATTCGATACATTTTAAAATTTTACTACAAAAAAGGTAAAAATGCAACGCAAGCCGCGAAAAAAATTTGCGATGTTTATGGACCTAGTGCAGTGTCTGTGAGAGTAGCACAAATTTGGTTTAAGCGTTTTCAATCCGGAAATTTTGATGTCAAAGATGCACGTCGCTCTGGTCGCCCTATTACGGATAAAATGGATGCCATTTTTGAAAAAGTGGAGCAAGATCGGCATATCAGTAGTTACGACGTAGCTGAAGAACTGGGAATTGACCACAAAACAGTTTTGGCGCATTTGAAAAAAACTGGGTACACAAAAAAGCTCGATATTTGGGTACCTCACGAGCTCACTGAAAGAAACCTAATGAACCGTGTTCTCATTTGTGATTCTTTATTACGACGTAATGAAACCGAACCATTTTTGAAGAAATTTTTGACCATTTTTGACCTCACACATCTTTAGCCACTCAGCAAAAATTAAGAGAGTTTGGCTGGGATGTGTTAATGTTAAATGTTATCCGCCGTATAGTCCTGACCTTGCACCTTCAGATTTCCACCTGTTTCGGTCTCTTCAGAATTCTTTAGGCAGTGTCAGGTTAACATCACGAGAGGACTGCCAAAACCACTTGTCGCGGTATTTTGAACAGAAGCCCCAAAGTTTTTATAGCAATGGGATCATGTCCCTGCCTACAAAATGGCAAAAAGTTATCGAACAAAATGGTACCTACATACTTTAGTTAAATGTAAATAAACTATATTAAAAAATGTTTTGAATTTTCTTAAAAAATGCGAAGAAACTTTTTCCCCAACCTATTATAAAGTATTTCTCGCGCACAATAAAGAAAGACCGTTTATCCAATAATGGTTTATGGTTGATGGAAATAATGTTATGCTTAGTATTGTTTATGATGCTAAACAGAAGCTCAGTAAAGTGTAGAAATAAATATTAATTAAAACTGTTTTAAAATGATGCAAGTTTTAAATACTTCCAACATTTTTTCAGAAATATACACGTTAAGGTTGTTTAGCTCTATTGTTCACTTAACAGCCGTGCAAATATGATAAGTTAAAACTCTTTAAGTTTCATCTATAATGAAAACAAATGGCCCTAACATGAGTCCTTGAAGAACCCCGTACAAAGCTTAGACAGAAATAGTTGAATTTAAACACTTTTAACATGAAATGTACAACAAAACAATGACATAATACAACTGGTGATCATCACACCTTTACCGACGGTTGTCAATGCGCATATTTTCAACTTAGTATGCACACACTTGCTCAATTGCGTGCTATAAAACGATTACAGTTTCAAGACTGGTTACCCGTGACCTAAATATAAAAAGAAGGAAAAACGTAGAAGAAACGCACATTATTCTACACTCTTCATATGAAAAACTTCTTCACTAATAAAATCTAGGAATCGTGAAATAAACTAGCTTTTTTAAAAGATAAAAACGATTAGAGCTATTATATTTTGCCCTATTTTATTTCTAGGGGTAATCTTTAAATTGAGGAAAATTATTCAAGTAAAAAATTGTTAATATAGTTTTATCAATGCACAATATGGTGATTGATTTAAAATATTAAGAGAGGTATTCTTTTTTATCTGTGATACGTCGGGCTTCTTCCTTGAAGCTTACTAGACCGCCGGTATGTAATAATATGAAGATCTTTCGGTACTATGCCATCTGTGTTGCTTTGTGGAACCATTGCCTCATGTAAAAAATAAAATCCCTCCGACAAAATATCTTACTAATTTAGGTTTTCATAGATCAAAAGAGATTTTAGGCAGTCCACAGATTAAAAATTGTTTGCTCTTATAGAGGCATTCTTAACGTCTGCGCACACACTAATAAAAATTCTCATTGAATATTCAAGCTGTGATATCGAAAAAAATCTGCAAATCAGTCATTGAGCAAAGGTCAAGTCTAAATAGCAGCGAAGAAAAAAACGCATCAACTGTTGATTCGCCGAAGGTTCTGCAGGAAAAAAACAAGAGATCATTCATTTCTCAATCAAAGCTAATCTCGGAGGTCACCTTACAAAAAACAATATTCTACTTTCGAATATAATACCTGTGCAAAAATCTCTGTATAACTGTCTTTTAGTAACCTTGTGCAGAAGAGAAGCCGTCAACTTGTCAAAAACTGAAGCGCCTCCAAACGAATCGTCTGACAATAAGTGGTTTGACGACGCATTGGCACGAAGGTAAGCGACGGAATATAGATGTTTTTTAATCGATATGTCAGTATCCATAGTGTTGCGTCCGATTGACTCCTCTCACTCTCCTCGGGCAGGGGTTAATGCGTAATAGAATTTTCCCATTGGAAAAAAATGGCTGATCGATGATGAAAGAATCAGTGTTGGGGCAAATTTCGTAGAAGCATCTTCGAATTTTATGTTCAAGGACAAGCCGCGCTGCTTTTCTTCATCGATTGAGCGCCTGAGCATTTGTGGCGTGGTAAAATCCTTTGGCTTGTATATCTGCAGTGTAGTCAAATGTAGTCGATAGCATAAAAAAATCTATTAACTTTGTTCTATAAACCGAGAAGCTTGGATGAAGAATGTGATGAGTATGAATGAAGCTAAATAGGTATTCCAGGATCATGGCAACTAGAAATCCGTGGTCTCTGCCTACCACTCTAGAAAACAGGAGTGACTTTACGTATGAATGTCTATTATTATATTATGTATACAACTTAATTACATTTATTCATACAACTATGTACAAGTAGGTATATACAAAAAATACAGATGAAACAGCTAGCTATCTAAAGACCGTTGCAAACGATCTATAGATAGCTCAACTGATCCAGATCACTACCAGGCGGAAGCGTTCCCAAAATACTGGCCGCATTGCCACGCTGAATGGCAATGCTAATGCGTTGAACCAGATAAGAGCCAGCTCTCTTGTCACGCGTCGCTTCGACCAGTCGCCCTGAAAGAATTTTGAAAACGCGAAGGGCCCCGGTTCCCCACGGACCCAGAGTCTCAACCCCAAAAGGCTCAAATAAGTAAGCTCTGTCGAGACTTCTATATTTGCGCCTCTTGAGATCCTCGGCCGAATCAGCCGCTGCACCGGCTCTAACTGAAGTCCCCGACAGATGAGATGGTGCTAGGGTATCTACGCATGTGGCGTCCCATACCAAAGGCCTTCCCTTCTACAACTTAATTGGCAAACATGTATGCTTGTTGGTGCCCACCTGTTGGTAAGCGGTTACCCAAACCTATGGAAGCTTGCAACACCGGGGCTAAAACTCGCGCGTTGCCGACCATGAGATATTACGGGTGAAAACTCTCCTGTGTTATTTCACACCCCTTTAAATCGGAACACAGCAATTCGAGCATTACTGCTTGACGCAGAAATAGATATGGTGGGAGTACTTCCCCGGACGAGCTCTTTCACAAGGATGCAGATTGGAATTTGTTTATTGCGAAACACGGGTTTTGGTAAAAAATAAAGTAGGTACAGCCATGGTTTGCAAGAATGCTGAATTATATTTTATAGGGGTAATTTACTAAGGAGCTCAACAAATTATTCTTGAGGACGCTAAAACAAAAATTTAAGTAAAGTAAAGGTTAATTCCACAGTTTCGGTTGAGACATGTCCTTGACCAAGTAAACGCCGGTAAATTTTACTTAATTGAGTACTTAATGAGAAACAATATACAAGAATAATGTGACGAATGAACTTAAGGTTAATATGGAAGATGTGTTTAGTGGTGCAATTCTTACTACAGGAAGAAAAATTCAATATAATTATGTAATGGATAATTTCAAGTCCCTTAAATTTAATATAGATAGAAAATACTTAACTGCACATCAAATATTTTAGCTTAGATAAGTACTACAAACTTGGACAACGTTCTACAATGGGGCGGTCTTATCGCTGATTAGTGATCTCTACCAGACAACCTTTAGATGGAACGGACAGTAAGAACGAATACAAAGGGTTTAAGTGGTGTACCACATGATATGCGGTATATAGTGATAAAACACAATATTATACGTACATTTACTACACAGCATAATACTTACATACCTACCATGGACTGTATAATAAAATATATAGTTGACAACCGCAGTGGCATGGCGGCGCAAGATTTGTAAATTCGAATCTCGCTGCTGGACAAATATTTGCTAGTTCTGTAGATATTAAGATCCAGCTCTGGGTGTTGTACCACGGTACTCGTAGTAATAATCTTAGCAGTTATCTTAAGTGTGAGTGAGACTATGTATGTGAATTGTAGCTGTTGGATGTTTATTTATTTAAGTATTTTTTATTTTTTTGGAATACGAGTATGTAAAGTGATAATAAGTTGATTAATAAATAACTTGCTCACGACTCTTATCCCGATTATGAGTATCCTCAGATGTATATTCAGTACGTAGATCCATAAGGATAGGTATCCTTATAGGGGTATATATAGGGGTTATTCAAAGGCAAGATCATACATTATATTGGCACATGCCCACGTATTGCATAGTAGTTAACATTTCACGTGACAAGTCACCAACTTATTAGACGGAACACTAACCGACTGGTCGAACTTTTGGTTCTAAATCATACCGGTTTCTTCACGATGTTTTCCTTCACCGTTCTGAGCATGCGTTCATTTTAACTCATATATCAATAAAATATAATCCAAATAAGTATTGTAAAAGTATTCAACCTTCGATTCAATCATATTACACATTAATTGCATTTAAAATATAAGAGTTCAAAGAACTGTATCAAATGTTTACATAAATACAAACTGGTATTCACCGTTTGTCTGTCATTGCTAATCCTACACTTGTTCTTGGCTGACAGATAATAACGGTTGTCAAACTGACAGTTGATTTGAAGTGATTCCAAATTAGCATATTGCAAAGCGTTTGTCAACTGAGGTGGAAAATATTTTTAACGCTGGCGTTGGTGTGCGCTGTTTTTCAACTCGTTTTGAGGCGTGCCTTATTGCAAGCGTTATGTCATGAACCAAGGAAAAGGCAAGCAAAGTGAAAGCGACAATGCATTATACGAGCCAATCAATGCAACGAGTGGACAAAGCAAAACACATTTTCTGTTAGTTATGCTATCTGTTCTTGAAAAGTAACATTATTTTAGCGAAAGCGAAGTCAAGGGCACTGTGTCAGTGTGAGAGCATGATCTCGATATACGCAATCGAACGTTTATATTATTTCTGCCCAAGACGTGTCAAGAAACACTATGTTAGGGTCCCATGTGGTGGGCGGTTCGCATAACTTTAGATAGTTTGAAGCGTCAAACTTCAAACTAAAAATAGTTAAGGAACCTCAAGATAATATTTAGACACCAGTTAAATGTTACCCCAACCGGGAGTTCAATAAGAAAAAATCTTGTTACTTCATCCTATTTTACTTTTTTACCTACTAACTACTAAGGAATTAAATTTTTATTTTTCTAAGTTTCGTCTTTGTTGTTTGAGTATGACACGCGGACAGACAGACAGACGGATAACAAACACGTTTTCGAAGCTACGGCACCCTAATGATCGAAAGCTATTTGAAGAAACTATAGTTTGTATCGTATGAGAGCAATCATTATTTTATTAATGGTATGGGCCAGTTGATTTGGACGTGTTTGTGTGAATACCCCTACTTGGCATACTCAGTTCACTAAGTATGTATCTGAGGATGATCATCATGAGGAATACAGTCCTGAGCGTGTTTGTTCTGTTTTGTTATTTCGAGTTGCCAACCCTGAAAATTCAAATAAGTACCTAGTCAATTTAAAACAAACAATAATTAGCTTGACGGTGAATTACGGACACAAAAAAAAACTTACAAAAACTTAGCAGGTAGGTAAAATATAGTACCAACTAGTATAATAAAGTTAGGGAATCCCCAATAGGTAAAGTTCAAGGACTCAAGGTCATAAAAACATTTAAATTTTTATAACTCAAATATTTCTAGAACTCGTATACTCTAGTTTAAAATACTGGGATCCATTTGAAGATCCGCCTTGACCCTTGACTATGTGAGTGGCGCCTTGGTCCGTGGCGGTAGAAATGGTTGTCAAAGTTCGCGTGAATTTGATCAATAAATTCACGTCCAGTAGAAACAAATCCAAATCCAATGTCCAGTAGAAACAAGAAAATTAACTTAAAATGCTAAACTAAAGAGAGCAGAGAAGGTAGTCAACCAAGATATTATAATTATAAATATCACAATATGAGATCTTTTAAATTCTAGAAAAGTAAACAAATTTAAGAAGTAAAGAGGTCTCTGTGGCGCAGTGGACGAAGGCCTGTCTAAGACGCAGAAGATTGGGGATTCGATTCCCGATTAGCCAATGTTTATCTCGGGTCTGGGTGTTGTGAAAAATATATATATATTAAGTTTTAATCTTTGTAATACTTCTATATGCAGTGCCGCCATGACGTCACGATCATGACAATATTGTCCTCATACACAAGCTACTCGAGTTACGAGAAATCACTAGAAATGACCTACAAAAAGGACACACGCTGGTTGTGTCATAGTATCACCATTTACTCTTAATTATTATTCTTATTTAGAATAGGATTCCTCAAAACATATGGGTACATTGACGTTTGTTGAATAATAAAATAAAAAATAAAACACGACTCTTATTTCCCATGATGGTAATCTTCAAATACCTAATAGTCAGAGGTACGTACAAACATTATAATTGGCACATGCCCGCGTTTTGCAAGTGGTTAGCATTCCACGTGACAGGTTGCAAGCCCATCGCCGCTTATTTGAACACTAACCGATGGCACATGCCTTCGAATGATTCGAAAAACGCCCCTAGATTTAATAACATCATCAAAAAATTTTCTTCGGCGCGGACGGCGGGTCGCGAGTTCGATCGATTCCCTCCGAGATATATTTTTTGAGATATAAAAATTTAATTTTCCTTAACTTTAAAATACTCAAAGTGCCGACAAATCCACATAGTTGAAATCACAACTGTTCGTACGAGTAAATCATGACATTGATACTCGTGTATAGTGTATATATATGTATAGTGTACAGTGAGGCGAACAATAATGGGTATGCGGACATAATTTCGTAAATTAGCTATGTGTAGAGCGAGCTGTTTCATAAATAGAGGGTCATTAGCTATTCCAATTTTGATGATTTGTATCGAAGAGCCCGGAAACGTTATGGGAAACGATTTCGCAGGATTTTATAATGAGTACCTAGTCTTCTTGAATAAATGCGACCTCGCTGTGTCAATGTTGCAATATTACAATGCGTATACTGCCCTTGTAAAAAGGGCACATCTAACATTTTTTTCAGATTTGAGTTAGATACATATTCGGAATCAGGACAAAAAGGCGCATCTGCCTGAATTTAAAAGAAAAATCTATCCTTAATAAGCAAAGAGCTACGATAAGCCTAAAAGGCACAAGTAACATCCAAATTCATATTTTTTAACTCAAAAAGGCACATATTACAATGATTAAGTTAAAATAACACAAATGCATAGATATGGCTTTCACCTTATGTTATTATTTTTGTTGTGCTAAATAAAAAAGGCTTATTTAAAAGGTGTTACATTAAAAAGGCTGATTTGGCAGATATTCCTTTTATATCTAAAGTGAACATTACTATTAAAATCATTGTATTAAAAATAAAAGGCTCAAGTTACCAGTTAGGCCTATTTTGTGTTTACGGAAGAGAGGTGGGGGTCAACGGTCAACTTCGGTCGGAACCTTCATGACATCAGTCCGTTAGTATAAAGTGGAACGCATGTTCGTTTTTGCCGGTCAATTTTAGTCAAAAATTATTTTAAAGCTTATTTGATTTCCTGTAATGGTTTTTTTATTACACCAGCTCACAGGTCAGGAGTTATGTATATCGTACGTATCTTTATAGGTATTTCTGTACCTAAATCGATAATATTGATAGTTAATATTGACTTTGTCATACAAGATTCATAAAATATTTATAATTTTCTCATAGGAAGTAAGTAAAATTGATTAGATATTATTCAATGTTTCTTTACAAAGTCACGTATTTTTTATTAAACGCCTAAAATATAGGAGTAGGCAGTTTGTTTTTACTTTTGATTTTCCCTCTAAATATTTCACAATTAGTCCATCATAAGAAAAACAAAATAATAATTTTATACAATAAGGAAAGGTGCATGAGGAATCCATTCCAGTTAATGAAATCTTGTAAGATTTGTACTGTCATCTGGACTTAGCCTTAATAGTCACGCGGGGTTTCGATTTTCTAAAATAAATTAATTGTTTTAGAGTGTATATGTACATGGTGAGTTTATGTCAACAACTACTCCATGTCGTAACATGTCGGCTGAAATTTAGTATGGATATTGTTTAGGATCTGGAATTAGAACATACTCCTATCGCTAGATATCTACGTACCACTTGCTTTATAGTTTTAGAATTGTTCGTATTTGAGTGTTTAATTTGGTTCTAGCTATACATCGAAAACCCTACTTATGCAGTCACGAAGCGCAAGGTTGGTTCATGCTGCATTACAAAAATGTACTCAATATGAAACACTTCCATCCACTAGCGACTTTCAAAATGACTCTACGCTTTGCTTCTAGCTTTGGTGCAAGACCACAACTCAGAATCCGATAGTAGACCACCAGAGTCTCCGATTTTGATTCCGATGATTCAATATTTGACAAGAATTACGAGCCACCAAAAAAACGTGGGTCAAATATTTTAGCTGAAGATTCTGAATCTGAATCAGACTCTATACCATGCTCTCAGCAAAACTTGGAGAGGACTGTAATTATGGACTCATCAGATGAAACCAACGCTGAAACAACAATAACAGACAATAACACAGAGTTGACTTAGACAGGAGCTATAAGAAAGCGAAAGAAATATACCATAAACGCAAAGGATCGGAAAAAAAATAAAAAAGATTCTAAAATAATTAATAAATACTGGGTAAAAGTTGGATGCAGTGAAAATGTCTGTCAAAAGAAGTGCTCAACGCATTTTTCTGAAGAAAGACGAAAAGTTATAAACCGTAATTTTTGGAAAATGTCATGGACCGAACAAAAATGCTTCTTTCTTAGCAACACTTCTCAAACAAAACCCGATCGACCAAAAAAGAGAACTGATGATCAAATAGAAGGGAAAGAATAGATACGATCAAAAACTGTCTCATATTTTTTGGTTAATGAAAATTGCGATAAAGTTCAAGTATGCAGGACTTTTTTCCTGACGACTCTGGGATATGGCCAAACAAATAATAAGGTAGTGCGGAATATCCTGGACAGTTACTATAAAAAACAAGGTCCACAAACAATAACTGATGGACGTGGTCACCATGAAAACCCACGAAAAATAGATAGTACAAAAATAAAAGAACACATAATGTCATTCTGTCCTGTTGTATCTCATTACAGACGAGAACACGCACCAAATAGAAAGTATCTGCCTTCTGATCTCAATATTCGCATGATGTACGATCATTTTTGTGAAAACGAGCCTAGCATCAAAGTATCATACTGTTTGTACCGAAAAATCGTTAAAGAACTTAACATCTCCTTTGCGAAATTGGGGCATGAGCAATGCGAAGTGTGTGAAAAGTTCATTATTCACAACCCGAACCAAGAAATTAGACACAGAAATTGCGAAGAATGTAAAAAATACGAAATTCATCATGAGCGGTATATTTCGGCACGTAAAAAGTACGAAGAAGACGCTGATAACCAAACGCAGAAACGCAGCGATCCCGACACTATATATTTTGCGGTTGATCTGGAAAAGGTAATTATGTTACCTCGTATGGAAGAATTCAAAACTGTGATGTTTTGTCCCAGAATCATCGTGTTCAATCAGAGTTTTGTTCCTATAGGAGATAAAAAGATGCACGAGACTGGTAAAACCTTTGCATCTGTATGGCATGAAGGTGTCTCAGGAAGAAAAAAAGAGGATATAATCAGTTGCTTCAGAGCGTTTTTCTTAGAAAATCGAGACTTGAAGCATATCGTGCTGTGGTTAAACAACTGCGCAGCACAAAATAAAAATTGGACTCCGTATTCCTATATGGTTACTCTAGTAAACTCTCCCGAAGTTAGTTTTGAGACTATTACACTGCGGTATCTGGAGGTCGGCCAAACATTCATGGCTGCAGATGAGTTCCACCACAGAGTGGAGCTTTCTCTTAAAAAGGCGAAACGAGTCTACGACTTTGAAGACTTTACTAAAGCCGTGTCCGATACAGGTCCAAACACCAAAGTTAAAAATATGACTGTACAAGACTTTTATGACTTTGAAGACTGTTCATCTATATATAAACTACAACATTCCAGACCTCGTGCTTATATGAACAGTATGTGTGAAACTGTTTTTCTGTTTTGCTGTGGTTGATTTTATACAGCAGTGAACCACAGCACAGAAAATCAATTAGAGTTATATTTTCTTAAGAATAAGAATATAAAAAATGGCATTCCGCCACCACGACTAAAGTTGGTTGAGAGAGGTGTGACATCAATAAGAAAGTCTGCTATTTCGGCAAAGCTCGGTCCTCTCATGCCTTCTTATAGAAGAGTTTTTTGGGAGACTTTAGCAGTTAATGATAATTCTGCTGACCTCACTCAAACTTATGAAGATTAACGAATATTGTTGCAACAAATAGAGATACATTCTAAACCAACGTTGATTAATTTTATAATCTTCCGTTCATAGTTCTAAATGTAATAATTGATCTCTTTAACTGTGTAATTTAAGTTCCTAAAAATCTAAACATTAACTGCCATCTAACTTTTTAACCTTGATTAATAATAATTACAACTGTGTGAGAAGGATGATTAGGTAAATAATTAAGTAAGAATAATGGAGGGGCCAAATGATGTGATCTCTTTATATGCAAAGAGTTAGAAGGTTAACTGTTGATTGATTTAAATAATGTTTCCTTATTCTAATATTTTCATTAATAATATTTGTTAAAAAAATCTTCTATTCATGTGTAATAATTGATCTCTTTAACTGTGTAATAAGAGTTCCTTAAAGTTTCAACAAATGGAAGTTATTATGTTATCAAAAAGGAATGCTAGCTAAAATTAGGTATATAAAGTTTCAGGTACAATTTTATTATAAACTTAACATAGTCTTACATAGTTATTTATTGTGATCTCAATTATTTTTGTGTGCCATATAACTATTTCACCTTGATTAATAATAATTACAACTGTGCGAGAAGGATGATTAGGTAATAATTAGTATGAGTAGTATGATGTGATCTCTTTAAATATGCAAACAATTAGAAGGTAAACTTGTTGATTGATTTAATAAATGTTTTTTCATTGGGTATATTATTTTCGTTTCATTTGTATAAAAAAATAATCTCCTGTTAGGTAGGTAGTTGAAATATTTTTCAATATGATAAAATATGTAATTTTACCTAAGTAAAATAATTTCCAAAATAAGCTGTTATGATATTACATAAGAAAGACACAACTGCGTAGAATGTGACCTTTTATTGTAATATATAAAACAGTATTACATTAAAAAGTCGCAATTGGCTAGTTGTGACCTTTTGATGTAAAATTGATACATTAATTTTATTTTTTGTACTAAGTTAAAAGGAAAAATCATGATTTTAAAAATAATGGGATAACATAAATAAATAATAAAACTATGTTAAGGGAGATCTTATGTATATGCAACTAATTGCATTAATATATTTTATAAATTCATTATAAAAAGAATATTATGTCAGAAAAACATCGAAAAACTTTAAACCCATTTATCTCGACTTTTACAATTTGTTAGTTGTGCCCTTCTTCGTTATGAGGGCAGAGTAGAATATGTATGAATTCACAAAAAAAGTTATTGTAGTTCCCATAGCAGTTAGTTAGTTTAGGGCTAGGTGATGCTGTGTGAAAATGTCTAGCATTATCAATATTATTAATACGTTCTACGGTAGAGATATAGAGCCGACAAGTGCGAGACGGGTTCCGTACCACGTACAATCTAAAAACCTTCACTAACAACGGGTTCTAATAACCAGCCGTGTACGGATGACGTCACGTCTCTGTGAAAAACTGACATTAATTTGACATTAGCACAAAGAAAAACAAGGCGCCTTTATTTTTCGCTTGTCATTGGAACCGGCCCTAATATGAGGGATTTCTGCTTGATAGCTCTAGGCCTGTCATTTCCTATCGATACACAAAAGATAGAAATAGAAATATTTTGTATTTGTGAAAATGGGTGTAATACAAGATGTAATGATGCAAAATTGTAACATAAAACTATAAAATTTTTAAACATTAATTTGAACGAGCCTTATAAACCTTATATATAGAGGCGGGCATACTTATCGAGACAATAAAGTTATGGAATTATTATGAGTGAGATGGTAATTATTTGATAGTTGCATGTTTTCTACGTTTTCTGTATGGGCCCTATCTGAATTTTTATTTGTCACAATAGAGACCATTACCTAATCAATTTTATGTGAAAACTTCAAATGCTTGAGGTGCCCAACTGTACGAGCAACCTACTTAAGTTTGCCCCCATGTCACTCGCTATCTATCTGCTCAATATCTTGTCTGGGAACAACGTGGATATTTTTTACAATAGCCTGCCAAAACTCCTACAAATAGCACAGGTAGTTATATAATTTAATTGTTTAGATAAGTTATCTTCTTCTATCTAATATTATATACTTACTAACATATATCATCGCTTTAGGGTTAAAAAAACCTGTAATGATGTTATACTGAATAAATAAAAAATAAAATAAACAAATAAATATTGCGGTTAAAAAGATACAAATGATAAGATAGTTGAATGTTTGTACAGTCATAGTATTATAGTATTTTTTTTTATTTTCCATGGTAGTGACCAAAGTGACAAGTCTTTGATTTATGTAATACACATACTGACAGCGCAGGCTTAACCGTTGGCCCTCTTTGCGAACGGATCCCTAAAAAATGAAAATGCTTGGCATTTTCCCTGTCACTGTCTAACACGTGTGCCTTGTTTTGACGTTTGTGTGACCGTGACAGGGACATAAGCTGACTAAGCCTGCGCAGAGTTAATATATATTTATTTATCTCAGTCTACGTCAGCCATATTTAATGGGGTTTATGGGTTCGCAAATAACTTGTTATATACCAAATTAGGTACCACGTGTTAGTTATTTGTATACGAATGCATGTTACTGTATGAAAAATCGTGTCATATAAATTACAATAAATTTGTCAATTTTGCTACTAGAATATAGTTATGAAGCAGTTTTATTTACACACATATTAATTTTTTGTTTTCTGTCCCAAGGAATTTCAGTTAAGCCAAATGCCGAAGAAGAAATAACTAGTGTGTTGAAAGATTACGCCTCACAAAAATGCTTTCATGAACCTATACGAAAGCAAACAACCGAAGATGCCCGGGTCACCTGACAGCGTTGTAAGTTGACGACGTCATCAAAGTCGCAGGGCATGCCTGGATGCGAGACGCACAGGACAGAGGAAGCTGGCAAAAGCGAAGGAGGCCTATACGAAGCAGTGAGTGATTTCAGACTGAAATGATGATGATGAGTTATGACTCATAGGCGAGGCGTAGAATTTAATGCCAGCTATCAACAATTCAAGACTTCGTCAAGTGTTGTACACAGCAAGTGGATGGAAATAATAAAAAAAATGTATATACCTACCTTCTTGTACACAGTTGTAATATTTTTACATACTTCCCGTTCGCGAATGAGTCAGCGCCTAGTAACTCCCCGTACAGGGGACTCTCGGGGAAAAATCGTAATGCTTACGTCAAATTTCTTATAGAATATTGTGTATGGGCATTCCAGTTGTGAATTCAACTCGAAGCAACATTTATTCGATTACGGGCCTAGGAACGTCAACACAAAGCAGACGCTGATATCTAGCTGACATGATTCATGTAAACGCCCGTTTTATTATCGGTAATGTCCCGCCATCGTGCAATACGCTCTCAACTTATAGTTTGAGCTGTTAAAGTTATTAAACTCGTCCACAATAAACAAACACAACCAACATAAGACCTTGATTGGTTAACAAGAAAAAACTGAATAGGAATGAATTGTCGTCTTATAAATAGTGAATTTACGGTCCGCGATGATGATTATTAGATAAGATTTGCCGTGGACTGGACACGAGATGATTGCCCACATTATGCACATGTTATACGAGCTGTCATGTTCGCTATTACCCCACATGTGCAAGGTTGCTTGTCTATGGTAATGTTTGTAGTTTGTTGAAGAACGAAACAGTATACTAGCTCCTACAGCTAGTATACTGATTCGTTCTTCATTATCAGCAGCATGAAGAAGGCCACTACTGGACATTGGACTCCCTCAAAGAGTAACATCCTAGATGTTCGTGATGCTACCTTCATCCACCGCCTTCGGTCGTCGATGTGTTCTTAGAAACAAGTCAGTTGGTAGTTCTGGATGTGAAACAATACATAAATCTCTTTGTGCTTAGGCTGGGATTTCCTTATCCGTAATTATTAAACTTTTTCGTTGACGGTGAATTCCTCAAATGTTTTAGATTATTTAATACAATACATACTGATGTTTTGTGCACAGTTTTCACAATTTCAACCGTATAGCGCCAAGCTACGAAACTGCAAGAAAAAAGCGCTTTATGGTACAACTTTGCTTAGAATTATCTTACGTGAAAGTCTTAAGAAGGTAATTCCTAAGATCTGCAACAGTTACGATTAGGTTGCTGAAAACTACCACAAGTTTCTCAATGAAATGACTAGTCACAAATAATACAAACAAGAAAACGGCTGGAAGTTTCTTCAACCCCTAGGCTACACGGACTTTTACAAAGTTTTGTGGGAACGAGAAGTCCAGAAGAGTGCTGCCATATGATTTGTTACACGACAGACGGAGATACAAAGTTTACCGTAGCCGTAGGGTTAAGACAATACTGGTTCGACATTGACGAAGCCGCGGGGAAAAAGCTCATATGACACAACTAACGAACACGCAACGAACAGGCTGTGATCTGATTTCAAAGTACAGGTCAAGGCAAAGCCAGAGGTCATAATAGTACTCTTTATGTACTTAAAGATTTATATGGAGATAGGTTCTTGCTCCTTGCGACCCAAAATAAACATGCAAAAAGTGGTACACCTTGAGCGGTGATACAGTTTTTACACGTGTGGAATTGTAAATTGCAATAAGACGTTTTACATCTTAAATGCCTATATTGACGATAAAACTGCATGCAACTGCACTTCGATTGGAACCACCATATCGCTAAATGAAGCAGAGTTTGCTGCCTGATCCTTCTAGGCTTGGTCGCGCGGGAAATTTTAAATTCACATACAATTTAAGATAACTTTTCTAAATGATCCTTGTGATTTCATTGAATAAAAACCTATGGACTTTGACAATTGCATATACTTGGAGATCCGCAAGTCTACTCGAGACCAGGCTATTTCAATAGCATAAAGCATCGTATCGTCTTCGCTTCACGATAGGTCGCAGGACCCAAGAAGCCGGTGGATGGAGGTGTCCCAAATACGTTTGTAATGGTTCTCTGGGAGAGGCCTATGCCCAGCTATGGCATTCTACTGGCTAATAATGATCATGAAGCCACAGATAATGTTGATAGTAACTTAAGCACTTTCCACGCGACAAGAGACTACACGACAGTTTATCAGCGTTAGGTAAAAGATGTCGTCAAGATAATGTAGCTGTGGAAGACAGATTGACCTACTATTAGGAATGAAATTGAACGATTTGAAAGATTTTTTTGGGAATTTAATTTATGTAAAACTGGCGCTGGCTTTAGACTTGATGTAATCCCCATGATAGATATCCTCAGATCTATAATCAGTACGTAGATCCATAAGGTCACCAAGTAAGGGATAGTTAAAGGCACGTCTATACATTATATTTGTTACCTGTCGCAGTTTTGCAAAGTAGTTAGCATCCCGGGTAAATTAATTAATCTTCGATTTTTTGGTTCAAGAGCATGCTCAAAGTCAAAGTCAAAATTCATTTATTCATTAAAATCACAAGGATCACTTTGAAACGTCGTCTGCCTGTTCTTCCGCAACCAAGCCAGGAAAGAAAGGCAAGAAAACAAGGCTGGTTATTTTTTTTAATGATCCTTTTACAAAACAACGAGTTGGAGCATTTTTAAGCTAGTTGCTAGTTTACCTCCACCGTTTTGAGCGCGAAATATTTAATATTCTATTTATATGTTCATAACGTACGGTATTTAACTGTTTAATATTATGCGGGTTACTAAACTGTTATCGTATTTATGTTACGCTGTACATGAACTGAAACTTTACCGGAAAATAATGCGTAACGTTATATATTTATGACCAATTCTTATTTACGAGCGTCGTATGTTTATTGTCTGTACGGAAAATCTTGAAAAGGTTGCAGGTATTAAGACTTATAGGGATGAGAAAGCAATCTATCTAGCCCCAACATGTGCCTGAAGGAGGCAAAAGCAACAACGATTTATGATTAAAATTACTAAGTTAAATCAAGTGATTACTGATCATCTTCTAAAATCAGGTCAGATCGAAAATATAAAAATTTACATTCAAGCCATCGGTTCAATTTTGCGCGGTTATTTGGGTATAAATAATCCGATAAGAACATAAAGAAGCGATACTCGAAACGATTTTGGCAATGGGTTAAATACTTTGTGAAAGTTTTGAGACTTGCTCAAAGCTGGAGGTCCAGCTTAAAGCAAGACAGATAATAATCACCATCGAACCAAAACGTTTCCAGTTGATGTCATATCTAGCCATAAACTGAGGTAGTGTTGTTTATAGTTGCCAATTTAGATATTACCATGTCTAAACATTTCAATATCGTTTAAATCCAATTCAGTACAATTCTTTTTTTAAAACTATAACTTAAAACAGATAAAGCCCTCGATCGCGTGAATGAAACAGACGACGTTGATTAGCAAGCTAATTTAGCTTGTTTAGATAATTATCTGTTCGTTCTTTCAAATTAATGGACATAGCAGTCTCGTTGAACCAAACAATGGTGTCATGTTCAAATGTCATAATTTGAGAAGTGAAATATTTGGCTGCGTAGGCTATTCCAAAACGTAATGTGTAGAGGATACAGTGATTTAAAACCTGAACACCAAAGAAAACGTAAGACGAAAGGAAAAATGCGCGAGTAAATGCCTGACTAGACTTAATGATTGACATAAAAATGTACCTCCCAATTGCCGTTTCTCTATTGTTTACTTAATAAAATTAAGTAATCCTAATGATAACTAAAAATAATAGCACAGCACCCATTCATCACTGTTTCTAGAATCAGAAACACATATTTTTAAAGAGTCCTAAAATTGGGCATCATTACAATTATTAATACTAAAATGTTTAACCGTATAATAATTAAACATAATCCAACTTTTAAACATAATTGTTTCTAGTTCAAGCTGTTCTAATGCTATTTCTGAACATGGTGAATGGAATGGTTTATAATATTACAATACACGTCTCTGGGTAAATGCCGTAATGACTAATAACAGACGGATGGTCGATGAACCATATTTTACAATAAAACTTATCAGTAATGTTATCAAAACTCAACATCATCCTATGACGGATCATTAGCACAAAAATCCGCTGTAATAAATATTGATACAAATATGCCACTCAATTCCCAACTCTTTATCGTTAACATAGGTGAGTTATCTACAAATGTCGCAGTCACTTTACTCCATTTAACGCTGATTGAAAGCTTCAAGCTACACATAGCTAGTTGATTAATTTTATTGGTGGCAATTGCCTTTACGATATATAATGTAGTCACAACTATAGCTGTATCAGTTCGTATAAACTAGAGGCCGATAGAAATAATGCTAAGCTACGTCGGCGTAGCTTTAACATTTAATTTCCCCTACGAAGCAGGGAAAAGCGGTCACCAGACCAATTATTAACTGTAACGTAGCCTAACCCACCAAGGCAGGCTACGCCACGATCGCTGTATTACTAGTAGGTAAACAATGCAAAGTCGGTTTTTGCGTTGGAAAAAACAAATCTACAATTCCCAGAATCATCATCTAAACCAACAAAATCGACTTGCATGACTAATACCGTGAACGAATCCTGTGTCGAACATTTAGGCAATCCAAATCACGGCACAAACAGTACAGTCCACTTGGCGCGAATATCGTTTATTTACTCACAAACCCACGTGGGGCGAGTGAATTCGAGCGAGGATACGCGTCCGCACGCTGCGATGGTCGCAGGGATACTGACAGGTTCTTGTATGATTATGGTCGTTCGGGCGGATCCAGCGCGGCGGCGCCCGCGCTTGCTTATCAGGTATGTAGCAGGTAAATTGCCTCTGAAAATACTTGCATATACTATCTTTATAGATACGTATACATATACGTGATGCAATCGCCACGTTTCGCGTCTCACCTTCCTTCTAAGAAGACTTGAAGAATTTTAAATTTCGTTTTGTTTACGACCGGTTGGTCCGTTGTTTTGTTTGAAACTAAGACTGATTTGGGAGTTAGATGCGTTGCAAATTGTGTTTTTAACAAATACATTCGACTCAACCATGGCATAGAACGCGTGTATTACCATACCAACGTAGGTATTACCAACAATGAAAAGATACGTTTAAACATTCAACGAATCAACCGAAAAGTATTTATTACCTAATGCAATGCGTGAAAGTACACAAGCACCAGATTGATCTGGACCCAGGCGGTTGATACGGGTACAGCAGTCATGGTATTCAAGCAATACCATCGCGTGCGTCACAACATGATTTAAAAGAGTTACAAAGATACGCAAAGATCAATCCGCATTGACATAAATATACGGAAAACCAAACCCCTTCTTCAATTAGTCTATTGTTCAACAATTACAATAGGCAAGTCTTGCAGTGGTTTATTTTTTATTGCCAAAAATAATTATATAGCTTCAAACAAAATTCTTATTATACTTCTGGCCTCGTATTTCCACCTTTTTAACCTTGTTTACTTACATTATAACGTTTTCTTTTGATTTTCGGACTCAGGCCTATCTAAGTCATCAGTTATAATAATGATTATTGCATAAGAGCATCTTGAAAATGTCTTCTCCATTGTATGGGGTCGGAATAACAAATTTTCTTCTTGAACTCTCCTCTTTCCTAATGAGTCCTCTGTTGGTAGAGAAGTGAGTCCTCTACCAACAGAGGACTCACTCCCTTCTTACCCATGCGATTAATCACACAATCCACCCATCTTTTCTTTGACCTATCCTACTCATATATCTATCCATATTCATATTTGACACTCTTCTTATTACATTACATTATTTCCTCCTTATGACGATGCCATTTCCACTTTCATCAGTCCCTTTGATCACCGTTCGTTATCCAACATTCAGATCTATACATACATGGAGTTTCTTGTCTATATTATTTCCATTGAATCCAAATGGTGTCACATTTGGATTATCTCTCTCATTTTTAAAAAATAACGATACCAATATTTAAACAAGACTCTTTCCCAAGGTTTTCTGTACCGAGTGCATCTCTGTCATCGACCACTGAAACGTATTATCTCAATTGTTTCACATGGCAACCGGTCGCGTGTTCGATCCAAGATGCCCCAGTCATGGTGAGGAGTGAGAAATTGGACTTTAGTTTTAAACAGTGAAAGACTATTTTAATCTGACTTTATATAACTGTCGGTAGAGACACTAGTATGTCATGGAACCTACAATTTTTATGATCGCAGTCAATCACAATTTGAATCACATTTAAAAACATCATACTGCTCCATTAGCTGTTCTAAAAGATGAGTAAATATGGATCGTGTAATGGATCCATAGGTAAATGACATTACCATTTGAAGTGGTACTGGATAATCGGGATTGCCTACTTTCCTAAAGTGTAATAAATACAATCTCAACACTATCGTTAACGTCTGATACTGCGAGTTATCGTATTTCTTCATGCTTTGCAATTAAAAAGTTCATTGAACACGGCATCATAATAATTGATCATCTTTCGTTTCTGAATAGGTGTATTCAGAAATTTAAACGAGCCTTCATGTGAGAAGGCTCGTATGGTTATCAGTTTAATGTATCATACCAATTGGTTATGAATCAAACTAATGTTGCGATTTCATTTTAGGTATGTCAAATGTAGCAATTTCTGTCTTTATCAATCAGTTGTATGATTCGAAAATATATCTGATTATTTTTTTCCAGTACACGCAGTACATAAATGCAACATACCAAAATAAAAGTACCTTAAAATTATATCACATATCGAAATAGCGTAAGATATATTTGTGGTTTTACATCACAAAAGCCTTAGGTACATGTCGAAATATAAGTTGATCTCTGTTATCAAAGATATTGTGACATTCAATGTTATATTGTACTGATATCTGTATCAACTGGCGCTAGTTTTTTTTATATCAGATAAGACTGATATACCCTAAAAACGACTACCTAGATACGACTCAAAAAAGTGGTTTCAAATGTTTGATAATTCAAAAACTTAACCTAACCTGCTAGTAAAAGCAAATACCAACAAATTATGATAGCACTTCAAATAGTAGTCTATCAGGCCTTCCAAGTTACCTTTATTTTCTAATATGTAATATATGACATTTCGCAGAACACCCGGGTGGTCCAAGTTAACAACCACGAGTGAATGATTTCGTTAGAAATCGTATCGAAAAAGACAGTATTTATATTTAGTTATTAATATTTGTAAATATTTAAAAGGATTGGCCGTAAAATACGCCTTGAGGTACTCCAGGGCTTGGAAAACTAATACAACTCAATATGATGATGAAGTTTGTTGCTTAATAACATGTCACAACTTATTATCACAAACGGTTATATTTAAGTTTTTTAACATATTAATATGGAAATCTCAAGAAAGGTAGATGAGACGATCCCGGAACAGTTTACAAATTCACAGAACTACTCCGATAAATCTTCAATAAGGATTTCAATTTTTCAAATTAGAAGTCTGCCTTTGATACACAATTATATAAGGAAGACCGTAGACTATATCGGTCAGTATCAAACAATAATTATGTTTGTAGAAAAATATGGTGACCAGCCTATAATCAAACGAGCTAACACAGCGGATCGGATGAGAAGGCGATTCAAAATTGCATGCGTTTAACTTTTTCCTGGTTAACAGAACCTTGACCAATGTGGAGTCTGTCATCATCTATGTTTCCAATACTGGGCCTCTGATTACATTCACTTTCATAGTTCTGATAATGCCCAGTGAACACCAAAGCATTAGGATTCTCTATGGCATAGATACTGTGAACTTAGTAGGCAGACAATCTCTAGACCCGTAACAAATATTTGCAGCCATGGAAACATTTGCCCCGCAAAAGGTATCGAATCTGCATCTCTTGTGTCTCAGCTGGCTCGTTGCCCGCCGCGTCACGTCAGACAAGGTGATTCCAACATTACAAGTTTATTTTTTTAATCTAAAAAATCCGGCAGGAAACACAGCTTTTTACTTTTTTTCCACCTTAGGTAAGTTGGGTACCTACTTCGAAATAAAGCTGGGCAATGTATGAATGACCAAAGCATTAATTGTCAGTTATTATGTAGCCTATCGGCTACAATCTAAATATAAAAGACTAGCTTCTGCCCACGGCTTCGCTCGCTTGTTACCCGGATAAAAAGTAGCCTATATGTTATTCTGATTTATAAGCTATATTAATGTAAAGTTTAATCGAAATCCGTTCAGTAGTTTTTGCGTGAAAGTAACAAACATAAATCCTCACAAACTTTCGCGTTTATAATAGCAGTAGGATTTTCCCACCTTAAATTTTACCCATTCCTACCAAACGGTGGCAACATTCGGCGACCGATTGGTAGGTTAGCAAAACTATCAAATAGTTTTCTCTGTTATTGGATCAATTTGTTTCGTAAATTAGAAAGACTTAATGTGGCCATGTTTAAAAATAAATTGAAATAGATATTGACCTACTATGAGCTACTACAATTTGTCGAAGTCTCTGAATGATCACTCCATTCCATAATTAACTATTACAGTGAACGACATGATTTTATCTTTTTAATCATAATTAATATTGACTTAGCAACAATATGCTAAAAGATCTGACAGTATAAATACTGTATGTTATTATTTTAATTAATCACTTTCTTTGACAATGCCCTCATATAGCAGAACCATTCCAAAATTGTTGAAATATCACCCTATAATTTTAATATGTAATCGACAATGTCTTTCAAAACCTTTACAGCAGCTAATATTTTTTTTTTGTGTTCCTGTTTAACTTTCTCTGTTGAACCTATAATTTTTTTGATTTCCATTTTCGGACAATACCCATGTGTCCAAAAAAGGTGTCTATAATAATCGAATTAATGTTGTGAACATTCACAGGTATGTAAGTAACCATAGCATGGTTATGTATACAGTTTTACAAATATTAAGCCGTGTACAGACCTACTTGATCAGTGCGCTTTGAGCTGATCTTGAGTCGTTTAAGGCGAGTAATACATTTAAATCTAAAAACTATAGTGAATAAGATCATTCATTTTGTAAATCAAGAATTTTCATGCGGATGGAGAGAGTCACCGTCACGCACCTTGATGAAGACTCTCGGAATGAGTCGAAAATCAGTCGGTGAAATTTCTCGTTTTACAATATGAAATAACGGCGGCTAGCGGCTCAACGGCTCACACCTTCTGTTCTCACAGTTCTATTTTCAACCAAAACAAATCTATAAAAAAAAGAAACACGCTCACAACTTTTGTTGCCGTTTCACGAACATCGAGCGTGGTCGCGGACGGTGCTCATGAGGAAGGACCTCTAAACGCTCAACGCAACGTCAACAAGAGAAAAGTAAAGTACGTGGTATAGTCGTAATCATATTCTAATACGTTCACAAATGTATCATATTCATGATAGATATCCTCAGATTCATGTGCCAAACATTACATTTGGCACATGCCCGCAAGGAGTTAGCAAGCCCATCGCCGCTTATAACACTAACTGGTGGCACATGCCTTCGAAGTTTGATTCTAGGGCATGCCGGCTCCCTTCACGAGGTTCTCCTTCACCGTTTTGAGCACGTATTAATGCGCATATATTTTTCGAGTAGGTAATATTTATTGATGCACGACCGTGTTCGAATACACGACCTCCGGATCGGAAGACAGGATACCGTCCACTAAACCAACACGGCTTTAAATGAATCATTGCTTTGAAGTATCGTAGCGCCATCTTTGTATCTTTGATCCGACCGGAAAAGCTAGTAATCTCAACAAGCGTTTTGAAAGAACTAAGCCCGAAATGATAAACTCAAAATTGAAGTGATAAAGTGTGTTTTATTCGATATAGTACGGTTGATAAGCAAGTACAGTGATTGACAATACCTAAAGTAGTCTAATTTATCATCGTCAGTATTTGTAAAAACGGGATTTTTTACGTAACAAAACTATTGGTGAAGTCACAGACTAAGTTTAGACTCATTCCGACAGTCTTAATCAAGGCGCATGATCGAAACGCTTTTCCCGTTTTATAATAAATTAATGAAAATACTATATTGTGATCCGCAAAAATTAACAAATATTATTTTTTTAATTTTAATAACCCTCTCGTGTATCATCCCATCATCGATTGCAGCGCGCTCTAGTGGCTTGTGGCGATAAAACTAAAGAAAACATATAAATTGTATGCAACCGCATAGAGGTCGGATCAGCCGTTTCGGAGGTAAACGGTAAAAGACAAAAAAAAACACAACCTATTATGGAAAACGTGTCTAATGGATCTTTATGCCGAAGTGCAATATTAATGTTTTAACTCTATAGTGAATAATAATATTATCTTTTACAATAAAGTCTTCATCATCATTGGCAGCTTGTAAGTAACCCGATGCTGGGCATAACCGTCTTCTCTCAGACACTCCAGTCGGTACTCTTCATGGGGGGCATCCATTTCTTCACCTGCATGGCAATCATGTCCTTAATCTACCTAGCTATTGACCACCAAGGCCACCTCTCAAGGTCTTACTCGATCTGCCAAATATCCTGCCAATCTCTACCTGAGCTTCACTTTTGATCTAGGGATTTCATGATCTAATAAAGAAAACTCAAATAAAAATCTAAGCATTTAATGAGAGGAATAGATCCATTATAATTAGAGTTCATTCATTATAAGGTTATTAATATAGTAATTTAACAGACTTGATCTACCAATGACATAAATGACCGAACCAATTTATTGCGTATGCAAATTTATATAATTTTTCAACATAAATCTTGCTTTATTCAAACCAAAAATACGTTAACTGATAATAAACTGCACCAAAACTACTATCCCGTCAAAATTTATGGCACAGACCCATCGGCTAGAATTATAACACAAAACAGATGATGCTCCGCTCAGTTTGTTTAGGAAATATTGAAGGAAACGTGCTCGGGATTAGCCACGACTCAATACTTACATAGTCGTACTAGTTACGACCTCTGTGGCGCAGTGGGCGAAGGACCCCTGAGACGCAGGTTACGGGTTCGCTGACCAATGTTTGTATTGTCTGCAATTATTTGCCTCGGTTCTGGGTGTTCTATGTATATATGTACGCATTGACAAAAAAGTACATAAGTATCAGTTACATACATAGTCATAATACAAGCTCTGCTTAGTTTGGGGCTAGATGATGCTGTGTCAAAAATTACCAGATTTATTTATTTATTGAGGTATTTAGTTATCCGTTTTCTAAAGGGATAGGAAGAAACCACCGATTTCCACTTACGACCCTGGCGCACGCAAAAATCTAAGATATTTGTAGTATGCAGACATCCAAACAAACTTCCGTCGCAGGCGCATCAAAACAAACGCCCGGCGCTTACACAACGCACATGAAATCACTCACTATTCTGAACTCTACAACAAAAGAAGCTTTACACTTTAACCGTTGTATCCAAAGGATGTCACAAATGTCCGGCGCATAGTCTCGTCACCGCCATATCGTCCAGCTCATGAGTTTATGGCCCACTTTATTCATATTTAACCGTTTTAAGGACGCGGTCGTCAGCCACACGCGCAGACTCACTATGATCTAAAATAGACCTAATTGGTTGCGCGACGCCAGACGCCAGACAGGGATGAAGCTACATAACTAACGTGAATTATCGCATAGTTTGTAGAAACGGACGTTTTCACCAGGAATACGAGACGCGGAGAGAATGCGGCGCGTACAATCATGATGAAGTCGCAAGAGCTTCCAACGCTCCACGCGTGCCACAAGCGACTTGTTTCACCAGATGCACTTTCACCAGATGCACACTGACGATTTTATACCACCACAAGAGCACCTACCACATGATCTTCCGTGGCCAGTGTGAAGGACACTAAACCGACTTCGCATCCAGGTTGGCTGCAGACTCATATGTGCAAATGAACAGTAATTCCAATCTAATACAGTGTGACTGCAGGTTTGTTTTTAGGGGACAAGCTAAAGGTCCCCAGGACAAGAAACGGAGGGTAAGAGTCACTAGCTGGCACTACTTACTCTAGCTTATGTAAAAGAACCACGCGGCTTGTCTCGAGCCTTTGAACTCGTTGTTGTTTGGAAAGTTTTGAGCTGTTGAGCTGCGGAGGTCTAACTCGGGCTTAAGTTGCGAGCTGAGCGCAAGTTCCAGTTTTTTGAGCGAGTTACCCAAAGCTATTCTTGGGGCCGCCAGATTAGCCAAACTCTCTGTTACTAAAGGTACTATGGTACTATGTTACCCTTTACGATATCAGATCAAACGTCACGAGTATTTGATTCATGCGTATAATTAGCTGATAGCTCTAGGTCTAGCTGGTAGGTTCTAATAGGCACAGGCACACGTGTCGGGCGCTACGCGTGTTTGATTACAGGATTTCAGCTTGGCTCGCTTGCATGGAACAAAACAAAAATATTTTATTATTATACATAACTTTAATTTTATTGTAACATTTCAAATGTAGAGCCAATTATCGTTACTAGTTACTTGAATTGGTCCCTCAACATTGAATCTGAAGTGAAGGAATGCTGTGTGCCAACATAATAAAAGCGTTAATTCACTTAAATGTTTGTTTATAAAAATGATGCAGAATTTTTACAATGTTCCACATATATATTTACAGGTGTGGTTCAGACATTGAAAAGGAGTTGAAATGACACAATGTTGAAATTGGTAAAAACTCAATGTTGGCCATAAGAGGAAAACTGCAACAGATACAGAGACACTGATATAGAGCCATAAAAACCTCATGCTAGCCTGTAAATAACAGCAGAACAGCTCAGTCGGAACAGTCAGCTAACTAAGTTAAAACACCAGTCACGTCAGTGGCCTTCGGGTGGCCTTCATACTCTGAGAGGTTGGAAGGTCATACGAACTTACTTTATCATCAATTTGAAATAAATGACGTGAAACATCACGGTCAATTTACTTAAACGGTTAATTTTTTTTTTAACCTTACCTAACCTAACCCTTCGACACAAGGTAAAATAGTTAGCACACAACTTTAGCCATTTGGCTAAAGTCAAGAAAACTTTATAGTTATTTTCAGAGACCTGTTCAAGAAGATTTTCAGAGATAGTGCCCAACACAGGGGGTCGGAAACAAAGAAAACAAAAAATAAACGACTGTGGCACCTCCCGATCAATGTTCTAGTTTCATTTCAGTTTTGTTAAATCACGTCCCTAAGGCAAATTTTAAATCAATGTGAACGTTTAAACGTCGAAGCCAGACGGACTTTACAAATATCGTCATCTGGCTCCGGAACCCTAGATATTATAAATGGCTTTGACTTCGACACCACTTGCGGTTTACCGTCTTAAGTCAATAAGGTCACCAACGAGTATAGAGTAATTCTGCTGCCTCATTTATGTACATCGAAAGCACTTATCTAGTGAGTGAACTGTGCAGTGAACCAGCTATGTTCGGTGAGCTGCGAACAGTAAAACGAAGAATGCAAATGCGCATGTGCATAAACTTGAAAGATTATCTCGCCGTGAACGACCTTCGCCAGGAGTAACACTGTAACTAAATCAAATGGAAAATGAAATGAAGGTTAAATATTATTGTAATGTGATTGTGATACTGCATATACCTGTTTGTGCAATCAAACAGAATACGAACGTAGCCATGATCGTTGCATGATCGCAGGTGACACATCAACACCTGTTCTTTCTTAGTCACCCTGCACTATGCCAGTGACCAGGCCCTCCTGAATACTCTAGCAAAATGTTTTCAAAGGAAAACGAGACAATTTTTCCAGGTTTAACGTTCAAAACTTTAATATGGTAGTTTAGATTGCGAAGTGTATCATTTTCAACGTTAGGAAGAACATAGGCTGTCAAATAAAGTAATTTCCCATTGCAAATTTGTTTAATAATTCTAATAAGGGAGGGTGGAGTTGGAATCTGGTGGCTCTAAAAAGGAGTGCTGAAAGATTAACTGAGCCTCGTGCCTTAGGAGATTCCAAGTCATACCTGTTCTCACGATATTTTCCTTCGCCGATTAGAAGCACACTATGTATTCGATAAATTTTTCGAGGGGAAAACTCGATTGGTGCAGGACGGGATTCGTGTCCACGACCTTCGTATCGCCGCTACATCGCCAGCGCTCTACAAACAGCTAGACTAGCACAGTGACGCACCTACTGGAAATCCAGTAGGCGTCTCAACGCGTATGCTCAGGAGTAATGTTTTAAATAGAATCCGAAAGCTTTGTCTCCAGTTAAAAGATGATGCCACTACACCACGTCAGTTGTACGCAATTGGCACTGCGTAGCGCGCGAATTTAGATGGTGGCGTGGCGTGACGTCACAACCTTGTGAACACCGGTGTGGATTTAGCTTTCGCACGAATTCTTTCTTGGTCTTTCCTGAGGCCTTTAGTAGTATCATTTCTGTGAAAGACTTCGTCCGGGGAAAAAAATCCGTCTAATTTAGCCACCGAGCAGCGGTTTAAAGGGTGAAGGTCGATGAAATAAAAGGAACATCAGACTTTTACCTGCCCCTGGTGTTGCATGTCTCAATAGGGGACGAAAACTGTTTACTATCTGGTGTGTGCCTCCACATAACGTACTATTGTGCACCTTAAGGACTTCTTTCACGTACACGTCAAATAACCAAGATATGAACAATTCAGGAATTATTTCAACTATGCATCAATATACCCATATCAGAAAGTAAGAAATATTGGCACTCATTTTGACATGCTTGCAATATCCAAAACTTGAAAAGGGGCAATATTTTTTTAAGTTATGAAATGTCAAAGCTTAGACAAAATGAGCGTCAAACGAACCGCTATTTAGGAAGCTGAAAGTATGCGTGTAACAGCGCAACACACCCATAAAATCAATGACGTAGTGCAGACGTATGGCGAGACATAATAGCATCATAATATTAGAATGTTGTGCCGGATTTTTTAATAACGTCTTGTCTGGACTAAAACGGTTGTGTAAGTATTATAAAGTGACTGAAGAAATGTAAAGATACTATTTATATTTATTTCAGCTTTTACAAAAGATCTGTCTGCCACTGCCGATTACTCTGGCTACAAGAAGTAAAGTGCAACAGTCCGGGACTTCATCAGCGTTGAGCTTTTTTTCATACAAACTTCTTCAACATGTTTCCGCTTAACTCCAAGAGATGGTATTTTAGAAAATCCTTAGTGTACCCCTTCTCACTTAAGGAACATTCCCATCAAGCAGGTCTTCTCCAGCACTTACGGTTGACGCTGTGAGTTGTTTGTCAGTCAGTCACGTAACTTTTTGTAAGAAGAAATTGTTTAACACATAAACATTTTAAAATGCACTGAGTACGTAACTCCAGGAGTAGCCAGGAGTGACACCACGTAGACATGTAGCATGTATATTTTCTATAGGATCCTTTGATAAATAATTAACACCGCTTCCTCGTAAACGAAGGACCAGAAGGATCGTTAATTGGGCTTGGTTATCAAGGTGGTGCCTCTTGCTTATACGATTCTTAACTTTAATGAGTTCTAATTTTTGAGATGACATAGACGAGTTTTAATATTTTTGATGCGATAACAACATGCTTGGGAGTTCTCAAGAACCATCAGTTACGGCCACTTATTCCTCATTAAAAAACGTATCACCATAGCCATGCATGGGTTGATACTTGGTACGCACTTCGCTCATTACAACCGGTTCATACCAGTAGCTCCGGTGTAGTCTGGTTCATAAGGAACACATCAATTGACTCTACAGCCTCTACGAGATGAGTTATTGATTGTTCGTTCGTCGTGTCACTGCTTCTATCCTGGTAGCCCAGCGTTACCAGTGACTAATTTGAGCGGTGGCTTTGAAAGCTTTGTGACCGTAGGGACAGATTAATTTTGGTGACAATCTCTTTTTTTAGAAACTGAAGTTTTTTTTTGTTTTCTTTTTCGTAGACGACAAATCATTGTTTTAGTGCTCATGCTAACCTATGGATAAGCCATAATATGAAGGATACGATGAGCCATGCTCAGAGCAACTATTAATAAATTAATCATCACGTCACAGGGTCAGGACTATGTATGCGTCTTTTGGGTGTTTATGATTATTTATTAATAAAGGCAAATGTGAAAAAGACTAGAGTCCACTCAACACCGTGGACCAGTGTTGAGTGGACAAATACCTCAATCAAATATAGACGAGGCAGGTAAGCGGCTTGTACGATACATGATGGTTGCATAGACAAGAGGCGATGAGCGTTTGCAACGTTAGTTATCTAGCTTGGCATTTTTTGAGAGGAAAACGAGAGAACAGACTGCATGTTCGGTTGCTTCGCCACTCTGCCCGCGCCCTCCACAAGAGGGCATAGATATAATTCTGCTACCTACTGTACTCGACTAATAAATCACCATGTGCCGACGACTATTGACTGAGATCAAGTCTGTTCATTTAACAAAAGCACAGAGGTTGATAACTGTGACAGGTAAGATAGCGATGATAAGTTCCAAACAAGGTTTAGCACGATGTAGCTGCGTGTGTAAGGTAAGGTTTTGGATGGAGCTACGTTTTACAAAGATAATGTTTTTTTTTAATGAAACCTTAAATAAACGCTCAACAGACACATAGGATCCCTACACTAGGATTCCCTCTGTACCACAACACCCAGACCCGGAACATATAGCTGCAGGACATGCAAACATTTGTTCCGCAGCGGGAATCGACCCCACACATCTCTTGCATCCCAGCCCGCTACTCGCACGCCACACCATAGAGGTCGTCAGATAGTGTACATATTGAATTCCTTGCAACTAAGCTGAAGGACCAGGCAGCAAAAGATTGTAACGAAAAATTGAAAAAGCGACAACCACTGAGAAATACGGATTCTCGAACGGCGACAACGAAATGAGCAGCGCAGGATAAAGGAAGGCGAGAAGAACCCGATGGACCGACGAACTGACGACCGCTGTGGCGCAGTGGGCAAAGGCCCGTCTGAGACACAGAAAGTAGCGGGTTCGATTCCCGCCGTGGGACAAATGTTTGTATGATCTAAAAAGTCTCGGGTCTGGGTGTTTTCATTTTTTTTTATTAAAGAATGGTATTTCGAATTGCCATTAGTATCCCTCCGACTCATGTTGGTTAAGACTTATGAGTTGTTTTGTTAAGATTGCCGTTTAAAATGAATTCCTGAAGGGGATTTGAATTTTTGTTATAATTCATATATGAACGTAGCGATGAACTTCTAAAGGCTTATAAAATAAATTTCGTGTTCAAATCAAAATTATTTAGTGTGAAACACGCATAAGATTTTAAATAACGTTTATATTATTGCTTTAAACCTAAACTGGAACTCACGTGATTGTTGCCATACGCAAATATTTAAGATATGTCATATCAAATAGCAGGCCTAGGTAAGTAAGTATGAATTAATTAATTAATGAAAATAATTTATTGTAAACCTTATGAAACAAACATTATCACATTAAGATTAAATTTACAATGGGCGATCTTCTCTTTCAGACAACCTTTGGATGGAGAGGATTCTATGTGATATTGAATTGGCTGGAGTGTACTTTATAATTTGTGTAAACGTATGCGTGGACTATTTATTAACTACCTTAATTAATATTATATTATAAGTATTGATATGTATTCTGCTGTGACGACCATATTTGATATTCTGAGCACTCACCAACGAAGAGTTCGAGCTAAGCTAGAGCTGTTGCAGCTTACCTGGAACAGGAAGAGTTTATTATAAAATCGTTGCGAAATTGACTTCACTGGATGACAGACTGACTGACAATCAACGCACAGCATAAACTGTAAGGTCCTAGAGACCATAAATTCTGAGGATACGTTTCTTTTGGTGTGTAGGGAAGCACTATAAAATGTTCTGAAAGGTTCAACGGGAAGATGAAGATTATGTAAAACTCGGGCGTTAAACTAGTTAATAATAAATGGTTCTTATTACTTAATGCTTGGTATACGCAAAGATCTACTCACTGAGTATGTATCTGAGGATGTCAACCCTGGGGAAGACAAGTGCATCGCGTGCTTTAAACAAACAAAACATTTAAAAATCCCAATCAATACCACCATGATTATTAATATTGTAAAAACAAGATTTTTTTTAAGTACCGTCCTATCGGTGAAGGCAACGACTAAGTTTCGACTCATTACGAGAGTCTTCATCAGAGTGATCGCGACCTTCATGTCGGAGAATTTCCGTTATTATTGTAAAAATGAATAATCAAATTCACGATAGTTTTTGTGATTATATGAATTGGGTCACGGCCTGAATATAGCCATGGTTTGTGGTCTATTTAGTTTAGTAAAAAAACATGATCACAACTTTAATGGACCCCCATGATAGTGATTTTGTTACATAATTAGTACGTAGATCCGTGGGGATATCAATAAGTGGTTACAGGCACGTTCATATATTATATTTGGCACACTCCACGTTTTTCTTTGCATGGTATAGTCAGAGTTCATTGGAAAACTAATCAGTTAGCGCCATTGGTGACATAATTATGCCTTCGAATTTTTAATTCTAGGGCATGCCGGCTTATAACTTTATAGTCGAGAAAAATCAACTAATCATTTCATTCAACAGAGGGCATTTTAAGCTGGAGATCAAAGCTTATAGTCTCTAAGCCATGTCAGCGGATAAATCCTGCAGCAGGGATAGCGTCTCTGATATCTTAATGCTTTTTATGTTAAAATTATATGCATGTAATAAGTAGGTATGAAAGTAGTCTAGCGAATAGTTCACGCAAACCGGTCTATCAGTATGTAAGGGCGGCGACACACTCTTGACCCGCTTGCTTCGTCCTTAACCATGCGTGTGCGCACATGTGGGCCATTCTAGAACTGGCCTTAGTTGTTCATTAGATCAGTAACTAGGTATTCATTTAGCAGATTTTTACCGCGCCGCGTTATAAAATTAACGTTTCAAGCGGTGATTTGGTTATCATGGTTAAGAAATACATATACAATTCTAAATACTAATCGCTAATACACGAAAAAGCTTGGTTCCAACACGTAGGTTTTTATTAAAGTAGTTACCTTGCTAGGTAACTAGCTAGTTGTAGTTATAATGCGACCATTTGCATTGTTGCATTTTGTAGTGACTTTTCCACCTAAACATCCCCTTCTAATTTAAGGGGCAGAATAGGAAAGAATCCTCATTTCCCTTCTTTCGAAATTTTAGCATTGAGGTTTACCTACTGTATGTAAATTGGTACTTAGTTCCGAAGTAAATACATGCCCTCTGTTTCATAATCATTCGGTAACTTAGCAAGTCGCTAAATCTAGTCCTGTCCTTTTCTAACACTAAATAAAGGATAGATGTTAACAACTTTTAGCACGCTGCTATAGTTAGCCAGTGATTGAAACAGACCGAAGGTTTTTACAGCTCACTAGATTAAATACACATAACGCCATCTAGTGGTAAAGTGTCGAACTCGATAGCAAGGTTTATAGCGATCGACCGACCTATGCGTGTATCATGTAAACAGCTAGATGGAACTAGTAGTCAGATTGTAAAATGTAAATAAACTCAATTTTTACAATATTGAACGTCACTAGACTTTCACTATGTTGCGAGTTTGAATATATTATGGATTTTTTAATTTAGGAAATGGACATTTTTATGTAATCCCTTTCATAAAGCCTGAGACAGCCCCAGATTCTTGCTAACTTAATATAGGCACAGATATAGAAAACATTTCATTATCACTAAAATGCCGCTAGCAGGTATAAATAGTCACTGAAAAGTCTGATAATTAAACTATAGAATTGACGCCACTGGGTAACGATCAATTTTAACATTCATATAATTGACACTGTCCAAAACTTGAAATTGTTTTTTTTTATTATTTTATTCGGAAAACAAACAGTATTTATAACTAGATAGACAACTTCTTAGAATTGGGTTTTAGCAAAATGCCTTGACAGCCATTTTGCGAGTGTCGAGGGCCTTGCAGCCTATGTTACTGCTTCATTCTGAATAACACAGAATATATAAAAGTACCAGTGTGGTGTGGATTGTCTCTCCATGTATGTTAACAATTACGTACCAAAGTCATGATTCCACTTAACCCGAAGACGCTATACAATCGACTCCAATTTTATACGAGTCAATTGAATCGTTACTATGCATGGGGAAACCTTCAAGAAACACTGCCATACAGAGATGTAACAAGGCGGAAGAACCATAAGACCCCAGGAATCTGCTATTATGCTCATTGGGTATCTATATATCATACCAGTTTAAAATGAAAATACAGTGAGTAACGGTTAGTCCTAAAACCAAACATTCGAAGGCCATCATTTATGATGTTCCAATAAGCGGGCAATGGGCTTGCAACTTGTCCTGTTGAATGCAGGACGTGGGCGTGACAATTTCTGAATTTTACTCTTGCAAAGAAAGTACCGGTTAAATATCTTTGATAAACATATTAAGTTACCGTTTCATAATGCACTCGGATATAGAGAGCGCAACATAATTTTAAACGTGACTTGGAAAACAAGCATACGACCCACCGGTTGGTAAGCGGTTACTGTAACCTATACGGACGTTTGCAATAGCAGAGTACCGCTCACACGTTGCCGAAACTTATACATAACGGGTGAAAAGTCTCAAGTTTTTTTTTGTGCCTTTTTTTCTAGGGAGCGCTGAATACCTACTTTCTTATGTATTTTTATGAATAAAATAAATTGTAAAAAACTACCATGGGAACGAGCGGCCTTCACCTCGAATACAATGACTATAATAGATACTTTTCATAATAAACTAATATCAGTTATAATTTCTTAGAACTGCCATGACATTCTGGCCGTTTATGGGCGTGTTAAATAGTAAGCTTGCGCGTACGCATCGCAGTATCACTGTAAATCAAGACAATAGCCATTGACGGCTCTAATTATGGTCAGCATCAAATATCTGACTTCTAAACATGGTTCGGATATCAATCCGAGACTTTTTTAACACACATTTAACCTACATTATATACTTCAAATTAATAATTCCGTGAAAACTTTGTGTTGTTTAAGAATTAATCATAATATCACAACCAAAATGATTAATTCTTAAACAACACAAAGTTTTCACGGAATTATTAATTTGAAGTAAGTATATAATGTAGGTTAAATGTGTGTTAAAAAATATGATCGTGAACACGAAAACAATAATGGATAGATAGATTGAAAATGCTTTATTGCACAAGATAAAACAAGTACATAGGCGAACTTATTGCTAATTATCATTATATTCCAGCTAACCTTTGTGTAATGAAGAGTGGAGCGGTAGTGCGTTTAGCTGATTACCAAAATATGAGAAAAAAAATATTAAATAAAATAACTAGCAACTTAAAATAGATATACTTAAATTACAATATATATATATATATATATATAATTAAAAATAATTCATACTTAAATATATACATCATAATTCGAAAGTACTATTATGTATGACACCTACGAAGTATTTATAGTACCTACCTCATACCTACAAGTATATTTTCTTTGATCGGTTAACATCGTATGTATTTAAGTTTTATTACTTTTACTGTAGGAATCTAGTATGCGCCTACCTGGAAGGAAGCCGCTATATGTGTTTTTCTTGGCAGCAATGGTTTTTTCAATTGCGTATTTGAAATCCGGGTCTATTTTGAAAATATGAAACCAGTATTACTTCTGACTGATGAAGATTCTTCAAAGTACTTTGCCTAGTCGTCATCAGTTAGGGAAACTTTGCACCAGGTCACCATTTAAATGGATCGTTCGTGGTATTTAGAACTGAGCGCTTCCGAGCTTCGGAGTGTTCCGGCTGTGACAGACGTTAAGGCGCATTACTATTTAAGGCGCATTACTGATTGGAATCTTTGAAGCCTCTGAATCAGAACATAAAGACTCCCGCTGCTCAACAATATACGCGCCAGTCTACGCTGTCCGAACCAAGGAAAAAAAAAAACAGACATTTCGGATTAATTATTTCCTCCCCTTCCGCTATTTGGATCTTGTGCTCAGTTTTCAGATTTTGCTCAGTGTGTTTTCACCTCAGTAATGCGAGTGAGTAACCACCGAAACATGTAGGGTGTCTAGTGAGTAACGAATTTTGGCAACACACAGCATTTAAAAAAAATATGCATTCCAGTTGTAATTTCTTTTGGCTGCGAAGAGTTTATTTTAAAGGACAGTTGTTCGGTCTTTTGTTACATCATTTAACACCGAAGAACTTACGCTAATAAAACAGTATGTGCCGGTCGGCCCCCATTGCAAGGACTGCGAGATTCTCATTCTCACATAGCCTATCCACTTTGCAATGATGATTTTCTTTTTAATCCAGCTTCAGCTGCAACTGGATTAGCACAGATCAGAAAAATAACTCCTTATAAACTTATGACGAGACAAACAGGCATACGGCCAACCTGATGGAATGTGGTTACCATCGCCAATTGACATCTGCAACACCTGCATTGAGGAGTCAATGCAGGTGTTGCAGAGAAAGGAGTCTTGTGGAGCTCATTCCACAGTTTACAACTGTGTGTCACATAAATAACAAAAGTCATTATTTTTCTGTGCGTTTCTTCTTTGGTTTGTTCGTGGCTTTGCACCGGCTGGGACAAGCAAAGCAAATGAGACATAGATGTTTGTTAATGATTTAATTACGATTTAATTCGCGTTTTGATAATCAACTTCGTTCTTATATCGTTTCTATTGAAACGGAGCAGATTGGTCAATAGACCAGTGAAATACAAAAGACCATAAAATCCCTCTCGGATAAAATTTCCGCAAGACTTCACATCTCGAATGTCATCAGTCTGGTTTTCATTCGACAATTGTTTTCTCACGCACGATATTTGTTCGAGAATCGCCATCTAGACAATTTTGGACGTCGCGTCGTCGACCGGGACAGGCGTGCCTTTCGGTTTTGGCAGAGGCACGGGCCGTGTTTACCGCGGGCTATTTCCGCACGAGGCAAGTTCAAGGGCTGAAGTATGCTGTAAGTCGTTACAGAAACGTGCGCAGTTTGTAATTTATCATTCTTAGGCACTTCCGTGAATAATTGACAGGGTTAGGGCGCCGTCAGACAGGTCGTTTTCACTCGTTCCGGTATTAAAAATTGGAAAGGTCAGATTTCGATGCACATGTCATCTATCGCGAGTACGCGACTGGTACACGCCCGTTCCGTTCCGATCCGTTGAAATTGCCGGTACGGACCGGGACAAAACGACCCGTTTGTGTACACATATATATATTTTTTGCAAATATGGGATCTTTCGCGTCATGAAAGACTAGCGGAGAAATTCAGATAATTGGAATTAGCATTTGATTATAACAGAAACACAGTTTCAGCTTTTCAATACAATTATTTTTGTCTTGTCGTTCACGAATTGTATGCGGCTTGGCTAGACCACTAGCTAAATTATCAACCACTACTTATGTGTAGCACGCCTCGTCTTATAATATAGACACTTTCATCTTTTTGCACGTTCTGACTGAATATTTCTAAGATCTATATAAGTATTTTAAGACGAAATACTGATGCAAGATGGTATTAAAAATGTTTACCCACTACTTAGTTTACGCATGGATTAAAACGATGAAAAATTAAACCTATTACTGTACAGCACTAACGCACGTAAAAGTGGTCTTCTTGGAATATAAGTGCTCTTCGCATTCTCTTTATTTTAGTGCTGTTCGAGGAACACAGCTTGCCTGCCCAACACTTTAGTATACATTTTTTTTAAATAATTAAAACTCCTACATTGTAATCCACACGCTCCGACTAGTGACTTGTGGCGACGATAAATGCTCCTCTGTGGCGCAGTGGGCGGAGGCCCGCCTGAGACACAAAAGGTTGCGGGTTCGGTTCCCGCCGCGGGACAAATGTTTGTATGATCTACTAAAATGTCTCGTGTCTGGGTGTTTTATAAAATAAAAAATAAAATTTATTTAAGTACACTTAAACATACATACAAACATAGCCAAAGTACAATATAAGTAGGTATAATAAGAATTATCTGTATGTAAGTAAAAAGTTCGAGGAGTCAGCCTCTGATAAGGATGAACCTGCTAACGTCACAGCTACCACAAAAAAATCTATGTATATTTTTATAAAAATATATGTATTTATATAGTGTATTCAGTCATGTAGTCCCCAAAACACAAGCTCTGCTTACTTTGGGGCTAGATGATGCTGCGTGAAAATGTCTAGCATTATTTATTTAGGAGATACCAAGCAATCAAACATATTTTTCTGTATACCACCACGCAAACATGCGTACGGCCCACCTCTTAGTAAGCAGCTACCGTAACCCTTAGACATAATGGTGTAAAAACTCATTTACCTGTAATTTCAATATAGTAACTTTGTATCAACAAAGCAACTATCATTTTCAGCATATATTTTAATATATCTATAATCCAAAATCAGTTAAACATGACAACGTTGCCTTTTCCGATACAAATCACAGCTACAATTTTAAGACCAAATATTTATGAGGACAATATGGAAAATAACTCCGTTAACATAAAATAACAAGCCCTTTCTTTACCTATAAAGCTTTTTAGTCTTTCTCAGAATATAACGTCTATGCTAATTGAATCGTCAATCATCTCGACTATCAACTCAATGATAAATTAGGCCTTATTTGAATGTACAGAATGCAAGTCTGTTTCTGACCCCGATAAGGGTGTCGCGTTTTGATAAGACGCTGTTCCTATTCTGGGCACAGATATCATAACAAATACTAGTACCTATAGGTAGGTACTAGTATACTACCTAGGTGCTAGTATACTAGTACCTATACACCCCTACTAGTACCCTACTAGTATAGGTAGCAATGTTTTAGGTTTTGGTATACAGAATGAAATTAAACATTTTTAAACGGATTAATTTTATATTGTTATTGCTGACGTTTCGAAAGAGCAAGGAACACGTGCTCAAAACGGTGAACGAAAACATCCTAAGGCAACTGGCATGCCCTACTACTAAAAATTAGAAGGCATACGCCATCAGTTAGTGTTACAATGAGCGGCGATGGGTTAGCAACCTGTCACGTGGAATGCTTAATACTAGCAAAATGTGGGCATGTGCCAAATATAACGTTTGGATGTGCCCTGACTTGGTATCCACAAATATATATGATCTAACCACCTAGAGAGGGTGATGTCATTAACATTTATATGTAAGGAACAATTATAGCAAAACTAGTTCTGCCAAGTAGTGTATAACGGAACTTATATTTGGGGTGGCACAACTAGTTGTGCATACTGATTGGTCCGTGAGGAACACCTGCCATTAGGGATAGAGCGGGCGTCGGACCAAACCCTGACGAAGGTATCAGCTATGTTGAGTTAGTAGCCTGCTTTTTATGCATTCAGTTTGATCTAGCTCTCTTTAGAACTATACGAGAGCAGCGTTTCATAAATCTTTCTTTAGGTTATACTCAAGCGTGAAGCAAAAGTCTTTGATTGAGAATTTGCGAACGATTGATCAAATTCTTCAAAATTCTTAATTTACACATACAAATACAACATTACAGATAACTTATAGGTACATCTAATTCGTTGTACTTGTAAATAAAATAGATCGTAGAAAAACAAATACTTTGAATCTACGTTCTTAACTTTCGTCACAAATGAAACACCAAGACTACAAAAATACGTACCTACGTAACTTTAATAGGTATATCTCCGTAACAGCTCAAGCCCTGACATTTAACACGGAATTTCCGCAAATAAGTTATCTGTGGAAATTCCGTGTTCTGTGGAAAGCCAGGAAAGCAAGCAATCGTAGACTTGTACCATACGCTTGGAACACTAACGAAATCGTGATGGAACGCTAAATATCAGAACACGAAAACATCGAACCCAAGGCAACATTGAACAACGGTTACAAAATAAATAAATGATTGTGTTTCATTGTTAGAAAACGATTAGATAGCTGCTGTCAGGTGCCAAATCTAAAAGAAATGTGAACACAGATTGAATCACGAGTTTACGTGTGTAACTTAACGAATCTGATGTTAAGTAAAACTAAAATCGCAACGCAACTATAGGATCTTTTAGAAAGAAGTATTACTTTGATTCAAAAATGTATGTTGATTGAGCTACTTTATTTAACGCATATACCTTGTATGATTAATGAACTCTTTTATTTTTGCATTTTTCTTTGATATGCAATTAGTCATAGTCATAGTCATATAATTTATTCACCTTTGGAACACAGGGAGCACTTGGTTTTGTTTTTTTCATACATAAATTCTTTAGCGGCCTGTACATAGGCCTTGTCAGATTGTAAATAACACATAATTAAATGAGACAAAACAAAACAAAAAGTAGCAATAAAATTACAATCAAACAATAAGTGTTGCCATGTCATATACTAATTTTCAATTAAGAGTTTATCTATCTATTTATATTATTAAGATAGTTAAATGTCTTATTTAGTAAGAAAAACAGGTTTACATAAGGCTACTAAATATATACACAACTTTGGCTCCGTTGAAGGAGAAAACACAATTTCGTATAATTTCGATATTTTCACCATTCTCCCGTCGAAATTAGAAATAATTAGTATGTAAATGATCTACATTACTAATGAAACACTAATGATATGAATCAGGAGATAAGACAATAAAATAAAAAAGTAAGATACATAATAAAACAGTTTTTGTTAATCGGGGCACATATATTTAAAAATAATAAACACTCAACAGACACATGTATAGTCCTGACCCCACACTAGGATTCCCTGTGTCGTGGGTATCAGAAACCACGAGTACCGTGATACCACAACACACAGACACGGAACAAATAGTGTAACGACCGCAATATTGTTGTTCAAACACATAATTTTTCTAATAACATCTCCATCTGAGACTTCGCGTATCCGTCTCGAAAACACTAGGAAAAATAGCTAACTAAAAGTTCAATGTATTGGCTGAAGACCTCGATGGTGCGGCGGGCGAGGAGCCGAATGAGACGCAATAGGTGCGGGTTCGATTCCCGCTGCGGGACGAGGAGGCCTATGTCCAGCAGTTGACTTCTACAGGCTGCTGAAGTTATAATCTATTGTGATATCTCCACGTTATAGACTTTTGTACAATAAAAACCATTTAGATACTAAGTAAATTTTTGTCTCTAAAAATGTTATCACGCGTATAAATATGATAAAAATATAATTATTCTCAAGCCAATAAATCATCATATCCAATTGATATAATCGTTGACATGATCTCAAACAAAAAAAACAGAGTTATTTAATAATACAATCCATTGCTAAAACATAAAATCGTATATATATATATTGTATATTGTTACAAAAAAAACATAGCCCCGAATAGATAACCGTTTCTTAGGTCGGTTAAAAATCCTCATTAAATTACGTTTGCGGGCGAAGTCATGGTTAGCGATTAGTTCGCCCGCAACAGCCCTCAATATTTGCGAAGCATGCTTATCTGAGCAGGCGCACATCGTGTGCTCATGTTTTCATTTCGCGAAGTTTGTCTTGGAACTTCTGTACAACAAGTAGGTACACGTGCAGGAGATTAAATCAGCCAAGTGCTAGTCAAACTCGCGCATTACAGGTTCCGTACCTTCATATAAAAATAAGCACAAATTCTTCGATATTTCAAGAACAAGATATTTATTTTTTTCAAGGTATTGGGGACTGGGTACTTGGATTTTAACTTCTGCGATTTTATTCTGACACGTTAGAGGCCTACCTATTCATAGAAAATTTCAAAAGCTAACATAATATTATAATAATGGGGTTCTTAGGTTTTGGCATTTGTTTTCTATGTTAGAGGCCATAGAAACATGTTTTCTGTTGTAAAACGGCTGCAAAATCCGTATTTTGCAGCCGTTCCTCAGTGACTTAAAGTAACTAAAAACTATTCTTGAAGTCATACAAATCGATTGCAAAAAGTGGCTTTTGAACCGTTTCGGTTATAAATGTTGACAGACAAACATACACAGATACAAACAAATCACCTCATCAAATGTATGACGGGGCGTAGGGTTAGTACCGTATAGGGTCCCATTGGCACTGTTTGAGTAAGGAACCCTAAAAAGCAAAGGCATTCGTTATTTGTAAAACTAAATTTTAGTCAACAAAGATGTTACTAAAGATTGCAAGAGAGAGAGAGAGAGAGAGATGAAAAACTAAAAACTGTTTGTCTGCATTTACGTCACAGAATACTGCAGTAAACGAGCAAAACATTACTTATGACGTCATTTGTAATCTTCAATTTTCTCCTAAAAATATTAAAGCAAGCAATGCTATACTACGCCAGCAGTTCTGATAAGCTTAACTTGTTCTAAGATAAAAACTGGTTCTGGTCACGAATGTTCAATGTATTTAGGATATACGATGTTTATTTATTTATACCCACCACACGACACGACCGGAGTCTGTAATAAGGATACTATACCCGGTAGACTGGTTGTAAGTTTGTCCGTTGCAATTACATCGAAAACGGCTTTAGTAGATTTTAACACGGTTTCAGCAAGTTCTATTTTACTTCAAGGAAGGTTTTAAATAGCTGACCATATGGGAGCGCAGTAATTGACGAAGAAAAATAATCCCAGACACATTTCATAGTGGTCTTATGAGTGTTTTAGTTCGTTATGTATGTAATGTAGAGACACGACGTGTGTAATGCCGCTTTGACATGATCAAAGTCCGCTTCGACAAAGTAGCTTTGATAAAAGTTGACTTTGATACCGTTTGACGCTAACATGATTCACGTGGATTGAATCATTATTATTGGGACTTATTCTGACTATAAAAACTCGAGTTTTAATTTGGCTCACCTCTTCAAAAAAACATACTTAAAGTTGTTTTTGGAATTGAAGCCAAAAACACACCGCAATTTCAGCACAAATAAATAAGGAATAATGGTCATTTTTCACACAGCATCATCTAGCCCCAAACTAAGCAGAGCTTATATTATGGGAACTACATGATTGATATACTACTTAGATAATTTTTTTATATAATAAAAAAAATAATTTGTGCCATTCGCCTTGATCTTATGTCAATCGGATCCATGTAGGACCTGCGGATTTTACTATGTCGTCGATCCATCGTGACGACGGACGCGCTCCTTTTACCGTCTCTTGGCCACCACTCAGTGAGCATCCTGCTTCACCTGTCATCGCCGCGCCTGGCCACGTTTCCTGCTGAACTCCATTTGAGCCCCAATATTAGTTTAATAGCGTCTTGTACTTGGATCCGCTATCGAATTTCAATATTGCGGACTCGATCTAGCAGCGTGATGCCGGGCACATCGCGCTCCACGGTTCTCTGTGCGACTCTGATCCTGTATACAGCCTTCTTCGTGAGCGTCCATGTCTCGGCACCATAATTCATAGTTGGCAGGACAGATTGGTTTGAGAGGTGTTATTAGATTATGTGATAGGATACACACACAAGACTGACTATTTTAAGGCTCTCATGTAAAATACAACAATATTTCTATTTGGAAAATTATCATCGCGGAGAAACTACTTTCTTTAGTCTTCTAAAAAAATATTGTGTCAAAAGATATGTTGGTATAATGCTGCGAACTGTTTCGTTATCAAATCATAATTCTGAATTGGCATCAATTCGAGAATCACTCTCAATTGGTCAGTCGTATAGGACGTCCATTTGCGATGCGCATGAGTGACGAATAGCGTGGTCGCTTACCGACAGCGTAATTAATTACGGTTGAACTGGCATGTTTAATGTTTTATTTTCTTTCATGTCTAGACACTCTGGAACGTACATATAACGTTTCAATTATAAGAGAACAATAATAATTAAGTTTTGTTAGTTTCGTGGTCAGTCAACAAAACATCAGAAGTGGGATTGGCAATTGTATGGAGATGTCTGTAATGTTCTTAAAAGACACGGAATTAAGATTTACATGAGAAATTGAATAAGATTAAGATAATATTCACATGTCACGAATACACTTTATTCAACATTTCAATAAAATATTCTAACGGATCTTACTTCAAGACCTTTCGGTGGAATTATACGTTTTTATACTGCTTTGCTCCATCGGTGATCCCGCTTTGTCGTCCTGCCCACCTCTATTTGAGAGTCGCAATTAGTATACCGACATCCTCGACTTTTGTGCGTTGAGACTCCATTGATTAGGAGTTATTGGATCTAAGACTTTTATTACCTAGCATGTCCCGCTCCGTGGCTCTGGGCAGCTCTTATATTATGTGCTCATTCGTAAGGGGGGCATTTTTCGGCTCCATAATTGAGGATGGGCAGAACACATTGGTTAACTTTGGTTTAAAGATTGAGATTCGTTCTGGAATAAGGGGGATATGACTTCAATACTCAGTATTTAAAGCATTTTATCGTATTTTTTCGTAGTCTATCTTTAGCATAACTGTAAGCTCAAAATATCGAGGTTTCGAAGCTTCATTGTCTACCTATGACGTGAACGTGATTGCTCGAAGATACCCTGTGACTTGCGAATCCCTATGATTCATAAATAAACAAAAGCAATTCCTAACTAAGATTTATGAATCTTAGTTAGGAATTGCTATATCAATAAAGATTCACTAGACATTCCATCGGAGGCCGCGCCACACGTTTGCAAAGGAGGTCAATTTTGAAAGTAAAGGCTTCCCTCAGTCTCCATTCTCCAACTTCGTTGTTGTTCTATGATCGAAACTCTGTCAGCTTAACCTAAGAGATAAGGGTATCATATTTTTTCAAAGAAAACTATCAAGAATCCTAACATAAGTCCTTGTGCCTACACAGAACAGATTATATGTATAGTCAATAATCTAGATACCTATCTTATTTAAACTTCACAATGATGTAGGTATAGGTATTCTTTATCTGTACCGTAACACCCAGCTGTAAAAATATCCTCAATTTGCTACCATATTTCTGTTTCTCTGCTCTCAATTTATTGGTAAAAATCAAATGTATATTCATGCATAGCATACCTACGCAGGTAAGTAATTAAGTACCTACCTACGTATAGGTACCTGATTATTTCTTATTATTATGATTTTGTAAAATTCGGCTCCTATGTGGTGATAACAACATGAAAGTGACAACCCATTTTACTTTTACTGGTTAGGAGGACAAAAAACAGATACCTAATAGGTAGGTACTTACCTACTAAATATCTTCGAGTTATCTAACTAGCTCTACCTACCTAAGTACTTCTATCCTGGTCTGTAACATTAGGTAGGTAGGTAGGTACGTTGCCATATTTTAAGGGCAGATTCTAATTAGGACAGATTCTGAAGCTTTAATTTCGAAGTAGCGCGTAACCCTTAGTTCGCGAGTTTGTCTCGCAATTGGCCGATTATTTTTTCCTCGTCACTGTTCGGAATTAGAATTATGGCGGGAAAAGTTTTGTTTTGTTTTTTATTTCTTTGTTTTTATCATAGATACCTGGATACTGAATGGTCTATTCTTCTAATTCTGCCGATAAAAAACTGAGATACAAAACTACCTAGTAAGTAGGTAGTTTTTATTTACAAAATATTTTCGCAAACGCTTTGATAAACCTACTTATGTTCAAAGAAAAACAACATAGCAAAATTGGCAAACAGGGTAGGTACTTTGCCAAGTCCAGCTTTCAGGGTCGCGTGCGTTCAATACTTCGGTGAAATTGTTCCTCCTAGGTTCTAAAAATATTCGCCAATATATTTGCTACAACGCAACGGTGTTATTCTACATGTAAAGTGAAATTTTCCGCTTACCTTTCAGTTATCGGTACCGCTTTCGACTTTAGCTCGTAGAACATAAAGTCCTGATGATGCTGGGTTGCCGACATCTCTTCTAAAATCTTCTGGTCGTTGTAATCGTTTGTCAGGAGAGAGGCTAAGTCATAGGCCATATCAATCCCAGACTCATCCATTTTTATACGGAGACACCACACTTTCACACTAAACACGTAGGTTTTACAATGCACACGTTCACTGAAGAAACAAAACAAAACAAGTGTAAATAATGGAGAATAAGATGAATAGCCCGACGGCATCCATCCTCCCAGCTGTCTAACTACTTGTTGCTAAGAAATTGTTGGTTACCGATGGTGTTGTATACCTAGCAGTAATTTAGCATATTTCTTCGATGTTAAAGTGCGGCTAAATTAAAGGTTTCGGGTTCGCCATAATTTGTTCAGCTTTACTGACATACAGAAATGGGTCGGATACTACATTTTTTCAGTGGCAATCTAGCGCAAAACAGAAAAAATATTTTTTGATCAAATTTTAGTTGAAAGTTTTAATGGTATTCCTAAATCCGCTTTACCTAGCAATCTCATAAGAATTCTTTGGCCTCAAAATTATTATAATCTAGAAAAGAAGTTAAATGGTATGTTTTTTTTATTAATCATGGCAACTTTAGAACCACCTGAAAAAACATACGTTCGAATATTAGCTATGATAAAAGCTTGATATCTATAAAGATATACAATATTATGCACGAAAATCTTTTAAAACGTTTATTCAGCTGAATATTTTTCGTAGCTAGCGTGAATCTATTTTTTAAAGTTTTTTGAAACCATCTAGTATAACCTTATGTCCTAATAAGGTATCATAACATAAAAATCTGTGTATACTGTGACTGTAATTTTTTAGTAAGCTAGTTACCGAACGTACGTTTTAACTTCTAGTTGTCATTGCTAAAAATACAATGCCGCTGTGGTAGTTTTCTATTCGACTTTATGGAATAAACTTCATATCGTACGTAGTGCTAGAAAGTTTAGGGTTTATCATACAAACAAGGAGGAGAAAGTGAAGGAACACATCATTCTTAAGTACTTGTATGTAACAGGGAAAAGTTACGTATGGCTTCATACAATTATAATTATATACTTAGATAAGTGCCTTTCTGGAAGTTAGATAAAACGGTTACAAAAAACTGTGTGAGAAATGGTAACGCCTTTTCACGTTTCATCCTCTATTGCAGCGCCCCCTAGGGGCTTGTAGTGATAATAATTAGGTATTCGTGAACAACTCTTGAAGTCATACAAAACGATTCCAAAATACTGCATGACAATCGGTTTGCGGGCTTTGGAAATTAATGGTAATAGACTAATTAACCAACAAAAAAAAAACTTTTTCTGCCTAAAGATAATATAGAAACCTTGTAAAATCGTTTGTCCTGATTGACTGACTGCTCTATCAACGCACATCCAAAAACACTAATAATGGCTTGTTTCAGGTATTTTAAATTTTCACGTTTTGATGGGGTGTAATTTATATATTTTTATTAAACATGCGATTATTATTATTATTTGCATGACGGATACTTTGTTTACTTTAGCTATATTTGTAACGCGTTTGATTATGTTAATCTGTCTGTAAGTTACACAGGACAATGAAAATACTAATTAAATAATCAGAAAGTTGCTTAATTAAGTTAACAGATATGAAATCCTTTGTCTGGCAGCATGTAAACAGCCAAAATGGTATGGAAGAAAGTGGTAGAAATTTGACATATTGTTTGGCGCTTTGCTTTTGAGTTGAGTGCACGAGAGCAAAATTGTAATCTGTGGTCCACAGATTAAAATGTTTTTGCGCTGTTGAGTGGCTTGGCTTGGTTTGGTTTGGTTGTTGGTTGACTTGATTTAGTATTTATAATATCAAGTGTCGAAAATAAATTTATTTTCTTTGCTACCCAAATCCAAGTGTCTCGCGCGATATCCCTATCAATAAGCCTGTGATAAATCGCCAAATATGTCGAAAGCCCATCCCCCAGAATTGAAAAAGTGAGTTTACGAAAAGTGTCCCGCCATCCACAAAATAACCTATCATTGTTAGTTGAAAACTTGTTGAAAATATACTTTAATTTGTGAATGATATCTCATGGCCTAGTTAAGTACCTAAACATGTATTATTTATAGATTCATGGACAAGAAGCTGTCCTTAAAGCTGAATGCCGGTCGTTGTGTCACCGGCGTGCTCAGAGGTTTCGACCCCTTCATGAACCTGGTGCTCGACGAATCTGTGGAGGAATGCAAGGACGGAAACCGTAACAACGTCGGCATGGTGGTAAGTTGCTTATCTTGCCTCAAACAGGAAAAATTTTAGTCAAAGCCAATAGGTTTTAATTTTTTGAAACTTATTAAAACTTCGTATTATAAAGAAGCCCACATTCACGTTTCCCGAAAATAATTGACCTGACCCCATCTCAAAGCCCCCCCCCCCCCCCCAATATAGCTGGTCACTGCGGGACCAAAGACCACGACCCACCAGATCAACCCACATCACTCTACATTTGCACATATAATGCAAGATTCCTTTGGTCTGAAGAAATAACCCATATCCAAAATTAAATATGTCATAATTGGCCTCTCTGAATTAAGACAATATGGTCACAGTAAAACAGAAGGCAACAAACATCTTACGACACTATGGAGAGACTCCTGGAAATTATGGAGTTGGATTCCTCATAAATAAGAATATAAAAATAAAATAGAGACATGGACATGGATCAAATCTGGAGTAGGTCTTTACTCGAAGCAAGGTTGAAATTTGAAAAGTGATTCCTTTCATGCAACAAAGCCTAGAAGAGAATTAGGCAACAAACTCTGCTTGTCTATAGTGTGGTGGCAATCAAACATTTACTGAGAAAGAGTATTTCAAAGAATTAAATAAGCCTAAAAGTATTAACCAAAGTTCTTAATACAATACATGAATATATTTTGTAGTTCTTCTAATTTTGTGTGGAGGAAACAAATCGGCACTGACATCCTGCATTGGGGTGCATTGTCTCAACCATCCACCATCCAAACTCCCTGATATAGCAAAAACAAAATAAACACAGTCACAACTGAATTTCCCATCCTTTCATACATACTCAGTAGGTAGATCTTTGAGAGGCATTCTAAATATTACTATTAATTAATGATGAAGGGTTTACCAACATTAATTATTTTTTCAGGTAATCCGTGGAAACAGCATCATCATGGTGGAAGCATTAGACAGACTCTAGTACCGGCCATTCCTCTATTTATAATAAGGGTTTAATGATAAGTTAAAATAAATACAGTACATCTAAGGTGTATGTTTAATTTGTTTCTGACCCCCCAAAAATATAAACCTTGGTGGGACTCAAAACCTGAGGTTGATATTTTTGGCATGTTATAAACAACATAGGTACATAGCCTGACCTCATACTAGAATTTACTATGTTGAATGAATTATATTTATTTGCAAGAATATAGGTACATTAATATTATTACATAGGTCAGCTTCTCTATATTCAACATTTTGGATGTGAACATTTTTACATATAAGTAGGTAATTACCTAGTTACAATTAAATTTATAGATTTATTAAATATGTAAAATTTATAACTACACAAAATTTACTAGAATTAAAATACTAATGAAATGTCATGCAAGCTTATTATTTAGAGGTAGTCATTAATTGAATGAAAACATGTGTTGCAAAGCCAATTAAAAAGTTTCCTATTAAATTTTATGTTATTCATTTTTAATACATATGTCTATTGGTAATTTATTATATATTTTCACAGCAGTAGTATAACATTTTTTTATCGCATAATTTTAATCTGTTGCGCGGTATCACTAAATGTTTTTGCCTAGATTGTCTTTTCAATGCTGATTGCTCATCCTTCAAACAGTGAATAGTTTTTCATAACGAACTTGCATATTTCGTAAATGTAAAGACACGGGAGCGTTAGTAGTTTTCTTTCAATAAATACAGGTCTACACGATTCTATCCATTTATGATTAAAAATCGATCTATTAAATTTTTTTTGGGTTATAAATGCTATTTGTGCGTTTGTGGAGTTACCCCATAAAATTATTCCATAGCGTTATACTGAACATATGTGACTGGTATACCATGGTCGCTGTCTCTTAGTTTGTTCATGTTTTTATTCTCATAAGAGCGTATACAAATCTATTTATTTCTTTGCAAACGTTATCTACTTTCCAATTGCAGAATCTGTCGAGAATTACACCTAAGAATTTAGTGTCATGTGCTTAATCAATGTCGATATCCATATACCTAATTTGTAAATTATTTCCGTCAGTAAAATTGTATTTATTATATGACCATTATCGCATACATTTAGTTTTACTCAAATTAATTGCATCTAACCATTCTACGATGTCAATCAAGGCTTATTTGTAGTCCGTATAGCGTCATTGAGGGTATTTTCTTTAGTTAACAAAGTGGTATCATCTGCGAACAATACTGTAAATTGATCAGTCGAACTAGGCAATTCATTAATATAGATAATAAATAATATTGGGCCAAGGACGCTTGTGGCACTCCATAGTGATTTGTTGAGAGTTTTGTTCTAAAACATTCTAAAATTTTTGTTTCACATGACATCTTATTGACAACCTCTGTGGCGCAGTGGATGAAGGCCCGCCTGAGACGCAGAAGGTTGCGGGTTGGATTCCCGCTGCGGGACAAATGTTTGTATTTGCGAATATTTTTCTCGGGTCTGGGTGTTTTCTATGTATGTTATGTAAGTATATACAAAAAAAATGTATATAAGTAGTAAGTATATCAGTCATGTACTTAGTTCCCATAACACAAGCTCTGCTTTCATTGGGGCTAGATGATGCTGTGTGAAAAATGTCCAGCATTATTATATTTTTTTAGATATTTCTAACCATTTGTATGCTGGGCATCTTATTCCATAGTGATCGAGTTTATTCAGTAATATTTCATGACAAACCATGTCTAAAGCTTTAGTCATGTCAAGAAATACCGCTATCGGTTTTTTTTTAGTATTCATAACTTCAAGGATGTCTTTTACTAACAGGCTAACGTGGTAGACTTATTTTAGATAAAAACATTATGTTCCTTTAATAAGTAAGTACCTTATTTTTTTTCTAGGAACTTCAGAATTCTGATACTCATTACTTTCTCAAAGATTTTAGATAAAACAGGGACTAATGTTATCGGTCTATAGTTACCTGCTTCAGTCTTGGTACCTTTCTTGTGAAGTGGTTTTACTATCTATAGTTTCAGAGCATCAGGAAACACCGTTTTCCAGGGATAGATTTATTAAGTGTGTTAGTAGCGCAGTTAGGACAGTAGCATTCTGCTTTAGCATCTTAGTTGTAATGTACCTATCGTAGCCAGCTGAGTTTGTATTTCGTAACAACATAGTAGTTTTAAAAAATTCTAAACAAGAGACAGGTTCTAGGAAAATATAATTTAATATCCTATTTAAATGCATATGTTTTTGATTTTTTTGTTCGTCAGATTTTGCAATGTTTATGAAATATTTATTTATGTACTCTAATAAAATTTTACCATCTTTTATTTCATTGATTTCATTACACACAATTATTTTCTTCCTTACTTTGTCATTTTCTATTTTCATTATTTCCATGTTGCAAGGAAAGTATTAGGAACTACGAATTGTGAGAATCCAGATCAGTTAGTGTAAATATTAGAATACGTATTAGTCTCCCTTAATCTGTACGTGAATGAATCGTTTTCGAGTATAAACACTACAGAACATAAACATTGTGCACATTAGGATGCTACATGCTCTAAAAACGGTGCAGGAAACCAGCATGCCCTATGTGTGCCATTAATTCCTTTCCTTTTCAATATATTCTCCCTTAATCCTAATACTTCATCGTCAGTATTTTTTTCCACGAAGTTATTTTTTTTATTTTGGAAACAAATAATAATCAGAATGGTCTAGATCTGGACTATAAGGAGGGTGGTTTAATGTTTCGTTGCCACATTTTCGCAAGGCAGCCATTGCAACATGGCTACCTACTCTTGTGTACGGGTGAATTGTTGTGCAAAAACACCTCGACTCAATTTTCATAGTCGTTTTTCCTTGATGGCATCTTTTACTTTTTTCAGTTGAGCGGCATGTCACCCCCCTCTGATATTCAACCATTTTTCTTTGTAGTTTATTAACAAAAACCCCTCCGAATCATAAAAAACAGTGGCCATGATCTTTCCCACCGATTGTGACACTTTGAATTAGGGGGTGCTGCGCCTTTTTTCTGCCACTGCATAGATTCCTGTATTGATTTAGGCTCGTAGTGATGAACCCAAGTTTCGTCTCCAGTACCTAATAATCCGATTCAAAATGTCCTTGTAGCGTGAACACTCTACGCTCTGCTTTTTCTGAATCGCTGAGAGCATTCTGGGCACCTATCTTGCGCTGACATTCAAGATGGTCATGGAGGATGTTCAAAATGGTTGTAGATGGTACTCAACCATTTCTGCAAGTTGTTTCTTCTTTAATCAGGTATCTTCCAGGGCAAGTTCTTCTACTTTTTTGATGATGTCTGAGGTGGTGGTCACCGTCGTGGGTAAAAAATGAAATAAAAAAGTGCTTTAACTTAGTTAAACAATTGTAATACTTAACATAGGTACCTAAGTAACATATAACTTACTTCTTCAAAGACGTTTGCAAAACGGCATATGTTGTTGTAAATAAGCTTTCCTACTAAAAGGCTTATTGCATTTACTGCAGGTATATGGGCTCTCCCCCGTATGCGTTCTTTTATGTCTACATAATGAGCTACTCTCATAAAATGATTTACTACATATGTTGCATGAAAATGGCTTTTCTCCACTATGAATCCTCATATGTATTTTCAAGCTATTCTTAGCTGTAAAAGTTTTGTAACAGACTATGCAGGAAAATTGTTTCTCGCCTGTGTGGGTGTTGAGGTGCTTTTTCAAAGAGCTGGATTGAGCAAAACCTTTGCCGCAGGCTTCGCAAGAATACGGCTTTTCGCCAGTGTGGACTCTTCTGTGCGTCTTCAAGTTTCCACTTTCAGCGAAGGACCTATCGCACAAGTCGCAAGCGAACGGTCTCTCCTCTGTGTGGATTCTAATGTGCCGCTTTAAGTTACCCTTTTCAGCAAAAGTCTTATCGCACTTGTCACAAACATAAGGCTTTTCTCCTGTGTGTATTCTCAGATGCTTCTTCAGAACACATTTATCGAAGAATGTCTTCCCACAGCGATCGCAAGAGCATGCACTACTATCAGGCTTTCTCATTCCTGAGCAGTGGCCTTTCATATGACTTTTTAAGTAATCCAAAACTGTGAAAGTTTTATCGCACTTATCACAAGCGAACATTTTGCTGTCTGTGTGTATTTTTGTGTGTTGTTTCAAAGTGTTTAGAGATGAAAACTTCTTCTCGCAAACATCGCAGGCATATGGCTTTTCCCCTGTGTGATTTCTCATGTGGATAATCAAGCGGCGTTTATCAGGAAACGCTTTGTGACAATCGTCACAAGCAAATGGCTTTTCCCCCGTGTGGATTTTAATATGGTGTTGCAACCGATTGTTTTCATAAAATGACTTATAGCAGTATTCGCAGTTATATGGTTTCAGTCCTGCGTGCATTCTGCTAACGTGTCTCCTAAGCTGGTGCTTTTCGGAAAATGTCTTATCACACATTTCGCAGGTAAACTTTTCTCCAGCGTGACCGTTCATGTGATTTTTCAATTGGTAGTTTCCATAAAATTTCATATCACATAGACGGCAGGAAAATGGCTTTTCACGCGTGTGAATTCTCATATGTTTTTTAACGTCGCTTTTTTCAGGAAATGATTTGCCGCAAACGCCGCAGACACAAGGCCTGTGGCCTGAATGAGTTTTAATGTGTCGTTTTAAAACATATCTGTCAGAGTATGATTTTCGACAAATATTACAAGTATAAGGTTTTTCCCCTGTGTGTGTTCTAACATGTCGGGTTAGGTCATACTTATCTGATAGTATTTTATCGCAAAATTTACAGGCGAGTGGATTTTTTTGAGTAGAACGGTCTTTTCTTTTATGTGATCTCATATGAGTCTTGAGACGACCCATTTCGCTATAGCTTTTATTGCATGTGACACAAGTGTATGGTTTTTTTCTAACTTTTGTTTTCTTTCCTGAACTAGTTATTTTGCTCTCGGCATTATATCCATTTTCAACACAAGATTGATCAATAACAGCTTGCTCCTCCTTAATATCATTTGATGTAATAAAAACATGTTCTTTTTTCTCACTGAATTCAGTATATTCTTCTTTAATTCCTGTGCTAACACAGCATCTATGTGCTGAAATCAAGTAATCAAACAAACAATTGTAAGAACATTTATATCATCGAAACAATCTACAAAGTAGATTAGCAATTTGAGTTCAAATTGATAATCTACTTTGTTGATTGTCCAAATCTTAGTTGTATCAAAAATCCCATATTAAAATTGGAAATACCTTTTAAATTCCCTTCTTCATATTTGCCATAATCATTCTTTACATCTTCAGAAACAAAATCATCTTCAAATGCAACCGGGAACCTATCTGATTCCTGTTTGAAGCAGTCCTCTGTAAGACTATCTTCCACTTCACAATTATCCTCATCAATAGGGAAGTTGTAGAAAGCAACAGGCTGGATCTTATAGGGTGTACCTCTATTGAGCAACTTAATTGCTTCTTGTGTTACCTAAAAAAAAAGCATAAATCAAACAAACACTTTCAAAACTGTGATCCCAAGATCCATACTCAGGACCCAGATCTGTGGATACCAAGCAGGAGATAGTGAGAGACAAACTTTATATGCACGTAATTTACTTCTATTTTTTGTAGCTAGTTACATTAAATTTATTTATTTCATTTCACACTACTTACTGACTCTTCATTACATAATTCCAGGTTAGCTGGAAGAAAATGCTAATTAGCATTAGTACCTATGTACTTGTTTTATCTTGATGTGCAATATAGCATTTTCAATCAATCAATGTGTGTTGCCCTCATTTTGCATAATAATTATTAATTAAGATTCCATTTCATATCATGACCAGCTACCTACTTACAATAGCAAAATTACTATAGGAACAAGTGGCATCCATTTTTAGCAATGTCCAAAATTTTGAAAAACCAGACATTTCTTTATCATTTATTGCCATAACAAGTTTTTTGTTTATTTGTCTGTCTGTTACCATCTGTCTACCAAACGACTTATTGGATGCAGTTATTTTGCAATCAATTTGATTATCATTCTTACATCTTCTTGTTTTATTGCCACAAGTCACTAGGGGCACTGTATTTGATGATGGAAATACAAGTTGGGGATTTTGAACTTTTGTTGAAATTAACTTGTTGATATTACCTTCGAGCCATCATGAAATAGTTGAGTTAGGATTTGTTCGGCTCTCTGGGTCATTTTCATGAATTTGTGGCATCTTTTTAACTGAGAGTAGCAAATGTAACATACTGTTTTGGGCCAGTTATCTTCTGTATTAAGCTGAAAATTACAAATGATTAGATATTAAACAAACACACTCACAACAGTTTTCCCCATGGTGGACATCCTCAGATACATACTCATAGAATAGATCTTTGAGGATACCAAGTAAGGGGTAGTCAGAGGCATGTCCATTACATTTAGTACATGCCCGCATTTTGCAAGTTAGTATTCCACGTGACTGGTTGCAAGCCCATCACCGCTTATTGGAACACTAACTGTTGGCAAATGCCTTCAAATTTTTGGTTCCAGGGCATGCCCTTTTTCTTTCACCGTTTTGAGCACATGTTACTGCGCAAATCTATTTTTAGAGTGGATATATCCATTGGTGCATGACCGGGTTCAAACACACAACCTCCAGATCAGAAGTCAGGGTATCGCCCACTAGGCCAACACGGCTATATATTAGATAGCTTTTCCTAAATTGGTGTCATAATAATCAACAGCCTGTAGAAGTTCACTGCTGGACATAAGCCTCAACGAGAGCCAAAAAGAACCATTAACAACCACCTCTATGTACCTTCTATTTCCCATGGGGGGCTTTTCTACAGAGGTTGTGGATTAGATTCTCGCCGAGTTCATATTCGCGGTGTATTCTAAAATCTGGAAATTTACCTTATTGTTTGCAAGAAATTCAAATAGGTCTTGTAGTTGTGTGTTTTGAATTGTTTGCATTCTTACATTGTCAAGCAAACACACTCTGCACAACAAATAAGACATACTCATTACACACTTATTTATTGTTGTTATTATGAAGGCGATTTTTGTTCCTAGAAATCAGTGCGGCGTAAAAGAGAATGCCTCCAGCGTATTTTTTTTCTAGGATTTCCGTTCAAGCTATTTACGGAAATCTACTGTTGTTTGACTATTTAATACACTTCGGAATATTAGTAGATAAAATAAACTGTAGGTTTTTTTACTTTTTACATTATTTTGCATGATTGTTGACACATTGATAGAGGTACATGTTACATTGTTAATCCATTAGGATTCTCACAAAGAGAGATTCACCAAACCGCATGAAAATGTAAATGAGACCTCCTACCAGACAGAAACAAACAATATATTCTAAGTATGATAATTGATTATGAGTCGGTCCACAGAGTACATGCTTTAACTGAAAACTTTCCTGTAAAAAGTGCTCTGACGTCACGTGACATTTCCATAGCCAATGTCATTTCCATACGATTCAATCTTTCCGCAGGCGTTAATGCCAACAGAAAGTTGTATTTCTCTAGAATCACAAATAACCATACAAGCCATAATCAAGAAATTTAGTCAAGTCAACTTAAATGTTAATGTCACCTAACTATATGTCAAACAACATTGTTACAAAAATATAAATCATCAACATCATCATTGAAATTTGTTTTGCTGAGTTTTGCCTGTTTTTGCTAGGTTGTATTTTTTTACAAATCAAATCGTATCATGCATTGTAATAAACTTTACAAAACATAAACAAAGCAACAATTTACCGACTGTGAATTCTCCACAAACACGTAAGTACTTACCTATTTTGTGTTATGTTTACCAAGCCATTCGATTACAAAAGAAACTGATACCGCCTGTTACGGTCTCGATTATGACTTCCTAGGAAGTTATAATGGGCAATTCTATTCCTATGTTCTCATACAATGGTACCCACCTCATAAAAGTGGACTTTACTAGCAGAAAGTTACCCTACAAAAAAAGTTTTTATGTTGAGGTGAGGTCATCTGTAAATATTTAGGTCATTGATAGTTAAACTAGCGGTAATCTAATACTGCAAGTCAAGTAGCCTGGTTCACTACTAGAATTATCGTCGTAGCGATTGTCTAAGTATTCAATTGCATTTATTATCTTGTTGCTGGCCATTCAGTGCAGTTGTGTTCATAAAGAATCTACTCTATGGGGGATATATTTTTAGGTAAGTACCCAAATTAAATCAAGTAAACCAAGCATTAATAATTTAACTCAGCAGATCCTTATCATGTAAATTTATAAATATTTTAAAAGTTTCCAAAATTTTTTATTTTTAATAAAATACTAAAATAGCAAATGCCGAAAGTGGCAACGCTGAGAAGAAGAGAAAAAAAAAGCCAGAAGGAAAACCAGAATCAAAATCAACTTAAGTGTATTTTATGCTAAACTTGGCCACAAAAACTAATTATCACTATACTTAACATATAATACTTTACATTATTATTCACAATTTAACAACAGTGATTACATTATGTATGATTCATGTGAATGTTTAATGCATAATTGCTTTACCTATCCGGTAAACCAAGAACAATCATTTAACAAAATGAAAGTCAGTTTAAAGGCTGGAGAAAAATACTTCAGCTTATCGGATTGTAATGTGTTTTTAGCAATCGGCTTGTATGTTTTCAAGCATGGTTCTGATTTTAGAGCTCTAGATTAACTGCCATCCTTATTTGTTCTTCTTGCACTAAAAATAAATAATATTAAATTAGTATTAATTTAATATTATTTATTTCCTTCACCAAATGGTCGTAAATGGCCTGGAAGTGCAAGTGCACCCCCTTGCACCCTCTTCCCAGCGTCCATGCTAGGGGCGCTGCAATCGATAAATAAATAATGCTGGACATTTTGCACATTCTAGCCCATGATCATCTACAACATGACTGATATACTATTTACATACATTAAAATTGACTTGTTTTTGTAGCGACGAAGCCAGCGACCATGGCTGATACCTTAGACCCGCTCTCTCCGAGTGTAAATTCACCGCGGCTTCCTGGACTAATGCATAAATTGGGGCTTCGGTTTAGAAGGACATCGCCTATTAACGGACCTGCCAGCGAAGGTAAATAAATATATAAATCGTCGACTTCTCTTCGTCATTAAAATATATAAATATAAATAATCAACAGTCGCATACATAGTGCTGATCTCACGCTAGAGTTCCCTGTGTCGTGGGTATCTGGAAAAACATTCTTAATTATTCGGAAAAATATCTGCAGAACATGCGAACATTTGCTGTCACAGCGGATATCGAACCCGGTGGGAGTATTCCTGAATTATTTGGGTTTGAAAAAATAATCATGGGAATATTCCCACTGCTGGGAATAATCTCAGTTTGTGAGCAATGCACCAATCAGTAGAAATACCTACGAATTAATACAAAGTATCTTGTTTTCAAAAAGATAAAAAACAAAACCAAATATGTTTTTAAATGATAAATCTATCAGTTATTATTTTACCCTCCCGAAGTGCATACATGTTTGTGAAAATGGTTGATATGTTTCTACGTAGGACTAATGAGGACATCATAAAACGTAAATTACCTAGTGTCTATTCCCTAGTGCGTGGCACCCATCCGATCCGAAGGTCGTGGGTTCAAAGCGGCCAATGGATTTTTCCTATCGACAATTTTGTATACCATGCCCCCTCTGATTATACTTTAAACTTAACATCACGATATCGCATTTCGGTACGAACTACTAATGCTTTTAAAGGTCATAATAATATATTTCTATATTATTTATGTATTTAATTAATTTGGCACTCAAAACAGGATACAGAAAAATACAAAAATAGAAAAAAAAAGTTTTAACCTAGATAATATCAACTTCCTTTTCTGCTAGCGCAGCTAAGATCCCGTTTTTAGTTGTATGTATCTGTGTATTACCTATTTACTTGTTTATAATGGATATTAATTCTTGTGTTCTTCCAGGGTATGTGGAATTTGGAGAGTTCCGCGCTGAACGCAGCGTTATCAAGAAGGTTGGCACATTTGCCGGCGTGTTCTGCCCCGTCGTGCTGTCTATGTTCAGCGCGCTTATATTCATTCGAATGGGTGAGTGTAGAGCCGCGTTGGCCGAGTGGACTGTACCTCGACTTACGATCCGGATACGATGTGTTCGACCCCAGTCGAGCACCAATGAATTTTTCCACTATATAAATGTATGTCTGCATTAACAAGTGCTGAAAACATTGTGAGGAAACCGGCGTGCCCTAGAACCGCTGGAAAGTTTATTGGACGGTTATATAATAACCGCCTTAACTAATTGCAATAAAGTATAAAATTTCCTTGTTAAAACACGTTTACATTTTAAAGTATCAAACAAAACGCCCCCAGTGTTCAATATTTCTGCTAAGTGAACTCATGATACTCAAGATGCTCATGCCTACGCTTGATTTGGGTATCGCCGGAAATTCCAATAGTAATTAGTATCCCATTTGACTTTTTTGTCTGCATTGTGAATTGTTTTCTTCTGGCATCTAAAAATTCAAACTGTAATAATCTACTTTTGTCTCTGACTCGTGAAAACATGGCTGAAAAGTATTACTGTGTTATACCAAATCTAAACTATGTCCTAGATAAAAATATGTGTCTCTAGTGGCAGATGTCGATAGGCGACGGTCACTGCTTGTCATCTGGTGGGCTGCATGCCTGTTTTATTATTAAAGATAAATGTCGGCAATCTATACTAATAATATAAAGAGGTAAAATTTGTAAGTTTGGATGTAGGAGGAATATTCGAAACTACATATCCGTTTTCATTTATTTTCCAATATTCAGAATGTACCTTCAGGTTGGATATAGGCTGTTTAAAAATTGTTTTTGTGAACATCAATTTTGCAAAGTAAGTCGACAGTCGACTTTGCAAAATTGATAGTTGAGCGAATGCGTTTCTTGCGTTAAGGTGTTTTTTATACGGATACCACTTGGGCGAAGCTGCTATATCTTTATATCTTTGTCAATAGCTATATTCTTTAGCTACACACAAATAAACACTTAAAAAAAGGCAGAATGAAATGACATGTACAAAGACCTAAAAAGAGTTTTCTTCCAGCAAACCTTGAGCTAGAGAGACGTAAATATAAAAGTAGGATCGTGTACAGACGAAAATAATTAAACAAAACAATACTTTAAATACATAAAACTACAAAAAAAATATACACACATATATATAAATACATACTAAAATATAAAGACACTATAAAACAAATATCAAACATAATTTAGAGACAGACAGTGCTCTAACTTTTAGATAATAGATTTGATAAAAAATAATGTGAACATAGCTGGTGTACAAATATAGGACACAAAGAGGCAGTGAAAATGCTGTTTTCACAAAATAGCTGATAACAAGGTCAGAAATAAATCTTTAGTCAATCGTGAATTCGAAATAGTCTTGCAAAATTCAACAACTCGACTCGACTCGCGACGACCTTGATGCGCCGGGTCAGAGTACTGTCAGATAAGTTTTGAGCGCATTAATTATTGTAGACGACCTCTGTGGCGCAGTGGGCGAAAGCCTGCCTGAGACGCAAAAGGTTGTGGATACGATTCCCGTAGCGGCGCAAATGGTTGTACGATCTTCAAATATTTATCACAGGTCTGGAAGTTTTCTATGTATAATATGTAAGTATTGAAAAAAAAAATATAAGTTACCAGTCGTGTAGTTCCCATAACACAAGCTCTGCTTACTTTGGGGCTAGATGATGCTGCGTGAAAAATGTCCAGCATTATTATTATTAGTAAGTGCGCATTAACACGTGCTCAAAACGGTGAAGGAAACCGGCATGCCCTAGAAACAAACATTCGAAGGCATGTGCCATCCGTTAGTGTTCCAATAAGCGGCGATGGGCTTGTAACCTATCAGGTAGAATGCGAACTAGTTGCAACATGTGGGCATTGCCAAATGTAATGTTTGGCAATGCCCACTCTCCTCCCTAGACAACTCCTTACACTTGATCAAGAAGGTCCTGAATAAAGTATAATTTTATTGTTAATGTTTATTGTGACTTTTACATGATAATTACTGATGTTTCTGAGTTGCAAATAATTAATTAATTGATATACATTAATTACTCTCTACATTATTGTAATTATTGTTCGAAAGAAGTGATTATTCGGCATATGTAATGCCCGTTAATTTATCACATCTAATTATGAAGTGTCGATGGCGTAGCTGTATAAATAAATAAATATGTAATTAGAAATTGACTATCTCTGTGGCGCAGTTGGCGAAGGCCCGCCGCCTTAGAAGGTTGCAGGTTCGATTCCCGCCGCGGGACAAATGTCTGTATGATATGCAAATGTATAAAAAGTTAAGTATTAGTATATATAAGTCATGTAGTTCCCATTATACACCATAAGCTCTGCTTCGTTTGGGGCTAGATGATGCTGTGTGAAAAATGTCCAGTATTATTACTTGAGGATTTGATCTAAATAAATGAAAGACGAACACGTTTGGTGTAATTTTGTTCTATCGATATATTTAGTTTTTTGAATCATCCCTTTTGAAATCCAAAAAACTAAAAATAAATCCTACTTAAATATAGTAGGATTTATTTTTAGTCATATATATTATGTAGTTTACTTCTATGTGAAGTAGCTAGTTTTTTTTAAAATATTTTTTTCTCTTATTTTGGTAATTAGCCAAACGCACTACCGCTCCACTCTTCATTACACAAAGGAAGCTAATTAGCATTAAGTTCGCCTGTAAAGATAAAGATAAAGATAAAGATTCATTTATTTGCATCAACATAATGTATGTTACAGTTGTAGGTCTTAAATATATTCAAATTTCCAATTATATTCTACCTTAAAATTAGGCATGCAAATGTTTAAAATTATTGTACATAAAAATTAAATAGTCAAAGTTTCAGATCGTCAGCTAAAAAGTCATTAATGTTGTAATAACACTAACTTACTAATAATTGTTTTAATTTAGATTTAAACATAATCTCATTATAATTTAAAAAGGACTTAGGTATCTTATTATAAATTTTAGGTGCCATACAGACTATGCTTTTTTGTAACAGAGCAGTTTTACAACTAGGCATACATAGTCTGGTGTTATCACGTCTGTTACGTACCGCAATGTCAGCCATTCTAACAAATAGATGATGGTTTTTTCTTACAAATAATCATCATCAAATAATCTGTGTACTTGTTTTATCTTGTGTAATAAAGCATTTTCATCACATTGCTTCAGCGCGATTAAAACGAATAGATTTTACTACCAAGATGCGACATGTTGTACTAAAAATAAAAAAAATGCTTAAAGACAGCTTAAAACAATATAAAAAATGTGTATATTTTTTTGTCGCATTTTATTTTTATATTTATCGATACTATTTCTTAGGGCCTCTTTAACTCCATAGTTTAAAAACTACCTGATCGATTAAGCTTATATTCTAAATTAAACATTCTATTAATATAACCTATCTATCTACCTAGTTACATAAAGATTGAATAAATGGTTCGGCAGTTATTTATTACTAGCTATTGGGTTCCCCGACCTAACGTGTCGCATCTTCCCACCGCGCTATTTCTTCTTTCGCTCGGCTCCTAAGGGTCGTAGCGTGATGTTAAATAGCCTATAACCTTCCTTATAAATTGGGCTATCCAATCCGACTAGCAGTTCCAGATATTAGCGCGTATATACAAACTCTTCGGCTGTATTATTAGTATAGATTAGAATGTCCAACACAAGGCATCAACAGTGGCTGTTGTCTAGGCTGAAAGGAAAGCTAAGCGTGCTGGGGGTCTAGACAAATACCACTTTCTGTTGGCGTTTACGCCTGCGGAAATATTGGTATGGAAATGACATTCGCTGTTGAGATATCACAAGACTACTGTCAAGTTTTTCATTGACAAATTTGCGTTACTGTGAAAGGCGAAGTAAGTGTGAGGTATTTGTCTAGACCCCTGGTACTGATGTGTTATTTATCTGTTTCCAGGGTACCTGGTCGGCAATGCGGGCCTGTTAGTGACTTTAGCACAGTTCGGCCTGGCTTACCTGATAGTGTACTTCACAGTGACGTCGATCTGTGCTATATGTAGCAACGGCGCGGTCGAAGGCGGGGGCGTTTACTGTATCCTTTTTGATGAGAATTTGAGGAGAATGTAAGTATTTGTAGAGCGCTATAGTAGCAGAAAATACTGTAGGAATTAGCGATTTGAATAGTAACACCAAACAGTGAGTTCCTCACGGACTCGTCAGGAGTTTAAAGAAATAAATATAAAGACATTTCCTTGTCAATACATCTATGAAAATCTGATGTATGTTCACAATAATATTAATTTGTTTAAGAAAAAAAAGCGATAATCACAATGTTAACACCAGAAATAAAGATAAACTCGCTGTTGCAACTTGTAGACTCCATAAAGTTAGTAAATCGTTTAAAGGGCAAGGTGTACGCTTTTATAACAAATTCCTAAGAGATATATGCAAATTGACAATTAACAAATTTAAAAACGTAATTAAAAAAACAACTTTATAAAAAGGCATACTATAAAATATCAGATTATTTAGATGATAAAAACTCTTGGGATTGAAAATGCTCCAACTCGTTTTTTTTACAAAGGATAATTAAAAAGAATAACCAACCTTGTTTTCTTGCCTTGTCAGGTAGACAGGCAGTAGATAAAACCGACGTTTCAAAGTGATCCTTGTGATTTTAATGAATAAATGAATTTTGACTTTGACCAATCAGTATGCAAAACTAGTTGTGTCATCCCAAATATTAGTTCCGTTAGAAATAACTTACAACTTGGCCGAAGCGAGAGGGTTCGATTCCCGCTGCGAGACCAATGTTTGCATGTTCTGGGTGTTGTGGTACCACGGTACTCGTAGTTTCTGATAACTACGACACAGGGAATCCTAGTTTACGGTCAGGTCTGTGAATGTGTGTGCTGGATGTTAATTAATTTATTTTATAATAGATACATAAAATAGCATTTTACTTTTTTTGAGTAGAATTGTATAGTCTGTAGTTACGGTGACGTGTGTAAATAAATTAGAATAATATACCTCAACGTAAAACCAGTCATGATCAGCCGAACATTAGGTCCAGAGTTCGGTGGCGCGATCGGAACTCTATTCTTCTTCGCCAATGTGGTGTCCAGTGCGCTTTGTATATCCGCCTGTACCGAGGCGCTGGTGGAGAATTTTGGAACTAAAGGTAAGTCCGATAATGTTTATAATTGTATGGCACTCAGTATAAGCTCCAAGACAAAAGCCTAGAGAGACTTCTGTTTCTGTTTAACGTCAGATAAAAGAGAGAGAGAGAGAGTGTTTTTCTTCTCTTCCGCCGACAAAACCGTTGCTAATGCTACTGATTTATAATTATTTTTTTATTTAATAAACTGAGTTGGTATTTACTAGGTTAGTATTCATTCATTTTGTAAAATGAGAATTCCCACGTACCGTGAAGGCACAGTCAAATTTTCGACTCATTCTAAAAGTCTGCTCTCAGGGTTAGAAATCAATCGCGACGCTCTCTCCGCGTCGTGCGCGCAGAGCGAGTCTGCCGAACGGACGGGAGTTCGGCGGCTATAAAAACGCTCGTTTGATGACGGAGTTTGATGTTCTCATAGCACTCTCGGCTCATAGGCCTTCGGTTAGGGTTCGGGCGAATCGCACCGCTAATCGTCAGATTTGTTCAATATCTTCTAGTATTCGATAAACAGCTGTTCCGTTATTGGTCGTATCAGCACTGATTATCGTTCCTGAATAGAAGACTCGATAAATAACAATTCCTTTCGACAGTCTATAAGGGTCTTGCCAGAACGCATCGATAGCGGTAATAGAATGGTGGCGACATCTAGTCTGATATTTGTTAAACATTTTTGCTGGACATTTTCACACAGCATCAGTCCCAAACTAAGCAAAGCTTGTATAATGTGAACTACATGACCGATACACTGCTATAAGTATATGGACCCGAGACAAATATTTACACTTGTACAAACATTTGTCCTGCGGCGGGAATTGAACCCGCAACCTTCTGCGTCTCAGACGGGCCTTCGCTCACTGAGCTACAGAGGTTGTCTGATGTACGAAGAGCTATTACATACAAAACACAGGTGGCCATCGAAATGTCTAGATCGCGCGCAAGCAGAGTTTTAAAGCAACCTGAACATATATAATACCTCCGACATAAAACTGTCGCTAGGCCCCGAGCAAGTGGTTGAAATGGATCAGCTCGGTGGAAGAGCTTCCCCTTTCCGAATGGAAGACACAGTACCAACAGTGTTCTCCATAAACCTATGGTGTATCAACTTGTTATTTAAAAAAAAAAACGGAATGTTTATTATGATTAGTGAGTTTCGGCACATTTGCATGTACCATGATCACGGGAGTAACTGAAATATTGGGAAACACTCACAAATCATTTTAAATATCCCTTTATTTAGTTAAAATTTTGTTCATTACAATGATAGTTTCACAAGTTATAATTTGTTATAAGTTTATCTATTAGTTACAACCACTGTTGGTTTCAAGTAAATAAATGAATAAGATCGACTTGGTTGTAAGGTTACCTGGTGGGGTCTGCGGCGGGCATCCCCGACGGCTGGTGGTACCGCTTCCTGTACCGCTCCTGCCTGAACTGCGTCGGTCTCGGAGTCTCCCTCGCCGGTGCGTCTCTGTTCGCGAGGACCAGCCTCGCCATATGGATCACTATGCTGGTGTGCCTGGCCAGTGCCTTCTTGAGCTTCTTCATCACACCACCAGCATTGGTAAGTGTTTTTTTTTTACAACTAGAGTGGTTAACAATAGTACGGCCCACCTGTTTGTAATCGGTTACCGTAGCCTGTGGACGCTTGCAATACCAGGGTGACCCTAAGACAGTGATTCGGCAGTGCCTTCCTGAGTTTCTTCGTCGCCCCATCTGCTTTGGTAACTTTTTTTTAATACAACTATCTATGTGGGTTATTCCCGTTGTCCCCTGATCTTCGGCCCCATCGAGAGCCAACAGGCATTTATTTTTCACGTTGTCCCCCGGTTCACACTATTGCCATCTATTTTGAAATTAAAGATGGCGAACACATTACGACGACCTCTGTAGCGCAATGGGCGAAGGCCTGTCTGAGACGCAAAAGGTTACGTGTTCGATTCCCGCCGCGGGACAAATGTTTGTATCAACTGCAAATATTTGTTTTGAGTCTGAGTATTTGTCTCGAGTCTGGATGTTTTGTATGTATAATATGTATGTATTTACAAAAAAATGTATGTAAGTAGTATATCGTCATGTAATTCCCATAACACAAGCTTATTATTATATATTCAAAAATTCGTTTATATGTTTCTGTTTTGACTAAATGTCCGTCCGGTCTGTCTTTCTATTTGTCCGCCCGTTTGTCACACCCCGATTTCTAGCTCAGTGGAGTAAAAATTCGATAGCAGTCGTAAAAGCTTGCAATAGTAGAGTTAGCACCCGCGCGTTGGCAACTCTGAGACGAGGGGAAGGTCTCATGGACCTGTCATTTTAAGTGTAAATAATTGACAATGGTATGTAGCAAATTATGTGTTGCACATTCTAAAGCTCAACATAATTTTACAGCACTTAAGACTTACAGATATCGCCAACCCATTTATTTCAGTTGATTGGTTAAGGACTGCAACAGTTTTAATGCTGTCAACTTAGGTTCAGCTTAATATGCAACTTAATATAGAATCGCTACCAAAATGTAAAGTATTTGTTATCGGTGTATGTATGTCTATGTGTATGTAGTTCAAGTAGGTATGTGTAATGCAATATGTATTGTATTGTATTTTATTGTATTAATTTGTTCATCCTTATACATAATTCAAATGTACTTAGTTATGTCAAAATACAAAGAATCTTATAAATAGTATATTGTGAATAGGTTTTAAACCATTAATTTAACTTCATATAAACTAATTAGCATTGTCATATCTATAGGTAATTTAAGTATAAGGTATGTGTTATGTTATTTTTAAGATTCTCATTTTTGTTAATTCCACAGATCGACAAGCCGGACTCAAATGACATAGACAACACAACCACGCAGTATAATTACACCGGAATCAGCAGTGCTACCTTCTATGAGAATCTATACCCGGAATATGCCAGAGATTATACGGCAGGTAAATCATTAAAAAAAAAAAATATAATATAATATTTATATAATATTAAATAAATATACTATTATGTAGGTATAACTATACACTAAAGTATATTAACCAAATTGAAATATTATATTGCAATAAAAAAAAAACACATAAAAAGAGATACATTTTGAATTTAATAATTAAGTCAATTGTACCTATATAATTGGTAGCACATAAAACTCGTCTACTGAGTAAAATATGTTTTCAAGTAGCCACTTACATAATCTACATTTAAAAATCGCAGTGGAAGAAGCATCTTTTTGCTGTCAAATAAAGTAAATAGGTGTATTGATAGGTAATATTTAATGTGATATATTTATTTTCAGGAGGGCAGATGGTTGATTTCGCGTCAGTTTTCGGAGTACTCTTCACCGGAGTCACTGGTGTCATGGCCGGTGCAAACATGAGCGGTAACTTTATTGTTGGAACGAATTTTCAAAGGCTTATCATCATATGTTATGCTTGATTATTGATAATGATATATTTTTTATGTGAAAGCCGTGCGCGTCTAGCGTAACTACGATACGCTAGAGCCATCTCTTATCAAATGGACGCACTACTTGTGCTACCGCCACCTAGTATCGTCTGGCATTAACCGCGAAAGTTCTGGAAGAAACGCTTGTTTACAACGGGATATGTAAGCGTGGCAAGCGACCCGTAGCGATGGTTCTGTTCAAGATTTGAATGTAAATAAAAGTGATAAAGAAGCGATACCCAGTGACTAGTGAGGTGACAGTTGTGCTAGTGTTGTACCTAGTGATACAATGTTTAAGTATTGTTTTTAAATTTTGCTATTACAGTGTATCCCATACCCTAGCTCGTACCAATGCTTGATAATTATATTTTTTATGTTATTATACAATTGCTTTAGGATTAACATGTAAAATAATTGTAAGTTGAAAAGTTATATTTAAAATAATGCTGGATATTTATTATCACAAATAAATTCTCATAAAGAACTTTAGGACTTACTTCTAAATATTTATAACTAATATTTTTTTGTCGTGTTATTTATAAACGTTTTATTTTCAGGTGAACTTAAAACACCATCCAGAAGCATCCCCTTCGGGACTCTGGCAGCGTTGATCTTCACCGCGATTTCGTATGTCGCGTTAAGCGCCCTTACCGCTGCCACGTGCTCCAGACAACTGCTGCAGAACAATTATGTGTATCTGCTGCCCATCAATATATGGCCGCCTTTTATAGCCGTTGGTATGTACTTTTTTATTTTTTAATCTATAATAACGTTTTGTTTCTAGTCCGATTCTCATAGGATTGGCTGCGAGTTATCGACATACAATGCCAATTTTTTTATCATATATGTAGATAAATAAATAATGCTGGTCATTTTTTACACAACATCATCTAGCCCCAAACTAAGCAGGGCTTGTATTATGTGAACAACATGACTGATATACTACTTTTGTAAATGCATACTTACATAGATATATAGATATAAAATACTTTATAACACACACAAAATAACACATCAGCTTCGTTAAGTACTCACCATTGACAATGTTGTACAATGGGCGATCTTTTCGCTAAATAGCGATCTCTACCGGAGAACCTTTCTATAGAACGGACTGTAAGAATAATACCGAGACAAATATTTGCAGATCATACAAAAATTTGTCCCGTGGCGGGAATCGAACCCGCAACCTTTTGCGTATCAAGCGGGCCTGCGCCTACTGCGCCACAGATGCCGTCAGTATATATTACTATGTAATGGTATCTAATTGGGGAGGTTGGGATCTGTGGGGAATGTAGGGGCGACTGGTCGAAGCGACGCATGACCAGTGAGCTGGCTCTTATCGGGATCAACGTATTAGCATTGCCATTCAGCGTGGAAATGCGGTCAGTATTATGGGAACACTCCGTCTGGCAGTGATCTGGTTGAGCTGTCTATAGATCATTTGCAACGGTCTTTAGATAGCTAGCATCTGTATTTTTTGTATATACCTACTTGTACGTAGTTCTATGAATAAATGTATTTCTTTGTAATGGTTGATAAATATATGTATTTGTTTGCAGGAATGCTTATGGCAACGTTTTCAGCGGGATTATCAAACTTGATCGGTGCCTCAAGAGTCTTGGAAGCTCTAGCCAAAGACAATATTTATGGTATGTAAGTAAAGCGAATAGTTTTAGATTAGACTAGCTGTTGCCTGAGGCTTTGCACGATGGAGTCGTATTTAAAAAAAACAGATTCCCCCCCATTTCCTCCCCTTTAAATGTGAAAATCCATAAACCCTGAAACATGTCATTATTATTTATGATGAGTAGCTACAATGCCACTTTCAAGATCCTACCTTAAAAAAAAAGGTTTATCCCATACAAATTTTCACCCCCCGTTTCTCCCCCTTTAAATGTGAAAATCCAAAAATTCTGAATACTTAATTATGTAATATCACCTATGTGCGTGATAGACTAGGTATCTCTAGGACATAAGTAAAGTCCTAAGTAAAGAATAAAGGTGTTGTCTATTCTCGGCAATCCTCTTCCTCATTTTACTTCTGGCTGGCTTCTGGAAGGATGTTTGATGGCTTTTATGAAGCTGTCATGTTGTATAAGGTTATCTGAACAGTTTTTTAGCATTAAGTTTGCCTAACCGTTATCTGCAATAAATAATTTTCTAAATATATGTAAAATGCCTAAACACGTTTTATTTTTCCTTCTATTTTGGTTAGTTCAGATTTATATTTATTTGTAATATTATATTCAGGTTCCTTCCTCCGTCCGATGGTTTCCAGTTCCGGTAACCCCGTATTAGCGGTAGTGACGTCATGGCTACTCGTGCAAATCGGCATCGCGGCAGATTCGCTGAATGCTATTGCTCAGGTAAACATTCTCAAAATCATTGTAGAAGACGTATACTCCGTGGAGTGCTACGACGAACGGACTTAGCCACCTCCTTTAGAAAACCACTGTCGGATATATACCTCAGTGAGTGCTACGACGAACTGAATTAGCCACCTCCTTTAGAATACCACTGCCGGACATATACCTCAGTGAGTGCTACGACGAACTGACTTAGCCTCATGAGTCGATGAACGGACTTAGCTGGTATTTATCGAGTACCAGGATATCAGGACGAGTCATACATTAGGTGAAGGATAAAAAATACTTAAAATGAACATAATGCTTTAATTTTAAGGCAGTAGGGCAGGATATTTATGAACACTTTTTTTCTTGTCTGTACAAGAAAAAAAACCATAAAAAAGTATATTAAAAGTTTGAGTTTTACGAGCGGTACTCGACCCGCGACCTCCTGCTTGATATGCAGGAGTTGTACCAACTAAGCCACGAGCTCATTACCAGCCTGTGGGACACTATTGGGATGTTTCGGCTCCCGCGTGGTTAAATTTTTAGGATATTATAAAAACTATGAACTTTTTTATTGGTAGGTTAACTCTGTGCTGTTCCTAACGAGCTACTTCGCCATCAACCTCGCCTGCCTTGGACTAGACCTCGCGTCAGCACCTAACTTCAGGTTAGTCCTACATTCAGCTGTAGCGTGTTGCCATTCGAAGAAGGCGTAACATTATTTGCAAGTCTTCTAGTGACGTTACAAATATTTACGAACATAATGTTAATGTACCTCTACCTCTTGTTAATGTGGCGCAGTGGGCGAAGGCCTGCCTGAGACGCAGAAGGTTGCTTGTTAGATTACCGCCGCGGGACAAATTTTTGTATGATCTGCATATATTTGTCTCGGGTCTGGGTGTTTTATGTATGTGTTTACAAGAAAAAAGTGTATAAGTAGTATATCAGTCATGTAGTTCTCATAATACAAGCTCTACTTAGTTTGGGGCTATATGATGCTGTATGAAAAATGTCCAGCATTATTTATTTATTTTACAGTCTACACCATCGTTCAAGTGAAGTGACGAGAGCGAGTCTTGTAGTGACGTGACGCCGATTATGAACATTATTTGAGAGTCTTCTTATGACGTGACGATGATAGCGATCATTATTTTGTTCAAGAGCGAGTCTTCTAGTGACTTGACGCTGATTAAGAACATTGTTTTGTTAACGAGCTAAACTAATGACTTTACGATGCTTACAAACGTGATTTTGTTAAAGTTACAAACATAATTTAGTTGAAGAGTGAGTTTAGTAATGATGTGACAAAAATTAGGCACATGTTTTTGTTCCAGACCGTCGTTCAAGCAGTTCTCGTGGCTGAGCTGCCTGCTGGGTCTGTGCGGCTGCGCGGGCACGATGTTCGCGCTGAGGCCGCTGCACGCGTGCGGCGCCGCGCTCGCGTGCAGCTCGCTCGTGCTGGCGCTGCATCTGCTGTCCCCCGCCGCCGCCGAGCCCGGCTGGCCCGGAGGCAGCCTCAGCCAGGCGCTCATATTCCACCAAGTGAGTCTCGTGGAATATGATAGTATTCATTCCCTTTGACAAAACGGTTGTCTTTGTGCCCAAGAAAAGCCTGCTGAGAATGTTCATTGTGGAGATTAAAGTTGTGATCGTGTTTTTTTGTTACCAATTTTCTTTATCCACAGGTCCGCAAATATCTGTTACTTTTGGACCCGAGACGGGAACACGTTAAGTTCTGGCGTCCTCAGATGTTACTGCTGGTGTCCTCGCCAAGGCAGTCAGCGCCTCTTATCGACTTCGTTAATGACCAAAAAAAGGTATGTCGCCTATGGATTCAGATTCAGATCACAGTGTCCCGTGCATGAATCGGGCCAGCAAATGCCAAAAGAATCTTCTAAATCCGACTGGTAGACATAGACCTACTTAAAAGTGTTCAGAGGAAAGCAACCCAAGATACTGCAGGCGCTACCTCGTAAATCTTATGAAGAGAGATTACTCGCACTACGCCTCACTAGGAAAGGTGACAGAACATCACGTGGCCACCAACTCGGGCTAGATCGTGTTCCTTAAAACTCACTTGTTACGCACCACTTCTTCAGCAACAGAGTGGTTCACAACTAAAACAAACTGCCAGAGGATGTTGTTTCCGCTACTTCAGTTAACGCATTTAAGAACAAGCTCGACCTGGCTACGAAAAAACAATTCATTGCTAAAAATCCAACACCATGATATAGACATATCATCAAAAGCTGTCTATAATTAAATAGATAAATAGTTCTAGAGTTTAGCGCGTTCTAACAAAAAAACAAACTTTTTAGCTTTATTATTAGTATTTATACAATATAATGTGTGTTGTTACAGGGCGGTCTGTTCGTGTTAGGTCACGTGAGGATTGGACATCTCGATGGAAGCGGCGACCCTCTAGCGGCTGAACATAAATACTGGCTCAAACTCATAGACCACCTCAAAGTAAGGACCTATATGTGTAGGATAGAAGAGCCGACATAAATACTGGATGAAACTTACAGACCATCTCAAAGTATGTATACGTGTATAGAGGAGCCGTGCTGGCCTAGTAGTCGATACCGCGACTTCCGATCCGAAGGACGTGGATTTGAATACAGTTGTGCACAAATGGATATTTCCTATAAAAGTACTTACATACTTTTATATATTATATTATTATACGTATTATTACGTGCTCGATAACTAGAAATTGGGAGGCATATGCCATCGGTTAGTGTTCCAATAAACAGCGATGGGCTCGTTACCTGTCACATGGTATCCTGGCTCTATGCAAATTGTGCCAAATGTCATATGTTGGAACTTGTTGTCTGCGGTTGCAGTCGGAATTATACCTTCGCAGTAGTGAGTATGTTTGTTTTGAAAATGAAATTAGAATTGAAATTATTTATTTAAAATACTACAAACATACAATCTTATAAGTTGTTATAATTATATGTTTAACACTGTATATGGACAACATTATTGACGTGGCGCAGTGGAAGAAGGCCCGCCTAAGACGCAGTAGGATGCGGGTTCGATTCCCGCCTTGAGACAAATCTTTGTATGATCTGCAAATATTTGTCTCGGGTCTGGGTGTTACTATGTATATTTTTACAAGAAAAATATAAAATATATAAGTATTATATTAATCATGTAGTTCCAATAATACAAGCTCTGCTTAGAATGGGGCTAGATGATGTTGTGTGAAAAATGTCCAGCATCATTATAAGAACACAAACAAAGGTGCCCTGAAAACAGCGTACGAATGCCCTCCGACGGACGAAGTTGTAAACAAAAAGTTGCATATGTTTTTATTTATGGCAAAGTTGTATATGTTTTTATTTATGGCAAAGTTGTATATGTTTTTATTTGTGTCCAGGTGAAGGCGTTCGTGGAGCTGTGCTTGGCGGAGTCTGTGCGGAGCGGCGCGGCGCATCTCACCCGGCTGTCGGGGCTGGGCGCGATGAAACCGGACACAGTCCTACTCGGATTCAGGGACAACGTGCAACCGCGTGATTGGTTCAGGGAGTGAGTACCAGGGCACCAGGGTGTCTACACAAATACCACTGTTGCGACATCTCTCGCCACATGATTGAGCTAAATTACACCGCATCAACGAAGAGCTACCACAGTCAATACATAGATGGCATGAATCTAAGTTTCTAGATCGCGCAAGTGAAGTTTTCACTCAACTTGAACATATATAATACCTCCGACAAACAACTGTCGGTCCTAGGAGCCCGGGCAAGTGAATCAGATGGATCAGCCCGGTGGAAGGTCTTCCCCACACCAAATGGAGGACACGGTACTAACCGTGTTCTCCATACCACTTTCTGTTGGCGTTAAAATTGCGGATAATTATATTTGTATGGAAATTACATTTGCTGGAGAAATGTAATTTTCTTTGACAAATTTGCGTTAGCGTGAAAGGAAATCTAAGGCTGAGGTATTTGTCTAGACTTCCGGCACAGAGCATACCTACTTTATGTTGTTAATGGATTTCGAAAAGGAGAATTTTCAATTCATCTGTTTTTTTTTTGTGTGTATGTACGCGATATCTTTGCCAATTGTGAACCGATTTTGATAATTATTTTCTTAATCGTTAGGGTATATTTCAAGGGTTGGTTCCATATTTTGGTCCCGTATTACCTATGTATTTTTGTATTGTGTTAACCTACCTATTTGACGTGTAAAATTATCATTTACCAATAAATTATATGTATCTGTATTAATTTTATGAAAAAAATCCCCCATTAAAGCTGTTAAATTGTGGGATGAAATTTGACTTTGGACTTTTAATTCCAGTTCAGTATCCCCATACAAAACGGAGGAGTTCGAGTCCGAGAGCGGCGCCGGCATGTTCCCGCTGCGCCGAGCGTCGGACGCGGGTCTCTCCGCCGGCGAGTACACCGCGCTCATCTCCGACGTGCTGTGCGTCAACAAGAACGTCTGCGTGTGCAGACACTTCCACAACCTGGACATGGCAGCCGTCGAACGGTGAGACGCGCACACATAACTAGATAGACAGATAGAACGGTGAGACACGCACACATAACTAGATAGACAGATAGAACGGTGAGACACGCACACATAACTAGATAGACAGATAGAACGGTGAGACACGCACACATAACTAGATAGACAGATAGAACGGTGAGACACGCACACATAACTAGATAGACAGATAGAACGGTGAGACACGCACACATAACTAGATAGACAGATAGAACGGTGAGACACGCACACATAACTAGATAGACAGATAGAACGGTGAGACACGCACACATAACTAGATAGACAGATAGAACGGTGAGACACGCACACATAACTAGATAGACAGATAGAACGGTGAGACACGCACACATAACTAGATAGACAGATAGAACGGTGAGACACGCACACATAACTAGATAGACAGATAGAACGGTGAGACACGCACACATAACTAGATAGACAGATAGAACGGTGAGACACGCACACATAACTAGATAGACAGATAGAACGGTGAGACACGCACACATAACTAGATAGACAGATAGAACGGTGAGACACGCACACATAACTAGATAGACAGATAGAACGGTGAGACACGCACACATAACTAGATAGACAGATAGAACGGTGAGACACGCACACATAACTAGATAGACAGATAGAACGGTGAGACACGCACACATAACTAGATAGACAGATAGAACGGTGAGTCACGCACACATAACTAGATAGACAGATAGAACGGTGAGACACGCACACATAACTAGATAGACAGATAGAACGGTGAGACACGCACACATAACTAGATAGACAGATAGAACGGTGAGACACGCACACATAACTAGATAGACAGATAGAACGGTGAGACACGCACACATAACTAGATAGACAGAGAGAACATTCTATATGAGTACATAGGCGGACTTAATGCTAAAAAGCATTCTCTTCCAGATAACCTTTGTGTATTGTGGAAATAGATGTGTTGGTAGTGCACAGAAAGGGTTAAAACAAAAATAATAACATGTAGTAATTATGTAACGCAAATGTTTAAATACACCCTGATGATTGATACTAATATTTCAAAACTAAGGACATAATAACATAAATAAAAGAAAATAATATACATGAAAAAGCTGTGTTGGCCTAGTGGGCGATACCCCGACTTCTGATCCAGAGGTCGTTGGTTAAACCCGGTCGTGTACCATTGGATTTGTCCACTCGACAAATTGATGTGCGGTTTAACACTTGCTCATAACGGTGAAGGAAAACATCGTGAGGAAACCGGCATGCCCTAGAACCAAAAAATCGAAGGCATGTGCCAATAGTTAGTGTAGTGCTATGGGCTTGCAACCTGTCACGTGGAATGCTTAAAAAACGCGGGCATGTGCCAAATGTTATGTTTGGAAGTGCCTCTGACTACCCCCTACTTGGTATCCTCAAAGATCTACTCACTGAGTATGTATCTGAGGATGTCCATCATGGGGAAAACAGTCGTGAGCGTGTTTTTTTTAATATAATATATATATACAATACATAGAACTGACTTCACAAACTATATAAATGGACAGTCAGCTCTAATCATTCACACATTTATTTGCTTTACCATCGGTATGCCTGAGTAGTAAAAAGTATATAAGTAGTATCACAGTCATGTAATTTCCATAACACAAGCTCTGCTTACTTCGGGACTAGATGAGAATGTCCAGAGTTATTTTGTTTATTAATTGAATTAATTGAAGACCTATAAATGTGTGATTAGGAAATCACCGTCCCTGAAGTACATAGACGTGTGGCTGGTGGAGCTGGTGTCTCCGTCTTGCGAGGAGTCGTTCACGGTGGCGGGTCTGTTCACGCTGCAACTGGCCGCCGTCGTCCGGTCCTCGCGCGGCTGGCAACACTTGAGGCTGCGATTGCACGCGGTCTCCACGCCCGACAACCCCATGCATATTCACGGTACTTTTTTTTTTAAAGCTGTCAATTTTCACCTTGACAAATTTGCGTTAGCGCGTGAAAGGAAGAGTAAACGTATCTGTCTAGACCCCCCTGTACTTACCTGTTTTAAGGATCAATGTTATACGGAAATAAAAGCCAGTTTTATTCTATTTATTTTTATCTATTACGGACACTAGGACTCTCTGTGCCGTGGGTATCAGAGACTAGGTGTATCGTGGTATCACAACACCCTGACCCGGTGACTGTTATATGTGGTTTTGTTGTAGAATCAGGTCGGACGGTGAGTGTCGGCGACGCGGGTCTGCAGACGGCGGCCTCGGGCCGACCGCTCAAGGAAAGGCTGGACGAACTCATCAAATTGCTCAGGATAAACGCTACTACGCATATCGTAAGTTTTAGATAGACAGACAATTCTTTATTGCAAAAAATAGTAGTACATAGGCGAACTTAATCCTAAAAAGCATTCTCTTCCGGATACACCTTTGTGTATTGTGGAAAAAGATGTGTTGGTAGTGCACAGAATGGTTAAAACAAAGATAATGATAGTAATATGTAGTGATTATGTAACGCATAATCGTTCGGAATCGAACCCGCAACCTTCTGCAAAATATTATTATGGTGGCATGCAACGTTTCTGATCGAGGTCTAGGGTAGAGCGAAGTGAAAGAAAAGCAGTAGGAAAGCTGACCCCACCATCATATGGAATACAAAGCTTGGAAGAGACAGAGAGAGAGAGAGAGAGAGAAATAAATAAATATTCGTATTGTATTTTAAAATGACTTCAAAAAAGGAGGTGTTTCTCAATTCAGCTGTATTTTCAGGTGACAGAATGGCCGCAATTCGAAGAGAACAGAAGATGGTCTTCAGATGAAGATGGAAGCGTATACCAGCGGGTTCCTCTTAGCTATTTACAAACGTAAGTACCTAGCAATATCATCAATATATATATAAAATTGTTGCGTGACTGGACTTGACTGAATCACTGACTGAGAATAAACGTTTGTTTGTGTGGATGTATGTTTGTTACGCAAATTAAACGAACTTCACCTCCCGTGAAGCATAAAACTGTCAATATAAATGAGGTTTCTTCACGTTGCCTCATTCGAATGAATGAATGAATGAATGAATGAAAATACTTATTGTACACCATAAGAAAAGTTAATACAACTCTAAAAAAAATACCATAAGTACAATGGCCAAGATCAATGGAACAGATCGCCCATTGTACTTTCTTTAGAATAAGATTGTTATTATGTTATTTGTTTAAAGTGTATGTATGTATGTATGTGTGTATGTGTGTGGACTCCCTTTTCCGCACTCAAACTCCAAATTTGGTTCATTGTGCGTGGGAGTTTGGCTAGTGGGTTAGCCAGCCCAACTCCGCCCAGAAGCACAGAAGCTTCCTGGGGTCGGTGGTTGTTTAAAGTGTAGAATAAAGTATTTTCATTCATTCCATTCATTCATTCATTGAATGACCTGTCTTATCGCTTAGAAGCGATCATCCAGACAACCTTCGGAAGAAGAGGATTCAATGAGATCGTGAGAATGGCCGGATTGTTTATAATAATAAACAAGAGCTATAATAATAGCGTGTTGTTTTCAGTGTGAACAATATCATCAAGCAACGTTGCAGCGACGGTACGGCCGTCACGTTCATCCAGTTGCCGGAACCGCCGGCGCCGTCACCGGCCAGCGACAATACACTCGCCGAACAGTATTTAAAGGTGAATACATACACACACAGACACCCTCTCATACTTACATACCTCGTCAATTCAGAATACACTCACTGAACAGTATTTAAAGGTAAATACATACACACACAGACACCCTCTCATACTTACATACCTCGTCAATTCAGAATACACTCACTGAACAGTATTTAAAGGTAAATACATACACACACAGACACCCTCTCATACTTACATACCTCGTCAATTCAGAATACACTCACTGAACAGTATTTAAAGGTAAATACATACACACACAGACACCCTCTCATACTTACATATCTCGTCAATTCAGAATACACTCACTGAACAGTATTTAAAGGTAAATACATACACACACAGACACCCTCTCATACTTACATACCTCGTCAATTCAGAATACACTCACTGAACAGTATTTAAAGGTAAATACATACACACACAGACACCCTCTCATACTTACATACGTAACTCGTCAATTACGAATACACACACCGAACAGTATTTAAAGGTTTTAATACGTACTATGTAAGATTACATAAATATGTGTGTATTTAATTTAAATGCGTCCATAAGAATCCGATTTAGCGGAAGTCGATCCCGCACCTTCAGTTAAATAAAATGGTATACGTAATGGTAAGTGTAATTTTTAAAAACAAACAAATACGCTCACGACTATATTCCCTATAATGTACATCCTCAGATACATACTCAGTGACCAAGTTGGGGGTAGTCAGACACGTCCAAACATTAAATATTTGACACATGCCATGCATAGTTTTCACATAAAATATATAAATAGATTATGTTATTTTATACATACTAAATATAGACACACTCGCTGAACAGTATCTGAATGTAAATGAATACATACTTACAAATGTAATCGCTAATACACAATACATTCAAAATATATCTCCCGATTGCGGCGTCTTTGTTATGTTTCTGAGCATTAAAGTTAAAACTATTTATTCATTAAACATTTACATTAACGGATTCATTAAACCTAAGTCGCTATATATTTTATGTTTGTTTTTATTGTCTATACACCACAGTCCTTTATCGTGCATGTCAATTCCTGTCCATACAAAGGTTGTCTGGAAGAGATCGCTTTAAGCGATAAGACCGCCCATTGCACTTCCGCGATTAGATTGTAATTTGCTGTGTTATTTGTAAGAAACTTATTATGTGGTGTACAATAAAGTGTTATCTATCTATCTATCTATTCGCATATAACTCACATTAAATTTATATATTGAATTTCAGGTACTAGATGAATATACCAAGGACTTATCACCGACTATCCTTGTGAGAGGTCTCAAGTCGGTCACATCAACCGCCTTATAGGTTCACTGGTTCTGTCTTTGATTATTTGGCTTGAGGTCTTGAACGGCCAATTTCTATATTTGACCAATATATTATGCAAGTTTACTTGCCAACAGTAACATTTCTGATAAATGGAATAAGAAAAAGTATAAAACTATAGTAAACGTAGCTATAAAGAATTAATTTAAAATGGCATTAGAAAAGTTACTGTTGGCAAGTTAACTTGCATTATAAATAAGTTTACGTTCGCGCTCGGGGCTATGGTGAGAGCTATGCTCGCAGAGCCGACATCCACGGGAGAAGAAGGAAATCTTGGATAATAGATGGATAAAAAGCCTTTGAAAAAGAACTTGTGAGGCGAAAGGATTCAGGGTGCGTCTGCTTTGACAAAAAGTTGGAAGTATTTGTTTGTGTCTCCTAAATGGATGGACCGATTTACATCCGATTTATATTTATTTGAAAGGTATATTAATAGGGATGGTTCCTAGATAAGGCAACCACCAAAATAGTAAAAAACATATTTTTTTATATTAGCTTCGATTAGATTGACCTATTAGTTCACTAAATAAATTAAACTTATGCGGACCAATGTTCTCAAATACTGATATAGTTTTAAATTAGTGTAAGACATAACTTTATGACCTTTAAGGCTTCCCCACGCAGCTGCGTTATAATGGTCGATACATTATACACACTCTGGGTTGATGCTGGATCGGGCAAAATAGCATTGCGTTATTATCGACCATTATAACGCAGCTGTGTGGGAAAGCCTTTATGACCTTTACTTGAGAAATAATTGAGTATACTATTTTAACATGACAAAGTCAAAGTGAATAGTATTTTTTTCATTGAATTTAAAAAGATCATATAGAAACGGATTCTCAAGAAAAATTCTTGAATATGCGTTTAGACGTCCGATGTTACCGTCAATTAATTAGTAAAGTTTACTTAAGACTTGTATAAATATAGCTCGCAGAACAGATAACAGCTGGGTATTTAAAGGTTCTCGAATGCCGACCATGAACCAGACACAGTGAAGGAAAGGCCCTTCATTCGATGCACCGTGGATGAAGGTGGCTCAAGACAATTCGTCGTGGCACTCTATGGAAAGGACTCTGTCCAACGGTGGACTTGGATGATAGCGACAGCATTGACGTTGCTTATCATGTGATGAAACCAGTTTAGCCGATTGGACAGTAAGATTTCCATTGGTCTGTGAACATATTAGGGGCTACTTTGGGAAATACTGGCCATATAAAGGTTCGTTCATGAAAAAGGAAAAGTTCACTTGCTGACTGGCCGCTGTGTGGATGTAACTTTAGTCAATTGGACAGCCAACATTTGATTAGCTAGGAGTGCCTTGAATTAATTTAAGTTGTTTAGGAACAGTTATTAACGGTAACTTGATGACTTGACTTGTTGGGTTTACTAATGAAATTCCTACTGTCCAGTTGTCTGAACTGGATTCATCACATGCTAAAACTTAGTGTACATTGACGGTGTGAAAATTGAAATGCAAGGCAAGTTTGCTTGATCTGGCTTATTTGAGAGCTTACTAGGAATTAAGGCTCGAAATAAGGCTGGTTTGAACTGCGAATGTGTAAATAGTTAATTTGACTTATTGGCTTCATTGACGTCGATTCTCATGTACACCAACTTAACTTATTCACTTTATCGAAAGAAAAAGTGAATAAGTTAAGTTGTCTACACTAAAGTAACAATTTAAGTGTAGTCTAAAATTGTAAAATCTTTCCTGCGTGCTTTAGTAGTCAAAAGAGCGACAATTTAGTTGGTGTATTGGAGAATCGGCGCCAATGTCGACTGTCCATCAATATTGCCTAATCATTGACAAGTATATTGGCTAGTATTATCTGTGAGGACGCGGCATTATTATAAAACTAGAAATATTTTTATAAGTTATTTTACTCAATTCTGACAAATGTTTTTTAATTATTTTAAATCATAGTTTAGTATTATTAGTTTTAAGTTAGGAATATGTTGTAGTAAATGAATAATCATTGCACTGACGAAATTTATAGCTGCACTATTTTAGAATTGGGCAAAACATTTTGAATTGACAATCTTTGTCAATTTTCAACTTTTTGTTCAAGTATATTTAATTCAATTAATTATGAAAATGTGATATCTATTGATTAATAAAAATATAATTAATTACGTTGCTGTTTTTTTAATTAATGCAAAACGAAACCTTCTAAAAGCCGTTGTCTTGTATGCTGCTTTCCTAGAATTATTCCCATCTGTCACCCTAGAGTGACAGTTGGGAACAAAAAGAAGTTCTATCTGTTCCCTCGTCATTAACAGGGGGACAGACAGAACTAGTGCAGAGTGGCTAATTGCATCAAAATAACATTAAAAAGTAAATGAAATAGCAATCAGGGCCGACTTGTGCCAATAAAGGACAGTGGGTCAAGTGGCTCTTCGCATGCGCCAATTAAAACCTCTCTCGCGGCCTGCTGCTAAAAGGTATCGGTTATTTTTAGTGCTTTTCTAGAGCACTAGTGTTACAGTGCTGTACCTACATAGTACGGGAGGTATCTGCAGTGGCTATAGTATCCGACTTTGATCTGAAGGCATGGAATAATCTGAAGGTGTTTCGAATCTTAGAACAGAAAATTAAAGTAAAAAAAAATGTATGTGCGCAATGCTAGTGCTCTCAATGGCGAAGGAAAACGTGAGGATGCTGGACAATGTTCTAGAACTTGAAATAACTGAAATCTTCGAGTTTTGAATGGTGCTTCTACGAGGCACACTGAAAATAGATAAATAGATTTATCCGCTATAAATAGATAGATAAACATTTACCACTACAAATTACAAATTATATTAAACTAAAGCTGAATTAAGGATCATCAAAAAATAATCATCAATAAATAAAAATAAAATAATAATGACAATTAATGTCATATACTTAAGTAGTCATTTGAAAAGAGTACTTTGTCAAAAATGTTTGATTAAATTAAGACATTACCTACGAGTATGTTATGCAGATAAAAACGCATTAACTTCGACTTTATGTCTCGCCATGAGTCATGAGTGAAAAATATAACATGAGTGTAATTTTGAACAATATTCAACCACACAAGACGTTATTTTTGTCCCAAATTATTAGGAAAACATGGCACTTTTACGACTTAGGCTTTACAATCGTATCACGTACATGCAATTCGTAATGCTTAGCGAGTTAATGGAACACTCTGCCCTACATATTTCTGGAGCTGTGTACCAAACGTGACAGTAAGGGCACGTTCTCTGCAATGCCTTGCTCATCCCACTTCTGCTAACGCTCGCTCAGATATTTTTTTATCATTTTTAATATGAGTACCTACATTACATAATTATAATAAACGATAGGAGAAGACAACACGCAAATTCGTGGAGCGTTCCACATTTTTAGTATAATTTTGTACTTGTTTTGGCGGTAAGAGGTATAATAGTTAGGTACTGAAAATGTACGAAATGGAGTTTTTAAATCAAAGATGGCGTATCTTTGATTTAAAAACGGTCATTCTGATAATCATCCTCCCCAAATTGGTCATCAACGATACATATTAATTAGTAAGCTTACTTCCATAAAAAATGAAACTAGCACATAATTATTCGAAACATAATTCTTGTACGAAATCATGATTTTAAACTAGATGAAATAACCATGAAGAGGAGGAAAACTATTAAAAAGTTAGATGGAGGACCGTCAGTAGTATTTGCGACAGTACGTTCTTTGGAAAGCACGTTGGTTGGTCTCAGCTTTAGTAATTGTTACCTATTTATCGGATATAATAAAAACACTAGGTAAGTATATTATTTTGCAAAATAAACTATTACAGTAAGTAGTAGCTTCAGTAAGTAGGCTCATACCAACTTCCCCCCTAAATATACCGATGACATCACCCAAAAAAGAAACCCGTGGTATCCTTAACCAGTGTTACCAACTGGTGTTAGCATTATAACCTCAAATTCGGTAGGTATTGGTATTTTTCGACGACGTGGTTTCTAACATTTACAACATATCAGCACCTAAATGTGCTACTGGACGTAGAACTCCTGACTCTGGAATGTCAAGTACGAACGGTCTTGCTGCCTCCAACCACCGGTTTCCAGTGAACGGTGACTGTTAGTTTGGTTACTGTCAATAATGACTAGATTGGAAGACTTTTATGTGATGACTGCAGTCTATTTTGGTGCATGCGAACACATACCTACCCTACCCATGTGATTTTTTCGTTCACAGTATTTGTAAGTATATAACACGGATTTCGATGACAACAGTAGTTTATTTATCATGTAATATTATTATTTGTCTTGAATATCTGTAAGCGGAGATGGGCACATAACCCAGAATGCTAACTTCTATGCTAATCATGAACATGTGCCAAATGTTTGGTCTTGTCTCTGAGCACCCCGTTAGGTATCATCACGAGCATGTTATTTTGTGGGTTTGGTGACTTCAAGAATGTGGCCAAATTTAGCCAAAACTCCTCAAGCTGGCAACAACCACTACCCATCCTACGTAATTGATTTTCACCCACAGCGGAATGCGCCCCGTATGTAATGGGGGTGAAACTCATTTAGTACGCCTTCGTAGTGTCAGAGTGAAAGAAAAATGGAGGTTTTGAATTCATTATTTTTCGTTTGCATTATTTTCGGCATCTAAGGGGTTTACTTGCTACTACCGTTTGCCAACAAGTAATCGCCAACGTATATAAATATACGGAATATTTATATCCGTTGGTGACTTGTGCTTTGTTGGTCAACATGATATTTGTAGAATGTTGCACGCTGTTGAAATAAAGGAAGCAATCATTAAGTAGCTGTCACTATCAAAATATACTAAGTACATAAATACCTATTGCACTTTTTCTGCGTCGCATCTTCTACGAGTGCCCTACACTACATGGTCTAAATTCTAAAACATTAAAGAAACCTACATGTAGGTTGTGCACATGAGTATAACGAGTGAAAATTTCATGCACGAATGGGGATAATCAGTGAAATGTTTATTGCAAGCTGTGGGATCCCAGCCACTACAGCTATCAGTGCTAGTTATGATTCTAAAAGCTATCGTTTATTAAACTATTCATATTGTCAGTAAACGACGCGACGCGGAGTGCGAGCGTCGTGATCACAACCTTATAAAGACTTTCAGAGCACAGATATTATAATACCATATCTAGTAGTACTCCGTACTAGATATGGTATTATATACAGTAGTAATGTGATACAAAACATAGTCGGTTCACCGATACTACGGTACGCAATCTAGGCGCAATGATCCTTTCACCACACTGGTTTTTACACCATTGGACACTCTATACATACTACATGTCCTTGGAAAGAGTACAACCTGGTCAGACTTTGGATACATTCCTAAAAAAAGAAAGATTCATTTATTTGATGGTCTTAAATATATTCAAATTTCCAATTATATTCTACCTTTAAATTAGGCATGCAAATGTTTAAAATTATATTTGTATTTAGTTGTTATTTTAAATTATATTCGTTTGTTAATTGTACCTACATAAAATTAAATAGTCAAAGTTTCAGATCGTCAGCTAAAAAGTCATTAATGTTGTAATAACACTTACTTACTAATAATTGTTTTAATTTAGATTTAAACATAATCTCATTATGATTTAAAAAGGACTAAGGTATCTTATTATAAATTTTAGGTGCCATACAGACTATGCTTTTTTTTAACAGTGCAGTTTTACAACTAGGCATATATAGTCTGGTGTTATCACGTCTGTTACGTACCGCAATGTCAGCGATTCTAACAAATAGATGATGGTTTTTTCTTACAAATAATGCAACTTCGAAAATGTACAGGGACGGAAGTGAAAGAATTTTATGCTTAAATAATGGTTTGCAACTGTCAGTCATAGGTATGCCGAACATGGATCTATAATTTTTATGCGCTTTTGCGCTTTTAATATAATATCCTTATCGGTAGAGTTACCCCAGAATATAATACCAAATCTGAGTATAGATTCTACGGTCCCGTAGTAGTGAGCAATGATTGTATATTAACAGTTGTGGATAGTTTGAATAGAGCATAATGCTGAACTACTGATTCGAAATAAATAATTGAAAAGTTCAAGTGGACGAACTCGGTAGCGCAGCGGTTCGATTCCTGCTACGGGGCAAATATTTGCACGCTCTGCAGATATTGGTTCGGGGCCTGGGTTTTGTGGCACCATGGTACCCGTAGATCCTGATACCCACGACACAGCGAATCAGTGAATATTTATTACCTAACTTGTGTCGCTACTAATAGCATTACTTACCACGACTTGCCCCCGAGTTATGCGCAAGCGCACGAGCTATCCCCACGTGTGCCACATCTGCGCAGACATTAAACAGATATCGTCAACTGTTTATGAAGGGAATAAATCACTGCAGATTGAGTACAGACAGACAGACGTCCGAGTTTGGCTTGGGTGTTGTCACCTTTACGCAGTAACAAGGAAAGACAGAACAGATGTTTGGACGCGGCGAGCGATCAGGATATTTGAAGGTGCCTGGTAATACAATAAATTGATATCAACATTATCATTACTTTGGTGACATTAGTACAATGTTAGACATTGGTAGGCCAATCGTGCCAATGAGCCCAGTGTTCGGCTCTTTTCAACAACTTTCTTAAATCTGATCTGTCACAATTTCTCTACCTTGCTCATCTTAACGAATAACATTGAGGGAAAATAATAGCTGGGAAATGATTTTTAGTTTTAGGCATAACAATTGCTGTTTTTTTATCTAAACAAATTATACTGTTTGTTTGAACTAAAGTCAATAGCAATAAATTCAACTAACTCAAAAAACGAACTCAAAAAAAATATCGAGACTTTGACCTTCAGTATCTCGAGAACCAGTGGATTCCTAGGTATATTCTACAGAAAAAAAAACCATAGATGCATAGAATATGTGGCTTTCGGATTGGTGATAATGTCTTATTGGTTGCGGGTTTGATTCCCGCTGCGGACAGATGTTTTTATGATCTGCAAATATGTGGGTGTTTTCTATATATAATATGTATGTAAGTATTTACGAAAAAAAAAGTATGTGAGTAGTATTATCATTTATCAGTCACGTATAAATTGGTCCCATAATACAATGGTCAACGAAACGTCAGCAGGAGAATAGTAGGTAAAGTACGTGGTATAGTCATAATAATATTCTAAAATGATACCAAACCACGATAATTTTAATTCCAAGATATTTTTTTTTATTTTATTACACCTTAGAAGTAAAATGCACTTTATTATTTAGGGAAGGCTATTTATGGTAAATAATATGAGTGTAGCTATTAGTTATGTTTAATTTAGAGTTTGATCCCCCTGTTCATATTGAATATTTGAAATCTTGAGATTGTTTGTGCAGGGTAATGCTTTAAATACCAAAGAACCAAAATTTAAGTAAGTTCTTTAAAGTTCGATGCACGGGTAGGTATTTATTCTTACACCTGCCTAAAAGAGTCTATTTTTTTTTAATGAATTAAATTCGAGTACTGTCTATCTACATTTAAATTCTGTGAATTCCACGAGTATGGGTAGGCCGGAACACGTACGAAACTGTTAACGACCCCTGACCCCCTCGATTGAGTAAACAGTGCTGATTGTGATTCGCGAACCTGATACTTTTCAGGGATCATCAATCATTCACTTGATATGGCTCACGTTGGAGGCTAGTTTTACTATATTTCGTTGGATTTTAGTCATACCTAACTACCACTGGTTAGCCGACCAAGCTTTTGACAGTACACACATCAAAACAGTTAGCATTAATTTTTAAAAATTCAAATATTTTCCTTTTCCTTTTCATCAATGTTCCATAAGAATTGATTTAATTTCATTATAATATACATGTAATAAAATAGTTGGTTTTCATTCTAAATTCTTGTTTTTTTCAACAAGCAAACAATTAGTTAAATTTTTATTATATTTCAACATATCTTTTATTTCATACATAGTTTTTTTAAACTGATCAAAAAGATCTTTTGTTTAAGTGTCTAGGAACTGTTTCATCTCGCTGAGTTTTAGCCAAGCATTAGCAAGTTGAAGTGGCAATAGGCAGGACATATAGCTACCGAACCAACCGCAGGGGATTTATGTTCTCGAATGGCGACTACGAACAGTACGACGTAGTGTAGGAAGGCTGGTCACCTACAGTTATATACTTACACTGCGTTTGCTTTGTCTTTTTCTGATATGTATAATTTCAAGTTCGACACTAGAAAGAAAACACAGTTTAGTTACTCTTATAAACTGATTAAAATCTTTATAAGTAAGGCACAAACTTTTCTTGAAGGATAAAAACTCCACGCAAACGAAGTCACGAGCAATCCACTTAGCTTATGTGAGTAAGGCAAGAACTTATCTAGGTACATACAAAATATATGTATAGTAGGTATGTAAGTATGGGTATGCAGGCGGCTTCACAAAGCTAATTGCAACCGCAAGGTCGGAAGGATTATGCTAAAGGCCCCATTGTCTGTAATAAGGAGTACCTAGGTACCTACACATCGATAATTTTTAGTACCTAAACACCGCCCGTAGTATGCAAATAAACGTAGGCACGTACCTACATTATTTCCATGTTATGAATGAACGCAAAGACCACTTGCAACTTGCAAACAGTTTTTTTTTAATTCAGAAACAAAACAAATGCACTTGACTGTATTCCCCATCAAGTTCATCCTCATACTTTTTTTAAAATAATGCTGGACATTTTTCGTAGCATCATCTAGCCCCAAACTAAGCAGAGTTTGTATTATTGAAACTATATGAATGATATACTTATTACTTATATATTTTATTTTGTAAATACATACATATTATATACATAGAAAACACCCAGACACGAGACAAATATTTGTTCGAGTCTTAACTTTTCAATTCCAAGTACCTACTTCTATTATTTAATTATGAATAATAAACATTCCCAATAGTTAATACCCAACACTCTACTTTTGCTGCAGATGTAAAGTAGCTCACACAACTCACTGGTTTTGTCTCAATTTTGTTTTCAGATTCATTTCTAAGTCCACAATGACCACTTATTGTCCTACTCTTCTGAATAAGAGTGTGTTTGTAACATTTCATCACAGTTCATTACAAGGATAGCTGGATCACTCCTTGCAAGCTATCCTTGCAAAAATGCTGAACAATTTTCACAAATCTAGCGCCGAACTAAGCAGAGCTTGTGTTATGGGAACTACATGACTGATTAAGTTTTTTTTTTTTTCAAAGAAATATTTATTTCAAAAGCAGTTTTTTTATATATTATTATTTTATTTAACACCACCGTGTTGGCCTAGTGGGCGATACCCAGACTACTGATCCGGAGGTCGTGGTTCGAACCCGGTCGTGCACCAATGGATTTTTCCACTCGAAAAAAATATGTGCGCATTAACACGTGCTTAAAACGGAGAAGGAAAACATTGTGCCCTAGAACCAAAAATTCGTAGGCATGTGCCAACAGTTAGTGTTCCAATAAGCGGCGATGGGCTTGCAACCTGTCTCGTGGAATGCTAACTTGCAAAACGCGGGCATGTACCAAATGTAATTGTTGGACGTGCCTCTGACTACCCCCTACTTGGTATCCTCAAAAATCTACTCACTGAGTATGTGTCTTAGGATGTCCACCATGGGGAAGACAGGCGTGTTTGTTTATTTAAAACACCTGACCAAGTTCTTGGATATTTAAGCTTTAAAATTTTTTTGAATCCAAATCAAATCCAACCTCAAAGCCTAGCATGGAGTGAGCTAGATGTTGTTATAAGTTATGTGCTTTGGTCTATAGACTTCATTTACAGAAGGCTTAATAGCCAACCCAGTTTCAACTGCACAAAGGAACTCCGACTAGGTTTGAAACTAGCATATCTCTAACTAGGTCTAGCCTCCGGCGTCACTCGCGTGCTGGACCTGTCAGAAATGCGGTCGCGGGATGTTGGTATGACGCATATTTGATTTTAAAATGAAAATACGGTCAAATACCTAACAATCTTTTTGCTTATGTGTTGAAGCTAATTTACGGCTCTGATTTTATAAAAAAGACGACTTATAATTCGGTAATGAAAAAAGGCTTTGCGACGCGACCTAAATCCTTTAACCACACTGGTTCTTTCTCCAATCTTAAACCTATATGTAACAAAATTCTCGTAATTACTTCACAACCAAGTCTTGATATTGTGTAGGTCTATTTCTCAGGAATAATAATTTAAATTGTGAATTCTTTCCGCGTAGAATACCGATTTTGACATTAATCTATAACTATCAGCTACAAAGCTAGCCATCTCACTCACAATGTGCCACAGTGACTGCTGAGCACTAGTCTATGGTTTTTAGTAGTAGCTTTAGGGCGTGTTTAGACAAAATACTTTGTGACTGTAATTGTATGTGTTTATTTATTTCGATTAATTGATAGATCCTCACACAACGTTTACTCATACATTAGAATTAGTTAGGTATAGTACTACTTACCTACTTACTTTTATTCATACAACTATGTACACGTAGGTAGGTATGCACAAAAAATACAGATGAAACAGCTAGCTATCTAAAGACCGTTGCAAACTATCTATATATAGCTCAACTGAAGATCATTACTAAAATACTGGCTGCATTAACTACTGCCTACTTATTAAGACCTTCCTTTCGTACAGTCCGTTCGTTCCATCCAAAGGTTGTCTGATAGAGATCGCTATTTAGCGAGAAGACCGCCCATTGTACAACATTGCCAATGTTCGTAATCGTAAGTCTCGGTACAATATTGTATTAGCCAACCTTTTTATGTCTGCTTTCAATCTAAATTTTGTATTTGTTAAAAAAAAACTTTCTTTATATTTAAAGAGAGTTGTCAATTTGTTTTTGAGTAGAATAGGTACTGATTTTGAAGTCTAAATGTTTAATTTAAAAAAAGAATTACTTCAATCGTCTTTTGTTTCAGAGTTTCATTGTTTTTTTCGTTTATTTGTTATTTCAATTATTCTGGTGTGAAGTGTGATAGAGACTTTTCTTAGCCTTTTAACCGCGACGTAAGGAACCCGTATATGCATGCGACTGCAATTAGAGGTTTTAGAGATAAATGATAAATATCTGTTATCTATATGATATCGATAGATTTTTTTACCACAAGCCCCAGTGGAAGCGCGGCAATAGATAATAGAATACATGGTTTCTAAAAAAAATGAAACAACATACTTTCTCTTGTTCTATGTAGAGAATTGGGATTCTGTGTTTGCGTAATGACGAGGGTGTAACAGGTTAGGAGGCCATATAGTATAGGAAGATGGGTTTCACTTCACTTCTTGATTATGGCTTGTGTGCTTGGCACTATTCTGCCAATGGCCACTTCATGCTAGTGACATAAACTTTTGGAGATTTATGATAGAGAAATTATCAGTTATTTACTATGGGAGAATCAGCTGAAGATTGGTTCCGGTTTTGACTATTTTTACCAACAAAAGTCTTTGAAGGTACCTAGCTAGTCATTGTATATTTTCCCATTTCCGAGAATAGACGAAGATTTACGAAGTGCATAACTTTGATCGTAGTACATATATAAAGACACATCTAACGGCCACTTAGCACTGATCTAAGTATAGTAGATACTATAGCTGTGTGAATATGCAAATGACGATACAGTCAGCAGAAAAAAGCTGTTTGTTTTTTTAAATGAGCTTAAGTTCATACGTGTATATTAGGTTTTTCGGAAATAAATAAACGTAACCGTTACGAATGCCCTAAAACCAAAAAATCGAAGGCATGTGCAATCGGTACTGTTCCAATAAGCATCGATTGGATTGCGACGTCGAATACGAACTAATTGCAAAACGTGCCTCTAACTATTTGGTACACTCAAAAATCAACGCACTAAGTATGTACATGAGGATGGCCATCATCCAGTCATGAACGTTAAGCGTGTTTGTTTGTTTATTCGTAAGTAAAAACTGAATTTTTTAACAGTCTTCAAATAAATGAGGATAATTTATTGATCGGCTGCGTATGAGTAGTTTGTAGATTCTTGGGTATTGATTTTCGTGACACTAGACAAAATTGTCGAAAAACACATTTTAACAGAACTTTCACACAAAACGTTTTTATAGTTTCTGTGATCTCGCAAGTCTGGCGCGAGGTATCGTCATAAATACACGAAAGTCTATAAACTTTCGACTTTCTACGTTCTAAATAAACATTTTGAAGAATCATAATCAATTATGATTCTGACCGTGAAATAATAATACCTTTTTCAGAATAAGAACATTAAGCACGGAAAGACGATACAATAACGTAGGTGTTTGTTGATAACGTTTTTTTGCTGACTCTACTTTAAAACAATGCGTTTACTAAGCACCTGTTGGTGGCCCATTACTCAACATACTATCACAGCACCCATCTAAGTACCAGGTAGTAGGTACGTACAATTAAGTAACCTACAATACATTCTTATAGGGTTCCAATCATACCTTTATCCTACTTTATAAATGTGTACCTATTGATGGCTGTTTATTAGGTAGGTATCTACCGATATTATTCGCAACGGCTGAACCGATCTGCCCCCCTTGTTTAAGACTCCTCAACATGGCTGAGTTAACGCTTGCGTTTTTGCGATTTGGCTTTGAAATAGTCAATACAAAATCACGAACAACAAACAATAACGCACCTCTCTGGGTAAGCCTTGTTACTTGTTAAAAGGCTATAAGGAACGACTTATTTTGGCAGGATAACCCCGTCTGCACAGGCAACAACTAGCATACATTCTACAATGTCAAAATACACGCATTTGCCTAAGTTTAAGTGTCCTAATAACAACTAAAACTTTAAAAGGACATTTTTACAATAAAACTTTCCCATTCTCAAGTTTTAGAAGTGTGGACATTGCTTATGCCTTGGCCTGGATAATTTAGTGCCATTGTTTCGTTCTTATAGCATTTTGGTAGTTCTATTAGGGCAGGGATGCACAGACCGCGGCCCGCCGCGGCGGGCTGCATAGGACGGGCCTCTGTGCGAGCTGACTCGGAATTGTCTGTTACAAACGTGCTCGTCTCCTAGCAGTTTCTAAATGGGAGTCAGAACTTTGGTTGCAAGCACTTCCGTCACTCAATGCTGATACTTTAATGTATTCTATAACATTCCGGGAAAGCACAAGCTCTTTTCTGAACCAATGTGCCGCAACGCAGCCCGCGCTAATTACCCGCTACCTCGCACCCTCGCCGCTCTCAATAAACTCCTAACTGCCTGGCGACCCTGACTGTGATATACCTATTTGCGGACGAATGGAAGAAACATAGCGACTAAATTAGGGGGATGGTTGTTGAAATAGAAGCCACGCGGGTAGAAGCTACGTAGAAGGTAGATAGAAAAACGATGATCTTCACTAAGCCGCTTGTAAATAGAGGTTCCAGATTGGAGTCTACGTGTAAGCGTCCACAAATCAGCATCGTACGCATCGTACGGCTGCGTACAACATACCTACTCAGTGAGTACCTACTCAGTGAGTAGGTATGTATCGTATCTGAGGATACCAAGTAGGGGGTAGTCAGAGGCACCTCCATACATACATTTGGCACATGTCCGCGTTTTTACAAGTGTTAGCATTTCATGATACAAAGTAACACGCATATCGCCAAATTTTTTTATTTTTTACTAAACACGTTTATGGCATTGTTCCGAGAGACTCCTGCCTGGATTCTTCACTGCACAATCTTCAAACGTTTATCTAAATACGAGGCATTCTTTCTGAGTAGGCTGTGAATAAATCCTTGTAATAATTCTGACACCCCCTGTACACAGGGACAGGAGTACGGCTGGAGCACTTTACACAAAATTATATGAACTTACTCACAGGATGACCGCAGATACACATGACTGACTTTCGGGATAATATACTGAAATTGGGTATTCAGACCATGATATTGAAGAATCTAGGCTGACAAAACTCGAAACAAATTGTGTACTTTCTGAAAGGAGCGATGCGGAAACACTGTGTCTTGGCCACACACTGGTTCTTTCACTAGTTAGCTAATCATAGATGCACACACACCACATCAAATTAAAAGTTGAATAAAATTATATAGATGAATAAGAATTGAAAATCTTCTTTATCAATATATCCGATCTGAATATCTGAAAATATAATTCGTAATATTTATGAATTACTATTACTAATTATAGTTGTACGCTGTATTACATTTTTTATATAATAAGTAAAAATCAAGAAATATTAAGGTATAAAACTCTCTGTACTATCTGTAAACTAAAAGTAAAAAGTGCGAATTCACAAGGTTTGCTCTGTGTGGTAGGGAAATTATTCGACCTAGAATAATAATATCCTATGTTGCCATGTTGCAGTGCTGGTTTTCAGCTGGGGACAGTGTTGTCCTACCTTAAATTAAATCTAACTGATCTCAGAGTGACCAAGAAATAACTAAAGACATGACGAACAAAGCTATCCTCAGAAGCTGGGTAGCTACACCCAAATGTAGAAAGTGTAACTTTGTCCATTCTGTGAAACTACGCGGAAATATGGCGGAATTATTCATGTTTTTATTATATTTGCTCCGTAATTGGACGGTGTGTTTGTCTGTTTATTTCGGGATGCAAACATAAAGGAAATACAGAGGGATGGACGAAGGTTGGACAGGGACTCATATCATCCTCAATTGTACTGGATGTCGGCATCCCCCAAACCAAGACGGCCGTCTTGCGCCACCTCCATACACCGATTCCCTGCCATAAGACATCGGTATATCAGATTGGAGGCCTTCCTACTGCGCCGTCCGTTGTTTAACACTTAGATTTTTACAAATACTTCTTAAGGGGAATATTTCTTGTGCTAATTAAGTGCTATCTGTGCCGTGAGCCAAACAGGTCCTGTCTTAGCTTAGTACTGCGTTTAGTGGTCATCATTCTAACACGCCATTAGAGAGAGAGATTTTTTCCAGTATTATTATATGGCTTTATGTCTTTTGTTTTTCCGAAATCGGTTTTCGGAGTTGTTAAATTGTGCTGTCTGGCTTCAGTTCCTTTGACGTATAATTTTAACGGTTCTTCCTTTTTTGCCCCTTCGTTCAGAATCCTAGATGCCCCCCATGTACAAAGGTATAATACAAACAATAATAATTGGAGGTTCGCAGGAAAGGTAACAGATAGGACAAGTTGAGGGCTTACAAAGGGCCGGTGATGTCTCTGACTTATTAAAAATAGGGCAGGTGACGTATTTGGTATTATTAAGGAGAAGATAAGCTCTACAACTCAATCTAATTTTTGTGGAAGCACTTCCGTGATTCGGAGTGCTCAGGCTATCGTCGCCTGAGCCCTCCAAAGTAAAAATCCTTTTATTTAAAAGCGACTATAGCCAGATTACACTCCGGCCGTCAACGGTCAAACTCTAGCACTGGCTATGTTGGATGGTATAGAATATTAAAAACATCATGTCCGCCTGATATTTTATTTGTATTACAGTACGGGTACAGTTTCGGGAAGGTGTTTACCCATAAGTGGATTTCAGTACAAACTGTTTATTAATAAATATAAATACCTGTTGTAGAGAATGTATAGCATAACGGAATATAACGAGTGAAACCAGAAGCTAGTCCTTGTTTACTAAGACGGCGTCCTCCAGCAATAATAATTTGCATTCGTCAGCTGTTTTAAATAATAATTGTTTTCTGGAGTTTGTTCGTTAGTGCGTAAACCATTGGAGTTTAAGTTGATTTTGATATGATGATGCATCTACGTCTTAGAACGGCCGATATGTAGCTGTTTCGTGATGACATTTTAAATATTTTCAGTTTTAGTATTTAACAAACAGCACCGAGACAAGACATTTGTTGATTCTCATGGAATAGTATGCTATTCAAATACGAATACTTTCAAATATTAAAATATATGAAATCGTTGCGTGGGGCTGACTGATAAATTAATATAATTGGAAATAAGTGCATGTTGTTTTTGTTGTGTAAAGCAAACACTTAAAGAGGGACTAGGAGTGACATAAAGGTGAAGTTTACATGGACAGACTTAACGTGGACAAAACCACGGACAATAAACTAACGGAATAATTTATTGCAGAGGATCTAAGAAAGAAGCCAATTGGAACGACACAGTGGGACCAACGGGAATAGCTATATGGCTTATTCAAAATTAATCGCAATAAAAAAACCAGTCTAGTAGGTACAATAATATAAAAAATAGTAGATCAATAATCTATTCAACGACGCAGGTATTAAAGTTCATGAAAAATTCATAAATCTCTTGCCGAATATCGTTATCATAAAGACGAATGATATCGTTGCAATTCTGATGTATTCATTGTTAGAATTTCCTCAAGCGATTGCGAAAACTCTACCTGAAAGAACTGTGACGAAATGTTATTTCTTAAACTTTCAAATTTCCTCAAGACATTGCGAAAATTCTACCTGAAAGAACTGTGTCGAAATGTTATTTTTTAAACTTCGCATTCAGTAAACATAAAACTTAAGTTTTATATTGGTCAACAACGCGTGTACCTTACACGCGTTGTTATTGATTATTTTCTCGACGTTTGGCTGTGAATATAATGTTCAAATGACATGATAGATGTGCCTGCATCTATCATGTCAGTCGTTCAAAGAATGTCATGAAAAACATTATCCTATACTGCGACTTCCGTCGCGATCGCAAACTTCGGTAACTAACATAGCCGAGCTGCTCGGTTCAGGGACTCATTCGGTTCCATAGCCGAGCTCACTGACCATGTTGGCTTCTTTAACTTGTCAATTCTAATAAATATGTCGTATGACCACTTAAGTAACACCTAGCTTTTTATAAACAAACCAATAAATCACGGCATATGTTTAAATTGTTTGATTATCTGTCAGTCAGTTAATCAGCAGATCGTGTCAACGTGTAAAAACACATGAATTCTTAACTCAAGTATCGATTTCTTAGAAGGTAATTGACATTCCTTCTGGTACCTTTGAATACGAATAACATAACCTACTTATGCTTAGTATATTGTAAATATAAAAAATATATATAAACCAAGCCCAATTCTCTGAGGCAAAGGCTGGCCAATTCTTTGAAATGAGTGGGCCAGCTTTTATTTGTTGGCTTCCTTTTCCATTAACAAAACTAATACGTTTACCCTGCATCTGCTCAATACATTCCATCATATAATTAATAAAATACACAAGCAATGGCGTGCTGAGTGAGGGAGGTGTGCGCACGCGCAGGCTAGTATATATATTCACGCAGGAAGCGGGCTACCGGCGCGGGCGCCTGTATTATTTCAAGCTTAGAGACTCAAGGAGTGTATTCGTAAAAGCTAACATTTTAATGTTATTAAAATGTTTCATCTATATAATTTTTGCATGAATTGTTGGCTACACAAATGGCATTGCATCCTGTAATAAAAGTTGTAATTTGAAATAAAAAAATCCAAATAATTAAGATTTCTTAACAATTGATCGTGTGTACGATTCGATTACAGCCCCGGTGGTTCCGCTAAACCTTGTAAACGTGTAACTAGGGGTACATATTTGCTAAACTTTAAGATTGAAAAAAATCCTTACAACGTCAAAAATGAAGATCGTAAGTTGAAATTAGACTGAAAGCAAATAATATCTCGATATAGTCTCGACAATATTTTAAATTAATTAAGAATTGGGCTTGTACGAAATTAAATAAGAATTGTTCTTGTTTGTTTTTTAAAATGGTACCTGCTTTCTACATGAATGTGTTCTACGTACAGATGTGCGGGTTCGACGCCCGTTTTGGGACGGGTGCTGTTCATAGGATGATTCTTTTATTTTATGCTTTGAAATCAATTATTTTTGATAGGGACTCAAAGTGAATATACAGAAATAATAAAATGTCTGTTAAATAATATGTAAATTTACTTAACAAAAACAAAAAAGTTTGTGTCACTGGTTCTGTCTTGGTCACGCTGAGCTAGTTCGTTGACCACGTTAAAGCTTATGTTGTTTCATACCTTGACCTCGGTGGCGCGGCAGGCGTGTGGCCAGCTAAGACAAAAGAAATGCGGGTTCACTTCCCACTGCGAGGCAAATGTTTTGCAGATATTCTAGGTCTGGGTATTGTGTTAGCATGTTACTCGTAGTTCCTGCTACCCACGACACAGGGAATCCTAGTGTGGGGCTGACCCCACATTAGTGAGACTGTGTGTCTTTTGGGTTTTTATTTATTTATTTAAATATTAGTAACTGAACATTTAAAAAAATATTTTGCCTTTCTTTTTAAATCTACGAATTCGTGTATTTCACCCACCACATGACATAAGGCTTGTAAAGCATCAAAATCATTGATATTTACATAAGCTCATCTTTCTATTATATTCATAAATTATAAAGTACACCCAAAAAAAAGAAAATATTGCTGGTCATTTTTTCACACGTCACCTAGCCCCAAACTAAGCATAGCTTGTGCTATGGGAACTACATAACTGGTATAATACTTATATACTTTTTATTTTGTAAATACATACATATTATAGATAGTAAATACCCAGACCCGAGACAAATATTTGCAGATTATACAATCATACATATATAGAATCCATCCAAATGTTATCTGGAAAAGATCGCCTTTAACTGAAAATTAGTTTTGTTTATTTTATAAGGTGAGTATCATTTTGAAAGCCGTAGAAATGCCCCCAAAGCCCCTCAAATAATAAGGTGTTCAAAAAATAGTTTTTGTTTGATACAAACATCACCCTGTAGACACTACGGTAGTTTATTTTTACCTTCTTTTGTTCTTTGAAGTAACTTCATACAAACTCCAATTCGATCTGTGGTAATACCACATGGCCTACTCGAGGTAAAAATATAAACGGTCAAGAGCGAGTATGACTCACGGGTCCTAGAATACGAGAAGAAATTGCCGTTTATGTCTAGCTGCTGCCACCGGCTTTGCTCCCCTTACGTTATGTATATTTACATATTGATATATATTGAAATAATGTATTTCTAAATCCAAATTGTTTACTGTCTAGAATTAGTAAAACAACTGTTTATTTTAGAAAAATAATGCTACCTATCTTTTAGTTAAAACTTAAATATAATCTTAATGAATGAAATATTTAATGCTGCTTTGGTTCTTTATATGTTAGTAGATTCTGACGAGACAGTGTAGGAAGAAGTAGATGGATAGAGGTAGCCTTAGATCGTTCGTCATGGCACTCTTTGAGAAGGGTTTTTTCCAGCTGTGGACTTTAATTTCTATCTAGCATGTGAGAGCCTCTTAAAACGACTATTGTAGTAGAAGCAACAGGGTAAAGTGTCCTCCGAAGCTCTGGAGCCTCTGGAGTCGTAAATTCGTTCGTTCACTCGTACTAAAAATCTCACCCCTTGATGTATTGCAAGAATCTCTTACGTCACTTGGCTATAAAATGTTTTGATCTGTTCCAGTACAATTAATTAATGATATAGATATACAATAAAATAAAAACATTATTACTCGTGACGACAAGAGCCGGTACATTTGCCATGACAGGTTGTTTGTTTGTTTGTCTGTTAACATTTATGTTCGACATGGCTTATTGGATTGTAATGCGGTATTTTGCAATCAATTTGTATGTATCACAGGATGGTTCTTAGAGGTTCTTAGAGGAGTCAAATAAGGTCGCTGCAATGGAAAAGCATGTATTAAAATACTTATTTTTATAGTCCTTTAGAAATACGTAGCGTAAATGTACGATCAGATTCTCGTTTTTTTTCAACAATCTGTTTAAAAAAACGTAACCTTATTAAAAAAAGACAAATAACACCCTAAAAATGCCCTTTGCGTGAACTCTATTATGCTAAACTAAAGTTAGGGTGGGTACCCAACCGTGGATTCGCAATCTTTGATCGCTAAAATGTCTCAAGCTAACATTTAGCTGGCATTTGTTTTCCCGACCTTATTTTTGACATTTAAAGCTGCCATTTAGAAAGGACAAGGTGATATATTTTAGTAGGGAATTTAATTATGTTAGAAAGCACAAAGCTGGCTTTACATTTTAAAATAAAATTTATTATGTAATTTTATAAATATTTTAGTTTTTTAATTAGTTTTGTGGATCTAAGTTGTCTAAATCATCACATTCAAACGCCTATAGAAGTCTAGTCTTAAATAAAGATCCCATAACGAACGGTCTTCCGCCGCCGTTGATGGGTTGCACTGTGTCACCCGGAGCATGGTCGCTATTTTAGAACCTCTATTGCCCAGCGACTGTTGGTTCTGCGAGCTATATGGCCAGCTCATTGCCACTTCACTTGCTAACTCTGAGAGTTATATGTATATCGGTGGCGATAATTCTTCTACATATTTAGTGTCTATGGTTATTTCTTAGAAATCTGGCGTTTTATTTATTAATTGAGATGAGTCAATAAAATAAAATGTGGTGAAAGGGTTCAATGCGAAATTTAGTGCACTGCTGGGTTTTCCTTCACCACCCTTTCCATTGAACACTTTAGAGAAAGCTCACCTCATAACCAAAGATTGAATTGTATGGAAATGACATTAGTTGTGGAAAAGTCACGTGACTGTTTACGTAAGCGTCAAGGAAAACTAAGCCTGAATTTGTCTAGTCCCCCAGGACGAGTCACGTATAATGTGAAAGTGGACACAGAATAATGTAAAAAGAACGAACGTATGCGATCGGATCGCAGCTTAACAGGATTTTTAAACTTTTATTAAAGCTTCGTTCATGTCATTATGTGGTGGACCCCTTAAAAGACGTTTATTCCCATAAAGACATAGTCACTTATATGAGAACAAAAATATCATAAAAAAAAGTACCCTTATGTTGTGGACATACCGCCCATGCATATAAAAATCACTGATCCTCCTCTTTTATAATGAGTATAGAACCCTTCCTGCCTCTGTGATTCCTATAAAACATAACTTGGGTATCTTAAAAAGGAGAGTGCTTAATATTAAGCATTGCTGAGTCAGCGTGTTTAATTTTGTTTCAACTGCGTTTACAATCATGTGAGGTGTAAACAAACGCAAACCCATTTTTGGTATACACATACTCGATATATAGGGGACGACTGTGGTCGTACTTAGTTAATTTTTGAGTTATTTTTCTCTTTGAATATCAAAAAGTCCCTTAACGCTGCAATGAAAACAAATTATTAGCCCGCGGGAGGCCGGCCTTTGCATTTTGTAGCAAATTGGTTAAAATAATTACTCAGTTTCATATCAAATTACAGTCCAACTCATTGTTTGTGCCGTACTGTGCCGCGTATGTCATAATTAGTTTTCGTACAATTTCCGGGTGTTGCAACGGCACATCGTAGATAAATCTATAAGTTTAGATCGAGTGAGCGAGCAAATATTTCTGATTATTTTATCTCTACTTGTATAATCCGGCGTTTGTATATAGGTATGTTTATTCGACCTTTGTTCTTTCCTACCAAGTGCCACACCAAGAGCCGGTTAAAAAAAAACAACTACTAAGTAGCAGGTCCGGGATAATTCATGTAATTAAGCTGGAAGCGTACCAATACGTGTTTTGTACGATGCAGATACTACGACGCTCAGCGACACCAAAATTGACAGCTGTTAATGTTTTTGTATTGTAATTTAGAAGACTATTTTGTTATAAATGGCAAATCAAAGGAAAATCACCGGTTTTAATGCAAAGGCAGTCAAATAAAAAGGTCATTAAAAATAACGATCGACCGTCCACTTCGATTTCGCGCCCTTTTCTGACATTAAGCGGCCATCTTGAAACGTCACAAACATGGCGGCTTTATGGATCGTAAAACGCACCAAAATTAACAAAAGGTTTTGGCAGCTGACGAGTTTCTTCCAACAAAATTGGGGGGGCACGTCGGACGCTTTAAATATTTGCGGGACTTTTGTTACTAACATTGTTTTGTTTTTTCTTACTTTTTTATTTCTTAGTCATTAAGATTCTGAACAATGTTATATACACTTCAAAATTGTCATATACACCAGAATTTTTATAATTCAGTGAATTTGTACCTAAAAATATGAATGAAACTTTCAAGTTTTCTACCTCAATAAATAAACGAGGCGTTACCTGCTGATTTATGGACTGAGAGACAACGTAGAGTCTTATCCGTAGATAAATACCGGATAATATGAGGAACCTTTTCTCAAAATGTCATGTATTTATATCTATTTGATGAGGAGGTGCACTGCGTAAGCATTTTCCGATATTCCACCCATAGAATGTGCAGCGAGAAGTTAAAGTACCTATGTATATCCGGACGAAGAGTCGCATATAAAATTCTGATGGAAAGCGTGCGTACGCGCACATGTTATTGAAAACTAAGTGTTATAAATAGGTAACTGGCGCGAATATTTCGTAATTTTCCGCCTCACGAAACCGGGACTTGTTTATAATATAGTATAGGTGAGAACTTGAGGCAAGCGTTTGACCACAACACCTGATGAAAGTGTGTGTGTGTGTATGTGTGTTTTTGAAGTATAAATATTAGCTAAAACTAGCTTATGCCGCTTAGTTAAGCGTATATTAGTATATTTAGCGTTAGTCAGCCTATTGTTATATTTTTCTAAAATTATACATCAAACTGTTACTAAAGTAAACTTTAAGTTCTTATCTCCGATCGACTTTCGTAAGTCACTCTCCAATGGCTACTTAACTTGATCCATATACCACGAAACTAGGCTAAACGCTATAATCTAAAAAACACCATGAAACAATGGCGGGGTCAGTGCCCCGTGACCTGAATAGGTCATCAACCCGGCCTTATGTCCGAGCCATTCGCTGTTATTTTCATAAACCAAAAATTTACGGATGGAGGATGTGAATCTAACATTCTGACGAGTTTGATGACTTAAGGCCAATATAATTTGGCCTTAAGTCAATTTTAAATATAATTTGAGGCCAATTTGGAATATCTTAAATAAAGGTCGCAGAGATATGCAGATCGGGGAGGACATAGAGACCACATAGAGGTCCTTTTATGGGGTAGGTATTCAGATTATAAGTCAACCACCCATAACATCTGGGCCACTTTTCCAAGAAGCAAGAATTAATTATTTTTTAACTAATTCAACAAAATGTTTTTTTGTTAATCGTTTTTTTTTGTGTTAAATGGTAAATGAGAGTCGCGGAATCAAAATTCACGCAACCAATTTTCCCTTATACGCAAAGCAGCAACGTCCGATTTAAATCGGCACAAAAGAAAAGCTTTTTTCATTTAGAAAGTACCTACAAGAGATGCGTGTGATAATCGTACGTGCATCCCACTCTCGGTCATACTTCAAAGTCATTTTCAGCGTTTCTGAGATGAGTAATTTTTTAAAGAAAACATTAACAAACACCTGTATTCTCGCCTGTTATCCTCATGAAAGACCTCAGTAAGGGTAGTCTGAGGCACGACCAACCGTTTTTTTAAAGAGATGAACTCCCAATATCTGAAACCTACAGATATTGGGAGTCTCGCATCTATGCGTAAGTTTACTTTATGCACGCCATTGTCTACCTCGCTACACCCGCTCCACTTAATCTTCTTTGTGGAGTATCCGCTGTTTTGTTAATAAAACAATAGATTCTTACCTATTCCGAAAAAGTAATTTTAAAGTCAAACCAATTCATAGATGAGAGTTTTTGTTACCTTATAGGTAAAAAAATTAGATGTTAAATAAATAAATAATAATGCTGGACATTTTCACACAATATCATCTAGCCCCAAAGTAAGCAGAGCTTGTGTTATGGGAACTACATGACTAATATACTACTTTTTTTTGTAAAAACATACTTTTTATAGATAGAAAACACCCAGACCCGAGACAAATATTTGCAGATGCAAACATTTGTCCCGCGACGGGAATCGAACCCGCAACCTTCTGCGTCTCAGCTGGGCCCACTGCGCCACAGAGGTCGTCAACTAATTAAAATCTAATTTTACTAGATGTACTATGTATGTTAACTAATTAACATCTAATTTTACTAGATGTACTAGGCCGACCGAGATTTAAACGCGAACTGAGGATTGAAACCTCATAATGACAAATTAACCCCTTCTATTTGAGGTCACGGTGGTTGCAACACAGCCGAATCATCGAGAAAATCTATACATATAAAATCGTTTGAGCTGACTGACTGACTGACTGGTCTATCAACGCAAAAAACTACTACATCTAGAAAGTTCAAATTTTGAAAATAGGTTTATTTTATAATAATAATAAATAATGCTGGTCATTTTTCACACAGCATCATCTTGCCCCAAACTAAACAGAGCTTGTATTATGGGAACTACATGACTGATATACTACTTTTATACTTTTTTTTGTAAATACATACATATTATACATAGAACACACCCAGACCCGAGACAAACATTACAAACATTTGTCCCGCAGCGGGAATCGAACCCGCAATCTTTTGCGTCTCAGGCGGGCCTTCGCCCACTGCGCCACAGAGGTCGTCGTGTTATAACGTAAGTATGTGCTAAGAAAGGATTTTTGGAAATTTTCACTTTAAGGGGGTAATTGGCGGTGAACTTTATATGAAAGTGTTTGTTCTTTGAAGTTAGAAACTAGAGAATTGGGATTGTAGCTACTTATCATAAATAAATAATGAGGTGTCAGAGTTTTCGGAGGGTATTATTTTTTAAGGATAGTATTTTTAAACTTATAATATTCAGTAGGTACTTAAAAAGATATGATCAGGAGTTAATAATTAAACTAGGGAATCAAGGAGATTGGAGTCGTCAGCATGTTTGTTTTTTGAAAGAAGGAGGAGCATATTTCATTTCGGCTGCTATCTATTTTACCTGCGATGACAGGAGCCTGTATATGCGTTTGCCGTAAGAGATTGTTTGTTTTTCTGTATGTATTTATCACCGAAACGGCCTATCTGATTGGGATGCAATAGATGTGTATGACTTGAAGGATGGTTCTAGTTATAATATATAATATTTACCACCACAAGTCACCAGTTCATCTTCATCCACCTAATGTTGCATCTTTGTAATAAATAAATGAAAAATAAAACTGGATATTTTTCACACAGCATCGTGTAGCCCCAAACTAAGCAGAGCTTTTATTAGGAGAACTACATGACTGATATACTACTATATACTTCTTTTTTGTAAATACATACATATTATACATAGCAAACGACCAGACGCGAGACAAACAATATGTAATAAATAAATAAAATAATGCTGGACATTTTTCACACAGCATCATCTAGCCCCAAAGTAAGCAGAGCTTGTGTTATGGGAACTACATGACTGATATACTACTTTTTTTTGTAAATACATACATATTATACATAGAAAACATCCAGATCCCGAGACAAATATTTGCATATGCAAACATTTGTCCCGCGGCGGGAATCGAACCCGCAACCTTCTGCGACTCAGGCGGGCCTTCGCCCACTTCGCCACAGAGGTCGTTTAATTTGATCGTTGTTTTCATTGTGTAGGGTGATCCCGGTGAGGTCCTATGGATATAATGAATCGGTTTTACTTAAACAACGTGCAAAAGATGTCGATGAGTAGTTAAGTACCTACGTTTAGTATGTGATTATGCGGATGACATTATGTCTTCCTGCTCGTAACACTTAATTGAACTCGTTTTTTGACTGGAACAAATTAATGTCCAGCTTGCTTGAATCACCGTGTATATTGTTATTCTCCAGAATGTATAATAAATCTCGAATTTCACAAAACCCTGCCAAGGGCCAAAGCACTTTTACAAGCCCTTGACTACGACGCTCAAGATAATATAAACCTTATCGTACCCTAACAAGGTTATGTTAGCCTCGACAAATTGCTGTATTATCCGTAATTCCTTCACAATAAGTATTTTGTGCTTTGAACGAATGGAAAAAAAGTTGTTTTTGTGTTGCAGGAAAATCAAATCGATATAAAAAAACGTTTATTTTAAATAAGTCTGTATTATTACACAGTAAGAGCTCATTTTTAAGAGGAAACCTATTGTTTCTCGTACTTAAAGCACTCTTAACAAGGTTTTAAGCTCTAAAAGCCTCTAAAATAGGATGTAAAATTCTTTGTGCAGTGGTTATTGATCGGACGTATCTATTCGTATTCAAGTTTAGTAGACCAGGTCATTCCACTCTGGCCCTAGAATCGTGTGATTCCTACCTACCTTGTACTTAGACTGACCAGATTAACTAGAAATGTAATAGAATTAAATGTAAATGTGTAATAGTTTGGAGGTAGAGAATACTTTTAGTAATGGAAAATAAACGGCCAAAGACGTGTCGAGACACGATATGATAGGGTCCCGTGTTGCCACATAATCTAATCGTGTTTTTTTTATCATTTAACCAATTTTCAATTTTTTTTTTTAACTACTCAATACATTTGCTTGTGGGGACTTCTATGTATAATAAAAAATGGTCAACCAGACCTCAAAGCAATTTTTAGAAAAATGAAAATGGGCAATTTTTAAAAAATGAAATAGAATTTTTAAAAATGAATAGTATTTTTTAGAAAAATGAATCCCACATAGGGAGTGATATAAGAAATTTAATAATTACCAGCTTACCAATGTAATTAGTATAGTAAGGTGCACGAAAATGTACTCTTTTAATGGATTTTTCATTTTTGAATAAATGAAAATACTTTTAATAATAAAATATCCTCTGAAATAAACATAATACAATATTGAAATTAAAGGTACAAAGGGCGGTCTTATAGCTTAAGAGCGATCTTTTACAGACAACCTTTGGATGTCATGCCCGCTTTTGTTGTTGGTTTAACATATCTGTGCACCAAACTTTAGTTAAGCTAATCGGAATGGGGAATCGTGGTGTTGCCACACGGACGACAGAACCGCGTAGGATTGGTAATTTGATACTGGTCTACTTTCTTTGGACACGGAACCCTACAAAAAAGGAGACCTTATTCCAAAACTAAATCCAATCCGTAGAAATTACGTAAGCCATCTGGCTCCGTACAGAACATGTGCCTCGTCCCAATTTCACAATCTTTTTAATCTTATAGTCGCTACCTATAAAATTTGGGTATCAATTCAAGACCCTTCCTGATTCACACACTACTTTGAATCTTAAAGTTTTTAATCTAGAGTATATTTTAGTTTTCAGGTGTTGTTGGTTCTTACGTAAGGTGAGTTTTGCATAAATCAATCGATCCGTAGTCGATCGGCGCGTGCGCCTGTTTGCGATCAGCCGGCCTATTTTGAGAGGGACTTAAGGGGAGGCTGTGTGAACACCAGCAGATTAATATTCTGGTAACTATTTCACTACCAAAAATCTGTATACTTTCAGTCCACTTTCAATCTAAATTTTGAGAGTTTTTCTAAAAAAGGATTGTAAATTTATTTTGACAAGAATATCACTGTTGACTTTCGTTAGATTAAGATTTTTTACCCGATTTAAAAACAAGAATTTGATTTCAGACTTTTGATTCATGTCGCTAATCATTATCATTAGCCTGTACCAAATCAGTCAAGATCAGAGACGCCAAGCAAATATGTACGAAACTTTCACTCACGATTTGTTCACGTCCCGAAATGGATGAATTAGGTATCTACATGAGCTGAGAGTTTTTTATTGAAATTAAACTTGGAAGATTTTTAAACAGATTTAAGAAAAACAAATAAGATTTTATAGTTAAATCCGAAATGGTAGCGCCAACGCTAATGATCAAACATTTTCGAGAGAAAATATAAAAACCTAGTTTAGATTTTTTCTTTATTCTTTCTTTATTCTTTATTGTACACACAAATAAACATTTACAATAGGCAGAATTAAATGACATGCCTACAAAGGCGAGCTTAACCCTATAGGTTAAGCATTTTCTATTAATCTATATTAGAATAGTAGAAACTTACGCCTGAGACAGCTTGATCAGGACACGAGTAAAGGTCCTTAAAGCTTCTTTTTTAATTTGCTTTCCTTTTTTTTATTTTTATACTAGAAGCCCACGGCGTTGCCGTTTACAGCGTTGCCGTTACAGACAGCGTTCGACAGTTTTTTTTGGCGAAAATTGGTGTCTACAAAAAGCTATTTTATTCTAACCAGATAATAATACAGTCTCTGAAGGTTCATTAAATATTAGAGAAATAATTTTTGAAATCAAATGAGTAGTTTTGGAGATTACCTCCTCCATCCAAACTTTCATAATTGACCGTTTCACGAAATTAGTGTGGATTTAGTAGGAATGTCAATCTCTATTCTTTCTTTTTATTTGTTACTCAGAAACATTATAACTGTGGTCTAGACAAATATCTCATGCTTTAATATTCCTTCCAGCTAACGCAAATTAGTCAGGGTAAAACTTGGCAGCTGTCACGTGACATTTCCACAGCTAATGTAATTTCCATACAATTCAATATTTCCGCCAACAGAAAGCAGTATTCGTCTAGACCCCCTACGACAATATTTTGAAGTAACCTATCAACCTACTTTAATATTACAAATGCGAAAGTATGAATGTTAGAATTCGACGAAATTCGTAATATAGATTGTCCATAACCTATAATAGCACAGAGGTAAGACGCGGGTGAAGCCGTGAGTGGAGGCTAGTGATTAATTTAATGTGTTGATTACAGACATTTATAGGAAAGGTCAAATCTATGATTAAATTTACAAAATATAAATTAAATTATTAATTCAGACAACATTTTAGGCCCATTTTTTGTTAGTGAGCTGTCTTAAGATCTATGTTAATATAAAAGGAAAGCAAATTAAAAAAGAAGCTTTAAGGACCTTTACTCGTGTCCTGATCAAGCTGTCTCAGGCGTGACTTTCTACTATTCTAATATAGATTAATAGAAAATGCTTAACCTATACACATGATATAACAAGTACATAGATGAACTTAATGCGTTGAATTTACTGCCTTTGTGTAATGAAGAGGGGGCGGTAGTATGCTTGTTTAAGATTAAAAACTAAGGTAAACGCTATTAATATAGTTATTATTGTTATCATATAGTTACCTACCCATCTTAAATTAATAAGAGTTTGAATCTATATGCTTATGATACCTCATGAACCTCAATATTTACTCCATCGACGATACACATACAATGTTAAGTATTTTAGCTAGGATTCCCTATGTTGTGCGTAGCTGCCTAGCTTAGCCTAGCAACACAGAGAATCCTAGTTCGGGACTAGTATTCAAAGCTAAGTTACGTACCTAAACCATAGCTGTACCACATTTTTTTCCAGGAGCAACGGCTATGATTATGTAGAAAAAGATAACACACAAATCTATGTATCAAATTGTCGTCAGTATTGAGTTGTTTTTACAAAATGAAGGGGCTTTGTTATTCAAAGCAAGAAACAATAGATCTTGAAGTTTGGTCGACAGCCAAACGTCCAAATTTTAGTGCTTCAATCCGTGTCTTGAATGTTGAGAGTTTTTATGAGCAACTAGCTTCTGGCCCTGGCTTCGCCTGACTCGTCTGACACGCGGATAGACCCTAATATAATACCCTATGTTAATACGATTCATTCAACAAGGACAACTCTTTTTGAACGACTTGACTAATTGCAAAAATCATAGTTTCTTTTGCCGACGCCAATGAACACCTGTATCTATTTATAATTTCCAAAGTTAAGCCATATTTTATAGTGGCTATTAATAAAAAATAAAACTAAATAAACATCCATTATTTTGCATTTTTTACATTAAAAGTATAAGGATGTTATTGTGAAGTCATTGCCGATGTTGCCATTAAAACTGGACCAAATTGTGTTTTTATTATAAAACAAGGGTTTTTGAGTTGAATACCAATTTTGAGGTTTATCGATCGAATTTTTAATATAATGAATGAAAAAAAAGTGTGATGAAATTATTTTATTTTCCCCTTAGCATGCAAGCAAATTAATCCAAAGATAAGGAAAAGGTCCTACTAAATGTATCTCATTTTTTTACAAATTTGTGTATAATATGATAAATACTAAGGTAATGATTTTTTCAAAAAAATTGACAAGTCGTCTAAACGGTTTTTAGTCTGAGTGAAGGAATCACTGTATTATTTGGTAAATTAATGAATTTTGTATTATTATTGTCGGTATAAATAAAAAAATATTGAAATGAATATTTCGCCTTAACATTGCGCTACAGCAGGCCACTTACCGTTATTGAAATCGTCTGGAATATCTTTAAAAATAGCACAAAAATAATTCGGGAACACGACTCGAGCCAAAAGACGCAGGAAAAAAATATTATAATGCTCTTTATGCATAGGCCGAGAGGAGCCGTAGGCAACCCTACATCATGGAGTACCCACTAGGGTGAGTCATGCTTGGTGTAAAGGGTTTAAACTTAAGATGTCAAGATCGCAGTTTGGCTAGGTTTTTAATCCCTGACACAAAATAAACAAAAAATTATTCATTTAATCTCACATTCGGCTGTGCCCATCTTTAAAACTTGAGATAGCAATATCAGGGTGTTTAAACAAATACTACTTTCTGTTGACGTTAATGGGGAAAGATTGAATTGTATAGAAATGGCATTAGCTTTGAAAATGTCACGTGAGTGCTGTCAAGTTTTACTTTGTCAAATTTGCGTTGGCGTAAAAGGAAAACTAATCGTGAGGTATTTGTCTAGCCCCAGATTTATTCGCCTTAGAATTTCCACTACCTCATTGGAAAAATAAAAGATGATGTCCTTTTTGAAATCTAATTCATACAACAAAGAACATGTGGGTATTGGTAACTTGGTCTTTACTATAAAAACCATTTTACATTTCAATTTAGCTTTCTCGACTTTAGATAATAATGGAAGGTCTGGTAAAGTTGGTCTTCAGGCAAACATAAGACGACAAAGAGTAACCGAAATTGGATACAAATACACCAGTGTAAGTTGAGCGGCCGATTTGAAGCAAGCTAAGACGAGCAAAGGGAGGTCATGGAGTTGGCTACACAATGTCCAGTGTGAGTTGAACTGCTAACTTCATTCGGACAAGGGTAGGTAGAGCTCTCATGAAATTGGAGCTTATCGATGTATGAATTAAAATCTACAGGGAAAAATCGAGTGTGTTTTTCATAATTTGTGTGAATTTGTGAACCCCATCACAGAATTTGTGATGGGGTTGAAAATCAAGGGGTGAGAGTTCGATGCGCGCTTGTTACCGATCTAGGTGTTCTGGTACTCGTAGTTCCTGATACCAACAACACAGGGAATCCTAGTGTGGAGACAGTTCTATGAATGGGATGGTTTAAGTTGTGAACCCTTTTTCAACCTCAGCTTCCTAATAGAAAAAATAAAGAAAGAAGCAAAAGCCATGGTATTTTTTTGGAACTTATCAACAGCCTGTAGAATACCACGGCTACAGCGGTATCCTATATCCCCTAAAGAGCACAACGACCATCGATCTTCACTAACTCCTGACACCTTCCCGCAATCTTTAGATGTCATAATATTTTGTTAACCGTTTTTTGAGAATTCCTAAAAACTTTATCTACCACAAAAGTAATCCGCAAACATGAATACAAGTAGATACAGTAGTAGTACACATGTAATCTACGTCCTTTGTCTAAAAGTTTGGATCTAATTCTTACCTAATCCTTAAATCCCCATGATATGAATCTCCCTCTCGCTCCAAACGTGAGCGATAGAAAGAGACGCACGATATTAACTCTGTACTAATCCGCTTGATCTAGCTAACAAAAACCAATCCCAAATAACTGTTTGAATGACAAGTTAATCCATTTCACATAGGAGTACCTATATCACAGAATACGTGATAGTACTTACGTCCTATAGTATAGGTATGTATGGTAGCCAAGTTGGTACAGGCGAGTAGAAAAGTGATTATTGATAAAAAGCTCCTGATAAAACATAATTAGCTGTATTTGGGTAGATAATTATTCAATTTATATTTTAAACTAGCTTCTGCTCAGGGCTTCGCCCGTGTGTTACCCGGATAAAAAGTAACCTTTGTGTTATTATGAAGTATAAGCTATATTATTGTAAATTTTCATCAAAATCCGTTTAGTAGTTTTCACGTTCATAATAGTAGTAGGATAGGATGTCAAAGTTTGGATGCTTAGATGTTTGGAGGTTTGTTGCTAATAATATTCGTTATGGCTTGACTGATTTCGATGAAGTTTAGAACAGGTATAGGTCCTTTACCAAGAATAAAACATTGGCTACTTTTTATCCGGGTACCACGAGGGCGAAGACGTATTAATTTAATAAAACCGATCATGTCCCAGTCAGACTCGCGCACTAGCGTTGGAAAATGAAACTCGGTAAACACTTATTTAGTTCTATGTAAAATAAACTTTTCCAAACCGCTGTACTCTTTATATTAGCGAATGTACACTTGCGCACACAAGTGTAATTGCGTTCAATAATGTCGCCTGTTGCGCGTCACTGTACCCACACACACAAAACTTCATAGTATACTGTATAGAGCGACAAACACACACGCGCGTCACTCCAGCTAAATAGGTCAAACGGTGCCTAGGAAAGGTATTGAATTACTGAAGTATAGAGGGAGGAGGAAATATGGTTTTCTAGTAGGTACTTGAAAGGTCTCAATCCTCTTATGTAAGTGGATAAAATAGTGACTCGTATAATATTCATGTTCGGTAAGGACTTTGAAATACAGAAAAGGTGGACTAATCTGCTCTGTATTTTAGCCGGAAAAGGATGAATGAAATATTCGTTCAAATCAAAGCAAATCAGATCATTCATTGTTTGTGAAGTTATGTGAGTATTATATTAAGATAGTAAAATGAAAAACTTTTTGTATTGCTATATCATAGGCTTACAAACATTGGGTTACATTTGGTCAAAAAAACACGTAGATTTATGTTAACGATAGAAGATAACTCAATGTTTATTGTCAAACTACATTAAAGTCACACAAAAACTGATTACGTTTATCCGTTTTTGTGATCAGAATTACATTTAGTTCTCATTTGTTTCATTTAATTCATATTGTGATATATTCTAAAAAATAATAATAATAAAACTGGACATTTCTCACAAAACATCATCTAACCCCGAACTAAGCAGAGCTTGTGTTATGGGAACTACATGACTGATATACTAATTATTAATTCTATACTTTTTTTTGTAAATACATACATGGCATGCTAACTACCATGAGAAACATGGACATATTATGCCAAATATAATGTTTCGATGTACTCCTGTACTATTTTGTATCCTAACGGATCTTCCTCAGATCCATACTCGTACCAAAGACGAGGGTCTATCATGGGGATTACTATCGGAGCCTGTTTGTGTTTTGTTTATTCAAAAACTTCGTAAGTTGGAAAATATACATTTTAATTAAGAAAACTTATTCATTTTCATAATAATATATTTAAAATGTATTTATTCATCAATTTACATTTGATTTGAATGAGAAGGAATAACTTAAAGGCTACTTTTATTAGCTACTTGGTATTTAAGAAAGTTAGTTTTTAAAACATGTAGCTTCGAAAAATGTATGCTAGGTGCTCTCATACAGAGAAAACCATCAAGAAACTGACATCCAAGGGTTGTCTGGAAGAGATTGCTACTAAGCTATAAGACCACCCATTGTACCTTTTTAATAAGATTTTATTTAGTATGTTATTTGTTAAATATGTACAATAAAGTATTTTCATTCATTCATTAATTCATGCCCTAAAACTAAAAACTCGAAAATGACAATGACTAAAACTATCTTGAATTTGATTATTCATCGATGTATGAGTTGAAACATAGTCGGTGCCTTCACGGATAATCCGTGAAGAAACGGGAATTTTCCCGTATTGCAGGGAAAATTCCCTGCAATACGGGAAAATTCCCGTTTTACAATATGAAATCGAAAATGGTTCGTCTTTCTTCCCTTCGCTATGCTGGTTATTTTACCGTAAGTCTTTTCTAGTCACCTAACCTTAACTAGGACACTGACCTAGCACCGAGTGACCAAGAAAGAACAATACATTGAACGATGGATCACTTTCCAATATGAACAATCTATGGAAACTAGAACGGACATCAATTGTACAAACATAATAAAATCACATTAGCACTCGATAGGATATAACGATGATAGAGGCGAGTCAATGGCGCAAGTCACTCGCGCAAGTCACTGGAAGGAAACCGTTTAGGTACATTTCCTGGGGTTGATGGATGGAAGTAAAATGAGGTGGATGCCACCATTTGCACGTTGTGGTCAGTTTAAATAAGTTATCGTATTTTTTTGCAAGTAAAAATAAGTATAATAAAAATAAAGACTATGTAATTTTTTTTACCCGAGGCCCGAGTAAAAAGGCCGTATGTGTGTTTGTTAGAAGAGGTGTTTTTTTCTGTTTTTGTTTGTCTGCTGCCATTTATTTTCGAAACGGCTTATCGGATTGTAATTTAATGCTGTTTTTTTTACTTTATTTAATACTTTTACGAGTAGATAGATAGATAGATAGAAAATACTTTATTGTACACCAAATATAACAGCTTAAATAAATAGTACAAACTTTAACATTGTTGTACAATGGGCGGTCTTATCGCTAATTAGCGATCTCACCAGTACTCTTTTTTAGATAAATGATTCTTGTTCGATTGGCACCACACTAATAGCTATAGTGAATGAAGATTATAAAAAAAAAACAAGCAAGCAGAGTTTGCCTGATTCTTCTAGGCATGGTCGCGCGCGAGGAATGGTCGCCGTAAATTCACGTATGTTTGAAGCTGACATTTATATTATGATCCTTGTGATTTCAATTAATAAAAACCTTTTGACTTTGTTTATTGCAGTCGAATTGTAGGTCTCTAAGGATGGTTCTTCCTTCTTTTACTATTCCTTCTTTATTTTCTTTATTTTACTATTTTCTTGTTGAATAATTATTGTACTACAGTCTTTAGTAATTATATATACATACAGACAACTTTGTCTGGCGGAGGGCATTAGTACGCCATACCACAGGGCATCCTAGTTTGGGTACTAATGTTGTCCATATATGATTATACAGTATTTAAACATATTATGATAACGTCTTTTAAGATTGTACCTACATGTATAATAATGTTTGTTGTATTCAATAAATAAATATTATTATTATATTATTATTATTATTCTTTGATATGTTTTAGCACCATAAGTCACTAGGGGGCGCTGCAATCGATGATGGAAATACGCATAGGGGATCCAAACTTAAGTTTTAAACTTAACAAACTTAAGAAAAACAGCAAAGGTTTTTTTTTAAATTAACTGGTCAGTCGCCATAACCTTGAGCTGGTCAAATTTTATTGCGTTCAAACACGGTCAGTATTACTATTTTACTCCAGTCCCCATCCCAGATATAGAGCCTTCGATTATACTACACAACGCAATTGTATCAAACTTAACTCATTACTTCCTTTCGGTAAAAACGGTACATAGCGAGAATTATGTTTTGGGCGAACTACTAGTTAAAATTAAACTACTCATACAAACAAAAGTACTAGCTGTCAATACTGGCACTTCATGGAGACCGCCATTTTTGTTCGATCCGGATGGATGTCATTTAGTAGTGCGCGCGCCTCCTCAGAGAGAGGACGTGTGCCGATTATTTTTATTATTAAATTCTTTATTGCCCAAAAAAAGGTGGGCTTAATGCTAAAAGCATTTTCTACCTTTGCCGATTGTTTCTAAAGAGCTTTTCTGTCGGAGTAGTGTGGTACCGAAGCAATGTCGTGATTGAGTATTGATTCGGGATTCCGTGGTGTATCAATCAACCACGAAACTAGTGTTCTTATTATAAAGTTAACGCGACGTTTTTATGTACTAAATTAACTTAAAGAGTACAATGCCTAACCGCGGGATGATTTCCCGTATCCCGTAGGCTCATAGTATTTTTCCGGAACTAGGATCGAAGTCAAACACATTAGCAATATAAATAACTGTTATTTTCAATTGATCCATCTAGAATCTAATATTATTTACTATTACTGAAAATAATCTTAGATCATAAACGGTTATACAACAAAAATATATATATAAACAAAAATATTATCATATAAGCAGTTGCAAGTACTTTTCTACGTGGGTCAATGGTTTACGTAGTCCCCGATACCCATTATAAAGGGAATTTATTTTTCATCTTAGTGTTATTAATCATTAGGCATGGTGTTCCCGTGTGGCAGCCTCTTCAAAGAGCTGGAACACATTACGGCCACCGGTTACTTCGAGTGTAAGCGGACTTTAGAGGACTGCTGGCAACAGACATGGTACGAAATGGAACGGTACCTACAAGAGGAACCGAGGGTTGAGGAGGGGGAGGGAAGAGGGGAGCAGGAGGATAAAGCGGAGAGGGCGCGCGCCTGCGTGTTCTCGCCTAAACCCTGCGTAGTGGATGAGCAGAAAGGTATGTTTATGTAAACTAGATTTAATACCAGGAGGAAATTGTGTCCTCTACGTAATCCTGTATTCAACTCTACGTAATTGCTTACCATAGAATGAAGCAATGAAGAATAGAAAGATATTCCATATTTGTAATGACGGACAAAATACAGATATTTATGGATATCTCGATAGTCAATAGGACTAATACCGTAATAGAACACGGCAAACTAAATATCGATGTTCAGTTGGAGAGACGGTGTTGTAGGTACGATGTTATTTACTCATGTTCATACTAGATGGCGCTAGTAAAAATGACCAATTTGTAGAACGCGCTACCGAAGTGTTTGCCGTCTTGCCTATATTATTTGAGTTTAATTGAATAAATGAAGCTACTAATTTCAAGAGTGCATTCGTTTTTTTTCTGGGAGGGGCCCAGTACGGAAGTTCAATAGCCCAGATCTAAACAGACGGCGCATTATATAGTCCATGCTCCAACCTTACCTTTTGTAAATTAGTGTAGAATCCGAAGCCTTCCAGAAAGAAATTGGAAGATTCGCTGTAATAGAAACCATAATGGACGTAGTGAGGAGTCGTGAGGGAAGAAATGGGTAACATTATATAGCAAGAAACTAAAAACAACTTTGACGTTACACAGAGATTGTCAAGTGCAAGCCTATAAAAAATCCTCGAAATGTGCGGAAATCTTCAGCCCCGCCCCAGCTCCTCCCGAAGCGACGGCTTGCTTGCGGCTTGTGCACCAAAACTTATACGAGAACTTTCCTTCTCAAGGCACACTGGCGGGTTCATACTGGTAAGTACACCACAACACGAACCCACGTTTAGAAGGTAGTTAAAATTCCACATGAGGTTGCTAGTCCATCGCTACTTGTTTTAGAATATTAACCTATGGTACTGTCTTAAGTTCAAGAGCACCGTTCTGAAAGATTTTGTCTTCCGAACTTGACTCTCTTTATAGAAACTAGTGACCGTCTTATTGAATTATTAATGAATCAGCCATTCTGTTGATAATGCATTGTCCACGTCTACCTCATAAGGACTTGCCAATTATATGGGGTTTTTTATATCTCAATGATGACTTTACTTCTACGAGTATTATCGTTCAAGATGGCGTGACTGGCACCCTGATAACTGATACAGATACAGATTAAACAGAACTGTGCCCAAGTGGGCACTTTGATTACCTATATACATGTGTAACAGCAGGGGTATTAATGCATTGTCTGCCATAAAGACAATTAGGTTTTCTCAAGTGTCTGTAATTTCACACGTACCCTTTCAAACCGGAACACAACTTTTATGAACTTTTATGAACTCTCTATGAAGCGGGCTGCACTTTAAGTTTCACTAGGTGATAAGATCCGAAATAAATAAATCGATATAAGAACTCTTAGAATTACTGTGGTTAAGTGGCAAGGCTATGTAGCTCGTGAAACCGACTTCTGATAGGGAAGAAACCGGATGATAAAGTGTCCATTGGTTAATTGTTAATTTAAAGCCAAAGAAGGTGGATACAGGTAGCCTAAGATCGTATGTCTTGCTTTGGAGAAAGACTATGTCCAGTTAAAGCGGTTGAAAATGAACTTTCATAGCCACATAACCCTTGGTTTCAGGAGAAAGGCCATACAAGTGCACGTGGAACAATTGCTCCCGGGGATTCTATCGCACTGACGAGCTGAAGCGACATAGCAACATCCATACTGGTTACAAACCCTACCAGTAAGTCTCTGAGGCCAGGATATGAATACTTAGACGCTATCGTATATCGGAAAGTAGTGATAAAAATACGCTTGGACCCCGCCGTCCGATCAGAGTTGACGTTCAGTTCTTGTGAGCTGAAACAGATAAAATTGACAGAACAAAATGGCGTCTAAAAACCGACGGTTTTAATATGAAACTTCAAAGTGATTACGAGGGAACAACAAAACGATTATTGGCAGTCGTTAAATCTTCTTATGTGCGGAATTTGTCAACAAATTTCAATTTCCTCTAATAGCACCCATGCCGTGTCTATGTTGTCAAATTGGAAGACGATATTAATATCAGTTAAGTTGAATGTCGTGAGACTTTGCAAGATACTTTGTTGTTTTGAAAAAGGTGCTATCTCCAAGTCTCTCGTTAAAACTGTGACCAGCACGAACTAAGACAATACTTTTGAGTATTGTCTTAGTTCGTGCTGGTTTGCTTGCCAACAATTATTTTAGTTCGGCATTCCTTTCGAATTTGACTTGAAATATCTCTTATATTGTGGTCACTTTTGAGATACACACACACACTCACATAAGGTCATCTAACCATGAAAATTGGCATAAGCCATACATACATGCTCATTCGATGTGTCACTGGTAGTAAATCCTGTGTTGTTCAAAATATGGTGGCCCTGAAATTAGCTTCGTAGACTTAACCGTGTAGTAGTAACCTGTTTAGTTTCAGAATGAGAACAACTTTAACTATGGTAACCCGTTTAATTTATATAATTATGTTACAGATGCAGTGAATGCTCACGATCCTTCTCCCGATCTGACCACGCCAGGGCTCACGTAAAGCGGCATGCCAATGCTAACTTTGCTCGATTTATAAAGACAACTCAGAAACCAATCCCCAAAAAATAGATCCCAAGCGGCAACCAATTCCAAGTAACGGTAGCCAAGTAGCAACCTGTCTAACAATTCCTTTCCTAACGGAGGACAAGCGACAACCGTAGCCCAATTAATTGAGGCCAAGCAGCAACTGTAGCCCTAGTAACGGACGCCCAACGGCAACCTTAATCCGAGTAAAGGATATAAATCGGCAACCATACCACGAATACTGGACGCCATTAAGCAACTGACGCACCGCGGTAGCACCAACAGTTGTGGCGTCTGTTTAATGGCGCAACTGACGCACCGCGGTAGCACCAACAGTTGTGGCGTCTGTGACATAATTGTTCAATCAATTAATTCAAATTCCTGTGTATTTGTAATACTAATTAAAATCCGTAGTTTAAGAATTTTATGCTCGAAGTCATGGAGACTAATACCAAGCAGGATAGCAAGGTAGTTAGCGTCAATTTTAGGACATGTTATAGCGTAAACAGTCACATAGGCACGATAGAGGTAGAACGTGTTCTACTTTTTGTGTCAACGTTTCTACATATAAGAATATTATTGTGACTATATCACGTGCTTTACTATTCTCCTGCTGAAGTTTCGTTGACCGTTTAGAGTTCCTTCCTCATGAGCACCAACCGCGACCATACGAGCGAGCACGTGAGTGAAACGAGAACTCACGGGGTGGAAAAAATATCCTAAAATAATAGCAAGCCACGATAATTTCAAATTCTATAACGTTTCTACAATTTGTAATGGTTACTTAAACTTCCTAAAATCTGGGTTCTTCTAATATAATGTATGTTCTTTATTCTTTATAGAAATACACATATTAACAAAAGACATAATGATTTTTATGACATGTAGAAAGGCGAGGTTAACCCTAGTCGTAGCGTCCAGCAAAGCTTTGTAAATTTTAATATTTATTCGTTATAGTTACATAACATTAGCATGCCAATGTATCTTCATGTTCTTAATCTAGAAATGCCAAAGTGTACATAGGTTCTTAAACTAGATATTTTCCACTATGCATGCAAATCAGAAAATCAACAACTCATGTATTCATTAATATGATAAAAAGGGTGACATTCAAGCAATTCCTTTAATTTAGTTTTAAATTGGCTTAGCGGAAGTCGTGTCGGAATTTAATGTAGATATCGAGCTTTTGACAGATACCCAGTTAATACGTCTTAGTAAGTCTGTTTTTTGGAATGTATAATTTTTCTTTGTTTAGGATGTTGGTGGTGTAAATGCTTTTTCATGGGTGAAATCGTTTTTTTAATGAAATTCATACATCTTGTAAAATCCGCAGTGGTTGGTTTGGCAGGCATATTATATTATGTATATTATAATATTTAGTTTGTAGAAGATTTAAAGATTGTACCTATTCTTTCTGTAAATAAACAAACTTCCAAATAACCAAAACCAATTGATTATAACTTTAAACCGTTAATTTAATCGACAAACTTTGGTCCAACCCGCCCTCAAGGCTTAAACCACAACTTTCGTTGTGTTTAAGTATTCTGTGACTCGCTTAGTAGCTGTTTTTGATTATGTGCCATTGCGTGTGAATCAAAGTTTCTGTGACCTGAATTGTCAGACCATAAATATTGAATGGTCTTTTGTTTGAAAGGGTTGGATTTGATGAAGTTTTTTGACAGTCCCCTTCTAGTATAATTCGATTCATCATCACGGCCGGAGAAGCCCACAGCTGAACAAATACCCTCAAAGAGTGCCATGATAAACTCCCTAAAAAAGATTTTTTGTTTTATACAACTTATGTGACAAGCAAGATTACGGCCCACCAGTAAGCGGTTACCGTAACCTAAGGACGCTTAAAACACCAAAGGTATCACTCGCGCGTTGCCAACCCTGAGACATAAAGTGTGAAAAGTATCATGCACCTGTAATTTCACCGGTACCTTCAATCCGGAAAACAGCAATGCGAGCATTACTGCTTGGCGGCAGGCCCCCAGCCTTACCACATTGTCCCATCCGGTACGTCGTCGCCATTCGATAACTAAACGTTAATAAAATCCCCTGCAAAAAGTATATAGATATTTACTCTAATTGATGTTGACAAAAAAGGTTAAAACGATTTATAAATTAATAATGATCTCTGTGCTTGTGGACACTAATATTATAAAGAAGTAAAGTTGTTAAGTTTGAATGTAAGAGGTACTAATCTCACCGAAAAATATTGTCTGCTTTCAAAAATTATTAAAAAAAATTTGAAACCCAAGTCGACGAAAAAACGCTCGAGCAAATGCGTTACGAACACTGCCTTAAAGCTATTTTGCAACGCCACAGCGGGCGAAGCTGAGAAAGTGACTTTGAAGTAGGCTTTTTAAAATCAAGGCGAAAGAACAAGTGTAGTGAAAAGATTAAGGAAGGGGGCCCTACAGTGAAGCTTCTTTTATTCCCATGAAAAACAGTACTAAAGAAAATAATGTCAGGTTTTTCATACAAAAGCAGAACTCATTAAAACCGCAAAAAGCTCAAATTCTACATGAAAATACGAAATACAAAGACCGCATAATACAGGTCAAGGCGAGTGCGAGGGAGACAGCTCCATCATTAGTGGGGTCATCGGGAGAAGTACTCTTGACCTCGGATTGTAAAGTATGGAAAATCGTGAGGATTCTTGGGAATTTATAAAAGTGTCTTTGTAAAGTTCGGGGACGTTTTTAAACAGTATTCTTTTTCATATTTATAAAAGGTTTTTAATATAAGTAGATTGTTATTTCAAAAATAACAGATTGGTTTACAACAATATGGTAAACAACTAATACACAACTTCAAGCATAGGCAAGAACTTAAGATGCACATAATGTGACATTTCAAAGCAAGGTTGCGGGTTCGATTCCTGCCGTGGGACAAATTTTACGAACTTGCTTTCGTAGAAATATAAATTTAAGCACTTCCATTCACACTGCCAACTAGACCTTCCTCCCCCACCTTTTTCTATTGATGGATATCAAAAACAAGAAAGAGACAGCCGATAGTTTGCACAGGATGGAAAGAGACGGAGTGTTGAATGCATTTGCAACACTAAATAGCGGACCTTCAGAACTTTTTTTTCATTTTTTTAATCACCAGACAGACACGTACATAATCCTGATTCCACATTAGAAATCCCTATGTCGTGAGTATCAGGAACTACGAGTACCGTGGTACCACAACACCCAGACCCTAGACAAATATCTGCAGAACATGTAATAATTTGTAACGCTACGGGGATCGAATCCGCATCATTTGCGTCGCACTCACCCTCCGCGCCACCAAGGTTGTCTCGTATTGGTGGATATTGGTGGTGTTTTGAGGGAATCGATCGATTAATTTCTATAAAGTTCTAAACCAATAATATGAATATTGCCTGAAGTCCAATTTATTTGGTTCAATTAATCAATTCTCAACGTTATTGTCTTTTATAACTTTTGCCATAAGTCTGTTTAAAAGGGAATTCTCCATTTCTTAAACGAATCTTTTGATTCTTATTCCTTAGAACTAAGGCTCTGAATCCCACTTCTGATATTTCTTGCAGAGACGAGATTGTCAAGTTGCTTACGTTTGTAACTTATGTGGTTGGAATAGGGTTATGTTTAGCTTGTTTTTGTGAAGTTTATCTATGAGACAATAGTATTGTTGATTAAGCACGCAATCACAACTTAAAACAACTTTGTTGAATTAATATTCGTCCAAATGGCGGTAGTTGATTAGAGTTGACTAGGGTGTCCATAAGATTGGTGACTCAAAAATATTTCACTCTCAATCCATGCGTAAATACGTGCACACGAGGCTTTTGGCACAAGAGCCAAGATCACATACAAAATGGTCAAGAAATAATACATTTAATAATTTTTTATATTTCAATAAAACTTATACTAGTTTTATAATCTATAGTACATAATAAAATATAAGTTAAGACATCGACAACATTGTTTTGCTTTCCAGCATAGGCCTCCCCCAGATTTTTCCAAAGTTCGCGGTCGTGAGCTTTCCTTCTCCATAGTGCGCCTGCTGTCTCTTTTAAATCGTCTTCCCATCTTCGGAATGGTCTTCCTCTCGCTCTTTTCCCTTCTCTAGGGTACCACTCTGTTACATCTTTGGTCCATTTATCTTTTGTTGTCCTTATAAGATGACCAGCCCATTTCCATTTAAACTTCTTGATTGTGTAGGTGAATGTCAATATATTATTTTTATATTAATATGAATTAATTAATTTTCTTTCACGAGGATAGATCTGTGGCTTCAAGGTTTTCGGGGTCTAATACCTAACCCAGTAGCGCCCATGCCGAATATGCTACTTTTAAGTATTTTCAATAATTGTTTTAGTTATCAAGATATTTATATATTCATATTTTCAATTGCGATTTCTAAAATAGATCAATCAAGCATAGGTTTGTTAATCGTATTTCTCCCTTTTATTTATTTAGATTAAATTCATAAGTAATCTCTGTAAATATATAGTTTTTCACTTGTATAGTAAATGATAAATTAAGCTAACTTGATTATAAGTTTAACGGGTCTTTATCGCGTTTACCTTTTTTTCATCCCGTGACCACGGCTGTTGCAATACAGTCGAAACGTCGGGAATATAATAAAAAAGGTAAAAGCGATAAAGACCCGTTAAACTTATAATTATGTTATCTAATCGCGAAAGTTTGAAAAGTACTTAAGCTAACTTGCTTTTTTATTGGCATTTAAAAGAACGAAAAACATGAAATTTCAACTCAAAAAGTAAAACTAAACTCGTTTAAAAAAATCGACTAAAACCTCCTTGATAATTATTATAAACACATACCTATGAACCAAAATTCTTGGTCACATTACCCCAGTTCGTGTCGACAACACTTAGCCCCTGGAAACAGTAGCTGCCTCGCCCAGCGGTGGTCATACGAAACCAATATAAAACTATTGTTCCAATTGGCGCTGATGAAGAAAGCTATTGTTCACAGCGTGTAGACATAATAATTAATGGTTAAGTTTTATTGAAAGTAATTTTATTGAAGCTTAAAACATTAGAAGCTCGATTTATTAACTGGTTCGTTCGTTCGTCAAATCAAATCTTGATTGTTTGCGAAAATGTGATTACAGTGACTCTGAGTCAGGGTAGGTACATGAAAGGTTTATTTTATTGTATTTTTATGTTATGAATGTTTAATATGCCTGTAGACATCTCCAACACAGATGCGTTAGAAAACATGGAGAAGAAAGCATGAGACATGCTGGAGTGGAAACTACTTGCAAAACGCGGGCATGTGCTTTTGTTAGTAAGTATACTGTTATAATATTTTATAAATTATAAGATCTGTTTGTATTTTCATCAAAATCCACTTAATATTTCGAAAAAAAAACTAAAAGTTTTCTAAAAACCCTTTCTCTGGAATCCTCACTATCTTGCCACACTCTTTATTATCCTATGAGACATGCTGGAGTGGAGGGAGTTGTCAATCGAAGGCAAACAGACACAATTGTCGATGTATTCAATAGTTAAGTATGAATATAACCAATAATGGGTATTCATTAGTAAAGTATGAAACTTTACTAATGAATACCCATTAGTCTTATGTGAAATATTGTTGTTCAAGGGACTGAAAAGTTAAGTTTAAGTTTTAATCTACGATAGTTTTTGGTAATTTTGGTGTTATACTGTAAATAATTATTGTTTTTTTTTATAAATAAATAATGCTGGACGTTTTTCACACAACATCATCAGCCTCAAAGTAAGCAGAGCTTGTGTTATGGGAACTACATGACTGATATACTACTTTACATAAATATTTTATTTTTTGTAAATACATACTTAATCTAGATAGTTAAAAGTCCCGTTACGGGAAAATTTGTCCCGTAACGGGAATCGAACCCGCAACCTTCTGCGTCTCAGGCGGGCCTTCACCCACTGCGCCACAGAGGTCGTCATTTTCTAATTCTAGAAAAGGCTATGATAACAATTATGTAACGAAACGTAAGTCCAAGTTCTCCTAGCATAATATTTAAAGAAAACTATAAAATCAAATACAAGCTCACGTGGGTCTCGCTTCCACTTGTCTAGGAATTCCACTTGTCTAGAAATTCCACTTGTAAGTATAATCCTATTTGTATATTCAGATTCAGTTTATTCTATATGTATTGTGAATTATATTTTCTTCTTTGGCAATAAATATTTTATAATTAATTACTAGCTTCTGCCCACGGCTTCGCCCGTTTAGTACCCGGATAAAAAGTAGCCTATGTGTTATTCTGATGAATAAGCTATATTACTGCAGTTAAGTTTCATCAAAATACGTTCGGTCGTTTTTGTGTGAAAGAGTAACAAACATCCATCCTTACAAACTTTCACGTTTATAATAGTAGTAGGATAATAGGTGTTGGCCTAGCGGGCGGTACCTCGACTTCCGATCCGGAGATCGTGGGTAACACGTGCTAAAAACGTTGAAGCAACCGGCATGCCCTAGAACAAAAAAAATCTTGCTTGTGTTCCAATAAGCGGCGATGGGCTTGTAACCTGTCACGTGGAATGCCTACTACTTGCAAAACGCGGGCACGTGGCAAATATAATGTTTGGACGTGCCTCTGACTACATCCTACTTGGTATCCACAAAGATCTACCCAGTGAATATGTATCTGTGGAGGTTCATAATGGGGAAGCGTCTTTTTTTTAAATTATATTATATAAATTATTAAATTATAATTAGCATAAAAAAAACATAAAAGTGTTCTGGTGGTTTATACCAGTTGTGGACCACTCTGTAGCTGGATAGTAGATTTGATTCCCTGGTTACAGTCACCCCCATTTTCCCCAGTCTCCCTTCTGTAACAGGTAGGAGTCTGGGCCCACTTTGGCCCACGGCCAAAACTATATTGTTTTTGTATCGAGTGCACGCTATGAATCTGTTTGCAGCACTGTTTTATGGCCCACGTGGTGAATTGATGCATTTTGTATTTTTTTTTGTTTTTGTTAAAAGCTTTAAAGCTCCCCTGTAACAACGGGTGACTCATAATTAATTTATGAGTCAGGACAGAACAGCATCGTTGTGACAGGAGATGGAGAAGGCCTTCATCTAGCAATGGATAAAATGAAGCCTGAAAATTAAGAAGATGAAAAACAATGAAAATATAAAAAAAATACAATATATAAAATAAACTAGAAATGACTATAATAAGAATATAATAGAATGAAATCACATAAATTGACTATTAAAAATAGAAAATATTATTGATTCATAATAATATGGAATCTTATCTTCTTATCTTATTCGCATTTATAATAATAGTAGGATTTTAAATATTGTGGTGCAGTGGGGGCAGTAGGCAACGGGTTAAATTCCCGCCGCGGGACAAATTTTTGTATGATCTGAAAATATTTGTCTCGGATCTGGGTTATTATTTCTATGTATATATTTACAAAAATGTATATAAGTAGTATATCAGTCATGTAGTTCGCATAATACAAGCTCTGCTTAGTTTGGGGCTAGATGATTCAGTGTGAAACAGTCCAGCATTTTATATTATTAAACCACTATCAAAGAGCGCACAAAAAAGCTCAACAAAATAGAACAGCCGCATCTGCGCAAAAAGAACTTAATCCATCCATCATTTCGTGATGACAGCAACGGAACCCTAAAAACAAGAAAATGAACGAACCCCCAACACGATACTTATCGGTAATTAACAACTAACAAGCTCTTTAGTTATGGAAGGAAATAAAACCTTAGAAAAAAGAGAACACAGTTTAGTTTTATAAAGAACTATAATGAAAAGTGACAACCGTTTTCCGGGAACATAAATCCATGTATTCACTAGGCAACAATGGACGCGCAACATGTAGCCCAACATATTGTTGAGTGACGCAGAAATGTTGTTTAAAAATGTTGTGTGCCCATAATGAGATTAGTAAATAATAAATTCAGATTAGAGCTTTTGTGAATGGGTTCGTCCGGGGAAAAACTAGCACCATGCCTTTTCAACCGCCAAGCAGTGATGCTCTAATTGCTGTGTTCCGGTTTAATGGTATGGTTGCCGGTGAAATTACAGGAATCTTTCATCTTGATATCTCAGGGAGGCAACGCGTGAGTGATACCTCTGGTATTGCAAGCGTCCATAGGCTACGGTAACCGCTTACAAACGTAGGCATGTTCGTTTGCCTCTTTGTAGGATACAAAAAAGTTGCGATTTTATACTTAGAAAAAAAAATTTTTTTTCGTGATCATCTATTTTCACACGCTAATATTGAATGGGAAAATAAGTACACTCTAAATGGAGACAAACAGCAAGATACGCATTACGTTGTAAAAACCAACATAAATGAGGAGTTAATTTATCAGAACAAAAAAATTAAAAGCTGATCGGTCGAAGTGTGATAATAAAAGTTTAATGAACCGTTAAGTTAGCCGGCGATTCTGGGTGTGGCAGTCAGTAAATAAGCAGTATCGCAACGAATCCCATTATATCGAGCTAAGTACCTAACAAAATTAACTCAAAACCATAGGATTAAATTTAAGTTCGCACCCTCTTTGCTCTAAACCGCATGTGGTTACCGCACGTTGATAGATCATTCCGCGCCCCTGATTGGACGTCGTGTTCCCGCCAAAATACGATGAATGACAGCTGTCAAATTAACGTCCCGACAATTTGTTAGCGGACGCGTTTGAAAGAAACTGTTGGCTGAAGTGATTTGTAGTTCTAGGGGCTCGGTTGAAAGATGTGATAGATATTGCTGGAATTAGCGTGGATGATTCTTTGTCAAGCTGTTGAATGTTGCAGGAAAAGCTCGAATCTAAAGTAGGCAATTTTAGCCTACTTAAGATTTCACCTAGGCAGTTCTAGGACTTTCACCGCAGAATGCGTTCAGAAAATTCTCTGGAGTCTATTTTTTTAATGATTATTAAATAGTATTTTACAGAAAGTAAAATTGGTAACTATGTATACAAAAGTATAGTGTCCAAGTAAAAGAAGAAGAGGAAGAACTAATACAAGATGGAGAGACAAGATTGATGCTTATGAAGGCGTAATGTGGTCATAATCATGAAATAATAAAAGAGAATGGAAGAAAAAGGGGGAAACCTTGCCCAGCAGTGGGATAAACTTTAAAAAAAATTTGGTAGATTATTAATATCAATGGCGGCGATGGGCTTGCAACCTGTCACGTGGAATGCTTATTTGCAAAACGCGGGCGGGTACCAAATGTAATGTTTGTACGTGCCTCTGACTACCCCTTACTTGGTATCCTCAAAGATCTACTCACTGATTATGTATCTGAGGATGTCCACCATGGGGAAGACAGTTGTGAGCGTGTTTGTTTTGGCTAATTCAGTGTATGTGAATGTGATTTAAATCACCCAGCAATATCACTAAACACATCCCTATACGACGGTTATAAAACGGTGTCACCTCAGTTGTAAAAATAAAGAAATAATTAGATCGCTCACTGGGTGGGTCTGGGAGCGGCCTAATGCGTTTAGGGCTCGTCCACACAGGAAGTGGATGTCGGAAGCACTTTGCATTGTACTGTGTAAGTCTGGCCTTTTATGGAAATGAAGGAATGATGGTGCTTTTGTGGATTAGAATAACAAAATAACTTAACGATTTTGCGCGAACTAAAAACCTTTTAGGTAGCTTACGGACTTGTTCGGAGTGATAAGTAGAGTACAATGCATTAAGTGGGATTAGGTTTCGATGGGAATGATAAATAGGCTTGGAATATAGAAGGTCACCCAAATATTATCATTGAGTAATAAATATAGTTTTGCTACTTTTTTGGAAAACATTTAATTAGAACAAACAGCGTTGTTTAAAATTGCTCCAGATGTACAGATGTAGGTACTATGCATTTACAGCTTCTAAGCTAATGCCTATGTACAGGTTTCTAAGGAATGTTTCTATCACAAAAGAGACGGTATTCTAAGTCATCACCTCGAGATTTACTTGACTCGACTCAACCTCGACTCGTGTTTTTTAGTTGCCAAATTTTTCTCTACTCAAATTCTACTTTACAAATTTTCTCGACTGAGTGAAACTATCCAATTGTCACCTCAAGGTACGATCTACCTTGAGCATACCTCAAAGTGACATTGCTTCCATTTTGTTATGTTTCTCATCAAACATAATTAATAGATTTTGAAAATAGTTTTGAAGAATATTTAAATTATATTTATGATGACTGATACTAATAATATTTATGATTATATTTATTTTGGCTGCCGAATAAAGTTGCATTTTTATTTAAATTATATTTTACAACAAATTCTTGAAGTCATATCTTCTCGGCATCGCTAAAGCTATGCCATCGTCGTCGTCATGTTTATGAATAAAATTTTGTTTTGAACATCACAAATCCAATCGATTATAACGTAAAACAAAATGGATAAAAACTTTTTAGCGTTAATGACATTTAAAAAAAACCATAGAATAAAAAAAATCTGGTGGCTGATATAAACTACTTCGAACTGATGACGTATTGTGACGAAATTGCTCTACTCCAATTCGAGTACACTCGAATCATCCTCATTTGAGTTTTGGAAGGATACTCGAAAAGTTCAACTAAAAATACCAAATTTGAGGAAGTTTTGGAGGAACTCTCAAAGCGCCCTGAGTCGAGTTGGACAGGAGGAATATTTGAAGAAATTCTATTCTAAGACGAATACAGGGGTTAGTAACCATACTATTCATGAATACCAAATTGTTAAAAATTAAAGCGCACGTGTCATAGCGTACCTATAACAGATCAGTTATATGTTAAACTTTCTGTCACGTTTACCAAGGATGGGTGACAGGAAGTGGCAATTAGAACTGAGCACTTCTGTACTTCCGAGGGCACGTTAAGATGTCGGTTCCAGCTATAACAGGCGTTGCACTGCCTATTTATTGGACCCTCTACTTAATCTCCTCAACCTCTGGTATTGCAAGCATCTATACTACGCTTACCAACGCTTACCAAAAGGTGGGCCGTTGCCACTTTAGTTAAAAAAAAAATGCTCTCTCTTTGACGCGTCTCGCACTGCGTGCTGTGGCTCTTTATTCACGGTTCGCAGGGCGCGCAAAACTTACCGTTTTACATTATAAAAAGCTTTTGAATAACACATTTTGGAATAAAATAACTAAGGTATTAGTAATGTTGATTTCTAAATTTGTTATCATTGTGAACACGGTGCTAGCGAGGAAGTGGGAAATGGGCGCGGTGAGGACGCCTTGCGATGACCTGGATATTACGCTAACACGCCTAGCAAGTTGATCTAGCTGTAACATCTAATAGATCTGATACATATTTAGCCTTTGTAGAGCTTCTTTGTGAAAGAGTACGTCTGGGGATGTCCTACCATCGTACCTATTGTTTGAAGGATATGGGTGCCAGTGACATAACAGGGACATGGAACTTGTTCCTGTAATGTCACTGGCACCCATGTTTATTTCAGACCAATTATTCATAATTTGTTAGCAAAAAAAAAACTTATCAAATTAACATAACTATTCAACACGGGCAAATTAAAATAATACTAAATATTTTGATTTTAGGCGAGTGGTCGGGTTGAGCCGGTGTCTATGGCAACATTAAAATTGCCCCTAATGTTGTATAATTTCATTAAGAGACAGTAACCGCTTACCATTTCGTAGGTTTTCCTCCAAAAACATTAAAAAGAGTGTGATTGGCATTGCATACAAAAGTTACAGAAAACCATAAAGTCATTTTAACACAGAGCCGTCTCTGAGAGGTTTTTGTTTTTATCCGTGGTAGGCCGGGCTAATACTCTGAGACTAACTAGATGACACTGTGTGCTAGGGATTGTTAGGAATCATGGAGCATATACTTAGGATTACATTACATATAATCTATGTAATTCTCGTAATTATGTCACAACCTTGGTTGTGTGACTTGTCTTGATAACAATGTGTCAGTCTTCTTTCGGTAGGTATACTTTGTTGAGCTATGTAGCTAACGCTTATTTAATTTAATATACCTACTGCTAGTATGCAATAATATTTATTATAAATTACAGAATATTTGCGAGCATCTTATCATTGCAAGTAGTTAGGTATTCATTACTAATCTAAAACAATAAAGCACGGTGGCATCGGTCACATGTTGTGGGCGCAGTGTGGGTGTGCCGACCTCCTAGTTCAAGTGAACTTTATACTGATTTAGTAACTCTCCTAGCTCAATTGGTTAGTTATCAGTCCAGTTACTGGAATTAACTTCTCTCAAATTGTCTGGAACGAGTATTAAGCCAGGCCGTGTTTTGCATCAGTCGAAATCTCGATTGATGTAAAACACGGATGTTGAATCAAACCATGATCATACATACATACATACACCACTGTTTCCCGGAGGGGTAGGCAGAGACGATGAATTTCTACTTGCTACGATCCTCACATTCTTCTCACATTCTCATCGTATTCTTCATGCAGGTTCGTCGGTTCAGTGTGGTCTTGACTTGGCCTTACTCCTGATTTTCCTCATCAATCATATAAAATTTACCTTGTTATTAATTTTAACCAAAAACCTTTCATTTATACAAAATTTATTATCGGTTTTTTAATCATCGGTCCCTTTGCTGGGCCTTGTCAGTGACCAGGCAAGAACCAGTGACACAACGAATGAATGGATGAATCTCAATCAAACGTGATTTTCATTATAATATTTTTTTTTTTAGTTTTGTTATTGTACTAGTTGGTTATTGTAGTAACTTGCCCATAACTCGCCCTAACAGTCAGTTCAATACAAACACTCATCATGCCTGACTCATTCATTTCACGCTTGTCCCACACTACCTCTGTTTCTGTCCAATCATACATTAATAATGTCATGCTTAAAACAACTATGATAATGGAGGTTACTTTCTAAAAAAACAAAAACATTTTGTATAGGTGCCTATCTTAGGATTGAAATTATCGTGGTTTGGTATAATTTCCTACTACCTCCCAGCCACCGCTCGCGTCGGTGCAAAGGGCAAGTTAGTTCCTGTCTCACGACCATCAATCATGGTCGAGGACGGCGCTCATGAGGAGGAATGTCAGCAGGAGAATAGTAAAGTCCGTGCTAAACCTGGTTAATCATGTTCCTTGAAAGCGCTCGATGCATTTGACACCAATAATAGCGCAACAGTTAAGCGCTTTGTTTTGGAGGTCAAGTTCTCAGTCACGTCTGTAGCAGTCACTATGATCTTCAGAGGGGTCAATGAACATCGTCATTAAATGACGAATGATCTTGGGCTACCTCCCTAAATATCGACTTCCCGCAACAGTTAAGGTGACATCTTTAAATCAGGTGGGGGGCTTCCTATACTGCGGTGTCCGGTTCGTATCGCCGTTCGAGAAACTATATTTACCAGCGATTGACAGTTCTAAGAGCTATAATAATATGGTCTGCTTAAAAGCAAGTTGATAATTCTGAGATCTTTATCGAAGTTCAGGTTCAAAAGGTGATCGGAATCTCATCTCGGACTGCTGGAGTCTGGCAAAAACTTTTACCCACATGGTTTTTCACTAAAAGACTCCAAATTACAATAAAATGCATTAGCAGCGTCCCCCGTTGTTTGTGAAAATCAATTTGATCTATGAACATCAAGGCTAATACTTTCAGACCATCAGTCCCCCAATCTTTGTTCTTAGCCAATATGCCGCGCTATTTATGTATACTTTAATTAATTCCACCCCTACGCTCAACTGATGTTTAATCTGTGGTAACAAACACGGGGTAGGTAGGGGTAGAGGGTAGATTAATCATCTTTTGTGTCGCCAGCATAGTTACGGAGTTTGGACGTTCTTCCGACCAAGTTTTGGCGGAATGAGGGAAGGTATTTTTATAGAATGCAGGAATGGGATGTGTTGAACAAGTGTAGGGCCTATTAGAAGAAAAACTCAACAACTCGCCGGTCTGCCTTAAAACGCAGTCCCGAAGCAAATGCGTCTAAAACGGCCTTGAAACTTCATCAAATCGAAGAAACGCCTGTTGTAAATAGCCGTATTTTATTTTATATGATGGACAATTCTGTTTATCATCAACCACAATTTGACTCACAATCTGGCTAGAACTCTTGCTCTGATTTACTAGTCTTCTCTTGGGGTATGTTAAACTAGACCTCAAACAGTTAGAGTTCCCATGTTATATAATTTCAAAGACGATGTTTCAAGTTGAAAATCCATTAGCTAACTTTAAGTACTATGTAATTTACTAAATATTTTACTCTCTTATACGTCAAATTTGTAACAGGTTTGCAAGTGAAACCGTGTTTCTATCATTTTGATGGTTTGATCATTTGATGGTTTTTTTATAGAGTGTCATACGTCATTATCATTTGCCATAATTAATGATTACATACTATAGAAAAGGTTGATGCTAGACTATACAAAAAGGATTTTTTAATAGTACCTGACGTTATGGGCCCTTTTAATGTTTTCGTCATTTTGTTGATTTAGTCATTTTGTTGACACGTCCCTTCTCTGTTTATGGCCTTAATGCCCCAATTGTAAGGTACACATCATAATTATTTATCAGGCCCACACAAAGAGACGATTCCATGAGCCACTACTTTTATAACCTGTTGGAACAACAAAATGAGGTTTGCTGGTCGGTTTTAGACCGCGATGTTAGCAATAACAATAACGGAATGACTATATTAATATATACGGAGCGGAGATTATAGCTGACAATACGTAGGTTTGTGAACACGTGCACCACTTTAAAATATATGTGCAGTATATAGTGCTTTCAAACCTAAGGAAAATATACAAAACTGGCATAACCTGGAAGCATACACGTGCATAAACGCACTAAATCTATTAACACATTGTACCTTGATCTGGCCACTGATATATCACAGTTTAACCATAAAAGAACTAGTAACACGATGGAAATTGAGTGGACTAAGTGAAGTAGTTATGTATCTAATCAGCCCGTGAAAACCACTGCAGGGTAAATCCTTTTTTGAATACGTCTTTGGTGGTTGCCAACTCTTAAGCATAACGCGTGAAAAGTCTATTGTGCCTGTAATTTTACCGGCACCCATACCCTTAAACCTGAACACACAGCAATACAAGCTTTACTGTTTGCGGCAGAAATGGGTATGAAGGTTCATTAATTCACCTATTCTGACAATATCCAGCTGTTTAACTTGCCTTACCACTATTAGGCAGGTGATCGATCTGTGGCCACCGAATATTGCCACCATTTCCAGTCCACCATAGTCAGTCAGTGTTGGCTTCATCCCGCCTTGCATGGTATTTTTGTAAGTAAACGAAGTATGGTACAGGTTATTTTAGATGTATACCCCCGAGTATCCCGAACATCTTACATTGAAGAACACGGTGTTACAAATCAGCCATGTCAATTCGATTACCATCAGACTTGGGGCATATGCAATGTCCAAACAGCTGACTAAAGTAAGTATCAACCTCTGGGTTGTGTTCGATTCCCGCCGCGGGACAAATGTTTGTATGATCTGCAAATATTTATCTCGGGTCTGGGTGTTTTATATGTATAATATTTATGGCTAGAAAATGTTGTGTGAAAAATGTCCAGCATTATTTATTTATTTATTACTAGCTGAACCCGCGACTTCGTTCGCGATTGCCATCCCTGCTGACTATTTGTTGCATTTGACCACAGTTTGTCTCAAGTTTGTATTAAGCAACGCTGTAGACTGCGGTGAAGCTATCTTATCAATAAAGGAGCTTTTTACTTTGGATTTGAAAACTTCCATGTTTGGACACTTTGGAGTTGTAATTCTCAGAAGAAAAATGAGGATTAATATAAGGAATCATTAAAATCTGTTTACAATTATCAAAGATAACGCGTATCAAACACACACGATAAAAAAACATACAGTCGAATTGAGAACCTTCTCTTATTTTTGAAGTCAGTTAAAAACTACAAACACTATAAAATTTTAATTTTGTAAATTTTACGTGAAAAAAATGTTCAGGTTTTACGTTCGGGGTGGCGTTACTAACTTTGATAATAGGACTACCTATTCAGCGTACACTACAAAGAGCACTACATATCTTACGCCAGCTTAAGATGAGACAAGTACTCGAAGGTTCCTATACATTCTAGGTTTCAAGTTATTTTGGACGTGCATACTGTGTATCTATTGAAATATTTACGGAACAATCTTTCTAACAAAAAAGAATAAATGAAATCGGATTAAAAGCCGTGTTGGCCTAGTGGGCGATACCCCAACTTCTGATCCGGAGGTCGTGGGTTCGAACCCTGTCACGTTGAATGCTAACTTGCAAAACGCGGGCATGTACCAAATATAATGTTTGGACGTGCCTCTGACTATCAACCGTTAATTCGTGAAGAATTAACACCTCCTACTTGGTATCCTCAAAGATCTACTTACTGCGTATGTATCTGAGGATGACAATTATTGGGAAGACAGTCGTGAGCGTGTTTGTTTTTTGTTTGGACTACGCATTAATAATCATCTTTAAAGTACCCCCTTTCTAACAAAAAAATAATGAATGAAATCGGACTACGCGTTAATGTATTACAACTAAGTACACATTTTGACTTTGAAAAGTATGAACCTCGTAGTACGAACTCAAATCTCAAGTTTAAAATGAGCCATTTATTCCGGGTTTCAAGTTATTTGGACTGAGGGTTGTGATGATTGTATTTTCTGAAATACAAAACCGATGACCTTGAAATATTTACGGGACAGTCTTTAAAGTACCTCCTTTCTAACAAAAAAAATGAATGAAATCGGACTACGAATTTATGAATTACAACCAAGTACACATTTTGACTTTCATCCCCTCTCCCAAGGGAAACGTGCTGGATTTCGGGATAAAAAGTATCCTATGTCCTGCTCCGTAGTATAAACTCAAATCATGCCAAGTTTTATTTGAATTTATTCAGTAGTTTCGGCGTGATGCGCGTTCCAGATACAGATAGACAGACAGACAGACAGACAAAAATTAAAAACAAAATCATTTTATCGATTATAGAGTACCCTCCAAAAAAAAAATATCTTTAATGTACAGAATTTGATCTGTTACATTCTTATTATAATATAGATTGTAAGTTGTATTATTTTTTCAGAAATACATACTTTATCGGGATGGTGTACATATTCTGGCACACCCTGTTATATTTCGTACTGAAGACTTCCAAGTATCTATAAATTACAATAAAGAGGTCTATCGAAAAAGGTCGTCCGCTTTCATGACACCGTCGATATAATTACACCATGTCGATTGGATGTTGATAACGTTATCGTGGGGCTTCCAATGACCCGTCGATTGTGATAAATGATCTCCCCCTACACCCCTTTTCACCCCTAAGAGTAGGAACCAATCACTTTGAATTGGCTTACTGTGGAAAATGGACTTTATTACGTTCAGCGTTTAGTATTCGAATGACCAAAACTCAAAAGACTCACTCATTTTGGAAAGACTTTAGAATCGATGTATATTATGTATGTGAGTACTTTTCGGAATGTCGGTCATCGGTGAGTGAGGGTTTCCACAAATCCACATCAGAGATGATTTTTGATTTTGATTTTAAATAATAAATAAAAAAATGGTCAGATTCTTTCTAAAAAAATAGTTTCTGGCTCATACAAATTTTGATTTGTCTGTGTCTTGTATAGTATAATGTATATAATATAATATAATATCAAAATACACAACAAATTACTCAAAATGATGTGATGAGACTTCTGTAGCACTGAATATTTATTCTGCGATCCCCCCCTGTCAACCCCCTATTCGATCGGTCAGCGTTAATGTATGTAAAGATTTTAACCGCATTTTAAATGAAAATTTAAGGGTGGCTACGTATATATTTTGGATGACAAGCCAATCAATATCGCCTTGTACTAAGGCCATTAACTCGTAGCATTGGGAACTGAGTTAACTCATTTTGCAGTACATTCAATTATAAAGGAGCCGTATTGGCGTAGTGAGCGGTACCCCGACTTCCGATCCGGAGGTCGTAGATTCGAACACGGTGGTGCACAAATTGATTTTTCCTCTCGAATAACTTATGTCCGCATTAAAACGTTTAAGGAAACATAAGTTAAAGTCGTAAGAAAGCATCGAAAGCAAGCAAGGAGCGATGGGCCAACAACCTGTCACGCGGATCATGCAATACGTGCCACATGTGCCAAATATATTATTTAAAGCTGCCTCTGACTGCCCTTTCTTGGTATCCGTACCGATGTAGATCCGTAAGGAACTGAATACAAATCCAAATATATCCATAGAGCTCATACCTACGTTTGAAATTTGAATATACTCACGACAAAGAAATGTTTCTGAATGTATTCAAGTCAATTTTAAAATCTCTAACATCATCAGAAGTGTGGATACTTCTTGAAAAAACACTGTTCAGGTTGTTGCACGTTGTTGCTCGCTTTTGCAAGTACATGTAATCATGTACCAAATATCTTTATTTCTGTGTTAACCTCTGTTTTAATCCTCAGCGGTATAGCCAGTTGGTTACCATAGAATTATTAGACAAAAATAAATTCGAAGAACGCTAACTAGTATATTTTTCTAGGAAAAATATAAAATCGACTTCAAATAACGAGAAGCTGATAAAAAGATCAATATGAAATTTCATCCCCTATTAAAAATAAGTTTACCCTACCCATTAAAAATAATCATTAAAACCGGTTCTCAATTAGCGAAGATATCGCGTAAAATACACACACACAATTAAAAAACAACAGACGAATTGAAAACTTTCTCCTTTTTAGAAGTCGATCGGAAGAACAGTATTCATGCAACCTCTTCGCTAGAAAGTTTAAGTTACGAAACCTTTTTTACGGATACATTCAGTAAAAAGGTTCAGAGTACAAATCCTGCCCCAGGGGGTTGTTCCAGTCCCATATGTACGAAATCCCAGGCGATCGATAGCAGATGTACCTACTTCCTTAGGTAGGTAGGTGCTAGATGTAAGAAACCGGTTATCCTTATGAGGACTGGAATTCAGAATCAATAGAAATTCTATTATAGAAAATGTTTTGTGTCTCAGCTAGATCTGTTCTAACCAAGGGTACAAATTGAAAACTCATTGGAATGAGAAATAAAACGTGAAAGAATGAGAAATAGGCAGGTGAAATTAATATGATTATTGAAATGTAGACTTATATAATTTACTTGGCGACGCGTGACAAGAGAGCTGGCTCTTATCTGGGTCAACGCACTAGCATTGCCATTCAGCGTGGCAATGCGGCCAGTATTTTGGGAACGCTTCCGCCTGGTAGTGATCTGGATCAGTTGAGCTATCTATAGATTGTTTGCAACGGTCTTTAGATAGCTAGCTGTTTCATCTATATTTTTTGTATATACCTACTTGTACATAGTTGTATGAATTTACTTGTTTAAAGCCCTTTGGTTCAAGATATACAATGCCAAATTCACTTCAAGGTTTCAAGTACCTACCTAACAGTTATTCACAATGAAGGTAATTTACTATAGGTAAAATTAATTTATTTGTTACTAGCCTTTTGCTCACGGCTTCATCCAAGAGATAAAAAGCGATGTAAATGTGTTATTAAAGGTCACGAACTACCTATAACATATTTACATACTCACCTGTTCGAAATTTCACCCATATTGGTTCAGCAGTTACTGAGATTATAGCAACAAACATCCAAACTTATAGCATTTATCGTATTATTATACTATAATATAGTATGATGAAGGCATAATTCATAAACGGCATTATGTTGTTCATCTGCCATTGGAATTACATGTAAACTAGGTAATAAACTGGTGTCCATAAAATTCTGTTGAAGTTCATAGAGTATATGAATCCTTTAGTTCTGAGAGGACACATCTGGGCGAATTCGAATAAGCCACATTTTCAATTGCAAGCATAGTCAGTCGCACTATTGCGTCACTTCCGCAACTGTGCCCGCCGGGAATCCAATATGGCGGCCGTCAAGTGTCACTTGCAGTCGAGTTGTCACAACGAGAGGACGTGAACCGCGACTGCGATGTGTTTTGTCGATGTAAAATTACATTTTAAACTTTGTATCGCTTTGTTAAGGTTTATTTAGGTTTTGGAGAGGACTGTTTGGAAAGGATGCTGTCATAGATCCAATCCGAATAGATTTGTAGTTTATAATGGGTTTTCATTCAGAACCATCTGCAAAATAACAGTTTGTGTATTAGTGCACATAAATCAAGATAATGTTATCAATTGACAGAAACAAATACCTATAGTTTTATTACGTAGGTTTTCTTAATTTTATATTTTGCTTTACAACAGTATTTGATAAAACATTGCATTACTCTACCAATCCTACATTGTGAGATTAATGCTTAGGTCACAGGTTCAAAGCGAGAATATGTCACGAATAGTCCGTTAGGATCATCGGTTACAATGAAAGCTTATACTTCCATCGAAGATCAGATAACCCTGGGTTTAAGGTATAAATAGATTAGGTACTAGGTATATTAAGTTGAGATTTAAGATCGAAGTCATTTACAAGTATTCAACAGGGATTAAATACAGTTTCCCACTGAATTTAGACAGTTCGTTATTTCGACACGTCGCTTACTTCGAAAAAACATAGTTCGACATTTCATTGTTTCGACTGAACATACTTCGACAATACACACCTTCTAAAGAGCACTACTTCAACAGACCCTACTGAGACATGCACTTGTGATAATTATTTCGACAGAAACATTAAATAAACCTAACAACCTGTCGTGTCGAAATAACGAACTGTCGAAATTCAGTGAACGCACTCATGAAAATTATAGGCAAATGAGGATTTACCATTTTGCCTCAGGGTCGGCAACGCGTGGTACCTCTAGTAGGTTACACTAACCGCTTACCAACAGGTGGGTCGTATGTTAGTTTACCACTTTAGATGTACAAAAAAACTCAACGCAGACAAAGCCACGGGCGTTTCATTAGTATCTTAAAAAAATATTCACCTGGATAGATATTATTATAATACCGAAGTGGGTAAAATGATCTCGAAATATCCCACAAATCATGAATGTAAGCTCGATTATACTTCTGTAGAATCCCTCGAGGTTGGATTCAATTCCCAGCTGATAGATAACCCGGAATCCGAGTGTAGATACTTGTAGACCGGGGGCACTGTAGGGAGAATCTTACCTCATTCGTTGGTAGGTAACAGTGCGAAAAGCAACATTACGGTTCACGTGCGGTAGTTCATAATAGTTGTGTCATTACACAACTATTTGTATCATCGGAACACCTGCCTGAATATTAGTTCCATTGGAGGACACAACTTGGCACAACTGAAATATACTTCCTGGGCAGATCCGGCTCGGATAGGTTAGGTAGGTATGTTTTTTATGACTACTCAGAAAGGGTGATGTCATCTGGAACATTTCTATGTAAGGAAAACTTAAAGCGTTTTTTTAAAGATTTTGTTAAAGAATATTTACAAACTTACAAGTCCCGGTTTTCACGTTTTTCTAGCAGTGGCTCGAAGTGTTTTCTCCAGTGCTAAACACAGAACACAGCAAGTTTTCTTTAGTTATTTTTCAGTGACAAATACATGGTTGGATTAGACACCGCCTGTATCGAACTCTTCACGAAAACCTCGTACGGCTATTAGTTCGTACGAGCCTTTCGTACGATGTCATCACATCGTGCTCGCATTCGTACCTTTCACCGTTACTGTACGTTTGTGTACGGAAAAGCCATCACGCTGCTACGAAAAATAATTAGTTTTACTTCAGTTTTTTTTTTTTTTTATTTACCTAGGTATGATTGATAGCATAGTATTTTGATTGACGTGACGTGACATACATTTTTATTATGTAAACCTACAAAATTGGCTACAATTTCTTAGACAAGGCATTATGAAAAAATAATTTTAGAAAAAAATTACCTACACATATGGTATTTCTATCTGTCTACTTTTTTTGAAGGTTCATTCTACTCTCGATTCTGATCAAACTGTTTTCAGGGTTTGCGTTATTTCATTAAGACATTGTGTAGGCTTTAAAATACAAAATAGAACTTAAAATGAAAATTCGCAGTACTATCAAATTAACAGTATTGCCAACATTATTATCGAACAAAATATTTTTTTTAAACAAAATTGATAAAAAAAAAGTAGCTTTAAAATTGTGCAAAAATAGCAAACATTTAAGGCCACTGACGTGTATCATTCCATCGTGTATCGTAGTGCCACCTATCGTTTATATACCCACCTACTTATAAATGTTTCTTCGAGCCGGTTTCGCCGTCGAAATTTCACTCCATACCTCATTCATGAAGGGAAACATAAATAAAATACGTAAAATTACTTTGATTGCACTACGTCACAGGTTTTCAACCATTTTCTTTGTTGGTATAAAAGTGCCAGGTTGATGCAACCCGAATGGTTTAATAGTTTTTTATGTATGCAATCTCAGGTTAACTGTATAAGGTAGAACTGCCTATAGTGCACTCCTGGTCTATCTTACCCAATAAACTGGGAATTTTGTATACATTTGTATACTGGGGTATACCCTTGCTTGCAATTTGTTAGTTTTACTATCTTTTTTCAGGAGGACAATTCTCGCTAAAGTTAAAAAAAAAAAACAGAAGTAGGTACTACATCGCGTAGCATACACGTAGAGGTCTGCTACGAAAACATGTCTCTCCCCTCCACTTCCAGCTGTGGTTTATCTAGAAGTGGCAAGAGAAAACATTACTTTAAATTAATTAATTAAACCATCGCCGACCATACATCCACCTCATAGATTCCTCTCCATACATTGTTAATCTGGAAGAGATTGCTTCTTAGCGATAAGACCGCTTTTGTACGTTTATTTTTGTAAAGTTTTTGTTTTTTGTAATCTTAAAGTTGTGTTTAAGTATAGTCGTTTTTCAATTATTTATTCACGTGTAGATATTGCGCTCTGCGTTTTACGAACAGTAGAGTACACATCCTATTGCCATTTCTAGGGAAAGGTCCACACTGACGCGAACATTGACAGCTTTTTCTTTCAAGTTGAACGCCACCGCCAGCCACCACCAGCCACCGTGCTTATGCAAATGTTTGCCAGGAGTCGACCCCGCGTCTCTTGCGTCTCAGTCGGCTACTCAACCAAATAACATGTTAGTAGTTAAGTCATTTTAAAATAATACAGATATAGCTTAATAATAATCAATTGATAAAATATATGATTAATTATAAGTATGTCAAAGAGTTAAATAAAACTAAAGTCAACTATAAAAATATGATTTGCAACAACAAAACAAATTGTGAGTTATCAAGGTAACATATGGTAGTTCACAGACCTTACTGTCCTAAAATTTGATAAATATGACATTACATGGAGGTCGCAGTTTCCCCAATCCTTCGCTCCAGCACTTTACAAAATTCGAGGAAGAACTTTTCCAGTTCATTTTATTAGCATTAGTAGTTGCAAATTGTGACACCCACTAGACACCCTATTCTAAGCTTATTCTTCGAGTATTAATCTCTATCTGTGATTCTTCAGCACTATTTCCCCTAATTCTTATTCTAAGTGGGAGAACTAACGTATTGGGGTGTATTGTGATCCATCTTCTTTCTAACCTGACCAAAACCGGAACGAAGAAGGAATCTAGGTTGATGACAGCAGTATTCCGGCAGTGACAGAGAGCAAGAATTGATGAGCTCTCTGCAGTCCCGTCTTGGAGCTGACTTCGTTTGTGGCGGTGCAGGGTTTTTATTACCACATGCTCCACAGTCTCTTCAACCTGGAGACAACCTCGACAAAGTTCCCGTCTAAGAAGTGCCATCGTGAACCATCTTGAACTGCTTCACGGTATTCCCTCAATCTTTAAAACGTTGCCTTCGGTCCATCGGACGTGGTCCTTCATATACTATGTTTTTTGGTTAAATTATAAAAAAGAAAACATATGAAAAATACAAAGGATTGAATTTTACAGTTGTTGCCAAACTAAACACCTAAATACTTTATTGCCATGAATCAGATCTGCTGGTTTTTCTGGTATTCACAAATACTTAAAAATACCTAAACATTAAATACATACAATCTATTTATGTAGCTTATATACTTTTGCATAGCGGTTATATAAGGTTCGTGGTATTTATTTGCCAGCGCTTGTCGGTTTTGTGAGATAAATGACTGAATATTTAGGTACGTTTATGTGAACGCATAAAAGTTTATGTGCATTACTGAACTAATTTTGTTGGCAGAAATTTTACAGAGGTGGTCATTATGGGAAGTAGACTCTGTACTTGGGTCAATGTGTGAAGAGGTCTTTTTGGGAAGTTAGTTGTCATTTTGAAAAGTGGACATTGTCGGACAGAATGGACCGATAGTTTTGGTGCGTTCATTTAATTAATTTCAAATAAAACCTAACGTTTTTCTTCCGCCATCAAAATTACTCTGGTATAAGAAAGCGCGGGAACGCCATCTTGGATCAATTCATTGTTCGAGCTATCAATAACATCGTGTTCAATCGAGGGGCAAAAAACTTTTACGGACTTTTTAACTTTTTACGTGTTATTTGATAAGATTCTTGGGGGAAACTGTTTTCTTTTAGCGATAAGGTAAACTTTGATTGAGTTTAGATAAACGTGATGCCACTGGGGTTCTTACACTAGTTTAAACTGTCATTTTCATGTCGTATGTCTCTTGTAAGACTACAAAGTAACTTACTTTATACCCTAAGAAGGTCTTGTCCCAAGATCTAAGCATTAAGTATTCTAAATTTTAGCCAATATTATTAAAAATAATCCAAACTACTTTTAATGAGTAGAAAATTATGCGTATTGATGCTATATAATTTTATACTTATTAAAAGTAGGTAGTGGGATTCAAGGTCGCCAGAAGTCGGTGGATGGAGGTAGCTCAAAGTCTTTCGTCATGGCACTCTTTAGGAAGACCTATGTCTAGCAGTGAACATTTTGATGAAGTATTGTTAGTGGAAAAATTATAAAAAATATCTTGAAAATTCTAAGCTAAGTTTTTTTTTTTAAAATAACTTCGTAGTATTCGTTCTTCGAATGGAGCCCAGATTAGATTCTAGGATTAACAAATCCCACCTTCCCATAATTTTGAACAGTAAAACTTATCCCAGTAAAACCAGGAATTAACACGCGTAATTCGAAACGCAAACTTCGGCAGTTAAAATCGCGAACTGTCATAATTCTATTTGACAAATGACTTTTGACGTTATGTTTCGGTGTGCCAGTTTGGTGAGTTATGAAGTCAACTTTAACCCTTTGTGGGCCTTGCTTTTTGATTTTCAGGTTGGAAATGTAGGTAGCCTGTTTAGTCTATTAAATTGTGTAACGTTTTTAAACACGTTATTTTTTAAAATATTATATTATAATTAAATACCCTAAAATATATATTGTATGCTATTGTTATTTGTATGTAAGTATTAATGTATTTCAAAGTAAAATCTCAAAAATTAGGTTAGCTGGTAGAAAATGCTCTAGAATGAATTCCACCTATTGTTACTTATAAATTATCGTACGAACATAATCATAATCTTCTTACTAATATAGTACTAATAATTAAAAAATTATAGAAAACTCATAATGAAAAATCCCTAAGGATGTAAAATTAGCTTTAAAATATCTTCTCTAATAAATGCATCCATCATGAAACCAGTGAGGTCGTCGCCTACCCCGATCGATACGAGACTGGAACTCGAGATATACTACCTATTCCAACTCATATCTAATCGTGCTTATCTATCACTAGCTACTGCCCACGGCTTAATCTACGTGGTAACTGGATAATGACTAGACGAACGTTGCAAAATTTGGAAATTTGGAGCAAAACCTCCTAAATCCATACTTAAAATCTTTACCTATTTATAATGTTAGTGTAGATGACAGTCATTATGTAGTGCAAAAGCAAACTATCCAGTTATCTGGATTGAGTCTATTGTTTAATCTTGAGGTCACATCTGAATCTGAATTCTAATCAAATATTAGCTTCTGTCCACGGCTTTCGTGGTACCCGGATATATGAATACAATTTCATTGGTGCGCGTTGTCCAAAGATAGGTGTTCTTTCCCCTGATCAGACTTCAGATACCAGCTAATGGACTACCCAGTCTCTGTTGTCCGATCACGGGGAGCATTGTTCAATCTTGAGGTCACATCACGTCTGAATCTCATGCAGTTTTGGTAGCCATGCTAATTATATATAACTAGCTTCTCTCCACGGCTTTCTAGGTACCCGGATAAAAAGTAACTTGTGTTATTCTAGGCTGCGAAAAAAATGTTATCCAAATCGGTCCAGTCGTTACGGTGATTATTAGAAACAAATATCTAAACAACCAAACTTTGATATTTATAATTATGAAACGATAGGATAACATTCGTCCGCTTCGAGTTTTTTTCCATATTAACTTATTTTCTATTCTTTCTATATTTCATATTTCCTCTGCATCCTCTAGGGGTGGAATCTTGGAGAATTGTTTAGTGTACCCCTACACACCAAGAGGTCTCTTGACCATCTGTTTACTCTAAGGTATATTCAGTTCTTTGCCATTTTACTGCTTTTGAGGTGTTGTTTTGAAAATGTTTTGACACGTTTCTAATTATTTTTATTAAAAAAAAATGCCAAGTTTCACATAAAAATATATGAAAATAAAAACATCAGACCTATTTTTAATTCTCTTAGAGGTAGAAATGATATAATGTATTTCCGAGCGCACCCCTACATCGAAAGGCCACTACCTCAGGTCTCTAGGACTTCGGACAATATGTGTGCTTAGAAGGAGATTTGGGAAATTAACTTTCCAATCCGACGCAGAGCGACCACGAACATCTACTGATACGACTAAACGTGTACCCTCAAGGTCTGAGTCGTGAATTTATTTTCAAACACATACACGCTCTAATATGTAGTTAGTCGTGAGACCGCGCGTTGAAACATCCGTTTCCTCATTAGAGCTACATTTCCTTCCTCTGCTTACTGACTCATTCAACTTCTGTGTTTTGAACCTTGAGTATGTGCCTCATACTCTTTCGTCTAGTTGATGGTTCTTTTGACCTTCATTGTTCTTTTGACATAATTAAACTCAATGTTTGTATATCTAAGGGCATGATTTTACCAAGACTTAACCTAGCTGAAGAACGATAGGCAAGGTACATTTGGCTCAAATATCCGATAGTGGAACACTTCCACCACACTGGTTTAATTGACTGTATCTTGAGTACAACGATAATGTATATTTAGTTCCGGAGTTTCCTAAATATTGGCTGTTGTTACGAGAGGTAGGAAAAACCCGTTTATCATTTATGTTAAATACCTCGCAGTAGATATCCTACTACTATTATAAACGTGAAAGTTTGTGAGAATGGATGGATGTTTGTTACTCTTTCACGCAAAAACTACTGAACGGATTTTGATGAAACTTTACAGTTATATAGCTTATGCATCAGAATAACACATATGCTACAATTGATAATGATATTGTGTTATTTTGCCTTAATATAACGATAAGTATCGTTAAAATTAAGTCGGAAAAATTATATCGGAAATATCTATAGATGTAGAATAATAGCTACTTATCGTAAAATTAAATAAATAATGACGTGTTTCAGGCTTTTTGGTTTTTTTCATTTTAAGGGGAAAGAAGCGTGAAAGTTTTTATAGAAGTTTCTTTTTTTTTTAAACACGACTCCTTGCATGCTTAGCCACTGGCAATAGCTAGCATTCAATAAAATAACTGGAACTTGGCATTTAAAACTAGGCTAGTACTTATCCGCTCATTAAATTTCAAAAGCGATTTGACGACTCTATTTTATGCGGAATAATAAAAAAGCTCCACGAAAAACAACGACTTTTGCAACATTGTAAAAGGCACTTTAGAAGGCAAAAGTAACAGATTAAATTGGTACCTACAAGAGATTTTTTAAACTTCTGGCCTTACTCATTACGATTTTTCCACAGTTGATGAACTAAATATTGTTTGTCTCTTTTTGAAACGTGTGATTTCAAATTAAATACTAAAAAAAACAAAACACTTTTATCTTAACTTCTACTGTTAAATAATCTTAAAAGTCCACTAGTCTCTACGGTAGGAAATTCATCAACACCTGGCGTTTTATGCTTGTTTGCATCCAAATAACACACATTTTTTTTTACAAACTACCTACATCATCTTTTTAGATCATCTTCTGATCTAAAAAGATTTCACTTGCCTGAAGACCCGATATTAAATATTTTTCTCCAAGTCCTAACTTTGCCTTGTTTATTAGAGAATTTTGTAGCATAGTTTTTTTAAAGAATCCTTTGTTTAAATGTTAAAATTTGATAGTTTATTAGAAATATTTTTTTGATAATACACCAAACATAATTAATGTCGGTACAATCTTATTATTAGTTATAATAATATTTTAAAACACTGTATAATCCTATATGGACAACATTAGTACACAAACTAGGATGCCCTGTGGTATGGCGTACTAATGCCCTCCGCCAGACAAAGATGTTAATATAATTACTTGACTTGTATGATAATTAAATGAATGAGTAAAAAAAATATACCTACTTATTAATATTAGACGTACTTATGACGAAATCTCGAAATTTTAATTTCATGAATAAAAATACTTATTAGACAATAAGTACAATAATTTACATTGGTATATTTTGATTATTATTATTTTCTGAGTCAAAAAATCATAACTCAGACAACAAAAAGCGTCCTTCGTATAAAACTGATGCGTAGTACTCTGCGCTGTGGTATATATGCTTCAGCAGTATACACCTACAGCTTTAGCGTAGATAAGACAAGCCCATCGATTGATGGAAAAACTCACGCCCCGTAACGTGATACACAGCAATAAAACTACAGCTTTGTAACATTCCACTCAACTTCTGAAATTGATGAAATAGTGCATTTTTCCAGGCTGAAGCTAGGCGCGGCCGCGCGGGGCACGGGGCGCGGGGCAAGATGGCGGCGTTACGTCACTTTCACAGCGCGCGCTCGGAATTAGATCAGTGGCTTGCACGCGACGCGGTGGGCGCGCGTCCGTAATCTTCAAAAACCGTATAATATTTCGAAAAATCGAGCGCGGCTCTACTCCAATCCCCATCACAAGTGTTTTTTTTAAGTTTATGTGTTTTTTGTTTTTTTTTTCTCGACGAGCGGAAGCCGGCTTGAAACGTAAGTTTCGTTGTGATCGATTAAGCTCGGAGCTTTTGCGGTTTGAGACGGGAACTTTTCGCTTGCAATTTTTTTTGTAGGCGTCGTATTTCTTGGGTGTTGAGTTTCCGTTTTTGATTGGAGTTCAGAATTTTAATTGATGGTACATTTTATATTTTTACTTAAAGCTTATTTTTATAATTGCCGCAAAAGCTTCGAAGCATATTGAACCATATAATAGGTAATAGATATTTTCATCTACAATTGGGATATAAAAGTTTAATTCTATTTACTTCGAATTTGAATTGGTTTATTGTGGTTACGTTAAAGAATCGATGTCTTCATTAGCCACAGTTGAAATAAAAAGCATAAATGTATAATGATCATGGGAAAAGACAGTTGTACTGCAAATGATACCTGTCACCCATCAAATATGTATGGGTATGATACCCACCAATCAAAAGCAGCATTATAATGCTACCCACCCGCATTATAATGCTGCTTTTGATTGGTGCTTAAATTAAACTGTATACCTATAGTATAACAGTTTTTGTTTGTTTGTCCGAGGATTTAATTAAGTAAGTAATGATATGTAGACAAAAGTTATTACAAGAATTTTAAATACATATTATTGCACTTTATTAATTTAATTTAATTTAAAAGATACTTAACTTTTTAGTAAAATTTTAAACTAAGTGTTAAAATATATCTCTGAATGAACAAGGCGCTGTCAGGACCAAACCCGTCATAAAATGTTTCTTACTAATTACAGCTGCCGACCGAACATTTGTCATCGTATGTAAGAAGACTTGCTCGCTTTTATTTTGTCGCGATTTCATTTGACAGATGCCGAGATTTCTTCGCTATTGTTCGGTTTCTTTAACCGATGCACGGGTCTTTGAATTGTAAATCTGACTTAAGATTAAACGCGTGACATATTTTTTGTCATTGTTGAATCGAGGCTAAAGCAATAGTACTTAATTTTTTTCCTTGTACCGTTCCTATTCATACTTTGTCGCTATTCAATAGTCGACAGTAGGGACAGAAATCATCTATGTTAAACAGTAAAATATAAAACGTAAGAAGTTGTAAAATAGTAAACTTATATTTTTTCAGTAAGTAATAAAAAAAAAAGTGTTTTTCTCCATACATCATTAAGGCCCTTCATGATTCTCATCACTAGTTGATTTTAATTAAAAAAAACATCAGTCTCTATCAATGAGTCTCTGGATCGCATTTTCGAATAAAGAACAGAGGAGCTCGGTCGCCGAGGTCATAGCATCGCCCAGTTTGTGTAGACCTTTCACGATGCTCCTGCTCCTTTAGGCTCGATTGTTGGTGGGAGGTAGGGGGGTCTAGCTAGTCTGGTGCTTCGTACAACGTTGGTCGTTGTGGGCGTTCAAGCGACCTACATACTACATACATAGTTTAATTGGGATGCGTCCATCAGGCGCCTAAGGCTGGGCTGTGGGCGAGTTGGTACAATCTAGTGCGAAAATCATTTCCGCTTTACAAAATCCTATTACGATAAATACTCTATATATTTTTTGCATATATTACTTTGATATTTGATCCATCGTGTAAAATAATTTAATTTATATCTAGAACAAAGTTTGACAACACAAAACAGCTCTCACTTTTCTTCATTTAGAATTTTTACAAAAACGAAATATGTTTGTTCGGATATCCATTACTGTGCCTTCTATGAGTTATTTTTTTAAAAGGATTTATTCAATGAATATGTCCTTAGAATGAGATAGGTACCTACCTAATACCTATTAAGAGATTTGATTAAAAGAAGTTTTAAAGAAGAAGTAGTTCCTAGAGTGTACTCTGACCGGAAAGATAAAAATAAGTTCATACTTACGTAATTTATATAAAAAATACATGTTTAAGATTTTTTTTTATTAACCAATTATTACAGACCCCCTGATGGTATCTTTGCCCAATGAGAGTATAGCTGCCTAGTGGTATGAATATTTTACAAGCTCTATTCATAACTAAAACAATGAGAATTTTAACTAAATTTACTGTCAGTGGACCTTGGCGACAGTTTGCTCTGATAAGGTTATCTTACATCTACACACTTTCTTCTAGCCTCGTACTATATCACAGAATAAATAAAACTAACCACGTATTATATATTATATTCACTCGAAATATAAGCAGACCAAGTTAATTTCTAATAGAATTGACTGCCCGAAAGGAGGGTAATGTTTTTCGGGTGTATATATGTATGTATGTTCCTTTGGCTCTCACTGTAGTCTGGAGATTTTGATTATACTCATTAGATTCGTCTAGATCAGAGGAAAAACCTAGGATATATAGTGTCAAGAAATCTAATATGGCGACTACATTTGATTGATTTCCGACGAACCAAAAATCTTTTAGCTTATCCTGTTGCCTAAAGAATTTGATAAATAGGTGTCATTGGAATCGTCTTAGCCTATGATGATGATGATGATGATGATGATGATGATGATGATGATGATGATGATGACGATGAAGATGATGATGATAAGAAATATTTGATAAGATAATTGTTTTTCTTTTATAAATGACTATGCCTCTCTATACTCTATACTCTCATAGGAGTAGGAGTAGAGACATAGGATATATAATAAGTGTCATTTTTATTAAATTAAATTTTATAAAGGAATAGTAAGAATAGAGAATCACGCTTAAAAACTGCAGTCATGTTTTTTTGTTTTAAAACGGATGACTTGGCATAGTTATTTTTATAAGAAAAACAATTATCTTATCAAATATTTCTTATCATCATCATCTTCATCGTCATCATCATCATCTTCATCATCATCATCATCATCATCATCATCATCATCATTTCTGCCCGGAATCACCCACTGCAGGAGGTACAGACCTTTCGATTTCGCGAGCCTCCTCTGTCCTGTGCGTCCAGGATGCTAGACAAATACCACTTTCTGGCGTTTACGCCTGCGGAAATATTTAATTTGTATGGAAATGACATTAGATGTGGAATATCTATAATAGCTATGGGCCTCTGGTTAGTACTTACCCTAACCAAGGAAAGAACAAGTATGAAGCCCTATCAAGTTTACCGAAGCGGTTCAAGGTAGACAAAGGGGCATGGGTCCCGACGAAGCATTTTGTAGTATTTCGACGGAGTTGGCCTGACATAGGGACCGCCTGTGTCACTTTAAACAGACTGCAAATTTTAAGTGCAATGTTCTGACTTTTCAGTTTTTGGGTTTTATCAATTCAAAATCTATTTTAGCCAGATAAATGACATTTAAAACTAACAAAATCAGTGTTGGTGGCCCTTTTGTACTTTATAGCTATGAATTTAGATAGAATAAAGTATAATGTAATCGAATTCGACCTATAAGAAATAGTTGTGTTATGAGAATTAGAATGATAAGATTTTTTTATAATTGCCTTGTATTGGTAGATTCAATCAGTCCTTATTGGTGAGGTCTTGAAAGCTTTTAAGGCGAGATAAATCCACAATCGAGTGATCAAAAGAGAATCAGTCACAGCATAAGTTATTAAAAGAATTAAGTATTCTTTTCGAAGATAAAATATCTTCGTTATGATTTCGAATTTCAAAATAAACCATTTTATTTACATTTCGAACTGTAATTTTCCGGGAACAATTGTATTTTTCTGAGATCATACGTTTGTCAAAAAATGTGTCACGAGAGTGACATTCCTATCCGTTAGTAGTATTTATTCTGTGACAGAGGGGTGGTTGGGGTAGTTTTGAAACTGCGCAGATCGATCTCAGCTGTACTGTCTGCGTTCAGAGGGATAATCACTCAGGGAGGATGGTTATTGCTAAATAGAAGGAAAACTTTTGAAGATTGGAAACTTTTTCCAAACTGTACGACATAATGATTTGGTACTGATATCCCTAATTATCGCATGGAATTCGAAACAATAAATTGAATTTATTTAATAAAAAAAAAATAGAATAAAATTTCTCAACGGTATTTCTCTCAAACAATACATTGAAATATGCTAAGAACTTGGATCCTTATTGTTATTTTCGGGAATAGTGTTAGTAAAATACAGTACCCGTGTTGGCCTAGTGAGTGATACCCCGACTTTTGATCCGGAGGTCTTGGGTTCGAACCCGGTCGTGCACCAATAGTTTTTTCCACTCGAAAAAAATATGTTCAAAATAGCACGTGCTCAAAACGGTGAAGGAAAACATCGTGAGGAAACCCTAGAACCAAAAATTCGAAGGCATGTACCAACAGTTAGTGTTCGAATAAGCGGCGATGGGCTTGCAACCTGTCACGTGGAATGCTAACTACGTGCAAACCGCGGGTATGTACGAAATGTAATGTTTGGACGTGCCTCTGACTACTCCCTACTTTGTATCCTCAAAGATCTACTCACTGAGTATGTATCCGAGGATGTCCACCATGGGGAAGACCATCGTGAGCGTGTTTGTTTGTTTGTTTTAAGAGTCCAAACAAAAACTTAAAGTATAAAATGAAATGCTGACCAAGGGATGCTACCCTTGTTTTCATACTTTCTTGGTACTTACTTCAGTCTATCCTCAATCCGTCTCGGGAAGACACGCATTTAAAAAATAAAAATTTCTGAATTTAATCCTAAGTAAAACAATTTAATTTCTCTTTTCTTTTTAAAAAAGTGAATATCCGTATCCCGGATAAACAGTATGAATGTTTGCTTTCTGATAATTCATGTAATTTACATGATATTTTGAATAGGTAGGCTTACATCGTGACTTAAGCTGATTAGAATAAAAGATTAGCTCATTTTTATCCGGGTACTACACAAGCAACGTTGTGGACTAGTAAATCATTATCAAGGTGTCTCCCAGACGCAGAAAAAATAAATATATAGGGTGTAATAAGACAACTCCTAAAACTGAAACGGAACTTTAACATCTTGATTCTCGATAAATTAATGATTTAATTCTGAAAATAACTAAAATTCTGAAAACAACTAAAAAAATAACTAAAACGAATTGCTGAAAGTAGTTAAGATATTTTCATTGTATTATGGTTTGGTCCGCGAATCATTTTCCATTGATCCTAAACTAAACACAATTCCTCGCTGCAGACGGATATTAAAGTATTGTAAATCATATTAACTTTGCGTACTTCTTTTATTTTCGTACAGTAATAGATTAAATATCCTTTGGAATAAAGCGATTATGTTATCGCACAAGTGTACCTACTTGTGCTCTGATTTTATAGGAGTTGTCCTATTTCACCCTATACCTATATATTTAGTCTTAGCTTAGAAGACAAGGCGGACGTGATTGAGGTGGTTGACCCCAATTTATCTTACCCAGTGTAGTTACTCGACTGTGAATATACTTCATACTATTACTTCTATTAAGACTGAAGGTCTTATTAGGACTGAATGCGTTATTGTAGGGGCATACAATTTCAGCTCTTTTTTTCATACAAGTCCTATTTCGTGGGGGTTTAAGTGAAAACCGGAAACCTCGATTTAAATAGTCCTATCCAATGATACCTCACACAAGGGATTTTAACAACAAAAATGATAAAAGGTTTCGTTTTCGTCATTCAAATGCGAGTTTGTATGATCTACATATATTTGTCTCGGGTCTGGGTATTTTGTATTTACAAAAAAGTATATAAGTAGTATATCAGTCATGTAGTTCCCATAATATAAGCTTTGCTTAGTTTGGTGCTAGATGGTGCTGTGTCAAAAATGTCCAGCATTATTTATTTTTATTTAAGGTTTCAAAGCCGAAACTTAATAAACCTTTCAAACCATAATTTAAAAAGCAGATGTTTGTCGATTCTTTACGAAAAATAATAAAAATTAACGGTAAGCGTTGTGCACCCGGCTGTACAGTGCTTGCGCCGGCGTAACGTGGCGCGCGCGTGTCCTGTTTATCTTGAACATCTGCTGCGTACAGATGGCAAGGAGTTATAAAGAAACTAGCTTTCATACCTGACTTTGTCCGTGATTCCCAGTTGAGTATGTAGCAACGGATAACAGAATAGTTCTATCTGATCACGGATTACGTCCATTTTACTGCTATAATCTTCAGATGATAAGGAGTTTTAAACGCGCTAGCTTATAAGGATCACAATAAAAGTTCCGCCTGATCAAGAATAATGTCCGTTTTATAACAGCGCTTTGATAGAACATCTCAGATTTTAGCTAATAACCTCGACATTGCTTGAAATATTTTTTGAGATAGTTGGTTGATCCAGCGTACGGCTAGATTAGGAAGAGCCAGAAATCTGTTTAAAAATAATAGACTCTGGCAGCGTAAGTTCTAAAATAACGTATTTCTTTTTACGTTATTTTTTTGCCCTTTTTCACCCTATTTATGATCCGTCTTGTATACTCGATTGATAAGGTTGATGGTCCAATATAGGGTGGGAGCTTAATAAAGTAACTAGCTCTGCTTACGACACCCGCGTGGTACCCGGATAAAAAAAGCCGATTAAAAGTAGCTACCGTTAATGCAGCGTTCGTAAGAAACACATCGCGCGACCGTTTTTCATCGATGGTCGTTACAAAATTGGTTTTCTTTTGGTAAGCCCTTTATTGTAACGGTATGATAAGTCTAGGTCCATTCTAAAAATTGTTGAATTTTTTTTTTATTCATACTTTTAATTTCGGAGATTACCACCTTCTACCAAACTTATAAAATTTAGCACGATAATATTAGTGTAGATTATATTTATATTTTAACCTCATGAAAAAAAAACTAGCAAAATATCTATTGACCTGTTAACTTCTAAATTGATTTAACTACCACTCTTCTAGTCTAGTCGATTTGACACTTGGCCGATTTCAAGTGACGAGTCAGTTTTTGGTCCGGGCCTTGAATCGCGTCCATTGAAAGATGACTTGCCAGAAACAGTTAGGGTTAAGTAACTTTGGTAAGTAAAGTATTAGGTTACATCAGATAAGATGATAAGATGAGATTTCCTTATTCCGCACACCTATTGGGAAGGAAATGACTTCTGACATTCTCCTAAACAGGTATCCATAGTTTAGGAGTCAGGGCTTCAAATAGAATTGCAACACAGGTTTATTCAATAAAAGCTTTCTATTGTATACTAATCTCGCCTGGGCTTTGTATTAATTTAGTCAACTCTAATCTGAGAGAGACCTTGAGTGTGGATTGGATTAAGTTGCCATCTTGAGCGATCACCGATTTTGATGAAATCAATACTTTTAATTTGAAGAAGTAGTTTTTACCAGCGACGAGGATTCCGTCGCTTGTGTTCGCTGTATGAGGTTCACCAATTTTGATGCGATCAAGACTTTTTTGAATAAGGATTTTTACCAGCGACGAGGAGTATGTACATGCGTTTGCTGTAAGAGTTTGTTATAACGGTGAATCCGATCGAAAAAATGCTTTTTATTTTTCAAACGATTTGTTTGCATTGTCTGACGAATTTATGGTTCTTAGATAGGTTGTATTGCCACAAGTCACTGCAATAGACAATAAAAAATATGTCAGGGTTTTAGAAACTTGAAATATTTTTTTTAATAGTTGTTTGTTGGTCTCCAGGCCATTGAAAATTACAGAATGTAGGCCAACTAGTCAATGATTATTTCGTACAGATAGCCTTATTATCCTGTCTCCGTGACTTCCGGAAATGTGTTGCGAGTGCCATTAGAAGTCCTTTATAAAAAAGGTACCCTTTTCCCTCCCTAACCGAGTTCGGCATCGCGTGACCGAGCTGAATCAAGATACATTATTATTGAAACGAATAGTTTTGTTAGATTTCTTACAAGTGGCGTGTGGCGTGTCGCATTGGATGTTATAACCGGAAGTGGAGGATTTGAGGTGTTATAGAAGTCGTAGGATTTATAGTCAACTTTATGATGATGAGGAATATATAAATAGACCCAGTTTAGGCCATAACGGGTCCATTTATGTATTTCTTATTTATAACTCGAAAAATGAAGTCATAGTAAAGTAGGTGGAGTCAATAAGTTTTTTATTGATTGAAGTTACAGTTATCCTAAAACCGTCTGGATTACCAACGAATCCCTGAATTATCATCTAAATACTAGTAGATCGAATAATTAGGCAAACACGGTTTGAATTTTAGAAAATCCCTTAATCAACTCTATTACTGTGAATCGGACGAAGAGAATTTAGACTCCAGAGATTTGTAGAACATCTAACAATATAATTATCGTGCCGCAGACCTCGAATTGGGTCACAGGAATACTGAAATGCCTTCTGAACTAGTAAATTTTTGCATTATTTTAAAACCCCGATTTATTGTCCATCGTCCATGTTAGACAATGTGGCAATGAAATCTATCATCCTTGAAGTGGTAACAGACAAAAATGCAAACGAATAACCTTTTATGGCAAACGCATATACGAGCTCCGTACGTCGCGACTAAAATGATGGTTACTATTTTTGGACGTAATTTTTCCCATTCTACAAACAAACAAGAAACATTTAGTGCCTAGATTTTTGGTGCTCGCTATTCTAGAGTTTTGCGTGTAGGATCGGGAAGTAGACTCGTTGGAAAAGGCATTTGACCTGCCTTGTTGTGTACTGGCATAAGCAGACAAAGGTTCTGGTGGTATGGATGCGGACAAAGTCGTAGGATCGAAACCGGATTTGTAAATCCTTTCAAATGATAAACGAAAACATCGTGAGGAAACTGGAAATAAATCTTAGAACTCAAAAGAAGTTCTTATTTCTACTAAGTCTTAAAATAATGCTACCGAGTCTAACCCCTCGGGGTGAAACAACGAACGAAATCCAATGCGACCCTTTAACTTCCACTCTTTCAAATAAATTCCTTTGTGTTTCATTACTTCAATAAATGAAGCCAATAAACCGTTTAACCGATCGACTAAACTTTAACCACGCGTTAAAGCGGGCTCGATCGATATACCCCCTTTCTCCCCCTTCCCCATAGGAGGAGGGTAGGGGGGGGGGGTCTTATCACTCAGCTGATAATCAAACTCACAGACACTTCATAAAGTGTTGATGCAAATGTAGGGTGACAGTCAGGTTGGGTTAAGTACGATAGTTTGAGACTGCTGTGTGTGTAGAAATATTTGGATAGGACCAAAATTGCTTTGGTATGTTGCATTTAAAGACAAAGTATTTAAACGCTACTCAAAATATGTAAAGTGGAAAAGACTATTAAAAAATATTTTAAGAGCCGTGATTAAACGTCGAATTACGTTTCAATATTCGGCGGATCGCCTGTCAATATGAGTTGTTCTTAGTAAAAGTGTAAAGAGCTGATTCTCGAAACATTTTAAATCATAGTCACCCTATAAAAACTGTGTGCGTAATTTTATCCGTACCAAGGCACCTACGGTCTATTGCATACTATAGCCAGACAGACATTATAATACCTATTTATGTAGGTATATATTGTTTAGTAGCATAGTATGTTTGTACATACACACATACGGATATAGATAGCAATGAATATTGATTTGTTACGCACTCCGCATTTTTATGTGGAGTTTTGTACGGTTAAGGAAGGGATACATAATCACGCAGTATTAGTAAAAAGGAATTCTAACTTTGTATTGTATTTAAACGATAAAACCGGTCAAGTGCGAGTTGATTCGCGCACTAATGGTTCCGTGCTACACAATGTAAAAAGAAGGCCTAATTAATAAAAAATATTTAAAAGTTGATTAACTCAAAACTGCTTTGTCTATAATTCATGTGAGTGTCATTTCAAATTCGATCAATTTTCGGATTCAGATTCAGAGATTTGCGAAACATGTTACAGCGTATTAAAAGTAAGTACAGCAATGGTCAGTTCACAAGCAACATCCAGGTTTTCGTTGAACTATTAAGGGTTTTGATAAAAAATATTGGTTTGCTTCTTTTTGAATGATGATCTTAGGAAAATACAGACAGGCTGACTTCGTAGGCTTAATAATAGGGTCACATGGACACCTTTTCAATACGGAACCATAAAAAGTGTCTACCGAGTGTAAGGTACGCCAGTCTGTCAAAACGGAAAAGGTTCCGAAATTGAATTAATTATTTTGATTGTACTGTAAGGTATCTTAAAGCTCCGGTACACAACCACGTCCGCAGTAAAATTGTGCTAAAGCCTTTTTAGCCTGCCACCTCAACATCTACACTTGTGTGAAACTAAGGATAATGTTATCAGAATTAATTAACTAAACACAGGAAGTTTGATAAGTTTCACATTGGAAATGAATGCCGTTGATTAGCCTAGCCACTTTTTAATCTTATTCCTAGAATATTACATTATGATTATGTAGGAGTATAATTTAAATAGTACTATAGGTACTAAATGAGACGACCTCGATGGTGTGGCGGGCGGCTGCGACGCAAGAGGCGCGCTTTCGATTCCCGCTACGGGAATATAACGCTATACATGTTCTGCAGGTATTGGTTACAGGTTGTAATACGACGGTACTCATAGTTCCTGATACTCACAGCACAGGGAATCCTTGTGTGGGGTCAGGACTATGTAATGTGTCTTTTTAAATTTATTTTTTATTTTATAATAAAAATACACCATAAAAGATCAGACACGCATCTTTTTTTTATTATTCTTAAAGGGAAAGGATGACTGGTAGAAAATGTTGTATAACATTAAGCCCTCCTTTTGTATATTGTTTGTGCAATAAAGCATTTAATAAAAATAAATAAATATTTTCCTCCACCGTTACGTGCACGTGTTAATGTGCACATACATTTTTTTAATTAGTTAATCCATTGGTGCGCAACCCACGACCTTCGGATCGTACCGCCCACTAGGCCAACACGGTCCTACTTTATGCTCTTCCTACGTCCATACAGTTTAAAATTAGCCACATCGCTCATTCATCGCGGAAAACATGGAAATTTGCGTCAGAGCCTATGAAATGTTGTGCAAGAAACTCTTACTCATCGGGTATAGAGTATGTATATGTATAGTACCTACCGCCATGGGTGGTATTAATAATTTTTAACTGTCTTCAAAAAAAGGTGGTGTTGAGATGTTCGCCAATTGTTAACCGATTTTAATAATTCTTTTGTTGAAGTTTTATTCCTGTGGTATTGCTACTTTTCCTTAAAACTACTTATAAAGTTAAAATGTTTCTGGACTACATACATACAGTCAGGTTCCTACTTATCTGAGTATTATTGCAAGATTTATATATTGTAGGTTTAAAACCTTAAAGGTAATTTTAGAGGCCTGTTCAATGATACCAGAACGGTAGGTTTAAGATAAATAAATCACACTTTACCTACACGAACAAAATTTAAAGAAGAGTGCCCCACATCCTAAAATAATTGATTCGATTTTTTTATTTTTGACGTTCGGTTAAAAACACGTCTGTATACACCTTATATCCCTTTAAAATATAATTCTCATAAGTCCTTTATTGTACGCAAAAAAAAAACAAATATATATAAAAACTATTACATAAGCCAACCTTGATCCAAAAAATACTCTTCTGCCAGTAAACCTTGGATTTCAATGAATAGAAACCGACTTTTGACACTTTGAGTGTGATACACGGACAGACAGACAGACTGATATAACAAAACTATCGTCATTCGCCTTCGAAACTGTGAAATAGTGTAGGTAGAACTATTTCACACATATGTGGTTTCTCATATACGAGAATACCCGTGATTAAAGTAGGCGTTATTAAGTAAAGCTGGACAAATCATAATTGGATTTTGTTACCTCATTGTTGACGCTGGTTATCAGCCTGCATTGTATATACAAGATTTGGTACACCACCTGACTTAATAAGCAAGTATAGCTGGCTCAGAAGCAAGTTCGTACACAAAAGCATGCTAGTTACTGGCAAGTGCGAGTGCAAACATGACTATGTATGTATGTAATGGATGTAATAACAGATTTCCTATACATAATATCTATAATGCAGTATTTAAATTGCACTTTACGAAGCGCTAGGGTCAATATATGGCATGCCATAAACCATATGACACAAAATGCCAGTATCTTGGTCTATAGCCGTTTAGTGGTCTTTAACTGGCACTTCATAATCTAGGATGACATGCCAGAAATAGAAATGTAAAACTAGATTTATAAAGTTAAAATGTTACTGGATTAATACTCTATTTTGAAATCAAAATAGAGTACCTGTCATGTCGCCTTGCATTGACAGAGAATGCTAGTAACTGACATGCCAGTTTAGCAGTGACTATAACGACCGTTTGCAAGGTAAAATTTAGGTAAAATTATTGCATGATCTGAAAAAATGAGTTTATTTCTTTGCGGGTAAATCTAATATCTGATATTCTACTAAAATTAGGGCAATATTAGTTGGTATAATTATGAGGTTTATTGTTAAACCACTAAATACAGTGCGATATCCTGATAAAGGTACGAGTAGGTACATAGATAAAGAGGCTTTATCGAAGTAAAGCCTTTATATCGCGAACGATTTTTCCACATTAAACCTAAAGCCTGGCTTAGAGATCATTGGCTCTTAAAATTGGAAAAGAAACTGAAATTGTTATCACATCGTTTTTAGGGTTCCGTATTCAACCGGTGTTAACCCATTGCTAAGCCTACACTATCTTTCCGTCTGTCGGTCACTTTATTACGTTTTTTTTTTACTTCTAACACACCCTATAGATTCCGTAGGCTACGGTAACTATACTTTACCTACTATACAATACATATTATGGATACTATATTATCTATTAATTTATTTCAGATTATAATAAAGCTTGCAGGTAGAGATATTTAACAATAGTCTTAAATCTATATACCAGAGTGTACATAGATTTAGTTAATATTTTTTTCTGTCAATTAATAAAGATAGTTGCGTTTTGGTTTTAACTGTTAAGAAACGTCTAAAGAAATAAATAAATTCTAATTCTAAATTTTTATACTGATTAAAAACTTTGATAATTTTAGTCAAATATACTACTTTTTATCGAATTACCAACGGCACGCCCGTGAGTATTGGTAAAAAGCTTTGGTCTAAGCTAGACCCTCCAAAACCTTTGACCATTCATGTTATATGACTCTGCTTTACCATAGACCGGCATTTCCTTGTAATTTGTTTTTAATTAAACGTTGTAAATTGTTTCAGATGTGTCGCATAGCTTACGTAAGTTTAATTTAAATTTAATTTACGTAAATGGAGCTTACGTAATGGCAGCTACACAGGTGAGGCGTTTATAAGGCTTTAGGTTCGTGAAATGTAAGCTTTTGAAATCAACTTTTGAACTTTGCAGCAACAAGACTGCCATGTTTGATGAAAGGCTCTTATAGTAAAGCTCCATCATCATCATCATCAGCCCACATCAGTCCACTGCTGGACATAGGCCTCTCCCAAAAAAAATAGTAAAGCTCATATTTGATTAATTACCAACAACAGACTTTTAAGTCCACTAATGGACATAGACCCTCAAGGAGAGCTAAGATGGACGATTTTGGGCCACCTCGATCCACCGAATTTCCACAGAAGGATGTCATCCGTACATCAGGGATACCACCTTCCTATAGGTACTCCGTCATTGTGTTACGTTTTATTAACGATACCTACTCATAGTACGAGTTTTCATTAAATAGCCCTCCTAATTTTCATAATATATGACCCTTTTAATTTTGTTGCTACACAAGTACCCAGAATAGTGAAAAGCAACCATAGCGCAACACCATAGATAATTATAATCCTCGTAAATCTAGCTATGTTTGCAATGACGTCACAATATGGCCGCCGTGGTACTACAAACGATCCGCCTAGCGGAATTTATGGTTATTTCATAGGGTGTACAGATAGTTAAATAGGTCACAGACACAAGGTAGACCTAGGCTTGGTAGTACTTATCAATACATATAAGTAGGTTTTATTCTAACACAATGGCTTTCAACAAAACAAAGATAATCTTTGAAAAATGAACAGGTATCGCAATTTGCCGCTCTCAAATATTTTACGGATTCTAAAAGTTGTTTTTAGTTGAGTCAAATTCTGAGGTAAATTATGCCGATACATTTATTAAAAAATTGAAAGGACAGTCGTCAAAAATGGGGCTTCATATGCCATTTCATTTCATTTATTCATTGCGCATTCTTCAACAAGTAAAATAATAAAAAAAATAAAAATTAAAAGTATTAAGTGATAAGTACTTATTCCAGATATTTTTAAATAGGCAGGATATAAATGGTAAAATATTTAAATTGATAACGTAAGTCTCTGCTTACAAAGTAAATATTATCAGGGACTTCCCTCAGATATGTGTCCGACTGGCTAAACCTTAAAAACCATTATGGCAGCAAATTCAGGCTTTACTGACTCAATAAATACGCCTACTTCCCAACAATAGGTAGGTGGCATAACAAATGATGATCAAAATCTGTGGAGTTCATGGTCTTGATTGTGTATAGACGTAAAGTTCGGTAGACATTGTATCTTGTCATGGTAACAAAAACACAACAAAGGAAAAACTTCAACAGATGTTCTTACTACGCCTACTCTATGTCTGTTTGCTCCAATGACCTAATCAACGCGCCAACAAAGAAAATTACACCCAAAACAGCTATATTTCATTGTCTACAAATTAAAACTTATTACTGAGTATGGTGGTAGACCAAAAAGTTCTGATTTTAAAAGATATACAACCTCGTTTTTAAATTAGAACGAAAAAGTTCTTATTACAGGCGCGGTAAGTTCCAAATTTAAATTTACAATGACAGAAAAGAATATTTGAACATAGAATCTGAATGTAGAGCAATAAGGGACCATTATAGCTTGGCCTCTGAGCCTTCTTTGTGTATGCCCGTTTTTGGAACATTTTGGTTCAGAAGCGTGTGGAAGTGAGGGTCAGAATGTGGTGGTTAAAACTTGATTTATTTTTTCTTTGTTTGCTAGACGCGACATGTTGACAAGTCCAGTTTTTAATTTCAAATGTTTATGATATGATACGTATAACATATTTTGTTACTCAACAGCGGAAGGTTATGTTTATTTATTTGTATTGTGGCCATAATTTCCATTTTTGATAAATGAACCACCTACCTAGTTGATAGGAAAACTATAATATTATTGTATAGTCCATGCAAATACGAATTAGGTTATATGTTTCGTTCCGTGGTAATTTAAGGAACTAAAGAATATCTGAAGATCTATTCTTCTAATTATTTTACAATCCAATCTCGACTTTATTTATTTTCAGTCTCTAAGACTAAGTAAGAGCTACATCTCTTATCTAAAACCTCATTTTGCGTTTATGAAGCTCTCCAGTTCAGCTTTCACATTATTTCAAAAGGTTTTCAGATTTGCACACATGATTGATTGCACATCAGGGCGTGTGCAAACATCTGTTGTTTCTGCTTTTAACCTTTTTGTTCTATACAAATTCAGGATTATTTTTGCAGAACAAAACATTATTTTCGTTTTTAGGTTTCCGTAGGTAGGAAAAGGTAAATGGGACCGTTTTTCAAAGGCTACCCGCGCAGTCGTCCGTCCTATATTTGTCGCAGGGCTCGTATTTACATTTTTACACAATAAGTTGTCACTATTACATATTCTTTAATGGCCAAATGAAAAGATGGCCAACTAAGCGAATTCCTAAAAAAACGTAACAATACAAAAAGTGTGATGATATGGATGAGTTTCCTATTGAATAAAATAAATATTTGCAATTATATGGCATCCTAGCTTATACTATACAAATAAGAATGATCTATGAAAACGAATACGTTAGTATTATAAATACATTAAATTATACAATTTCATGACTTTTGATCACTTGTAATTTCATTAGAGAAACATAATTTCGCTTTTCAGATTACAAATGTTATCAAATCACTCAAAACCATCTAAAAGCAATTAAAATATGATAAAACTTATCTCATCGGAAAGCCATCAGTCCCTGCAAACAATTCGTCCAGAAACCCGTTATAATGACGCAACGCGCGCAGACAACAAAGGGATTTGCATTTCTGAACGAATTAGGGCATCTGATGCACGTGCGTCAAAAATGTTCCGAATTTGAATGGTGTTGAAATTCAACTTTGTATTCGAATTATGACTGTAGGTACAGCTGTTGGAGGGTCGATGTTTAAGAAAACCAACTTCTCTTTAACGTTTGTTCGCTATTTTAGATTTTATACCTATAGAGATAAGGTTGTAAAAGTGGCACGGAACGTCAAAGGTTTGTTTTGAATGAATGAACTACCTATAATACTCTTTTTATCGCGTAAATGAGTATCCTCTCTATAGAGTTTGAAGATACGGATTCGTGATTTGAATGCATCGTTTCCTTTGTATGGTTTTAAAAAGATTCTTTAAGAATAAAAATGGGTCACAGAATTTAGCAAAATGTTGTCATAGTCGGTAACCTATTTGCAGGTTTAGATAAACTCTTTTTCTCACTGAAATGCAATAAATAAATATCCATAGTACACATACACGGTATCGTGGGTATCAGGAACTATGAGTACTGTGGTATCACATCCCACAGGCCTGGTACAAATATCTGGAGAACATGCAAACTTTTGTCTGGGAATCGAACGACCTTGCGTCGCACGACATTGAGGCCGTCGACATAGAAGTCTGTTTAAATTGTAAAACTATTAATATTTAGATATTTAATGAAATTTACACAAGTGAAGCAAGAGCCATTATTTATTTCAACGCAGCTATTTGTAAAAGTAACAATGGTTTTGTGGTTAGTGTTTACACAAAACTAAAAATAACAATCTTTTGCAAAACTATTGTTAAACATAGAACAGATGTTTCAAATACAAAAATAAAGTTGTTTTTAAGATTTCAAGCGCAAGTTTTAATGTGGCCAAATAATGCCAGAATTAAATAGGACTTTGAAGTTTTTTCAAATCTCCGGTTCTGTTTTGGTCACGTTGCGCTAGGCAATGGCCGTAGAATGATGGCCCTGAGAAGGGCCTTGTGGTCGATGGTAAAATAACTATTGTGGGGATGGATTCAGTGCGCCTCGCAAATAACATAATAAGTCAACTATAACTTAATTGAGATAAATATTTAACTAAACGATAGCAGACAACTTGAGTGGAGGGCCATGTTTTCGTAGAATATGGCTACGATATGTAGCAATCTCTACGAACTACCCCACGCGTAGCTACCGTTCAGATAAAAATATCAAATCCTCAGATCCATACCCCGGACGTAGTTCTGTATACTAAGTACGGGGTAGTCAGAGACATATCTCTGACTACCCTGCCTACCAGTGAAATATGCGCGTGTTTGTTTTTGTTTTAGCTGTGAAAAACTAATCTGGTCACTGAGTAACCTATAGGGTAACAAAAAGGGGAGGAACTAGATGAACGCCATCTATGTTTCAAGACTAACTGCCGTAGTTTTTAGTTTTCAATAAAGCATATATATGGCGTTAAATCTAATCTACTGCAAAGTCCCTTGACTGCATTCGCAGACAAAGCATCTATCAAGATTAACAAGAAATACAGGTTTTAAAAAATAATTTTAAAAAGAATAAAAACTTCATAAATTCCAAATATACTTATGAATAGGCATAAGCGTCCACAGGTTACCGTAGACCTAGGGACATTGGCAACACCAAAAGTATAACAGGCGGGTGTAACCAAAATTTCAAAATAAAATGTTATTTCTCATTTTTTCCATGGAATAAGTACATCTAAACTGACAAGCCTATATTAAGAGCGTCTTGAGGATGAATGAAGCTATATAAATATGTATGCCAAGATCGTGCAACTGAAATTTCGTGGTCCGTGTCGTACCCCTCAGGGAAACAGGTGTGACTTTATGTATGTATATATGAGTTATATGCTATTAAAGGAGTTAAAAACCGTAGAAAAATTTAAAATGGATAGTCCGTCCTCCTCGCCATAACTGGTGATCTCGCGACCTGATAATATAATTCCTGTCATTGAGGATGTTACTTTAGAATTGGTTCAGAGATGTGTCTTATGTTTAAATAAAAAAATAAAAAAACTATGTATAGGTGCTTAGTTTCTATATAACATACCGTCAAGATGTGGTACGTGGAACAATGGAAACACACACTTTAATTTGGGCTATGAATGCTACTGGGGTTAAAATGAGTCATCTACCAATATTGAACGAACAATTTCTGATGCGTGGTCCAAGATCTAACCTTTCGGTACAAAGTCTTCTGTGTGTGAACTTAAAGAACTATAAAATACTTCCAAAGTCTTATCAATATTTAGAAAGTCTACATCTGAAATGTTTTGGGTGTTATGGTACCAAGGTACCCGTAGACACAGGGAATTCTAGTGTAAGTGACTGCTGTTTGTTATTCGGTTTATTTCAGAATTGAGCAGGAATGATTAAGACCTGTAAATAGCGTCCATCAGGGCTTACCAGAAAAGAAAGTGTCCCATACATTCAGACATAGCGTTACTCGATTCATAGCGGAGTTGGTCAAAGCATTGCCGATTAGAGGCAAGGATGTTGGTCCGAATCCCGGTTATTATAAACTTTTTTGACATTTATTAGTCTACTAAACCTATCGGTACTGTGAGTCTTTATAGATATATAAAGTGATACTTTCATAAAAGATATCTCATTACCATGGGTTTCCCCATGTTAATCGGTGAATGCGTCCATAGGGGTAGCCCCATTTTGTAAGGGTCGCATTTAATATTTAAAGAGTTCACACTTCCTAAAAAATCCAGAGGATTGGACGTGGTTTCCATCGTGTCCGGATATTTGTGCGTTACCGTGAGGACTAAAACAAGGTTATAATATATATTACATAATTGTCATGTAATTTAATAGTAATTTAAAATAGTTTTAATTTTTGATAGTAGTGTTCAATGAAAATTGAAAAAAGCTTTAAATTTGATGCCTATAATCGTGCCTAATTTTTTATACCGTATTATCGGTGAAGGAAAACAAACCGTTTTTTTTTTCAAAATGTTTACCCTTTATATAACCATTTTATACGAAAAGATCCTAGCCTTCTACACAGAGAACAGTGAAAAAGGGCGACCAAGTTGCGCGGGCTTTTTCATTTTGGGTCAGCATCGTTTCCTCTGTGTAGAAAAAAAAAATTGAAATCAGTATAATTAGAGGCATCTCCAAGCATAGATTTACAGGAATAACCGCCTGTCTCTTATAACCTAGCCCGCAACTAAAACTTACGTTAATTTAATAAAGGGCGATTGTTTAAGCCATTATGTACCACCGGTCCAGTGTTCGATTCCCAACGATAATGGAATTATTGTTCCAAATGTTAACGAATTTTTGAAACGTATTGTTTAAAGGAACCATTTGTATGTGATTTATGGTGTGTTTAAAGTTAAAGCACGATGATTTCGGGCAGCGAGGTTAGGTATCTACATATTACATTTTGAAATGTAATAAAATCTTGATGAATTTACACAGATTCTTCGTGATCACGCCTTGGAGAGTGATAAAATTACCGTCCTCTATAATACAGTATGTAACAAAAATCCCGGCTGGTTCTCGAGTGTAATATTAGGTAGGTATATTACGTATTGTCGTTTTACGGAAATGAAACATCAGTTTTTCTCCAGTGAATTGAATAATTTAGGAGAAAATAGCTGAAGACATGGTCTTTTTTGTAACCGACCTCCTGCGATATAGGCTAGCCCTCGTGCGAGGGCCTCTAGAATGATACAATTGTAACCTACTTAGTGTTAAATAAATATATTTTATTCTTATTTAACCTCGGCTATTGTAACTAGTGTCAAACTGGTGCAGAGAATAAAAAAATGCAAGTATTTATAATTTTTGGATGTGTCTTAAAATTTTTTTTCTTGAATACTTACATTATATGACTTTAGTAATCTTTGAAATATATTTGAATAGTTTTTTCAGGAATTCTTTTGTATGTAGCAATACGTCTTTTTTCGATCGGACAAGGTTTTGGTTACATAACTACTGTATATTCGTCTAGTAGTCCCAAAACGATTTTAAAAGGGAATCATGAATTTAATAGGTGTGAACGTTTGTTTATAAAAAGTTCCTAACCAGGTATCCTAACTACTCATATTAAATGAAAAGAAAGTTTGGAGGTTTATTGCTATACTTTCCGTAACTAGCCGTTACCTGATTTGGATGAATTTTCGGTTATTGACTCAGAATAACACATAGAATAACACATTTACAATTTTTTATCTGGATAGGTATTACGGGGGAGAATTTGAATGAACAGAGTCTATTTTATAAATAAGGTTGAAGTCCTTTTTATTTTTAAATTTGGCACGTAAAAGGGGTAGGCCCATAAATACCTGAATTTCTAAATGAGGTAACATTTATGTCCTGAAGCCAGAGGGGTTTGGTATCTATTTATTTTATATATCACAATTATTTTTTGGAAGTTTGTTTATTTTCTAAAAACCTTTATCATAAGGATGTCAAATTTTGTTTTCACGTCCCATTACATACATACATAGTAATTTTTTTTATTTTGATACTACTTTATAGCAAACTATTTTTTATATAAACCATCTGACAGCAAAATAGCCATATAAACTTACCCCTTTCGTAATGAAGTCGTAATATGCCATAATTTATTTTGGTACCCAATTTCTATGGTACGTACCTACCCTATAAATTCACAATAGTATGACAACAATTGCTTCATAGCATTGGTACGAGACATTTAGCTAAACCATCGTTACATTTTACTGCAGAATAACGTTAGAATAAACCGTCTAGAAACTCATTATTAAGTGCTATTGCACTCAACAATCACCATAACAATCACGGCAATATCATAAACCTGACAAAGGGTTGCTAGAAAATAAAGCTTAGGGTTGCCAACAAAAATAAACCTTTACAGCCAATTTGTGACCTTTTTACCCCACGGTTGATAAATCAGACCATCGGTCCTACCCTGGCACTCCCTGGCCTGATAAAGACCCACCCGGCATTTGCAGAGGGCGCGGTCGTACCCTCAATCGGTCAATCCGTTATTAGCTCTACCCCACAAATACCCATAAAGACAAGAAACGACCTTAAAAATAAACAGACGATCTGACAAATGATCCACCTGCAATAAAGGTGACCCGCCCTTTCTCTAATAAGGACACTTTATGGCATTTAGCTTTCATTGTCTATGCGCGCGCACCCCTTGTCTCTGCCATCCACCCCTTATAAGTTGCGACATTGTTCTGAAACGTTCAGTGTTGTTCATGATACGGTCGCGCGCGGACGTTTGCTTGCCCTCAATTAGGAGAAGCAGTTCAAAGTTCGTACGGAAACGTTAATGAGTGATAATTCGTAGCGTTTCGATCGTTTTTTTAAATTAGTGAGTCAGGCTCGCCTACGCCTGTTAATTATACAGTAGCCTAGAATTAGAATTAACGCTTAGTTTTTTCAACGTTTAATTGTTGCTTGTTAACGAAGATAGGAAGTGAGAACAATTAAAGTTTTTTTTTTAATTTATTTTCTTTGGAAATAGATTCAAAACCTACAAATACGCAATCAAATTAAGGGCAATTTTTTTAATTCGACTTACTAATGTTAGACTGCTACTAATGTGCGTGAGACTTCATAAAATATAATCGTTTTTATAACTCTCTAATTTAGTAAGATCATTTTATACAATGATATTAAAACACTGCCCGTTATATATTTAGTCGTGAAAATAGTGATCACATATAAAATAGTAATATTCTAGAATATGCTGATTTACGATAAAAATGAAACCTTGGTTAAAATTGAAAGTATCACTCATTGGACAAGGAAAATATTACCTAATTGATTTTTGATAGTCTTCGGCCACCGCGCTACAGAATTTATCCAAATTGTTCCAAAATTCACCAGAATTCAGTCATTACTAAGATTTACCAAACAAGCATATTTTTTTATTGGGGTCCTTACGGATCTGAGTCCTGAATATAAATCTGAAGACATCCATTATGGGGTTCCATTCATGAGCATTTGTTTTTTATTTCTTATTTAAAATACTAGTTAAGGGGCCATCCATAAATAACTTCACACGAATTTCATAATTCTTGAAGACCATGATTGACGAATTTTATATATGTCCTAGTCATATCTGTATGGGGTGCCACTCATTTTTTCGCTAGAGTTGAAGATGATGTCACACTTTGTTGACCCTCTCCCAACCCCCTCAACGTGTAATTAATGGATGCCCCCTAATGCATGTATAAGATATGCTTAAGAATTTAACAGGCTCGATAAATAAACTTAATTCAACCCGAAAAGCCTTAATATAATATCAAGGACGCTGAAAAATGCAAAGTACGAGACTGCCCTTAAGGTGATTAACGAGGAGCACGTGGGGTATTGCCCGATTAATTTAAAGTGTATTAAGCTAACAATTTGGAAAGAAAGTAATCCTTCTGCCCCGTAAAATGTAATTGGTTGTTTATCGCAAGTCAAAGTCAAACTCAATAGGTTTGTATTCATTGAAATTAAAAGGATCATTAAGAAATGCCAACTTATAATCTAAATTAATTTAAAATTTAAAACAGTTTCTAATAAATCTAAACGATTTGGATGCAATTTCGAATATATAACTGCACCGTGATCTAGTTGTAAGAATTGACTGAAAAAATTAAACATAATTATTAGTTACATTTTACCTTTTTTATTATTTTCTCGACGTTTCGACTTAAAAAGGTAAACGCGATAAAGACCACGTTTGAAAAATACTAAAATCTCACATAACATATAGTCCCTATATCAAATTAGACCTAAACTAAAATAGTAGACGAAAAATGTGTAGTTTCTATCAAAAACCTTGCAATATCCTTGTAACAAAAGTTTTTACACAATTGTGTGCACTACACCTATAAATTGAAGGGCTAAATCCGCCCGTGCGAAGGATTCCTTTTGATGTAACTACCCTGTATGGATTTCAGCAAATTATTTTACGACGATTCGCAACCCTTTCCCACCCTTAGATTCATTTTACCCTTTCTTTGTAACACTGCGTTTCATTTACTTTTATTTTCGAGCTTTACAATCGTGCTCGAGAGCCGTCTTGGCTTAGCTACTCATACTTCAGACCAGACGTAGGTTCGAACCAGGTCGTGCTTAAATGGATTTTTCAATCAAAAAAATTAAGTGCGCACAAAAATGGTGACTGAAAACATCGTCAGGAAACCGCAGAACCAAACCCAAAAATATGAAGACAAGTGCCTTTGGTAAGTGTTCCAAATAGCGGCGGTGGGATTCCAACCTGTCATGAAGTGACACTATACAAAACGTGGACATGGATCAAATACAATGTTAGGACGTGCCTCTGTATACCCCCTACTTAGTATCCACACACATCTACGTACTGAGAATAAATATGTAGATGTCTATCACGTAAATCTCAGTCTCGATCAAGTTTGTATTTTCGTTTGAAGCCACTTTCAGTTTAAAAGCTTTTATTCCGTGGGGATTCGTAACTGGGCGACATTTAAAAGAAAACGAAAAAAGCTTCCGTCGACTGTTATATAATGTTATTCATTCGATAATTAGCTATCTTCTATTTTAGCTCTAAATAAAATAAACAGACACTATTCCACGCTGGCATAAAGGCTCTCCTAAACAGCTGCATTATAGTTTCTATTATATAAGGCCGATATAGCTGCATTAAAGAAGGGCGACAATAACGCTATGCGTTTTAGCGATTTTTGTTCTTAGTAAATGTTGTATTAGTTAGATAGATAAAAAATCTTTATTGCACAAAATATGAAGCGAACGAAAAGGTATATCAGTCATGTAGTTCTCAATACAAGCTCTGCTAGTTTGGGGCTACATGATTCTGTGTGAAAAAGTCCAGCATTATTTATTTATTTACGCTCGGCGGTACTTTGCGTTGATATGTTAAAATATGGCCCCTTTGATGCTCGAACGTAGCAAAAGAAAGTTATCGGTAGGGCCATCCAGAAACTTGGAACTAATCAAGTTTTCCAATTAAACGCTTCGTTATTTTGACGACACTTTGTTGTTGGTATTTGGTATATAGTAATACATACATTGATATGTATAACTTCTGTGATTTCCGATTTTAGGTAGGTATATTATCATTCTCGAACGTCATGATGGAATAGCACAAAATCTTATATTAGTCTGATCTGAATAAAGAGTAGAACGTTATGTTAGAACAACATTTTTAGGACACACAAAATAAACGAAAAATAACTTATACGGATATTCGTAGTCCGAAATAAAGATTAAAAAAAACTCACTTCAGAACACAAATAAATGGCATTAACCTGTGATTTTTTCCCCCCCAAAAACTACTGGCGATGATATTCATAGGTTATATATATATACCTCGAACATCAGCAGGATAATAGTATTTTCATTGGTACGTAGTACGTAATACATGATCCTAAAATATTCGTAGGCTGTTTTCCCGCTATATAAAACACAATCTAACTTATAATGCGGTGGGACGGCACTCCGTTGGGGAATAGCCATCTTTCCTTCCTAATGCAATCTATTTCCTATACTTTAGGGACTAACATAAGGTATCGTCTGCACGCGACGAGAAAGCCGATTTACTAGATGCGCGCTCAAATCTTTTGTACAGAGAATACTGCTCCAAACTTTTTTCAGAAATCATCATTTACAGAGTGGTTGTTTATATAAAATCCTTCAAAGTATTTGGAAGTTATAAAAACATCGTTTCACGTTAAGCAATTTGTCGTAGACGTAAAATTTGTAAAGCCTTGACTAAGCCTCTCCATTCAAAGTCATGAATGATCTTTAGTCACATCCAGCAACTTTTTTGAACTTTTTGCTGCAACGGTTGTTGAATCTTATTTTGAAAAAACTACGAGTATCAGAGAATTTAATTTGCCCCTATTTACGACGTGTATGATATATCTGTATTAATGAAATATTACTCATAATCTAAGTATGGTAAGGAAGAAATAACGCTACATGCAATATAATTTAGTAATCGTCTTTTTGAGTAGTGTTTTTGTTAAGTTAGGTAAAGTATTTATAAAATGACGTTTGCATTTCTTTCAGTTTACGTTTCCTTACATTGACGTTTATAAGATCGGGAATGGATTGGAACTTTAGTTTTAGTAATTTTTATTTGGGCTTTTTATCTATACTGAGATGGTATGGACAGACATGTCAGGAGGGGGTCACCTGACTACGGTGGCAACCAGGCACTAGAACTGTCCGTCTCCGGTAGAAGATCTAGAGGGAGACCTAAGACTACATGGACAGATATGGTGGCATGCAACGTTTCTGATCAAGATATCGAAGATAGAGTGACTGCTTTTTGAGTTTCTACTGCTTTTTTTAAGCTATTTATCCCACATGGTGGTGACACCAGGTGCTAAATAAAATGTGATAAATAGTTTGGAAGAGAAAGAGGGCTCTTCCTATTAACTGGGTACTCAAGAAAGTACCAAAGCAATAAACGTCTGAATTTTTAAGACTGCAGATCAAAAATAGTGTGAACTCTGCTTTCCTCTCCAGAGATCGCGTGTCCCCATTTTCCGGGATCAAAAGTTGTTTTATCATCTCGTTTTAATGCTTTGTTTTATTTCTTTTGTCACTGTTTTATTTTGAGGAATGACCGTCACTGATTTAAGAATACTGTGGGCAATTAAAATCCAACCACTGTTGTCAAGCAAGTCGTGTCTTTTCACTAGAGATACTAAGGTGAGTTTTCTAAATTAAACCTTTCACTTTGGGCCTTGGACAAATAATTCCTAACAATTAAATTTTAAAATCGCCGACGTGTTTCCCTTTATGGGTATTAAGTCCCTTTTCAGTGTCACCATACTTACGTAAACCTAATCCAAATTATTTCAATGGTTAAATTCTTACTTTGAATTTAGCCTTTTTTCGCCTCCATCGAAGCATGATATGATTCGAACACGCCTTTTAAATCGAAAGTTGGGAACACTAGTCACTACACCACTACCGATGTATATTCTCATAAAAAAACATTATTCATCTGAACTGAACTTCAAGGTACATCCACTAGTAATGTATACATACATTGTTAATAGTAAACCGTCTATTTCCGGGTACATCTGTTTCCGATCCGTGATCAAAGAGCGTCTGGCCGTCAGACTAATTTAGCTGTTTTACACAGGTTTTGAGCACTTTTACAATGTAAGCTACTTAAAATAACCTACCTAGCAGCCTGCTGGACTTGCTATATGAGATCCAAATGATCAAAAACATCTGTTTTCAATCATTTGGACTACTGTAAAATTCGAAAATTTAAAGAAATCTTTAATAGTTAATAGGCGTAAATAATTAAGAAGTATATATTTACCAGTTAATTTATTTTCAGTGAATTCAATTACCACTGTGGCTCTATACCTAGGTACCTTCTTCTTCAACTTGCCTATTTCAACTTTTAATACAATCTTGCATCTTGTAATTAAATGAGTATGTCTTTATTGTTTCAGATGTTTATGAACTGCAAGGATTTGAAGGAATTTTTTAATAAAGAAGAAAATGGTACGTAGTCAAAATTGGGTAAGTTTCATCTGAAAAAAAAACTCACTTATTCGTTACTGCATTGGCTTACAATTTACCCCACGTGTTACTTCAGTTCTGATGAAGTTTAATTCAGATTGGTTAGTTTTTATTATTTTTATGGAAACTTTCTATGAAATTATTTAGCTAATGCATGCGTCCCGTTCGTATCTCCATCACCTTCTGGGGCTTCCTTCCAAGTGACCACAGACTAGTTAGAGATACTACGTATCCCGTTCGGATACGTAGCCCATTCCGCTATGGCTTTCGTCCATAGTTCCTCCGTATCTATAGTAAGAGTATTGCTTCTAAATAAATTAGCATTTTTGACGTCAAAGTTATGCAGGAAGTAATGTGTGTGTATTGTTTACTGATCATGTAACTATTGTTTATTTAATTGTTATAGTCCGTGTGAAATATGATGACTAACTATGTATGTTACTCATTGTGATAAAACATATTCTTTATATGAATAAGCCTACAATAGCTTTGTTGTTAGTATTTTCTATTTCATAAGTCAATAGGTTTTTATTAATTGAAATCACATTTTTTTTTTAAAGTGAATTGCCACCGTATGCTAGCGCGCAAAAATGCCTGGAAGAATCAGGCAACAAAACCTGCTAGGTATGCTTGCTTGTAGGTCCTTAACTAACGAAATGACAATGGGGAACGAATCATTTGACGTTTTGACAAGCTTAGATATGTCAATAACTTATAAAACTTTTAAAGGGGGACAATTTTCTACTTAATTAATAGGTAGGTGGTGTCCTTCGGCGTGATGGCTCGGCATATACCTTTAACTAGCAATGTGTTGACACGTGCTGAAAATGAATATGATAATGAAATCATTTTAGTGAATAATGGCAACACAAAAATAACGTTTTAAGGCAAACACACATACGGCCTTGACGGTAAAAAATGCTCTACTTCATAAACAGTTTTTAATCGTTCAAAAGTTGTACTTACCTTGAATTGGTAAGTTCTGCTATAAATTGTATTTATATAAAACATTGCTGTGTGTTACGCATGGAACATTGAGATTCTGCCAAAAAATATGAATCTTACGATCCCGAAATAGTTTAATGTAAGATCGAACCGATCTGCTTACTATCGAAAGTTTTGACTCGAGTCAAGATCGAAAGGCGATTTAATGTTATTAAACAGCCACATACATATACCTGACCCCTCACTAGAATTACCAATGTACATATACATATTCCTGACCACTAGAATTACCTGTGCCGTAGATATCGAGAACTACGGGTACCGTGGTACCATAACACCCAGATCCAGAACAAACATCTGCAGCACAATCAAACATTTATCCTGCAGCGGGAATCGAACCCGCAGTTCTTGCGTTGCAGCTGGCTTCTCGTCTGTCCCTGGATAAAAACATAAATGCCTCTCGAGGGTCATATATTTTCATTATATCGGTCCAGCCTTTACGAAACTTTCTATGTAGTTTACATTATTAAAAAAAAACTATTTTAATTGCGATATTTTTTAATAAACTTAGAAATCGGAACTTTTATTTGCGTGAATTAAGGTGAGACTATACATACATATATGCTGTTATAATTTTCATATATATTCTACCAAAAGGTACATTGAATATCAATTAAAATACGAGATTAATTATAAAATATTTAATTTTACTAATTACAAATGACCAAGGGATATAATTACTGACTTAAGTACTTAAATCAAAATACAAACAAAGTGCAATTAGGCGGTCTTATAACTAAAAGCGATCTCTTCTAGACAACTTTTATAGCTTAATCGGTAGTACATTTTCTAGCGGAATTTTATAATTCTTGTGCCAAACTACAATATCCAGAATGTGCCTGGCATCTGTCCGTCAATCCGCAAATTTATTACATCAATCTTGCTGGCCCAGTAACAAGACCTATTTTCCTTTGGCCACGGTAACGGCTCTAAAGATTTAAACCTAATATAAAGTTGACAGTGAGGAATTTAAACCGATTCCTAGAATCTTTGAAGACAACATGAATCTCACGATTTAAGATCTTACTACTGCGGTTTTACAGTTTAGTTTTGCAGTCTAGATACTTATGCAAAATACTAGATCTTAATGCCATGGGATAAGGTTATATTTTGAATGATTTAGAAGTGTCAGGAATGTTCAACTTATCAAATTCTGTGAATCTGTTGTTAATTAAAATGTGCTGCATTTTAAATTTCAAATTATGAGTTTTATTTATTTTAAATGGAATAACTTTCAATTGACGAATAATTACTGTTTAGTCTCTTTTCACGAATTATAATTACACTACCAGTACCTACCATAGATATTAACAGTGTATAATATTGTTGGCCTATAAGGCCAGTTCTTTTGTTTTGTTTTTTATTAACTACTGGATTCCTATTCACCCCATTTTACTTATAAGGGACGCTTGTCGCACGCCGAAAAATCTTGGTAGGTTGTTTAATTTTTAGGGCCTCTGAATAGTTACTCGTTTCTAGTAATGAAAATTGGTGATTTTATTACACAAGCAAATATCAAATATGATAAAATTCAGAAATATTTTAATTAGGGCAGCAAACGCACTGTGAACAAAATGGTTGGAAGTGATTGAATTTCTTCATGGTCAAGATAATTAATCAGTGGTCAAGGCAAACTATGACGTAAACCTCTTCCAAAACAGCGAAAAAAAAGAATAAAAAGAATAATAATTTGATGATCATTTCTGGTTTGTTATCAGAATATAACGAACAAGTCTTTTGTCTTTTAAACGTATGGATTAAAGATCTGTAATATCAATGTCATTAAAATTGTAATAACACTTCGTAGCATGACAAAAAAAAAATAACTTGCTAACTTTCGTAATTACTTGTAGCTACTCTGTCTGGAAAATGACCTAAATTCACGAAATAATTTTGCGCGACCCAGTTTGTTCTTTTTTTAGGTTATTGATGTTTGGAACTCGGGTATATTGTAATCAAGGGTGCCTTTATTAGAAAGGTTTTTTTATGGCGACCACTGAAAGCTGACTCGAAAACAAAGTTTCAAGTATTTCAGTTAAGTAAATTGATTATCAATTTAAAATCAGATAATAATAACACTTCTAAATGGCCAAATCAAATTACGTGGGTACTTTATAAATCAAATTCACACTCATTTACTATATATATACATATATATACTGATAAGTAATAATAATAAAGCTAAGTTTTTTTTTGTTTGAATTATAAATCCCTGGAACTACCAGTCGAATTAAAAAAAAACTTTTTGCATTCGATAGCCCTATTCTTGAGGAAGGTTATTAAACTTTACGCTACGATACTTAGGAGCCGAACTAAAAGAAAAAATGTCATAGGCGGGCGATGCTACGCGGTGGGTCAGGGGCCGTCGGACAGCTAGTGCATTATATCCCCCTATATCCCACTTGCCCCGCTAAATCCAACATCCGTCTCTCCCAATCAATTAAGCAGGTCACGGGCCATTGGGTACTCTAGCTAATGATAAAAATTAGGGTAATGGTCGATTTACGGGCCTCGAAGTCTGACTCATAATATCCGTAGCCTAGTTTGCACTATGCGAACATTCGTCTATTAGCAAAGCGGATTATAGAACATAACTACACTTAGCCGGCATATCATTAAGTTTTCAAATCAAAAGTTTCTAAAAAGTCCATTAACTAACAGGAACAAAACTTAATCATTTTTATAATGTTATTAGGAAGTTAAATATTGAAAACATGGATCTAACAGGAACTACCACAAAAATGCCATAATGTCATAATGTCGTCCATACTTGTAACAAATTCTCAATTCGTGATTTGTATTTTATTTTGGTAGAATTGTGCTGATCCGATTCAGATAGTATTTTAATGCGACCACACCTAACTCATCCCTTGCACAATAAATAAATATAGTTATATACCAAGTATCATGTAATCAAAAACCTCTTAAATTTACGAGATACAAGAAACTCTGAAATATTTTGATGTCGGTAAAATAACGTGCTTTACAACTAAAAGTTCTGTTGGCATTGTAATTCTATTTTAACGTCCACTTTGCATTGCAAATTCGAGCTTCGTCATCAATGCAGCCCAATTTTCCTCCAACAATAAAGAAAACATGGCCCTTAAGTTAATAAGAAATAACAAACCACAACTGGGTCACAGTAAAATTCACGAATCAGGTCATTTTGGCAGTGAGTGTACTAATTTAAGGACAATGTAAGGGTAATGCCGGAATATTATGGAATACAGACACATATTTTCACCAGTTTTTCCTCAGGGCAACGTGAGAGTGATACCTCTAGTGTTTTCTGCAGCACACCCACACAAGCAACCTAGACGCCTAGCTGTTAAGCCGCCTACAGTGCGGTCGCATGTTTCGTAGCAAGCAGCTTAGCTAGATGCCTGCAGTGCGGCCACACAAGCCGCCTAGCTAGACGCCTAGCTGTCAAGCTACCTACAGTGCGGTCAAGCTGTCTGACTGCCTTATCTTAGCTGCATTGCGAAGTGTAATTTGCGGAAAATGTTAGAATTGAATTCTTGGATGCTATCGTTGCGTTGTTCCCATTTCTCATACAATTAATTAAAAGTATCAATTACTCTATGTGAATGGGGTCACGAAAAAACTGGACGTTTAACGATAGTAATCTGGTGGATAGATATTATGAAGTGGATAGAATGGATATTGGCTAATCCAATTACGTCTAGTGTGGGAGCTCTGGTCACGCGATGTGGGTGCGGTTTGTAGAGCAGGGGCCAGTTGGTGGTTTTGGCATGACATCGACATGTCATACTAATTACAGTATAACGACAAAATCTGTGTCTATTTCCTGGATAGGGAAAATACGAAGATCGCCGAGGAGATTATAATCAATATATAAAAAAAATTTGATCTCATGCAAATACTGAATTTATCAATTAATTGTAAATACAAAATAGGTATGAGAATGTTTTCTTTTTACATTTTAATTATATGTTTGTATTGTGACATTGTATGTTGCTTCGTGAGGAAACTGGTACGTCCAAGAACCAAAAAATCGTAGGCATGATTCGAAAGCTAACTGATGTTAGTGCAATAAGCGGCAATTTGCTTAAACGTGCCACGTGAAATGCTTACAATGATATCCACCATTTTTTTTTATATTGTCATCTACTTTTATATCTATTTTAGGTAAAGCTAAATCAAATCTGAAATCTAAAAGGGAATTGGAAAAGGCATCTTTATCTTTTCCTAAAATTCAAATTGCTCAGTATTTCCCTAAAACAATTAGTGCTAGAACAATGACTACCGTTCAAAGCTCTACCGTTTCGTATAATTGCGATAAAAAACGAATCAACATCACATCAGCTGTTAGGCCGGCGTAACAAATTTAAAATTAGTTTTTTAGACATTATTTTACGATCTATTGAGTTTGGAGTTTGGACCTTGCCCTATTACCCTATTATTATTTTAGGCTAAACGAGCAAGGTAGGTAATTTTGTTTGTTGTTCTAATAATTCGTTCAAATACTTCGCGAATCAAATTATTTAAACTTTGAAATATTATTCCATGAAAAGGATATGAAAATTCAGAAAGTAACGTCTCTAATTTGGTTTGTCTGTAAAATAATTCGTTTTTCAATTCTTCTGTTCAATTTAATCTGTATAAAATACATAATATAATATACCTACCTGTACATATACAAATATAAAACATTTATTACTTTGGACTGGGGTCTAAGATAAAATGAAAAACATCGAAAGTGAAATATTCTCGTGTCTCAACAAACTATTTTCAGGTTTACGTTTTTACCATAACACCCAAATCCAAAAATATATATATAGAACATGCAAATATTTTCTATTCGTCAGCGACACCACCTAATTATATTTATTTTAATAAAAAATATTATTATCAATATTTACAGAATTACCAAAAAAAACTACACCTACAAGGGTGCACCGGGGTACCAATGTTTCGACGGAGATTTAAAGCTCGCGATTCTTCAAACTTGGATTCAAGTAAGTAACACTACCGAAGACTTTTTAAACTATCCTTAAAAGGGGTGTAAGATTTATTTTGTAAAAATAAATTATGAAAATAACCAACCTCCTGGTCAAAGGAAATAACGTGACACATTATTTTAAGACTTTACAAAACTACCCTCAATACGAGAATATAAAATGTAAAGTGTCCAAAGAAAACAATAGACGAGATTGCTCCTCAGGCGATGTCATTTCCACCTTTTCCAATACATTTAGCAAACAGAAAACCACAGTGTAACCGAAATTGGTTGAACCTTGCTCTGACAGTGTCGTTAATCTCTGCAGTGCCACAGGAAATACGAAACAGTAGAATTATCGACAATTTCTTTGTCTACGTGTCCGAGATGCAGATTTCGATTCCTACGGGACGAAAAGTTTTCTAAAAATATTTGGTTTTCGAACAAAATACATTTAAATATGCCAAAGTGCAAGTATATTTGATTTTTGTAGAACGTATTTGTTTTTAAGACGATTTAAAATAATCCTCGTTAATTTGTCACTTTTGACACTTCATCAAAATAAATTTGTAACGGCGGCCGCCTCACCATATTATTTATTTTTTCAAAATTAGAACGGCACAATTGGAAAACTTTCTTTCAGTCACTATATATATTATTTATGTTTATAATTAAAAATAAGTCAATTTCACGATTTACGTGGACTGATAAACTTTTCTAAACATAATAAACAGTTTTCATTTAATAAACGTCGTTACAAGGTTACGTCGTTTCACTTCAAGCTATTACCTAAAAAATCTAAAGATTTTGATTGATTTTATTTTCGAGTCGACAAGTTAAATACCATGACAATGCTATCGAGCTTATTTGGGACATAAAAAAGGCCATGGACGCGTAACAATACGCGCTGTAAAAATGCTGACACCGCTACAAACTGCGTGTGCAGAAGTAAAGGAAAGTCGTCGGAAAACAAAGGAAATAATCTTACATGATTTTGAACGAGATGTGAGAATAAACAAAACTGTTGAAAATGAATAAAATTCATTACTTATATCTCTGAGTGCAGACAGCAATGTGACAATGATAACACAAGTTATAGATAATTCTGATAAATTAAGATATAATATAATAATGAGACATGGATTCTATAATGGGAATCACAATAACTGCATTCGATTCACACATGTTTAAAAACCATATCGATTAATTAAATTAAATCGATTATTTTAAGAATGTCACATCACTAAGGAGCTAAGACTGACAGATGCCAAATATGACCAATAAAAGTGGCCCTACTACATTGATAGGGCTTAATGAACCCCACGATTTCAATGACTTTGACTACTGTTGTTTATGTTTCGTTACACTGTGGTTTCCTGGTGCGGATACTCGTATTTAAATACATCTTCCTGAATGTTCGAATAAGTAATAAAGTTGCGTAGGTTCAGTATTTATAGAGTTATTGAATCAATTCTACTAAATTGCATTCCAATGATTCTCGCGTAGGTTTCATATTATCAATTTTGATTTATAATATCAAATTGATTTATCTTAATGCCTTTAAACCATAACTGTGTAGGTAGTAAAAGATAATATCAATTGTATAAGTATCCAAAGAGTGCTATGGCAAACGGTCTTGAGCTACCTCTAAATTATTTAGTGATAATAATTATGACAGTTTGGGTTGTAATTATTTAGTAAATTCCCAATTGGCCCTCGTAACAGGCTGTGGGGCAGTTATTTCCCTATCCACCTCGGGGTAAAAAAATTTACGGTTGACTGCCCATTCACAAGAATAGTGTTTGTTTTCACAGTTGAAATGGTAACATGGTGGTATGAATTCGTACAAAATTTACAAAACTTTATAGAATACTTCAAAAACAGTAAAACACTGAAACATTACCAAGAGATGGCGCTTTACGCAATCATTTTATAACACTCCCATCGTGTGTTAGTCGTGGTTGAATATTAAGTAGCGTTGTTGTTCGGATGTAAGTACATTAGTTTTATTTAGTTGCGGTATCTCCAATGCTTCTGAAATGCAATACCTACAAATAGTTTTCATAACAAACATAATAAATAAACACACAACTGGCTTGCCTCTCTGAATAATTCAATGTTGATTTTGGCACCACTTCTGGGCCACATTAATCATGCACAGATTGGAAACGGTGTTTGAAAACATCAAAGTGATTGTTGCTAGGTGGAAATAGAAATAGATTAGGTATTGGAAATGAATTACGTGCATCAACTAAGATTCAGATCCAAAACAAACAGAATTGTTTATTAGTATTAAAATTATAATTCTAAAAATGCAATGTAAATCATTTTTAGAATTATAAATTTGCTGATTTATTTTCATATAAGAAAAAAGCCATAGCCTAAATATTTTTTTTGTTTTAGTTATTGTATTAATAGTTATTTTGAGGTAGTTTTTAGAAAACAGAATTAAATAAATGATCATTTTTCGGCAAAAAAACGTTTATTCACAAAAACTTAGAAATAATGTATGGAATAAGCTTGTTAGCTCCGAAGCTATAAAGCTTTTACCGTGAATACATTTCCTAAATGGATCATGTTTAAACAGGAAGGTACTTCAAATATTAGGTTATTAATAGGCCTTTTATTAGCCTTGACGAAGTCGATGGCGAGGTGGGTGAACGGCTGACTGTTTGTGGTACCATGGTACTCGTAGTTCTTGATACCCAGGGCACAGGGATTTAAGGGTAATTATACCACCAATACTGTGACCCAATAAAAACATTTTGTTATTATTAGTTTGTAGGGAGAGTTATTGGATTCAACCCATTTTACCCGTCCCAAGATCTACTTCTGTTAGAGGTTATCGCTCTTTTTGCAAAGAAAATAAAATAATATTACTTTAATAGGTTCCATCGTTACGTACATTCGGAACGTCTCTCGTATCGTATGTCAGCGCGGCGTTTCGCGCACTTTTAATTGACAGCTGTCAAATTGAATGCTTTTTCGCGCCATTTTATTTGCCACCATAATGATGTAGATTGTTATTATAGATAGTGTCTCGTTGTTAGTTCCACTGATCGGACGTTTGTTTATCTATTCTTGACAAATCGTTAGAATTTATTGACATGACATAAAATATAGCGTAGTATTTTTTTTATGGGCGTGCTATTTGGTTTGAAAATGCTAGACCACCCACTTAATATGTGGTTTACTGATTTATAGAAATAGCATACTTTAAATAGAAAACATATCATACTGGAGAGAAAAGTGTTATTTCTGGTTATAACTTTATTGATCTTAAAATCTTTTGTGGGTTTTATGACACTATATATAATATAATAATATAAACTATAATTATACTTATAATATATATTTTGCATCTATTTTATTAAGTAGTTATCATATCATTATATATTGTAATCTTAGAACTAGAACTAAGAAGTCAAGAAAACATCACTGCAGAAATAAAGAAGAACGAACAGAAGATAAGACGGTACACTGATGGGCCTGAATTTCTTGCTCGAACCTGTATTTAGACTAGGTGAGCAAACTTTCAGGTGTGTTAGTGCCGACTGGTCTACAAATAAGAAGACAATAGAAGATCTAAGAAGAGACAAGAATAGAAAACTACCGTTTAAGATAACTATGACTTAGGATTAGCCTTATCTTAACTTAGGATAATAAATAATTGTTTTAACCACTGTATGTCTAGTAACTTGTAAATAGTATTTATATAGCGACACAGGTCGGGACAGGTCTTGTGTATTTTATTTAAGTTTAGCCTCAATTTGTAATAATAATCTAGATACTTTATTTCTTGCCCAGTGTTAGACAAAAGGCTCTTCCGTTCCTTATTATTTTTTGCTGTTTGAGACTACAGTACTTTTTTATAAGTACGATCTCGTCTCTCCATGTTGTATTAGGTCTGTCTCTTCTTCTTCAATCGTGTCTTTGCTACTTCTTTCTTTCTTCACTATGCTACTTTATTTTTTGCGTTCTGTTGGCTTGTCAAAACTATGTTTTTAAATTTGATTTTCTATTTCGTATCTTTTTTCGAAATGTTGTACAGTAATCTGACTCCGTGTAGGCTTTTCTTCATCTTGCTTTGTGTTATTTTAAAGTTCTATACCTGATTTAAAACCAGGGCACAGGACCAGGACTAGGACCCCATGATGGATGGCAAAGATTTTTGAGGATCAAGGACAAAGGCTTGTCTTTGACTAGCCCCTACATGATCCTCAAACAAAAAAAACAACTTTTGTCTTTAAATATTTTTATTTAAACTGATACCCATAACGGCTATTTGCAGCAGTTTTTAGATTATTTTTTGCTATCTAAAAATAAAACTAGGAATACTGGAATTACTGGCCAGACATTTGACGGAAGAACGCTTTTCCCCTTTCGATTGTGCAGTTGTAAGCAAAGCTATGCGATTAAATATATATTTAAAAATAAAATTTCGATCATTTTAAAAAGTTAAAACTTCTTTGATTCCTTGAAATATACGGAATTCATTATTTGTTGAAAAATCCATCTTTTAAAGAAATAAAAATTATTATTTTAGTTTTTTTTTTCAAACATTTTGAAAAGTATATAATTTAGATTATATTACAACATATCAGTTTTCAAACTAATTGCTAACTTTTTTGTGTGTGTTTATACATTGAGATTTAGTCTAACTTAGTTTTAACGGTACGTCGGTCGCTTTGAATACAACACATATATTTTTCTCATAACTCACATTTTCATCAGACAGCCCCATCCATTCCGGTGCTAGTAATAATGGGTCATAATTTTTATATTTTCATTCGCGTAACGTCCAACGCTCCATAAGGGCCGGCACTAAACATTGCGTACTATTTTTACGACTTAGGTTTGCTCACGAACATTCGACACGTATCAGGGACGAGGACGTGACAGACAGGAATGGTTATGTTCCTCAAAAATAAAAATAGGTATATTGACGATCTCGGTGGCGTGGCGGGCGAAGTCGGCTGCGACGCAAGAGATTCCCGCTGCGGGACAAATGTTCACATGTTCTGCAGATATTTGTTCCAGGTCACCACGATACTCTTACTCGTAGTTCCTGATATCCACGACACAGGAAATCCTAGTTTTTTTCCTAGTTTTTTAGAATTATATTTGCTTTATCGTGTTTAACGGATTCTTTATTATTATATAATTATGAGATAAATGTCGTTCCCGTTTCTGTTATTGCAATAGTACCTACCTGACAAAGATTTCTAGCTTAAACAGATTCGACACCTAACAACTATAAACCACTATAAAACCTACCACGTTGATAGAAATGTTTATGGGTAAGTGTAGCATAAATTTCTTGATATAACTTTTTTATGGATTTCTAACGTATGTATATACTGTTCTATTTCATGTGGCTTAGTGTTAATCATATTTATATCAACCTATCTTAGCTACTCTAAAATGCCACGACTTGAGTTTACCTTTGAATTTTTTTTAAGAATTTATTTAGACATTGTGATAGTAAATTGATTCATAAATAATAGAACGAAAATTTATGGCGGAAATAAGCCAAAAAAAAATGTGAGTCTGAATTGAAACTATTAAATACCAATAGATAATAATAATAGATATTTTTTTTTTAAATTGAAAGCACGTATTATATTGTTTTTCAATGATTTCCTAAAGTTTCCGCTAGTATAGAAGCTCTTCATCATAGCCACCGCCCCGAGACTCAAAATGGCTTCCAAGAACCCTTTTTTTACTCATAAAAGACAATAGTGCAAAAATATGACAGCATAATAACAATAATAGGCAATATCGCCGAGAAAACGTGAGGTTCACATTTTAATAGTTAGATCTATGATCTTTTTATGTCTTTTATGGATTTTTTCATAAGTCTAGAGGGTGCAAATGGGGCAATGAAAATCCTATGTGATTTTTAATGGTCAGTTCTTGTGGTAAATATGTTTGAACATGGGTATATATTCTGGTACCTTTGTATATAACATTTATACAGGCATAGAAAAAAGATAAGAGGTAGGCTGTGCCTAATTAGCACATCAAAGTAGCCGTAAAATATTAAACGCAAGTTCATAGATAAAGATGATAGCTACAGAAGCACACGCAAGACCGAGGCGTCTACGACAACGCGCCGCCAAAAAATGAGCGAAAATCATCATTATCATAATTATGTGTGTTAAAATTCAACACGAGAAAACAAAACACAGTTTGAAAAACTGTTTTAAGCCTTTAAAAGCAAGCATGTTAATTAAATCCGTAATGAGATTATCAGACAGAGAATGAAAGTAATCGATCAGCTCAGAGAATTAGCAAGCATAAGTGGCAATGGGCGGTCATATATGAAGAAGAACCAACAACCGTTGGGGTAAACGAGTTCTTGAGTGGAGACCGCGTCTTAGTAAACGTAGTGTGGGGCGCCCCCTGTCTAAGTGGAGCGATGACTTAGAAAGACGGCGGCAATAAGTGGATGAGAAGAGCCAAACACCGGGCTCAGTGGTGCGTATTGACCTTTGTCCAGCAGTGGACTGATGTGGGCTGATGATGATGATTATCATGATGATGTAAGTATTCCAAATGTTATTTTCTATTAGGGTCTGGGTGTTTTCTATGCATAATATGTATATTTTACAAAAAAAAGTATTAAAGTAGTATATCAGTCATGTAGTTCCCATAATACAAGCTCTGCTTAGTTTGGTGCTACATGAAGCTGTGTGAAAATATCCAGCATTATTATTATATCAATATCATATTTATGCTTCGCAAATTGAATTTAAGAGTCAACATATTTCATTCACAAATTTGATTTTTTAAATCATTTTTTGGAAACTACAATAAGCTTATAAAATAATTATGATAAAATTATAACATGTGTTTTAAAACAGCTGTTGAGTAAAGTGTATTTTTTACTTCAGCTTAATAAACAACGTTGATTAAAGTTCAGACAGATAAAGTAATAAAGTAGAAACCTACCTATATAAATTCAACGAGCGAGAAATATTTAAAAGTCCAAATCGGGTTTGTAATTTTCCGCTCGCTGGCAGAGAATCATAATTTAATTTAAAAAATCTACAGTAAATGGAATAGCTGGCATTTCGCAGTCCGAAGAACAGCGTTATAAAACCAGCTGCATGTCGAAGTTCGATGCAGTATGAACCGTAAGCACATGAACACAGGCTGATGAAACCTCCAAACAGGATCAATTATTTGAAACGTTATTTTAACGTCATTGAAACATTACGATACCATAGCTTAGCAGTGGGTTAGCTTTTGTTATAACTGGGTGATCGTGAATGGCAATTACTCACATTCTACTCAAAGCATAGCTAAAATGGCGCAGGCGAAATACCTAAGGTGTTTATGATCGGAAGCCATAGGCAATCTATCAAAGTATTTTAAGTATTAAATATTTTTGCTTCTTGTACTAAGGGAAAACACTACATAGTTTATAAAAGTCTAAGCCAAAACTTATAATACGCTCTTTTATAATTACGGCTAGCCAATTTACAAAACAGCGCTGTTTTCTAATTCGGCGTTGTTTGCTGTTTTGTAAATCGTCAAATACAAACCTACTACGTTATCCGATCTTTATTGATAACCAATAAAACCTCATCGGACCGGACTAGGATTTTGTTACATACCTTCTAATAGGGAAAAGAAGTCCCTCTTATTTTAGTTTAGAAATCTTAAAAAAATTTACAGCTAGCTTACAGGAAAAGTATTTAAATAAATATTATACAAGTATTAATGTTACATAATATAATAAGACCAATTAAAAGTTTCCACAAATTGAATAAGAAATGTACAAGTAAAACATGAACAGGTAAAGTAGACGATTAAGAAAGGTAGAATAGATATAAAATACAACACACACTTTAATACAAACACAATATCAGTTGGGTGCCTAATCTATGCCGAAAATACATGCCTAATATATTCTTACTCTATGGCTAAAGCCATCTTTGAAGTTGATAGTGCTTACTTTATTTCAATTTATTATGTCTCGCTGCAGATTGTAATAGGAAAACAAACATTTTTAAATAATTATAAATGAAAACTTTTTTAATTTATAATTATTCTCTTTTGTAAATAATATAAATTAATTTTCATTGACAGGTGTTCTCATGATAAAGAGTTTCTAAAATAACCTTGGAAAGCACCTTAATGATCGACACAAAAGTTTTCGTCCTAATTATATTTTTCATACTATTTTCCCATAACTAATGATAACTCAACATAACATCACTGGAACTATGATCACTATTCCTAGAAGGTATTAATTACACATAACATTATGGTGACATATAATTGGACATCATAATAATTATAAATCATATAACTTTAAATTATAATAAGTAACTATTATAATATCGTAATATTAAAACACGATAACAAATAAAGATATATTGTTTCTACTCCTAAAATCCATTCGCAATAGAAATAAATAAAATCTGTAGTTAAAAAAACTAAAGAACACGGTTTTATCACGCACTAAAAGTTATACAAACGAATTTCACTATTCTCCTCCTGGCTCCATCATCAGACCCTCGTTACTAAACCCAATCTATTGCACTCATCAAAACGAATCATATGAGCCCAAACTTGTGGGTTTACCAGTAGCCACAGAAGAGTTCCACTATCCACCTCCTGGCTCCATCATCAGATTGGCTCCAACATACCAAGTTACAGTATTGTCATACGAACTACATATACCTACATACAAAGTTTCAGTAGATTAAAATTGACTTCCAAGATTTGATTGAATTGTAAATAAACGTGTTAAAAAATAGAGCAAGGTTATTGTCATAAAAAAAATCTTACAATCTTACCTATCCGAGTCTGGTCTGCTGGGGAACAATTTTAGGAATACTAACAAACAAGTTCTAAGTAATCATTTTGTTCAGGATAAATAGTCATACATTAAAACTAATAAGTTTATGCAAAACGAAATTAGTAACTTAAAATATTATGATGACATTATAATAGGAGCTGAATCAATTCTGTCAATTTACAAAACATATTTTAAAGGGCAGAAAATATTTATGTTACTAAATAATGATATCATGAAGCTATCATGAAGACTACAGTAGAGTCTGATTAGATAAATAATTATTATGGAAAATTTTTTTTCAATGAACAGAACCCCCTTAAAACTTTAACAAATCCACGAAAAACTGTGTTATTTAGCCATTTTTCATTTATCAGAAAGTGTGTTGGTTTTACTTGTAGTATTATGCTCTGTGGGCAGTCAAGAGTTTGACGTCATCTCTGCCTACTCCCTTACGTCATAGGAAACGCAATGCTGATATTGCCACGTCCTTGAAATAAGCTGTCCTTGGCAACTGCACTTGTGTGGAACTAAAGTTGATGCCAAATAATAATGGCTTTTTGCCAGTCTATCAGAAATGGAATTGTTTTTAAAATATTATTATCCGGGGGGAACGTACTGCATATGCGCAGAAATCCTATCCTTCTAATATTATAAACACGAAAGTTTGTGAGGATGGATATTTGTTACTCTGTAACGCAAAAACTACTGAACGGATTTTGATGAAACTTTACAGTAATATAGCTTATACATCAGAATAACAAATAAGCTACTTTTTATCCGGGTACCACGTGGGCGAAGCCGTGGGCAGAAGCTAGTTTAAAATAAAATAGCGACGTCAAAATGCCACTATACAATAAGCAGGTGCTTATTTATTTCTAACTTAACTATCTTTTTACGGTTGTTTGTCATCAAACATTTTTATTAAAACGTAATATGATGTATTTTTACATTTAATTTAAGACTTTCTTTGCTATTTAATAAAATTATTTTTCGATGAGGTCTATTTAAAAACCTTGGCTTAGTAGCCCTGGCTGAATTTGTATTGAACTCGAGTTTAAACTTATGTGAAATTTGACTTGCGTAATTAAAAATTCAATTAAATTCATTAATCAACTCAGATAATAATGAAGGCAAAGAAAAAAGAAGAAATAATTATATATCACAGGAAGTCTGCAAGCGCCAGTGATGGAAAAGTTGAGGTGTAATATTAGCGGGGTATGGGCACGTCATGAGGAGGGAAGAAAGTTACATTACGAGAAGAGCTTTAGATATTAATGTGGATGGAAATAAAAGTAGGGGTAGACTTAATATAAAATGGATAGTTTTTGCGAAGGATATAAAAAAGTAAGAAGAGAATACAAAATGACGACAGATAGAGGACTGAGGAAGAAGAAAACAAGTTGTGCCGGCCTCATGTAATATTGGACAAGGACAAGAAGGAACAAACTGTAGAACTGTGTCTGAAATTGCGTTTTTTCGTTCACAAATTGCGATGCAGTTTTTCCAACGACCGACAGCTGAATGACTATTTGATCTACTTACGGGCCGCGCCCGCGTTCACCTAGTTTTGCTCTAGTTGCTAGCATTCATAAAGCAGACTACGTTTTCAATTTACGTAAATCATCCTAGCCTAGCTCGTTGCATAATGGCTCCACACCTACCTAAATACAATACGTATAGCCATCATCAGAAGAAGCTGATCACCTCGGGTGACCAACAGTATGGTCAACTAAAACAATGATGTAAGATGTTGGAAACTGTAAGGGCAGTTGATGTAATAATCACCATAATAAGTATGGGGCCAGGAAAATACTATTGACACAATCTTACGTGGGCCCATTTCCCATGGGCCCATAGTAGATTGAATAAAAGTGTTTATGATATGCTTTCTTCGCAATTCTTTGCAACCTGCCTTAAGAAATGCTGACTAGGTTCTGAGCAAAAAGTGGGTATGTACTAAATATATAGTTAGAAGTGTCTCTTACTACAACCCTGCTTGGTAACTTAACGGATATACGTGCTTAGTATAGTTGTACACGTAAATTCTGTACACAAAAAAATCGCACTAAATCCAGGCATATATTAATTTATTAAGTTTTGAAAGTAATGTACTATCTTCTTCAAATTAGTGAACTTTTAAATAAATTTTAATATGTATATTTTATATTTCGACTATTCGCGTGGAAGGAGCCTGGAGCCTAACCCCCGTATCTCTTCTCAACACTATATAACTCACCATTATCTACATTTATTACAGGATTCAAATAATACTAGATTAATTATACCTCATTTACCAAGAAAAACTTTGCTATCTCATGAAAATAATGGTGCGAGTGCTTTTACTTTGCCTGTAAATGTGTTAATGGTTCAGTGTGCAGCTGTATTAGATCACGCAAGTTGTTCAGGTACTTCTGCCAGTACGTATACAATACGTCCGTTCGTTTGATTCAGATCATGCTGCGCCGGATGATGTCACTGCATTGTTGGTACATATTATTGTGCTGCGGATAGTTGTGGGAACCGGGTGGTTTGAGAAGTTTCCGGACTCTGACGTGGAATGGGCGATTGGTTATTGATTGAAATAGTCGGGTGTACACTTTGGTTACAATATGATTGATTTGAAATATTCAATATGAATATAATGTTTTAAAATATAAAAAATAACGAATATTACATTTGTGTATTCATTTATATTATTAGAAAAATGTAGCTGATAATTTCCATTGTAAGCGTTATTTTTCTGTTTCTTTTTAATATTGGTCAACGGGGAATGAAGGTTCTACGAACAGGAAGACGCAGTGTGGGATGCCCTCCTACTCGATGGATTGAAAACATCGTAAAAGTTGCAAGAAGTTAGTGGACGAAGATGGCTGACTGGTGACCGTTTGAAATGGTACTCCATTGGGATTTTATTGTTGATGATGATGATGATTTAGGCTCTGCCTTATAGCGATAAGACTGCCTGTTTTACACATATTAAAATTAAAAATTGTAAAAGTTTACAAAATATCTAGCTACTTAAAAGTCGTATATATCATACAAGCGCACGCGCCTACAATAAAAGCAGATAAAGAAGAAATCATAATATTTTATAGAACGCTAGAGGAAGCTCATACAATGGCAGGGACGTATTAGTAATTGGAGATTTTAATGCAAAATATGGACAGCCTAAGAAAAATGAAAACTTGATCTTAGGAAAATTTGGCTATGACACATGAAATAAAAGAGGAGAACTACTCATACAATATGCATTCAAACACAAACTGTCCATTATGAATACACATTTCAAAAAGAAGGACAGTCGCAGATGGACCTGGCTCTCACCCGACCACAACACAAGAAATAAAATAGATTTCATTATGAGAAATAAGCCCAAAAACATCCTCACAGTCGAATTCCCTTCCGACCATCGTCTTGTGAGAGCTACTTTTCATCTTGAAAAGGCAAAAAAATTTAGGACCATGTTTAGATCTGCAACCAATAAGCCAAACACAGAAGAAGACATCACAACATACCACAACCACCTCAAGCAAAACCTACAAGAACTTCGACCAGAAGACCAACATGACGATAAACCTACTACGATAAATTATAATCTATTATCAAAAAAAACAAATGAAACCCACGGAAAAATAAACTGCATTCTTAGTAAAAGTGCGCAAAATTTAATTACTAGAAGGTATAAAAACTAAACACAAATCTAAAGAAACGAAAAAATTACTAAGTAAGCTATTCAAAATAACGAATAAGAAGATTATAAAACTCACAGAAATAAAACAATTGCATGCTAACATGCTATAACCTAACATGAAGAGTAGTACAAAGAGAGCGTTCAAGGAAATAACTACTTATAAGAACTGGATCCAGAGTCTAAACCAAAGAAAAAAACAAACACTAGACAAGATATCATCAGCAGCGCTACGACAGTTTATAAAAATATATACAAAGCCTACACAAAAACTAAAAGAAACAGAAGAATATCAAAACAAAGACAACATACAACCGATAGATAAAAAGAATTGTTAGAACATATAAAAACATTGAAAAAGGCCAAAAGCCCGGATGGACTTCAAAACGAAGCCCTGAAAATGGGAGCAGCCTTTCTAGCGAAACCATTGAAATATCTGTTTAATATGATACTGAACACATGTTGACCACCAAAACAATGGAAGACGTCAGACATCATTCGACTCTACAAGAAAGGAGATCCATAAGATGTAGCAAATTATCGACCAATCAGCCTTCTCTCGAGCATCTACAAATTGTTCACATCAATCTAGCTTAATAGAATGAAAAGCAATATAGACAATCTGCTACCCATCGTACAAGCAGACTTCCGGTCAGGCTTCTCAACAATGGATCACATACATGTAATTGAACAAATAATCGAAAAATATAAAGAATACAACAAGCCCCTATACGTGGCGTTTATAGACTATGCTAAAGCATTTGATACTATATCTCACAAATCTATCTGGAGATAGATTTGTGAGATAGGCAATGCAAAACGAACGAAAAATACATTTCAAGTTCTGAGAAATATTTACAACGATAGCATAAGTAGAGTAAAACTGGAAACTAGAGGAGATGAGATCCCAATTTGTAAGGCGTGCGGCAAGGAAATCCATTGTCACTAAAACTTTTTATAGCAGTGATGCAGAGCATATTTGCAAAGCTTTACTGGAACCATGAAGGAATCAGAGTTGCTGGACACAACCGTCATCATCTCCGATTTGCAGGGGATATTGTCTTATTTGCAAAAAGCTAGAAGAAATAATAGATCTTTTAAGTGTAAAAAGTGAAAAGTAAGCCTTAAAATGAACGAAAGCAAAACAAAAATAATGACGAATAGCAAAGAAAATAATATTCATTTAAAGAACAGCCCCTAAGAATACGTGAACGGCTACATATACCTTGGCAAGCAGATATCCTTTCACGACAGAAACACGGAAAAGGAAGTGGAAAGACTTATAACTATGAGTTGGAAGAAGTTTTGGAGTCTAAAATAAATTCTGAAAGGTGACCTATCTCTCCTTCTGAAAAAAACTGTGTTAGATACCTGTGTCTTACCGACTCTTACATATGGTTGCCAAACATGGAGCTACACAACAAAAATAAAATCACAAATAACAACCTGCCAGAGAGCGATGGAAATGAACATCTTAAAAATCAGAAAGATACAAAAAATCAGAAGCGAGTTTATTAGGAAAAAAACAAAAATAACAGATGCTCTACAGCATACGCTCAAGTTAAAATGGAAGTGGGCAGGCCACTGAGCCCGATACACAGAAAACAGATGGACCATAGAGGCGACTAGATGGACAGGACCTAGTGGCAACAGAAGACCTGGTTGACCAAGAAAACGATGGACAGATAGTCTCTGCTGGGAATGGATGCTCATAGCCAGATACAGAGAGAAATGGAGTCAACTGGAGGAGGCCTATACCCAAAGAAAGTTTAATCATCGTCATTACCAACAGCCTTTAAAAGGGATCTGCTAGATATAAACCTCCAAATTGGTTAAACCAATGGTAAATAGGTCAATTTCTTCTTTATTGGTTTATCCGTTACGTTTATATTTAGCCAAAAAAAATCAAAACTTTGTTTTAATAATTGTGGTAGAATAGGATAAAGTCTTTTCTATCTCACTGCATTGGTAAAGCAGTAAATAAAAGCAAAGTAAATAAATCGGTTTAGCTGCATTTACTTCGAAAGTTTTAAAGTAGGATTGAGTTGGACAGGCTCTTGACAACTGCTAAGTGCTTGTAGCTGGAATCTAGAGACGCCGCGCTGGCAAGAAAATCGCATTAACTTTTCAATTGAGATGTGTCAGTTCTTTGCATGTTAAAAGGAGTATGCGTTCTACCCGTGAACAAATAATCTTTAAATAAATAATTATGAAAAAAAAGGCCCCACCCAATGGACTGTAAACATCCATGGTAGTATTCACTTTTTAACAAATATATCTTATACTGATACGAATGAAAGCAATGTTTTTTTTAATAAAAAAAACATTATTAGTTCATTCAAAAATTCAAACCCGCATTATTCAATAATTAAAAACGGGAAAAGAAGGCTTCTGTATTTAAACGAAATGAGAAGCGAAGAAAATAATTAAATAATTAGTAAGCACCTTGGAGTGCATGATATAAACCCCATTCGATCCGAAAGGGTTCCCGATTAGGCGTTTGTTTTATATAACAAGGTACATAGCGTATTTAACAAATACTCTGTCCAAGAAATTTAAAATATGTTCTTTCAAATTTCAGAGAGATTTAAAGCTTCCCTCTTTCAATAATGAACCGTAACATTCCTAGTACTCCACTATAAAATCCATGGAGCTGCTAAACCAAGAAATGAGGTTAATTGTTTTTCTTTTATTGTTCAACTCCCTTTGTCCGAGTTGCACTGAATGGATGTGTCCTTCGCTTGGACCGCAGAATAAGTATCTACTCGGGTTCTATTTATAGACCACTAGTGGAACGCTCGTTACTTTGTCCATATTAATTTTTTTTTTTTCATACAAACTTCATCGTTTCGCACCACTAGGGGTAGAATTTCGCACAAAGTATGCATTAGTGCACCCTACCCTCTAAAAGTAATCTACTTTCCGATCCCAGACATAAAAAACCTACCCTTCAAATCTCAAGAGACTAGGTAGTACTAGGTAGGTAGGCTTGAATCTTTTAGGATCTGCGTAGATTGTCACCGGCGATACACAGGGTTCCATTTACAATAGTAGCCAAACGATCTGACGTCTCGTTTTTCCTTAAAAAATCTATAAGTTTACGACAGATTTAGATAGAGAAACGAGTCGTCATATGTACGACACGTACAGGCATGATTTTACGATTGGACCTAATTGGAACCTGAGGCAAGTAACGCAACGCGTATTTGAAACAAGTGGAATAAATCGCGACATCGTCCTCGTTTTTTCCCCCACAAATTGTTTTAACCTTCTCACTGCGCACTCTAGGGGTAAATTTTCAAAATACTTTTGTTTGGTGTGTGTGGTGCGCACTATACTCCAAAAGGAACATAGCCTGCACGTTGGTCAGCGCATTGCTCAGACAAAATGATAGGGTTGAAGCCTCACCCGATTCAACTGAAAGCTGTTTTAATTAGAAAATTACCTAATAAATGCCATAAATATGTATATATAAGGAACTGTAGACTCATTACAACAGCCATAACAACGGCCGCAAACTGTACACTGCTGGTCACCGAACTGTCTCCAATTTGAGTCGTCTGATCAGCCGTTTCAATTGCTCGTGTCCATTCTCATCAAGTCACCATACGTCACGACTTTTTATTGAATAAACAATTGACCTAAGTTTTAGAGGTCAATCGAGCAGGTCGCTATTATTCTAGCTTTACTATCAAAAGCTTGTGTTCTTTGTTCAGAATATTACCTAAACCAAACTATCAGTTACTCAAACTATCAGGTTCTATGCTGAGTTTAAACATATGTGAAAACGGTTCCTGCAACCATTTTGTCAGCAGTCAAATCGTGACTCGACCAATACTCGCTTGCCGATCCGCGGATGAATGAAAATATTTTGCATAACACTCCACAATGTAGCGGCGTCGTAAATAACCATGGCATTCAGATCCGTGTGGCAATGGAGCACCACCACCATCTTGCTTCGCCTAGTCACGCACGACGAAGCCACTTCACCTTGGTCCACTGTTACAGCGGTTCCATATCCGTAAATTGGAGCGATTGCATTCATTGTTTTTTTCGAAACAAAATGTTTAAATCAAGCTATATTGGTCTCCACAAAAAGCAGTTTTATTTTAACGGGATTATATAAAGCCTATGCCTAGGTACATTTTTTAATATTGTTGCAATATTTTTTGAAATAGATGACATCCTACATTCAAACTTACAAACTTACGAACATACAATCTTTTACCTATACCTATTTATAATATTAGTGTAGACAAATGGTATAATAATAATGGCGGACATTTTCACACATCATCATCTAGCCCCAAAGTAAGCAGAGCTTGTGTTATGGGAACTACATGACTGATATACTATTTATATACATTTTGTAAATACATACATAACATACATAAAAAACACGACCCGAGACAAATATTCGCAGATATAATACGATATCTTTTCTTTTTTTAATTAAAGAGCCGTGTTGGTCTATTAGGCCTTACCCGGACATCCGACCCGGAGGTTGTGGGAGATGGTACATGGCACCAATTATTATTCTTTATTGTACACACAAATAAACACTTACAAAAGGCAGAATTAAATTACATTATAAAGACGAGCTTAACCCTAAAATGAGTTTTCTTCCAGCAAAACTTGAGCTAAAGAGAGGTAATTAAAGAGGATCGTGTATAGAAAAAAATGTCCCTTAACATAAGCTCTGCTTACTTTGGGGCTAGATGATGCTGTGTTAAAATGTTCAGCATTATTTTTATTTTTTTTCTTTATTTTATCACTGAGGTTGTTGGGAATCAATGGCCAATACTAGCTAAGCTCTTGTCCGTTTAACTTTCAGTTCTTAGGAACCTTCCACTTTTTGGAGCTCTCAAGCCAGATGGCAAAAACAGAACCCTTCATAGTTTCATCATGCTCCCAAGCTTAAATCAAAGTTCAGAGGTTTCACTATACACGTCTGTCGCAGATATTATAATACCAGCGTCAGTAAAAATAACTTTTATAAACGCCCAAAAAACATATTCATAGTCCTGACCCCACACCAGGATTACCTATATCGTTACACCCAGACTAGGAACAAAATATCTGCAGAACATGCAAACATTTGTCACGCAGAAGGACTTTAGGTAACCATAGCGTTTTTGATTTGTCACGCAGAAGGACTTAACCTTAGCGTTATTGATTTGATGCTCGTATCCATTTCACAAATAAACGTATCTAAGATCGAGAGTTCTTGATTGGTTTATTGAAAATTTTTTTTTACTTAATGCTAAAAAACTAAGTGTATCAAATTCACGTTGTCAAATGTAATTCAATATGATACCAACATTAAATTAAATTGAGAAACGTCTTGATTGAACTTGATCTTGCAGATTCTAATATATGACGGAGCAGAAGCTTCAAAGTGGTTTTTAAAAAGTGTGACGACGAAAGTAAACTCTAGGAGATGTTCTTCTAATTTATTTTTGGTTGTACAGAGGCTTTCGAAGTCTGTACGGTCCGACGGCTCGAGCGAGAATCAACCGTATTCGGTCCTTCGCCCGTATTTATGCAAAAACACAGACTCGAGCAATTAACTTGTGCGAACAAGTTAAAACTACCTGCAAGCATTAATCATTTATGTTTACAAACACAAACGGTTTTGAAGGTAAACATGGTTAATAACAACTTGATAATTAGCTATTAATTAATGATTTTACACTGTAATTTGACATTCTAAGTGATGATTCGTTAAGTAGCTCGTGGTTCTGCGCCGATGACTCATTGTAGAAGCACGATAACGCCTTTGTGACGATATATATATTAAGGCTTCCATATTGATTCAAAATTGCAATGAAGTCCACTAATAGAAGTACTTGCAGGTAGACTTAGTTCTGCTGCATATACAGTTAGGACAATGAGACATCTTACTGATGAAGCTACAGCTAAGTTAATATATGTATTTCATCTACTTTCATAGTGTCTTACTGTGGGGACAGGCAGTAGATATCTAAACAATTTATGTTTTACAAAAAAGGGCATTATATGCCATAATATGAAGCGTGACTCATTGAGGAAACGATTCAAAGAAATTTAAATAATGACAGTAATTTAACAGTACTATATTTATAAAAACTTAATGTACACGCATAAAATTAGCGTTAGTTTTATAAAAAAGGGATGTGCATAATATTAATACTAGGAATAAAAATATGACCCATTCCGAAATTTAGATAAGAAAAATGAAATTACCTACTAATGGGACTTTTATAGGTCTGATTGACCGCGGGTAGGTACGAATGGCGAAATTATTGAGCGGAAGATGAAGAGAGACTATCAAATGTAGTGATGATGCTCTAATTTTTTCGACTGGTCATCGGACACGCTGGTGACCTCTGGCCATATTTTACAGGTTACTTGACATAACAGCATCGAACTCATACCTTATCCACCCAACCCTAGAAAACTGTAAGCAGGTTTCAATTTATGAAGAGGCTGGCTGGACAACTAACGAGATCATACATGGAGCTTAGAGAAAATAACACTTCGATACAGCGGGACAAAAAACTTTATTTGTGTTTTGCAACACGATGAGCGACATCTTCCTGATGCTGCAAGAAGGACTATTATCTGCATCTGAATTATCTGCATCAAGGACTGATGCAGATAATTGGAATTTCGAAAAAACCAAGAAGTGTGTTAACCGAAGAAGAAACGCAAGACCAAGTACTTGTGTTACTAATGCAAAAACCCAATTTGCATTATGTTCTCTAAGGTGATGTGTGATTACTGCCGTGAAAAACTACAAAGTTGATAGCTTGCAATAATGTAAAAACTATTAATTTCTGTTTGAAATTAGTATGTAACTGGTTAATTATTGAATGTATTATGTAAATTAGCAAGGTAAAGATTTTTATTTATGTTTTTTTGATAATAAATTCAATTTTCCAAACATTTCAATTTGGAAGTTTTTTATCTGACAGTACTTTTTATTGGTGCCCGAATCATCAGTGAAATAAATATTGAAATTAAAATGTGTCAATTCGGACACCGTGTCCGAATATTGTGTGTCCGAGTCGTCAGCAAGTCAATGTTCTTTGTGTTTTCTTAGGCGTATGGAGAAATATTGGATTATGGGTGACAAAACCTTAACACTTAATTAGCTACCCTCTATTTTAGTCACGTATCTACCTGCCCGCGGTCTATTTGAAGTCGGCGGTATATTGCTATAAAAAAAAAACTATGACAGTGGATGATAATTTAAAATGGTTTGTATAATTTGATGAGCCCACTGAGCCTCTGTGTGGCCACAGAGGCAGTGGGCGAAGGCCCGCCTGAGACGCAGAAGGTTGCGGGTCGTACCTTCAGGCAGGTAGATACGTGACTAAAATAGGGGGTAGCTAATCAAGTGTTAAGGTTTTCTCACCCCCTCTAACTTATAATCGTGTTTTGTTATTAAAAAATCATCGAGTAGCATTTGATACAAACTACAATTGGTACCCTCACATAGAATAGAATAGAAAAATATTTATATAGAGCAGATTAATCGTAAAATTTAATGGTTAAATACCGTCAAAAAATTCATAGCGAGTTGGACAATTTATTTTTAATTCCACTATTACTACAATACAAATGGTGTAGGCCAATCTAAGTACTATGCTTATGTAGATACTTACTTATTGCCGTTTACTTAAAGCGCGTGAGAATTGATCACGAGTCGACAAATTCTATGGGTCGGCCGTATTACAGAGAACGTTAGAACGATAGCTATTCCTTACTAGGATATTAATAAATTCTCGCGTGGATATGACATTACAATGCAATGCAATACAAGAGTTGTGGTGACAGGTGGTGTATGTTTATTTGCATTAGGTATTTAGAGTATTTAGAATGTACAGTCAGCTTCTAATTAATATATATACACGAAAACGGAAGCCGCGTCTATCGCACCACACTTAATAATCAGAATACACACAGAAATAAAATCATTTTTTGCATAAGTAAAGGTAAGATTATACATGATATAATCACATACGGCTACAGAGACGTCGCGGTTTTCCAGTAGCGAGATGGGCAGGCGACATCGCAAACGTTGCGGGGCGAATCTGGTTGATTCTGGCACGGGACCGCCAAAAGCGACGCATACAATGGGAAGCCTATACTCAGCAGTGGGTGAAGTCAGGCTGTAGACGATGTAGATGATGATACATGATGTTAAAAATGTTAAGCCCTTAAATAATAAAAAACAAACACGCTCACGACTGTCTTTCCCATGGTGGACATCCTCAGATACATACTCAGTGAGTAGATCTTAGTATTTTCTACAATCTTAATGGGAAAAATTGGTTGTAATCGGTATGTTGAAGGAAGTTTCGTTCGTTTTTTGTATGAGAGCACAGCTTTGCTGTCGGAGTTTCTAGGCGAAAAACCCTAGCCATAGCTGATAACAAAGACTAGTTTAGCTAAGTTACGAGCGTTTCGTGGAAGCCACTGAAAACCTAATAATATGTTTTACACGGGTTTTTATCGCGTTTACCTTTTTCGACTGTGTTGCAATTGCCGTGGTCGAATGGTCGAATGGAGTACCTATATGGAGCTAAAAATAAAGGCAGTAAGCCAACTACATTTCATCTTCATCTTCAGATTCAGTGTGGTGGTACGGTTAGTGTAATGTGAATATAGACTTTGCAACACAGTCGAAACTTTTCACAGCCGTGAAAATAAACAAAAAGGTAAACTCAATAAAGGCCCGTGTAAAACATATAATTAGGTTTAACTCACACGAAAGTTTGAAAAATACTTCCGCTGAAACCGTTTTCATTTTATTTTCATGAAAGGCCTGTCCTCTTTTAGCTGTTGCCGCTAAATGACAGCTCAGACGATGTCGATACAGTAAGCGTCACTTAGTGGTAACCCCTCAGCGTTAACCCCTAAAAATTTAAATTTAAATTTAAATTGGTGGAATAGCAATTAAATTTTTTTTTAATCATAGTTGTGTATTTAAAAAAAAACCAAAGAGTCGTCACCAAGTTCATGTACCAAGAAAAACCCTGTCAGAGAGAGAAGAATAGACAGGAATATTAAAAAAGCTACTGAAACTTGGTCGGCGAAAGCAACAACCAAGTTGCGACTCTTTCCGAGAGTCTTCATCGGGGTCATAAGGTTTGTCTAACCTAGTCAGTGTCTTAACTGATATTCGTGTAAAAAACTCGTATACGTATAACTACTAATTTAAGATTTTTGTTGTATAGTATTAAATTTTACATTTTAACCTGTTTTTTTTTTACATAAGATACATAGTTCCCACATAGTTCCCGTGATCATGGTACATACAACTGTGGCGAAATATGTGGAAACTTTTAAAATTAAAAACATTGTAAATATCCCGTTTTTATGAGTATTATAGTTATTGATTAATTTCCATTGTAATTTATTGCTTATAGGTACAAAACTTAACTAAGACAATCTAAGTATTCTAATTGAACCGTGGAATAACAATTATCAATACATATCTGACAACCCTTTTCTTGGTAACGTCACGGATCTACCAAATGAGTATAGCTGATGACGTCTAACATGGCGATTAAATCCGTGCGCGTGTTTGTTTTTATTTTTTAGTATAAATTGTGTTCGACTGTACACGCATCGGTATACGGAACCAATTCAGGATGTGAACAGACACCGTTTAATCTATTCAATTGTCTTAATTAATCCAAATGGTTATAAATTCATCAATTAATCAACAAGTCGATAAGACTTTAGTAAATTAATAAACTTGTTCCAAACCTGAACACGTTCTTGGGAAGGATCGGGCGATATTATCGCACGAGTTCGGTTTGTCACTATCATCAACCCAACCTATCGAGTACCACTCGAGAACGATTCATACATTCAACACAAAATAACGTGACAAGCACGCCAGATGCGTGGCAGGATTTGTTTAAACAATTTTATTCTTAACTTAATCTTTGTATGACTAATCTTGGAACACGATATGTGAGGCTTATGGCTATGGCATCCCGGTCTATATACCATTTGATACGTTGGCTGCGTCTTTCTGAAATTTATTACGGTTACTTGTGCTTCGAAATTGCATTACTAATAAAGTATTAATGGCCCTGTAAACGTGATTTACGGGAACGACTATGATATTTTAAGAAAGGTTTAGGTACGTACATTGTTTCACCAATTTAGTAATTTCACTGGTTTCATTTTGTAAAAAAATGATAGTTGCTAGCAAACATTTGATCTGATACTTTTACCTCGTAGGCTTGATCCCGAGAAATCGGCGTAAGTTAGCTTAAAGAAGACAGTTGAAATGAAATGTTTATTGCTATCTCAAACAGATAACGTAGGTATTTTGTTATCGCTACATAGGCAAGTAATAAATAGCCTAATTCTAATAAAACAGTACCATAGGTTATATTCTGTTACCCACAATAGGACTTTATAGCCTACCACAAAAACCAAACTAGATAATACATATCTTAATATGCATGTTCGTAGAACGACTAATGGTTGGACTGTTGAGAAAAAAAAAAACAAATAGTAATAGTAGCTTAGGAAGTTACGGTCTACAGTAAACAAATACAATTTAATACTAAAAAATAAAATTAGGTAACACTGAATATAAAAGGTAAAATTATATAGGGTAAGTACCATCAATAAGCTAAGTTAGATGTGTGTGTGTTTGGATGCGAGTGTGAGTTACCTCGAAAACTCCCATAGGATTTTGGGTATGTGAGTCAGGATGAGGTTGTGTGTGTGGATGTAAGTGTACATGTGAAAGGTGTGGAAATGGTGATCGTGTAGAAATATATAATAGTGCGTAGAAAAAATATATATTGCGAATATTGTGGGCATGTTATTTAACAACTTTTAGAAGGTTCTCAGTTTTGTTATATTTTAGATTAGTTAGGTAGCTAATTTATTTATTTTTAGCTGATTACGACTTAGAGTAGCTATCGTTATGTTAATGCTGATGCGGTTATATATACGAGATCCCAAAATTGTTAGAGATTTCCTTTAAAATATGTACGGGTGTTAGGAACTTAAATATTCTGTCTTGTCGGCGTTGGCATTTTAGCTTTTCCAGAATGTTTTAATTTTTTTGAGGGATGTTGTTTTAATATCAAAGCCATTATGAAGAGCTGTCTCACGTTAAGCACTGAGCATTCTTTGTACAGCAGGTTAGTCGGATGTCTCCTAGGTTTGTCAAGTCACTACTTTCAAAAGCGCTCTTTGGGATCTTTCAAGTTTGATTAAGTGGGTTATGGCTGCGGTTCCCCAAGCCAGATTAACTTTCTGGTACGTCTTGATATTTTTTTAATCTGCTCTACCCAAGTCTGATTTTTATCTAAGGTAATACCAAGATATCTTATAACCTCCGTAGATTTCAGGATCATAGGCAGGAATCGGAATTTACACATGTCATCGTGTGTATTTTTAATTTAAGAGGGTGTTTTGGTTGGGTACTATTGTTAATGGTGAACTTTATGAACTTAGTCTTATTGACATTTATAGTAAGTGTAGGTTATTTCTTAACCAGGTTGAGACAGTACACAAGCCTTTATTCATCAAACATTCGACTTCGTTTCACGTTTTTTGCATGAAATAGAATGACCGTATTGTCTGCATATGTAATGATTCTACCATTTTGTATTTTGATTTCACATAGGTTATTGATATACATTAAAAATAATGTAAGCCCTAGATTACTGCCCTGTGGTACTCCAAAATTTACATCTACTGCGTTACTCTGATAATCTCCTATCCTGACTCTCTGTTTCCTATTTGTTAAATAGCTTTGAAACCATAGTATAGGTGTGCCTCTTATTCCGAGTGACTCTAGCTTTGCTAACAGGATGGGGATTGAAACTGTGTCAAAAGCTTTTGACAAATCTAAAAACACCCCTAGTGTTTTAAAGCCAGAGTCTAGTGATCTAGTAATTTGTTCTGTTACATTGCATCTTCAGTACATAGTCCAGATCTAAAACCAAACTGTTTTTTTGACAGAAGCTCTATTTTTTTCTAAATAGTTCTTTAGCCGTTTATTCATTAGTTTTTCTAATATTTTCGAAATAGCAGGTAACAGAGATATGGGTCTCAAATTTGTTAAATCGCCATCATAGCCTCCTTTGAAAATAGGCCATATCAGAGATTTTTTTAGTACTCTAGGAAATATTCCATTCTAATATTCCTAATGTGTAACTTATACAGGGAACTTCCCAACCAACAAACCACTCACTTACAATCCACAAAAAATGGTAATTATCCGAAAAAAGTTATGGTAGCAACCCAAAAAAAGGTCGTTTAGCACATTAGAAAGAATTGTGTAACTTAAAACTGAACGCAACCTTTAGTTGTGGTAAAATGGTGTAGTACGTGTGCCACAATGATGCGACGTTACGCAGAACTGCGTATCAGGCTACGCGGAGATTAGAATATTTCACGATTAACCAGGACTATTCTAAATTAAATGATGGATTATGTTAAAATAATTAAATAATTTGAAAGAATTAATTTTAATGTATTTTTTACGAAAATTTAATAAACTATTTTTCTGTCGTAAATTTCAATAGGTGATAAATGCTTACCGTCCAAAAAGCATTTCTATAAAAAATTTCCTCAATCTATGCCACATTTTACAACTATTCGTTGAATAAGTTTAAGGCACCGAATAAGTTTAGACTCATTTCAAGAGTCTACAGTGATCCCACAGTGATCAGTGATCTCGTTTTCCCATTTTCAATATATTTCAGAAAAAGGAAGAGGCTCTCAATTCAGCTGTACTTTTACAGTAATGAAATAAATACTCTAATTCGCGACTTTTGCATTAAATAGCCTACTACACATCTACTACGAGTTTCTTTATTTCGTGTAAAGACTCATGTTCCTCCCTGAAGGCGCGGTCGAGTTATAAATAACACCCTCCGTAGTTTACCTTCGTACCTATTTATTAGGCTTGGCTTACACCAAGTACGGACGTCAGACGCAATGCGACAGCTTGAATTTTACTAATGTAGGTTTATAGACTGGTATAGTACTACAATAAAATTTACGTCCTTCGTAAATCTTCGTCTATCTTCGGAAATGGGCCATTGGGGATATTAAAAAATCTATAAACTTTCAATCCAAATTGTATTCGAACTTTGTCTATCTTCAGAAATTGGAATTAAGGAGCGCTTAAAACACTATGCACTTCCAATATGTATATATAGTTATAGTACCTCCAGTTTTAGTACATTTCCGAAGATATACTAAGATTTACGAAGAGTATAACTTTTATCGTAGTATTGTTATTTTGAGGTCATCAATAAAATACAGTGCCATGTTTCTTGCATTAAATTTCTTGGCTTGGTCACAAGAAAACGTTGTTACGTATATCACCAGAAGCGCAATCCTTGGGTAAAGAAACCAGAAGCTAAAGTTTTGTCTCGATCTGATGAATTTCAAAATATTCTACTCAAAACAATTGTCAATAAAATTATTTCAAAGATAAACGACAAAATAGAGAAATGACCAAAAGTAGACTGACACAATTAATTTTGGTTATGACATTTATGTAACTGGTTTCTACGACGATTCAAAATAAACATTATTAAAATGCTTGGGAATGGAATCCTCAAGGTAAACCATCAAATTCATACTCAGTTGTGTACGCAAATTCGTCTGGATACCAAGTAAATCGGGTAGTCAGATGCTCGTCATGGCCACATTTTGCTTAGTATTTGGCATTCTATGTGACAGATGCCACTTTATGAATTTGAGCAATGTATTCTAATTTTTATTCCAGGTACTTTCTGGATAGAAAGTACCTAGAAGGCTTTCCGACGCGTGGCGCATTGAATCTATTTACAACACTAGTTTATTCACCATCATCCACAATGCCCTTTTCAGCCACTATACCTGTCAGGTCTACATTCATGACATCTTTCTTCATTATAGCTCACGGTTCCCGCTGTTTTAATCTTTTGACCGCGTTAAAAATACCGTCCACAGCATTTGTGACATTATCCCTTATCTGCCACTGTCGCGGAGACATGCACGTTAAAATGACACATGAACGCACCTTTATCTAAAACCTAAAACTAATTAACACTAACCAAGAAAGGACCAGCAACACAGCGTACTAGGGCGCTTTTTACGAGCAGTGACAACTAAGTAAAGCAGTATTCTCTGAAACTAGAAAACGTAAATACATTACGAACCGGAAAGAGTCGAGGTGTAATGACGGCAGGTAGGTAGTGTACAGATCGGTACAAAAATAGACGCGTTTCCGTTACGGTAGGGGCTGAGTCATACGCGAAAGCGAGACGGTGGTGAGTTAACAGTGGCGTGTCTCGAGCTTTGGACATTACTTATAAAGAAAGACATGAGTCTGCCAAATTAGGTAAATTAACCCAAAGGAATAAAACTATACTATAAAGAGTTAGTTTGTAATTTTGAATGTAGGAGGTTATCTCTGCTAATAAACATTCAATTAAAAAAAACGTGTGAATGCGTTTCTTACGCCTTACCGGCTACATTTCATCGAACACTTTTTACCCGGTTACCACGCGGGCGAAGCCGTGGGTAATTAGCTAATAGCTTAAAAATGCGCAAAAGACATGAATCCCACAACATTAGGAAAAGTAAGCTAAAGGCCACAATATTGGCACAGATATTTTTCATAACTCGAATATTTTTTCCAATCATGCTTTCTGTGACGCGCGTACAAATATAAATACGTCGTGTTCCAAATTGAGCAACTTTTTTATTTCGACGTCTGTGAACATTGGATCGCGGCATTCCGAGGTCTGTGATCACAAGGGCTTTTGACTAGTTTAACCTCTCTCAGATTGAACGGATATACTTATGAATACATATGAAATTAATAGGATTGATTATTTTATGCGACACAGTAAGTTGTTGTCTTGTATATCAACACCTACATAGGTACTGCGCATGCTGTGATGCCCTCTAATAGTGGGAGCACTATGTTTAATAACTATCTGTTTTTGTGTGCTTTGGGGCGTTACGCAGTGTTAGGTGTCCTAAAACATAAAAAAACGCTGTTCAATCTGCTCTACCCAAGTCTGATTTTTATCTAAGGTAATACCAAGATATCTTATAACCTCCGTAGATTTCAGGATCATAGGCAGGAATCGGAATTTACACATGTCATCGTGTGTATTTTTAATTTAAGAGGGTGTTTTGGTTGGGTACTATTGTTAATGGTGAACTTTATGAACTTAGTCTTATTGACATTTATAGTAAGTGTAGGTTATTTCTTAACCAGGTTGAGACAGTACACAAGCCTTTATTCATCAAACATTCGACTTCGTTTCACGTTTTTTGCATGAAATAGAATGACCGTATTGTCTGCATATGTAATGATTCTACCATTTTGTATTTTGATTTCACATAGGTTATTGATATACATTAAAAATAATGTAAGCCCTAGATTACTGCCCTGTGGTACTCCAAAATTTACATCTACTGCGTTACTCTGATAATCTCCTATCCTGACTCTCTGTTTCCTATTTGTTAAATAGCTTTGAAACCATAGTATAGGTGTGCCTCTTATTCCGAGTGACTCTAGCTTTGCTAACAGGATGGGGATTGAAACTGTGTCAAAAGCTTTTGACAAATCTAAAAACACCCCTAGTGTTTTAAAGCCAGAGTCTAGTGATCTAGTAATTTGTTCTGTTACATTGCATCTTCAGTACATAGTCCAGATCTAAAACCAAACTGTTTTTTTGACAGAAGCTCTATTTTTTTCTAAATAGTTATTTAGCCGTTTATTCATTAGTTTTTCTAATATTTTCGAAATAGCAGGTAACAGAGATATGGGTCTCAAATTTGTTAAATCGCCATCATAGCCTCCTTTGAAAATAGGCCATATCAGAGATTTTTTTAGTACTCTAGGAAATATTCCATTCTAATATTCCTAATGTGTAACTTATACAGGGAACTTCCCAACCAACAAACCACTCACTTACAATCCACAAAAAATGGTAATTATCCGAAAAAAGTTATGGTAGCAACCCAAAAAAAGGTCGTTTAGCACATTAGAAAGAATTGTGTAACTTAAAACTGAACGCAACCTTTAGTTGTGGTAAAATGGTGTAGTACGTGTGCCACAATGATGCGACGTTACGCAGAACTGCGTATCAGGCTACGCGGAGATTAGAATATTTCACGATTAACCAGGACTATTCTAAATTAAATGATGGATTATGTTAAAATAATTAAATAATTTGAAAGAATTAATTTTAATGTATTTTTTACGAAAATTTAATAAACTATTTTTCTGTCGTAAATTTCAATAGGTGATAAATGCTTACCGTCCAAAAAGCATTTCTATAAAAAAATTCCTCAATCTATGCCACATTTTACAACTATTCGTTGAATAAGTTTAAGGCACCGAATAAGTTTAGACTCATTTCAAGAGTCTACAGTGATCCCACAGTGATCAGTGATCTCGTTTTCCCATTTTCAATATATTTCAGAAAAAGGAAGAGGCTCTCAATTCAGCTGTACTTTTACAGTAATGAAATAAATACTCTAATTCGCGACTTTTGCATTAAATAGCCTACTACACATCTACTACGAGTTTCTTTATTTCGTGTAAAGACTCATGTTCCTCCCTGAAGGCGCGGTCGAGTTATAAATAACACCCTCCGTAGTTTACCTTCGTACCTATTTATTAGGCTTGGCTTACACCAAGTACGGACGTCAGACGCAATGCGACAGCTTGAATTTTACTAATGTAGGTTTATAGACTGGTATAGTACTACAATAAAATTTACGTCCTTCGTAAATCTTCGTCTATCTTCGGAAATGGGCCATTGCGGATATTAAAAAATCTATAAACTTTCAATCCAAATTGTATTCGAACTTTGTCTATCTTCAGAAATTGGAATTAAGGAGCGCTTAAAACACTATGCACTTCCAATATGTATATATAGTTATAGTACCTCCAGTTTTAGTACATTTCCGAAGATATACTAAGATTTACGAAGAGTATAACTTTTATCGTAGTATTGTTATTTTGAGGTCATCAATAAAATACAGTGCCATGTTTCTTGCATTAAATTTCTTGGCTTGGTCACAAGAAAACGTTGTTACGTATATCACCAGAAGCGCAATCCTTGGGTAAAGAAACCAGAAGCTAAAGTTTTGTCTCGATCTGATGAATTTCAAAATATTCTACTCAAAACAATTGTCAATAAAATTATTTCAAAGATAAACGACAAAATAGAGAAATGACCAAAAGTAGACTGACACAATTAATTTTGGTTATGACATTTATGTAACTGGTTTCTACGACGATTCAAAATAAACATTATTAAAATGCTTGGGAATGGAATCCTCAAGGTAAACCATCAAATTCATACTCAGTTGTGTACGCAAATTCGTCTGGATACCAAGTAAATCGGGTAGTCAGATGCTCGTCATGGCCACATTTTGCTTAGTATTTGGCATTCTATGTGACAGATGCCACTTTATGAATTTGAGCAATGTATTCTAATTTTTATTCCAGGTACTTTCTGGATAGAAAGTACCTAGAAGGCTTTCCGACGCGTGGCGCATTGAATCTATTTACAACACTAGTTTATTCACCATCATCCACAATGCCCTTTTCAGCCACTATACCTGTCAGGTCTACATTCATGACATCTTTCTTCATTATAGCTCACGGTTCCCGCTGTTTTAATCTTTTGACCGCGTTAAAAATACCGTCCACAGCATTTGTGACATTATCCCTTATCTGCCACTGTCGCGGAGACATGCACGTTAAAATGACACATGAACGCACCTTTATCTAAAACCTAAAACTAATTAACACTAACCAAGAAAGGACCAGCAACACAGCGTACTAGGGCGCTTTTTACGAGCAGTGACAACTAAGTAAAGCAGTATTCTCTGAAACTATAAAACGTAAATACATTACGAACCGGAAAGAGTCGAGGTGTAATGACGGCAGGTAGGTAGTGTACAGATCGGTACAAAAATAGACGCGTTTCCGTTACGGTAGGGGCTGAGTCATACGCGAAAGCGAGACGGTGGTGAGTTAACAGTGGCGTGTCTCGAGCTTTGGACATTACTTATAAAGAAAGACATGAGTCTGCCAAATTAGGTAAATTAACCCAAAGGAATAAAACTATACTATAAAGAGTTAGTTTGTAATTTTGAATGTAGGAGGTTATCTCTGCTAATAAACATTCAATTAAAAAAAACGTGTGAATGCGTTTCTTACGCCTTACCGGCTACATTTCATCGAACACTTTTTACCCGGTTACCACGCGGGCGAAGCCGTGGGTAATTAGCTAATAGCTTAAAAATGCGCAAAAGACATGAATCCCACAACATTAGGAAAAGTAAGCTAAAGGCCACAATATTGGCACAGATATTTTTCATAACTCGAATATTTTTTCCAATCATGCTTTCTGTGACGCGCGTACAAATATAAATACGTCGTGTTCCAAATTGAGCAACTTTTTTATTTCGACGTCTGTGAACATTGGATCGCGGCATTCCGAGGTCTGTGATCACAAGGGCTTTTGACTAGTTTAACCTCTCTCAGATTGAACGGATATACTTATGAATACATATGAAATTAATAGGATTGATTATTTTATGCGACACAGTAAGTTGTTGTCTTGTATATCAACACCTACATAGGTACTGCGCATGCTGTGATGCCCTCTAATAGTGGGAGCACTATGTTTAATAACTATCTGTTTTTGTGTGCTTTGGGGCGTTACGCAGTGTTAGGTGTCCTAAAACATAAAAAAACGCTGTTCAATCTGCTCTACCCAAGTCTGATTTTTATCTAAGGTAATACCAAGATATCTTATAACCTCCGTAGATTTCAGGATCATAGGCAGGAATCGGAATTTACACATGTCATCGTGTGTATTTTTAATTTAAGAGGGTGTTTTGGTTGGGTACTATTGTTAATGGTGAACTTTATGAACTTAGTCTTATTGACATTTATAGTAAGTGTAGGTTATTTCTTAACCAGGTTGAGACAGTACACAAGCCTTTATTCATCAAACATTCGACTTCGTTTCACGTTTTTTGCATGAAATAGAATGACCGTATTGTCTGCATATGTAATGATTCTACCATTTTGTATTTTGATTTCACATAGGTTATTGATATACATTAAAAATAATGTAAGCCCTAGATTACTGCCCTGTGGTACTCCAAAATTTACATCTACTGCGTTACTCTGATAATCTCCTATCCTGACTCTCTGTTTCCTATTTGTTAAATAGCTTTGAAACCATAGTATAGGTGTGCCTCTTATTCCGAGTGACTCTAGCTTTGCTAACAGGATGGGGATTGAAACTGTGTCAAAAGCTTTTGACAAATCTAAAAACACCCCTAGTGTTTTAAAGCCAGAGTCTAGTGATCTAGTAATTTGTTCTGTTACATTGCATCTTCAGTACATAGTCCAGATCTAAAACCAAACTGTTTTTTTGACAGAAGCTCTATTTTTTTCTAAATAGTTATTTAGCCGTTTATTCATTAGTTTTTCTAATATTTTCGAAATAGCAGGTAACAGAGATATGGGTCTCAAATTTGTTAAATCGCCATCATAGCCTCCTTTGAAAATAGGCCATATCAGAGATTTTTTTAGTACTCTAGGAAATATTCCATTCTAATATTCCTAATGTGTAACTTATACAGGGAACTTCCCAACCAACAAACCACTCACTTACAATCCACAAAAAATGGTAATTATCCGAAAAAAGTTATGGTAGCAACCCAAAAAAAGGTCGTTTAGCACATTAGAAAGAATTGTGTAACTTAAAACTGAACGCAACCTTTAGTTGTGGTAAAATGGTGTAGTACGTGTGCCACAATGATGCGACGTTACGCAGAACTGCGTATCAGGCTACGCGGAGATTAGAATATTTCACGATTAACCAGGACTATTCTAAATTAAATGATGGATTATGTTAAAATAATTAAATAATTTGAAAGAATTAATTTTAATGTATTTTTTACGAAAATTTAATAAACTATTTTTCTGTCGTAAATTTCAATAGGTGATAAATGCTTACCGTCCAAAAAGCATTTCTATAAAAAATTTCCTCAATCTATGCCACATTTTACAACTATTCGTTGAATAAGTTTAAGGCACCGAATAAGTTTAGACTCATTTCAAGAGTCTACAGTGATCCCACAGTGATCAGTGATCTCGTTTTCCCATTTTCAATATATTTCAGAAAAAGGAAGAGGCTCTCAATTCAGCTGTACTTTTACAGTAATGAAATAAATACTCTAATTCGCGACTTTTGCATTAAATAGCCTACTACACATCTACTACGAGTTTCTTTATTTCGTGTAAAGACTCATGTTCCTCCCTGAAGGCGCGGTCGAGTTATAAATAACACCCTCCGTAGTTTACCTTCGTACCTATTTATTAGGCTTGGCTTACACCAAGTACGGACGTCAGACGCAATGCGACAGCTTGAATTTTACTAATGTAGGTTTATAGACTGGTATAGTACTACAATAAAATTTACGTCCTTCGTAAATCTTCGTCTATCTTCGGAAATGGGCCATTGCGGATATTAAAAAATCTATAAACTTTCAATCCAAATTGTATTCGAACTTTGTCTATCTTCAGAAATTGGAATTAAGGAGCGCTTAAAACACTATGCACTTCCAATATGTATATATAGTTATAGTACCTCCAGTTTTAGTACATTTCCGAAGATATACTAAGATTTACGAAGAGTATAACTTTTATCGTAGTATTGTTATTTTGAGGTCATCAATAAAATACAGTGCCATGTTTCTTGCATTAAATTTCTTGGCTTGGTCACAAGAAAACGTTGTTACGTATATCACCAGAAGCGCAATCCTTGGGTAAAGAAACCAGAAGCTAAAGTTTTGTCTCGATCTGATGAATTTCAAAATATTCTACTCAAAACAATTGTCAATAAAATTATTTCAAAGATAAACGACAAAATAGAGAAATGACCAAAAGTAGACTGACACAATTAATTTTGGTTATGACATTTATGTAACTGGTTTCTACGACGATTCAAAATAAACATTATTAAAATGCTTGGGAATGGAATCCTCAAGGTAAACCATCAAATTCATACTCAGTTGTGTACGCAAATTCGTCTGGATACCAAGTAAATCGGGTAGTCAGATGCTCGTCATGGCCACATTTTGCTTAGTATTTGGCATTCTATGTGACAGATGCCACTTTATGAATTTGAGCAATGTATTCTAATTTTTATTCCAGGTACTTTCTGGATAGAAAGTACCTAGAAGGCTTTCCGACGCGTGGCGCATTGAATCTATTTACAACACTAGTTTATTCACCATCATCCACAATGCCCTTTTCAGCCACTATACCTGTCAGGTCTACATTCATGACATCTTTCTTCATTATAGCTCACGGTTCCCGCTGTTTTAATCTTTTGACCGCGTTAAAAATACCGTCCACAGCATTTGTGACATTATCCCTTATCTGCCACTGTCGCGGAGACATGCACGTTAAAATGACACATGAACGCACCTTTATCTAAAACCTAAAACTAATTAACACTAACCAAGAAAGGACCAGCAACACAGCGTACTAGGGCGCTTTTTACGAGCAGTGACAACTAAGTAAAGCAGTATTCTCTGAAACTATAAAACGTAAATACATTACGAACCGGAAAGAGTCGAGGTGTAATGACGGCAGGTAGGTAGTGTACAGATCGGTACAAAAATAGACGCGTTTCCGTTACGGTAGGGGCTGAGTCATACGCGAAAGCGAGACGGTGGTGAGTTAACAGTGGCGTGTCTCGAGCTTTGGACATTACTTATAAAGAAAGACATGAGTCTGCCAAATTAGGTAAATTAACCCAAAGGAATAAAACTATACTATAAAGAGTTAGTTTGTAATTTTGAATGTAGGAGGTTATCTCTGCTAATAAACATTCAATTAAAAAAAACGTGTGAATGCGTTTCTTACGCCTTACCGGCTACATTTCATCGAACACTTTTTACCCGGTTACCACGCGGGCGAAGCCGTGGGTAATTAGCTAATAGCTTAAAAATGCGCAAAAGACATGAATCCCACAACATTAGGAAAAGTAAGCTAAAGGCCACAATATTGGCACAGATATTTTTCATAACTCGAATATTTTTTCCAATCATGCTTTCTGTGACGCGCGTACAAATATAAATACGTCGTGTTCCAAATTGAGCAACTTTTTTATTTCGACGTCTGTGAACATTGGATCGCGGCATTCCGAGGTCTGTGATCACAAGGGCTTTTGACTAGTTTAACCTCTCTCAGATTGAACGGATATACTTATGAATACATATGAAATTAATAGGATTGATTATTTTATGCGACACAGTAAGTTGTTGTCTTGTATATCAACACCTACATAGGTACTGCGCATGCTGTGATGCCCTCTAATAGTGGGAGCACTATGTTTAATAACTATCTGTTTTTGTGTGCTTTGGGGCGTTACGCAGTGTTAGGTGTCCTAAAACATAAAAAAACGCTGTTCAACCGCTCCCGCTTCCGCCGACTACTCTGCCCACGCCAGAAAGACTCCACCCAGTCGCAGTGGCGTCGCAAGGTGCGGTGTGCATACAATGTACCTAATGGATTGCTTTGTGCTGTTTATCATTTGGCTACAATATCTAGTTGCTAATATTCGATAGAAACATCATAGTTTATGGTTTATCGACTGTGCGAAGCAAGAGGCTATGTATATTTCATTCACACGAATACTACAGCAAAGTCAGTCATAAACATGTTTTTTTACGACTATGATAGCGCGTACGAGTAGTCAGCTGAGTCGGCTGTGTTCCATTCCCGCGGATAAAGGGTAAACTTTTCGACCTAGAAATACATTCCCCATTTGAAGTTTTAGTGGCTATGTACATTGCTACCACTATCATAATTATTGGCATAGTGAGTGTGTGAAATGCCTAAATATAACCATCGCTCAATTCTGCAAATGAATATGCAAAATAGACTGAATAGACCACAGAATTTGTATCGATACAGCAAATTTAATAGCATGCTATGCTATTAAATTTGGCAGTTCGTTATTTTGTCCATAAAAGTATTTTCGTGTGGATACGGGGTCGTTCTTCAATGGGGATGGGCAACGTTCTACTCATATAGTTGCTACGAATATATTTCCAAATTGCAAAAAGTACGCAAGATAAAAATCATGAACTCTTACTATATCGAATGTTATGTTTTAATATTTATGTTTGCATGCTTTGCAGCTCGGAGTTGAATAAGTTAAATATCGTGTTTACAACAATTAAATATTGCATTTCGTCATGTTAATTAGTTATTAACATTGTTATAACTTGATAGACGATAAGCAAAATGTTAATTGTTAACTTTTTATGTTGTTTTTTTCTTTATGCAAGATAAATGTGCTCCTTATCTAATGAGGGCGTTTCGGTTCCTATTAGCCTCGTTTCCACGTGAACAGTCTATCGTAAAGGTCTCAGCCGCAACCCTTGCGTGATACCTTACGACGTTATACGACTTTATTAGTAGCAGGCAAGGGATGATGCCCATAATACACGGAAATTACTACACCTTCATGCTTATCATTATGGGGATCAATAAATCGATAATACCTACCTACTTAATATGCGGAGCCGCGGAAATGAAGGCTGACACGCCAATTCAATCGTAGTTTTGAATTTCATGGTCTTAGTTCAAGTTTCGGTTATATAATCCGGGTGTATGACGGGCGTCTTCTTACAATAGTCTTTATGTATTATAATTTTAAAAACTTTTTTTTTAATACAAAACAAAATTACCTACATCATTCTAGGTTTCCCAGTATCGTTGATATTAGGTACTACGAGCACTGTAGTACTATAATACCCAGACCGATAATAAATATCTGCAGAACTTGCAAACTTTTGTCCCCGTGGTCCACCTGGTTATGTTTGAACTATCCCTTAAATACGCCTAAAAAGTGCAGGCGGGGATAAGTTGTAAGTTTTTTATCTTTTTTATAGTTTTATAGATATAGTTTCGTCACGTCCGGAAGGACAGACAGCTTAACAGACGTCTAGCTGTCTGTCTGTCCGTCCCTTTCTCATATCCCGATTTTTAGCTCAGTTATATTTTTTTGTTATGCGGGCTGCATAACAAAAAAATATATAATTTGTTTCATAACCCAAACACGAAAGTAAAAAAAGAACCATTATTAAGTACATGTAAAGTTTTCATCGCCACATGTTGTATCATTAAAAAGATCTCAAAAAAAAACATGTTAAGGTGTCCTGAATCATTTTTGATTTAAAGCTCTCATCTAGGAAATATAAGGCTTCTAAGTAGCATAAGTTGATTCGTAGGATTTCTAATAAAAGCTTCAGGAGTTACGAGGCAACTTCGGAACCCTAAAATAGCATGTCTGAATACGTCTTGGGTACTTTACTAAACTTGAGTTGCAATAGCGTACAGTGTGACATTTGCACATGAAAAATACCCCAAAAAAACTAAAACCAATTCTTTGTCTGTAAGTAAACGGGGGAAAACCGCTCTTGTTTCTAATCTACTCCACCCAATGCACTATCGATTGAAGTAGGTAGGTACGTGTGAGTGCAAACTAGAACCAAAGTCAGGTCCCAACCGCAATTTAGCCCTGAAACTGAAAGAACTTCGCAAAACTTTCGCACGGAAGGTCAATGACGTAATTCCTATCAACCAATCAGAACATAACTAAAACGGTTACTACGCAACTAAAATAACAGTTTCGATATCGGCAAACCGTTTTTTATTCAGTCAACGAACATCACTAAAAGAAAACACGTGTTCTAGAAAGTAAAATCAAAATCTGATAGTTTTTTTCGTTTTTAACAGTTTTTGTTTTTAAATTGTTTTCATTCGAAAGTGATGTTCAATCGATTCTTCCGTGACCTTTCATTGAATGGTGCAAAGTATTGATTACAGATGAAAGTAGGGCGTCTTCTATTTAATAATAGGTAGGTAAGGCTTTTAATAAGTTAGTGGCAAGGCGATCGATAACATAAGTAAGTTCACATTTCTGATGTGGAAGTATTTATAGAGCCATAATATGTATGTATAGATTAAGGAAAGCTCTTTTATAATCACAAAGTATCTTTTGTTTGCTATCTCTTGTTAATTTCTGGCACCAAGCAATAGACATTTTTATTTTGAGCAGAACTATATATGCATATTATTTATTTCAGTAGTTATAGGTAATTAAGTTACAATATATAAAACAATGCGTAATACGGTCGACTCACGGACAAATCACAAAAAGGTACTTAGTATATAGATTAGGTACTTAGTATATAAGTTGTCTATATAAGTTGCAGTAATGTTCGCATTTCTGTGTTTCGGTTTGATGTGTGCTGGTGAAGAACAGGTTCATGAGGATTTTCATCTTTGTTTCTTCAAAAATGCCTCTTGTTCCAATATTGATCGGTATTTGAAAATTCCCGTTTTACAATATTAATAACTCTTGCAGAAATGGCGAAGTTGGCTGTCTATATCCAAATAACATTTAAAGCTTGGCGTGTGTTGATATATTGTTTCAGATAATCACCATTCAAAATTAATTTCTAAACGACGTGCAAGAAACGTTTTTAAGACCGTACATTTGTAGTTTTACACCTCGTAAACCTATATAAGGTAATAGAAGTACTCCGCCTCCTGGTTGCCATTTTCAAATGTTTATTTTAAACCATTTTCGCTATAATTTGAACCGTTATGACAATCTTTATGTTTTTGGTGAGGCTAAACACGTGGTTTAAATTTCATGTTCCCCTCGTTTCTCCAAAATTTCATGATATGTCACGCCTATGTTTTGAATTTGAGTTTTTATTGTGATATAATCTACCATACCCTCCCTGTCATAACAGTGTTGTCACCTAAAAACTGTCCTTGATTCGACGGACGTTTCGGTCTTCAGCTGCCCTAACAGTGTGACCTACGCTATCTTGCCTTCACCAAATTGGAAAAAACTTTATCGCAAACGATCCATCCGCGAATCCCCAAAACTTATCGACCCAGCGGAGCGGATCCGAGGGAAGATAAAATCTGCGGCGGTTAAATTCAGATTAACTTTGATTAGAATTTATTGGAATTTCGAGACTTCCGTTGGGGTTGGATATAATAATAAGTTATATTTGAAGCAAAAATAACCCATATTTTGAGTTTTCTATATACCTCTAGCAATAACTGACTTATCGAAACGCTAGAGTTTTAACTGTATATTTTCCAGTAAGTCAACGTTTCATCATATACCGAAGGCAAAGATATTATAATATTATACTAGCCAAAGGGATGGATAGGTATTTATTAAAAAAGGTTTTTTGACATGACTGATTCTCATTCCGCCTTAATAAAATTTTTTTTACATCCTTTGTAAGGTATAATAAGGTAGAAGTATAAAGTATATCCTTCGCAATACGTCGTCGCATCTCTTGCACAGTTTTCACCGATATTTCTATGGAATTTGTGCTATATTGCCACAATTCGTTTTCTTGCATAAGGCCGTAAAAAGTTAAATTAAGATGAAATCTATAACATGAAATAATGGACGAAAGCAATAATCAAAGGTCACTTACCTCAATCAAAAAAAATTTGCATTGCTATTTAACTAGGTAATGTCACCAGCCTTTCGGGTACCCTGCTTGCAATCAGTGACTGAAGTCACTACAAAAACACCTATTGTTTTATTACTACAGGCCGAAAACAGATCCTGAGCCATGGATGACCGCACGGTAGACCTTATCTTCGGCGGCTCCCTGAAGCTGTTGCCACCAGTCAGCTCCAAGATCGTGAGGATCTTCACCAGTTCCACTTTCACAGGTAAACTTTTCCACTTTCTTACAAAGAGTAACAAAGTCTGACTTACTGTGTCTTATCTAGTTTAAACTAAATTTTGATGTTTATATAAAGAACAATCATTATTATTTGATTTTGTGTAGTTTGTGATCTGATTATTTATATAACAGATTCTGAGTGTAGATAACTAGTTCAGTCTTGCGTATTAATAAATAAAGCTAAACTTAAGAGTAAAATAAATATAATGCCATTTGTGTAGGTTCACGTGCCCACCACTATTATTTATCGGTTTTTCGTATCTTCAAAAGTTTGGAAGAAAACTCTTGTTAGGGTTAGGCTTAATGTAAGTTTTTAAATAAAAAACAGATATTAGATATTATGCAAAGGCCATAATATCTAATATCTGTAATTTCCAAGACCCTTTCAGATTTATCTTTAATGCTTCTTGTTTTATTTTGTGTTTTATTTTTTATGGATATCGATTGATCTGTAACCGGCCTCCCGCGATACAGGCTCGACTAGTGCGGGGACCAACATCAGCTCTATTTTAACTCAATTGTTTTTGGTAAAAAAATGTATTTGTATTTAGATAGGAGATAGAAAATAATTTATAGAATAGAATAGAATAGAATAATCGTTTATTGTCTTACTGTGTGTACAAAGATGGAATAAATTGGTAACATTTAGTAACAACAGTTGCCCTTCCTGGGCATACAATAATAAAAATAGGTATATCTACAAAAACAAACAAAAACAAACATAAAACATTATTAACATTATTACATTAGAAATCATCATCAAAATATTCATTTACGTTATAGAAAACTTTTGAAATCAGCCATTTTTTTAGAGAGTTACGAAACATTGGACTATTTAAACTTTTTATTTCAATTGGTAGATAGAATTGGTAGATTATTGCACATCAAAGAACATATCAGCTTAGTTACTACAAACTTTGATAATGTTGTACAATGGGCGGTCTTATCGCATTCCTGGTAATATTATAAACGTCTCAGTTTTAATGTTTAGGTTTCTATGTTTATTAAAATGTCTGTAATGATCGGCCCGATTTGGATGATTTCCAAATCTGGCATTTGGTACAGGTAGGTATAGTTTGTGACCTAGAATACATAGGCTACTCTTTATATGTGTACCACGCGAGTGAAGACGTGTGTAGAGACTTGTTAGGCAATTTTGTAAAGAAATCGAATCGGGAATCCTTTCCAACGTTTTTTTTTATATAATTTATTATTTATTTAATTATAACGGGACAAACCCAATTACACTAATTGTTTAACAAAATAATTCATGATATTCATGTATGTCTTCCTTTGGAAGGGGTCGGTTTATCAAATACCGAACCCTTCCCAAGGAAGACATACTCCTACCAATAAGCCAACTCACTACCCCGGTGCATAATTAGCTCCCCCTTCTAAATTGAATTGGAAATAGACAGAAAATAATATTTTGCCGATCTCTGTGACGCAGTGGGCAAAGGCCCTCCTGAGACGCAGGAGGGCCGTCGGACCTCGGGTTTGATTTACGTCGCGAGAAAAATACTTGTATCATCTGCAAATATTAGTCTCGGGTCTGGGTGTTTTCTATGCATAATATGTATGTTTTTACAAAAATAAGCAGCTACAAAATATAATCTTTGACTTAGCGGTCCACAAATTAAAAACCGTAACTGTATTACACTAGAACCTAATATTTATCCAAGTCCTTCCACTCATCAACCCCTTCTCATAAGTGTAGAAACTTAAGAGGTACTCATATCTTGCATTCAATATTCTGTGAATAATTTCTTAGTAAATTATTTGACAATAAACAAAGTGGAACGAACACTAGCGAGAACCCAAGTTATTGAGCTGCACTTAACATAGATTATAGCTTTACAAGGCACAGGATGATACAAAACTAACTTCTTCCAAGAAATATTCATACTGATAAATCTTTTTACACAAGGTGCTGGCATAAACATTTTTTACAAAATTTCAAAACTTTTTACCATTGATTGCAGCCCCGCTTGCGACTTGGGCGATAAAACCTATCTTAACCGAAACTTTTAACTAAACAAATTGAATTTTCGTAGTTTTCAATCTTTGTAATTGTAATGAATTGAAACCTATTGACTAAGACGCTGTTTAATGCACAAAGCCGTAGAGATCAGTAGCATTTGTATGGATGGATACCCACTAACGCAAACTTGGACCGTTCCCCGCTGATCGCCACCGCTATCGCGCCAATATGGCCTTTCCTCGCACTACCTGTACAAAATGGTACGTAACTTCAGTTTTAGTGCTAAAATTGCACGTTTAAGTGCGTCTAAACGAAGCTGAAATGGAGTTAGGTAATGGAGCGCTAGTCTTGTGAAACACTAACTAAGTACCGTCAGCAAAGGCACGATCACATTCAATATGTGTACCTACGTACACAACATTAAATATATTATACAAAGTATAATATATTTAAAGTTGTTTAAATATATTATATATATAACATAAATATATTACATAAAGACACGTCTGTTTCCCGTAGGGGCAGGCAGAGACCATGGTTTTCCAATGGTTACGATCCTGGAATACCTAGCGCAGAACTGAAAAAATATGAAGATGAATGAAGCGTAAGGCTTCATTCATCTTCATATTTTTTTTATACAAGCTATGTGTAATGTATTTATTTATGTAAACAAACAATATATCATTTTCTGTAATATAATACAGACATAATGCGTTTTTGCTACGGTTCCATTTGAAAGACCAATAACTAGATGTTTTTGGCACGCAAGAAACTCTCCATTCAGCTTTGGAAGGGAAGGTTATTAATATGCTGTCGGTCCTGGTGTACAAACTTATTGGGAGTAGAACTTACTTCATAAGTTCTTTTGTTGTTTTTGTTGACCGTACACCATGATGAATGATCACAAAAATAATTTCATCACCTTAACTCATCACAATGAGGCTTAATACGTTGATGGTTTTATGATTTGTATGACGTTGGGGTCTCCCAGCTTAGGAAGGCAAGCAGTTCTGCGCTAGCTAGACTGAAAAGTTAGTTTATGCCAAATTTAAAAACCCCCGACGTTTTTTTCATCATCTATTACAGCGCCCTCTAGTGACTAGAGGCGAAAAAATTGCATTACAATCCGAAACGGAATATATTCGGAATAAGGTTCATCGGAATAAATAAACAACCAACAGACGCATACATAGTCCTAACCCTATGCTAGAATTCCCTGTGTCGTGGGTATCAGGAACTACGAGGACCGTGGTACCACAACACACAGACCCGGAACAAATATCTGCAGAACATGCAAACATTTGTCCCGCAGCGAGAGTAAAACCCGCACCTACTACGCCCGTCATCGGTTGGTTTAATGGTAACCAACATACAAAAAATACCCCTATTTATAATCATATATTTTTTACGTCATGGATAAAAACACCCTTTGAACCTAGAATCGCATGTAAGGGCAACACCACTGACTTTCATCAAGTTTCATCAATTCGTTAAACCAAAATAGATACGTCTCGTGTCAAAATGCAATTTATAAGAACCACCCCTTCAGGGTAGAACGGGCAAGAGTGGGTGGAATGGGGTGTGAGGGGTGAAATGAACAACTTTTAATTAAACACCATTATCAGATAGCGAATACTTGATTAAAAATAATTTACGTTCCTCAATTTCTGTGGGGCTTTTGTTGGTTTTTTTGGGAAATTGCCAATCAAGTGGTGGTTTTCTTGGTAAAATGAGTTATTAAAAATTAAATTAAGTAGAGCAATGCTTTTTTAATTAAGTCTTATTTGTTACGCGAGTTTGTTTCTATTTGTATTGAGTTTGTTTTTTGGGAGGATATGACTGTATTAGTAATTAAATAGCTAGTAGAAGTTAAATCACGCTTATGTTGCCTCGTGTATTATATATAGATCGTTTGCAACGGTCTTTAGATAGCTAGCTGTTTCATCTGTATTTTTTGTATATACCTACTTGTACATAGTTGTATGAATAAATATTCTTATATTATGTCAATCTTTATAAGTTTTTTGTCCGATGTTTTTTTATTTTCTCCACTATTATCATTCGCATGAAAAAAAACACACTTTGTGGACAAATTCTCAATGTAGACTGACCATTTTACGCATTTTATTCTACGACTTCTCGAGATCTGACTGTTGTCACTGAAGAATATAATAATTTCACAAATCAGTTGTTTTTAGTAAAAGTTCATTTTAAAAGATGTCTGAGGTACATCACCCGATAAATTTTGTTTGTGGGACATGCACACAGCAAATTTATGGATTTATTTTCCCGAAAAAACTATTTTTTTAATGAAATCTTAGTTCCTTTTGTGATAGTTTACATATTCTGGGACACCTTGTATGGCTACTCAGTTTTGGTGTAGGTATACTACTATCTATTTCGCTTGTAGCAGATAAGTTTGTTTAGGTTCTAAGTACACATATAATAATGTTATGTTAATATCTATCGGATCATGGAAACTCAAACGCTTCCGCATTTGAATTCAGATACAACGATGGAGAGGAACACGCTGATGGCGAAATGCTATCCTCGCATCAAAGACTACTGCCGGGAGAAACATGGCTTGGAGTTTCAAGTAAGCATCAGAGAACCAAATTAAAGGAATTTTCTTTATTTCTCTCTCGTTTCCTTCCTTTTTTCTTTCTTCTTTCTGCATGTTTTCTTTTTTTCTTCGGTTAAGCAAAAATGCTGTAAAAGTTTCTGAATATTTAAGGTTCCCATCCATTGCTCTTTCACAAAACCGCCAAATTTTAAAACGAAACGGCCGAAGATAATAAAATCAAGCAATATTTAAGACTATGCTAATGTAGAGAAAGGTCGTTTAAGTTTTATAAAATACAAAACCTGAGTTCACATCTTACTCACTTAATTTATTATCCCATAGAAGCCACACAAAATACACAAATTAGATTTTATAAAACCTTCATTCAGTTAGCTGATGAGTCAGCGTTATGCAGATTTTATTAACACTATGAAACCTTACGACTTAGTATTTACAAGTCTCTGCTCGTTCGTGTGATCTACGAGAAGATATTACCTATCTATTCATCGACAATCTATTCTATTATGCTACGTCTATTAGGTATCTCATATTTGCAAATGAAACAAACACGTTCACGACTGTCATCTCCGTGATGGAGATCCTCAAATCCATGCTCAGTACGCAGATCTCAGAAGTAGGGGGTAGTTAGCATTCCACATCACAGGTTGCAACTCCATCATTTATTAGAGCACTAACTGATGGCACATGCCTTCTAGTTTTATTTTTAGGGCATGTCGGTTTTCTAACGATGCTATCCTACACCGTATCAGCACAGTCATTTTTCGATTGCAAAAATCCATGGATGTCTTGGGATTCAAACCCAAGACCTCCGGATTGGAAACCGGGGTGCCAACACGGCTCTTTTATCAGTAATGTTGACCTATTTCCAGTTTTCATAGAACTGCGTATCAAAATCAATATTTTCACAGAACATTGAGCCGTTTTATTGAGAAAACGGCGACTAGCGGTTCGTAAGATCTATAAAAATTGATGTCTTCCGCTAATCCGTGGACGAATCTTCATCTAGCTTAAGGCGAAGGAAGAACTAATTATTTATGATGAAAATACGTTGTGACCACATATTGGACGCCCAATAGAAAGTCGGTGGATGGTGGTAGATTAAGATTGTCCGTCAGGGCATCCTATGAAAGAGAACTTGGGCCACATTCAGCACAGTAAACGCTTGGATGATTGATGCCTTTGGGTTACGCACGATTATTAAAGTCAAAGTCAAGTCAAAAATAATTTATTCATTAAAATCACAAGGCAGTAGATTAAACCGACGTTTCAAAGTAATATTTAAAACGTCGGTTTTATCTACTGCCTGTTCATTCGCGACCAAGCCAGGAAAGAAAGGCAAGAAAACAAGGCTGGTTATTATTTTTAATGACCCTTTTCCAATTGATACCTACATTTTTTATCGAGTTGGAGCATTTTCAATCCCATGAGTTTTTATCATATTTTATAGTATGCAGTAAATTTGATAATTGTCAATTTTTGTATATATCTTGGGAGTGTATTCTTTATAATCTTGTATCAAATGGTTTATTGGTTTTTGTGAATGAGGTACCTATAATCCTGAGACTGACATATAATAAATTCTTGATTACAAATAGATAGGTATATCAGATTCATTAGAAGTAATCTGATTTGACAGGAGGTTGAGTTTTTTTTTAATTTACTGTGTATAAACTGGTGACGACGACAGAGATCAACTGAGTTATTATATATAGGTAGTTAGCTCATTTCAAACAAACTATATTGAATATTATTCTAATTTCAGTCAACCCTTACAGGCCGCATGTATTCGCCTTAACCCGGACCTTTCCTTCGTCCCATCTTAACATAATCCTGAATATCAATATTTCCATGAAACCTGAAATGAATTTAATCCATCGATAACGGTCATTCTAGGAACTTTTCTAATGATATTTTTTGGCTGATGGATTTATATATGTTTTCTTGGTATTGGAGATTAATGGTTTAGAACGACTTGATTCATATTTATTTAAACTATATAAATTGTTTCTAAGTATTTTAAGAGTTCGGCTGTCTCTTTCCTCCAGATACTATAAAATCTGAAAAGTTATTGTGAAAAATTGTGTAAAATCTGCTATCAAAGTTGTGGTTGGTGCTCTGTTTACACGTGCCTTCTTTCTGATGCGATTCTTCCCTGTTTTCAACGCGCAGAAACGTCTCAGAGAAAACTCGTTTTATTTACGTACCTAACTTGTACAAGTAGTTTGAACGATTTAGGACATTTAATTACTCACACTAACTAAAATATATACGTGGTGTTAGGAGTTTGAATTCAGACAACACATTATTATAGATACATATGGTTCAAAAATACATAACATTATGGTAACCTGGGTTTTTTATGAAGTCATTTATTAGTAACTGAAACTCTCTAAAAGTCATTGACCGTTGTTTAGACTTTAAAATGATTTTTTCTCCGTAGACAGTAAACCTAGGTCAACAACCTACGTCCCCTCTCCCTAAATAGCATTACTTGTAAACATTACTAGTTAACCGCCGGGTTATTTCGGTTAGCGGAAATCTAGTGCAATGTACTGGGGCCCTGGTTACAGGCTCCTATTCGTTACCAATGACTTGCTGAGAGATAAAACTTATTTGTACTAAAAAGAAACAAAGAGATTTGGTGAGCATTTTCTCGAAAAAACTTATCATAAAGAATAGAATCCTTTTTTCATAATAGGTTGGGGAAAAAGTTTCTTCGCATTTTTTAAGAAAATTCAAAACATTTTTTAATATAGTTTATTTACATTTAACTAAAGTATGTAGGTACCATTTTGTTCGATAACTTTTTGCCATTTTGTAGGCAGGGACATGATCCCATTGCTATAAAAACTTTGGGGCTTCTGTTCAAAATACCGCGACAAGTGGTTTTGGCAGTCCTCTCGTGATGTTAACCTGACACTGCCTAAAGAATTCTGAAGAGACCGAAACAGGTGGAAATCTGAAGGTGCAAGGTCAGGACTATACGGCGGATGCATTAACACATCCCAGCCAAACTCTCTTAATTTTTGCTGAGTGGCTAAAGATGTGTGAGGTCTAGCGTTATCATGATGAAAAACCACACCCCTTCTGTTGATTAACTCCGGCCGCTTTCTCTCAACTTCTTGTTTTAATCTCATCAGTTGTTCGCAGTAGAGTTCAGAATCGATGGTCCTGCCTGGTGGTAACAGCTCATAATGAATAATGCCCTTCCAATCCCACCACACACACAGCATCACCTTGTTGCGAGTTAACCCGGGTTTCGCCACAGTCTGTGAAGCCTGACCGGCCTTTGACCACGACCTTTTTCGCACGTTCTTGTCGTACGTGATCCACTTTTCATCACCAGTTATCAGCTTCTTCAAAAATGGTTCGGTTTCATTACGTCGTAATAAAGAATCACAAATGAGAACACGGTTCATTAGGTTTCTTTCAGTGAGCTCGTGAGGTACCCAAATATCGAGCTTTTTTGTGTACCCAGTTTTTTTCAAATGCGCCAAAACTGTTTTGTGGTCAATTCCCAGTTCTTCAGCTACGTCGTAACTACTGATATGCCGATCTTGCTCCACTTTTTCAAAAATGGCATCCATTTTATCCGTAATAGGGCGACCAGAGCGACGTGCATCTTTGACATCAAAATTTCCGGATTGAAAACGCTTAAACCAAATTTGTGCTACTCTCACAGACACTGCACTAGGTCCATAAACATCGCAAATTTTTTTCGCGGCTTGCGTTGCATTTTTACCTTTTTTGTAGTAAAATTATAAAATGTATCGAATTTCTTCATTAGATTCACTCATCTTGACAGTACGAAAAACAAATAAAAATCACACATTTTCCTAATTTGAATTTGGAATTATCTTCTTTAAAATTTAAACTTTTAATGATACCAAAACCAGCCAGATACAAATAGTATAGCCAAAGAGATTTTATTACAAGTTCATACATACAATAATGCGAAAAGACTTTTTCCCCAACCTAATATACTATTCTACTATAACCTGAATATTTTTATGAATATGATTATATATGCATGGTTCTCGATGAATCTCTTTTGCTCGCCAATTAGTCAGATTTTGCGCAGAAATACAAAACATAATTATATTTAGAAAGAAAAGAAAGAAAGGACACATTACAAAAATAGATAAATAGACACTATAATTACCTAAGATTTTAACAAAAACATAGTGACAAAGAGAATTATTTGTGCTAATTAGTCCCATCTGTCCCGTGTGGGCCAAACAGGTCCCATCTCAGCTTAGTGCTGTTCCGCTCGGTAGTGAGAAGCAGCGCTGATTTTCAGACAGGCCTAGGAAAGATGACCTCACAAACGCGGAAAACTCCTGGGTTAACTCCATTTAAATTGTAATAATAACAATTTTGATTTTTGATTTTGATTTTTGAGGTTTTTTCTCCACAAGTCACTAAAGGCGTTGCAATCTATGGTGAAAATATAAGAGTACGTCAGAGGATTTCCAATTTTATAAAAAAAAAGATAGATGTACAGACGAAAACTTCAAGTTTACAAACTGAATCAACCCTCTGAAGTAAACATACAAAAAATATTCAAAAACACTTAAAAAAATTAAAACTTAAACCGTAACACGAAAAGCTCAAAATAAAAACAAAATAAAATTATCAAAAAATAAAAGCAAAACCACGTGGGGTATAAGATAATCAATAAATAACGGATCCCTATGACATTTCTAATTCATTTAATAACTTTTAATTGATAAGATTATTCCTATTGACAAAGCCGAAAACAATGTTACGAAATATATCGAAAGCCAAAAAAAATCCATATTTCTTAAACCATGTATACTTACCGATATACTCAGAATAATATAATTCTCTGAACAATACAAGTAGCGTTGGATACGATGGAATCTCAACCAAAATACTTAAAGTTGTAGCTCACTGTGTTAGCGCCCCTATCAGCCATATCGTAAACTTGATACTTGGCATAGGTATTTTTCCAGATGCATTAAAGGTCTCAATAATCAAACCGTTACATAAAAAAGAAAGCAAAAAGAAAATGGAAAATTACAGACCGATATCTCTAATACCTGTTATATCTAAAATATTTGAAAAGTACATCTATCGATTAATTAATGACTATTTTGAATCAAACAAGGTATTCTGTAATTAACAGAAGGGCTTCAGAGAAAATAAGACTATAATATGGTTCTCTATGATTTTATTTTTCGTGTGACAAGTAGTGTCGATAAAAACACTCCAGTTTGCTCAATTTTCTGCGATATGACCCAAGCATTTGACTACGTCCAGCACAGTATCCTACTTTAAAAACTTGAAATTTATGACATAAGAGGTAACGCTCTACAATAAATAAAATCATATTTAGAAAACAGATAACTCACATAACGAAAATAAATTATAAAACTAAACGAGAAGAAGTCTTTCTATCAAAGGAACACATCATGAATTATGGCGTTCCTTAAGGTAGAACTGTGTCCACTGCTCTTCCTTACGTATATTAACGATCTACCTAATGTAACTACACAACCTATGTCCCTCTTTGCTGTTGATAGTAACTATAACTTATAATAATATTAATACCTATCAAAATGACATTAATTATGCTCTGACATCTATAATAAAATGGTTAGATAATAACAATTTAAAAATTAACATTAATAAAACTAAAATCATTAATTTCAGACAACGCGTTAATGCTGCTCTTCCAAATTTTTACATACAATACAATAACTACATAATTGAAGAAGTTATGACCACAAAATTCTTAGGAATCCACATAGACAGAAAGTAAAAACCGCATGTAGAAAATGTTAGTAAAAAAATAAATAGCCTCGTTTACGTTCTACATAAACTATGCTCAGTAGTGAATGAAGAAACCCATCTTATCGCGTATCACGGCCTGATTGCCTCAAACATCAGATACCGTTTAATAATTTGGGGGAACGCTACTGACGTCGACAAAGTATTCAAATTTAAAAAAAGATGTATCAAGGCCATGTTTAGTATGAAAGTGACGGATTCTTGTAAACCCCTTTTCAAAAAGTACAGCATATTAACATATATAGCATATTCCCATTGCTGTATATTTTGGAAACAGTTATGTTAATGAAACACAATCCGGATTTGTTTTGTCGAAAATCTGACGCCGTACAACGTAATAGACGAGACCAATTAAAAATTTTCACCCTTAACTGTAAAAAAACGTTTTTGCGCATAAGTTTCTTTGCAATGGCACCTGTAATTAAAGACAAAATACCGCAAAATAATATTTATTGTCAATATTAATTCATTCCATGTTGTATTTTTTTTAAGTGTTTTTTTTTTTCTCCTACCTATAATGCATGTAACTAGAAATAATTGCATGCCCATAAAGGACAAATTACATTGTCACACATTTTATATATCCTTTTCACATGTAATTGCGCCACAGACGACCTCTGTGGCGCAGTGGGCGAAGGCCCGCCTGAGACGCAGAAGGTTGCGGGTTCAATTCCCGCTGCGGGACAAATGTTTGTACGATTAGCCAATGTTTGTCTCGGGTCTGGGTGTTTTCTATGTATAATATGTATGTATTTACAAAAAAAAAAAAGTATGTAAGTTGTATATCAGTCATGTAGTTCCCATAATACAAGCTCTGCTTAGTTTGGGGCTAGATGATGCTGTGTGAAAAATGTCCAGCATTATATTATATATATTATATTATTATATATATATATATTATTATATTATAATTGCAATAAATATACTTTTCTTTATTTTTACTTTACTTTACCTTGTTCCTGTTATGTATTGATAAATGATGTTGATTTTCAAACGAATTGGTCAAGCGGTTGAGGTCAGCCTTAAATTGGTGTTTCGAGTGAACATATTATATTATGCAAACTATCATACATCTGTCATACCTATCATAACTATGAATGATTCCCAAGGTGGTGGACATGCGCTGGGGAGTGCGAGACGAGGCGACAGACGATCACATGACCACAGAGCTGTGTATGAGGGAAATCAAGAACTGCCAGAGACTCTCCATGGGTCCCAACTTCGTGGTTTTCTTGGGACAGAAGTATGGATACAGGTCGGTCTTTATTATCGTAACTATGAGAGTGCTTCACTTGAGATTTCACCCGTGGTATCCCTTAATATAACACCCGTGATGAACAACATCAGATCGACTACCTATTCAGTGCGTAGATCCGTGAAGTTACCAAGTAAGGAGTAGTCAGATATACGTTCTGCATGGTAAGTATTTAGCGTGATAATTTGCAAGCCCACCGCCGCTTATTGGAACTCTGCAAAGGCATTCGAATTTTTGTTTCTACGGCATACCGGTTTCCTGGTGATGTTTTTATGACCCAAGGTGGAGGTGACCCAAAACCATTTTTCACTAAACGTAACTAGCAGATAAAGTCCGGTATTGCTACACTGGACTGTTTTCGTCACTGAAGCACTAACAACACAAATACACAAATTCTTATACATAATTCGTTTACATATACGTTCCTCGTACACACTTAGCTCGCTTTCCTCGCCTAAACTGCATTCTTTGTTCGTCCAGGCCTATCCCGACCTACGTGCTGTCATCAGAACTGCAGATGCTCCGAGACGAGCTGGCGGCTGGTGGTGCTGACGTCATCCTGCTGGATACCTGGTACAAGAAAGACGCCAATGCTGTCCCACCCATATCTGTGCTGCAGCCGATATCCTCCATACTGATCAATTTTAACAATAAAGTAAGTGTTCATTCAAGTACCATCAGTAACTGAACAGTGCTTACTCTTATCATATTTCTTGAGATACCATTCGCTTCCTTATTATCATATTTTATAGAAGTCATCTTACGAGTCAAAATCTCTGGTCTGCCCTTGATCTTTACGTTACTGGTCTTTGCAAATTTGCTTACGTACCTTTCGGCTTCCTAAAAAAGGTCATATATGGCAGCCCTAACAGCATCCTGAACACGTTATCAGAAAGTTGGATCTGTCCAATATGGTACCACTGGATGCACCTAGGTACATACACGTTAAATAAACGTCTAAGTGTATATCAATTAATGCTTTGTATGTGTAACAATATAAGCTATAAGTTTGTAACTGTTCTACTTACTAAAAAAAATAGTGGTATTTTTTGTCTAAAATAAATATTTTATTGAATTTGAATTCAGAGAGTTCTTTGCAGAGAGTTCCAAAACTGCAAGCGGAGGATCAAGCAATCTGGTGGGACACGCTTGGCAAAATGCAGAAGTTGTTCCGCAAGGCTTCTTTACAGCTCTACACATCCGGAAAAATTGATAAGGACACCATGCATAATTATTTTATGTCCGGTAAGTCCGTCTTATCTCCCTGACTTTCATTACCTGGTCCTGTTATAATCTGGGTTAAAAAGTAATTCCTGGTAACCACAATCACAAAACAATTATGATTTTGGTCACCAGGAATGACAGCTTTCAGTTATGCCGGAAGCCTTCGGGTGACCTATATCCAAAAAGGCCACTAGCTCACATTCCGTTTGTCTTCCTTCAGTGACCGAACGCGAAGTGATAAACGGTGTCCTAAACGTAAAGAACACAAAGAACCACTGCCTCGCCTACGTCCGGTACATTAACAACATCAATCTTCAGAATCTGAAGAAAGCCAGCAACTTCGTGGACATCTTAAACAGAAGTCTGGACAACGAGGCGTCGAAGCTTTTGGCTGATTTGAGAGATGTTAGGCTGCCGGACAAGATCGAGACGACAAACATACAGAAGTAAGTAAAGAGTTACTCAAAGAACATCAGCAATTGGGTATAATTAATACTTGAATATTTTAAAGTCTTCTTCATTAGCCTGAAGTAGTCCACTGCTGGAAAGTCGGCCATATTATGACAATTTGGCAGCTCACATCTTCACATCTTTCAATATTCACTTTTATTTCGTAACTCTTTATTCTGAACTCTTTGTCGTACATTATATCCTTTATCACTCCTAAGGAATGAAGAACAGAACAGAAGGACGTACATGCATGAAGGGTTCTCGCTCATGAATAAGTAATTATTTTCCCAGGTACACCGTGGAATGGATAGGACGTGAAGGTTTGGATCCGGAATCCCACGGAGAGTATTTAACTCATTTTATATCACATTTCTACAAGAACATCATCAAGCTTGTAGACAGGTGAGGATAACAACTTTTGTAACTTTGTCAAATAATAATAATAATGCTTGTCATTTTCACACATCATCATCTAGTCCCAAAGTAAGCAGATACAAGATCTACTAAGAGAACTAGATAACTGATATACTAATAAAATATTTTTGTACATACATATTATACACAGAAAACACCCAGACTTGAGACAAATATTTGCAGATTATACAAACTTTTGTACCGCGGAGGGAATCGAACCCGCAACCTTCTGCCTTCCCCCACTGCGTCACAGAGGTGGGAATAAATAATTGGTGATACTAATGAACAAGATTGTATCCAAAGTCCTGCTAGCTGTCAGCGATAAAATAAATGTTCTTCGAAAATTCATACTTTTTGGTACAAAAATGAAAACGACCTACACTGCTCAACTTTCGAACACAGTTTGTTTTTTTTTTAATATAAATATATAGAATTTTTAATATAATACAAAGTTTATTTTATTATTAAGACTTTTAAAAAGTCAAAATTAAAGTGAAAACACACTACTTTTGACTTCGGAACTAAAACCATTTCATACTTGATTCTATAGCCTCCATCGCTGTGTTTTAATCCCTTGTTGAACAATTTACTATTCTATATTGTGTTCAAATCCTAACTACAACTCAAAATAATATTAAATAATCTTGTGATTTAATGGAATACAATGTTAATAACTTTGAATATTGACCTTTTGATGGTTTACACTTACGTAACTTATTTAACCCGTATTTCAATACACCCTTCCGTTTTTATCAGAGCAATGCGTAAAGAAGACAGCAGTGCTACAGGTCAGATTGTCACAGAAATACTACAGCATCTCCACGCTTGCAATAACTCCGTAAAGGTGTACCACGGGAGGGAGCCTGATCTAGAGTTCATTGAGGAATATATGAAGAACAATTCAGATAAACCCCTGGTTTTATATGGAGAAGGTAATCTACGGACTAGTTAGCTCTAGCTTAGTTCAACAAACGAAAATCGTTATTCATCGCACTCTTTAACGGAGGCCTAGATCCAGCAGTGGACTTCTAAATTCTGTTGATAATGCTAGCGTTATAGCAAGATTTTGACAGAGAAAAGACTTTTATTATCTACATAGTATTTATAGCATTTATTTAATTATATACTACAATGGTGACCCCGATATTATAAATAGTTAAAAAATTTAAAGGTTGCTATTGCGCTTCAACAATTTTATTAGCAGTGCTACCGTATAATCTTAGCTAATCTTTAGACGGTGTGGACTACTAATCAAGATTATAGAACCCTTACTGATGAAACACTTTTAGGAGGATGTGGAAAAACCAGCCTCCTAGCTAAGAGTGCAGCGCTTTCCCTCGATACCTGGTTCGCGGAGGTTCAGCCCACCAACATCATCAGATTCCTGGGAACCACTCCTGACTCCAGCGCGCTCACGCCTACGCTTATTTCTATCTGTCAACAGGTACTTACAGAGTCTTATTAGGTAATTAAAAAAACCTCTTAATTCATCATCGTTTTGAAAATATACCACGTTCTACGTTATGTGGGTTGGATACATGTTTTGTTTTTCCTTCTGTTCTTTTATCAGTTATCACTGCTAGCTATTTGGCAAAGAAACAACTTATTTTGTCAGTCCAAAACTGTTTAAACTTGACAAGGGGACACATCTCAACGCAAACCATCCTATTTTAAATTTAAGTAGTTTTTTTTTCATTGCTATGCTACCAGCACTAGGTACTATTGTATACTTGCCATTACCATTTTGCTAGTTCCTCTCCTCTTTAACTAAATACTCGCAGTCTCATTACGAAAAGTGGTTCAGCTTGAGTTCAACTCGAGTTCTGTCAGAGGAACTAAACCAAGGTTTAAATATACCTTGTCCAAAATTATGTTATGGCTTGTCGCATTGACTAAGGTCTATAATTTAATATAAAAACCGCGGGATGGTCTAATTGATGAACAATTTTAATTGGCTACCAAAAGAAAATAGGTTGTTAAAAAGAGGTTGAATTATGATAGAAATAAACTAGGTGATCGCCTAGTTTATCTTTTAGCAGTTATTTGTGGACAAACCCATTTTCTAAGTATCAAATAGACTGACGGCTATTTTATTTTATTATTCAATTTTACCCTTGTATGCTTTATCTTGAAAAATAGGAATCAAAAGCCTAAAAATTAAACCTACGATTTAAACGACATATCGTAATGCCCATGCTGTCTAAAAAAAACTAGAGAAACGACAAACGAAAAACTAATTAGAGATGGCCGACTACACCTAAATATCTGTTCAATCTTCATAAGAGTACATTTCACAATCAAACCAGTGTTCTCGTAGCCATAATTTTGAAAAATTGTGAAGATCTGAATAGGAGGCACGAACCAGGAATTCTTATATGGCAATCCATTCATTCATTCATCTTCGTAGTCGAGAGTGAGCCGTACAAGAGGATGCTGTGTAACTGCTGCTGTTTCTGATTTTCAGATATCTTACAACTTCGCGCTACCATTCGAGAGCATCCCAGATGACTTAGTTCCACTGACTGCACACTTCAAGCAACTACTCACGATGGCGTCTATACAGAAGCCCTTACTACTGTTTTTGGATTCCGTGGAACAGCTGACTGGAATCGGAACGGAAAACAACAAAGTGTCATGGCTTCCTACCAGATTACCGCCACATTGTAAGGTAATTTATAAGCTCAATCCTAAATTGCTAAGTTACTAAACTCATTACAGTATTTCTCACAATTCCGCGATCAGTAAACATAATAACTACATTATATTACTTTAATGTATCCAGAACAATTTTGGTAATAGTAGTCTGTTCATCGCAAAGAAGGAAGATTAATTCCCTGCCTGATTCATTTGATCCACTTACCCTGAGACTAGGACCCCAATGTGGACTAAAAAAAACCTCATGGATCTTGTGCTTTTTGGCTTGGCGATGGCCAGGTCACAAATGTCCTCCAATTAGTGTGGACTTCTTCCTAGGTACAGTTTGGTTCAATTGAACATAGAATAACGTATACTACATATTCCAACTATGCAATGGGAATATGTAGTAAACTTACTAAATGTACTAAAAGGAAATCATATATTTTCAGATTATAGTAACCTGTGCATGTGAAGAAACAAATCCTGAGGTGTCCAAAGAATACGATGTTCTCCGACGTATGATAGACTCTGAAGATAACTTTTTAGAGGTCAAAGCGTTGGGAGAGGATCTGGCTATGCAGGTTTTGAAGTGAGACATCATTATCCATTGTCAGAGGTCAAATCTTCAGAAGTGGTCAGTGTAGTTAAATATTTAACCTTGTTTTTTTTATTTTCAGACTATGGATGGCAGGTGCAGCCAGAGATCTTTCTAACTACCAATGGCGTCTGGTTTCCAACGCTATCGGCGCATGTTCCCTGCCAATATTCGTCAAACTGGTGTTTGCAGAGGTATCTTGGATTTTAAACACTTCTGTTTGCTGTTTGTCTCATGTTGAGAGAAAGAAGAAAAATATACTTTTTCTATCTTTTCTATTCTTCTTCTCGTGATGATATTTTCATAAATCTTTATTATTGCTGAAATCAAGGTAAAACTCATAGTTTCTGTACTTGTCATCCCTCTTTACAGGTGTGCAGATGGAGAAGTTACACTAAGCCAACAGATACCCACCTGGCTTCGACAGTAATGGACTCTATCATGTTGCTATTTGAAAGAGTCGAGAAACAGGTATATCAGAATGTTCACACATCAGTCTTTCGACCGGTGAGAAGGCGTGGTTCTGTGTGGTTTCCCACCACACAGGCCCAGTAGCCTAAGAAACCTAAGAAATTCTGGTTCTTCTCTAGGTCATGTCAGTGTCGTAAAATGTACGTCTCAACCACTATTTAAAGTCTTTGAATTCAAGTTTCTTGCTTTTGGTAACATCATTGAATTATAATTCAAGTTTCTGGATCCCAGAATCAAGGAATTCGTATATATTTTTATAATGTTTGCTTTACAGCACGGCAGACTTCTAGTATTCCACGCGCTTGCTTACATCACAGCGGCTCGGAGTGGTCTATCAGAAACGGAACTGGAAGACTTGATATCCTTGGATGATAAGGTCTTAGATGACGTATACCAATACCACTTGCCACCTGTGAGGAGGATTCCACCTTTGTTGTGGACTAGGTAAAGCAAACGGCTCCAGTCACTCACTTGAAACTAGTGTGCACTATAAGGTCATGGTTTCATAGTGTTTTGTGGCCAATTTTAATGGAGTTAATCCCTGTTTATTAGAATAGCAATACCTCGTAGTCGACTTTAAAAAGTAACTTAGGCAGGTGCTCTAAATTTTAAATTTGGTGTCTTTTAATAAATTAACGTACCACCACCTAAATTTATAGGACGAATTGCGACGAATATTAAAACGTTCTCACAGTACACTTGGCAAATGCAATGTCTTCTCATACTAGAAGTCACTATACAACGGGGTACGCTGAATTCTTCCATCACATTAATTATTTCACTATCGATCATAAAGCTCACCATAACTCAACTTGGTGAGAGTTGTTTGTTGCCAGGATCCGCAACGACCTCCCTAACTATCTCTCGGAGAGAGAGGCCGATGGTGTCTCCGTGATGAACTGGTACCACCGGCAGTTCCGCGACACAGCGCGCGAGCGCTACTTCAAGAACATGAATATGGCTATGTATTTTCACTCCATGATCGCGGACTACTATTTGGGTGAGACTTTATTTCTGTAAGCCATTAGACCAGCTCTATTTTTTTTTGGCAATGAACAAAAATATTTTTTGCTTGGGTCTCTGTTTCAGCTTAAAAGTTGTTCATTGTTATTAGGTAATGTTGGACTGACTACCTCCTTCTTGTTATATTATCGTATCTCATCCTGAGGGTTTCCATCATCGGGATTACAGTCGTCTGCATGTAATGTTTATTTTCTTTCTTACTTCAAAAACATTTTGATAGTGTATTCGTGATTTCAGGAATCTGGGGTGGTGGAGTACCCAAGCCGTTTAAGTACACAGAAATCCAACGTCATAGATTCAACCTCGCTGATAGAGAAGGTGTGGCAGATAGAAAGGTGCCTCTCCAGCCGTTGGTCTTCTCGTCTGCTGATGGATCTACCAAGAGATATAACTTGAGAAAGGTTAGCGGATCCTCAACTTCAATCAAATTATTGAAGATGATAATTGTGACTTATATAAATGTACTCAGATAACTTGGTATATTTATACAAGTTTTTACTCCGCTTTTGTCCCAGCCTTTAGATCATTTTAAGGAGATTCATAAGTTTGTATGTAGCAAAATAGAATTGGCAGTGTGGTGGAAAGTATCAGTTGGTTCAGTTTTCTTTCACAACACAGGGGGTGTGAACGGCAGTTCACGGATTTCAAATATAGCTCAACAAAGGTTGATTTTAGAAGTTTAGTGGACTGTATGGTGCGAATTAAAAGCTTATACATATGCCTAGATACATAAGTTAACCCAATAGCATTTGTAACGTTCTTCTAACGGTAGGAAGAACACACTGCGGCAGTGAAAACAATGGAGGTGCGTTTTCGTGGTAACAACTGATTGAGATATGAACTAGCGAGTAGTTTATGGTCGTCATATTTTTGCACAAGTGCTTCCCAAATTATATGATAATTCTCAGCGCCCGGAGGCAACCGGGCGCAAACGGAAGCAGCGGGAGCAAACAGTTTACAACCAAATAGTACAACTTGTCACTTTTAGACAAGGATGTATTTTCGTAAACAGTACATTTAAACTGTTGGTAGAAAAGCGGCCATGATTGAACATCACCATTAAATTACATTATATCTAGGGAAGGTTTGAGTTTTTTTAGCGGAGGTCATATATCACTTGCATACGCGCAAATAGAATTTCGCGTTTAGATTCGAGCATAGCTTGCTGACATTCGTCTTCCTTCTTATCTTTTTTACTCATATTGAATAATAGTTAGTTGAAAAATAAAAGCGAAATCAAGATTAAAATCCTCAGTTTAATGGCACAAAGTTTGACGAAACTCAAAACCTATCTTCTTAGCGGTGCGCGGTCGGGTAAGTTATAAATCAGCCTACCACTGATTAGCAGCAGGCGCAGAGTAGTTATTATCGAACAAGTATCGAAAGTAGTTAGACCATACAAACTTTATGTTATTCTACATTAGCCACTATGGCATAGATGAGAGAATAGTATGATTACGTTTTACTTTTAATACAAACTAATAAATTACCTGTGCGACACGATCTCACAGTTATTGCAACAGTTAGTACGGGCGGCGTGCCAAGTAGCGACAAATACAAGTCGAGCGGGCGGAGAATGTTCAAAATAATGAGGAACAGCGGGTAGTTGAAAAAGAGCGCACAGAATACTTCGATATTTGATTTGTATTGAAAAGAAATTAGATACCTATGTGTAGATACGTTTGTATGACGTGTAATAACGGCATGCAATAGATTTACGCAGATCCTATACTGATTGTAAAAGTGGATAATAAATGCGAAATAATTGACTAAATTGTTTGTGCGGGGTGTGACTAACACAAAATACCTAGTAACTAGTTAGCATGAACAGTTTTTATTGGATTTATCAGCGAGAGTTTACGTAAAAATAACGGACGGATATAGAGAAATACACAAAATATATGTGAAAAAAGCCAGAGGTAGTATAGGGTCGCTAAATAGGTACAGACTGAGATAAACTCAAACGTCCAGCGGCGGTAAAATTAAATTTAACGTTGAATTACGGATACCTAGGTCGAAATGCAATATTTAAATATAATATCCATGCTCGTAGGACCACATAAGGTGGAAAGTACCTTATGTGGTCACGTCATGGTAAACGTTGCAGATCGAGAAGTTCGAAACGACACTATCTACTTGTTTTTCACGTAAAGATACACATAAATAGCGAAAGTGCAGTGGTAATTTGTAAGATGCCACCGAATATAAGATATTTGATGCACGTGCATACTGTTGCAAGCGGGTCTCAAAACACAAGTGATGGCGGAGCCGAGTAAGTCTCGGCGCGGTGCGGGTGCGATCGGCCGTCAGAGTAGGACGGCGATATGAGCGCGTGCATGCGGGAAGGAGAAAGGGATAGGATGAAGGCCGTTACAAATTTGGTGACAGAAACAAAATGATTGGATAAATCTTTTTTTTGTTCCTGTGTTTTGTACTGTATATTGGTGTAAATTGGTAAAATACACAATAAAGAGTTTATCTATCTGTTTATCTAATATCTACCACAATGTTTATTTGTACCTCCGTGCTTCTTTGTTCCAGTTTGGTGAACTTCCCTTTCATCTTGTCCGTTCCAAGCGCTTCACAGACCTTTACGCTGAAGTGCTCTTCAACTACTCCTGGCTTCACGCCAAACTCAACTGTTGCCCTCTTCAAGCCGTCCTTGCAGACTTCGAGGACGCCAAGCTTCATGTTCATAAAGATGCTGTGAGGTAAGTTTATGTTTCCTTCAAGAGCAAGAGAGAAAAGAAAGGAGTAAAATGAGGGAAAGATTGGAAGACAATAGATGACAAAAGAGAGTTGAATGAAAAACACGAGGAAATATTAAGGCTCGCCAGTAAAACTTTTTCCATTGAAATCTAGGAAACAATTTTTTGTTTCAACTATTACTACCTAAAACTTTACTTTTTTGCCCAACACCATGACTACATTGGTTAATAGATAGGTAGGCACATATCCTACTATTACGCAGATAGCTGTGTGAGTGATTAGAACCAGAGGTAAGTAGACCTTTTGTAACTTTCAGAGAACTGATGCTGGTAGCCGACGCGCTCCGTCTTGGCGGCGCCATCATTGGCCAATACCCTGACATGCTGGCCCCACAGCTGGTGGGCAGACTGCTACCCGAGGCTCCTACAAATCCAGCAGTCGCAGCGTTACTTAAGGAATGCCATGATAAGGGGAAATCCCACTGTGCGTTGCTGCCGTCGCACCATTGTTTGCACACGCCTGGAGGGCCCTTGAAGGTTATAATAAATAATTAATAAATAAACACCCCACAGACACATGCATAGTCCTGACCCCACACTAGGATTTCCTGTATCGTGGGTATAAAGAACTAGGTACGAATACATTGGTACAAAACCCAAATCCGGAACATATATCTGCAGAACATGCAAACATTTGTCCCGCAGCGGGAATCGAACTACGGCTACGGCTGTTAAATTCAGTCGAAACGTCGGAAAAATAATAAAAATGTAAACGTGATAAAGACCCGCTAATATATAATCATTTAAGATTTGCCAAAAAAACCACTCAAGCGGCTCTGATTTGTCTCGGATTTGCTTTGTAGTTTTGAATCAAGTGGTCCGGAATAACGAGCTGATAAGCCAACTAAAACGCTATTTGATTTGGAGATGGGAGTATTTGTGTTGACTGACTATTAATATCAGCAAGAATATATACTTTTTTTTGAAGAACTAGAATTAAACCGGTTACATTTTTCAGTACTCTTTGGAAGGTCACCAATTTGCGGTCTTCGGGATTCGCTTGTCTTCAGACAAGCGGTACGTTGTCTCCATCTCCAGCAGGGTCATATCCTGGGATCTCTCCACATCAGACCTGGCGAGGGACTTGTGTCCTCAGCTGGAAGGGATTATGCAGAATTTGGAACTGTCTCCAGATAATAAGTGGGCAGCTGCATCGACTAATAACTCAGTGGTAAGTCCAACTGTCAACTGTTATGTTATTTTTTCTTTGGACACTGTCTGTTTAGGAGGTTCCCTCTGGAATGTAATCCCCATACTAAATGAGGTAACAGTATTTTTTTCTTTTCAGTCCATGCTCCTCAACATGCTGACCAGCGAATATGTCACAATCGACAACCCTCTTGATGAAGGTGAGAAAATGCATAGTTAACTTTTTTAACCTTAGCAAAAACACAGTTTTTCTTCGCTGTACATAAAACCCAATAGCAAAGCACCTCTTTTAACTTACAGGGGAAACTGTTCGAGGTGTGAATGTCTTAAACCACCACATGTTTATCTATGGTCCACGATCCTGGGTGCAGTACTCCACACGTGGGGAAGTAGAAGCTACATGCCAGGTGCCACCCACTGCACCTTATGATGACGTTAACTGGGAGATACTCCGTAAGATTTTGAACTAATATTGTAAACTGTGTCACGTGTTTAATTAACAATCGCTCGGAAACCCCATCTCACCTATCATTGAAAGCATTTACTCATTTTATAAGAACAGACTCGACATAAATAGCATTCTCCTTTCGGAAATGATATACGTGTATAAAAACAGTGATAATACCGTCGTTGTTATCAGCTTTAAAAATCATGCGCCTGAAAAAATACCTAGCCTCCCCAACCAAAAAAAAAACAATGATGTACAGTATATTGCCACGTCCTATTGGAGCTGAAATAATACGTACCAATATTGAATGCCAACCCTGAAAAAAATTACCAACAGTAATGGAGCTCAAAGATCTGGAAAATCTCTATTTGATCTTATGGAGTGGGGACCTGGATGAGGATAGACTACTGGTGCAGTTTTGCAGTAAGGGAATCTGGATGCAGCCGCTTCGATGCAGAGGTGCGCTTGCCATGAACAAGCACTGCACCAGGGTTTATACTAGTGACCCAGAGAGGGGATACCAGGTAAGCCATTGATAAAGATGATGTCTTCCTAGCTGCTTTTGGCTACGGCTACAGGACTGGACAGGCTTATTTAACTCTAGTGAGGTCTTTGATGTTCTGCCCTTTGGTGCGCTCGTTGGTGGCTGATTTATGATTGACTATTTTGTTGGAGAACGTACGAGAGCATTTTGTACACGCCCATACGCGTTCGTATGGACGTTCATATGGCTATGGAAACCATTGATATATTTGTCATGTCACTAGTTCTTTCTTGGTCGGCCAGTGACTAGGTTATAGTAGATTGGCCCAGAAACGGGTGATGAGACCGCTGGTAAAGGGGCAAAGTGATGAAATGTTTCAGAATGTGATGAGACCGCTGGTAAAGGGGCAAAGTGATGAAATGTTTCAGAATGTGATGAGACCGCTGGTAAAGGGGCAAAGTGATGAAATGTTTCAGAATAGGTTATTTTCGTATAACTTTGAATCTTAATCTGGTAACCAACCACTTAACCACCAGAAAGTTCTCTCATTTAAGCAATCATTATTATCCAGCAGTGAATTTCAACAAAAGCCTGTAGAAATTCACTGCTGGGCATGCTAAGTTGAACGAACTTGGGCCACCTCCATCCAGCGGCTTTGAACAGCCTGGTTGCATAGAATACAGAGAGGCTTAGAGAGTAACGTTTTTGATCTCTACAGATCTCTATATTTGAGCTGAACGAAGAACAATGCAGCTGGTCGAAGGTAGAGGAACTCTATCATCAGGAAACTGACACTGCGGAAGCCATGCTGCAGCTCAAACGTGGGAAGAAGGACAAAATGCTGCTGGGTAATTTTTCCACTAGATTATTTTTAGATTACTACTAACGATGAAATTGACTTAACCTCACGTTACGTTTTTCTTTTACATTCCCCGCGATTGGGTTTCTTACACACTGAAGTTCACACCATCCATCCATCCATCTCTTACTCGGTCTGCCTCTACTCCTTAGTTTACATTTTAGTACATAAAAAAATGTCCCAGCCCAAAATGTTTAAATACAGGTTTAACTGTCCGTTACTTACTAGTTTCTGCCTATACTAGTTTCATCCGTCATGACAAACATCCATCCTCAAAAACTTTCACGTTTATAATAGTTGTATGATCAATTTTTACCTACCCATAAGCTGTAAAAGTTAGAAATAGTGTCATTTTATGTTTTACAGCTACAACAACCTATAGTTTCGTAGTGTGGGACTTCGACAACATTATACCAAGAGGGAATCATGTAATCCAAACCAAGAAGAAGAAAGAAGACAACGATGTAAGATTATCATATCTTGACTAATCACGGTCTTTATCTAATTAGAGTTCCTTGTACGCACTGCGTTTTTGTCGTAGGTATCTTAAAAATGCTTATAGAAATAATTCTGCATGTGTCTAAGAATAAACACGGATCAGAGTCCACAACACGTAGACATTTACGAGTCTACGGGTTGTTGACTCTGAAATGAAGCGGACGAATCGCCCCTGCATTTGTTAGAAGAAAGTGGACCTTGTATGGGCAAACGTAGTATTAATCTGAGCAAACACAATAGCCAGCCCTGATGTACTAAAACACTTTAAAAACCCTGAAGTTTCGTACCTTTGGGGTAAAATTTAGACGTCTCTAAAACATGAGATAAAGAAAACAATACCCAGGTAGATGCAGGGACTATTGTAGATTGGGTTTCTACAATTTGAAAGCTACTAACAAAACTCACTTTATGTACAACGGTCGATTAATCTTCAGAAGGAGAAAAAAGATCAAGAACCAGAAAAAGACCAGCACCTCCATGGGATAGTACTACCTCTGCCCCACACCATCCGAAACATTTCCACCAAGATGACCCTCTCCAACTCTTTTATGATCAGCAACAACTATAAATATGCGGTGGCCGGCGTCAGGTAAATACTTTTTATAAACTTTGGTAAACTTTATCTAGATTAAATTACTGTGATGTGGTGTATGGGTCATACATACCTCTGGTATGACCAGGCTGAAAGGCTAAAAGGCTGGTTCAGCGCATCCAAAATACGTGTGTACGATTTTGCTTTCATATGCCAACTCGCATACTCCTTTTCTAAATTCATCAAATTTGTTTGTCCTTAGCTAAAACGATGCGGTTTTTGCCTTCCTTGGAACATTTTCATATAGAGGTTTTATTGCCATACGTTACCAGAAGACACCAGAAGGATGGGTTTTGTGGGTAAAAAATATTTTGCTTAAATTAAATATGTTTGCAGAAAGAACCTGTATGTCTGGAGCCTTGAAACGACCCAGCTAACCAAAATCCTGGATGCCCATTTCGGAAGGATCGTTCAGTTGGAGCCGCTTACTCTTGGCTCTTGGAATAACGTCATTACCTCATCTATAGACAGAACTGTTAAGATCTGGAACATTGACAACATCTTTGAGCAGGTGCACAAGATTGATAGACAAGAGTTGCCTATTGATTCTATCAGGTAAAACTTCACCACTTCCGACCGATTTTACATGATACCCTGACTTTTCGTGAGGAACATTGACTTAAATATTTGTATAGATCTGGTTGAGACACAATAGATTTACATGGTTGCGCCATGTCTCATCCATGTGTTGTTAGCACATTATGTGAACGGATCACGAAACACGAGGGTATGTCCTCTCTTTCAGTCTAGCTCGCGACAAACAGCTTGCAGTGACTGTAACCAGAAGCTGCTGGGGTCTCTGGGACACTTCTACTGGCAAACTCCTGGCTCAGCTGGCAGACGCGCCACTGGGTGCAATCGTGACCCAGGCAGTGGTGACACCTAGTGGAGATAATGTGGTGACCGCTGAAAGTGGAAACGTGGTTATTTGGGACACCCCTGAGCAACAGGTATCTTATCAAAGTTACAGACAATCTGGTGAAATTTCCATCCATTGTCTATTTGCCCCTAAGGACAGACAATGGATAGTAGTTTTAGCTAGCTAATGACCCTGACTTTTGGTACTAAGGTCAGTCAACATATTGTACGAAATTGACAAAGTTTGTAAAACTTGTCTAAGCTGAAGTATTTTCTATTTCTATTTTTTTTTTCAAAAACTGTCTTCCTTTACGTAATATCGTTCGGTGTATCCCGCGTCAATTACGCTATACCATACACAACACTTTAGTTAAACCACACCTTCTCTAGTTGATAGAAATTTGGGGTAGTGCTGTAAAAACCAAATAGACAAGCTCCAAATCCTACAGAATAAAATCATAAAACTACTTTTAACTTACCACTAACTAACGCCTACGATCAAAATTTACGAAGAAACGAATATAATTAATTTAAAACAATTATATAATTACTGTACTTGCATTCTCGTTCGTAAAATCCTAACAAAACAGATGCATACTAACTTAGCCTTTACCATCAGACAGCAAGTTGCGAAACGAAGCACTCGTCGGGCCAGTTTTATCGTGCTGACGGCATGAGAGCTATTACCTTTGCAGGCGCACAACTCTATAATAAATTACCCTCGGAAATAAAAAAAATCAACTCATTCAACGCATATAAAATAAAACTCGCACAATTTATTATTAATAAAAGACTAGGTACCTAAATATGCGTTGGAGGGGTTAAATATTTTACTGCCTAACTATTAACGTGTACATACTAGAACGACCTTCTTTTGTTTTTTTTATGATATTTATGTTCTCATTTAAGTGACTATGTCTTTATGAGAATAAAAGTCTTAAACCTAAATCTAACTTTTTTACGCTACCTGCTCTTTTCATGGCCACCATACCCCGGTCGGGGCAGATCTTGCCACTGACAAACACACGATGGCAAATAATAACCAGTTCCGAATCTTATTAGCTTTACTGTGACCAGGTGATCTACAAAGAAGAACAGAAAGGTGTAAAGCAAGTTCTACTTCTAGAAGACGGTACTAAATTCATCACAATATCCATGCAAGTTGGTTCTGCAAATGTGGATAATGTCGCTATGGCAAACATTATAGCTAGAACCATACCTGGTGAGTCTAAAACCTCTTGGATTTTCGTATAAAACAGTAAATACATATAGCATGAATAAAATATTTTTAGTAAGAACGGGTTATTTACCATGATTTGTGAATCACCGTAATCCGTTTTAAGTAAAAATTATGTTTATTACCATGGAAGTTATTGTAGGTATTTCATATTATAAATGAAGGTGCTCGTATTCTTCTGGAAAAAAAACTGTGTGCCAAATATAATGTTTGGACTGCCTCTGACTACCCCTTACTTGGTATTCTAAAATAGGAACTGAATTTGTATCTGAGGATGTCTGTCAATCATAGAAAATACAGTCGTGTGCATTTTTGTATTTTGTTTTTATTATTCTTTTAGCTTTGTTTGATATTCTAGCTGCTTGCTTTTATTGAATCTACCTTTGCCTTTTTTTCCAGATCACCATATCTTTGTCCATTACTCATAATTATTCCATGCGGGTCGGCACAAAATATCTTATTATAATTTACTATCAGCCGTCTACCCTGTTTTTAGTCTTTCTCAGATGTTACACTATAAAATACTTCACAGATGGTGAAAGAATCTACACGGCAGAATACGAAGTCCGCGGAACAGGCTATCGAGCTGCCGTGGTATCAGCCGACGAGCACCATATCGTAGCTCCAGGAGTGGACAAAACTTCAAGAGACTGTCTTCATGTATTCCACGCCAGAACAGGAGCCCGACTTCATCGGTAACTTCATTGTTATACGATTTTTTAAGTCTTTGGTTCTCTAGCGATGTTGGCCTAGTGGGCAGCACCCCGATTTCCTATCCGGAGGTCGTGTGTTCGAACCCAGTCATGCGCCAATGGATTTTTCCACCTTAACACATACTCAAAATGGTGAAGAAAATATCGACCATAACCATCAGATGGTATGGAGTATTCCAATAAGCGGCGATGGACTTGCAACGTGTCACGTTGGAATACTAACTAATTACAAAACACAGGCATGTGTCTAATGTATTGTTTGGACGTATCTCTGACTGCCCCCCTACTTGGTACCCTCAAATTTCTACTCACTGAGTATGTGTTTCAGGATGCGCATTATGGAGAATATAGTCTAGAGCTTGTTTGTTTTTTTACGGCTAACGATTTTTTCCATTTAAATTTTACAGGATCCCAATCAAGAACTGCGGTATAAAGGACATGCAGTCCGTAGCCGCATTGCCTCACAAACCGCTCTGGGTAGCTGTAGTAGGAAACGACAAGGCTGGGATACTGGACATAAAGACCAAAAGACTTATTAGGTACGAGAGTCCTAAGACTACTGGGATTTAATGATATGTGTTAAGCATATTAAAAATTATTAGTGAATTTTGATAAAATAATAACAATTTCCAGATTCTGAAACAAAAAAATACTTCAAAAAATATCTGAATTAACACGTTTTCGTAGCAAATCATATACAACATATACTATAAAACTTCTAGAAAACAAAATAAAAGCTGTTCCCATAATTTTGCTCTAATATTTTTTGCAACTCGTAAACATTTTTAGGAAAATTATGTTTTTTTTTTATGGTCTACTATAACATTGCATACATTCATTAACTTATATTCTTCCCAGACACGTCCCGCGTTGGAACGGAGCTAGTACTCGCGATGGTAAGATAGGCCTCTGCGCGCCCTCCCGCGGAGGTCTGGACCTCATCGAGCTGAGACGTGGAGTTTCGGTCCAGCCCCTCATTTCCAGAGCTGCTGAGGGTGTGTTCTCCATCATCACCATGTTCAGCTCTGATGATCTATACGTCTTCTACTATCATAGTGGGCGGAAGACCTTGAGAGTGTTCAGGTAAATTTGATAAACTACATTATAAACTACTAGCTTCTGCCCACGGCTTCGCCCGCGTGGTACCCGGATAATAAGTATGTGTTATCATGGAATTAAAAATATCGTGGTTTGGTATCTCGACGCTTGACGTCTCACGACCATCGAGCGTGGTCGCAGGCGGTGCTCATGAGGAAGGACCTCTAAACGGTCAACGAAACGTGAGCAAGATAATAGTAAAGTACGTAGTCGTAATAATATTATTAAGTATGTGTTATTCTGATGTAAAGCTACATTAATGTTTCATCAAAATCCGTTCAGTAGTTTTGCGTGAGAGAGTAACAAACATCCAACATCACAAACTTTCGTGTTTAAAATAGTAGTTTATAATATGTATATGCATACATTTAAAATGGGGGCATATGCCAAATATATGCTGGTGCCTCTGACAACATACTCGCGCTTGGACATACGTCTTTGCAGGTAGTTAGCATTCCACGTGACTAACTTTATGGAATACTAGCATGAAATTAAACAAAAAATATTTTAATTTCCAGAACGGTAGACGGCAAAGTAGTAGCTGAGTACCGTGCCCCTGCTGAAGTGACAGCAATAGCGAGCGCACACGGGGGCAAAGCCCTAGCCATCGCCTCGCAAGACGGCTGCCTCACCGTATTAGACATAGTGGACCCTCATGAATAGGTAGATCAAACATCATCGCAGAGTATCAGCAATGTACAGTTTGAAGGTGAAACATCTACACCGCACTGATCTTTGTACAATTTTGTACACTTAAACAAAACACTAGAACTAGGCACTGTAGAAAAAAACCAGTGTAGTGTAAGGATACAGTAGGGATAATCCCACTTTTTGAAGGGCTTTCGCACCACTTATGCGTGAGTAAAGCGAGACACGAAAAAAATGACACTTAAAGCAAGAAACGTTATCGGCAGGCATAGCAAGCTACAAGAAATCTTGTGATTGAATTTTACTTGAAAATAGTTTTTCATATTTCGTTGGAAATAAAGAAGATTAGTACACATTTATAAAACTTTGTGATGATGCTCTGATCTATCTAGCTTAGGTTTTCACTAAATCAAATGTTCTTACCTGCTGAATAACGCTTTTCTTTAGACAGACATTTATTATTTATATATAAAAATAGAAGTATCAGACAGTAGAGATTTTAGATCGAACAGCATTAGCTATTTGTTTGAAGTAGCATAAGAATATTTATTCTTTATTGTACACACAAATAAACATTTACAATAGGCAGAATTAAATGACATGTACAAAGGCGAGCTTAACCCTAAACAGAGTTAGTTATAATTAATTGCGTTCCTAATGTTCAAGAGAACATACAGGGATAAACCAGGAGTCTGTTTGCGCTTCCAACTGACATGGTAGTGCACTTGTTGGATCAGCCGCCTGATTTCAAACGCACGGAAAGCTCGCGTTGATCTGCCGACACTTCTGGTATCGAACCCGCACGAAAATCATAATCACAGCACAGTCATGTTGATAATTTCTCAAGAAATAAGATGGCTACCGCCACCGTTCGGTTTTTCAAAGACGGAAGTTCAAGTGTGAACAGTTCCCATTGGTGCGGGTAGTGGCGCTGTTGTCGCAGTCCGGCCCTCGTGATTGGCCGATTCCGCTCAGTGGCAGCGGTGGTGATCCAACCATCAACGCGGAGGGCCGCCAAATTGAAATTAAGAAGCGCAAACACCTAACGTATAAAATATATAGAAATGAAAAAGTTGAGCCATTTAATCTCAACTGATCCAGTTTAATACCAGACGGAAGCATTCCAAAATAACCAGCATTTTGGCAGCATCGCACAATCTAAAGTCAATGCTAATTTTGATAATACTATGTTTAGTTTCTCATCATACTTAGAATAAGGAAGGAATGTGAAGGGCTGGTCTTATTATAACTTATTTTGAGGGAAAGAGATTATATTGTTGATACAAGTAAAGGTACAAGAATTAGAATATAATTAGATACAAGTGAAGCACCAAATAGGAATAGTTAGTCCCAAATATTTACGTATATATGTGTGTTAGGAGTAGCCAAAGTTTTGGATAGGGAGAGGTAGATAATTTTGTGGACGATGCATTTGACTATTTGAAATAAAAATGTTATTTGATCTCATTTTCTGTATTTTTACGCACAAATAAAAATGCTTCAAACAATAATAAATACTAGAAAAACTAAAAGTATGTTTTTCTTATTCTATAGCAATACTTTATTGCGATTGTATGGGGCAACATTGAGAGACGTGATGTTCTATTTTTTACGTCAAATATAATCTAAAATACTTTAAATTTCTTGTTTAAAAAATACTTACCTACTTCAACTTAGTGTAAATATATACTCGCGCTTGGTAGCTCAATGAAAATAATAACAAAATACGAGCTATAACATGGTAGAAAAATACATCCAATTTTTTCAAAAATATTACCTGTATTCAGTTGTTCATAAAATACATCAACATGATTGCAAAATGAAAAAAAAACCTACAAATTACCGGAAGTTTCACTATTCAAAGTCTCTTTTCTATCCTACTTTCTCACGTAAAAATATTGTGAATGATATCAAAAGATGAATAGAGACAAAAAAGAAAGAGAAATTCCTGCTATTCTCTTAAAAAATCACCAATACCAGAAAATACTTGTTATTGGTGATTCGTAGGGGGAGTTATCAAAGGAATCCCACTTTTGGTTATATTCTGTCAGTTAACCAAAAATGATAAAAAAAAAAATCACTTCATTCAAAAATACTACCTGAACTTGATCATAAAATACATCAACTTGATATCAAAATAGAGCATAATAATGCGCAAGAGACTCGAGAGATCTTTACCTCTCACTTCTAATACTTCAAGCTTAGAATTCATACTCGGACACGTAAATGAAAACTTTTGCTATGGCAATCCCTCCGAATTGCACTCTGTTATATAAATCCATGGAAAGCTCCAGCTCAATACTCTGCGGACCTTCAAGGGGATGGACCAGAGAGATAACAGCTTCGTGCCCACTCTGGGTGAGTCTGAAAACAATTTGAAGTTATAAAATATCTGATTATTTAGATGACAAAAACTCTTGGGATTGAAAATTCTCCAGCTCGATAAAAATGTACCTATTGTTTAGTAGAAGGATAATTAAAAAGAATAACCAGACTTGTTTTCTTGCCTTTCTTTCCTGGCTTGGTTGCGGAGGAACAGTCAGTAGATAAAACAGACGTTTCAAAGTGATCCTTGTGATTTCAATGAATAAATGAATTTTGAGTTTGACAATATACTTTATCCTAAATACAACATAGTCCTTGCCCCCAAACTAGGATCCCGTGTCGAGGATATCAATAACTAGGTACACAATAACACAGATCCGAAACAAATATTAATACTCCACATATTTGTCCAGTAACGGAATCGAACCTCTAGCATCCCGATCAGCTCACAGTCATACAGTCACGGTCGCCTATTCACATCTCCAACACCAAGGATATTGCTGCCTGCTAAAGACTAAGCTGAAAAGTCATATGTGGCTGGAATATCATCGGAACTCATATACTTCCCACTGCTAACACATCAATGCGAGCATTACTCCTTTGCGAAAATGCTAATACGAGTCAGTTCCAGACATCGGTGCATTGGGGTCGAGTAACCAACTGAGTTGTTTTATTATATGCAACTTAGTGGCAAAAGCATACGGCCTACTTGTTGGTAAGCGGTTACCGAGGTTTCACTAGCGCTTTGGAGACCCTGACCAATAACGGGTGAAAAGTAATAACCTGTAATTTTACCGGCACCCATACCCTTCAATGCGAGCATTTATGCTTGGCGACAGAAATACGTATGGTGGCAGTACTTCCTTGAGTATAAACTTTGGGATTATTATAATATACAAACAGGAATTCGACTTACAAAAATGCATTAATATTCGCCTTTTCCTTGACGCTGGGCGGAGCGTCGATATTAACGAGGCGTAGCTGGAACTTTAGTTCTGTGAATGGCCCTGCAGGACCTCTCATTGTGAACAAATTTAACTGAAAGGAGATAAGTCACTTGAGCACTAGATAATGAGCAGAGAACATCCAAGACATTCAACCAACACCAGATAGGTGTGTCGAAGGAGGATAAGACAATAGTTCATTATTGCAGAGGCCGCAAAATAGGCAATTGCAGTTCAAGTATCAATTTGAAGGCCGAGCCGCAGGGAAGGACTTCAATGATACGAGACAATGACGACCTCTGTGGCGCAGTGGGCGAAGGTCTGAGACGCAGAAGGTTGCGGGTTCGATTAAAAAAAGACAATACAATTTTTTTTTTATCTTTTGTCCCTCTTTTACTTTACGTAAAAAACTACAGAAGTAATCTTTGTCTGCCCTTTCGTACTGTTTCGTACTTATGCTAAAAAGACACGCCCATTTTTAAAATACAATAACCCTGATCCCAAACTAGAATACTATGTGTCATGGAAACTACGTCCACCCTGGTACCATAACACCAAGACCTCGAACAAATATCTGCAGAACATGCATTGGTCCAGCGGGACTCAAACCCACATCTCATGCTTCTCAGCCAGCTAATTGTCTGTCGAGCCACCAAAGCCTTCCTTTGACGTATAACTAGTTCTTTCTTGGACACCCTGTGCTACATAAGTGACCTTGAAAATACCACAAGACCACCTTTGTTGACGGTGGTACTACCTACCTACGCATTTTAACATAACTTTAACTATGTAATAAGATATGTACTTATATATCTCTACTCATAATTAAAATATTCTGTTGGTAAAAGCACCAGTGTGGTAAACGATGCAGTGCGCCTTAAGCTATGAACTCCGTTCAAGTCAAAATTTTATTTAGAATTTAATTTTGTTGGATTAATAATAATTTTAAGTAAGCGTTTAAACATCGCAATTTCCCAAACAAAAAACCGTTAGCATTATGAAATATATATATACACTTGTAATATACAAAGTGTACTCACATTTGCATCTGGCACGTAAAGCTTTGAGACGAATGTGATGAAGTTGTAGGAGATGGTAGTGGCTTGGTGGGCGCACACCCAATCTCCCGGCTGGCAAACACGTTCGGTCTTCGTACAACGACTGAAATACACAGTTTCATATTACTTAAACGTAAAATACATTTATTCATGCAAGTAGGTATATACAAAAAATACAGATGAAACAGCTAGCTATCTAAAGACAGTTACAAACGATCTATAGATAACTCAACTGATACAGATCACTACCAGACGGAACAGTTCCCAAAATACTGGCCGCATTGCCACGCTGAATGGTAATGTTAATGCGTTGACCCAGAGCCAGCTCTCTTGTCACGCGTCGCTTCGACCAGTCGCCCTGAAAACGCGCCTTGAGAATTTTGAAAACGCGAAGGGCCCGGTTTCCCCTCGGACCCAGAGTCTTAACCCCAAAAGGCTCAAATAAGTAAGCTCTGTCGAGACTTTTATATTTGCGCCTTTTGAGATTACTCTTGGATAAAGTCAGTATTGGCGTTGATTCTGTTGTAAACTTAATTCAGAAAGAGATGGCAATAATTTTACTCCTGTCAAATCAGATTACGTGTCATTCTGCTTCATGTTTATAGTCAGCATATTATTTTGAAATCACGACTTAACTTGTATAGAAAACTTTAGTGATGTCAAAACTGACTATAGTGACAGCACTAAAATTGATGCTATATCTACATTTTGTTACTGTTCGTAAAAGAGGGCGATATAATAAATTAAGTTTATTTAGTGTTCAAGAGAATCGACTCCAATGTTGAATGTTTTCATTGGTTGAGTCAACTCATGGATTTACGCACACAGATTTAAGAGTCATTTCAGGTCATGAGTCAAGACTAATGCACAATCTACTGGCACAATTATTACTTTCTAAATATGCTTACTTATTTTACGATAAAAGCAAAAGTTAGAAAATTACAAAATCCTAATGATAAATTCAAATCAAAGTCACAATTCAAATAAAAGTGTCAAGTCAGTCAGGACTGATGATACAAGTAATATAAAAAGAGTAATGACTAATCACTTAATAACTTATGAGTTACATAAAGTTACATAAAACACAAGTTTTAGGTCAGTCCCAAGTTAAGTTAGGTCACATGTGTTGGCGCTGGCAACACTTGTGACGACGCACTGGCACTAAGGTGAGTGTCAGAAAATCGATAGGTTTTTAGTTGGTATGCCACTATCCACTAGCTCCCTGTTAGTGGATAAGTTGGCGAGTCCGACAGACCCCTACGGCTGTGGGCCCCGCACGCATTAGGCCTATTACACTAGGATTATGACTTGACTCATGACTTGAATTATAATGAGTCAGGTCATGAGTCAAGTCATGAGACTGCGTACTGTTTGTTCTCAAGCTCGTATCCCTGCGGGCAAGTGATGCGGTGGCAATGGTAACTTCCTCGGGTGTTGAAGCAGACCTGGCTGGTGCCTCCGAACATGCTGGTCTGACAGCTCGCTTTTCCAGTCTCACATTCATCAATATCTGCGACAAAATAAGGTGCTATAAACTAAATGAAGAATTTAAGGCTAGACTTTATAAGTTTGATATTTTATTTTGAAAGAGGTACCAACAAAAAATTACAACACAACAACGCTAACGACTGTAATCTTAATAAGCATTGTGAGGGTACCAAAATAGGGAGTAGTCAGAAGCAAGTCCAAGCATATATTTGGCACATGTACATGTCTTGCTTAGTAGTTAAGATTGCACGTATGTATGGAAGGTTGCAAGCCCATGGAATGTAAAATAATAAACACCCAACAGATATATACATAGTCCTGACTCTACACTAGGATTACTTATGTAATTGGTATCAGGAACCACGAGTACAACATCCAGACTTGGAACAAGTATCTGCAGAACATGCAAACATTTGTCCCGCAGAGGGAATCGAACCCGATAATATATCAAATCATGGGTTCATATTCTTCAGTCATGGTTCCGATGGACCATTGACACCTTCAAGCTATGGTTTTGAAGGTATGGTTGCCGGTGAAATTACAGGAGCATGAGATCTTTCGCCTTTATATATAAAAGATGCAACGCGTGTGTGAAGCGAGTTCCTTACGGACCAACCAACATGCACAACTAGTTGTGCCATCCCAAATATTAGTCGCGTTACACACAACTAAAAATTCCTTACTGGGCAGAACCGATCGTATGTTGGGTTGATAGGGTTTTTTTTATAACCATCCAGAACGAGTGATGTCATAGGGCACATTTTAAAGAACAGTGATAGCACAACTAGTTGTGCCAAGTTGTGGCACAATTAGTTGTGCATACCGGTTGGTTCGTGAACACCTTGTGAGTGATACCTCTGGTATTGCAAGCGTCCATAGGTTACGGTAACAGCTTACCAACAGGTGGGCCGTATGCATGTTTGCCACTTTATTAGTGTATGTACGTTCTGCATATATTTTTTCCTGGATGTTGTGGTGCCAAGATACTCGTAGTTCCTGATACACACGACACAGGGAATCTTAGTGTGGGGTTAGGACTATGTTTGTATCTGTTGTTTATTGTTTATGGCCCGCCCATCGGACCTTCATAACAGCTATATATATCATACCAGTGCAACTCATTTTGTCCAGAGCCAGTCTATATCCGATTGGGCACGTGCATCGATAGCTGCCGGGCTCGTTCAGGCACGTGCCCTGGCATGGGGTCCTGTCCTTGAACTGGACGCATTCGTTTACGTCAACGCAAGTTCTATAATCATGAAAAATGCTATTTAAAGAAAGAGAAAATACATTGACAACGAACACAGAACAAATTATACAGTGAAGGTTAATAATGCGGGATATCTTCACACATTATCATCTAGCCCCAAACTAAGCAGAGCTTGTATTATGGGAACTACATGACTGATATACTTCTTATATACTTATATTTTTTTTGTAAATACATACATATTGTACAAAAAAAACACCCAGACCCGAGACAAACATTGGCTAATCGTACAAACATTTGTCCCGCAGCGGGAATCGAAACCGCAACCGACCGCAAATTTTCGTGCACGACTGGGTTCGAACCCACGACCTCCGGATCAGAAGTCGGAATAAACTCTTTATTGCGTATAATTAAGAGTTTATGCTTAGCATGAAGACCCGGCTTCACCCGGATAAAAAGTATTTTATTCTGATGTATAAGCTATATTACTGTATAGTTTCACCATAATCCGTTCAGTCGTTTTGCGTGAATGAGATACAAACATCCATCCTCACAAACTTTCGCGTTTATAATAGTAGTAGGATAGGATGTACAAAGGCGAGCTTAAGCCTAACAAGAGTTTGTTTCCTTGTGATAAGGACTTTAAAGTGAGGCGAAGGGTAGTTTGTTGTTAAAAAACTCACCTATTATCTGGACTGAGTCTGTACCCCTCGTAGCAGGAGCATCTATAGCTTCCCCAGAGGTTGATGCAGGTGTGCTGGCAGAGAGATCCAGCTCGTGACTCGGAGCATTCATCGACATCTATACAAACCTAAAACATTGAGTTTCAAGTATGCACGGAACATAGCAAAAATAAACAACAATATTAAATTAGTCCAATTTCTGTCTAGACAAATGCCACTTTCTGTTGGCGTTAACGCCTGCGAAAAGATTGAAATGTATTCGAATGACATATATTAGCTGTGGAAATGTCACGTGCCAATTTTTATCTTGTTTTGACTTGGCGTGTTATGTGTAAATGTTACATTATGATGTAGCTGTGTATAGTTTTTGGTAAAAATAAACCTTAACTTTACTTTATTTTAAAATTGACACTTATTGCCGTCTGTTACTGTTGACCGTCGTAAAGTTACACTTATTTATTATAACTATTGACTGTCGTAAATTATATTTGCTGTGCATATATACTTCTAAGATTACCTCAATGTTATGAATACTGCCATAAATTGTTGAGTTATAGGTAGGTTGAGGTATACTCACTTTATCATCGCGGGGCGCCGGTCTAAAGCCGCTGTGGCATTTACACTGGTAAGATCCAAGGGTGTTCACGCAGTTCGCATTTCGAGAGCAGATGGACTGTAAACAAAATATAACCTTTAGCCTATTACCAGTAGTTGGTTTCTGATGATTCCTGGCCAAAGAGCATTCGTCCTTCATCTCTCACTCGTAATCTTGAAGCTTATGTCCAGCAGTGGAATACATGCATACAGCTGATGACTTTTCAACTGTGTCTTCAACTCAGGAAACTCATTAACAATGACCCTTGTATTGCAAATGTCAATAGTTTCTAAATAGCATAGGTTTCACTGTCGAAATCTTGAGGATTATGTCCAGCAGTGGACTACATACTATTAATGACTTTTTAGCTTTGTTTACAACAGGCGACGCATAAGAATTCTCCTGCTGTTTCAGATGATAATAATAATGAATTTTAGTCAGAATTGGCAGATGCCGTTTCATCCTACATAGCCCAGCAACCATTCCATAAGCATATATACTCCCATAAGCAATAGTTTTATCAGTCGCCATCCATATAATAACGTTTTTTATGTATTGTATTGTACAAAAGGGTCTCTTTGGAGGTTTCGGCTCAACTAATACCTGTAACTCTTCAGGCATAAGCCTGAGATAATAAATAAATAAAGAGAAATAATAACGCTGGACATTTTCACACAGCATCATCTAGCCCCAAAGTAAGCAGAGCTTGTGTTATGGGAACTACATGACTGATATACAACTATTATACATAGAAACAACCCAAGACAAATATTTGCAGAACATACAATCTCGCGGCAGGAATCGAACCCGCAACCTTCTGCGGGCCTTCACCCACTCGGCCACAGAGGCCGTCATGATGTCAATAGTCTCTTAGGAAAGTTTCATACTCGATTCCCGGCCAATGCACATTCGTCCACGTCCGCGCACTCGTGATCTCCAATCAGTCTGTGTCCTCGAGGGCAGCTGCAGGTGTACCCTCCAGGCAGGTTGGTGCAGATTTGCTGGAAGCCACATTTAGCCTCTCCTGTCTTGCATTCATCTACGTCTGTTGATAAAATATAGAATATTGAGAGCAATCTTGTAATATAATGGTCATTATATCAGGAATAAAAGATATACGTACAAAGAAAGAAATCACATGCAAAAGAACAAAAAGAACAATCGAAGATAAAACTAAATTTCTTATGGATAACCGCAGTTTTTACGACAGTAAATAGACGACGAAGTGGAGGAGGGCCCCTCACACAATGGATGAGATCTCAAAGGTGGCGTGAAGTCGGTGGATGGAGGTAACCCAAGATCATTCGTCATGGCACTCTCTGGGTGAGGCCAAAGTCCAACAGTGGCAGCACTTCTACAGGATGTTGATGATGATGACTAAATGTACAGTTTTGACATAATTTTGTTTCAATCAATGTGTCAGTGTTAGTTTTTCAAATCGTTTTTTTTTTAATTTTACAACTTTTATCTTTGGTCACTTGTCGTGTCGAGACCGTAGAGTGAACAACCCTTTTTTCTATTTGTTTTAATTCCTTATTTCCTCGCACTTCTTATCGTTTTTCGAGACCTGTATTTGGTGCTGAAACAAGAATTTCACCAGCCTTTAGTATTACTCTTAGCTTAGTGTGGAAAGTGTGGCTGGGTAAATTGAAGCGGATTTTGGTGAGTCGATGAATCCGTTATCTAGCTGAAAGCACGTGCACTAAGCTAGTGCACGTGCTTACTGCTGGAGTACACGCAAAGGTCCCTTTGCGCAACAGGTCAGTGAAATTCTACTGTTTTAGCCCATTTCACATACTTCACATACTTCATACCCACTTCATCATTCTATTCGGTTTTAATTTTAAAATACAGTCCACTCATTATCGTACACTAGGTAACATACCAACGCAGTTATCGTAATCGCCAAGCCGGTATCCTGAAGGGCATTTAAGCACAGCTCCTCTGTCTTCTATCTGCGTGATCTCAGGGTCCACGAAATTAGTTCCCTCGGAGCCATGACCGATCGTCTCTTGAGGATCTGGAGGAGGGAAAGCTGAAAAAAAAACATTATTTTAAACACTAAGCATAGAATGACCGACAATACAACCGTTTTGTCTAGAAGAGAAGACAAAAAATACTTCTGTTTCTCTTTTCTGTACGACATAAGACAATCAGATAAAAAAAATCTTCTCTTCCGTCGACAAAACCCCTTGTATTAGGTGCTCATGCTACTGGTACAAAGGTTGCGGGTTCGATTTCCGCCGCGGGACAAATGTTTGCATCTGCAAATATTTTGAATTTTTTTTTTTTTTTTTTTTATTAAATCTCAAAACAATGGTCTAGTAGGTACATTGATGTTGTATAATATGATGAATTTATATAATATTGTTATGTGTAAGTACCTTGATGAGCTCTGTTCCCCGCACTAGGTCTCTATTGAGCCTGTGTTGCGGAGTCACAGCGACTCGCCTCGGACTCTCAATCACAACTTAAAACTTAAAACTAGTATGAGAATTGTTAGGGTTAATTAATAATACAACGTAGAAAAATTTTAATAATTGAAACCCACAGTCATCCTTTTCATTTTCCTCTTTCTCAGTGTGTATATGTGTGGGTGTAGTGTAGTGTGTGAGTTCAGGCTGTATAAGTGTGGACAGTGAAGTTTTTTTTTTGCCTGCCGGGGCTCGTCAACGGCAGACGTGTACGCTAGCTACTAAATCTTTCGTAAACTGTAAAAAGTTTGACAAGCAAAAGTGATCCCTAAAATAACGGTGTTTAAGTGCATTTTGCTATTGACGCTTACTAGCCAATAGACCTTTTGGAGTTGGGCATGCTTGCTGCGTCTTTGACCTTCACGAGTAAGGAGTGCAGAGAAACTAGTTCCATATTCTTACTACCCTCGCACACACTGAGGAACCGACTGTGCATACACAATGGACTCGCAAAAAATATCGCCGCTACCGTCAACGAGCGGAAGCGAATTTGGATCTGCACCTAACTTATCAACATGCATTGATGAGGATGCTCCACAGCTGAGAAATCTAAGGGAAAGGAAGAGAAAAGAACGCACTACAGAACAAGAATACAATCAGGACTTTAAAATCTTCGAGCGTAAAATTATGAACTTCTTGGAGAATTTCGGAAAAACTCAAAACGAAACATTACATCAAATTCGAGATGAAATTTCTCAAGTAAAGGACGACTTGAAGACAATAAAAGCTGTTACAGAAACCTACTCCCAGCAGTTTTCACAAATAAATACAGAACTAGAAAAATTAAAAACAAACAATACAAACACAATTGAAAAAATTAAAGGGATCGAAGAGGAAATACATAAAATAAAAAACCAGCAATACCCGGATGAGATGGGTTCGACTACTTCTCGCCCGCTACCGCCATCGCCTTTCATCAACCACGAAAACCTCATCATCGAGCTAAAGGACCGATGCGAACGCGAGAAAAACGTTATAGTTGTGGGCATAATCGAAAAAAATGATAAGAACTTTAAAGAGAGACAATACCACGACAGTGAAGAGGTCACAAAAATGCTCGAATTACTGAATGAAAACTGTCCAAAGCCTATTAAAACGCTACGACTAGGCAAATATATGCCAGGAAAAAATCGACCTATAAAAGTTACATTTATCAGCAATGATACGCCTAAACTACTTTTACGTAATAAGGCCAAGCTACCAGAAAATATTCAGATCTACGGTGATCAGACCCCATCACAACAACAGTACCTAAAATCACTAAAAGAGGAGATAAAACGCCGTCTCGAAATGGGTGAGAAGAATCTCGTTATACGATTTCTGCGTGGCGTGCCAAGAATAATTGTAAATACTGAACAAAAAAACGTATAAACGAACCAATACAAAATAAAAAATCTACTGATAAATATCAACACTACATACGAGAAAAATATGAAGACATACCAACGCATTCATCAAGCCTAAGATTTTTCTATGCTAATATGAGAAGCATCCGTACAGCAGGAAAGTTCGACGAGATAAAATGCATTTTAAAATCTATACCTAGAACTACACACATAATCATATTTACGGAAACCTGGCTTACCTCGGAAAGCGATGCCAACTCGTACCAATTACCGAACTACACGCATATTTACAACTATAGAAAACATTGCAGAGGTGGAGGCGTGTCTATATTTATTCACAATTGCATAAAACACGAAGTGACCGAAGAGTTATGTGAAAATGGAAATCACTACTTATGGATCTCTATAGATAAACTATCCCTGAACATTGGAGCAATTTACAGGCCAGGAGAATCAAATTTAGGAAGATTTTTGGACATATATTCAACACAATTGGAACAACGAAGAAGATCTATTGTTTTCGGCGACTTTAACATTGATTTACTAAGCAAAACAACTGATGTCACACGATACCTACAGGAATTGCAAGAAGCTGGTTATGAGATTGTTAACAAGATAGACAGAGAATACAGCACACGCCAAACTAAAACTACAAATACGCTACTAGATCATGTATGTACAAATTTAAATAATCACTCTTTTAATATTTCAATAATTGAATCCTCTTTGTCAGATCACAAAAATATTCATCTAGAAATAGGTAGTCTAGGTCCAAAAATAAACAAAAAAGTACATTATAAAGCAGTTGATTACCAAAGCCTAACTTTGAACACAATAAACTCGGAATACCATAACAGCGAAAATGATTATAATTATCTGGAAACATTTATTTTGGACCTTGTTAATAAAAGTAAAATATGTAAAACAAAATATTTAAATGGCCCGCAAAGTGACTGGATAAATAAAAATATAACCAATTCAATTAACTTACGAAATTATATTTATAGTCAAACTAAAACAAACACAACCAATAAAACTTTAATAAAACAATTTGATGATGCGCAAAGAAAGACCAGGTCTATGATAAGAGAACAGAAAAATAAATACTATTTTAAAATGTTTCATGAAAATTATGATAATCCTAAGAGAATGTGGGAAATCATTAATGAATTAACACAAAATAAAATAAAAGAAAATAGCGAACCACCGAAACTCATGTTGAATTCAGTTCCAGTTACGGAAGGTAACTCAGTTTGTGATTTATTCAATTCTTATTTCGCCTCAATAGGAAGCGAATTGGCTAATAAAATCCCTAAATTATATCACGAAAACACTGGTAATATCCTAATGTACGAGGAAAACTGCCACCATTTAGCTGAGTTAAGCGATCTTAAGTTATGTAGCACGGATGAAATTTTAAAAATTATCGATAAACTAGATTCGAACACAAGTACCGGGCTAGACGGACTAAGTACGAAGGCAGTCAAATGCATTAAAAATATAATCGCGCCTCACTTATCAAACTGTATAAACAAATGCCTAACAGAAGGTACCTTCCCCGACTTGCTTAAGATTGCCAAGGTCAGCCCAATCTACAAATCTGGGATAAGGACTGACCCTGGGAATTATAGGCCAGTCTCAGTTTTGCCAGTACTGTCGAAGATCTTTGAACGCATTCTTTATAACCGTTTAAATGACTTCCTTGTTGAAAAAGACTTCTTTATCGGTGAACAATATGGTTTCCGTCCAAAGTCAAATACCTTATCTGCCACAATAGACTTAGTCACTAAAATTAAAACAAACATAGATCAAAAGAATATTGCAGTAGGTATATTTATTGACTTAAAAAAAGCATTTGACACAGTTTGTCACAAAAAGCTGTTACTAAAATTAAATAATATAGGAGTTACAGGAAAGGCGCTTAAAATGTTTAGATCATACCTGGAAAATAGGCGGCAAGTTGTTAAGATCAATGACTACGAAAGTAGGCCACAAAATGTGACCTACGGAATTCCCCAGGGAACAATTATCGGGCCATTAATTTTTTTGATTTACATAAATAATATTAATAAAATCGGTCTATCAGGACACCTAACCCTCTATGCCGACGATACGTGTCTATTTTATTTTGATAAATCGATTGAAAACATAATGAGTGACGCTCAAAGGGACCTTAATATACTAAATAACTGGTTAAAGTTTAATCTTTTGACAATCAATACAAAAAAAACGTCGTACATGATTTTTGCTGCAAAAAATAAACCTATTCCTAAATTTTCCCCTCTTGTCTTAAACAATGATATCATCAAACAGACCGATAAAGAAAAATACCTCGGATTATGGTTGGATGACAAACTAACGTGGAAATCTCACATCAATCACGTCAAATCAAAGTTAACGGCATTATTAATATCACTACGCCAAATAGCACATTGCATTCCAGCCAAAGCTCGCTCAATTATTTATAACTCATTAGTTAAATCGCACTTAAATTATCTTATCGAAATTTGGGGATCTGCCGCTAACACAAATTTAAATCCTCTCCAAAGGACACAAAATAAAATTATAAAAACACTATATCATTATAAATACCTAACACCAACAAAAGAAATTTATAGTAAAACTAAATTATTTAACCTTAGACAGATGTATACATACTCAACTTGCATGTTAATAAGAAACATTAACTCTAACTCAATAAAATCAAACCTACAACTACGCAAAAAGAATAACCCCCACGCATTTAGAAACAAATATAAACTAGAATTAGCTAAAGCACGTACTGATTACGGCAAGAAAACAATTGTTTACGAGGGAGTGCAGTTATTCAATAGCTTGCCTAATGAGATTAAGGAATGTGCTAGCATGAGCATGTTCAAAACAACATTAAAAAAATATATTTATAGCCTACCTTAAACATCTATTGTATAACTTGATAAAACATCCATATAATTTATAAAAAACATAGATATACATACCTACTTACTATATTTACTTACTATACTTACCGCCTACTGGCCCCGGAGGTGTCATATTTAGTAAGCATTAATTTTAAGATTTATTGTATCTCATTATAAGTGAACATTTTTGTTTTATGAGAAATAAACATCTTTAAACCGAAGTTAGTGTGTGTGAATGTAGTTTTGCCTGTTGTGTCTAGCGTGTAATAAGTGTGAAGTGTAATGTGAAAGTGTTATTAGCTGTGTGGTGTGTCATAGTGTGGTTGTGTTTGTAGTGATCAGTTTCTACTTTCAATAATCTTTTCTGTGTCGCTGTAGTCTAATTTGCTTAAGTAGTCAGTTACAGTCTTCTTTAAATCTCTAGCATTTCTATTAAATGAATTAATAGAAATGCAGCGTTATGAAAAGTTGTCTTATTGACAGGACTGAGCACTCTCTGTATAGAGCACTGGTTGAGTACCATCGCGGCTTGAATTTAATTACCTTCAGCAGTGCTCTTTGTGCCCGTTCCAATTGTTCCATGTGGGATTTTGCAGCACCACCCCATACTCTGATGCAGTATGTAAGAATAGACTGGGCGAGGGCACAATAAACTTTGATAAGTGCTTGGAAATTCAATGCATGTCGTAGTTTCTTGAATATATATATCAGTTTCCGTGTGCGACCAGACAAGCTTATAATTTGTTCTTCCCAGGATAATTTTTTATCTAATATAACTCCCAAGTACTTAATCTTATCCGTTTGAGTTAGGAGTGAACAAGTCGAGCATTCGATCGGATTCCCACATTTAGCTATATGCATCTTTAACTGGAGAGGTTGCTTAGGTTGAGTGCTCTTGGTTATACTGAAGTTTATGTATTTTGTTTTAGAAATATTTATAGACAATAGATTATTTCTTAACCAGTTTGATACCGTGTTTAGTCCTTTGTTTGCTTCGGTCTGGACTTCGTTCCAAGTTTTCCCATTAAACAGGATGACAGTGTCATCCGCGTATGTTATTATTTTGGCATTTTGCAGTTGCATATCGCAGAGCTCATTGATATATACTAGGAAAAGTGTTGGACCAAGTATACTACCTTGTGGTACACCGAATTTTATTTCGGCTTCCCTACTCATGCAAACGCCAACTCTAGTTCTTTGTGTCCTACGGGTTAAGTAGCTTTTAAACCATTGCAATGGTGTCCCTCTTACTCCAGTCGATTCTAATTTGGCTAATAGTATTGGTATAGACACGGTATCAAAGGCCTTCGAAAGGTCCATAAATATTCCCACACAGTTTTTTCCTTCATCCAGATGTTTTATTATGTGATTAGTTACGTTCAATACTGCGTCCTCAGTGCATCGCCTCGTTCTAAACCCATACTGGTTTGGCGAGAGTAAGTTTTTGTTTTCCAGGTATTTTTTGAGTCGGTAGTTCATTAGCTTCTCTAGTACTTTTGATATGACGGAGAGTAGCGATATTGGCCTGTAATTTGATATATCGTCATTGGTACCCCCTTTGTAGATTGGGCATATAATAGATTTTTTTACCGCCTGAGGGAATACACCTTTGTCGAAACTAGTTTGACAGATGGCTGTGATGGGTTCTAAAAGATGTGGCAGAGCAAGTTTTAATAATTTCGCTGTGATTCTGTCCCAACCTGGAGCAGAATCATTTTTCAAATTTTGTATAATGGATCGAACTTCTCCAAAATCCGTTGGGAGCAGGCCAAAAGAGTTAAGAATTTTATTGTTTTGTTTATTTTGTTGTGCCAATTCGATTTCTTTTTTATTCATTGATAAGAGAGTCTCTCTAGCCAGGTTAGAGCCAACGTTTACATAATATTCATTTATCTTACAAAGAGTTTCATCTACATGGGTACCAGTTTTTATGAGATTTTCTACTGGATTTAATCTCACTGGGAAGTCGCATATTCTTTTTATAATTTTCCAAGTTTTTTTATTACAATTACTATTCTTTTTTAATTCTAATCTATCATAAGTTCGTTTCAGCTTTTTTAGTATTTTATTACATATGTTTCTGTAGTCTATGTATGTTTTCCATAGCTGTTTGTTATCAGGTTCTTTTTTTGTTTTATTATGTAGCTTATCTCTCTTTTTCATACATTTTATTAGTCCAACAGTAATCCATGGCTTTAAGTTTGCTTTTGATCTTGGTTTTTTAATTGTTTTTGTATATTTATATATTATATCCGAAATTAATGTCAGGAAAGTTTCTGTAGCCATCTCTAGGTCAGCTAGGTTTAGGATACTGTTCCAATTTATTTGAGAAAGTTCCTTACATATCGCATTAAAGTCGGTTCTGGTTTCTGTTCTGTATGATATGTCGGCATTGATTTTTTTGTTCATAATCAATTGTGTAAGTATTGGTGAATGGTCCGTGATTGTGGCTGGTAGAACTAAGGTAGTAGCTGTATTTTTTGTTTTTAGCATACAATGGTCTAGGCAGGTCTTCGTTATTTCTCTAGTTATGAATGTGTGTCCAGGTAAAATACCATGACTCGCTAATAGAGTCAGATAGTCATCTGCAGGTAGTCTTTCTTCAGTACTGTTGCGAATATCGATATTGATGTCTCCTAGTACGATTACATTTGGGAATGCTCTGTGTTTTGTAAGAATACTTTCTAGAGAGCCAAGGAAGTTTCTTGAGGTTTTGAAACACGGTGGTCTATACACAGCTATGACACACAGATCCTTTCCTATCGTTATAACCAGGCAATTGGCTTCCTTGAAGTTGGGCTCTTGAACTTTGACATTTTCAATATTGTTTTTTATGTATACTACTAGCCCGGCATTTTGATTAATATAGCTTACTGTGTAAAAAGTGTTATAATTACTAAGGTTCGTGGGACTATAGTTTTCTGTCAACCAACACTCAGAAAATATCATCATATCAAAGCTATAGTTAATACGACTTAATAGGACTAAGAAATCGTCAAGGTTTTTATTGATGCTACGGATGTTCATAGATATCATCGATAGGTCATTCTGATGCCTACTTAAGTATAATTTACAGTCTTCTGGTTCATCCAACAAGTACGAGCTGGAGACACTGATTTTGTCAACGTCTCTTGAGATATCCCTTAAGTCAGGCATCACGTAATATGTATATTGTAGTGATGAATTAACACATACACTTGTGTTAAACTCATTGTTTTATTTTTTGTGATTGGTACTGTATTGGATGTGCTTGTTAGACTGTTGACTTGTAGAACTGAGTATGTATTATGTATGTGTGTGTACACATATGTATATAATATATGTTATGTTTGTGAGGATTGTATGTGTGGTTGACTGAAAGTGACAGATAGGATTTCATATTGGGTAAGATAACATGCGTAATTATATCTTTTATATTTTAAAACGAGAGAAGGTAAATTAACACTATTCGTTATATCTAAGTTTCTATCAAAGAAAATACTAATCCTAAGTAGAGGGGCATCCCGTGCTAGTCAATCCCCTTGCCGTAGTTCCCGCTATTTGTCTCGGGATCTGGGTGTTTTCTCTGTCCTTATAATTATGTATGTATTTACAACAAAAAAAGTATATGTAGTATATCAGTCATGTAGTTCCCATAACACAAGCTCTGCATACTTTGGGGCTAGGTGATGCTGTGTGAAATATTTCCAGCATTATTATTATTATTATTATTAGTGATATTAGGCAGTCCAACCGTGATTTTATGTTTTTCCACTCAGATATTTTGGACACAATTCTGCCGAGCCCTTATGCTGGGTATGCACATTGAACCTACTCGATTGAATCGTTTTTTTTTATAAAGAATAGAAATTGGCCAAAACTCACCTGATCGCAGAAGATACCTATACTCATTCTTACTTTGAAGACACCCAGAGACGCTTCGAGTCGAGCTTCGAAACATATTTACATTACCTGAACCTTATGGGTCACTTCGAGTAATTCTAAGGTATTCCTTATTTCTGCCGAGCGTCTCGAGCAAACGTTGGAGTCAAGCTCAAGTGTGTGTAACTTTCTTCCGAAGAGTTCGCAAATTTACGGGCACCGCTCCGTTGTCGGGTAACATCGACCGACCCACACTTCCACATGCTGTTTGAAGCTACCATTTTTGAATAAGGAAATCTTACCAGGTTCATTACCGTATCCTGGCGGGAAAATGCCGTTGCCGATGATGTGAACACACCGGTGTCGGATGTCATCTAGCCTCCAGTTGGGGGGGCATTCGCATCGGTACCCCCCTGGTGTGTTAAAGCATATCTCTACGGCCGCGCAGTTGGCTTGCCCGTTTGTACATTCATTGATATCTACAAAGAGAAAACTTTTTAAATCAAAATGTGTGGTATTTCTGTGTTAAAAGTCTCAACAGTTTCTAATCGTCACAAAAATTTGAATATTAATATGTTTTGTGAGCTATTGTTTCCCTAAAATTCACTCAGTTAGACGCACCATTATCACGAGAGAAACTGAAGTCTTTGTCGTGCAACTGCCGAAATATCGGAAAACAATCAAACATACAAAACATGGTAAATAACTTTACTGTTTTTTAACTTTTTTTAGCTAAACAGTGTTGAGTCATCTACAGGAACACATCAGAAAGATACAAAGCAGTGTTTAGTTAATAATTGTATAAGAAGACCCTTAGTTCATAATCATGACAGTTTAAAAACTTCAGCTTAGCCATGTAGTATTCATTATGTTGAAGCTGGTGGAACTCTACCTTCACATATCCCAGTCCTCGCATTGCGATAGAAGCCAGCATCGCAAGAGTCTCGTGCTCGGAACGGCCTGGAGATCAGCGGTCTCTCGTCCGGGTAGCCGTAGAATAACGCTGGGTTGTTAAAACAAGAAAAGCAACGATAAAGTGCTATGTTCATGGATATAGATAACATGTTTATAAGTCAAAGTTATAATCCACTTACTTCAGCTAACTTACTTCAGCCACTGCTGGTTATTTAAGCTTAGATTATACCAATTTCATGGAAATCTTGCTCCCTAAGTTATCCGACCTTCCTATCCCCATAGGAAGGTTTTCCGTCATACACTACGTTGGCCGGTTCGGTATAGCAATAAGACATTTTAAAACAAATCATTCATACACATAGCCCCAGCCCTTAAATATCGAGCTAGAAAAATCTGATTGGCAAGAATCGGCTACCTTTGGATTTGTAGAGCGTCGTTTCCGTCTCATAAAGCATACGTCAAATAAAGGTATGAGCGAAAGAGACAACTTTCACAAATACGATGTGTTGTATAAATAATGTAACTGTATATACTACTAAGGAAAGAAAATATAAATGATCATGTCTTACGTCGCTCGCTAGTAGAAGTTGTTGTCGGTGGTAGCGTTGCTGGAAGCTCTGTAGTGGTACTCGTGGTGGTACTCGTGGAGGTACTCGTAGAGGTACTCGTGGTGGTACTCGTGCTGGTGGAAGAGGTGGTGATGATGAGGTCACAAGCCCCAGAGACGGGATCCCGCCTAAAGCCGGGCGCGCAGTCACACAAGTGTCCACCGATGGTGTTCCGACAGGTCTCCGTGAAACCAGAACAGCTGTGGCGGCTGGTGGCACATTCGTCAATATCTAGAAAACAAAAAAGAGCCTTGTTCATAGCGTGCTGTACACAATGCGACGTCTGATGGCTAAACACTATGCAAAACGCGGTACCAAATAATATTAAACTTAAACAAAGTACAATCATAATTTCTTAGGGAATCTACGTACTGAATATGCATCTAAGGGTTTCAATTGGGTTCGTAAATATATTATTATTTTTTATTGACATTTTTTTAAATGAGTTATCAAGTTGAATTGATAATATGAAACTCAAGCTTGCAGAACCGTAAACTACCGGGGAATGACTATATTATCAGTCAGCTTTTTAAAATAGTTTGTATAATTAGGTATTCTTTTTAGTAATGATGTCTATCAAATATTACCAAGTTACTTACCAAAGCATCCTCCATTATCGCTGGGTTCAAACCCTAGAGGACAATCACTCGGCCTCTCATTCTCATTCCTATGAACCAAGCCATATTTTCTCTCTCCTGATACTGTTGCTGTTTTTCTATCCACATTATGGGGGGTTGTAGAAAAGGTCCTAGCTGTTGGACTGTATGGACTGTAAGTTGGTCTATGACTTGATATTTCAATAGTTTTTTTAACTTCTGGCACCCGTTCTTCAGGTTTAGGTATTTTTCCTGATATTTCGTTGGAGCCGACCGTTTTTTCTGGTCTTGTTTCGTAGTACGTAGAATCAGGAGTATCTTCACGTTTAGAGTCCGGTTCGTATACAATATCAGGACGGGTTGTGGGTTCTACTGGTTCTGGGAAGGTTATGCCTGATATCACTGTCTCAGTTGGCTTAGGCAGTTCTGTGGTGTATAGTGGGGCGATGTATCTAGGTACTTCTGGTACATAGTCTATTGGTTTTCTAGAATCATCCCCAGCGTCTCCTCTTGCGTGTTCGTAAGTTTTTGGTGGTATAATGTTATTGTCATCTGGTTTGTATTCAACGGGATGCGGTTCTTCAGGTAAACTTTCCTTAGGGCTATGTTCCTCTGATTTTGGTTCTTCAGGTCTATGTTCCTCTGGTCTTTGTTCCTCAGGTCTTTGATCCTCAAGTCTATGTTCCTCTGGCCTATGTTCCTGAGGGTTATTGACTATTGGTGGAGGTATGGATTCAGTGCTAGATGGTGGAGGTGGATCGGTGGTAACTAAACTTGGCGAAGAGTCGACAGCAGCAGGTTTTGTTTCTGATTTGTTGGTGCTTGACTGGTTGCCATCAACTTCCTCACTGTAAGAGAGTATAACATGGTTGCTCATTTTTGACTATGAAGAGAAAAACAATAGGTTACTCTTCATAGTTGATTACGGTAACTTGCTACAATTACGTGATACAACCACTTGTTGTGAATGCGTGCTACGGCTACATACTACGCCTACCAACGTGCATCGAGTGCGATGATTGACAGCATCATTTTAGAAGTCTACATCCAAGAAACTTACTCAGAGTCGTAATATTCGTATTCATATTCCGGAGCTTGTGTGGTGGTTGTGGTGGTGGCGCGTTTCCTCACGCAGCGGAATGATCCCAGGATGTTCATACATTGGTACTCGGGACCTGCTATAGCGCAGTTATGGGTGCCTAAAGCACATTCGTCTACGTCTGAAAGCAAAATTTATATATTTATGTAAGTTTTCCTATTGTTTCTGGCCATCTGTAGATTTGTTCCTAGGTATAGCTGATGGGGTACAGCTTTCTGTTCCCTGAGCAAGCAAGTGATGCTGGAGAGCAAGTGACCGATATTCTGTGTGGGTTCCCCGCACCTACACTGGGCGTGAAATAGGTCAAATTATCACCCATTTGTGTCTAGTTTTCTTCTACAGCGGCTATGAAAATGGCTGCTCTCGTTTCACTACGTTAAAAGTCTAAAACGAAGAAATCCGTAAAATAAATAAGGTCACCAACTAGCTCTTAGAAATAGCAAGTTGAAAAATAGGCAAGTTGCCAATAGCTACATTGACAACCGCTGGGGAGTAACATTCTCGGATGAAGACCATGAATCGGACGACCCAGTATAGGAAGGCCCCCGATGGGTCGGTGACATCCTGAAGGTTGCGGGATGTCGGTGGATGGAGGTGGCCCAAGATCGTGCGTTATGACATTCTTCGGGGATGCCGTCCAGCAGTGAGATGCTGATGGAGCCTTTCTATTCCAATTAATATCATTTTATAATGCGTCTACTGTGGAATGACCAGCGGTTTCATTTATTATTTTCACTACGATACCCTGTTTGATCTGGAGCTACGAGAACCACAACACCCAGACCCGGAACCAATATTCTACAGAAAATGTAAACATTTATCGGAATCAAACCCCCACCGTTTGCGTCTCAGCCTACGTCGTCACTTACCTTCGCATTTCCCAGTGGAATGCTGCAGAATGTAGCCAGTTCCGCATGAGGTGATGCGAATGCAGAGGAATGAGCCTATTGTATTGTCACAGCGTTGAGAGTTCGAGATGCAATCGTGTTGCTGAGTCGCGCATTCGTTCACATCTGAGGTCGTAAAGCAATACAAGTTAACTTTTTTTTTTATAAAGACAGATTCAGATTCAGATTCATTTATTTGCTTGAACACAATGTAATACAATAGGTCTTAGGATAAATATATAGTAAAGTTCAATTATGTTCTACTATATCAATTAGCATGCAAATATACAAAATTATGTCAAAATTAAAAAAAAAAATACAAATTAAATAGCCATTAAATTTAAAATGTGTCATCTAAAAATTCACTAACATTATAATAACATTTACCTATCAGTATTTTTTTCAATTTCGTTTTAAATAAATTTTGATTAAGGTTTTTAAAGGAATTAGGTATTTTATTGTAGATTGCTGATGACATACACACTTCACTTTTCCGCAGCAATGCTGTTTTGCAATTGTGCATACGTAGTCTGTAATCATCACGCCTATTTCGGTTTACAACGTCAGCCATACGTGGAAACAGATGAGGATACCATTTTGAAAATAAAATCTTTTATTTATCATTTTTAACGGATTCAAGTCTACAAGCGAATTCTTACCAACACAAGCTCCAGTGGTGATGTCCAGTTCGTAACCCAGTTTGCAATGACATTCAAAACTGCCATTTGTGTTGAGGCAGTTTTGATGCTGGTCGCAAAGATGTGTTCCTTCTACACACTCATCTATATCTAGAAAGTCAATACAATTTTTAGTAAAACTTCGTCTTCAACTTATCGTTGTCTGAAAAGTAATTTAGATTGTAAACGATTATCTTACATACTCATCTATGGATTTAAACAATTCTAATTCTACAAAGTCATGTTCTGTACAGAAATTTAATAAAATTGTAAGCTAATCTACTATTCATCATGCATGGAAAATCATTAGGGCCTTACTTTAAAGGTTTTTAAAAAGTTGATTAGCTAAACCCGGTTTTGTCCCCTTTTGATATATGTAATTTTAAATTGAACAAATGTAAACAAAATACTGTTTAGCTAAACCACTGTTTTAAAAAGCTTTATACTTTTAATGGCCTTTAAATTGTACACAATTCTTTACATACTCATCGATTTCAGGAAAGTCAACAAATTAAACTATTTTGTTAAAGTTAATGGTGGCCAGGGTTTCTTTGAGAGATAATATAAGGATATCTCTTCCTTCGGGCAAAAACAGAAAATAATTATGGAATAATAATTACCTTCACAGTAATGAGTTGTTGGATTTACTCTCATTCCATCTGGACAGTTTTGACTTGGCCTGTAACGAAGAACAGTATTAATAGAGGATAACCGTTGGCACATGCCATAGTGCTTTTGGTTCTAGGGCATGTGACTTTCCTCACGGTAAAAATGTTAAAAAGGTATCTATATTGGTAGGTACCTGTTTCCTGTGACCTTCTGCTTACAGTCGTATTGTCCTAACTGGTTGACGCATATTTGGTCTGATTTGCAGACCTCTGAATCGTCTTCACATTCGTTGATATCTGAGGAAATAATAAAATTAAAAAATATTTACAAAACAAACACGCTCACGACTGTGTCTCACACATCCTCAGATACATACTCAGTAGATCTTTGAGGATAACAAGTAGAGGATAGTCAGAGGCTCGTCCAAACATTACATTTGGTAAATGCCCGTGTTTTGCAAGTTAGCATTCCACGTGACAGGTTGTAAGCACATCGCCACTTATTGGAACACTAACTGCTGGCACATGCCTTCGAAGTTTTGGTTCTAGGGTATGCCGGTTTCCTCACGATATTTTCCTTCACCGTTTTGAGAACGTGTTAAAGTGCACATATTTTTTTTAAATAGTGGAAAAATTCGTTGGTCCTACGACCTCCAGATCAGAAGTCGGGGTATCACCCACTAGGCCAACAATATCTATAAGTTTCTAACTTCTTGCTAATGCAATGGTTTCTATACAGGGTAGAAAGTTAGGATGAATCAGTAAGGTCGGCTATCAGAACTGTTGCATCTACAAACAGCTAGCTTTGCTACTATATGTTAATTTGAAAATAAATTGAAATCGACTGCCCCGATTCGTATTTCGATGACTGATGAAAAAAAGAATCATCAAATTCGGATAACTCTGTAAAAAGTTATGCATGTTCGTACATAAAATAATAATAAAAGATATATGGGTTAAGTTGAGAATCTCCTCCGCTTTTTCGTCGGATAAAAATAGAAGAAAAAATCGTGTCACTTTATGGGGATGGAGGGGTTGGGGGGGGGGGGGCGATCGAGACGGACGACGAGAAACAGAGGGTCTATGCTGAGTTCATAACATGTATGTCAAAACGGCAACCGTATCGACAAGATTTCCATACTTGTCAATACGATTGAAAGTAAATAACTCAGCATAGGCTCAGCACGTCTCTATCGATAAAACTACGCGTTTTTAGCGATGATACAAACGCGTGGCTGAATTCATGAATGAAAAAATACACAAGTTACGAGTTTATCGCGTTTACAGCGCATGTTTGCGTCGAACGTGCATTACCGCGCTATCTCTGCGCATATAAACTACGCAGTGAACACAAGCTCGGGTGAAGAACTCACCTTCACATCTCGTGGTCATGGTGTCGATCTTGAATCCGGGCGGGCAATGCTTCGAGCCGATGTCCTGGCAGTAGAAGGAGCTGTGCGTGTTCACGCAGAACTGGGAGAGACGGTTGCAATCGTCTCGGAGACTCGCACACTCGTCCAGGTCTAGAACCAAGCAATGAAAATCTCTGTGACGCAGTGGGCAAAGGCTCGAAGACGCAGAAGGTTGCGGGTTCTATTCAAACCGTGTGACAAATGTTTGTTTACGCAAATATTTGTCTAGGGTCTGGGTGTTTTCTGTGTATCTATAATATGTATGTATTCTGATGTAAAAGCTATATTACTGTAAAGTTTCATCAAAATCCGTTCAGTAGTTTTTGCGTGAAAGAGTAACAAACATCCATTTTCACTAACTTTCGCGTTTTTATAACTATTATTAGTAGCAGGATTTGTCTCGAGACTGGGTGTTTTCTATGTGTATCAATAATATGTACATATGTATTTACAAAAAATATGTATAAAAGTAGTATATCAGTCATGTAGTTTCGGGTTTAGATGATGCTGTGTGAAAATGAATTATTTATTTACTTAAGACTAAGCTGTCTCAGCCAACTATTAAAAACATTAGAACGCCCCGCGATTTTCCACGTAGAGCTCTTTGCTATAAACTTCTGTTATCCTCTCGAGGGATTAATTGCTGCGTTTTGACAGTATTATACGATATAGTCGCAATGCGTTTTTTTCGTCCAACTTCCTATTTCAATTATGTGGACTGAGTTGATATAACAGTTCTTTTGTTCCCCGGAAAAGTTACGAAAATCGATTTACGCTGTTGTTAGCTAGTCGACGATATCTGAAAAACGCATAGCGCTGCGCATTAGTAAAGATGTCGGATTAAAACAATTACAAACGTATAGTAATTTACTTGGGCATGTTGATGAAGACATACCTTCACAGTCCCCACGGCTGCCGAGCGCGAACCCTGGCGGGCACCTGTCCTCCTCCCCGGCAGGTCGCGGAGTGCTCAGGTTCACGGGGTCTCCGGAGACGCCGCCGCATTTGTACCCGCCTATCGTGTTCTCGCAGAGGTAGGCGGCGCAGGGCGGGCGGGGGAGCTTGCACTCGTTTATATCTAGAAGGTGTATACAGTTTATAAATGTACGACCGCAGACCGCAGACAGCAGAGACAATTTAGCTATAAACTGCCAAAAACTTTAGACAGTTTATATTGCCTAGCCACTAATTAATTGATTATTAAGGTATGAACACGACCGCAGACCTCAGACAGCAGCGACAATTTAGCTAAAAACTGTGAAGTCCATAGAAAATGTATGTTGAATAGTCACTTATTAATTCGTTGGTAAGGTCACACGACCGCAGACCGCAGACAGCAGACAGCAGCGACAATTTAGCTACAAACTGCCAATTCCATAGAAAGTTTATGTTTCCTAGTCACTTATTAATTAATAGTTATGGTATGAACACGACCGCAGACCGCAGACGGCAGCAACATGCTACAAACTGTCGATTCCATAATAAGTGTCATTGTGTTATTGCAAAAACATTGTGTTATTTGGAGAAGAATGTGACATACAAAATCAAAGTCAAAATATATGTAGTACTAAACATACTCATATACGAGTATCTTCATTTATATAATTGCGTCGAGGGTAATAAATCTTAGCTTACCATCACACCCATTGTTCTTGATATTTCTAGCGAAACCAGACGGACACTGCCCCTTATTTCCTTTATTTGGCTTGGTTGATTTCTTCTGCTGAATGCAGCGGTAAGACCCCCGGATGTTAACGCACTTTGTCTCGGGGAGGCAAACGGGTATGTCTAGTTGACACTCGTCGATATCTGGATAAGGATTTAGTGTAAATAAAAAAAACAAGCTACTGCCCACAGCTTCGCCCGCGTGGTACCCGGATTAAAATGAAAATTATAATTATTTTTTACCGTTAAGGCATCATTTTTCGTCGACTTACCTTGCGAAATTGGTCTACACGAAAGGCCTTTTATTTTAACGGAGTAAATATACATCCTAAGTCCATCCTGAAGGTACATTCTGAATATCGGTGAAAGAGTTTTTGAAATCAGACGAGTAGTTTCGGAGATTACTTTCTACATACAAACTTACAAACTTCGCTTCTTTCTAATATTAACACATTCACTGCCTAACATATTATTAAAATAATTACCCAGGAGCCAAATTTTTTTAAAGCGTATTTTGATTATGTATATATGTATGTTTAAAAATATGGATAAAAGTAAATTGTTATTATTATTCTTTTAATAAATAATAACCTTTTTCGGATCCGAGTGTTCGGCACATAGCGCGCCCGGTGCCGGTCACTCGGATCCGAAAATTATTTGAATAATTATTTACTAAGGAAAACATTCATAAATCAATCATAATTGTCATAATTATCAAGCTCAACACTCGGATCCGAGTGGGGAGGGGGTCCTCAACACTCGGATCCGAGTGGGGAGGGGGGCATAGTAGCAGTTACACTGTTAGAATGAAACCAATACGCGTTTTCGTAAGTTGAATATGTTGTCAGAGTGGCCGCGCAAACTAACATAAACTGCCTCAAACGCCGGCGGCTTACTGACGCCTACAAAATACACGGCCCGCTCGCTCGTATCCGAGTGGGCGGCACCGCTCAATTCAGTGCTCAACACTCGTATCCGAGTGTTTGGCAGTGAATGTGTTAATGTGTAGACAATAACGGACAAGTGCGAGCGAGAATAATGACCTGAGGGTTCTGTAATGTAAGATATTTCTTATCTGTATATTTTAATTACTGTAGCTGTAATTATATCCTTTAACTGTGTCACAAAGGATAATGCTATAGCATTAAAAATTATTACGTTACTGCAAAAACAAAAGTTTTAAATTTTTGCCTTTCTTGGTCTTTGGTATTTGGCTCTTCTGATGAGCCGTTTTAGGGGTGGGTCACACTGGCGAAATGGCGGTGCTGAACAAAGGGATATGGTCCTCGAGTGTTTGTCGTAGTTCGCGTAAATTAACACTTTATTGTGCACCAGAATAAGCCTTACACAAAAAAGGCATTAAATAAATAATACAAAAAGGCATCCGTAGGATAGGAGGACTTACCCTCGCAGGATTTTCCATCAGGCATCAGCTCATATCCTCGTCGGCAGGAGCAGAGTACGTCTATTCCATTATCGTTGCATTTGTGCTGGCACGGGTTTCTTGGCTTACATCTGTTCTTTACCACCTGTAAGTGATAATTTCCAAGTCAAAAGTACATGTTTGTAAAATGTGAAAACCCAAACATGTTTTCTATTTTCTATTGCAGGCTTGTGGCGATAAAACCTATCTAAAAACTAACCCTTCTTCATCCTCTAGCAAAGGTAAACTGCAATATGACAACTGTTTTATTTATGAACTCACGTCCTTTTTCATCCATTACTGCGACTTATATAAGTCGAGTACAAAAAGCCGCGTTACTGAGATATTGAGCTCATTGGTATGCAAATATCATCCAACCTTAATTTTGGTCGCTCTATTGAAACTAAGGCTAAAACTGCTTCTAAAAAGCTTAGTATACATTGTTGTAACGAAAAGAGAAGACGGATTGAAAGATAAATTTAAAAAAAAAATTGTATACGTCGACATACTCCAGGTCAATTTTCCAACTGCAAATGAAGTTTATAATCGCAAAAAAAAAATATGTGATTAACGATTTTCGGACTTTTCCTTATCTTGTGCTGTGAGACGTTGCTTCTTGCCAAAGTTCATCATTCTAGGTCAACGGGAAGTGCCCTATAGGTTTTGATTGATTTGCCAGTATTAAAACATCTCGCATAAATGGGCGTTTTTTTTTATTGCTTTGGCTTAGAAGCTTAATTTTTTAGAGCTTCCAGGGACCGTAGACCACCACGCGTTCCTAGAAAAGGATCTTGACAAACGGACCGACAGCGAAGTGATCCTATAAGAATTCACAAACAAATAAACCTGCAGATATTTAGTTCCCGATATCATAGATGCTTATACCCGGGACTCATGGAATCAGGATTATGTATCTGACATTTGGGTGTTTTTTAATATCGTGATGTGAAATTCGCAGATTAGAGTTTCATAAATTATATGTCAAGGTTGGCAACGCGCGAGTTACAAGCGTCCATAGGTTACGATAACCGCTTACAAACAGGTGAGCCGAATGATTGTTTACCACTTTAATTGTATACAAAAAAATACAAATTACTTCTTTGCAGTTCCTTCCATCAGCCATCAGCATATACCCAGGGTTGCACTCGCATTTGTAAGATCCAGGGACGGGAATGCAGTGGTGGGCACAGAGCTCATTCGGAGCGTAGTCTTCGCACACCGATGCTAAAGTCACTGAAAATAAAGCTTTTTGAAGAAATATATTCGTACATTCCTATATTTGAAAAGGAGAAAAGACAATTAGTTTTTTGAAGAACAAGAAAAACAAGTCTAGGGAACTAACTAAATTGTTATTTATTCCCCAAAATCTTAAGAGGGTTCCGGGTCTTCTAACCTAACCTTATTTTATTTTGTTTATGTTTAAGGTACCTGCTGTAAAATGCTGTTATGGATATTAAAGAGTATGATATACTTATCATTCAAAAACGTTAGATTTTTAGACTCCCACACAAAAATATAGAGAGAAACAGTCAAACGATCTATAGATAGCTCAACTGATCCAAATCACTACCAGGTGGAATCGTCTCCAAAAGGCTAGCTTCTCTGCTACGCTGATAAGAGCCAGCTCTCTGGTTTTGCGTCACTTCTATACTTTAATATATTTAATACGCGAAAGACCTCGTTTCCCCATGGGCCCAATGTCTTTACCCCAAAAGACTGGAGACTTTCATATTTAATCCTCTTGAGATCTTCGGCCGAATAGTTAAGATGGTAGTCGGATGATATTTCTAGAATTGAAATTATGGTGGTTTGGTATCATTTTAGGATATTCTTACCACGTGCTTTACTACTCTCCAGCTGACGTATCGTTGACCGTTTTTAGAGGTCCTTCCTCATGAGCACCGTCGAGCGATTATTATTATATTTATTGAGATAAGAATTATTTTTTATACCTCTTTACAACTCACCTTCGGGTTTTGGTGTAAATACTGGTGGTCCTTCTTTTGCCGATTTCTGTAAACATTTTCAATCAGAATGAGCTAGACTTCTACATTTATATAAATAAAAATCAACTACCGCATGTATGAAAAATCAGTACTTGAGAACGGCTCAACCGATTTGTCTGGTCTGGTTTTTTTTGCTGCGTCGTAATTGTCAGGACAAGGTTTTTTTTTATAAAAGGTCCTCCGGTAAGTCGGGAATTTGGATCGCCATTAAGTCTGGTCGGTATCGCGCGAGTGATATATCTGGTATAGCAAGCATCCATAGGCTACGGTTACCAAGAAGGGGGCCACATACTTGTATGCCACTTAAAAAAAATACATGGACTGACAGTAGAGCATCTCGACTTACCATACAGCACTGAGTGTAGGCATCGTCAGAGAGCAACTCATCAGCACTGCCAGCCTTGGCCCTGGAGACGCAGGCAGCGGTCCCTCCGGCCAGACCTGCCGTCGACCCTCTGGAGCACTCATCACAGCACACCTGAGGATGCGAACACAAAATCACTCCAACAAATTATCGGCTAGCTAATAATTATGAATAAGAAAATAGACTTAGTCTACAAGTACTCACTAATTAGTTATTTATTTATTGCCTAAAATAATAGTTAAAACTTAATTTATAATTAAAAGATACAAAATATATTTTAAAGTTCATCTTACTGCTGGGCAAAGGCCTCCCCATTATTCTTCCATTCTTTCTAAGTATAAGAAAGATTTAGTAATTACACTCCACTAAATAAGGCCATCTTGGCCGTGATAATATTCTAAAATTTAATAAATATGCCGACCTTTATCGAAAAGTTAAGAAAATAAAGATTGAAAAAAAATATCTAAGTATTTAAATTTTAAACACGCATTTGTGCTTTTTTATTTTGCGATATTCTGGCCAGTGTCCAAATGAAACATAAGAACATTGTTGATTTTTTGTTTAACAGAAGAGATTTTAATTGGTACTTTTTATGAATGTGACACTTTTAGGGGTTAGAAGAAATAACAACCACATACTAGTTAGATAGACAACTTCTACGTAGAATTATAATGCGGAACCTCTATCAGATAGCTTAGATGAAAAGTTTTTTTTGTGTACGGTTTTGAACCAAAGAAGTTGGAAAGCACATCTTTGACCTCCTCTAGTGACAGACATTTTTGAGCACCTGTTTTGCCTCGGCTCCTTTCATATAAAATAATTACCTTAAAGGAGTTACAATCTATTTTAAACAATACCGGCTATTTCACAGATTTTTTGCTGCCATAACTAAAATAATATATTAATTTTAATATTTATTATTTATTTATGAATTTTAATATATTATTTGTGATTTGTGTTAAAAAGTAAACATATTTTTCAAGGCTCCTACAAAAAACCATAAATCTATTTTTTTACGGCCTTCTTTGGTGTACCTTTTATTATTATTTATATATGCAATATGAAATCATTTAAGCTCCAATAACTAATCCACCGAAGATTCACTCCATACAAATATCGAAAAAGTCGTATTCAAAGTACTAAGTATATTACTATAAAACATCTGCCGCGCAACTTACATACACGGAAATACCCTTATTATCTCAAGTGAGCCGTAACCAAACATTTGGTATCTGTTTACTTATGATAAGCTAGTAAGCAGTAACTACTTATGACGTTTCGGCCGTAACGAGACTGTTCCTGTGTTTATCTGATGAGATGGCCCAACGTTTATGCGATCCCACTTCTGATAATAGCACTACATCTTTAAACGAGCAACGTATAGTCTAAATATATGTCTATATTGTATGCAAAACCTGAAACAGCATAGACTGTTTGAATTTTCAATGGAAATGTGTGATGTAAACAAAATTATTTTTGTTTATTTTCATCGTATCAGGACATGTTGATAACTCTAATTTACAGCGATTCCTCGGGACCAAGAAGCATCAGAAGAATCGGCAAAAAACTGGACTTGGTTATTTATATTTTGTAGATTCTTGCTTACAAAATTCTTGTAAACTACATATATTCAAAAAATATAAATACTTGAGTTTGTGTTGAGTTTCATTTTGGATTACTTGAATTCTGATTTCTGATTCTTTTAGTCTTGTTAAGTTACCTTAACAAGGTTTAACCCAAAGGAACACTTTGGCCTACGTTCAGAAGCGGACTTCTATAGGCTATTAATGTCAGCAGTAAAGTAGGCCAAAGTCACCAAAGTCAAGTGCAAATAATAGCAACATTGCTCTCATTTGTAAAGATAAGTTTTTGATAAGTTATTCTTTTATCAACGGTTTTTAACGTAATTGTCCTTGTTTTATATGTATGTATATACTAAAAAAAAGTTATAAAAGTAGTATATCATTCATGTAGTTCCCATCTGCTTAGTTTAGGGCTAGATAATGCATTCTGAAAAATGTCCAGCATTATTTATGTATGGCTCTCTCGGTGTGCATTGATTCCTCAAAGCAGGGGGTCGTAACTTCTTAACCGGATCTTTTTCCATTAACTAACAAAGTGTCGTTAATTTTTCGTTTTCTAGCAACAGACAGCTGAACCAAGCGACGTCAAAGTCAACAATAATGTTAGACCGTAAAATAAAGTTACGACAGCCCCTCAACAATATTTAATACGATAACATTATATTTAACTTTTAATTTAAGATAGTAAGCATTTTGATGTTAAAACTGTAAGCTCACTATTTTTTCTAATTCTAATAGTTTTTTCTTATAAATCTTTTCTCTTTTAGTTATCTCTTTTAGTTCATAAATCTCAATTTATAAACTATAAAAAATTTAAAATTGTAACTCTGACATCTATAATCTGTATGTAACAGACTTACCTTAGTGGAATCTTTGGTACCGACGCAGTTTCCCGTGCTCAACGCTACATCAATACCACTACCGCAGTCTTCTTTCTTCCTGGAACAACAGCATAATTACACATCTAAATTTGTCTACAACTCTACTATAATTAGGGAAAATAATATAAGACATTAAATATATAAAAACAGACTTCCTCGCGTGCCTACGTTATTTTGCTCAATCAGGATGACGCTCTATCGAATAAAAAACAAAAGGAAAATAACCCTCAAAAAATGTTTCGGCTCGTCGTGATTCCATAAGATGATGAGGTCTCTATACAACAATAAAATAATTATCAAAATGGGTGAATTGGCGATGATATCAAAAAACTTGAAAAAATTTAGTACGTCTTCCTTTTTTTAAAGTCGGTTAAAACCAGGTAAAATCTGCATCATCTGCATGAATGCTAGGTTGTAATTAATTACATGAAGTGTTATACTGTTAGTAATAATTCAAAAATCTAACTAGCTTTTGTCCATGGCTTTTCCCATGTGGTACCCGGATAAAAGTAGCCTTTGCGTTATTCTCGAATTCGATATCACAAACTTAACCTATTCCACATTTCGCCTAAATCGGTCCAGCCGAATATTAATCGCAACACACATCCACATGTACGAAGGGGTAATCGTATTCTTTCGTAGTCCATTTCATCCAAAGGTTGTCTGTTAGAGAACATTTGTTTGCGTTAAGCCCGCCCATTCTACAAAATTGAAAACTTTCTAGCGAATCTAAGATGAAATATGATTTGGTTACACACCAATAAAGTATTTTCTATATCGAATACTATCCTATTCTATTCTTCCCACTACTATTATAAATGCGAAAGTTTGTGAGGATGGATGTTTGTTACTCTTTCACGCAAAAACTACTGAACGGATTTTGATGAAACTTTACAATAATGTAGAATGATTAAAACATAATTATGAATCAGTTTGCTAATTTTGTAGGGAGTTAAACACGTTTCTGCTTTTAGCTCAAACACAATCTTAAGGTTAAATTTCAAAACATTGTTTACTAGGAATAATAATGTTATTTATAGGCCTTATTGGAAAACACGTTGCAGCCATGCACTAATTATAAAACGCAAACGTACCCATGTTTTCTGTTGCAGGAAAATTCACTGTTAACAACAGGGCGATCAGACTAACCCATGGCTATCGAGATGGCAATCAATCCACAAATTATCTGATTATAAGTTGTAAAAAACGGATGCGATGAATCGTATCACGCTAATTTGTAGCTTGGATATGCCATAGATGGACAATGAAAATTAATATAATTGGTTCCCATTGGACGTTCCTTTTTTTACATAACTTATAATCAGATAATTTGTGGATTGATTGCCATCTCGATAGCCATGGGTAAGTGTGATTGACCTGGTGACCGAGTTGGTGTTGCAGGAAAATTTGCTGTTACTTACTTTTAACACCCATCGTTAAATACTCTAGTTTTAAATAATTCAATAAATATGAATATGTTGCCAAAATTATGCGTATTAACGCGAACCAAATAGGGGATCGACAGAGGTATGTCCAGGCATGTCAACGTTTTAAAGTTCACTTTCCAGTTTACGAAGCATATCGTCGACTATTGACCGATGGCACATGTTTTCGTATGTTTCAGTTTCCTCAACAAGGTTTTGAGCACAAAATCTCTTCCTGGCAACCTTAGGATGGAGAAGTGGAGTGAAGAAGCGTCAGTGCACAAATACATTTCACGAAATTAACAAATCCATTGGTATAAGACCTGGTTCGAACGCGCGACCTTCGGATCTGAAGTCGGAGAATCCCTACTATGCCGTCACTGCTCTTCGATGACCATTATTATTGAGACTTACTCATACAACAATGTACAAGTAGGAATATACAAAGAATACATTTAAAACAGCTAGCTATCTAAAGATCGTTGGAAACTATCCGCGAAGCAAAGGGTCGCGATTCCCGGTGCGGGACGAATGTTTGCATGTTCTGCAGATATTTTTCTCAGGTCTGTGTATTGTGGTACCATGGTATCTACTAGTAGTTCCTGATACTCATGACACAGGATATCCTAGTGTGGGGTCAGGACTATGTATGTGTCTCTTGGCTCATTTATTGATTTGCCTTTATCTATAGATAGGTCAACTGATCCAGATCACTACCAGATGAAAGCGTTCCCAAAATACTGGCTGCATTGCCACACTGAATGGCAATGCTAATGCTTTGACCCATATAATGAGCCAGCTCTTTGGCCCACATACTTGGACACATTACCTACTGCAGACTTACTTGAAATATTCTCTGCAGCATTGGGCCTGTGCCATGACACACAAGCTCCCGAACGCAGATGGCACATCCGGTGGGACGTTGGGTATATTACAGTCCTTCTCCGTGTGGTTCCTGGCGTACCCTGACCCTTCGTTACAGCATTTCTGGATCACCTCACCCATCTGGTCCCCAATGTCACCTGAACAATACAATTTGATCAGAGAGGTATCTATAAACAATATCTATACTAAGCTGAAGAAATATTTGAAAGAAAACTATAAAGTAGGTAGGTTTATTTATCATCTGACTGAGTATTTTTATTATCATTAAATCGTGTGCTAAGGAAGTTTCAAATAAGTCTTGCAGCTTCAAATTATCAAGATATGAACATCATAGGTACTATGATGTTCGCTAATCCCCACTTGAAATTCTTCTCAGAAAGATGATTTTATAAGATAAGAATAAACTGTGATTAATTCCCAGAATGAGCTGTGAATTAATAGCTCCACTTCAAAGACACGGTAGTTGGTAGTCAGAGACGTTGTCACGTTCAACCATTAAAATTGGCACATACCCACCTTTTACATGGTAGTTCGTACCTATTCCACGTGACATGTTAAAAGCCCATTGTTGCAACACATGCCACATGATTTCGAACTTTACAGTTTTTTCATTATGGATCTTTTCATTCACCGTTTCTCATAATTCCAATAGATACTTTAAAATTCACAGTTAATAGTCGAGACGAAACCCGCAAATATCCACATGGTAACCATGAATCATAAAATTAAATAATTATTATTTAAAACACAAACATGACAATGTCCTAAATAAACACAAATCGAGGTCAGTGGGCCACGTGTTGAGGAAATGGTCCCATGTGGGATAGCATGGTCAGACATTTTAACCTGCGACATACTTAGGACCGACGTAGTTTATATGCGTTTGCCTGTTTCTTTGTTTGTGTGTTTGTCTGTTACGAAACTGCATATTCGATTGAAAAAGAGGATTTAATTTGCAATAATATGATGCAATTATTATGCTTTTATAAGCATATCGGAGGTTTAACTATTTTGCAAAAATAGGAGCCGTTTAAAGGAAGTAACAAAAACCGCTTGCGATCTGAAAGGATACAATCAGGTATCGATGATAAACTGAAATCGGACGAGTAGTTTTGGAGATTACCCCCCTGCATACAAACCCTCAAGCTTTACCTCTTAATAATAGTAATAAATAGATAAGATAAGGAACGGTGAAAGAAAAGTGAGGAAAAAAACATCTAACGTTCCCATCGGTTAGTGTTCCAATAAGCAGTGATGGGCTTGCAAATCTATTACTATAAATAAAACTGCCCAAGACGTGACGAGACAAGCTATATTAGGGTTCCGAAGTTGTCTTGAACAAATAATCACAGAAAGAAAGGCCGCGCCGGGCATTACTAAAATTCCGTTTTCGCTACATCTGTTCGGAACCCTGAAAACATTATATTTGCCAAATATAATGAATCTGCTTGCCTCTGGCTACCCTTATTCTAAGCCTCACAGATTGTTATTCTCACAGATTTTTGTTCGGAGTACCCATTTTAGATTTAAGTGTCTCCCTCAAGTCATAAGCCTGCTGGAATTGTTTTAGTAGCTTTTAAACATTTATTAGCAAACTGATACAGATACCTAAACATACTTTAATATTGTTATGATATTAAGACAAACACTGTGTCATCATAATGCATCTTCGACAGTGTGATGTCATTTGATTACAATCAACCTACTTAAACCTAAAAACTAGATCTAGATAGATCTAATGTCGTAAACTACAAAACTCAGAAACAAAATTGACGTATATTCCTTCATCTATTATTGCAGCGCCTTAGATAACTGTCACGCGGAATGCTAATAAATGTAATGTTTGGACGTGCCTCTGACTACATCCTACATAGTATCTTCAAAGATATACCCACTGAGTATATATCTGAGGGAAACATAGTTGTGGGTTTGTTATTATTCTCAAGTAATTTAGATATATAATAATGGTAACGTCGTTTTAGTTGCTAATTTGACTAAAACTTAAAATAAACTTACCTCTCACATCCCGACATATCGTTAAAACAATGCACAAACTCAAACACTTCCACATTATCACTATTTTATACACAACCAAGTCTATTTACTTGCACTATTTCGATCTTATCACTCCATTTTAGTCATTTCGTTTGAATGAACATGGACGGAATTCACTAGTTCTATTAGCAAATAGTTTTTTATCAGGAATTGTTCGAAATTTCAAATAATTTAAAACTAAATACTCGAAGGCTCTCGTTCGAATTTTAAATTGAATACAAGGTGCGCAGGAGCGCGAGGCAAGCGTGCGAGACGCAGTCTATTTCGGTCTCTTGTGTCGATGCATTCAGCTTTTTGTCACAGAGTATGGCATAGAAGGGCCACTTAGAAAAAGCTGCCATGTAAAGCTTTAAGGTTCAAAATACAAAAGAAATAAGAAAAAAATACTTATAGGAGAATAAGAATTAATAATATGTAATAATAATAAAAAAATGCGGATAAGATATTTAAGAGAAGTAACATCTGGTAAAATCAAAGTTTGAAAACAGTTTTGCTAAATGTATGTTCTTTTAATTTAGGTACCTAACTTAATTTTTAACTTAACTTAATTTTTAATAATTAAAAAAAAACATTCACGAATATATTATCCACGATGGAAATCATCAGATACTTAGTCAGAGGAACGTCCAAACATTTGAAACATGCCCGCGCTTTGCATGTTAGTATTCCAAATGACAGGTTGCAAGCCCATCGCCGCTAATTGGAACACTAGCTGTTGGCACAAGCTTTTGAATTTTTGATTCTAGTACATGCCGGTTTCCTCACGATATTTTCTATCTCCGATTTGAACACGTGTTAATGCCACATATATTTATATACTTATTTCAAAAACCTAGAAATAGAATAAGTACATTTATTTATTTATTTGAAACACAAGTTAGAAAATAATGATTTCCAAATCAACTTAAAATAATTCTAATCATTTAAATTAAAATAAAACAGAAAATAAGAATAGGATAAAATACTGTCGTAAGTATATTATAAAAATATTTTTAATAATTTCATCAAACAGAAATATAAGGTCAAACAATCAAATATAATTCAAAAAAACACAAATAGGTACAAGCATTGTCATTACGCTTGGCAATGGCAGCTAGAATTGAGGGATATTGATTTGGATCAGTGTCTTTATGTAAGTAGTTAACTAAGTAATAAAATAAAACTTCCTTAAACTACTTAAGGAAGTTTAGTAATAACTCCAACATAAGCTAGATAATTAGGTATGTTATCTCTACTCAGTAAAAGTTATGAAAAGCTATTTACAAAGTAGATAATCAAGAAACTGACCCATATACGTCGCCTTGTATAATCAATCATCTAGATTTACCTGTTCTAAGAAAGTTGTAATCAATTATCAATATATCAGCAAAGTGAAGTCTAGACTACAAATTGATAATCGCTCGAATAAAGAAAGTTATGATTGAAAATTAATTATACCTTTAAATTAAAACGATGTCTTGAATGTTTAACTATGAAAAAAAAAATTCTGTATCACCTATAAAATTCATTTTATCTTAGTAGTTGATATTTAACACAAACATTGTAATAAATATATCCAAAATATTTGGTATTGACTTTGCTCTTTTTTTGTTATAAAAGTAGGTTCAATTACCTACTATAAAATTAAAACTGTATCTACTTTTTGAACTAACAAATGGACTCATCTGCATCTTAATCTTTGCCCCCCTCCCACTGCTTGAGCCTACTTCAAAATGCCTCAGGATAATCAAAATGGTCTATCTGATCGCATCTTCATTGATGTTTGTTTTTTTTTTCGTTATGATTGTCTGGGAATGTAATTCGTTATTCACTTATATGTTTTATTTTTCTTATTAATTTGGTGACTTAGATCCTAAATTTTATGAGTATTTAGACAGAAAATACTCTACTCGAAATTCAAAATGACAAATTTCAGCGCAGTCACATTTATTTTTATTTTATTGTAGATAATATACAATTTGACGTTTTTATTTAAACCCAAAATATAACACTTATCACCGATTTTATTTGATTGCGATTAAACGGTAGACAGTTTTTTTTTAATTTTCTCGATATACCACTGAAAAACTAACCCAAAAATGATAAAACTTACACATATTCAGAGGTACAATGGGCTGCTTATCGCGAAAAGCGATCACTTCAAAGCAACCTTTGGACAAGATCGAGATGAACAAAAGTAGGTACACCACTTACTGAAATACTTACTGATGGTACATGCCTTCGAATATTATATCGCAAAAAGGCATACCTTTTTGGGGTTCCCTCACGATATTTTTTCTTTCGCCATTTTGAGCACGTATAAATGCGCACATAATTATTTCAATTGGACAAACTTATAAAAAAAAATATAAGCAAAATTTATTAAATAATGCTGGACATTTTTCATCTAGCCCAAAAGTAAGCAGAGCTTGTGTTATGGGAACTACATGACTAATATACTTCTTATATATATCGGCGCAAAGGCGTTATTCTGCTTCTACAATGAGTCTTCGGCGCAGAACCACGAGTTACTTAACGAATCATCACTTAGATTGTCAAATTAGTGTAAAATCATTAACTAATGGCTGATTATTATTTGATTGTTGTAATCAAATAATAATTCGGTTATTAATTCAAAACCATTTGTAAACTTAAATGATTAATGCTTCCAGGTAGTTTTAGCTTGTTCGCACAAGTTGTTTGCTCGAATCTTTGTTTTTGCATAAATACGGGCGACGGACCGAGTACGATTCATTCTCGCTCGAGCCGTCGGACCGTACAGACCTCAAAAGCCTCTGTACAACCAAGAATAAATTTGAAGAACATCTCCTGGAGTTTACTTTCGTCATCAACTATGAGCCACCAGCATGCTGGTGATGATAGTGACGTTAGCATTGCTGACGTCACACTTTTTAAAGACCACCTTGGAGCTTCTGCTCCGTCATATATATTTTTTTTTTTTGTAAATTCTGTATGTATTATTATATAGAAAACACCCAGACCAGAGACAAATATTCGCAGAAAAAATTGTACCGCAGCGGGAACCCGCAACCTTTTACGTCTTATAAACTGTAAGTTAAAAGGAAGATTAAAACCACTAGTAAACGTTTTAATTTTTTGGTGTAGATACTAGAATACTTAAACTTATGAAGGTACGTTGAAATACTAAGATTTAGATGCCACACTTTCCTTGGTGTGGTAATATTTGCACGTTGATAATGGATTCTGCGTTTAGATAAGTAATTGTATAAATAGTGATTATGTCATCAGCCATAGTTCACCGCATAACTTTAGGTGGGTATGTTAAGTAGGTAAGTACCTATGTAGAGCCTAGTTCCGTATTGATAAGATAAATATCTAAAAACCAATTGGAATCCAATACGGGTACACTACTAGACACGGGAATAGTGTATTTGAAACACTTTTAAAACCGGAAACTTTGATTGTAATTTGGAAATTTCGACCACAATATATAAAAATCATACGCATCTTTTTTGGTGTTTCCTATGTACAATTATGATAAAGAAACGCTGAATTAAGAATCTCCTATTTAGGGGCCGGTGAAAAGTTTTGAATTACCTACTTATGCTCTTTGTAAAACTATAATGTAAATGAATTCGTCCTCACCATTAAAATTTCCATATCGTAATGTACATACGAGTACGCAGATTTTATTTCTATCATGAAAAAATACAATTGTTTCATCATAAATAAATAAATAATACTGGACATTTTTAACACAGCATCATCTAGCCCCAAACTAAGCAGAACTTGTATTATGGGAACTACATGGCTGACTACTACTACTATACTTTTTTTTTGTAAATACATACATATTATACATAGAAAACCCGAGACAAACATTAGCTAATCGTACAAACATTTGTCCCGCAGCGGGAATCGAACCCGCAACCTTCTGCGTATCAGGCGGGCCTTCGCCCACTGGGCCACAAAGGATTGTCATGGAATTGTCTGAATTATTCTGGTGTAGCGAGAGTGTATGGGCCGTTATAAATGCGCTGATCGTTAATGCAACTGCAATTTGTGTCAGAATAAAGAACAGTTATTTGTCCCGTGTAAGGTCATCGAAATCATCGAATCCATGATCCATGAATCCATGTCTTGCAGCTGGCCGGATCATAATTTTACTTCTAATGAAACTATTGTTTATAATTAACTAGAGAGTGCTCAGCATGCGAATACTAATAAAAATATAATTTTGCAAATGTAGAGTCTTCATAGTACCATTTTTTTTCAATTTCTCTTCGTATAATAACAAATATGGATTATTATTATTGTAGTCCGATACAAACACTATTTTGGTTTTATTTTATTTTTATAGTCAAAGACAATAGGTTTTCTTTATTATTATCACAAGGATTAAATAGAAAAGTTAACTTAAAAACAACGTGAACTTAAAATTGCAAAGTGAATTTATGCTGATTTCTGGCGCTCGAGCAAGCCTAGAAGAATCAGGCAACAAACTCTGCTTGGTTATTTTTTTGATGATCCTTCATTCAGCTTTAGTTTGGTGCCAATCGAGCAAGGTGAACTCATTTATCTCATTTATAATCGAGCAAGGTGAAAAAAAAGTATTAGTCAAAGAATTAAATAAAGTTTAAAAAGTTTCAACCAAAGTTTATAAAAAATATGTTACCACGGATATGCAATTTGACAAGTAATCTAACGAGGGAGCAGAGCGTCGACTTCGGGCCATGCAGTTTTAATTTAGTTTTAGTGACAGTTTTTATCTAAGAACCATCCTTGAAAATAAACAAATCGATTGCCAACATCTGTTATCAGATTCGTTTCGGAACGCATGTTTTCATAATGAAAAAAAAATGTTTTCGCGCAGACCGATATTTTATTTGCATCAAAAGGTAGACTTTTTGAAAGAAGACTTCATACAAACCAGAAATACTAATAGAAATATAACTTTGCTCACAAGTAGTTACAATATTTATTTACATCCAAAGAACACATACATAGTTCGGACCCTTTTCTAGGATCCCCTGTAACATGAGTATCAGGAACTACGAGTGGTACCATAACAAACATACCCGAAACATATACCTGCAGGACATGCAAACATTTAACTTATAGTTAGCTTTAGATTTAAAACTTATTTAAATCCAAAGGTATTTTTTTAAGAAAAGACTACTCGTCGACCTAACATATTAGATATAATATAATTCTACTCACAAAACTAATTATTTTGTAAAAATCTCAACGTATCTCAATAATATCCATTACATTTCCGTCGACAGTACTGAAGGCTAGACGCGAGTTGAATCTCATTTTCCACAAAATATGCCAAGGCCGTGTTTTAAGGTGTTTTGCAATCGATACATGTCTTGTTGCCAGTAAATAATGGATTTTAATGTTAATATTACGAGGTACTGTCATTGTAAAATAATCTTGGCTGAGACGCTATACGGGACAGAGGTTTACATGTTCTGCAGATATTTGTTTCGGGTATGGTTTTTGTGGTACCACGTTTATCATAGTTCCTGATACCCGTGATACAGGGAATCCTAGTGCGGGTTCCGGACTATGTATGTAACTGTTGGGTGTTTATTCATTTCTTTATTTATTAATAAGTGAAATGCAAAAGCTACAGATTAATAAAACCGAGTGCTTTCACTCGGTTTTATTAATCTGATCAATACAAACTATACCTGTTACACTTATGCACAAAAAAAGGTTGCTAATAAATAGTGAAATGTCAATTGTGTCTTGATTTCATACTTAATGGCAAAAGTATGAATCGGGAGACATTGAGAATAACCCTGTTATTTTTAACTCATGAGAATCACGACCAAGCTCGTTTTTAATGCTATATCGAGTAATACAGGCCAACTGCCCACCTAATAGAATCCGTTAACGTCACCTATTGCCATCTGCAACACCAACTTAGTTCTTAATAAGTTTCTACTAAGTTCGCACTAAGTAAGATCGTCCGGGGTAGTGCGATCACGCCTATTTCTGCCGCCAAGCAGTAATGCTCAAATTGCTGTGTTCCTGTTTGAAGGGTATGCCTGCCGGTGAAATTACAAGCACATTAGATCTTTCATCTTGATATCTCAGGGAGGCAACGCGTGATACCTCTGGTATTGCAAGCGTCCATAGGCTACGAAAACTGCTTACTAACAGGTGGGCCGTAAGTCTGTTTGCCTCTTTAGAAGTATTAAAAAAAAGTTACTACTAAGTCATACTAAGTTAATACTAAGTACCTACAAAGTTAAGATTACTCTATCCTATGAATACGCATATTTACGAACAGGTCATAAAATTATGATTCCATCGGCCTCTGTCATTAAAACTGGTAGCTAATAATTGACTTTATATTGAGCTGGGCACCTACAATGGCGTATTTTATTGCCAGCCATCATTTTGAAGGCGAGCGTCTGCCTACAGTTACGTCATTAATCTCCATATAAATGGTGGTACAGAATGCAGGTAAAAAAAAAAATTGTCAATAGCTGATTTTCCTTTTCCCGTCTAAATGTAGAACTAGCTTCTAGTAAGAGTCGGCCCATGTTACGACCGGATAAAAAGTAGCCTATTTGCAATTCTAGGTCAAAAACTAACTACTCTATAGGACTAACCTATGACCAAATTTCATTCAAATCGGTACAGCTATTACGAAGATCACTGCTATTAGCTATTAAAAGCAACAAACATATATTTTTTTTTTCATCTATGTTAACTTTTACTAGTTATATAATTATGTTTAGGTTGTGAAACTGTATATTATGATATTTTCTTGGCAGACTGTACTTATATTTCATCAAAAGTGTAGACATATCATATTAGCGCTATCTCGCTAAAAGGATTCGTCAAAAATGTAATAATTCATTCAGAAATCACGACACGATGTTGCAAAAGCTGCCAGGCCATGTTTTGAAACTGTGCTTTTGAAGTCTGTTCATTATAATGTCTGTGTTTTTATGCAACTTAAGTTGCAAACAATCATACGGCCCACGTGTTGGTAAGCGGTTACCGTTAGCTATGAACGCTTGCAACATCAGAGGTAACTCTCGCGCGTTGCTAACCCTGAGATAATGTGTGAAAAGTACCTGTAATTCCACCAGCACTCATACCTTTCGGAACACAGCAATGCGAGCATTTCTGCTCGGCGGCAGAAATGGGTGGTTGTTTTTCCCCATACGACCTCTTTAACAAGGAGCTCTACCTACTACTTCTAAAATTTTCCTTATATTACATTTTGATTAAAAAATAATATTGGGTGTTAAATAAATAACTAATGTTGTTAAGTCACTGTACATGAAATGAAAACAAACTGGCACGATGTTAAATTATTTATTGTTATAAACCTCTTTACAGAATCATTGGATTTATACATTTATTTTATAAATAAACTATTTAGTATATGTTTACAATAAATAAATTCTGTCCACCGTTTATTATCTTGGCTTTATAATTTGATGAAACATTTACGATAAGTTATATTGGCTGAGTTACTGGCAAAAAATTACTGCATTTAAAGAAATGTTTATAATTATGATTGAGGTAATTATATAATAAAGTTAGTTTACCAATAATTACATAACTATTCTTAAAATAATGGAAGCACAGCTGTATCAAGTCTAAAAACTGTTAGATACTAAAAATGTATTCAAGCTGGAGTCTAATTGTTATTTAATAATCAGCAATGCGTATTTTATTTAAATTTTAGTAACATCAAAGCATTATCTATTTCTTTTTATATAGTATAAAAATAAATATTCGATGTTAACTGTGTGATTTTGAATTTTTTGTTGTGGTTAGATAAAAAAAGGCAGTTCCATTAAATGTTATGATGTATATAAAGCTTAAGTATTATAAATTGACATACTCATCGTTGACAATATAGCTGATATATGTAATAATAAAATGCCCATCAAACACTACAAACATTTAAGACAATATACAACGTCAATAACTACTACATATAATGTATTTTATATGCATATTAATATACTCAAAATTCTACGAATGTTTACTAGATTTTTTTTAAAATTGACAATCGATAAATAGACAAAAATACAGTAAGTTGAACACGGTTAAATAGTTGTCTTATGTGACGAAAAATTTGATGGAAGACTTCATATTAATGTAATTCATCTTATATTTTTGAGAATCAATGAATGGTCATCAGTATTTTGAATCCTAAAAAAGCTACAGTATAATATTAAATAGATAGTTACATATTTTTCATCAAATTTGGTCTCATTGTAGAACACAGAAATAGTAAGTTCGACTTTGTAAGCTTCAAAGTGCATTATTGAATAATATATTTTTTTAATTGTTTTCTATGTATTCAAGATAAATTAATTATTAAAGCTGAAAATCCAAAATAAATTAGTATTATAGCTATAAGTATTATTAATTAATACTAATAGAATGGAATTTCTTATAACAAAGATATGATAAACAACTTTTTAACTAACTTTAAAGTACTGTTCAACAAAAATATACACTCCTTGAATATTATATTTTTTTTAAACAAATACCATAAGAATAAATGCATTTAAAAAGCCATACATGTTCACTTACTTTAGATAAAACTTTATTATTATTCTAGAACACCATAAAGATTCAAAACACGCGTCCCGTTGCGTTTTATGATAATACTTTTTCTTAAATATACGATAATATAATAAATTTTACATCAGGATAACAAAATTATTCTAGACTAAATAGATACCTATAAATAAATAATGACCAGTGGCACACAAGAAATCAATACATTTTCTTTTATAATCATCAACATCTTTGGTTAGGCCGTAGTATTTCATGCATTTATAATCCAATATAATTATTGAAAAGTTATAGTATAAATAGTCTACAAAATAAAATATTTTTTTATGTCTTACACTCTACTTAAATAATTCTCAAATAATTACTTTATTTTATTACGTAGGCGCTAAATACGATTACTTTTAGCGCCAGCTAAATGGAAGACAGAAAAATAGTTAAAATACCATCCATGTTCACACACACACTTATACTAATAAAATGTTTCATAAATAACGTAGTAGTTAACTTATTCAACGTAATAATTGTTTTAATTATATTAAATAATTATAGTGTATAGTATAAATCTACATGAACGCGTCGCAACGCACCCACAGTAAAACGGAAAGTCATCCAAATTGTCGCCATTTTAACTTAGAACTAAAATAATGTATTATTTAGTGTGTAATAATAATTCAATATATATTTATAATAAATTGCGAATAAATATTAACTATAACGATTATAAAAAGCCCGATATTATTGATTCGGGGAGCTACACAGACAACTACCTTTATAAACATTTTGTATTGATTATAATAAGTATGGCACAATACTTTGGCACATAATCATAAAATTGTGCATCCTTTTTCATTTTTTCCTTACATTCTCATTTTGATCAATACCGTTGAAAATATTTGAAAGACTTGAGCTGAAACTGCCAACGAGAACGAATCTCAAACTTAATCTTGACTTGACAACATTATCTTCTACGTTTTATCTGCATTTCCCGCATCTTTATCAGATTCTACCATTTAAAACCAAAATTATTTTTTCACTTACAAGAATATCATAAATCCGCAAAAGTATTGACCAAAAGAGCATCGCGCAATCTTGGATCCCAAAGCTGCATCTCATAGCATGGGAATCTCGTGGAATCTTCGTCTAAGCCTTGCAGCCGTGTTTGGCCAGCTCCTCTGCTTGCATTTTGATGCGGAGAGAAGGAACGTCTTCCGGGATGCGGACGATCTTGTTGAATTTCTGCAAAAGCAAAATCAGATCAGAAAGAGTGGGGTTGAAGATTCAAGATGAATTATACCTTTCTATCTGCTTTCAATATACAAAAATCATAATAAACAGATACCTTAGATGTCCAATAGTTGCGATCATGGTATACGACAATCATGAAATATATTTATTACTCACTCTCATCACATTATTCATACACGCTCGTCGGTTTAGGGTATTCTTGACCTGGTATTTCAATGTCTTGGAATGTCTTAAATTTGGTTGAAAACGTTCATTGAGGTCTCCCCTTTCCTACTAAATATTTTGTCATCAATCCTTTCTAGGTGTCCATACCATCTTAGTAACCTGACTCAACTCTCGTCACTACTAACTAGATCTTTCACTCCACACTGCTCTTTTATGTAGCAGTACCTCATTTACAGTCCTCAGTAACACTCTAAGCCCTAATACTACTATACACAATAGTCTCATAAATATGGACCTCAACAGTACTTAATCTGGACAAAAACTAACTACCTTTTCCATGAAGAGATATTTTTATATTGGAAATGACAACGCTAAGTTGTGTTAATATTGCATCATGTGTAGTCGTTTGTTTATCGTGTCATGGTTTCAACTTGTTCACTAGATGAAAAACTGTAAGGAGCCCTTAAAAGCACTAATTACTGATGGTTCAAAACAGTGCTCCTCGCGAATGAAAGAACATTTCACGAATCGATAATGAGATGTCAGCACATTATTAAAATATGACTATTTTAGTACATTTATCAAAGTTATAATAACAATACCTCCTGCCAGGTGCCGGGAGTTACCCGCCAGAGGTACACCATGTACCCTGGGATGCAGAGCATGGAGGAGAGAGCGGTGAACCAGCCGAAGGTGTGAGCCCACCATGGGTACTCGTAGTTCATGTACTTGATCGGCTTCCATTGAACGAGGTTGAAGATGAACACGCTCTAGAAACAAGAGATAAGCAGATAACTATAAAATCAATTATATTTTTGCTCTTCCTATATAGGTTTGATAAACTTTGTTGACATTGACGATAATGTGGTAGCACGGTACTCGTAGTTAATATAACAGCACCAGTATCCTGTGGAAGTCCACTGAGCTGGGCATAAGCATCCCCCAAAGAGTGCCAAGTAAATTAAAAAAAAATATATATAATTTATTACTTTTTAATTATTTATGATCATTTTGATTCCAATGCTCAATATATTTATTTTCTTTTAATATTCCTATAATATTGATTATAATAATTATGGTCAAAAAGTCTCGAAAAAGTCCCTTCAACATCACTCACAATTGGTACGAAATGCCCCATTTTTTGTGCAATGACTTACAATGCAGATGGCTGGCGTGAAGCCGACCCAGCAGAACTTCCACCAAATGGTCGGGTAGTAGCCAATCATCTCCTTGATGCCGTCATAGAAGCGACTCACGCCGAAAGCCCACGAGATGGACACGCACTCGAAGAATATCAGGAAGAGAAGACAGAAGCCAGAGACTGCGTATGAGTCCAGGATTTGGAAGACGTACATGCCACCCTGGAAAATTAGACGTTTCATTATTTTGCCCATAACCTGCCAAATTCATACATTCTTATTGCACTTATATATAAAGGTACATTAAAAGTAATATTATATCTTAATCAGGTCTTTAGGTTACGGTTTAATACTAGCCTCATGGATCTATTATGTATAGAATTCCAACAGGTGTGATTAATCACGCAACTATTTTATGAACTCAGATGATCATCTGATTTAAGATCATTATCAATAATCTTAGGTTGGGATGTTTTCTGCTGCATTATTTGTCACTACTATACAACCTATTTTCCCTAATTCCCGATCGAAATATTCGTCTTCGATAACTTCAACTGAAAAACACATCCACATCTGAAACGTATGAGCTAAATGAAACTTCTACGACTAGTTTAACTAATAAAAAATTGACACTCACCTCCGAAATACAAGAGAGTCCAACCAAATACGAGATCATACAAGTAATTGCGATGAAGATCTCCTTCCTCCTTCGCAGCAACTTCGGCCATTCGTCAATAACCGCCGTGATGAAACCTTCCATGGTGCAGAACTGGCTGTCTAACCCTATAAGGAGCAGCATGAAGAAGAACAGGCAGGACCAAAGAGGAGCTCCAGGTAATTGGAGAACAGCTGATGGGTAAGCGAGGAAGGCTAGACCAGGACCTGAAATACAAAAGTTTATGAGTATAGTAGGGGCTAGTGACGCGTGGCAATAAAATCTATGTAGAACCAACCTGAATAAACCAGTCTTCAAATAAAAATTGATATAAACAGATGCATCTATTTGGAAGCTACGACTTCTAATGACAGACAAAGGTTTCAAACGTATAACATCCCTCTTTGAGCATCAGCGACTAAAAAGAAGAGACTTAATTCCCCTTGTGTTTTTACTGATAAAAGAAAAGTACCTCAAAGAGATGAAGTTACCTGATGCAGCCACCTCAGCAACGGGTCTCTGCTGCTCATGCGCCATGAACCCAACCACGGAGAAAATCACGAAGCCAGCAAACATGGAAGTGCTTGAGTTTACAGAGCATACTATCAAAGCATCCCTGGAAAGATCACACATATTTTAATTAGGCATATCCCTTTCCGACTGGATTTCTAAATCCGTGCGCTCAGATGTGCGCAACGTCAATAGTCATTCGCAGTAGCTCTGCGAACACAGAATCAGGTTCATGCAACTCATCAGAATTATTTCTTGATGCATCGATTTGTTACAGAGACAACCAGTCTGTGGGTAAGTCTTGGTAGAGCAGTAGGTTTCTGAAGTCGTCCAGACAGATCTCAGATTCTTCTGATTCATCTAATCGGTCCTCCGATGATAAAAGTAGCCACTTTTAATGTAGAAATATAGTAGTAGTATATGAATCATGATTACCTACTAAGATATATTTGCTTTACTATGAATTTGAGTGGCTCATAAACTGGACCCTACTCTCTATACCATCAAATATCGTCATAACCTATTTAGGTCACTTGACGTGGCTAACAAAAAACCGTTGATACGACAGCAGAACTCTTTCATGTCTTAAGCTTTTATCCTAAGAGACCACCGAACAAACAGAAACTCACTTATAAACGTTGTTGGTAAACTTGTTATAGCTGCCCAGCGCGACCAAGGTGCCCAGTCCAAGTCCATACGAGAAGAAAATCTGCGTGACCGCATCGATCCACACCTCGGATTCCATCAGCTTGGACATGTTTGGCATCACGTAGAACTTAATGCCCTCCATCGCGCCCGGGAGTGTGATGCCTGACAATTTAAACAAGTAGAGTCTTATTGCATGAGGGTTATTATTTTTATTATTATTACACACATTGGTTTAATACTAGCCTCTGCCCACGGCTTCACCCGTTTGGTACCCGGATAAAAAAGTAGCCTATGTGTTATTCTGCTGTATAAGCTGTATTTCTGTAAAGTCTCATCAAAATACGTTCAGTAGTTTTTGCGTGAAAGAGTAACAAACATCCATCCTCACAAACTTTCACGTTTATAATAGTAGTAGGATCTCGGACTTTATTCTGGTCTTTCGTGAAACATTACTGGAGCCGAAGCCAATGGCAAGAGGCCCCTTGTACTAATAATATATAAGATGAAGATGAGCAAGTGTAGGCGATGGAATACTATTGCAAGTTTATTATTATTATTCATTTCTTTATTGCACAAAAAATAAAAGTGTAAAAAAGATGGGCTTAATGCTAAAAGTATTAACCTACTTCTGGTCTGCTGATGTCTCGCTTACATCTAGCAGGGGATACTAATCTCACCATTACTATATAATGTCTGTGTTTTCTCACCTAACCACAAACATTATTATTGCCCTAGTATTAATAGTCACCCATTTTTTGTGATGAGTAAGTGGTAGTAAACTTTTGAAGACCATGCATTTGAACAGTGACCATCTAGAAGTATGGTTGTCCTTACTGAACCCATAAAAGAGGGATCCATCAGTAACCTAACCTAACCCTGATTGATATACTTGTTACTGTGAAAGAATAAGTGTGTTTGTTGTATACCTCTGATAAGAAGCACAGTCAGCAGGAAGTAAGGGAAGAGTGCTGTGAAGTAGACCACTTTGCCGGTCCACCGGACACCCTTCCAGATGCAGAAATAGCAGATAATCCAAACCAGAAGGAGGGTTCCCGCCAACTCCCAGCGGATGTTCCCAATGTGCTCAATGCCAGACGAGATTTGGAGGGCACGGCGTCTATCGGAAGGAAAATTTGATTATTATACGTACTAGATGAGAATTGAAGAAGTAGAAACGATATGGCTACTACCGTAAGTATTACCCGCGCCATGGATTTTTATACTACTAAAATGACAAACTAGCATTCGGCCCCTGTGGGTAAGCGGTTACCGTAAACTATGGACGCTTGCAAGACCAAAGGTATCACACGCGCATTGCCGACCCTGAGACATAATAATTTCACCGGCACTCAAACCATGCATATTTGGAAGCTGAAATATATCGTTTTTAGAGCAGATTATCAACGTTGATTTCTTTTAAATATTGTAGATGAGGAACGTGATTCCATCGTTCGCTATCGTCAACGTTTTAAGAGACATCAATATTCCTTAGCGAAATCGTTAAGAAAACAGAAGCTAGCAACGTTTTTAAGTTTCGTCACGTTTCAATTTCAAAAGTTGCCAATTCCGAGAAGCAAACAAAGCATGTTTACTAAGTTCGTGATTATTAATGATCCTCCCTTCAACCTGTCAATGTATCACACAAAGGTTGGCGCTAACATGTGTGAAATGTAGCGCGAATGATATATGAAATGAAACGTATGGAAAGTTAAAATATGAACGATATTTTTTTTGTGTAACCATAGAGCCTGTCATTATGTAGAACTAGCTTCTGGCTACGGCTTCGCCCGCGTGGTACCCGGATAAAAAGTAGCCTATGTGTTATTTTGATGTATAAGCTACGAGTATATTACCGTAAAGTTTCATCAAAATCCGTTCAGTAGTTTTTGCGTGAAAGAGTAACAAACAGCCTCACAAATTTTCGCATTTAGTAGTAAGATAAGATAAGAAGTGTATGTTTTAACAATAAAAAAGTATATAGGTAGTATTACATTCATGTAGTGTCCATAACACAAGCTCTGTTTACTTTGGGGCTAGATGATGCTGTGTGAAATTATCACCTTTTTTTTAAGATTTAGTCTCTCCTCAAACTTCGTGTAAGTAAATCAAATCAATATGAACACTGAAACATGCGATAGAATGGCGACGATAAAATAATATTCGGATTATAGATCTCTTTTCATAGCTGACATGTGAGAAACCAAAGGTAAAAAAACGCTATTCCGAGGCTGGGCTATACTGCTACTAATCTGTTTTTTTTAATGACATAGTAATGATAAGATAACGAGTGTAATTTAAAGGACTTACTCCCAAAACTCCTTGACAGGATCAGACAAGATGGCTCGGCTGACGTTCTTCCCGTTGAGTGTACAATAGGTGTTCATGTCGGATATAGACGACCAACAGGTCAAGTTCCTTCGGTCGTAGGGGTTCACGCAAGTTGCAGTATTCCAGTAATTGTCGCAGTTTCGCCAGGGCACGTCTGAGGGTGAAATAAGACAACATATTTTTTTTAGCACCGTCTTCGACCACGCTCGACGGTCGTGGTCATGAGGAAGGACCTCTAAACGGTCAACGAAACGTCACCAGGAGAATAGTAAAGTACGTGGTATAGTCGTAATTATATTCTAAAATGATACCAAACCACGATAATTTTAATTCCATGAAGACAACATAGAGTCATCATCATCCGTGGAATCGGACAACAGAAACTTGCCAGTGTTAACTACTCAATGAAATTGTTAAAACTATCGTTCAATGCGCAACAAAGATAAGAACTAGTGTTGGACATAATTTGCAATAAAATTAAACTACATTAACAAACTCTGATCTTGGAATTACGAAAATACAAAAAAATCTTTATTTGATCACTGAGCCTTTTATCACCGGCTCTTATAGAAATCATTTTGACTTGGACTGACAAGAGCTGACATATCTTTATGAGAAAGAGACTTCTAATTTAAGACTTTATCTCTATTGCTGAAATAGTATGTATTATTTAACTCAGGAAAGTAGCGAGGAAAATCAATATGATTTGACAGACCAAAGCTTTTTTATGATTTGTCTATTTTAATCTAATGTAAAGTATAAATATACCTGATCGCATAGACATGAAGAAATAGAAGATAGCCCAGGCGAGGATGACGATATAGTAAACGTTCATCCAGCAGGACATCACGGCGGCCGCGTACCCGATACCTGGACATAAAATGATGGGTTGATGGTAGACACATCCCACTTCTGATAGTGCCAAACACACATTAAAGGTATCAGCATTTATAGTCTCTCTTGATTTAGCAATAAAAGGCTTGCAACCTGTCACGTAGAGTGTTTTCTGCTTTGCTTAATACAAATATGTTTGGACGTCTCCTACTTGGTATATTATTGAATCTGCGTACTGAGTATAGAACTAAATATGCCCAGCATGGGGAATACAGTAGTGAGCATGTTTTTTTAATGTTACATTTACTATTCCTAGATTTCTCCGTTTTTTTTTTTTACATAATTTATTGGTAATCTTCCCCACAATGTTTGCTTGCAGTAAAACTGCCTATCACAATATTTAAGATCAGTTGAATTAATCTGCTGAGTTATATATAAATAAGAAAGAATTCTTTTAAACTTTTGTAACAATTTCTTACAATCTATACAAAATAGTCGCTCTAGTAACGCTTCCTCTGAAATATTTTTTTTCGTTGAAGATAATATTACACCTACATAACTTCTGTAAAAATCTCATCCAATGACTGAAACAAAAGAAACCCCAACTCGAAGGACCAAAGGAAACAACAAAGGCTGAAATCAATTGTTCGTTTACAAAGCGGCCCGGACCCACCCTCATCCCGTAATTACGCAAATTTTGTGGCCAGGAATTTTCCATTTAGTAACCATGCATTTCAGCTTTTGAAATGAAGACTTTGTAATCTTTGCCAATATTTTGAAGTTAAAGTATTTAATAATAAAGTTACTGAATATAGAATACTGATGAGAAGCTGCATCAATTAGGAGTGGTTAATATAACTCATTTGCATTGTTTGTTTTTTTTTTAATTTTGGAGAAGCTTTTGTCTTATATCGATATTAATTAAGTAGCATGTTTAATCGTACATAGTATCACTTAGCACATTTTAGTCCAAACTGAAAATATTTGGAAACCAATAACTAACCTTTGAAGATAGGAGCAATCTTGAACACGCCCAACCCTCCAATCGTTAGCATCTGCCCCATAGCCAACTCCATAAAGAACATCGGTATACCAGCGAGAATAAGCGTGAGGAAGTAAGGGATAAGGAAGGCACCGCCACCATTCTTATAGCAGAGGTAAGGGAACCGCCAGACGTTTCCCAGACCGATAGCAAGACCAACCACTGAGAGGATGAAGTCCATTTTGCTTCCCCAGGAGCCTCTCTCAGGCAGGTCTGATTTGGTTGATACATCGCTGCAACAAAACAAAGAGTTTAACCCAAAGATTATTTGTGGAATAATACAAACTTTCAACATTAATTACCAAAAGGACCTTTTGGATTTCAGGTCTTCGTGACTTATAGTTTAGGATGTGTTAGTAGTTAGTCATTCACGCAACTGTTTTATTAATTTAGAACCTTAGAACCTTATCATTTCAACTGGAAGACGTTGCTGAGCCATTGAGCTATTGCCTCAATTCATTGACTTCCTTCAACTGCTATGAGTCCATCGTATAGACATTTTTTCAACTGGCTTATGAAAAGTCTTAGAATATTTTAAGCAGGAGATTTTTATTTGAAACAAAAATCTGTTTGATTATAACCAATATAAGAATATTGAAACCACTATTTTGTGTTGCAATAAAAAATAATTTTAGACAACCCTTTGTTCAGTTAGTCAACTAGTCATAAAAATAGTGTTTCTCAAGGCAGGACTTTAAGTCCTTGATTGTTTGTTCTTTACTCCGAAAACAAATATTCTATTACTCAGCCCACACAAATAAAGTATTTTTAAATTATTCTAATAATAGGTTAAGCAGATTACTAACCTTGGCTTGGTGCTTGTCCCTTGTGCACTCAATTCAATCTCATCGTTTTTTGCTTCCATCTCTTTCGACATCTTCTACCGCTTTCCAATCTTCAGTGTTTCCGTTTCTTTCTCTTTCCTTTGCCAATTATAAATAATTAGGTCTAGGGAAACTGTAACAACATTTTTGATGGACATAAACTAGAATCGGCCACTCACAGAGTCTAATCTGAAACAAAATAAGAGACGTTGTAAAATAAAAATAAATCGTTTAAATAAACGTCCTTAATTATGGGCATCATCGTCAGCAAGCTGTAGGAGTCCACTGATGTATAAAGGTTTTGTTCCAATAAAAGACCATGTCGTATGACCTTGGGCCACCTCCATCCACCGGCTTCCGATACAGAGCGTCGTCTGGTTCGTGGTTGCCATTCGAGAATCATCTCATCGGACACCTTGCCATTAATAAACAAATGTACCAGATGACACTATTGGATTTTTTACACAATTGAACTTAATTGCAGGTTATTGTAGTGATATTAACTTTCGGTACTTAGGTTTGGTTCGAATTCCGTCCGTGCACCAATGGATTATTCGACTCGAAAAAATATTATGCAACATTCAATCTCAAACGGTGAAAGATTTGAAGGAATTCGACATGGTATTTAAACTTAAAATTCCAAGATTCAGTGCACTGAATCCTCTTACCCAAGGTCATTGTCGATTGTGAGCCCATTTTGAGAGCTAGCATACCTTAGTCCGACTATTTAACTAATGCAAGAAAGACATAAAACCCCTTTCACCCCCTGTGCTTTTTTATCGAAATTATTGCGACGACTTTCTAAATCCCATTAATTATCTAGTTATTAGCTTCGACTAGACAACTACTTTTGCATGCTATAAAAGTATTATAACTAACATGACTATGGAGGATACAACATTATCTTTTAATAATGTTGTATTACACCCATTTTCGAAAATAAAAATATATCTGTTTCTATTTAGTCGCGAGGAATCGACGTCAACCTTAAATTTATTTAATTCATTGTAAATTATTGATATTACCTTTTCATATATTTGTTTATTCCGATTTTAAGTCATCCAATAAATAAATGACATTAATCAAAATCATAATCAAAGCACCTGTCATTTTACCAGTGGTCAATGATGTTACCCAAGATACAAGCACACGTTAATTTGGGTCTTGTTGGAAATTCCATGTAGGATCTAGTATTTTATTTGCGTATTTTATCTGCATTGTGTTGTCTTAGTCAAAGTCAATAGTTTTTTATTCATTGAAATCACAAGGATCATATAGAAACATCATAAAAATTTAAAGTGAATTTACTCCGATTCCTCGCGCGCGACCAAGCCTAGAAGAATCAGACAACAAACTCTGCTTGGTTATTTTTTTCAATGATCCTTTATTCAGCTTTAGTGTGGTGCCAATCGAATGAGGCGAACGCATTTATAACTAATCATATTAAGTCTAAAAAGTATCAAACAGCATTATTACGCTTAATAATATTAATGTTTACCCTATTATTAAAAATTATGATACCACAGATATGTAATTTGATTTGTTGTATTCTTCTTATTTGTTTTTTTTAACACAGGTTATTTCAACAGACCAGCACTCCGTAATAAGAGTGGTGTATGAGACAATTGAGATCACCAAACCCAGAAATTTCTATCTACATGATGATTTTCAATTATTCTGTGGTCAGATTGTGCAAGAACCGAAAAAAAGTGCTACCACGCAACTTTGTTGAATTTTCGGGAAACATTCATTCACACAAATCATGGGAAATATCTTAGTAAAAATTATAACATTGACTCTTAACCTATATTTCCAAAAAAAAAAATAGGTAGTTAATCTAAGCTCTTTAACCTAGATAATTTTATTCCTGAATCTAGTCAGCTACAAAAGTCCCCCAAATATCCCCAAATATATCCCCTGTGACGTGTAAAGACTTTCCAAGTCACGTTCTTCTCACGAAAAACCACCCACAATAAGCAAGCGAAGAGTTCATAAAAAGTGTTATTTACTGTCGACTTATTGGACTTGAAGAGAGATTACAGTCTTGCTATATTTTATAAGGCTTACGTCCTGATATTTTAGCTTGTTTATTTGTATTGAGACAGTATCCCGGGTCTCGAATTATTTAGAGAGAAAACAACAGATGGGGAAGGCTTTAGTATATTAAAAATAAACAAAGGAGCCTTGTGGAAAATGATTATTACAATAAAGGACTGACATACTTAACTCTCTTCACGACAAATGAAACAGGCTGGCGTACCTATAGGTGCCTTGTTTTAAGTACTCAACATTCATTACCGCAAAAACACACACAGAAGTAACACTAACCGATTGGAGAGATTTCAAAAACACACGCAGAAGTAACACTAACCGATTGGAGAGATTTCAAGGTTTAAGTTTTAGGGCCATCCGGTTATCTCACGATAATGTTTTCCTTAACTGTTTTGAAGAGTAATTTTTGAATAAGGATTCAGAAAGCCGTGCCTGGTCCCTTTCATACAAATAAAAATAAATATAATATTTATTTTCTATTTAAACATGTAGATAAAACCATACCACACATTCAAAACTATATATTGTTATTCTATTTACAGGCATGTATAGGTGTACAATACTCTTAAGACTTTTTAAAACGGTTTATATACGCTTGCTCCATAGGTAAAAACAAATAAAAATGTAATTAAAAGAAACACTTTCCGCATGGTCCCCAACCTTTATTATTAGACGAATAATTACCCTATCTAATATTTATCTCCGGTCTGGATGTTTTCTTTGTATTATGTAAGTATTTACAATAAAAAGTATATACATGACTGATAGTAGTATACCAGTCATGTAGTTCTTCTTAGTTGGGCTAGATGATGCTCTGTAAAAATGTCCAGCATTATTTATTTTATTTATCCCTTTCACTGTCCCCTTGTATACTTAATTTAAATACCTATTACATTATGTTGATAATATACAAAATAAAGTTCTGAACCCATATAGAATCCCTGTGGGCTAAAAGGCGAGAGACACGAGTCAAAATATTGCACATCTAATCTGCAAATATTTGTTCAACTCTCAGTTCTATAACCTATCATGGTTATAGAACTGAGAGTTGAACAAATACTCGTAGTTACTGATATCTACGACACATGTAATCTTAGTGTGACCTAAGGTGCTATGTAAGTGACAGTTGGGTGTTATTTATAAACCAGACAAATCCAGGTCACAAGAGTTTGCAGAACTTGTGATCAATTGCCCCAGTAGGTCTAAGTACTTACGATGACCGATCCCTATTTATAACTTCAGCTATTATTCCATTAAACCCTAGGTCAGTATGCAGATTTCTTAGTAGATGTGACCTAATCTTCGATCAATCTTGATTCTAGCTTAAGTGACTAATATATATAAATCGCTGTAGGTACCATCTCTGCTACTTCTGGTACCATCCAGCTAATTATTTGATTGATTGCAAAACCTTGTGGTATTTTGGAATGAGAGCTCTCGTACTTCCGACACTAATGTTGTTCACTAACTCAAACGAACGATACCTCGTAGGGCACTACCTCCCTATCCTCATTGAAAGTGCCAAAGGTGATGTTTAGATGAAATGTGTCATGAAGGTATAATTTTACATGCACCATTAATATCTTGAAACTGCAATACTAAAGGAGTAAAATCCCATTGGTTACCTCAACTCGTACTAAACTTTAACAACTTTGTTTTCACAGTTATCGTTAGACCTCAAATATCTAATGTTGTTATCGGGACGTCGTATCAGGTTAGTTTGTAGGTTTTGTAAATGGTTTAGCTATTTTATACTGTAAATTGAGGAAAATCATCTTAAAAGCTCAAGAAATGGTTGTTTTTTTACACGGAGACAGCTCCTACACTCCGTAATGTTCTGACGAGTTCGCTTCGCTCGTAGACCCTTTTTCGTCCTCAGAATTCGAGAGGCTTGCTTCGCCTTTCATCAAAGTTTTCAGATATATCTTTATAATACTTCGATCTGTGTTTGATTCGTCGAATCACCTACCCTGGTGCTATTGATTTGTAACCTTCCTTTCGGCAGAGAGATATTGGTTATCACTTGGAAAAACTCACATCAAAGAGCGCACAGCATCACAAATTCAACACGTCTCACTACACTTAGCAACCGATTCTAGAAGCTCCTGTAACGTCAGCTACGCGTGCTGCCGTGCCTCATGCTTGGACTCGAATGGTCTCTGCGCCCGCGCAGACCAGCACAGGATGGATACATGTGAACCGCGGGACTGTCAGCCTACGAAAGAATTTATGAGCTTAGCCATTTAGACCCTCCGGAAGTTTCATAGGGGGCTCGGTACACTTCAGCGGCAATTGGAGCGTTTTGACACACAGCCGCAATTCGTTTCGTCACAGATCACATACCTATAGATTTAACTGCCGTGTTGAAGGTACCTTTTTAGGTTTAGCTAGCTTCACAATATAGTTACTTTGTAAAAAAAATGATGAACTGAATGATATCCTGGCTCAGGATGTAGCCATTAGAAACGTATCATTGTATTGATTGTCTTTTCATTTTGTACTTAATGTCTAGGATTAAGTAAAGTCGAACATTTTTGATATTTCCTGTATCGTCTGAAAGGATATTTAACTCTCTATTTCTCGTAAAAATTCATGATGAAATTTTATAGAATCTGTTTTGACAGGTTTTGTATACAGATTATCTTTATCATTTCCCATCGCTACCCACGTCACGATCACCAACCGGCATGGTCCTACAGAAAATAATTAGGTATCTTGGTCCGAACGGAAATTGAAAATATCGAATGTTTTTTGGAACGTTGATTCTGTTTTCTCGATAGAAAATAAATAAGGGATTTAAGGATTCTGCTGCGGTTGATATAAATATTAGGTAGGTATATAAAGATTTTCAAAGTGTACCCCAGTCGCACTTTGAAAATTATACCTTACCTACATGAGCGTTTAGATAGGATAGTTCATATTCCGAAAGTCAGACAGGCATGTACAGTCAGCGTCACCAACTGGTTACTTCTCTGGGATTTAAAGATTGTTTTTTTTACTTAGGTAATTATTTTTAAATACTAAAGTTTTTTATCACTGCAGGAAGGCGAGTGGCCGATGACATCGGCCAGGAAGTCAGGGGAAGGACTTTTTTTACCCATATTTTTTAATAAAAAAATATGTTAAAATTGGTTTACAATTGGCGAAGATATCGCGTAAAATATACACAAAAATACAAAGAACCACCTTTTTTGCAGTTGAAAATAATTAGAAGACTTAATAATAGGTAATTCAATGCTGTTTCGACTTTCTTCCAATTTTCACTTTTACCCAAGATGGTACGAAATTTGTAGTTATATATGTAAGAGGTTATTCCTTATAAATTATTCCAGGTTATTTAAAGTTGGTTTTAAGAGTTCCTGTTGTTGTTGTAGTCAACAAGGAACCCTTATAGTTTCGCCATGTCCGTCCGTCTATTTGTCTTACGCGGTTTGGAAAAATGTACACCGTCAGAGATCTTATTACAGACTTACAGACTTAGTCATTTTACAGACTTAAACACGGCCAGACTAGTTTACTTCAGCTACTTCCACAGCATATATCGTATGGTATATAACGAAGTTAAAAGGAAAACTATCACAGTTAAGTAGGTTTTACAAGTTAACGAATAAATTTACGAGTAAAACAGGAAAATTTCGTTAAGTAGGTTTTACAAGTTAACGAATAAATTTACGAGTAAAACAGGAAAATTTCGTACAAATTACATTGAAATTTACTTAGATGAAGTTGTTAGTTATGTAAAATAGATAGTAAATAATATAAGTTTACGGAACCCTACACTGCGCGTGGCCCGATACGCACTTGGCTCTATATTATTTTTTCATGAAAAAATATATATTCTATAATTTTCCTTAGGTTCTTTTCGTAGATGGTAACGACGTAGGCCTCTGTTTTCACAACAAGTCATCATTCCTGCCTGTGCCTGTGAGTAAACTAGACATAGATCTCCTCCAAAGAGTGCCACGACGAATTCGAGCCTTCACTTACCGAATTTCACGCTACTATTTGTCCTATAGCCCCCACCCGTAGCACGCCACAACACAATAATACCTTCCTTGAAGCTATACAAAACGATTGCAATGAACCTTTTTGAGATTAAAGGTGGTCAATGGGCGGTCTTATAGCTCTGAAGCTATCTCTTCCAAACAACCTTTGGACGGAGAGAATCCTATTTTAAGAATGGCCGGAGGTATACTTTAATATTGATGAAACAATCATCTCCTTTTTTTGAAGTCGATTTAAAACCTTCTCACATGTATGTGAGCCCATCGATACCCCATCATCATTTTTGAGAATTCCACTCCATCCAAATGTTGTCTGGTAACCGTTGCTATTTAGCTATAAGTCCGCCCATCAATAGTAAATAAATGCTGGACATTTTTCACACAGCATCATCTAGCCCCAAAGTAACCAGAGCTTGTATTACGAGAACTACATGACTGATATACCACTTATATACTTTTTTTGTAAATACATTCATACTACACATGAAAACACCCAGACCCGAGACAAATATTTGCTGATCATACATTTGTCCCGCGGAGATAATTGAACCCGTAACCTTCTGCGTCTCAGACGGACCTTCGCCAACTGCGCCACAGAGGTCGTCAATAAAAATAGTAAGTTAGTATAGTATATTAATACCTAGTTTTAGTTAACTTGGGTTTGTCTAGACATTAGCCCTCTTATTAGTAACTCGCTAACTTTAGCAGGTCGCTAACTCTAACCCTGTCCTTTTCTAACACTAAACAAAGGATAGAGGCAGACAACTTTTGTCTAAAGGTACTCACATTTTTCCCGCTTCCATCAACCTTAAGATTGGACGTCGAGGTCGCGGCAAGGGTGGTGGCAGTTTGCAGACAAAGGGTCGTTTGGATACAGCCTGGCCCACGCATGCGTAGAGAGGATGATCCTTGGAGCTACTACGCTTTCTCGATCAAATATATATCATGAGTTTATCATACCGGCGAATAAACGAATAAATAAACGAGCAAGCGATACAAATCATGGAATTAAAAGTTCTCGTCTCACGACCATCGAGCGTGGTCGCGGACGGTGCTCATGAGGAAGGACCTCTAAACGGTCAACGAAACGTCAGCAGGAGAATATTAAAGTACGTGGTGTAGTCGTAATAATTTTCTAAAACAAATAAAAACAACCGGACAAGTGCGAGTCTGACTCGCGCACCGAGGTTTCCGTACAAGCTTGTAAAGCACCAAACATTGCTGTAACAAAAATATAAGTATAATTGAAAGACAAACTTTTATAAGTTTAACAATTGTAATCAGAAAATAATATTATTTCATCCTACAAATAAACGATTTTCGGACTTTTTCCTTTATTTGTGCTGTGAGACCTTGGAGTTCTTGGCCAATTTCATGATTCTAGGTCTACGGGAAGTACCCTATAGGTTTTTATTTATTTGCGAGTATCAAAATATGTCGCGTAAAGGGCCGTATTTTTTATCGCGTTGACTTAGAAGCTTTGATATCTCTATCGTTCCTGAGAAAAAGGGTCTTGACAGACAGATAGACCGTTAGTTCCGTTTATATTATATTATTTATTCACTGCACTTAAACATACATACCTAGCCTAGGTTTAATGATTTTGAGTGGTATCCAAATTGGAAGGTATATCTGTAGGATAGTTAAGAACTCAGATAGGTACTCTGTTTATCTCGCCAACTAATAGGTACTTATGGTTTTGAGGCGCTTACGGTACATTATTGACACATTTATTGCCACGACCAAGAAGTAACCAGTGATGAGTAGATGATATTCCATGTATACGTTTAATTAAGTTTTCTATAAATATACAATTAGGTAATAAAATATAAAAATACTTGCACTAAGATCTCGAGAACCCTTGATAGGTTTTTAGGGGTTATATTAAAACAATTTTAGCACAGCTTTCGCAAAAAGGTTCTTTTGGTTTTACCATTAAAGTAAAGATTCATTTGGACTACAAAGTTTCAATGTGAATTTTAGGATTCTCAGAGAATATTGTGTTCTGTTTTATGATATTGAACTTTTTTATGAAATTTGCGGTTTTATTAAGTTCAGCTGTCTGCTTTTCAGTAAAGTTATTTATGGATCCGTATTTTTTTAAATTAATATCACATAAGTTGTGTTATGTGATCAGTTGTGGTCATACTAGTCATATGATCCCCCTGTGAATATCAGGATCTACGACTACCGTGATACCATAATACTGGGTCTGGACCTGGAACCAAATTAATACCAAATCATGCAAACATTTACAACCAAACCTCGCGTCGCAGCTGGCTGTTACAATTAGCTGAGATTTATTTTTATTTTAATTTAATTGTTATTTTCTAATTTATTTACTATTAGTATTTAATGAAGGCAGGTTAAGAGTGACCGCTTGATGTTAAAATATTTGGAGGAGACCTTTGCAATATGGATCTTGGTCTGCAATAATTAAAATATTATTTTTTTGCCCAGAAGTGTACCCAAGACGTGTCAAAAGTAAATTCTTATATAAGGGCCCCAAAGATGCCACATAACTGCTAAAGTTAACATTGGAAATCCTTCCAACCAATTTTCGTTGGTTCCTAGTTCCTATCAAATGCTACTAAGTTGTTTTTATATTTCTCGGACTCAAGACTCTAAAAAGTTAGAGGGGGGGTACAAATTTTGCTACTGTGAATCTTTGTATTTCCTAGACGAGAGCTTTCAAGTTAAAAATGGTAAACTCTAAGAGAGAGTATCGCGATAAGATTAAAAACTAAACTTAGTTCGAGATCATGATAAAAAATCGAGATGTGACACATGGACAGATAGACAGACTGTCGGAAATGACGAAACTACCTATAAGGGTTAGTTATCGCCATTTTGTTCCGGAATCCTAAATAGCAACATTGATATACTACTTAGATAGTTTTTCTTGTAAATACATACATACCTATTATAATTATATAGAAACAGACATAGACACAGATCTGATCTGAGACACAGAGATCGTATATATATACAAAAAAATGGTTCAGTGACAGTTAATGCTTTTGTTGTGCCTCGGTAAATATTTGTAAATTTTGTAGGCTATATATATAAAATATATATGTAGTATCGTTAGAATTTTATTGGTACACTTATAAGCAACCTAGGACCACATATATTATGAAAGTACCTATCTGAAATTCTGTCATGTTCATTTTGATATCAATAACAGGGTCCCGGATCCCTGGGGAGAAAAGGTCCAATTTCAAGTTCGAGATCCATCGATCCGTGACCTACTTATACTATGTCGGTCATGGGCTAAGAGGAGGCTTATTTTCTGATCTTATTTTCAACCGACCTCAAAAAAGGAGGAGGTTCTCAATTCGTCTGTTTTCTGTTTTTGTTATTTGGTGAGCTCCACACCAATATCATCAGGCAAATTTTTTGTAATGGTTTGGGTATAATTTTAGTGTTCCATATATTTCAGAAGAAAATCCCATTCTAAAATGGAAGATGAAATTTTATATTGGACTTTTCATCAACTCCGCGATATATGAAGACGGGTTTTTTTTTTTTTGATTTATTTTGTAGCTCTACGGCAAGAGCTTTTTACCGCTAAATATTTTTTTTCACAATTTCTTAAAGTATTTTTTTTAGTGCGCTTGTCACGTGGTTAACTCAAAACTGTAGGGAAACATGGAGAGGAAACCGTCATGTCCTAGAACCAAAGATTCGAAGGTATATGCTATTGGTTATTAATTTTCTATCAATAGCTTAAAAATTGATAAAACAACCTAACCTTATTTTTATACGTGTAATAAAGAGTGGGGCTCTTTATTACACAAAGGTTAGCTGGACAAAAATGCTAATTAGCATTAAGTTTGCCTATGTACATGTTTTATCTTGTGCAATAAAGCATTTTCTATCATCTATCTATAAATCTACCTATTTATATATGTTTTTATATTAAGTTTTCATATATACTGTGAAAGTAAGTAAGTGTAGTGTCGTAATGTCGTTCCTTCAAAAAAGGTCACATTCACTGAGACGAATGTACACTTTTTCGCCGCATTTTAAAATTACCTGCCGCGGAATTATTACGTGGATTTCAAAATTTCGGGTGTAAGTATAATTGCATTGTGTGGAATGGCAGAGCAGAGGTTGTCTGTCAGAGGGCGCTTGCGTCGCAGTCCCACGGGATCGCGCGCATCCGGAGGGGACGTTGATGTCACGGGATCCGGTGGGATGCGGCCCACACGGGGCCACAACTCACACCGATTGAATTACTTGCATTTTACGAAAATTAAAATGAATAAAGTTTTTTGATTTCAGTAGCCAAGAGATACAATAAAATTTGTCGACCAATCAGATAACTTGCTTTATATGAAAATGAAAATGGATAAGATTTTTTCATTGTCATTTCTGTAGCCAAGCGATACAATTAGTGTTACAAGATAAAACCTAGGTATCTAATAATCATCATCGAAGACGAGCAAATCAATTGCAAAAAAAACCGCATTGCATTCGGATATTAGGTTTTAGTTATACCAAAAAACAAACGACCTCTTACGGAAAATGCATATGCGCCCTTACGTCGCTGGTAAAAAGTAGCCTACATATGTATGTACCTATGTGTTATTTTAGGTCTCGAAATATATTTACAAAACAAACACGCTCACGACTGTGTTCCCCAGGATGGACATCCTCAGACACATACTGAGTGTGTACCTTGATCTTCGAAAATTCCAAGTAGTACCCCTACTTGGAATTTCAGGGGCACGTCCCAACATTATATTTGCCACATTCCTTTGCCTATCGCCGCTTATTAAGAAGTATATCAGTCATGTACTTCCCACAACACAAGCTCTGCTTAGTTTGAGGCTAGAGGATGCTGTGTGAAAAATGTCCAGCATTATTTATTAGAACACTAACCAATACCACTAACATGCCTTCGAATTTTTGGTTCTAGGGCATGCCGGTTTCCTCACGATGTGTTTCTTCACAGTTTTGAGCACATTTTAATGCGCACATATATTTTCCGAGTGGAAAAATCCTTTGGTGTACACCGGTCGTACGACCTGGTGCGAACCCACGACCTCCGGAACGGAAGTCGAGGTAGTTACCGCTCACTAGGCCAACACGACTGATAAATCATTCAATAAAAAATCCATACATTCATAGGATGTATCATCTAAAATCGCCCTGTATGTTAGGTGCTGGTCGCACCTAGCTCACACGCGACGGAAGTTGTTACAACAGTCCGTAGGAAATACACCGGAGACACTTCATACTTACCTATAACCATAACCTATTGTAGGTAGTACTTTATCTAACCTACTCCGATAGGTTATACCCTTTTTCCAACGTTATTCCATGTAACTAATATTTTTTTTGTTATGGTGCTTTTTATTAATATAATAATATATCTATTAATGTCAAAATTACATATTTAATTACATTATTAAGGCATACGAGTACCTATATGTGTGTGTGTGTTGTAGATAGATAACTATATAACGCTCTCGTCTGCACTATTGTCAAGAAAGCAATGATCGTTTTTGTAAAAACAGGCTGGGTTGACTGAAATCTTCATTTGTATAAAAACTGCGTATTTCGTTCTCCATAGGTAACCTACCTTCCTCGACTAAACAATAATTACCTATGTGTGCAGAAATATATTTTTTCTGGTCTGGCCGAAATGGCCTTAAAACCCACCTATAAAATCTAGCCATGGACACCAATGCTCAAAAGATTACTAGCTTCTGCTAGCAGCTTCTCCCGCATGGTACCATGATAAAAAGTACCTAGCATAAGTCACAAACCTGTTCCAAATTTTATTCAAATTAGACCAGCCAGTAAGGAGATTAACGAGAAACATTAATTATTGTATGTTTATTTGTGTATATTTTGAAATATTTTATATGATAGAATGATAGGAGGGTGCGTTGCCACATTTTATTAAAAAAAAACAAATGTCAATTAGACATTGACAATTTTTCTGCAGAAGTCTAGAGGAATGAGCGTTGCTAATACACCATGTCAATGTCGATAAAGATTTTCATCGATAGTTTTTTTTAAACAAAAAAATAGCTAAAATGGAATTTCATGTTTTCAATACCACGTGTAGACTTGCGCGTTCTCGTTTTCCCGGCACACGTGTACGATTGTGCCGATGCGAGTTACCGTTCACACAATCGCGATGTATTCAGTCAGTCTGACTGAATACTCACACGGCAACCGTCACGGAAGACGCATGTCGGACTTTTCTTCCGAATTATGTAGGTAATCAGGTATAAATAAAATAAAAATAAGCTCGTAGGTTTATAAAACATAGGTATGTACGTTTCCAAATTCTTCCGTAATTTTTGTTGGTGCATGTACCTGTACATGCCTACGGTAGGTACCTAATTGATGTGTAGGTGCTTCATTTTAAATAAATATTTGAATTTTACTCAACACAGAATACTAGGACATATACGTATTGTGCCTAAATAGCAAGTTCGCGATGTCTCTCAAGTCTTTTGACTCGCTTTCGAAAGACCGGCCCTGACTAGGTGAATGAATGTTGACGGATCTAATCGATAACAACAATAAATTCTCCCTTACCACTTCACTATTTTTTCCTTCAATGAAGTCTGAATGTGAATTTTGTGTGTGTTGTGTATGATGAATTTTATTTCTGATTTTTCGTAAATTTCGCTAGAAAAACAGAAAAGTGCTAGAAAACATGACTAAACTCTGTTGTATCGATAAGTTGAATTAAGTGTAGAGTTATTATTGAATACCGTTATGGAGGTTAGAGACGAAGACAACCAGTGTTGTTTCGGATGTCTGGGTACAGAAGATGAGTTTACATTGCAACCGTTTACCATCCAATGCGAGCCGCTTAAAGCTGCTTTCCAGGTAAATGCATCTTTTTTTTTATATACCTACCAAATTATTTTGCCTACAAAATCTGGTTATGTATCTGGTCCAAATACAGCGAGTTCCTCACGGACCAACCGGTAGGTATGCACAACTAGTTTTGCCTTTCCCAATATTAATTCTGTTTGACACAATTTTGCACATCAAAAAAATCCTTCCTGGGCCGAACTGTCTCTGATAGGTTAGGTTGTTACATTTTCTTTTTATGGCCACCCTAAAAGGTTGAAGTCACAACAAGTCCTGCCAACTTGTGTTTAACAGAACTACCAACTAATTGTTCCAAGTTGTGCATACTGGTTGGTCCATGAGGAACACCTGCCAAATACCATAATTTCGGCACTTGATTTCTTCCATTATGTGGCGATGGACTTGCAACCTATAATGTGGAATGCAAACATGGAATATAATATTATATGGTTTTTAAACAACAACAAAGCTAATCTACGAAATAAATTAAATAGAGAGTATAGATAACAGTAAGTCATAGATAATAAACAAAGATGAAGATATATTTCATTGTTCCCAACATTTAAGATTGATTTTGAAAATTAAATGTTTCCAGGTGGGTACCATAACAGTATGTTATTTGTGCAAACGAATAGCACATAATGCACAGCTATTCATACAAAATGTGCAAAACAACCAGATACTGATGGAGAACTTTCGAGGTGTGAGTATTTTATGGTAACTTCTATATTTTAGATTCTCTATGTACCTATTTAAGTGGCACAGTCCAAAGACGGTTGTGAAAAATATGCCAGACAGTAGCCGATGGTAATGCCTTCCTTTTTTTTATTTCTAACTGGCAAGGCATATCAGTTTCTGTGTTTTCATCACCATTTTGGGTATTAATTATTTTTTTTATTAATTCCAGGATCTTTCTTCAATAAAAACAGTTCGTGCCCAGGTCCAACCATGGATGATCCTTGCCCGGGGTATGCTCCCCTCGATACAGCTGTCTGGAACTGGTCTTGAGGAATCCTACTCCATCAGCAACAATGAACTGAAGATCAAGTTTGAGCCAAAAGAGGAAGGATCGGTGTATCTGGGTGGGGATTCTATTGACGAGAGTGATGGTATGATACTGTTTCATAAATCATTGAAATTTCTGTAAATTTCTTAGGCTTTACCTACTTATAAAGATTTACGAATGATTTCCTACAAACACTATGACACAAATGTTAGCTGGAAGAAAATGCTAATTATCTTTAAGTTCTTGTGCAATGAAGCATTTTCTATCTATCTTTACTAACATTGCACATTGATTTTCCAGATTTCCAACACCCTTTTGTGAAGAAAGAAGATTTTCTAGCGAATAGTTTACCAAAAGAAGAGATTGAATTGGACAGTATTGACTTGAAGACTCTTAAAAAAACATTGAACAAGAATAGAGTCAAGAAAAAAAATGGAAGAATAGAAAAGAAGTTGATAAAAATTAGTAAACACTCAAGCTCTCATCGGAAGATCATTTTGGTTAAAAATGAAAAGTCGAAAGCCTACGCAAAATCCGTAACAGGTTCGTAAAAACTACTTTACACTGGACACATGTCTGAGTTCCCAAAAGAGTGCCACGACTAACGGTCTTGTGCCGCCGAATTCCCGCAATATCTTAATGATCCATCCTACACTGTCTTGTCCGGTTCTTCAAGCTAAATATTATGTATGACCTGCCCATTGCCATTTCTATAAAAGACATAAGACTGGCAATAATAACCAACACTCTATACTATAGTCATTGGATGTCCTCAGATCAATACAAAGGAGACAGATCCATTTGTATCAACAAAGTAGATAGGCAAATCCAAACATTATATTTGGCACATCCCACCAAAAAAGGTTGCAAACCCATCACCGCTTATTGGAACACTAACCAATGACTCATGCCATCGAAATCTGGTTCTAATGCATGCCAGTTTCCTCACAATGTTTTCATTCACCTTGTTGAGCACATCAAATTTATTGAGTAAAATCCATTGGTGAGTTGGTGCTCACTAGACCAACAATGCTCTTTGTCGGTTAAACGATTATTGCTATTAATCTTTTTAAAATGTTTAATTACAGAATCTCCTAACAATGACTATGTTGTAATACACATAACAGAGAACCAGTGTAAGAAAGAGAGGGAACAAAGGGCAAAAGATGAGGCATTTCGGAACAGCATCCACAAATGCCATGATTGTGTCAAAGCGTTTCTGTTAAAGAATTCCTATGATAGACACATGGAGAAACATAGCTTGGTACGATCTTGAAGCCGAAGGTCAGATGACTAAGATGGCTTAGTCATCTGACCTTTGACCTTTTCAATTCAATAAAGATGAAGATAATTTTTCTTTGTCACTTAACTAGACTGCAAGTAACTCATAAACTAGCAACCTTAACTAATTAACAAAGTTGCTCTGGTAACGTTTTTTTAAACATTTCTGATAAATTTAAATAAAAACACGCCATTCAAAAACAAAGGCAAATAACTTTTTGGCTTTTGACCTCATTGTGCAGGTGATTCAAAGTTTTATTTTTGCAGAGTAGGGGTAGTTACCGCTGTCCAATTTGTAAACAGAGATTTGAATCTACTCAAAAAATGGCTATGCACAAAAGATGTCATACAAAGTAAGTATTTTATACTATTATTTCTATTATTAGTGGTGGATGAATAAATGAATATCTATCTATATATCTATTTTTAAATACTAAATTCATGTGTTTATTTCCTTCATGTACATATCCAGAGGTCTTAAATATATACTAATAATAAAGCTGAAGTGTTTATTTTGAACGCGCTAATCTATGGAATTACATTGTGTAGGGGGCCGAGGGTTGTCGTGGCACAGCTAGTCTATACATATAAAATCAGTTCAGTATATCTCAAGTTATGAGACTTAACTATACGTTTTTATCTTTCCAGGCGTTTTAAGTGTTCCGAATGTGACCTGACGCGGGTCAGCCATAACGCAATAAAAGAACACTACGCCTCTAAGCACAGCAGCACATTCGGAAGTATCGAGTATAAATGTCCGCACTGCCCTAAATTTTTCAAGTTAGTATACATAAACTAGTTTACTATAAATAAATAAATAATGCTGGACATTTTCACACAACATCATCTCGCCCCAAAGTAAGCAGAGCTTGTGTTATGGGAACTACTTACTATGTAATTATAAGTTTTTAACGTTTTCTTTACCGACGTTTCAAATGAATCGCAACAGCCGTGGTCCCGTTAAAAGATTATAATTATGCTAACTGAATTTAATAGTTTAAAAAATACTTGTTTGCTTTGCTATAAAACAGTTATTGCCACAGGTCACTAGGAAACTCTGCAATAGACGATGAAAAACACGTCGGATGTTTTGAAATTTTGCAAAAAATTACTAGTTGTATTTGGCAGCCTATTGAACGCATGACCTTGACCGTTGGCCTTGACCTTATAATTGAACTTGACCTTTAACCGTGACCTTTTTTAAAATATTTCAGATTGAAAACCTCACTACGGAAACACGAACTCAGTACACATTCCCAGAAAGGCAAAGTAACGTGCGAGACTTGCAGCAAAACGTTTGTCAATAAATACTCCCTCCTGCAGCATTTACTCAGGTAAGCTTCAATTGTGATCTGGATCAGTTAAGCTATCTCTGGATGGTAACTGGCTATAGATTGATATGTATTTTGTTACAAATTGAAAACAAAAAACAGTTTGCCCAGAACCTAGACTGGAAAAGATAAAAAATATCTAATATTGATATCAGGGTTTTGAAGTTTACAAAAATAAATGAATGAATGAAAATACTTTATTGTACTGTACCACCATAAGAAAAACATATATAATTTGTTGGACGGTCATATCGCTTAGAAGCGATCTCTTCCAGACAACCTTTGGATGGAGAGGATTTAATGATATTGTCATAATGGCTGGGGATGTACTAATACTTTATTGAAATGAAAATATGAAAATAATGATATTAAAAGTATATGTCGTGGGTATCAGGAACTACGAATACCGTGGTACCACAACACCCAGATTCGGAACAAATATCTACAGAATATGCAAACATTTGTCCCGAAGCAGAAATCGATCCCGCACTGCCACCGAGTTCGTCAATAATTAGTAGGCATAGAAATGAAATTATAATACCTACCTTATGTCTACCGGCTGATAATAATCAAATCAAAATAATTAAATGTAATATTTGGACATGTCTCTAACTACCCCCTACCTGGTATTCAAAGATCTTCTCACTGAGTATGTACCTAAGGATGGCCACAATGGGGTATGAGTTATGGTTCTTGAGGGATCTTTATATTTTACAGAAAGCACCCTCCGGAGGGAGCGTCTGACGCGCTCCGGAAACGCTACATGTGCCAAGAATGCGGCATCGGGTTCGCAGCACCCTCACAACTCAGGAACCATAGCGCGATGCACTCCGACCTCAGAGCATTCTACTGCGTCGAATGTGACAGGTACCCGCCGCCACCCCTCCAGCTCGCTGACCATCCCCAAAGAGAAGACAAACATTATTTATATCAACTATTCTGTTAAACAAAAAAGAGGGACAAAATAATGTTTGTCTTCTCGGCTGTAGACAGAATCGTTGTCTAGGGTCTTCATGTCTCTTCATGACGATCTCTGTGGCGCAGTGGGCGAAGGCTCGCCTGTGACACAGAAGGTTGCTGATTCGATTCCCACAAATGTGTGTATGATCTGCAAATCTGTATTATGGGACGACGTTTCAAAGTGATCCTTGTGATTTTAATGAATAAATTAATTTTTACTATGACTTGACTTTGAGTAACGTAGTAGGTACTTTAGTGTTACTTTTTACTTAATTTACTTCGTATTTGTTTTATTTATCCCCAAACATAGTTTATTGATGATTTTTGTCTGCTCAATACTGTTAACTGTTTTTCTGTGTTGTTACATGTAATGATAGCCTTATTAAAAAAGGGCTACTTTTTATCCGGGTACCACGCGGGCGAAGCCGTGGGCTATAGCTAAGACGAAATTAAAGTATTTGTATGTTTGTTTTTGGTTTTAGGAGTTTCAAGACGGCCGCCATTTTATCACATCACCTGAAGACCACGACGCCTCATGTTAACTATTCAGAATTGCCGTGAGTATTGTGTCAATATTTATTTCACCCACGATGCTAGGTGCCCGTATATGCACGTAAGAGAATGTTGCGTTGTTTGTTTTTTCCTGTCTGTTGCCTTTTTTCTCAGAGAGTTTTTAAAACTCATCGTGTATGAGTAATTATTCAGGATTGCAGCGCCCCTTAGTGACTTGTAGCGATTAAACCTATCTGAGAATTATACATTAAGACATTTTTTATTTTCATTTTATTATGATTGTTATAACTAAAGTGGCAAACAAGACGCACCAATAGATGCAAAATCTATTGCAAAAAAACACATTATAATCCAATAAGCTGTTTCATAGATGAATCATAAAACAAACGATAAGTTGCATTCAATAGATGACGACCTCTGTGGCGCAGTGGGCGAAGGCCCGCCTGAGACGCAGATGGTTGCGGGTTCGATTCCCGCCGCAGGACAAATGTTTGCATATGCAAATATTTGTCTCGGGATCTGGATGTTTTCTATGTATAATATGTATGTAATTACAACAAAAAAAAAGGTATATAAGTAGTATATCAGTCATGTAGTTCCCATAACACAAGCTCTGCTTACTTTGGGGCTAGATGATGCTGTGTGAAAAATGTCCTGCTTTATTATTATTATAATAGATGGCATAGTTTAAAAAGATAGTTTTTCTTAAATTGCATGCAATACATTGCATAGTGTAAAGTGAGTTTTTCTTAAATTGCATGCAATACATTGCATAGTGTAAAGTGAGTTTTTCTTAAATTGCATGCAATACATTGTATGGTGTAAAGTTTTTTTTTAATTTCAGATTACCCTGCCAATACTGTGACAAGAGATTTGCAATAAAGAGAGATTTAGAGAGGCATACGAACAGGGTACATCTGAATATCAAGCCGTACTCTTGCGACAAATGTAACAAGGTAAACAAAACGAGTATACAACAAACTACGTCGTATCATTTCGCCACAGATACCGCAAAAACCGGCATGCCATAGAACCAAAGGTTTGTAGGCATGTGCTCGATGGTGTGTTTGTTTGACAGAATAGGCGGCAGAATTTAGTTGTCATCTATTTCGTAGACAAAACGTTGTCTTGAGTGGTCATGCTGTGGTGTGGTGACGGGAACATTCCACGTCGTCCTCGCGTGGTAGCGGACGTTGCTCATGAGGTGACCTCTAAACGGTCAACGAAACATCAGCATTACTACAATGTAGTAACGAGAGTTAGGAAATGTAAGTTGAGATGGTTTGGACATGTGGAAAGGATGGATGAAAGAAGATTAACAAAACAAGTATACAAGGCGAGCGTGAATGGAGTTGGAAGAGGAAGGCCTCGGCGAACGTACTCTGACCAAATTGGAGACATTCTAGAGAAAGGCCAGGTCAGAAGTACACTAAATCGCCGAGCTGTATGAAGAATTTGATAAGGATGAACGAAGGGAAAGTAGTATGCCAGGATCGTAGCAAGTGGAAATCCTTGGTCTCCGCCTATCCCTCCGGGAAACAAGCGTGACTATATGTATGTATGAAAGATCAGCAGGAGAATAGTACGTGTTATATTCGTAATGATATCCTAAAACAGTTGAATCTAGCTTTGTAACTTTCATCTTATGTAAATTTGTATTGTGTTTGTCTGCAGGCGTACATAAACAGTTGGTCGCTCAGGGAACATAAGACATATAACCATGATGGAGCCAAACGACCTCTGCGGTATCCATGCACGCTGTGTGATAAAATTTTCGATGTATGTATCGTTCTTTGTCATGAATAGGCTGTTGTCTGTTGAAACGTGTTAAACAGGTACTTAAGTACATGTTTAACACGTCTCTAAAAAAGGTACTTCCTGTTTAAGTACGTTAAAAACGGGTAAGTAGCTGTTTAACAAGGAAATCGTTTTTTTCGTTCGTTAAATTTCAGGAATTTTAATTTAATTATTTTCAACTCGGTTTAATAGATAGGCAAATTCTTAACTAACCAAAATTTAAGAATTTAAGAAAATTGTAACTAAAAAAATGATCCAATGATGATTGTTGTATAAAAATAATAATAATGCTTGACATTTTTCACACAGCATCATCTAGCCTCAAACTAAGCAGAGCTTGTATTATGGGAACTACATGACTGATATTTTTTTTTTGTAAATACATACATATTATACATAGAAAACACCCAATAACAAAACACAAAATAAATTAAACTAGTCAACCATAATCATTCTTTGACCATGATCTCTCATAGTAGTGGTCACCCTTTTGCCTCTGTTTACTACAAAATATAACTTGGGTATAAGTAACTCTCAAAAGTAGAGTTTAAAATAATCTATTGGTTTAGCGTATTTAAGGCGGGATGGGCCGAAAAATGTGATCTTCCATCACCTTGTGTGACGTAATAAAAAAAACAACTACAATGATAGTTTGGCTAGAGTAGAATACATAGTCTCCTTTTTATTGAGTCTATTTTAAATATTGTTCAATAAAAATAGATTTATTACTTATTTTTCAGAGAAGCTCCATATTGAAGAGTCATATGCGCACGCACACGGGGGAGCGTCCCTACCTATGCAGCTACTGTCCCGCGCAATTCGCACAGGTGACTATTACTACTCTTATACTCGTACATTTTAATTTGCATGAATGAATTTAATTCTTCTTCTTTGTATTACCAGTTGTTTATATGTCAGTGATCCGACCAGGTTGTGATATAGTGGCCCGAAAAATAGCCTGGTGAACAACTGTGAAAGAATCAACGTGGTGAGAGGATTCAGCGCCTCTCGTAGAGGTTTTATGCACGTGTCACATGTCTCCGAATTATTCTTTCTAGGCATGTTGGTTTCTTCATGATGTTTTCCTTCGCCGTTTTGAGTACCTACATGTTATGTATGCGCACATAATTTTATCGGATAGAAAAATTCATTGGTGCAAGGTCGGAAGCGAGGACCTTTGGATCGGAAGTCGAAGTATCGTCTATGTAGATCTGTGTTGGTACTAAGTTAACACAGACCTAAGTAGATGTAGGTACTGCTTTTAAATGTACCTAGTAGTATGTTTTCTAGTTTCTAGCAAATTGTTATAATTTGTTTCTAGCGCTCCGCTCTCGGGACACACGTGAATCTCGTTCACCTCAAGCTAACAAGGGACGGGAGGCCTAAAGCTATTCAAGGAGCCGTCGCGTCAGTACGCTCGAACGAACGACAATAGAGATAAAAATAGGCATTATATCGTCCAGAAACCTGAAAACACAAGAATCGAAGTTGATAATTTTTAAGTCAGCTAAATTAAAAAAAAACTACTACGACGGCCGTGGTCAAAAAATTTACTCCTTGTCAGTTCCGCGCGCCGCGGTCATAAATTCGTACAATTATAAGGCGATCAGTTTTTTGAGTAGGTACATAATTACGATACATAATTCTGAATCAATGAATTAAAACAAATTATTTATTGATACATCAATTTATAATCGTAAAATCAGTTGAATGTATCGAGCTTTCGCATTATTTCATTATAACACATTACAGAATTGAAATTGTATAAACTAAGTATGAGCGAAGTCCAAGATTTCTAGTATTTAACCTACTTGGAGTTTGATAGAATGACATTGACATGTGGTGCTATGCTCGCGAGGATCTGTGGTGTTTTTTTTTATCTGTGAAAGAAATCGCGTTTCACATGCAATTCTTTCTATACATGTCAGGAATCTATTCAAGATTGTAATTGAAAATGATTAAGTAAAATTTTAGTTATATTCGAATTTGAAACGTTGTAGCATATTAACAGTTCTGATTCAGGATACGGAACCTTTAGCAAATCTAATTATGTAATTAGTTTTAATAGGCCAAAATGATAAATCATATTTTTTTTGTTTCATTTCACTCCTTTTAGCTGTTATAGTTCGATTTGGGTTCTGAATAATTCTAGCCCGTCATGCTTTCAAGACCCTAACAAAAAAAAAAACAAATTCATTTGAGATATCCATCTGATATTTTACAACATAGCTCTAATTAATGATGTGCGTGAAAAAAAGTCGCGCAAAAAAATAATTTCAAAATTAGGGAGAAAAATCGCAACTTTCTTTATAATTAATTTCTAGATTAAATCCAAAAAACTTTGGCATCTGGGAGTTCTACGATAGCATTAACTCTAGATTGACAGAATAAAAAAGGGATTTCCGTTTTTAGTCATTTATTCATTTTGTGCGACGTCCCGCCACCGTTGAGATTATCATCGCTCCAAGATATAATCATCTACCCGCAATGACCTAAAGCAGGCCACAATTCATAAGGTTAAAGATTGTTTCGTCTGTTTGCGGTAATATCCCTATAAGCCAGTAATAACACTTACGAAATGGCAATAGGGAACGACGCATTATGATAGGCAATGTCCAAAACTTCTAATTGTTGAAAAAATCGAGCTCGCTTGATAAAAACTCTTGGGGATTGAAAATGCTCCAACTCGTTGTTTTGTAAAAGGATCATTAAAAAGAATAACCAGCTTTGTTTTCTTGCCTAGAACAGGCATTATATAAAACCGACGTTTCAAAGTGATCCTTGTGATTTTAATGAATAAATTAATTTTGACTGACTTTGACTTGGCGGCTGTAAAAGGCCTTGTGAGAGACGGTGAAGGCACCAATGCGGTGAAAGGATTCTGTGCATCTAATAATCTCTTCGTTAATACTTTAAATTTATATTGTTGGTCTCTGCTCCTTTGTACTATCAATTTCTTCAGGATGGCGTCTGGAAATAAAAACAATATTCAATGTTTTATTTAAATCGCAGCAAACAAACTAAAGTTCAGGATAAAACAATTAATTCCAATTTAAACCAAACTAACACTGCCCTAATTATTTTTAAATTATTATAAAAATAGTATATTATCAGTCATGTAGTTCCCATAATACAAGCTCTGCTAAATTTGGGGCTAGATGATGCTGTGTTAAAAAGTCCAGCATTGATTTATTTTTTATATTTTTAAATCTCCCGCCATATCTTCTTTTAATAATTCGTCTATTTCATTGCCCTCCAGTTTATTGTGGCACTAAACCTATCGAAAAAATGCTTGCAAACATACAAATCGATTGCAAAGAAGCGCTGAAATAAAGCAGTAGGTCAAACCCGTTTTAATTGTACCAAAACTAGATTTATAAAAGTAGATAAGGCGCGGAAGCATGACAAGAAAAACAAAAAAAAACCACTTACTTCTTCTGATGTCTGTGTAAAGTGCTTTTCTGCGCGAAGAACTTCCCGCAATACAAGCAGAGGTGCCTGCCTTCGCCCGTGTGGATCCTCTCATGTACTGTCAGATTGAACTTCTTTTGGTACTGTTTGTTGCAAACACTGCAATGGAATTTATTTATTTATTTTGGCACACAACAGAATTATACAATCAAATTAAAATACATAGGTACTAGAATTCACAAATGTTTTGAGGTAGATGGCATCCTATATCCTGAACTTGTATGGAACATTTAAATCTAACTAATTTGGCACCACTAAAATTATTGGTATCTCTTTCTTTTGTTACTGTTATTAAAAGACAGCGATAGAAAAAACTAAGTTTAGTTACACCAACCAACAAGAGAATCTACGCCAAATATCACATTTTCTCTTGTTTAATCATCTCCTTCTGAAGGTTGTCTGGAAGAGATCGCTTGTATGCGATAAGACCGCCCATTAGGGGAAAGGTCTGTGTCTATGCTTTAATAGTTGCGTTGCCTAGCTTGCTCTTGCTTTCTAGATTTCCTAGTTTAAGCTGCTTGCCTAGTATAGATACATGCCTGACCTACTTCGTCTCTTCAAGACGGGTAGGCCGCGAATGGTCTTAGGGGAATGTAGCGCAACAGTCGCCGATCCCTAAGGCAAGTCTGGTGGGGAATCCTTCACGTGGTTGCTCCCTGTTTTTGGTCTATTTCATTCGGAAATAGACGTAACAAAAACCACCAGACGAACGCTGCCTGGAATGGAGAGGTCATGTTCCGGCGGGTTCACCATTGTGTGATAAACATTCTGGTGGATAGTAATGACCTCCTGCGTGTTTGTGCCGTGCGCAGGAACCCGTACCGGAGGATGAAGGAGTCCTGGTGATTGAGATCGTAGCGAGCCGGTGGTTGTGCTTGCTACTATCAACACATCTCTTTGGTCTGGATTTCTCTTCACACGGGCGGTCGTGAGCTAGCCACTTACGATCAATCGGCTGTGACGCCCCGTCTGAGGGTCGTTGGCGAGGGTCCTTACCTGGGGGGTAGGCAGACAGCGAGGCGCGGGACCTGGAGTGAGCATGTGGCTTCCTCTTTGGTCACAGGCAGCCCCAGTATCCTTCGCAACGTTCAGTCTCGTCTATTTTACAGGATGGGGGCCCTAAGTTCATGTAGTAACTCTGGCGATCGCGTGCGGAGCACGCGACGTCCCCGACTGAGGACTCCGTGGCGGGTGGATAACTACATGAATGATCTCTCCATGGCTTCTAAAAGAAATCCCAGCAACCCAACACAGGCCACCCCGGTGGCAATTTCGAGTACTGCTGCGGCCTCGGTCGCGCATGCTCTTACAGTCTCGAGTACTGCTGCGGCTTCGGTCGCGCATGCTCCTACTGCTTCGAGTACTGCTGCGGCTTCGGTCGCGCATGCTCTTACTACCCCTCGAGCGTCTTCGAACGCAAGACCAATTGCATCTTTGAACGCGCTAGGCTCCCGCAAGGCTGCGTCTTCGACAATGCCGAGCGGGAACCCAGCTGCTTCCCTGAGTGCGACAACCTCGAAAACTGCGTCCACGTCAGCGCCACCTATGGCTGCGACAAAAGACACGGAGATTGAGCTGTCCGCTCTAAAAGATGCCATACCCGCGCAACAGACAGAGCCAACGTGGACTTTAGTCTCTCCGCGCAAAAACAAAAATAACAAGCGCCAGAAGGCCAAGGCGGACACTCAGGCAAGGGCGCAGGCAAGACAGAAGGCTGCTGACGGGAGACGGCAACTCCAACCTGGAGCCAAGTCACCGACCCCAGTAAGCTCGACCTCTGGTCAGGCCGAACAGGTCCAGGCGCAGGCGGTGCCCAAGGCATCACCAGCGACAAGCGAAAGCAGCCAGTCTCGCCGTCGATCCAAGCCTAGAGGGAAACGCGCAGGCAAACTGGCAGCTAAAACCCAAAAACCCACCGCGGCAAACCCCAACATGCCGTCTCAACCCACCACCAAACGGTCCCGCCCCGACGATACAACCACGCCTACTGGAGACAGCAAGCGCGTGAAATCGGGGACCACCAAACATAAAGGGTCGGTCAGCTATGCAGCGGCGTTCAGGGCAAACGAGCTGTGCGTGGCAGTTATGACCGAACCTTTCAACGACCTCACGGCCGAGCAGGTCACGGTCATCCGGACTTGTTTGGAGACGAAGCACGAGGACGAACTACTCGACCCGGCGACGTCGTCCCAAACATCTAAAGTCCGGTTCCGTGGCAAGGCGCACTTTAGCGAGGGAGTCCTCAAGTTGTGGTGTGAGGACGACGTCGCTCTAGTGTGGCTCCGTTGTGCGGTGGATACCGTCGCATCGCCTATCGCCGGGACTAAGCTTGTGGTCAGACCTCAAGCGGAAATCCAACGGCGCATCCTCTGTGGTCTGTTTATCCCTGAACCAAACAAGGATATCGACAGACTGCGGAGGATTTTGGCGATGCAAAACCAGTTTGTTAACGTCAACTCTTGGTCCCTGGTGAGAGCGGAAAAACAGACGGAGCGGGAATCACCTGGTGTCCACCTGCTCCTTCGTGTTCCAGAGTCTGACGTTAACAAACTCAAACAGCAAGAGCGCCGCCTCTACTGGCGTATGGGTAACATTTATATCCGAATCCTGGAGGAGGATCCTCGACCAACCCGCGCAAAAGGCGACGCTCAGCCCAAACCAACCCCTCAAAAACCGAATACTGGCGAAAAAACACCAGAGCGCCAAATTGAAAACATGGATGTGGAAACCGATCCTCCGTCCACACCCAAACCAGAGGATGAAGAGTGCTTTCTGGACGTCGAGGGGAGTGAGGCCAGCGACAGCTGCCTCAACTCCTCTCCAATCCGGCACTCCTAAAATCCCCATCCTCCAAACCAACCTCCAGCACAGCCTCACAGCCACGGCTTCGCTGCGCAGAGCGCTGGAGGAAAACCCCCAGACCATAGCCCTAATCCAAGAGCCGTGGATTAGGAAGGGCAGAATCTGTGGTCTAAGCAACACCAGTGGAAAACTCCTACTCGACACCACCGTAAGTAATCCCAGAACCTGCATTATCACTCCCAAACATTTACAAACACTTTTAATCACCGAGTTCTGTTCCAGAGACCTAACTGCCGTTAGGCTCGCCACTAGACCTAACGAGAGTGTAGTCCTAGCATCCGCCTACCTGCCAGGCGACGAGGACATACCAACGGCAGAGGTGGTATCCCTAGTCGAGTACTGCGAGCGGGAGAATACAGAACTTATCATCTGCACCGACTCCAACGCGCACCACACCCTTTGGAGCAGCGACAAGACAAACATCCGAGGAGAAGAGCTGGTAAATTATCTTTTTACCACCAATCTCACAATACTCAATAGAGGTTCAGAACCAACATTTGTCACCTCTCGAGCCCAAACCATCATTGACCTCACACTTACTACAGAAAAGGTGTCCCACTCTATCACCGACTGGCACGTCTCAGACGAGGCGTCATGCTCGGACCACAGATGGATTAGATTCAGTCTCCGCATGAACCTACCGACACCGCAACCAAGGCGCGCCCCACGCAAGACAGACAGGACTAAATTTGTAAAAATGGTCCGATCAGCTCTTGAGACCGAGAACGTGCCCCCAAACAACGTAAAAATCGAAGATATCGAGCAATACGTGAACAAACTTACCCACATTTTAACCCACAGCTATGAACAAGCATGTCCCCTCGTCATACCCCCGGTGGGGCCAAAGCGACATTGGTGGGGCCCCGAACTGCAGAGATTACGCCGCAAAGTAAGGAGCCTGTTCAACAGAGCAATCAACACTCGACAAATCAAGGACTGGGAAAACTATAAATCCACAAAATCAACCTATAAAAAACGTATACGAACCAGGAAACTGGAATGCTGGAAACGCTTTTGCACAAACATAGAAAGCACGAGCCATGCAACCAGAACAAAAGGCATACTATCAAGTGGACCGGAGCGTACACTTGGATGTCTCAAGAAACCTGATAACACCTACACTAAATCAGATGCTGAAACAAGCGAATTATTGCTAGAAACACACTTCCCAGGGTGTCAGATAACAGACAACCACGATTGGGATATGTGTACTGAACGAACATCCAGTATCCAAGACTGGATCGTAGCCCATGACCTCATCGATCGAGAAAAGGTACTATGGGCCATCAACAGCTTCCTTCCCTTCAAGTCGGCAGGACTAGACGGGATATTCCCGGGTCTCCTAAGATGGAGTGCCGACTTACTGGCTGACTATCTTGTCAACATTTTTAGAGGCTGTGTTGCCCATCGCTATATACCTAGAAAATGGAGGGAAGTGAAGGTAGTATTCATCCCAAAACCAGGGAGGAGCGACTACACACTGGCGAAATCCTTTCGACCAATAAGTCTCACATCGTTCCTTCTTAAAACACTAGAAAGGCTGTGTGATCTGGAGATAAGAGGGCACACTCTACTACGCAACCCCCTACATCCACATCAACATGCCTACAGTCAGGACAAGTCAACTGAATCAGCACTCCACAGCGTGGTAACACGAATAGGAGACGGATTTACCAACAAGTTATCAACTCTGGGCGCCTTCATCGATATAGAAGGTGCCTTTGACAAAACATCCTTCAGCAGCATAAGCCTGGCACTTGAACGGTATGGCGTAGCCCCAACGCTAGCAGAATGGATAAACAATATGCTTAGATACAGAGCTATACAATTCACAGTTAACACAACAACCAGAGGTATAGTGGCTAGAGGCTGCCCACAGGGTGGCGTTCTTTCACCACTGCTATGGAACATAGTTGTAGACGAACTCATCAAGAAACTAAATGGCCGAGGACTGTTTACAGTAGGATATGCGGATGACCTAGCTATCCTGACAACTGGACGTTTCGAGAACGTACTATGTGACCTCATGAAATCAGCTTTTAAAACAATCGAAAATTGGTGTACAAGACATGGGTTATCGGTCAACCCTACAAAAACGGAACTCATAATGTTCACTAACAAACGGAGCCTAGGAAACTTGAGACTCCCTAAGCTATTCAACACAGAAATAAAATTAACTAACGAAGTCAAGTATCTAGGGATCATCTTAGATAACAAACTGTTATGGAATAAACATCTTGACTACAAAATACAGCGAGCCTGCACAACCTTCTTTCAATGTAGCAGAATGCTTGGGAAAACATGGGGACTCTCCCCGAAAATAACCATGTGGCTCTACACGGCAGTGATAAGACCCATACTCACTTATGGAGCAATCGTATGGTGGCCCAGAACCGAACTAAGCACCGTAATCGCCAAGCTCCAACGATTTCAAAGACTCGCATGCTCCGCCATTACAGGCTGCATGAGAACAACCCCGACGGCTGCACTTGAGATCATCCTAGGCCTAACTCCGCTTGACCTCTACATACAGCAGGAGGCGACTATGGCCGCCCTGAGGCTCAAACACCAGGGCTTATGGGGTAACCCTAGAAGCCTGCATGCAGCCATCCTAAACCAGGCGATGACACATGAGCCACTGCTAGCTGCCCCATGTGACAAGACCTCCAAACAACGGATATTCCAAAAACACTACCATATACAACTATACGAGGACCTAAGAGATCAATCAGGTACCAGTGAAGTCCGTGTCTACACCGATGGCTCCAAAACCAAACAAGGAACGGGCGCTGGAGTACACTCGATGGACCTCAACATCAACATTTCAATGACACTAGGCACACACAGCTCCATCTTCCAATGTGAATGTGCGGCCATTACCGAAGCTGCAACTGCGATCTACAGGAGAGAGATCGAAAACTACAACATACGCATTCTCTCTGACAGCACAGCAACACTAAGAGCTCTGGAAAGCCACAGCTGTAACTCCAAACTCGTTTACGAGTGTCACCTAGCCCTAGAGAAAATTGCGGCGAAAAATAAAGTGACTCTACAATGGATTAAGGGACATAGTGGATCACTTGGCAACGATGCTGCTGATGAATTGGCCAGAAGAGGATCAGGAACACCTACGGAAGGTCCCGCCCCATTCCTCCCTCTGCCATTCTCCCAGCTGCGCGCGTGGATGCGACACCGCACTATAAACAAACACAATGGACGCTGGGGACAGGCCACGGACTGCAGACAGTCAAGAGCAGCCCTACCTGCCATCTCACCACGGCTGACACGTCGCCTGCGAAGTCTTAAAAGAACAGATCTCCGGATCATCGTGGGGACCCTAACCGGTCACTGCCCCCTGAACAAACACTTCTACAACATCGGAGCCACAGACAGCCCACTCTGCAGAGGGTGTCTAACCGAAGAGGAATCAGCTGCCCACGTAATCCTGGAATGCGTGGGCGTAGCAACTCACCGCGCACAAATCCTTGGCAACCCAAGGTCACTCCGCGAAGCCTGCGAAGACCCCAGGAAGCTTCTGTGCTTCTGGGCGGAGTTGGGCTGGCTAACCCACTAGCCAAACTCCCACGCACAATGAACCAATTTGGAGTTTGAGTGCGGAAAAGGGAGTCCACACACATACACATACATACATACATATAAGACCGCCCATTGTTTTTTTTTTTTGTTTGATTTAGTCCATAGGGTAAAGTGTTTAAGGAATATAAAATATTTTGTATTGTAAAATATTCATTCATGCAATCGACGCCATTAGTAATGAGTGCACGACACGATGACACTGATGAAGACTCTCGAAATCAGTCGAAACTTAGTCAGTGCTTTCATACATCATACGTTACGTGAAAATTCCCGTTTTACAATATTAATTAGTAGGATATTAATATACCTGCAAGTATAAGGCTTGATCCCGAAATGTTTTCCGTTCTTGTGGTTGGTGAGGTGGTCGGTTCGTGCGAACCCTTTCCCGCAAAGATCACACAATAATGTGAGCTTCGCTTCGGATGGATTTTCTGCGTGTTCCTATAAAACGTTCCCATCTTTCAATTTAAAAAAAAGCATTGTTGAAATTCAGGTGTCTCTTAAAAAATACCTGTATAATACTTATAATTATGTTAACTAATCGCGAAACTTTGAAAAATACCTTAATACAAAATGGTAAGGTGATAATATTTTTCAAAGTATTTTTCTACGGGTCTATTAAGTACTTTAAACGAAACGGTATTTTTAGTCGCAACGTCGGGAATTCGAAAACGGGGGAAGTTTGTGATAGATGTTTGTTACTCTTTCACGCAAAAACTACTGAACGGATTTTAATGAAACTTTACAGTGATATATCTTATACATCAGAATAACACATTTTACACAGGCTACTTTTTATCCGGGTACCACGCGGACGAAGCCGTGGCCCGCGTGATAAAGCGTAAACGTGATAAAGACTCGTGTAGATGTGTTAGTGACCAAGAATAAACCGGTGTGACGTCGCAGGAACGTACCTCCATATGTGTGGTTAGTCGGTTCTTGTTGTCGCACGTGAAGTTGCACTTCGTGCAGGTGTACTTCCTGATGGCGGACAGACCCGGGTGCCTCTTATTACGATGCGTCACTAGATACCTGAAATTAAATCATCACACTAATATAATAAATATCTACGTTTGAACGGAAATCCCCGACGGCCGTCCCCCACGTGGCGGATTTCAGGAAAACAGATTCCAGAAATCCCCCACATAGCTCGAGGATAGAAAATATTTGTTTCGTAACAACCTTTAACACGTCCCCGCTGCTGGTATGAATGCCATTCTTCTATCAAATGATATAATAGGTTGGGGAAAAAGTTTCTTCGCATTTTTTAAGAAAATTCAAAACATTTTTTAATATAGTTTATTTACATTTAACTAAAGTATGTAGGTACCATTTTGTTCGATAACTTTTTGCCATTTTGTAGGCAGGGACATGATCCCATTGCTATAAAAACTTTGGGGCTTCTGTTCAAAATACCGCGACAAGTGGTTTTGGCAGTCCTCTCGTGATGTTAACCTGACACTGCTTAAAGAATTCTGAAGAGACCGAAACAGGTGGAAATCTGAAGGTGCAAGGTCAGGACTATACGGCGGATGCATTAACACATCCCAGCCAAACTCTCTTAATTTTTGCTGAGTGGCTAAAGATCCACTTTTCATCACCAGTTATCAGCTTCTTCAAAAATGGTTCGGTTTCATTACGTCGTAATAAAGAATCACAAATGAGAACACGGTTCATTAGGTTTCTTTCAGTGAGCTCGTGAGGTACCCAAATATCGAGCTTTTTTGTGTACCCAGTTTTTTTCAAATGCGCCAAAACTGTTTTGTGGTCAATTCCCAGTTCTTCAGCTACGTCGTAACTACTGATATGCCGATCTTGCTCCACTTTTTCAAAAATGGCATCCATTTTATCCGTAATAGGGCGACCAGAGCGACGTGCATCTTTGACATCAAAATTTCCGGATTGAAAACGCTTAAACCAAATTTGTGCTACTCTCACAGACACTGCACTAGGTCCATAAACATCGCAAATTTTTTTCGCGGCTTGCGTTGCATTTTTACCTTTTTTGTAGTAAAATTTTAAAATGTATCGAATTTCTTCATTAGATTCACTCATCTTAACAGTACGAAAAACAAATAAAAATCACACATTTTCCTAATTTGAATTTGGAATTATCTTCTTTAAAATTTAAACTTTTAATGATACCAAAACCAGCCAGATACAAATAGTATAGCCAAAGAGATTTTATTACAAGTTCATACATACAATAATGCGAAAAGACTTTTTCCCCAACCTAATACTATGCAGATCATACAAACATTTGTTCCGCGGCGGCAATCGAACCTACAACCATAAATTGAAAACTAAGAAACAACACTGATGGCATACTAAGCTTATATTGATTCAGTGCTCAGATACGGATTGATAGTGAACAAATTTTAATCAAGCCTTTATTGCAATTTGCGGCAAAGGACCATTCGATTCTTGTCAAAAAATTGTTTCGAAAATTTAAAACCCTTCGCACGGAAGGGTTTTAAATAAAACACCCTCGTTATATTAGAAATGACGAGCGTCTTGTGAACGTTTTCACTCCCAGAACTGAATTTTATAAGAAAAATTGTTTTTATATCGGTATGAAAACATCTAATCCAGAAATATATAAATAATCAGCCTTTTAGACGCTTTACAAGGTCAAAGTCATACTTTGACAAATACTACCTAAATTATATAAAAATTGTGATACAAATTTGCATGCACTATGCATTCTTTGCTAGTACTAATATTATAGCTCATCTTTTTCACAATCTAAAGTAAATAAATAAATTATATTCTTCAGAGGCGCGGTGGATGAGCTGCATGAAGCGCAAGAGATGCGGGTTCAGTTCGCGCTGCGGTACCTACAAATGTTTGCATATTCTGCAGGTTCGGGATTCGGTGCACCAATCATTTATTCGCATAGAAAAATGTGCAAACACGGCTCGAAACGGCGTAGGAAAATACCGGCATGCTAGAAACAAAGATTCGAAGGCATATGCCATCGGTTAGTGCTGGGCTTGTAACCTGCGGGGCGATCAATTTCCATGGCTATCGAGATGGAGGCATGGCATTAGCCATGGCTGTACCATCGGATGGGATGAATCGTATCACGATAATTTGTAGGCTGCATGTGTCATAGATGGACAATGCAAATTAACGAAATTGGTTCCCCATTGGACGTACCGTTTTTTACATAACTTATAATCAGATAATTTGTGGATTGATTGCCATCTCGATAGCCATGGGTTAGTCTGATCGCCCTGCAGGATGGAACTAACTGATGGCAAACGCCATCGAATTTTTGGTTTTAGGGCATATCGGTCTCCTCACGATGTTTATATTTTTTTATTTCACGGAACTAAATTTAAAATCTATTTCATCCAATTCCCTATGAACCTATGTTAATTACCTGTGCATATGAAACGCCATGTCGCAGAAGTCACAGACGAATGGTTTTATGTTATTGTGGATATTCTGATGCTGGTCATACCAGGTCTTCACGAGGAAACCTTTCCCGCATGTTTTACATGTATACTGGAAATAATAAATAAAATAAACAAACACTTAACAGTCACAAACATATAGCCATAATAAATAGCCTTAGCACTAGGATTTGGGTATCAGTAACTATGAGTATCATGGTACCACAATGCTCAGATCCGGAAAAAATATCTCCCGAACATAAAAACTACTGTGTCGTAGCGGGAATCGAACCCCACAGCCGGCTATTAGCCCGCCGCGCCTTCATTTGTATATACTATAAACGGTAGAAAAAACAGAGGTAGAACAATTTTTCAAAAACCAATAATATTTCAGAAATAACTTTTTAACTGTAAAGGCTAAATACAAATACCTTCTAATTCAAGTGGGGTAACTAGGGTCTGCACTGACATTTCGCATTGGGGTGTATTGTACCCGACCCCAACTAGCCCAACTCAGAGAAAAAGCAGAGGAATCTATGTTGTAGACAGCAGTGTTCCAGTATCGCTTACCTTCTGTCAGTTAATGATACAAAAACCTTCTTAAGTGTTACCTTTCGATCATCTGTATGTCGTTTTTCATGGTCTCTCATAGCACCAGGGTACGGCGAGCTATATCCACATCCATGCTGGCAGAATAGCTTGAAGCCACTGTGAACTCGACCATGTCTAACAATCTCATACACTGTTTTGTAAGTTTTACCTGAAAATACAAGGCCCATTGGATAGATCAGGGGTAGCTGCAGTCCTCAGCTAGGACTGTGGCCCAAGATTTTTATCTATTGAATTCCTCCAAATATAATTGGTGCATCAATTGGGATGCCTTCGAACAGTGCTGGGGTAGTTTATAAGTACTATGTTATCAAATGTAATTTTTATGCATGAGCCTGTATGCATTTGCTTTAAGAGGTTCATATTTTGTTACCATTACCATATATATTTGAATGAATGAATGAATATACTTTAATTATACACCCTAAACAAATAAAACATGTATGATGCAATATGCATATCTATAATTATTTATTATGTGTAAATAGTGACATTTGATTGCCAATGATCTCACAAACATGAGGGTAAATGCAGAAGTGGTATTAATCTAGCTCCAATATTGATTCTTGAATAGCCAAGTAAGTTAGTTCATAAATAATGTATAATTTTTTCATTAATAAATAAAAAACCAGAGTAATTACATAAAAAGTCCAATATAAAATTTCATCCCCCATTTTTGTATGAAATTTCACCCAAATGTACAGACAAATTGAGTAATCCCAATTCAACCTTTTTTGAATTGGGTTGAAAATAAACAAAATTGCATTCTTATGAAGGTACAATGGGGGTTTTATCGCTTAGAAGCCATCTCTTCCAATCCTTTGGCTGTGGAAGCTAGATATTGTAAGAGTGGTGAAGGTTTAAAATGGTTTACCCAAAGGAAAAGGACTTTTTGGCATAATTTTGTATCACTACATAATTTTGGGCAGCCTTAAACTGAAAGTCACTAGAATGCTACAATAATGTCCTATCAATTGGAACAGAGAAGCAAGCTCAAGATTGTTTATTTGGAGCGTTTTGTTGATGCAAGCTGCTGTAAACATAATTAAAAAGACATCTAGTATTAAGAAGGTATACCACTGTAAGGAACATACCAGAACTTTTTCAAGATTGTATTCTGTCTCTTTCTAACACATCCCTTCTGTAGTAGTGCCTTCAACTATAATTCCACAGTTGTGCTACTTACCGCATAACTTGCAAATGTATGGCCTCTCATACATATGCAACATTACATGTTTGACGATTTCTTTTAATTCCTCATTAGAATCTCCACAACTGTTGCATTTATAAACAAGTTTCTCATCATCTAATTTGATTAGGTTGTACTTATCTGATAAATCAATGTCACAGTTAGATTTTAAGCTGTTGGGTTCAATGCTGTGCTCATTTTTATAGTGTTTCGATAGATTCAGAGAAGAGTCGCAGAGTTCGAAGCAAGTTAGGCATTTGTTTGGGTCATGTTCTGCATTTTTGTCTCGTCTGATGACTTTTCTGTTAGCTTTTGGGCTTCTAGTTGTTTTATTTGATGGTTTTAGTTTCATATTTGGGTTTGGTTTCAATTTAAGGTTTCGTTTTTTGGTGGTTTTATTGTTTTTTTTAGAATCATGTTCAGTGTCTGTTTTCATTTTCCGGATTTCCAGACTTATGTGCGGTTCGAGGTATGTTGCAATATCATCAAAGTGATTTGAATCCCAACTTTCTTCTTTCACTGGATTCTGTTTCTGTATTTTAATATCACCTTTAATTTCCACACCATTTGCCAGTTGCGAATAAAAGCTTTTCAGAGAGTTGCTGTTTAGAAATTCTATCAGTTTAAGTTCGTTTTGATTTACCATATTGTGGAATTGATTTATATCTTCGATTTTTATGTGACAGTCCTTGCAAATCTGTCTCGGGAATGGTTCAGTTAGGTTAATCTGAAAAATAAAGTCTGTCATAACAAGTGAGAAGAAGTCTTGGTCCGTTAGGAAGATCATACAATATTAATGAAGGTTGAAAGTTGGTTATATTAAAAATCATTATTTTATTCATGTTTACTTATATCCTGGTTTATAAAGGTCTGGCTATGGATGAATTTGAAGCCAATTATAGGAATTGTGTTTAATTTAAATGTAATTGTTTAAATTTAATTGTACCTTTTCGTTTTCTGAAAACAAAACAATAATAAACTTACTTTTAGAGTAAGACACGAGTTGAGTTTACAAACGATTTCGGAATCTTCTGAGAGTTTGAATTCCAGTTGGTTGGTCACGGAAAAACACAGCCTACATATTTTGTCCATTTTAACTAGATTTAACGCTAAATCGTAAAGAAATCCCGAACTTCAGCAACTTGAACACATTGAGCAAAACAACAACGAGAGACCGTACACATTGTACGTCCACTGAAAGCACAACCATGGACACATGACGGTATTGCACACCCCTAGAATGTACGCCCTGTAAACGTGCCTCTAATAGGTTAGGTTGTAAGGTTTTTTTAGAAAGGGAGTATTGCTACCCGATGACATCTATCACAACCAACTTGAGTTCAAAATATTTTTTTTTTAAATATCAATGGATGAATCAGTTAATGATTAATTGATTATGGAAATATGTTCAATTTTAAAATAAAAAATACATTCCAGAAAAATCATAAACAAAAAAAAAACTCTTGCTGTCCCTAATATGGCCGAATATTGGGCCACAATGGGCATACCACTTTTTCATGCACTCGTCAAGTCATCGTAACCTTACCTACTGCTACACAACATTATTTTTGAGATGATAAGCTGGTTATTGCTAACTAATCGCTTCCAGGAAATACTTCCTGAACATTGCTCATAACACAGCGTCAGTGAATGAGTATTTTCGTAAAATACCTTTTTTTTTAAGTACCTTATAATGGCTTACTCCACCTACCAGTAGAAGCTCTACTTCATAAAAAGAGCTCACCACCTGACCTATTTCAGCCGCTAAATAGTAATTGGATCGCTGTATTCCGGTTTAAAGGGTATGGATGCCAGTGAAATAACCAGATGTCAACAGTGATACCTCTGTTTTCGCAAGCGTCATAGGTCACGGTAACCGTGGTCAACAGGTGGGCCGTATACTTATCTGCCAATTTATATTGTGGTCCACTTTCGTAAAACAAATTGTATCTTCGCCAATTGTTACCGATTCTGAAGATTTTTTTGTTGTTGTATCAATGATCAATGTTGTAAAAGTTTTATTCCTGAGGGATTGCTGTTTTTCCCGTAAAACTTAAAAAACATCATCATTTTATGGAATCACAACTAGCCAAAACATTTTTTTTTGGGCCAACTTTTGTTCTTTTTTGAAGGTGTAAGCAAAATAACAATGGCACGTGAGGATCTGATGATACAATAGGTACCTGCAGGATAGAAACCGTAAACTTATCGGCACTGCAAGGGTATCGCGAATATGACGATTTTCTTATTAATAACCATCAAAAAAGGAGTTTCTCATCTGTATATTTTTTGTGTGTATGTTACGCGATATCTTCGCCAATCGTGAATCGATTTTGATGATTATTTTTTTAATTAGTAGGGAGGGCATACTTCAAGGGTGTTTCCAATATACATTTTATAAAAAAAAACTAAATTTGCTCAAATTTTCTTCTATTCGGATATTGAAGATTCTATTGAAGATAGCGTTTTTTTTTGCGGGAGAGGTGTACCGGCATTAGGGGTAGAAGTTTGCGGAATATAGTTAGTTTGACTTACATATGGTATTCCTTAGATTATAATTATATAACAATATTTACTACATAAATAATGTATATCAATCGTTAAAACCTAAAACATAATTACACAATTATCTTTATTTGTATTGTAGCAATATTTTTAGTTTAATTATAATAAATCGATAATAACTACTTATGATCGTTGACTAATCTAAAATTCTTTATACTACAAACACTCATCCATTCAAACTTTTTGCGATAAGATAATTGTATTGTATTTTTTTTTGTTCAAAATACCAGGGTATGCGATAATATTCATAGGAGTATTCGGTGGAAAGTTCGTTTCCTTTGATAACAGTGCATGCGCATCCCGGTTTGTCAAAGATTCGTAACAATGATTATTGCCTATAAGAAGAAAGCCTCATGGAGGCAAAAGTGTCTTAAAATATACTCTTGTTTATATTATATTATTATTCAACTAAATAAGTGTACAGTTTTGAAAAGATAATACCATCGTTTGACGAGTTAAATTTAAAACTATTGCTGTGTTTGCTAAAGTAAAGAAAGTATATCATACCTACATATTATTTAGGTACTTATGATATACTTTTAAAAATATTTTCTTTCAAAATATTTTTAAAAGTCTGTCACTATCAAAGCAATAACTTACATTCATACCTAACTTAGTGTAAGCACTATAAATACAAAGTCTTAGCTATTTTATAGTATAACTAAATATCAAGTAGTAAGAAATATGAATGTATTTATTTGACACTCACACACACAACATTAAGACATAGACATAGACAAATAACAAATAATCTAAGAGCCTAGGTACTACAACATAAATAAAGCAGAGAAAAGTATAAAATACTTATAAGTAGTAGTAGGTAGACAAAGATACTTAGTTAGTTAAATATAGGTTAAACTAATAAAATCATAACATGACCCATCTGTTCCTACTTAACTGATCTTTGTATTGTATAACTACTTTATTTTAAAACTCCCAGCAATATTTTAAACCAGTCTAGTCCTTATTGTAGAATGATGAACATTATAAAATAATTGTTTATTTAGTTTTTTTAATAAATAGTTGTGTAAATCAAGGACCAAACATGCTTCCGAAAAGTTTATTACTGTTGTTACTTGCTAATTTTATTGACGCTGGTGAGTATTATATTTTTAATTTATTCGATATATTATGTTTTTATGAACTAAAGAACTCGAAAATTGATTTTTGTTGAAAATCGTTTGAAGTTTGATTACACATTATACCTATACGAGTACCTACTCAAGGATTCGAAATGATGGTCTATTTTTGTTTTTTCTCTTTACTGTTTGTAGTACCATGAAATAATAAAGCCTCATTTCACAGACATTAGAATAAGGGGGTCTTAAATTCAACTGCTATGTGCATTCATATCATACTTTTACCAATGACGATGTGTGTTTGTTATTAGGTATGGTTGTCTAACTGTTATTTTTCAAGAATAGTTTTTAGTTTTACCGCCTTAAGTCACTAGGGGGTGCTGCAGTAGACAAAAGAAAAACATCAGTGGTTTAAAATTTTTGCAAACATGAATAACTTATTGTGTAGCTGTATAATGGGTGTATACCGAACTAAGGTACATATACACCGATCACGATTAGGTACTCCAGGATAGTTGGTTCTAAATCAATATTTTTTTCTGTACTCTAGAGGAGACTGACGATCTCGCTGTGGTCCTTGAAAGTTTTATAAATAAAAACAGATCAGAAATTCACTAAAAATAAAGTATATACAATTCCTGTTGTCAATAAGTACATACCTACAATACCTAGGTAGGTATTTGAATTATTTTTATCACAAAGTTAACTTGTCGTTTTTTTTCATTGCTGTATAGCGAGTGTAGGTACCTACCTGGGGTGTTTCTATTTAATATTATAACTGAATCAGTTTTCCATGTTCTTTTTTGTTTTAAGTTTAACAATACTTTATGATATTTTTTGAATATTTATAAAATAAACTAAATTATCTTATTTGTGTATATTGAATTCATGCTGTTATCTGCCGGATGCGCGCTCATGGCATGCCCTCGCAGCTCCACTTCCGCTGCGACATGGGAATGTTGCGTGGGCGAAACCTTTCGGTGACCTATGCTGAGTTTGCAGGACAAACATCTCATCCGTTTTTAATATTGTCCTTAGATATGCTTTTGATTTTTTTTTATTCTATCTGTGCGAATATAATTTATGCCACAAAAATAGCGAGCACTCTTACAAAATATACCTACATCGAGTGATGCTGTTGCGAGACAAAAAAGAGCCCCTGAAGTGGCTCATTAAAAATATCTCAAATCAATAGGGATCGGCAATTATGAAAATAATTTTTCATAATTGCCGTATTCATAAGCAAGGTGAATTTACAGAGATCCTGCGAATTCAAACCTAAAATTATCAGGCAAGAAATATGGTGCACATTGATTTTGTGGTGATTCTTCATCAGATTATCAAATAGATTAGTTTACATTGTTTAGCCGTTAGTCTCGATTCTCTCGATTATGTTAGGTATATTACAAAAAATCAGTTATGTTTTAAATTATGCTGCAGTTAGCATAATTTATATTTACTCTTTGGTCTTATAGCTTTTTATAATTTTTAATTTATTAAAAATAAATAAAAATTAAATTTAGTTCTAATTGATTATTTTTATTTTTTATTAATTAAATATTTTTTGTTTCGTTATTTATTTGATATATTTTGATTTATTATGGCAGGTAAGTAAAGGTAATAATATAGTTTATCTATCTGTCCACCAAAGTCCTGAAAATCTGATAAAGTTTTTTTTTTACAGACATTCATAATAATCCATCATACTCTGGATACAATAAATTTCAGTCCTGTCCACAACCAATGCTAGACCATGGCAGGGTTTTGACCAAGCAAAGAACGAGGCTGGTGAAGTTTATGTGTGCACGCCGATACGAAATTGTCGGGAACAGATACGCAACTTGCAGAAGTGGACAATGGGATGTGCCTATGCCAGTTTGTGTTAGTAAGTACCTTTATTTTTATTTAAATCATTAATTAGAGTTTCTACTGAAAACCGTATGTATACATACCATGAGGCTAAATTAAATATGCGGCTGGACATCATAATTCAATATTTCAAATTACCACTATTTTACGTCAATTTTGCTGACGTATCGTAGCTAATTTACTGTAATCTTCATCACCACCTGCGACCGCGTTTGATGGTAGATCGGTGAACCGGTGCAATAACAACAAAATCGACGAAAAACTATGGTAATAAGCCGTTTTTTAAATGAAGAAATATTCTAACTAATCACTTTTTCGTTTCAATTTATATTGTTATAGAGATATTAAGTAATAAGCCCTTTTAAAAAAACTCACCTTATTACAATAGTACAACTGCCCTTACACATGCCCAATAAAATAAAAACACTGTAAGTATACCGAATGTTTTTGTATAATGCTTTATTTCTCAAAATATCGTCATAGGGGTTCCCTAGGGTCGTGAGGATTCTAATATTTAGAAAGGAGTTAACTTTGATCATAATAATTCTAAAGGCATCAATAATATTTAACATTTTTTTTAAGAAATGGGTATTTAGTACAATTTTAATTTCGTAAAACCGTCATATATTTTCAACTGTCACTTAATTACTTTTTCAGGATCAGGCTGTATGGACCTGCCTGCGAGTCCAAATTCAATACAGTTAAAGAAGCACCAAGATGCTTGGGTAGTGACAATTTGCCTCCCTGGGCACAAACTCGTGGGATCTTCAACTGTTTTCTGTGATGGGCACAAGTGGAATGATACGGCACCAAAATGCGTTGGTAATACTTATATTTTAAATTTATTTACATTTTTTTTTTCATTATCTAAATTAGGACCCAGACAGAACAAACGAAGACCACCTGCACTAAATGGATCGATGAAACCAAGATAATTGCGATAAAGAATTGGATGTGATCATTTCAAAACAGGGACAAGTATATGGCACAAAATTGTGCCTAGCTGATAACAAGTTAATAATTTTTCTAACGTATAAATAATGTTTTTTACAAATTAAAGTTCAGATCGTTTGCAACGTTCGTTTGGTTTTTAGCTGTCTTATGTGTAATGTTTGTATATAGTTATATAATTACATGTAGTAGAAGTTAATGAGCTTCATTACCCCATGCTTGCCATACTGTAAATAATGGCAACTGCATTTTTACCGGATACTGTATTTTGACCAAATTAGACATTATCATAGTTACTGTATCTGTCACTGTCGGCCATGTCATGCTACCATCAAAATTTGAATTGGCGCAATTTCCCACTAGGAACGTTGAAAATTGGTGAACTTATTTAAAATTATACCCTTTTCTAGATGCATTGTCCGCAGTTGCCAGTTTGAGCTGTGATTTCGAAGACCCTAACATTTGTGGATGGACTCAAGATGAACTCCACGATTTTGACTGGAAACGCTGGAATAGGAAAACTCCAAGCACTTTCATATTCACTGGACCGTCGTACGACCATACTTATGGAAAAGATCAGCTGGGTAAGTCCAAACCTAACTAAGCTCACATCCTACTATCCTATTAAGTATTATTAACTTCCGTCGATTTTCGACGATGTCAGTTCTAAGATGTTTGTTGTTAACAATCTCCGTGAAACGACTGAACCAATTTGGATAAAATTTGGAAGAGACGTCGACCTTTAGATTGTGACCTAGAGTAACACAAAGGCTACCTACTGACGCAAACTGACGTCGTCCATGGTCGTAAACTAACAGAAATATAGCAACTAATAAGCAAATGTAAATGGCCATAAAGTCAGATAATGTAATTATTTATATTGTAGTTTGCAACCACTTAATACTTTACTTGTCTTTGTATATTTTCTTGAAAAAAGTTGCGCAATCGCGTTAATAAACTACTTTTATAGCAATACCACAGACCAGTTCAAGTAAATAAGTGGTCTGTGGATTGAAACAGAATCAATTTACTAACAATCAGCCACAAATAAATAAATAAAGAAATACTCACTCCGAAGGCTTGCACAACCATTTTTTTGTACTGGTTTGACCAGCATTGATGCCGGAATAAGCAAGGATGTTTAAAATTCAGGTTATACTATGCTGCCCAATTTAGTTGGTTAGAACTATAGATCTATCCTGTTCTGTATAGAGCTGAATAAACAAACAAACAAACAATAAAGTGCGGTGGAATCGGATCTAGTCTACAGACTACACCATGGAGATCTTACTATTTCTTGAAATAATAAATATTGTTTCCTTGCAGGCTATTATATGTACATTGAGAGTACATCACAGCTTGAGAATGACACCGCTCGATTGTTGTCACCGATATATGACTCTTCACTGACTGCCAATGGATGCTTTCGCTTTTTCTACCATATGTATGGAAAGTGAGTTTCTCTTTTCAAAGGAGCCTATTTTCCATAAAAGGTGGTTTTTGTGTTTGTCCAACACCTTTTATCTCCAAAACAGCTCATCGGTTTGTAATGCAGTTTTTGCAATTTATTTTTGTCTTAGATAGGATATAGTATGTTCAATTAATGCTTTTTCTCATGAGATAGTTCTTATGCTGACAGGGCCAATGATCTCAGAATGTTATTCATTGTTTACGTATCATTGTTTTATAGCAACTTCATTTTTAATATTTTAAATAACTGATTAAGTGACATAAGCATTTACATGAATAGTTTGTATGTTTGCATGTCTGTTACCATTTATCCCTCGAAACGATTAAAAAAGGTCTTCATTATTAGATCTACATAAAAATTAATAAAATAAAATAAATATTGGCGGACATTTTCACACAGCATCGTCTAGCCCTAAAGTAAGCAGAGCTTGTGTTATGGGAACTACATGATTGATAGAATAGATAGAAGATAGAATAGTAGATTGTGTCACAAGGGACCAAAATAATGTACTGAGGGCGAGAGCGATTGTTTGAATCCTAAGCATAGCGAGGGATTCAAAATACGTCGCTTGAGGTTTAATAATTTTGGTACTGTGTGGCACTCGCTGCTTTTCATCCCCCTCTATGAGAAACCTAGCTGGTAATAAAAAAAAGCGCTTTTGGTCAAAATTTAAAAATAACTGCAGAAACTTATTCGTTTTTTTATTACTTTTAATCAAAATATTAGAGACAATTTTAATTAGATTCACACAAATTGAATAAAATATGAGTTATAGTAGTATACATTTGTAATTTGATTATGTAAATATAAATATTAATCACTACTAAAAGCATCTCTTATAGGTATATTTATATAAAAGCAGAGTGTGCGAAACGGTACCAAAAATATTTAACCTCTAGCGACGTACTTTGAATCCCACGCTACGCTTAGGATTCTACTCTAGAATCCTTCGCTTCGCTCTGGATTCGAACAATCGCTCTCGCCCTCAATTCATTATTTTGGTCCCTTGTGACACAATCTACTATTATTGTACACCAAAGAACACACCAGCTTAGTTACTACATAAAAATTGATAATGTTGAACAATGGGCGGTCTTATCGCTAAATACCGATCCACCAGACAACCTTTGGATGGAACGGACCCAATATACTACTTACATACTTTTTATAACATGTTGTCTTCCAGGGCGAGTCTTCACCTTCCCTATTCGAGTGGATAGCACTAGCCCTTCACTACAGACACATCTGTATTAACTATAAACTATTATTCCAGCGACGTTGGGGGTCTGAGAGTTTATCAGAAGCCAGACAGCATCCCGCTATACGCGATGCTGAATCAGACTGAAGGAGGAGGAAAGTACCTCTTGTTCGAGCAGTGGGGTGAGCAAGGGGACTTCTGGTTCAGTGCTTCGCCTCAACTCACGATTCTCTCGGAAGACTTTCAGGTGAGGTTCATGCTCATTTATTTTCACTCGTGGTCCATAAAATTCGTAATCATTACTTCGACATTCCTGTGTCAATAACCTACCTACATAGTTATAGATTTTTATAATGTAGGTGTGCCAATACAGTTAGACCTACCTGTATATATTTTTTGTAATCATCTATAAAAAATTGTCTCAGCTTTGGATGTTTTCTATTTTATTATAATATGTAAGTATTTACAAAAATAATACATACATACAATTCGATACAGATCGTGATAGAAGGAATTCGTGGCGCTAGCTACATCAGCGATATAGCGATAGATGACGTCGCCATCTTGCAAGGAGAAGACTGTGTCAAGTCGAGAGCCAACGCCTCCACGCCGGAACCCACACTCCAAGGTAAGCTGACCATAATCTGACTTGGGTGTCTAGACAAATACCACTTTCAGTCCGCGTTAACGCCTGCGGAAAGATTGAATTGTATGGAAATGATATTAGCTGTGGAAATTTCACGTGACTTCTGTCAAGTTTCCATTATTTGCGTTAGCGTGAAAGGAAAACTAAGCATGAGTATGTATATACAGGGTATATACATGTACCCTGTATATATATACAAGTAGGCAAACTTGATTGGTTTCGACGGAAGATCAGCGTTGGGATAGCTATGCGCAATAGCTATTACAACATTAAGCTGAGTCGGACGCCATTTTGTAGCATTTTATATTGTAGATTTTAAGTAGATTATTATGGTGTAATAGCTATTGCGCATAGCTATCACAGCGCTGATCTTCCGTCGAAACCAATCAAAAGCGTCACGTACACCAACACAACATAAAAAATAAAATAAAAAAATGAGAGGTGTCAAGGGACTCCCGGATGGAACGAAGTTCCTTTCGATTAATTAGTGAAGGAATTGTAATACAATTTTTTTTTTAGCAAGCCAACTTAAAAAAAATAAAAATAAAATAAAATAAATGAAAATATCTGGCTTGCTTCTATAAGAGAGAGAGGGAGACAGACAGAGAAACATGCGCACGCCGCACAGCTTACAATAGCTTATCTACTATAGCAAAAAGTGTCGTTACAACTTTTCGTGAGATTTTTTTTCCGTCTAGCCCCCTTTCACAACGCGCGATAAAGAACTTCGTTCCAAAAATACAAAAATACAGTTAATATTAATAAAAAAAAATATACCTAAATTAAATTAAACCTAGTCCGGTGGCCTAAGTGAGAGAGCAGTGGTGGTAATGGTAAAACCTTCGCACTAAAGAATGGACAGTACATTTCTGAGATCTTTAGGGCTTTTCTGTTGTTCTAAAATAAACATTTTCAGTTTAGCCTTAAAATTTTGAAAACACTACAATCAAGAATGTTCTATCTATCTATCTATGATGTTACGAGTCGTGTGGCGAGAGATGTCACGACATGCGTTACCCCCCTTAATTAGACTATTAGTGCTATTACCAGCTTTCACCAAAATAACGCATCGAATCGAACGACTGTTTCAGAGCTACGAGGCCTAGACAAACAAACACACCATACAGACTGAAATTTATGACACCCGTCTTTTTAATCTCTAAAATACATAACAGCACTACATATAATGGTTACTCGCCCCCTCTCGCATTACAAAAAACACTTAACTTGCTCTGAGCAGAGGGGCATGAGTCAGCGTTGTAATGTATTTTTTTATTAGCTTTTAGTGGCTTTGGTATCACTGCGGCCGTTAGGTCTATTGTGATCACCACTTGTTTCATTTTCCCCGCAGGGGGCGTTCATAATTCACCCCTCAGCCCTGTTAGAAACTGCAGGATCTTTTTGGGTGTGATGAGTTTCAGTTCATCTGGGCTAAGAATGTGTTTTTCCAGATGAATGCTATGCTTATGTATCAGTTGTAATGTAAGATTATTTACAAATTTCATTGACACGGACGTCTCGTCTTTTCGGTCACGTCACGTCACGACTCGACTGAAACCGCCGACGGACTGAGCGAAAGCATACCATCATGCTCTGGCAATAAGTCAAATGAAATGGTGCCAACCTTGAGCATTTCTTTTTCACCTGCACATAAAATGGCACCGTTCACGTATATTATTATGAACCTTGCATGTACTGATTACGGAGCGATTGTTTCATAGATTTGATCGTGAATGTCCGGGGTGTGGTTAGGGGTTAAAAATTGGTTATGGATTTTTTATTAATATCAAAAGTCAACACTCATTTTATTATTAAAATCACAAGGATCACTTTGAAACATGAATATTACCTACTGCCTGTTCCTCCGCGTCCAAGCCAGTAAAGGTAGGCAATATACAAGGCTTTTTTAATGATTATTTTAATAGTTTCCTACATTTTTACTACACCTACATTACGAGTTGGAAATTTCTTCGTCCCAACTTCAGTCCCAAGAGTTTTTATCACCTAACTTAATAATCCAATATTTTATAGCTAACCCCTTTTATAATTGTTTTGTTTGATTATGGCTGGTTATTTTTAGGGTTCCGTTCCTCAAAAGGAATAAACGGAACCCTTATTGGATCACTTTGTTGTCTGTCTGTCTGTCAAGACGTTTTATATCGAGAACGCGCGGAGGTATCTATCATGTATATTATTTACAGTACAAAGCTGCGCCCGTCGTTGCAACGAGCGCCCGCTGAATCCCTCTCTCTGTGAGTGCACGCCGAGCTGCCTGATCCATGGCAGTTGCTGTCATGATTACCTCACCTTCTGCATCTACTCTGGTAACTAAACACCACTTGCTATTGTTGTGTCTTCATTTAGCATTTTTTTACTGGAATTTGTATTTTCATAGATTTGACAATTGGTCTTGCATCACACACCTACCTAAGAATAGTTGTAATATCTGATTAATTTGTCGTTTTTTTTAACCAAAATCGAATCATAATCTGTATATGTACTCACTTAAGTTGTGCTTAAGTTAAGAAAAACAAAACGAACTAATCCACTTAATAAAAACTTTCTAGATAAGCTTGTGCTGTTTTTGTGAAACTAAATTAGAATGAATGAATGAATGCACTCCATTGAGCTCTTTTCGGCAAAAGAGCTCAATGGAGTGCAGTGGATTGTTAGAGGCCTATGAGCCGTCTATCTCCAGCTCATCAGAATGATGTAGTCCACATACTGGTGATGATGATGAATAAATACACATCTACTTTTGATTGATTAGTTGCTTTCTTATAGTTGTTTTAGATTATAATATGTTGATATATCTATTCATATTTGTCTTATTTATATCTAATAAAACGTCACTATGTATGTATTTTATTGTGTAAACACCAGCGTCCTTTATCGTTCACGTCAATTCCTGTCCAGCCAAAGGTTGTCCGGAAGAGATCGCTATTAGCGATAAGACCGCCTGTTGTACTCCTGCGATTAGTTTATAATTTGCTCTGTTTGAATTTATAAGCAAAATATGTGGTGTACAATAAAGTGTTATCAATTAACCATATTATCAGCCGGAAGCAGGAAGACTACTATGTACTATGTATGTAGGTAAACCTTCTAACAATTCCAACAATAACAGTTTTGAATACTCTTTATCCACTCCGTTAAGGTTAGCTGAAATAAAATGCTAATTAGCTATAAGTTAGCCTACGTACTTGTTTTATCTTGTGCATTCGATTTTTTTCTATCTGTTTATCCTTTATCACCGTCTTCCTGCTAACGAAACTATCATCAAGCCATCGAATAACACTTCTATTTTTTCTCTGTTCTGTCTCTTATTGACGGCATGACGTTTTTTCCTCCTTTAGAAAAATCTTATTTTTCAGAGGACTCACCTAGTTCCACTGACAGTCTACCCGAAACGCAAAAACTGGTGGGGGAAACCACCACCACGAAATCAACCACCGCTAGTAAAACAACAACGCAGGCATCGAAAACAACAACGGCTAAAACAACAACAACAACGGCTATACCAACAACAACGGTTAAACCAACAACAACAACGGCAAAACCAACAACAACAACGGCTAAACCAACAACAACAGCTAAACCAACAACAACGGCTAAACCAACAACAACGGCTAAACCAACAACGACTAAAACAACAACGCTTAAAACCACAGTAAAAACAACAACTAGAAGAATTCAAACGCCGAAAGTTCTAACAACGCCAAAAGTTACAACAACCCAAAAGCTTACAACAATGGCTACAATTTCGATTAATATGACGGTAGATGAAAGTGAGATTGAGAAGGACAAGCACGAAACGGAACTAAATTTAAACAAGATGGCGAAAAACGGTCCGCAAACAAAAAGTAAGTAGTTTTACACGCGACGAAAGGAGGCCGTGTATGCGTTTCGGGTAAGAGGTTTGTTTGTCTTTTACCATTTTTGATAGTGGTATTGAGAAGAACAAGCAAGGATCTGAAATTAATTTCAATAAGATGGCGGAAAACGCACACCAAAACAATAAGAAAGTAATTTTACCCGTCACTTATTGTGGGATTTTTTTTCATAACATGCACATTAAAAAAAACTAAAAATAAAAAAATCGGTTCATAATTGGCAAAGATAGCGTAAAATATACACAAAAAAATAACAGACGAATTGAGAACCTCCTCCTTTACAACTTCTACGATTTTCACTTTCACCTATTATTTTCAGGTAAATCCAGCACATGGAAGACTGCAGTTGTCACAGTGGTCCTGTTAGCGCTATGCGTGTCGCTGATCTACCTCGGAGTGACTGCTAGGACCGCTAGGGGGCGCCAGGCGTTGGCGAGGCTACGGGGAAGAACCAACCATGACTCTGAGGTCAGATACCTCAACTCTGCGGCTGATGATGATTTGTAAAGATTCTTGTTAATAAAGTGGTGGAATTACTGGTGTGTTTTAATTTATTACCCGCGACGTAAGTTCCCCGTATATGCTTTTGCCGTAAAAGGTTGCTTGTTTTTATATTTGGCTGTTATCATTTATGTCCGAAACAGCTTATCCGATTTTTTTTTGCTGGTTTTTTTTACACTTCATCATCTAGTCCCAAATTAAGCAGAGCTTGTGTTATGGGAACTATATGACTGATATATTTTTTTTTCATATTCTAAGAAACAAATTAATAACAATATTCTCCACTAGCAACACAGCTCGCTATCAGATACGGAAACCCGCGATAATTCAAACCGGTGACCTCGATATTGCCTCGGAGCGACGAGGTCTTATCATATCGACCGGGCTACGCCATCCACCGCGCATGCCCGCGAAACTGCGACAAAGGCCTCCTGACGGCCTGACGTTTCAGTCCCTCTCTGATATTACGCAAACCGTGTGAATACAAAAAAACTGTAAAATATTATGCTTGTTTTGTTTAGCGGTTGACGGTGAGTTTTTATTCAATTAATTCATTAGTTTTGTGGTCTATTATTAGATTGTATCTATTTCAGAAACATATTCTGTTGTATTATATATGTTTTTCTATCAATGCTTTTAATGCTCTTGGGTAATAAATATGCAGAAATTCAAGGCTGTATGCTAGTCTTTTGCTCATAAGGGTTAAATTGAACGTCGACTAGAAAAAAACTTAGCGTCATACCTACTAAGCATGTTGTAGGTAAGAAAGTTTAAATAGTCTAAATCAATCGTGTTTTAGATATAAGGGCTGTTACTAAATGTTAGTTTTACTCTATGCCAGGCTTATATATATTACCTAGGTACACTACTTTATTGATCAAACAACTAGGTATGACCAATAGATAGGTACCTCGTATTATGAAAAGGATGTTTAGGTAGATACTAGCCTGCTACCAACTTATCAGGGATTCAGTGATACATATTAATATATGCTTTTCGGAAAGCCGAGTTTATTTTGAAGGAAAGTTACGTGTTCCAAGGTTAGGTTTAACCTAGTTGCCTACCGTATGAATTGTAATGTTATTTGGAATGAACCTTCAAAGGAAAGTGTTTTATTAATTAATATTTAATTACTTTTATGTTTGAGTTTATGATAAAGGGAAGTAATCTTTTATTTTCATTGATTTCTTCAATATGCTCCGTTATTTATAAACTGACTGCTTTGCGGCACGTTATGGGGTAAAGCCGCGAATAGCGAATTCGATTTAGTTTGTGGCAGTATCAAAAATATTACTTACTTATGTTAAAATTCAAAAATCAACGTGCAAGGATCTTCTTGTTTCCAAAGAACGATTTGACAAAATTTTCTCCATATAAATGGCAAAGTGACCTCTAAAATAACTCTTGTGACAAAAAAAACTGATATTGCCAATATTAATGAAATTTAAAGACTTACCTCATGATAAGGGTAATTATGTTATTATAAAATTTTCGAAAAGTTAAGCCTTCAGGAAGCCTTAAACACCTACCAGAATTTATCACTTCATACGAACTTGCTTGTTATCGGGGACCTTGAATAGAGTGTTGATTGGTATTGAAAGTTTGAAGAATCCTTTCAAAAGTAGTTCAGCTCAAGTTATTTTAAATCATCATCATCAGCCTGTACATCATGTAAATCAAATTGTAATCTTAATAAAATAGGTAGATACTTATTATTTGATTTGTACAAGTCCACAGCTGGGCTAATGCCTCTCTAAAGAGTGATGACGAACGGTCTTAGGTCACTTCCATCAATTTCCCGCAACCTTTAAGATGTATATTTTGGGGAGCCTTTTTATACTGCGTCGTCCAGTTCCTGGTTATATAATATTAAAAAAAACACCTAAAATAAATGTGTATCTATTCAAAGAAATAAGATATGAATTCTTATATTATAAAGAGTCTCGCTTCAGTAGAACCCGCATCTTCGCCTCGGCAATGCGTTGACCAATCCGCCATGGATGATGATGATGTTCGATTTTATTGGTCACTTTTTATTCAACTAAGCTCAGATGGTTGCTAATGCTAAGTAATGAAGCGTAGGTTATACCTACGCACTTGTTGTACTTGAAATCTAACATTCTTGGAAAAAAATCTTATCACTTTCACTGACTTCAGTAAAAACATTTTAAAAAACGTTTGACATGAAATAATACCTATCGCGCTCGAAAACTCGACATTTCAAGGTTTTACACTTGGAGCCTTGAAATAAAACCTTAATACGTACTTCTAATTAAATGACCTACATACGTTCTTAAATAAAAAATTGTTGTTATAAAGGCTTAGGAAAGTAATTAGGTACTGTAATATAACAGCCGGGGCCGGTCTATGTTTTCTAGCGTGCTGACATGGACTCGCTTTGTTCTAAGTGAAACTTAAGGTCAACCAGAACGTTGCTTAAGCAAGGAGTCACTAATTGTAAAAATGTTAAATACTTTTTACTCGACCTATTTCGCACAAGCCAAATACCGATATGGCTTAGTCGACCTATGTTAGGGCAGTCTCCATTGCGGTATAATGGTCCTGAAAATGACCTCTAGTGACCAATGCTGAGGCAACTGTGTGGTGAAAAAAATCATTGACCCGCACAGATGCTCCATTTAATCAAATTTTACCCGCAAAAAAGCAGCCAATCTATTTGCGTTTGGGGTTAGAGTTTACTTGTCTGTTCGTTTTTTCCTGCGACGATAGGAGCTCGTGTTTAGTTTGCCCATTTAAGCAAAGTGTCATTTTTTTTTAAATATTTTAGGCCCCTAGTACAGTTTTTTAGTAACAAAATCAGCAAATTAGTTTTACTTTTAGTTCAAAAAATACAACTAGTTGTCGGTAGTAAAAAGTGACCTTTTCGAATTGAATCGAGCTGACGAAAGTAACCTGTAAAAAGTAAAAGTATGTAAAAAAAATGCGGCTTCTGACTCATAACATTATTTCTTATCTTTTTTAAATTAATAAATTTTCTTTCTTTTCTTTTCTACTAACCCTCCTTCCGGTAATCGGGTAGCCTTTCAGTGGCGAACTAATGAACTATTAGTTATTCTTAATCTCTCTCTCTCTTCGCTTTGGTTGCTATAAGCTCGAGGGGATTGTTTCTGTTAAGTTAATAAACAGAACAAACAACCCAAGAACTCCAGCGAGTTTAATTCATTACGCGCTGAAAGATTTACTATTCCCTTAGGGTTGGCTTCGTTTGTTTCATGTCACACTTTTGTGTTAATTTCGTAAGCCTCTGGTGTCCAATATTTGTATAGGTATAATATTATATACACCTAATAATATAATTTAAACATAATATGTAGCTATCTATTTTGAGTAAAGGTAATGTAGATTTTGTACGTGCACCAGCAGATTTTTTCGGTGAAGGAAAACATTGTGTCAAATCAAAGCTCGAAAGCACGTGCCATCGATTTGTGTTCCGATAGGCGGGGTGCCCAGCGCAGAATGCTAACAAGTAGTGAGCATTCCACATTATAATGCCTGAGGGCATGTGCCGAATATATGTGTCTTAAAAGTTATCCTCACGGATCCTTCTGCGTACATATCTGAGGATTGCTTTCATGCGTGAGCGTGTTTATTATAGCTATAAACTTACAAAGCAAAAAGGCTAGAATTGAAAATGACTTTTAAAAGCTATTTTATAATGATAGTTTCCTCATATAACATTCCAAAAACCACCCCTTTAAAAAACCCGGGATTATAGAATTATTACCCGCGATGTAGGAGCCTGTATATGCGTTTGCGATATGAGATTTTTTGTTTTGTTTGTAAGTTACCATTTATGTTCGAAATGGCTTATCAGATTGTCATGCGGTTTTTCTTAATATATTTGTTTGTCTCCAAGGGTAGTCTTAGAAAGGTTTTATCGCCACTATTTACTAGGGGACGCTACAGTCGATGATGGACAATCTATTCTTTAGTCTTCAAATATAAAAAAACCTGTAATTGTTTAACTACTTACGAGTATTTTGTGTTATCTCTACACATATTAAATTTCACGAAGAATCAACCGTTCGAAAGTTATATGTATACATATACAAACATATATAGGGTGCCTATTTTTCCGACTTGACTCGGAGATCACACTTGCTTCGCTCGCTCATTTTCTTTCCCTGATCCTAAAGGTAGCGTAATAACATCAAAGAGAAGCTTCCTAAGGCGATCTTAATCTTTCATTGTCAAATGAATGCATTCTTCTGGCTCTCGCGTCCTACAGGGACTATACATTGTAGGTACTCTTGTTGCGGTGAATACATAATTTAAGGACAAAACCTGCAACAAATACGTAAGAAGTATTTTCAAAAGTAGCAACCGTTCACAGTGGCGGATTCAATATTTTGGTTTGGGACAGTCTTGACCCAGCTGAGGGTAGGCTTTATTGAGTCATAAAACTCCAAACGCGATATAACTGTTTTTCCCATGTTAAAAGCCGTGTTGGCCTAGAGGGCGATACCCTGACTTCTGATCCGTAGGTCGTGGGTTCGAACCCGTTCTTGCACCAATGGATTTTTCCACTCGAAAAAATTATGTGTGCATTAACACGTGCTCAAAACGGTGAAGGAAAAAAATAGTGAGGAAACCGGCATGCCCAAGAACCAAAAATTCGAAGGCATGTGCCAACAGTTAGTGTTCCAATAAGCGGCGATGGGCTTGCAACCTGTCACGTGGAATGCTTACTACTTTCAAAACGCGGGCAAATGTAATGTTTGGAATTTTTTTTAGTCATAAATAAGGCCATGTCCACGTTATTAATGTATGAATGAATGTACACCATAAACAAATATAAATAAATAAAATCTCATTCTCATTAAAGTAAAATGGTCGGTTTATCGCTTAGCAGTGACCTCTTCCTGACAACCGTTGGATGGAGAGGATAAAAAGAGATTGAGAGGATATACTTAATACCTATATCACGGATTTCACATGACAGTTCACAAGCCAATCGGCGCTTATGAATTCACCATTGATGTGCCTATGTATAAAAAGACTAGTGAGGTAGGTAGGGATAGTCCGAAGCAATTATCCAAAAAAATGTGCAAACTTTTTATTACAATCGTAATGTTTGGCCATGCCCAAATTTAGCATAGTATATACCTACTTATATCACGCATTTCGCTTGACAGGTTAGTAACCTGGCTAGTGCCAGGCTAGTGTGGGCTAGTACCCATTGCCGCCTATAGATTCGCCAGGTCAGGCTCATTTCTGAGTTCGGCCCGGCGCAGAATGTGTGAATAACCAAACGAATGGATAGCAAATTGACTAGGTAACAAAACGGTTAGATATTCGACTGAGTAGCAAAGCGATTACTTTGTGTTTTGTTTTCCTGGTGTCTGGTAGTGATCGATTTTTAGCGATAAGACCGCCCATTGCACAACATTGTCAAAGTTAGTAGTACTAACTAAGCTTATGTGTTATTTGGTGTACAATAAAGTATTTTCTATCTATCTATCTGTATATTCGCACATAAAAATAAGATACTTATAAGTTTCACATATTTGTACGTTATTCTTAAATTAAATTAATTTTACTTTCATTTATTCGTAAATGTAATGAATTTTCAATCTTCACATTTTTCAATGATAAGAAGCATTCATTGAAAATGCCTATTAATAGTGGGTCTGACATCATGTAGGATATATTTTTCAGAAACTGAAAAGCTATCTCTTATCTTATCAGTTTTGACAGTTATCTACCATAGGTATCTTCTCTCAAAAGCTACTTACATCTAAGTAGCTTTTGAGCTTTTACTATTAGAAAGTTTTTTAATTTATTGCCTCTTTGTACCTTCGTTTTATTAATACTCTTTGTAATTAAGAGGTCCGGTTATATAATTTATGAGACATGAAATGTCAAAAACCGACTACAAATAACGCGAAATTTATAAAAAGTCTAATATGCTTTACGTGAGTTTGATAAATTGCAATCTTCCAGTTTTCCCGAGCGTCTAGTTTTACCTAGGTACCCACCTCACGTGGGTGCGTTATTTAAAATAGGTGGGATGTAATGTCAGACGTCTGGCATTTAAATATCAGCAACATAGCACGTCACCGGCTTATCAAAATAAAATCAAGAAATTTCTAATGAAAATTCATTTTAAGTATGTGTTTGTTTGCCCAGCACAACTAGACTTTATAATGGACTACCTACATTTAGGATAAAACGAGAATGGTTTTTTAAGTGTATAAAACAAATGACAGAAGTAACTCTTTAAAAATACTAGATATGTATAGAAATATGGAAGTTTAAAATCTTTGTGGAGTAGAAGATTCGTAACGCAAATACTTGTAATGTATTTGTCTATTACCATTTGCCTCCAGTAATTAAAATGAGGTTTTAATTTCGGTTGCAATCGAAAGAATTAAAAAGAGGTTTACACTAGATATTGTTAAAGTAAAAATTTACATGTAATTTATTTTTAAGACGTGAAATTTAATTTTGAAATCAGGAGTGGGGAAATATGACTATCGTAGTACATTATCATATACTTACATTTTTAACGCAAAAAACGCAAAGAATAATTATGAGCAGAAAAATATAAAAATGTAATGATAGTATCATAGCATCCGTGTTGGCCTAGTGGGTGATACCCCGACTTCTGATCTAGAGGTCGTGGGTTAGAACCCGGTCGCAAACCAATTAATTTTTCCACTCGAAAAAATTATGTGCGTATTAACACGTGCTCAAAACGGTGAAGGAAAACATTGTGAGGAAACCGGCATGCCCTAGAACCAAAAATTCTAAGGCATGTGCCAACAGTTAGTGTTCCAATAATTGGCGATGGGCTTGCAACCTTTCACGTGGAATGCTTACTTGCAAAATGCGGGCATGTACCAAATGTAATGTTTGGACGTGCCTCTGACTACCACTTGGTATCCTCAAAGATCTACCCACTAAGTATGTATCTGAGGATGTCTACCATGGGGAAGACAGTCGTGAGCTTGTTTGTTTGTTTGTTTGTTTTGTAGTATTATAGCATTTACAACAGTCTTATGAGTATATTCAGAAAAAAAGCTACGTTTACTACAAAACGTAATATTAATTCCTGAATAATTTGACTCTTTTAATAAACCAAAAAAGGTTTGTTATCCAGATTTTTCCTGCTCACAACGCCTACAGGCAATTTGCGTTATTGTTTTAAAAATGATTTCCCTGTTGGTTTTATTATCTTGGCCTCCATATAACTAAGTTACCGACCGAATTTCCACTAATTGGCTATCTTCTTAATGGGGTTGGAAGCAGGCGAGACTCTGACATAATCCTACTACTATTACAAACGCGAAAGTCTGTTACTCTTGAACGCAAAAACTACTGAACGGATTTCGATAAAACTTTACAGTAATACTAATAGCTTATACTAAACATCAGAATAACACATAGGCTACTTCTTTTTCGATTACCACGTGGGCGAAGCCGTGGGCAGAGGCTAGTGTTATAAAAGTCGCAGAGATGATCAGTAGGGCATGACATTTTTAATATTATCTCTTCGTATGTAATAAAAACCCTGTCTCATCCTTAAAGGCGCATTCCTTCTCAAGCGGCGACTGGCTTGTAACCTGTCACGTGGAATAACTGCTGTGGCATGTTCTCTTGAGATTCTTCGAGATTATTTGAAATGTCCCAAGCTTTCTTGAAATTTCCCTAGCTTTCATGTGTATATTTTTGGACGTGTCTGTCTTCTTATCGCTTGGTAGCTTCACTGATTTACGTACGTCCATTATGAGAAATTCAGTTGTGAGTGTGTTTTTTATACTACTAAAGTGGCAAACAAGCATATGCAATGTAACTACCTGTTGGTGAGCGGTTACCGTAACTTATGGAAGCTTACAACACCAGAGGTGCGAACTCACGCGTTTTGCTGACCCTACATGAGATTTTCACCTAATGGGTGAAAATCTCATGTAGGTTCGGCAAAACGCGTGAATTCGCACCATTTTTATACTTTAAAGAGAATCCATGAAAAAAGTTATTTTCTAAAAAAAAAATTGCTGGACAAAAGTCGTTTGGTATGATGGAAGGAATTATGGTCCGATCTGGCAGTGGTATTATAATTATTATAGTACGTTAATGGTAATATTGAAGATGGACTATGTGATTGGAGTTATTTCACTTTCGGTATTGTTTAGTTCACTTCATTTTACCTATCTTATCCTATTCTGTTCACTCCGTTTTACAGTAATACATAACGAACACTAAAGCTTTTTATCGATCTGGTGCTCCAGAACATGCAATATTTCACGTCGCCATAAAATAAATTATTTGCACTTCAGCCTTCACGTGATGAATGTGTGAGTAGGTATGTTAATAATCGAAAACAGGTACCTAGTTATTGCACGACATATTTATAACAGGTACCTAAACTGGGGATAGGTATGTTTTCCAAGGAAAAACGCCCTTTAATCAACAATGACGACCTCTGTGGCACAGTGGGCGAAGGCCCGCCTGAGACGCAGATGGTTGCGGATTCGATTCCCGCCGTAGGACAAATGTTTGTATCTGCGAATGTTTGTCTCGGGTCTAGGTGTTTTCTATGTATGTTACGTATGTATTTACAAAATAATATATATAAGTAGTATATCAGTCATGTAGTTCCCATAACACAAGCTCTGCTTACTTTGGGGCTAGACGATGTGTGAAAAATGACCAGCATTATTTAATAATACATTTTTATTTCAGGGCATTAATATATATTATATGTTATTTTGTCTTTGGATTTTACCAGCGACAACAGAAGCGCGTATATGCTTTTGCCATGAGAGATTGTTTATTATCATGTACCTCCGAAACCAGGCACTTACACTCCACGACTTGAGTATACAAAATGAATACGTACTAGGCCTAGCTGTTGTTATATTATATTTAATGATGTTAAGATCATGAAAGAAAACAGACAAAAAAGTAAAACAAAGAAAAAAATAATGAATAACGTGTTGGGATGTGTGAATGTGTGTGAGAGAGTTTAGCGAGAGGGTGTGTGGGTTGTTTATGAGTGTATGAGATTGTCCGAGCTGGGTGTTTCAGGGATAACTCAGTGTGTAATAAATTAGTCAGACAGTAGAACAGCCATCAAGGATGTGTGTTAATATGATAATTCAGGACGCTAATGTGTGTTAGACAAATGGCTTGCATGGTGAGAAAGGGTAGTTTTTTGCTGATAAGAGAGATGAGGATAAGATCAATATACGACAAAGTGGAGATATACAATAGAGCATACCTACGGCCCAATTTGCATAAACTTATATCAAGGTACAATGTCTGAGTGCTCGGTTGTTTAGACACTATCCCCGAGAATTACTTGTTATTTATGGAACGAGGGGTTTTATCACAAGTTTTATAGGGATTCTAAATTTTTTAGTAATTCGGCCCGAAAAAGTTCATATAGAGTTTGAAACCCCTGGTGTTGGACGCATGACGCACTCAAGATCTTTAGACTCTCAAAAGCAACATAAGTTTGATAAAATCTTGATAGATAAAAGCGAATAGAAAATAATTGTCAACAAAAGCCAGTAGATTTTTTGCTCAAAACAAAACTATATTTAGATGTTTAGGGGCAGTTGCCTGTATCATATGAGTACCTTCATTAATCCCTACTAAAAGCACATGTCAAAATTGCATTATTGTCGTTCATTATCCCAGTTATTTTGGTTGTTGCCTACGGCTTAGGGTTTCTTTATAATTAATGCTTTGCCCGTGGGAGGTTTTGTACATAGTGTACACTACCTAAAAGTCGTTTCATGTCCTCTGCGAGCGGATAGAAGGCAAGATTACACTGTGGATCGTGGCTCCTGTCAATTCATTTTGGCCTTAATGGACGGTACCCCAACTTTCGATTAGATGTCACGGGTACGTACCCGGTTTTGCGAAAAAAATATGTGTACCTTATCACGTGCTCACAAAAACATCGGGGAAGAAAAACATCGTGAGGATACGGGCATATACTCTTCGAAGGGAATACATGCTATGGGATATATTTTTAGCTCTTAAATGTCTGAAAAGATGTTTCCTACTGACCGTTTTTTAGGGTTCCTTAGTCAATAAGGAACCCATATAGTTTCAACATGTAGCTTAGCTCAGAGAGTACTAGAAAGCTGGAATTTGTCATGGGTACATATTAATCACGCCAACAAAATGATTCGTGGAATTTGTTTTTTATGATACCTACACCCCCGTACACGTGAAGTGGGGATGAATTTATTTTATCGTCTATCCCATGATGTGGATAGATCGGAATTAGTTGGGGGTTTAAGAAAACTATTTCTAATTACGATGTAAAGACAACTCCACAAAACTACAGGTAGCTATTATATATCGCATTTTTTTTAAAAAAGAAACGTTACTACCCAACCCTAGATACGTAGCCATGTTGTAGTCATATAGTAAAAATAGCGTAGCCAACCATTAGCCATGCAGACGCGCCGCGCCGTAACCATGTTGTAGTCACGCCGTAGCCTTCCCGTAGCCATGTCGTAGTCCCGCCGCCGCTCGTGCCGTAGCCGTTCTCTAGCCATATTCTAGATGCACTGTACCTGTCCATTTTCTATATCGTAGTCCACATTAGCCGTTATGAAGCCATGTCGTAGACGCTGCGTAGCTATTCCGTAGCCATGTCGTAATAATGCGGCTGATTCTAAAAACTTCAGAACTATACGTTTTCAGTCGAGGTCAAAATGTTCTATCAGTAACGAGATTAGGTACCTACTAGCTTTTCCAACTCAAACAAAACGACTTCAATATGATGTAATCAATGAACAAGTCGTAATGCTTTACGAGTAAAACTAAAAATAGGGTTAATTACCACCCACATACCACCGGTCGACTGTAAACCGGCCGTCACAATGAAGTGCTTTTTGTTACATTTTTTCACTGTTTTTAATATTACCTATAACTTTTACATTTTCTGTAAATTTTGACATGACTTGTCACTTTTGATATTACCAGTCGCTTCAACATACTCTGTCAATTTTGATATTTCTTTCAGTTTTTCACAAACATTGCGAATCTCCTTTTTAAAGTCGGTTAACAATACTCCCCTCCTCCATCCCTACTTTCACCACATAGTTAGGACAAAATTGCTCACATTAGCTTCGCCATCGTTAACTAGCTTAGTGGTAGACCCTTATATAATTTTAAGTTCCTACCCTCTGCACCAGTCTCATTTATTAGGGTTGTAACTTGTAGTGGAACTGTGACAAATGGCTACACAAGAACATTTTAGCTCGCTTTAACGTTAAAACTACAACTCATTTCAGTTTTGAGTTACGGAAACTACCTAGGTGGACTTTGGGACCTCTGCACTCAACATAGGCAAAAAAGCGCATTTTTTTTCATACAAATCTGTCACTATATAGACTTATGAATATATTTCTTTTTTGGTAGAGTAAATTCTACTCTTATACTTTAACTTCATATTTCTATATATTGCAAGACCTCTACTGATCCTGAATAGACCCATTTCAATCACTACAGAATCTTTTGGATATATTTTGTTTATGATAAACGATCTTATATTCTGCAAAAAAGACCCTGTTTGAGTAAGGAATTAATAAATAACACCTATACAAAGATACCTATCGGGTTGAACAAGCCGTGTAAAGTTTAATGTTTAGAGTGCCATAATAGCTGCATAATGGTTTGTTTACCTGCCATTAGACAAGCTAAGCTATATTAGTAGGATTTAAAAAGCTCTCTCCTAATGTTTTAGAGATATTTAGTTCGCTCTTTTACTACGTATGGGTATGCTCGTCTTAAAAGCCGGATTATCCACAATTGACCTGCTTTTCAGTTTCTGAACTTTGTTGTCTGTTACATAGATTAAGGAGTTGTGTTTGCGCTCACAGAAAAAATGGAAATTTAACTTAGATGTGGTCTTCAGAGAAACAAGTTAGACGGGGAAAGAACAAGTCTTTCGAAGATTTCGCAAGTCGCAGTAGCAATGGATATACCATGTAAAGTTAATCCTACTAATGTTTGCGTTTTGATAATGCGTTATGTAATTTTGGGTATTTGTTGCTCAATAGCTCAAAAGGCGGCTTAATTTAGATGCAATTTGAAACAGGTATAGTTCGTGATTTATATTCTTATTATAGGATATTAATACACATTTTTATTCGGGTGTCACGGAGGTAAAGCCGTAGACAGAGGCTAAAGAAATATTACTCCCAATTGTGAATATGATAATAAATCTTGTAAGTTGCGTAATTGCTTTCAGAATACTGTGGGTCTGTAAAAGATTAGATAAATATTATAATCCCAATATATTACTTATGGCACAGAACAATACGGCAATATTAAGGCTTTAGGTATCGTTTGCTAAGCCCGGATCCGAGAAGAATAGTTGTAGATAGATATTCAAAAGGGCCGGATAATCGACAACGTTTTATCGAAGCCGGATATTGTTTCAGCTGTCGTGTTGCCATGTCAAAAGATTCATTATAATCAAGCAGGTTTAGTTAGAAGCAATACATACAAAAGCTTTGTTTAAATTTAAATTTAAATCTGTGATAAAGATGAAAAGTAGACTTTCTGTGATAACGTTCGATGTATGATGTATTTTTTTTTAGATGTGGCATGTGCACGGGATTGTTTTTTTACGCTAGATAAATGGCGCTTTAAGCGAGGGATTATCAAAGCCATACACCAGCATTTTAAAATGACAAACGTCACACAAACGTCAAACTTTTAAAATTACAAATGTACAGCACTTTTTGGACACACACGGAACCCTATTGCTGTGAAATGGTTTGCGGAGTTTCATCAAATTATTTAAATAACTGTATTAAAAGCGTTCAGAGTACGATAAACATAGGTATGTTTCTCGATTATCTTACGGCATTTTAATTTGAGTATAGGATTATACTATAACGCGGGCATTGGCCAAATGTAATGTTTGGACGTGCCTCAGACTATATTCTACTTGGTATCCTCAATGATTATCCTACTCACTGAGTATGTATTTGAGTCATCATGACATGTATACAGTCGTGAGAGTGTTTATTTTTTGAGTATAGGATTAGAGTCAAAACAGCCTTCTAAATGTATTACTGCTACGTATAATTTGGCGATTGTACTTTTATATTTTCGCCATTGTCTTATACCAACTTATTGCCCCATCGCTGGTCTCACCTAACTTAATCTCTCCGACCACCTCTGTGCTGTCTTAAATCTCCCACTACTCTGTCAAAATGTCGAGAACGCCTCTCCAACATTTTATTATTTTATTTATTGTGTATTTCTTTAGCGTGTAACTACTACCTATGTATCTATATATATTTTTTAGGATTCAAAAGTCAAAAGTCAACATTATTTTATTCAGGAATACTTTGAAACGTCGATTTTCTCTACTGCCTATTCCTCCGCGACGAAGCCAGGAAAGAAAGGCAAGAAAACAAGGATGGTTATTCTTTTTTATGATCCTTTTACAAAACAATAGGTATCTACATTTAATATCGAGTGAGCATTTTCAATCCCAAGAGTTTCGACTTGTATTTTTATAGATATTTGTTGAAAAATTCAATGCTGTTATTATTTTTATAAAAAACTAGGCGGATACCTAATCCTACTACTATTATAAAAGCGAAAGTTTGTGAAGATGGATGTTTGTTACTCTTTCACGCAAAACGGATTTTGGACTACTGAACGGATTTTGATGAAACTTTACATTAATATACCTTATACATCAGAATGACACAGGATACTTTTCCGGGTACCACGTGGGCGAAGCCGTGGGCAGAAGCTACTTAGTAATAAATAAATTCTGTAATAAAAATAATCTAGTGTGGATGTAAAAACGTGTACGCTATCATTTTGTGTTATCAATATTAATTTTATGCCTATATCGCCCGGAGTGGTAAGCCGAATACTGAAACCGTTAATTAAATTGTAAATATACCGAAAATGGTATAAAATAATGGCGGTAGGCGCTATACTTCCGTTACATATGGTTTATGAAAGTGACCTCCTATTGACCTTAATGAAAGATGTTTCACAGTCAAACTCTATATGTTTATGCCATATCCTCTCTCAAACGATTACCTACTTATAAAATAAAAAGTTTATTTTAAGTTTATTAGTATTACGAGTGTCAATTCTTAAACAGCGTTTCAATAAATCGCCGGTTGGTTCGCTTCACTCCATGGTTTTGTATTTTTGTTCCAGAAGCAGCAAAATGATCGATCCAAGTTCATCCGAAGAAGACAGCGACGATGAGCACAAGAAACAGCCATCCAAGATGCAAGGGGGCAAGCGTAAGTCATTAGGTATTTCACCATATCACTATTTTCACTAATTTCACTATTTTCACTAATTTCACTAATTTCACTATTTTCACTATTTTCACTATTTTCACTATGTTCACTATTTTATTTTCACTTTTTATAACCAGTAGGTATAATACTCGTATACCACGAAAACTAAAAGACAGGAACAAGTTACCTTCACATAGACCCTAGTTGAAAGCAAATTGGCTTTCCGAAGGTCGCAATCTATGACTGTTTTTACCCGCAACGTAAACGGTCCGTATCCGTATATGCGTTTGGCATAAGGGTTTGTTTGAACGGCTCCGAAACGTTATTATCTTATCTGATTTAAATGCAGTAGGTAATTTATAATCGATTTCAAGGATGGTTTTTAGATAATTTTGATCGCCAAAAATCATAGGGGGCGCTGCAATAAATGATGGAAAACACGTAGATTTTGCTATTTTGCAAAAAACTATCGAATTTATCATTAACCTTTTTCTTTGCGAACGATTTGAACGGTCCATTTTAGTTTTCGAAAGCAAGTTGGTAGCCATTTACATAACATTCAGTAATTTCAGTATTTTCACCATGGTATGTAAGATTTGCCTCCCGATAGGTGGCATGCCATTACAGCATAGTTGCACGCGTCATGATCACGGTTTAGCTTTGTATAATTTACCACAAACAATGACTCGCCAGTATTTTCTGGACTTTCGTTTGGCTTGGACTAGTTCTCAGAATTAGCAAGTTGAAATTCTAACGGGTAAGTTATATAGCTCACATAACCGATAACCGCAGGAATTAAGGTGGACATGACTGCCTAGACATGTAGAAGTGTGTTGTGTATAGGTCCTCCCTCAAAGAGAGTCATGACAAACGATCTTGGGCTACATCCATCTACCGGCTTCCCGCAACCTTTAAGATGTCATCGGTCCATCGGATGAAGGGCCTTCCTTCACTACGTCATCTGGCTCGTGGTCGCCATTCGAAATCGATTCTTTTGAAGTGTTGTTTATTTGGATTCAAAATGATATTGTTCTCAGTGGTTCCACCCGGCTCCCTGGCCGGTGGCCGTCCATCTGTGAGGGGAAAACCGGAACTTCCGCGAGGATCCACCGCGGGACTACCTGGTTCCATGTCTAAAGGTACGCAATGTTCAATTCTCATGTATTTTTAGGTTGATGGCGGCGTCGTGACGGGATTGAGTTCAACCCTGTGTAACAAATGTAATTTGATCTGCGTTAGGATGAGATGTGGTTTCATGATTCCTACATTATGTAATCCATTTTGCGAATAAATATTTCTTGTTGAGGGGGCTCTGACTTTCGATTTTCGATAACGGAGGTAGTGGGATTCGGTGGGTGGGTATTCGATAAATTGAATTGTGCAACTGTAAGTATTGTGTCTCAAACGATAAAGGAAGCCATCGGTAAAAAACTCCTGACCCAAAACTCGAAGACATTTTGACACATGTAGGTATGAAAGATTCCTCTGCGAGGCTGAATCTTAAACCTTCCAAACTCCACAATGGAGATGCACAGTTCGAGTCCCCAAGTCATGACAATCAATATCTTCATCTATAGACTTCAATTTAAATAGAATATTAAATGAAAATGAAATAGCTACGAACTTAAGTTAAACTTATCCAGAAAATGCGACTACAGTTTGAAGAATTCTTTGACGATAATATAGAATTTACCTGCTTACTTGTTTAATTTAAAATCTTGGATCCCAGGTCCAAGCCCTCTTGTAACCGCACCACACGCGGCGCCACTCCATCCAGCCACCAGGCAGAGAGAAGCCGCTGCGTTAGCGCCACCTCCACACGCGTGAGTTATGCTTATCATAGTACGTGTAAGGATACTTGTGACTTCATGTCCATTACACTCATGGACCATTCTAGAAGCTGTGACGCTAGACTTATCAACACCATACGCATGAACATCCAAGGCAATGATTTTGTCTATGAAAGACAAGACAAAAAACAATTTCAGTGACTCTTTTTTTGACAGAAAAGATAAACAGAAGAATGTTTTTGTCTTCTGTAGACATAACAATTGTCTTGGTGTCCATGCTAAACCTGCTGAGCTTAAACGATTATGAGAACGAATAAGCGTTTTAGAAGCAGCGTATAATACTAAACGATCAAAGCAGTAGAACTTTTTGATGCTTTGGGAGTAAATGTAACTTCTATAAGTAGTAGTAGATCTTCTTTTGAAATAGTTCGTCAGGTAGTTATTGTGTTCAGGTTTGAAGTTGCGGGTGTAATTACAAATACTTGAGAGTTTTCACTAAAAGAAACTGACGGAGACTAGCAGTGAACAGTTTCACCGTATGAATTAGGATCGTCAATAATTAGAGAGGAAGGGACTTTTCAACCTTATGTTTATGGCAAGCAACGCACCAGCAATGCCTTTGGTGTTGCTGATGTCAATAGGCGATGATAACCGCTAACAATCTGAGTGGTTGATGTTGATTGTATTCTCTAATTAAAGAGTAAGGTGCAATAAGTTTTATTTTTGTCTTTTAAGAGACAGCACAAACTTTCACTCCAAGTACTTATACAAGACCAGACATTAGTTGTACCAGCAAATCACAATGTAGACTTTAGATTGTAGTATGCACAACATTAACGCAGTTCACACACACAGACTACCCTTTTTACTACTTTATGTTCCAAAAAAAACATCCAAGCAAAGAAAAATATAAAAAATGTAACAGTTGTGGATTGAAAATTTTATTAAAATAAATCAGCTGAAAAGTCTGTTTGTATGCACCGAATCCACTTACATAGACGACATAATGCTATCGATCGAGTAGGTCGTTTCTTCGCAGGACTTCAACGGGAAGTGCTAGCTCTGGGGAGGCCCCGGCACCCTCCCCAAGTCCATCAGGAGCGAGCCAGTCTGATAAGGATCAGGATCCTCAGGTAAATCAATATATGCCGTTGGTGTTATATAACACTATTGTTCAACGAAGCAGGAGTAAAGCGTGGTTTTTAGTTTTTGATAAATAAAACGTTAGCTACCAATTTAGAGTCATGGCCATTTGTCACTATTAATGTTATTTTACTTACTTATGATCTATTTATTATTCTATCTAGTTTTTCAATAAATATCCTTCCAATAGTTATTGCTGTCTCTGGCTCAACAATATTTATAAATAACGACTTTTTATGCTGTGGGGAATGGATTTATCAATCTCAGCTAAACTACTATCTCATTGAATTTTTTTTTTCTGAGCGTCCTCCATCTTGCCCCTGTGCATGCTCGCGAACACTGGCCCTTATCCTTCACCTTCTGTCTGATTATTTTTATAAATTGCTCTGTGCACGAGTAATAAAGAGCTTGGGTCGTGCCCATTTTTCATGTCGCGTGTTTTAATCGTTTCTTTTCTCCCAAATACGATTGCTATCAGGAATATATCGAATTTCTAAAAGTTTTACGTTATAGTTCGTTTAACGTAACTTAATGTTAGGTATTACTGCTCACGGCTTCGCTTGCTTAGTAACTGGATTAAAAGTAGTCTGTTTATCAATCGAGTGAGTGAAGCGAACGAAGATTATTGAGTATACTTGGGCAATCCGGCGTTTATACATGTGTGTATGTTTTTATGTATGTTTGTTTGTCCGACGATAACTGCTAAACTGTAATAACTTAGCAGATACATATTAGATGTCAGTTCGTGGTGAAGTAATAGTTATTCTAGTTTATAGTATTAGCAAATGGATGTTAAATAACATCCATACTTTTGCATTTATAATAAGTTTTTATATAAGTTTTTTTATTTTAGAATTTCACTCCAAAGTGAAACTAACTAACTAAATAAACTTTCCAAACCAACAAAAAAAGTTGGATTCTTCCTATTTTTGCTTTTCCTCCTTATTACCTTAGGGTCATTACAACATGTTACTTTCTTCTACTCTATTCTATCTACCGTCATCTCAATATTCACCCCTTATTCATGTCATCCTACAATTCATCCATCTTTATTTGCCTTAAGTCTACTCTATCCGCATTCGTATGGTACACTAGTTGTTTAACATGCTTCATGACATTAAAAATATAATCAGATTGCAAACCAATTATAAACATTCAAAATGTCTATGTATGTTAATGCAATCTATACATGTGTGCGTGCTTATTGAATAAAGCAGTCTACATCTTATGCTCGTGTTTGATTGACGCGTCACCTGACATGGCGCAGCCGAAGTAACCTAGTAAAAGTGACGGAATACACGACAAAATGGAGTCAGTGTTATCACCACCACAACCTTTTCACTTCGACCAGAATTGTGATAATATAACGTCCGGAAATCTGAGTGAAAGCTGGAATAAATGGAGCAAAGGGTTTAAAACTTATTTCGAAGCTTGCGAGTTGTCGAAGAAATCTTCGACAATACAAGTGAACATTCTACTTCATGTCGTCGGTGAACAATGCAGGGAGCTTTATGAACAGTTAGATGCGAAATGTACCACGATCGATCAAGTTTTGGAGAAGTTCAAAGAGCATTTTGATCAGAAAAAAAATATAACGGTTGAAAGATACAAGTTTTTCTCGAGAAATCAACATGGCGGCGAATCCATTGAGCAATATGTTTACGACTTGAAGAAATTATCATCTACGTGTGAGTTTGGAGATTTGAGCGACTCCTTAATCAGAGATCGTGTGGTTTGTGGCGTGACAAACACGGGCATACGAGAACGTTTACTGAGGGAGGCAGACCTAACGTTGGAGAAGGCTATAAACATATGCCGTGCGGTCATTGTGTCAAAAACATTTGCGAAAAATGTAATAAAACCAAATGGCAACGAGCCGTCGTGTAATGTAAACAACATTGAACATAATACTGAAGGTGCAGAGCGTGTATGGCGAATACAAAATCGTGGAAAACGCGGTTCTTGGAGCGGGCTGACTCGAGGTGGAACGCAGGGACGCGGGCGTATAGCACCAGCGTCATCGTGGGCGTCCCGACAGGGCAGCTGGGGCGGAGCGCCGATGACGGCCGGTCGTGGCGCTGGTGCGGCACCAGCTCTGCCGTCAGGTGGCATGAGAGCAGACGAGAACCGTGCGGGACCCGGATGGTCGGCTCCGGTGTCATCGGAACGTGAACGTGCAATTGGGTGTAATAAGTGTGGGTTATCGCATCAAAGATATTCATGTCCCGCGTATGGAAAAAGATGTTTGCGGTGTACCGGAATGAATCACTACTCACGTATGTGTGGCGTATTTTGTATTGAAGAGTCAGACGAACAGGTAATTTTTAGTTTGAGTAATAGTAAAGATGATTGGTCTATTGTTTTAAATGTTAGTGGTTCTGATGTACGTTTTAAGATGGATACGGGGGCTGATGTCAATGTTTTGCCGGAGCGTTATTTGACGCAGTTAGGTTTGAGTCGCGAGCGCTTGTTGATTACCGGCACTAAACTACACGAATATTCGGGAGCTTCGATAAAGGTTCTAGGAAAATGTTTTCTAAAAGTAAGTTGGAGAGGAGACATTTTTATTTTGGAATTTAAGGTCGCGGATGTAAATTCCACCCCAATTCTAGGTAAACATTCATGTGAACAGCTAAATCTGATAAAAAGAATATGTATGATTGCACCAGTTTCTCAACCTAGCATGTTGAATGAATATCGAGATGTATTTGAAGGCATAGGGTGTCTACCAGGTACTTATAAGATTACTTTAGATCCAGGTTTTAAGCCAGTCGTGCACGCACCCCGTAAAATTCCAATTCCTATCAAGGACCAGGTCAAAAAGAAGCTTGACGAAATGGTGTCACAGGGAGTCATAGAAAAAGTGGAAGGGCCAACAGACTGGGTGAGTAGTATAACTATAGTCAAGAAACCAAATGGTGATTTGCGAATTTGTCTAGATCCGAAAGAGCTAAACCTAGCGATTAAACGTGAACATTTTAGGCTCCCTACTTTAGAGGAAATCTTGGCGGAGCTTTCAGGTGCGAAATACTTTAGTACATTAGATGCTTCTAGTTCGTTTTGGCAGCTAAAATTACATGAGGACAGCACAGATTATTGTACATTTAACACTCCATTTGGTAGGTTTAAGTACTTGCGATTACCCTACGGAATAAGCTCAGCTAGTGAAGTTTTTCATAGAAAGCTTTCTGAGAATTTTGATGATATAGATGGTGTGTGTTTGTATGTTGATGACCTGTTGGTTTATGGTCCTACAAAAGAAATTCATGATAAAAGATTAAAAGAAGTAATGGATAGATGTCGCAAAATAAACTTGAAATTAAATTTGAGTAAATGTAAATTTGGCCTAGAGGAAATTAAATACTTAGGCCACAAGATCACTAAAAACGGGCTATATCCAGATGACAGTCATGTTTTAGCGATGATCAATATGCCAACGCCCCAGAATATAAAGGATGTTGAAAGATTTTTAGGACTTGTAACTTATTTAGGAAATTTTGTTCCTAACTTGTCAGACAAAACTGAGCCTCTTAGGGAGTTGTTAAGAAAAGAAACAGAGTGGCACTGGCTAGATGTTCATGAAAAAGCATTTAAAAAATTAAAAAAGTGTTTATCAGAAAATCCTGTTTTAAAATATTACAGTATGCGAGAGCCTATAATAATATCAGTTGATGCAAGCAAAAGTGGTTTAGGTGCTGTACTTCTACAAAATAATCAACCTGTATGTTATGCGTCAAAAGCGCTAACGAAAACTGAACAGAGATACGCACAAATTGAAAAAGAGCTCTATGCGTGCGTGTTCGCATGTGAGAGATTTTATGCCTATATATATGGCCGAACAGATGTTATAATTGAGACGGATCATAAACCGCTAATCACAATAGTGAAAAAATCCATTGTAGACACGCCATCAAGATTGCAGAGGTTGTTGTTGCGACTGCAACCGTTTACGTTCAAGTTAGTGTATAAACCAGGTAGCCAGCTGCTGGTAGCGGACGCGCTGTCGCGGGCATACTTACCATTGGAGCAAGGTCAATGTGATGAGTGGAACGACGATGGAACTGAGGCTATACATTTCATGGCATCTGCACAATCGTTATTAGATAAACAGTTCCAAGAATTACAAAAAGAAACAGAAATAGATAATGAGATGAAAGTTTTAATGAAATATGTAAAAAAAGGTTGGCCTAATAATAAGAATTTAGTGAACGACAAAATGTTGCAATATTGGAAAGACAAGGAAGAAATAACAGAGCGATATGGTTTATTGTGGAAAAACCATAGAATTATTGTACCTAAAACATTAAGAAAAAATATATTAGGCATGCTTCACATTAGTCATTTAGGATACGATAAGTGTTTACTCAGAGCGAAAGAATTATATTTTTGGCCCGAGTTGAACAACCAACTAAAAAACGTTGTAAATAACTGTCAAGCCTGCCTAACCTATAGAAAAGGTAATACAAAAGAAGAGTTGTGTCCGCATGAAATACCTGATAAACCTTGGGTAAGAGTAGGTACAGACCTATTTTTTTTTAATGGAAATAATTATTTATTAGTAATTGATTACTATAGTAAATTCATTGAGATTGTTATGTTAACTAGCACCCTATCAATCTCAATTATAAATCACTTAAAATGCATATTTAGTCGTCATGGTATCCCTGCCACTTTAGTGTCTGACGGTGGTCCCCAATATTCGTCAAGAGAATTTGCAAACTTTTCACGCGAGTGGTGTTTTTCGCACGTGACTACATCGCCTTATAATTCTATGTCGAACGGGCAAGCGGAACGAGCAGTACAGACTATTAAAAATATATTAAAGAAATGTTTTTATTCTGGCTCTGATTACCGTTTAGCGCTTATTGAGTATTTAAATACGCCAATCAGTAAAAATCTTCCCTCGCCGTCAGAAATATTACTTTCTAGGAAAATTCGTAGTATTTTGCCAGACCCAAAGTACTTTGAGAATTTGCCAATCACACCGGTTAGGCAGGAGCTCCAGCGCAGGCAAAATACATACAAGGCTTACTACGACTGTGGAGCGAGAAATTTAAAACCTCTTTACATAGGACAAAAAGTTAAAGCGAGGGACCACATTGCAAAAAAGTGGGTGTCTGGTGTAATCATACGTATGTTAAGAGACAGAACTTATGAATTATTGTTGTGTACTGGTAATAAAATAGTAAGAAACAGAAAGTTCATTATAATCGATTCCGAATCAACAAGTGACTCAGTTGTAAATGATAATGTAGATTACGATGACGTCATGCCGGCCGGTAATACGTTGAGCTCGGCTCCTGGCCATTCCAGTGGCGGTCAAGGTCAAGCAAATCTTGACAACAATAATTACTATGTCACTCGTTCCGGCAGGATAGTGAGGCCTCCAGTTAGATGGGGCTATGGATAGATGCTTCACGCTGCCAGCCACACGCCCAAATTGTTTAATAAGTATCTTACCTACATACAACATGCCGCAAATTGTACGTGATTAGTACCTAGTTTATTTCACTGTTTTTTTTTTTGTTTTTGTAAGGAAGATGTCTATGTATGTTAATGCAATCTATACATGTGTGCGTGCTTATTGAATAAAGCAGTCTACATCTTATGCTCGTGTTTGATTGACGCGTCACCTGACAAAAAGGGATAGAATATGCGTTTTAAATCAGTTGTTCATGATTTAGGAAAAAATGGAAAAGCTAGAAGAGGACAAGAAGAGACGTCTTCAACTTTACGTGTTTGTGTCACGGTGCATAGCGCATCCTTTCAACGCCAAACAGCCAACTGACATGACCAGAAGACACACCAAGCTAACACCGCACCAACTAGAGACTATCCAGGCTAGGTTTCAGGTAAAGGGTGATATAAATGTAAAGTAGGGTTATTTAAACAGGAGCTGTTAGATGAAGCTACGATTTGTGCAAGCTGGCAATAATGGCGACGACATAGTGAAGGAAGGTCCCCAGCTGATTGGAAGTCTGTGGGTGAAGAGCTACCATTTGTCATGGCCTATGTCCAGCATTGGACTTCGACAGGTTGTTAATAATGAGCATAATGGAGAGAATTTGTGACATTTTGTAACATTGGCGTGCTATACAGAGACATTTATATCTCTACACTGGAATAAGGTTGATGATGATGATTTTAAAGTTTTTATATAATTATATGCAAACTAGTTTGTGGTTATCTTAAAAACGGACTTTTAGTCCAGTAAGAAGAATCAAAGAATGTTATTGTTCTATGCAAAAGTTTGGCGTTAGTATTTGATGTTTCAAAATATTGTCATGAATAATCACTGCTTACTGAGTTAGTAACGCATAAAAAGTAAACATTATAGACCCTGATGATGCAATGGATGTACCATTGCATCATCAGGGTCTATAATGTCTCCATGGATGATCCCCATCCAGGCTTTCCTCAAAGGTGAGACACAGATCCTGGCAGATGAAGCCTTCCAGAATGCAGTCCAATCCTATCACGACGTGTTCTTAAAATCTGAGCGAGTGGAACAGATGGTGAAGTCGGGTGCTTGCTCCCATCATGACTTCAGAGAGGTCTTCAGAAACAACATCGAGAAGAGAGTCAGGTTTGATAACCATGTTGATGACGTCATAATAATGATATATTGTGTTGAAACTGCAGTAGTTGGTTATCATTTTAAAACTTACAGACAGTTATATACCTTTGTTTTGGTTTACTGCCGAACGCGGTAACATTTTTGAAGTTTCTAAGAAAGCTACAAAACGTCAGAAAATTGACAAAAAATAGTAGTAATTAGAAGTTTTTAAAAAGGGCAAATTTATCTTAGTTGTATTTAATACAATGACAGTATAATTGTTTGTTTATATGTATCCCAACAATATTGTTCACAATGATTTACAAATCATATCTATGGTTGTCTATCTTTATCTGTAATTAATATATACAATTAATAAGATAATCATTATAAATTTTAATGCAACAATTTAACAGGTCTTTACCAGAAATAGATGGACTTAGCAAAGAAACAGTGCTGTCATCATGGCTTGCTAAATTTGACTGCATCATGAAAGGAACGGGTAAGATTGAATCACTAGATGTTTTACTAAAGTCTCGAGTAACTTAGGAGCATCTATATATCATAATTCTAGGCGAGGTATTTTGAATGCTACTAAACTAGCCAAAATTTAAATGCCACAATAATCAAATGATGCTCCTAAGAAAATATCAAAAGAAGTAAAATATTGATTGTTAGCAAAGAATACAATAATCACACCAAAACAATTTAAAATACGTAGTCTATTAAAATGTTTTGCAATTTGCATTTACAAAGTAATATTTTGTTTACAGAAAAAATAAACATATATTTTTCTAACAGTCAATTACCTACTCAAAATAGAAATGTCAAGCATGTTGCAGGCAATGTGTGTCCAATAAAAAGCTTGTGTTTGCAATGTGCTCTGAATGTGTGTTTAACATGCTTGTCTAATGTTTTGTTAATTTAGTCCCGGCCAAGGTAAGCATACTCCAGTCTGCTTTTATTTCGATTTAGTTAATGATTCCCCTATGTTGGAATAAATCTATTCATATTTGCTTTCTTGTAATATCCCGTAAAAGTATTAAATCCTAAATTGGTCCTAAATCACACCTTTGTATCTTTGTAAGTACCTACTGGTATTTCCATGTAATCTAAATTAGAAACTCTTGATTTAGAAACATTAATAATTAATAACGTTTTATTTATTAACCTTGACCAAAATGTTTTTTTTATATTTTACATGATAATTTTTAAACTTTGACAAAGTTTGTTTAGTTTGTGTTCAATTTCACCGATAGTTTCGTTAACTGCATTAAACTTTAGTGGAATTGTGTAGCTCCTAACATTATTGTAAGTATTTTTATCCTGAATATGTGTGTGGCCTGCATCTGTCTCACTGTCTGTGTTTCTTTCCTTGTCTTTCACAACATGTCTCTCTCACACACCCGAACAGGAATAACAGGTATCACTTAACATATTATTTTCTTTAATTTTTCCCTTTTTCTATACTTTTATGGCTTGAGTCATGTGCTGTTGCTTGGTTTTCGCTTATTTGTTGTGAACAAAAATGAATTTATTTATAAAATTTTGTCACAACAGTCCATCATTCATTGTTTGAAATTGGAAATTTCTTACTATAGTTTTCTAAGTTAAATTAAACCATGGCAATTTCTTTTCAAAATTAATAAATTATTTACCTTCCTATCTCATAATTTGATACATTTTCATCACTTTCAAACAAGAACAGGTTAACAGAATTCTATTTTTTATTTTCGTCTTTCTACTTTGAATAAAAGGTAAGGAGCGCTGCATGTTTCGGTGTTTATCGATGTTGCTATTGCCTTTTGTATTTCAGATTCTGGAGCAAAAGCATCAGTTAAGCTAAAAATTATCGATCTAATTCTATGTCTATGGACGGACATCTTGTACTATTAACTTGGAATCACGTTTGTCACTTGGAATCACATCATAATTCTTGAGTTACATAACACATCAATCGCCATAGCAAAATATGCCTATAAGATCTTTACGTCGTCCCAAAATTTCAAAATCTCGTAATGTATTATTCAGTATGTCCTAATATTACAATAAAAATAATCTTAAAATTAAATTTAAGCCTCGTGTTTTATATGGCTTATTTCAGTCTTGTGATTATATATCTAGTTAACTCTATCAAATCAGCCGATAAAACCCAATCCTGAAAGTCTTTACATTGGTATCACATTATTTCTGGCGGTCTTGTATCAGTCTAGTCTTCAAAGTATTGGCTGTGTAATAACCAGACCCTTGACAGAACCCCTTGGTCCTCAGGCATTCCCGGAGACGACGAGTCCAAGCGCCCCTCCAGGGCTCAGCAGCAGAGCCTGAACGCTGAGTGTATTCTCAGCAAAGAACAGCTTTACGACATGTTTCAGCAGATCCTGGGAGTAAAGAAGTTCGAGCACCAACTGCTTTTCAACGCATTGCTGGTAAGGACTTCCTATTTCATAATCTGAGTACAACACACTCGACTACGTGTCACCCTTTTACAAAGAAGTACAAAGAATTTTAAGAAAGAATGTACAAAGAAGTTCGAGTGTAGTGTAATCTTTAGCACAGCAAAAAATTAAACTCGTTGCTGGGCGGCTGTTTTCCTAAATTAATAAAATCTCGAAGTTTTTTCCCAACATGAGAGCAATTAAAAAATATTCATAACATTTTATTTGACAGCTTTGTCCGTTTTTTATCGTTATTTAACATCAATTCAGTAAGAATTAAATTAAATTTTCCTCTCGCACATACTTTAAAGGTAAATTTTCCTTTGTTATACACATAGAATTAATTAACAAGTATAATTAAAACATGGGCAATATAACAGAAATATTTATATTTACTTTAACAAGGGTCCGAAGTTAAGTAAACTTGCGCACAACGTAAATTAAATAATATGAATTGAAAGTAAAACAAACAGGATTAATATTTTCTGCTTTTTACCTTAGTTTTTAATTAAATCCAACGAATACAAATAGGAATATATCCACATGAAGGTTACCTACGGAAAGTCTTATGTCACCTACAAAATTAAATATTTGTTTGTACCTGAAGGTTTGCGTAAAACTATGGTTCCTACTTTAGAGAATCATGAAAGATACCATCAGCCCTGATTAGTATTTGACACTGACCCAAATCAGGATGACCAAAAATGATCTGGTGGCATGACGAAGATGAAAAATTATTTAAAATTATGATGATGTTAATAAAGAAAGCTGTGGTGACAATAATGATGAACTTGATAATGAAAGTTTAACATTGTCTTGCAGCTGGATTCAGCTGATGAACAAGCCGCAGCCATAAGAAGAGAACTGGATGGTAGAATGCAGAAAGTCAACGAAATGGAGAGGGTAATATGTTACAAAATTTTATCAATGAATAAAGAAAACTAACCTAATAAAATACAAACTCATCTGACTTAAGATACCAAATTATGTCCGATATTTCGACCTAGCGGCGACAGATTTGCAACCTGTCACGTGGTATCCTAAATACTGAGAAAAACGTGAGCATGTGCTTAGTGTAATGTTTAAACGTATCTCTGACAACAGCTATAATAATAACCCAACAGTAGCATAGTTCTAACCCCTCATTAGGATTCCCTGTATTGTTGGTATCATGTACTATGAGTAGCAGAACAGATACTCATCTGCAGAATATGCAAACTAATAACAGAATCAATGATTATTCACCATAGTTTTTAAGTTCATAAATGAAAAACTCATGAATGATGACAAACCTACTCCTGATCCAGAACCGCAAGTTGATGCCGAAGTTCGTTCTGAAAGAGATGGAGTCTCTTTACATAGAAGAACTGAAGTCCTCAATCAATCTCCTGATGGCAAATCTCGAGTCGCTACCCGTGTCCAAGGGTGGGGCCGATTCGAAGTACGGCCTGCATAAAATCAAGCGGTATAATCACAGGTCAGTATTAAATGGCGGGCTAGCAAAAGATATGATAACTTATTTATGAAAACTAGATAAGAATATTATAGACAATCCAATTCAGAAAGACTACGATCGCAAACATATTGACAAAAAAAATACAGATATTTTTCTTTTGTACTTGGAAAATAGTTTAGTTGATCAGAGCTGATACTAATCAATTTTAATTTCTTCTGTGACCTTAGCTTAAATTAATATTAAACTGATTTTGTCATATTCTTTGCGATTCTACTTTGTAAGGCTCAAGTTATGAATTTAACCCTGACAATTAATATCATTCCATCATTATTCGATGTGGTCAGTGTTGTAGCTAAATGATTGATCAGTTGTAGAAAAACATCAAAATTTCATTAAAATGTTGGAGATATTTTTTAAATCGAAGTGCTACTCTTGATCAGTCATAGATGCAAATCGATGGTTTAAATTTAAATTATGTTACTCAAAATTCGTTACATTCATCACTTTACAAGCATTGTCAAAATCTATCTCTACAAATGTAATGTTTGATTTTGGTTTCTGATTTGGCCCTCTTCGCACATGTTTTTCCCTTATATACTACTTAAGTTTCAAATAAACCTAATAACCCCAACACAACAGAACCAAAAAATGTATTAGCATTCATTTCAATAACTTTGTTTGATACAAATTTTATTTCTGTATATCTGTGTACCTACTGTGTTTCCCGTAGTCAACTTAAATACCCAAACGATCACTATTGATGTCCATTCTGATTTCAGACACTCTTATATAATTCAACTTGTTCATTTCTGTTTTGGTTTTTCTGTCCCTGGCACTTAACCGGATGGTAAAATATAAAGGAAGTACAAGTAATGAGTACAAAATTGATAATTATGCGCACGTGTCTTGTGTAGAGGGACCCCTACACTCTCCTAGCCTGAAAAACTAATCTACGAATTCTGCTGTTGTCATTCGACCACCGTAGAATTAGAAAGAGAGTAGTTTCGAGCTTCTAGCTAATGTAATCCCTATGTAGAAGAAAAAAAAGTAATGAAACGAGGTCGTTATAATAAATGAGTAACAAATGACAACACAGGATTTAATCCAGCTTCCACAACACTGCCAGATGATTAAAAGCTTATAGAAACTTTTTTAGAAAAATATAACTGTAATATAGACAGTATAGCTACAGTAACACCTATAAGGCTTAGCGTAAACTTAAACAAAGTAAAGTAAATAATAGAAAAAGCTTCTAAAGATCACAGCTTTAACAATTTTTGTTTCACTTTATTTCCATTCATTTTATCTTTCATTTTACTAAGATACCTAATAAAGAAAGCTTTAAGCTTATAAAAAGCTTCGCTTGATAATTCACTTATTTTATTCATATCATCATTATAATCACATTGTTAATAGACAAAACTTGCTCTTCATTATCTATTACCAAAAACATATAATTTTCACAGTTTAACACACCATTGTATTATTAGTATTAATGCTACTTGTTGCAGAGTCTGTAATATTTCCTTTTCGTATGCTTAATCATTCTTGGTAACGGTGATGGATCCTTTTTATTATAAACCACCATGCATTTTGTCCTACGGGCTTGTGAATGTCGGTCCAAACAATGCTTGACCAACCCCAATAATAAATACATGTCTCCTAATGTTTGTATTGTCCCTAACATTTTCAATAACTTCATTATCGCAATGTAAACTATTGTCTGTTTTAAAATCGTGATTGTATTATGCTATAACTTTGTGAACGTTAACTTTAATCGTTATAAACTTTAATTGAATGAATCTTTAACAAATTATTTGATAACTTTAATGTTAACCGTAAACGTATCGCTAACCAATTCTTTGATAATTTGTAATGTCAACTGTAAATCTGTGTGGTGGTGGACAATTTCAATGCTGTTCATGGTTTCGGAAGGCAGATCAAACGCGGGACCAGACCCTAGTCCAAGACTGAGTAAGCAGCTATGTTTCAGATCTCAAGGGTCTCTCGCAAACAAGCTAACTGGTGAAGAGAGTGGTGATGTCGACGCTCAACTCACGAAAATGGATGTAGTGCTTACTTTCCAGATTGAGGTATGGTGATTTGCTGGATAAGGGTGTGATAGAGACTAGGGAATACTAGAGATGAATAGTGCATCGAAAAAACAAAATAATAGGCAGTATTTCCGACTCGAGCTATTTCTTCCAGACAACCTTAAGGGAGAACTATCGGTGTGGATGTATCTTCTAAATGAATTGTACAGTAAGGAAAATACGAAGATAATGAATCTATTTATCGGTAGTTAAATTTACACGTCAGTCAAGTAAATTCTCACTAAGTGTACACAGACAATATAATATAATAAGGATAACACAATTAAAACATAGTTTAAATTGTAAAAATTAACTAATTACGTAATATTGTAATAGTTAGTCACAGAGTAGTAGGCAGGTCTAAACTAATAAATGTTTAGTAAAATAATATAGTTAACATCGGTGTTTTTGTACCTTCTGAATAAATTGTAGGTGGTTGTGATGGAAGTGAAGGGACTGAAGTCTCTAGCGCCGAATAGGATAGTGTACTGCACCATGGAGGTGGAAGGAGGTGATAAACTGCAAACGGACCAGGCGGAAGCATCAAAACCTATGTAAGACATACTTTTTAACTATTTATAATTAAAAACTAACGTAAGGGGCTTCAACCAAGTGTCAAACATAATAATAAAGCTTCCATTTCCAAAATAGTATACATTCTTAAAAAATAAAATTTCGCTTCACTTTGTCACCCAACATTGGGTGTAGGCCTCCTTCATACTGTTCCATTATAGTCGGTCTTGTGCTAGTCGAGTCCAGGTGTTCTGCGCTACCTCTATGTCATCGATAGATAGACCGTATGCCTGTTTACCACTTTTATCATTAAAAAGCGCATCACTGTATTTAATCCAACCGGTTCGCCAACGTAAGCAATACTAATGAACACCGCTCGCTCCGAACTATCAACCAAGACTAACTTCATATCGTTTAGCACGAATAGTAACGAAACAGTTACCTAATTGGAAAGATAAATACAAAAAAAATATATTATCTGCGTCTGTACTCAGTAGTTCAATTAACAGTGTAATTGCTTGAACTATTGAGACTTTTTAGTGTGTGTCATCAAGAATGAGTCCGTATCTTATTAGTATACCACCCATTCACACTAAACGTTTCGGTTCCACATTTATAATGAGAAAGGCAAAGGAATGGAACACACCATCATCATTATGTCTTTCCTATAAAATGTAACCTGGATCTCTTCAAGGTCAGAGTGAGTAGGACTTCATGCTCCAGCGTCGGCCATATCATCACTTACCATCAAGTGAAATTATGACCAAATAAAGGTATATTATTGTATAAAAAATAGCCACCAGTCACCAGGCGTTGCAATCGATACTGAAAAAATACGACGTAGGATTTAACATTTTGTAAAAATTTACTTCCCCTATCACTTACATCATTGTTTAATTCAGGTGGGACACACAAGGTGACTTTAGCACAACACAACCTCTGCCAGCTGTGAAGGTGAAACTTTATACTGAGAACCCTGGAGTTCTGGCACTTGAGGATAAGGAGCTGGGGAAAGTTGTACTTAGACCAACACCATTATCGAGCAAGGTAAGAAAGATCTAAGACTGAAAATGAAATGTTTTAGCAAATAGAATTCTAAACCATTAAACATATATAGGTATACCTTCGTAAGGCCGCTCTTAGGTCCTTGAGTTTTCTGTGAATAATATCTATATCAACCTTGACCGTCGGTTTTATCTTTGGAACACTTTAAGACTTGAATAGGTTAAGGTGTATTGGCACTTTTCAGAGCCATCACACCTTATACTGGTCAGTGATCAATGACGAAGAACATGTATAAATTCAGTGTTTCTGACAAATGCTTTAAGTCCATGGACGCGTCTTTCCAGGTCCCAGAGTGGCATCGAATGACAGTTCCCAAGAACCTACCAGATCAAGATCTCAGGATCAAGATAGCCTGTCGCATGGACAAACCTCTCAATATGAAACATTGCGGGTAAGTTCGATCCAAACAACTGTTTATTCAACCTATTTCATCCACTGCTCGGCAAAGGTCTCCCCATTTTCCTTCTATAGATCGAGTTAAAATGCAAAATCAGATCATTATGTGGATCTAATGAATCCAGATCGTCTAGCCATCTTTTCCTAGGTCTTTCGCGGCGTCTTTGAGCGTTTTCAGGAACCCATTGGGTATCGAGTTTTGCCCAACGTTCTAGATGCATTCGAGTTACATGACCTGCCCAGCCCCTCTTTGAAGACGAAGAGTCTCAAATAAGGGCTCTTGAGTCTCTTTAAACCCACATCGCCTGTGTGTATATAGGCATAGGCTTCATGCTGTGTCACGGACTTTGGCGATTCTTTTTACTCCTAGAAAGCTACGTACCATAGCCTTTTGGAAAATTTTGAAACAAGACTTTGTAAAAATACTTCTATTCCAGTTGTATAGATCAGAAATTTTGAGGGTAGATTCCTTTTTGTTTTTAGGACTGCACTAAAAACCTCCAAAACTCCAACACTAGGGGATGCAGCGGGAAAATGAAAGTTGAGAGGGCGTTCCACTAATAACTTTATATTATCTTTCCAGCTACCTCCACGTGATAGGCAGGTCGGTTTGGCGCAAGTGGAAACGAAGGTATATGGTACTCGTGCAGGTCAGCCAGTACACGTTTGCATTGTGCTCGTACAAGGACAAGAAGTCAGAACCCGCTGAGATGATGCAGCTGGATGGATTCACGGTTGACTACATCGAGCTGGCTAGTGGTATGTTACTGGGCACTTTCATTCGTAACGATATAAAGACAACGCGGCTTTGGTTTCGATGCAGACAGGTGCCAAATTAGCGCAACAAAATGTAGCCAAACAAGATTCGAACGCAAGATCTTCTTTCTTTCTTTCTTCTTATTTTATGGCTTTTGCAACTTGACATTTGTCACAATTCTGCCAATGTCCGTTTCATAATAGTGTCATAAACTTTTGGAGATTTGAGGTTACAAAAAATATGACCGGTAAAATAATGAGAGAATCAGCAATATTTTTTACCTTACAAGATGATTTTACAATAATTTAGTATATTACATAAAGGCAAAAAACTATGTACAAATTAAAAGAGAAACTTATTTTGTAGGTAGATATATTTTACAATTTTATGTTATTCATATTTATAAATTTACAAAGAATAAAATTAATTAAAGGGGAGAAAGTAAAAGATAAAAGACATTTGAAAGATGTAGGACGAGGGACATCAGTAGGAAGAATATCATATAGGGAACATCGAAGTTTGGGACAGCTGAAGAATATGTGATCCACGTTTCCTTCATCCAGGCCACATTCACACATCGAGTGGTCCTTAATCCTAAGTTTGGCCAGAAATACCGGAGTACAAGCGTGGCCTAATCTGAGACGACAAATGGTCGAAGTGGTGATTTTATTAGCCTTACGGAATTTAAAATACCAGGGAATATTTGGAATATCTGGCTGAATGTCAGCATAATATTTTCCTTTAATAACTTTCGAGGAATTCCACAAATTCGACCAAGATTCATTTAGGTGTGATTTAGGCATCAGGCACAAGTCGTGAGAGTAAGTTTTGAAATGCTCAAGAGAGCCTATCTGGGCAGCCGCTTTTGCACAAGAATCTGCTGTCTCATTTCCAGGAATCCCAGAATGTCCTGGGATCCATGCTAGAGTTATGTTGATGCCAAGCTTGTTACATTCAAAGAGGGAATGTTTAATTTTAAGAATTGATGGGAAGCGAGATGCAGATCGGAAAGGATTAGATAGGATAGATTGAAGACAACTTTTAGAGTCAGAAAAGATGATAGAATTATTTAAGTTATGGGATTTTATAAAAACGATAGCTTCAAGGATGGCGAGTGCTTCACCAGTGAATACTGATGTAGACGAGGGACACTTAAAACTGAGACAAATTTTTGTAAGGGGAATCCATACCGCTACACCAACAACATCTTTCTCGGATAGTTTAGATGCATCTGTGAATAATGTATGCCAACCATTACGTAGGGAGTCTATCTGCTCGTTAAGAACTTGACGAGCATTAGTGGACTCCTTGTCTATACCAAAGTCTAAAATAATATTGGGTTGATAAACTAAAGCGTCATAAGGAGTGAGGTAAAGTGGATAAGAGGGAAACTGAATAACAGGGTTTGGAAGTTGAGAAAATTTCTTAAGACTATGAAGAATACATGGAATTTTATCAGAGCTATGAAACAAATCTAGAAAAAGATTTAATTTAGGAAGAAGGGGATGATTAGAGTTCTGGATTAATTTAAAGAAGAACCTATCAGAAAGAAACTGCCTACGCAAATTTAAAGGGGCTTCACCACACTCAACTTGCAAAGCATTAATGGGCGATGATTTCATAGCCCCAAGGATGATACGCAAACATTTTGAATGAAGTTTATCAATTTTATCCAGACAAGATTTATTGCAAATATTTAGGAGGAAAGATCCATAGTCAAAGTGACTTCTGATTATGGCGTTGTATATAAGTTTTTGGGTATATGGGTGGGACCCCCACCATACACCCGAAAGAGAACGAAGAATATTTAATTTTTTTCACAATACAAAATGAGGAAAACCCGTCATTCTCGAGTCCAATGTTAAACCCAGAAACTTAACACTATTAGTCTGAGGAATGATTTCTTGGTCGATATATATTTCAATACATGGGATTATTCTTTTTTTTGAGAAAATTACAATGGAACTTTTGGAAACAGAAAGTGATAATCCATGTTCATCAAGCCAGTCGCCTAAATATGACACTGCCGAGTTAAGTCGATTACTTGCCTCTTCTAATGAAGATGAGGAGACATAGAGTACTAGGTCATCGGCATATTGTAAAACTTCACAGAAAGAGACTACAGATTGCTCAAGATCGCTAGTGTATAAACTGTAGAGTAATGGGCTTAAGACAGATCCCTGAGGTAAACCTTTCCAGACTGTCCTAGGAGAAAGGAGACTGTTATTTGACTTAATAACAACAGATCTTTGCATTAATAAATTGCAGATGAAACGGACCAGCTTCTCAGGAATTTTCAAATGAACGAGCTTACTCCTGAGAACCGGAAGCAGAACGTTATCATAAGCAGACGCTATGTCAAGAAAAACTCCAACTAAATATTTTTTTTCCTTGAAAGCAATATAAATATCCGTTGTCAAAAGGCTAAGACTATCCATGGTACTCATACCCTTTCTAAACCCAAATTGGGATTTAGCAAGGATAGAACCATTTTCAGCTAACCACTCAAGACGATTTTTAATTAGGTGTTCCATGATTTTTGCCATAACAGAAGACAACGCTATTGGTCTTCGACTACCTGGATCTGAGGGATCTTTACCGGGTTTTAGGATTGGGATGATGATTTGAGTTTTCCATTGTTCAGGTACAATACCATTCTCGAAAAAAGAGTTTATAAGGGATAAGTACATACATTTAGCTTTTTCAGAAGACTTAGTAAGGAAAGAATATGGAATACCATCTATGCCAGGCGAAGAGTCAGTCAGTCCACTGAGCACAAGAGACAGTTCATTGAAAGAAAATGGGCCATCAAAGCAATTATGAGAAGGAAGAGCAGAAGGAATCGAAGGGATTGAAGATAAAGATGGGACTGAAGGGGGAGCAAGTTTATCCGAAAAGGCCTCTAACCACGATGAAGGATCGTTGGCTGAAATATTATCTATATTACATGATCCTCGAAATCGCCTTATCTGTTTCCAGACAAGAGATGAAGGAGTTCTAGGAGATAAGTTCTCGCAAAATCCAATCCATCCAAGCTTTTTCTTTTTGGATACCAATCTTCTGAATTTAGCAGAAGCTATTTGATATTTTAGGAAATTTTCTAAGGTCATACAATCATTATACATCCTTTCAGCTATTTTTCGTTCCGAGACCGCTTTGGTACACTCCGAATCCCACCAAGGAGTAGATATTCTAAAATCTCTAGAGGGTTTCTTAAGAGGTATGTGAAGATCAGCACATGAGATAATACTATCTATAAATGAATTATAAAATGAAAGGGGGGAACTATCAACAGGAAGTATACAAGAGTCTAGTTTGAGGTCAAGTGATGATGAATATAAAGACCAATCAGCTTCAGAAAGTCTGTATTTTAGGGCAGGGCAGGGGTTACAGAATGGGGTTACATTATTTTGAAGATATAAGGAAATTACGATAGGAAAGTGGTCACTACCATATGTGAGTGGTAGGATTTTCCATGAAATAAAGGGAAAAAGAGAAGAAGAACATAGAGTGAGATCAACAGCACTTTTCGGGTTTTGGGAAGGCAGAGCCCTACGGGTGGGTGAGCCGTCATTGAGCAAACATAGATTAGAATCATCAAAGATTTCAAAGAGGGAGAGGCCAAAAAGATCTGAGTGGTTATGACCCCACACTGTGTTATGGCCATTAAAATCACCCATGAGAACCATAGGCTGAGGGATAGAAGATAAGAGTAAAAGTAAATCAGGGATTAAAGTAGAATTAGGATGAGGAATATAAACAGATATAAAAGAAATATTTAAGAACCTGATACCAACAACGTTGATACCAGGTGGAAGAGAAGGGAGGGGAATTTGAGAAAAAGGAAGTGAACGCCTTATAAATAAGGCGCTACCAGCATGCCCGTCAGCCCTGTCGTATCGGAGACATGAGTAGCCAGAAATCCGGAATCGGGTTCCAGGCTTCAACCATGTTTCCGAGACGGCAATGACCGACGGGCGGAATTTAGAGATTAGGTGGACAAGTTCATTATTTTTCGCGCGTACGCTCTGGCAGTTCCACTGAAGAACGGACACTGGATCCATTATGATGACCAGAATATGCGACTAATTGAGATAGTTTTGAGGCAACGTTGGACGGTAGAGGATGAGGGTTCATTGAAATAATGTTTATTATTAAAGATATTAGAATTTCAAGCATGTTTTCATTTTGAGGAGATGATCCTGAATGAATGTTGCCAAGAGCGCAACCATTAGGCATCATCGATGAAGGGTCATCAACTATTTCACGGTGGGCAGCCTTATCATAAGACTTGCCAAGTGGGGCTCTGGGGCGGGGAGTGGCGTATACAGTCTTGGCATAAGATCGAGTTGCCTGGGACTGAGAAGACATTGTAGGTACATGTTTTTGCGAGATTCGGGAAGGGATCGGCTGGGAAAATAATTCCTGGGCAACCTCTGAATATGAGCGGGTTACTAGTGGAAATTGAGAGCAGGCTTCTTCATAAGATATACTTTTTTGGGACATAACTGCTTTGATTGATCTTTGTCTATCTTGCTCCGGGCAGCATTTGCTAGTGGCAAAGTGCCGTCCTGAGCAGTGCAAGCACGAGGCTTTAGCCTCTAATACCTCACAACTATCTCCTGAATGCTCCTGGGAACAGCGGAAGCATCTAGGCTTGGACCTACACTGCGCTTTAGTATGACCATACCTGCAACAGGTATGGCATTGAATGGTGGGGTATTGATATAATTCAACTGGAAGAGAAGTATAGTACAGAAATACTTTGGTTGGAAGGGATTGACCTTGGAATGTGACCACAACAGTCTGAGTAGGAACCCAGGTGACCTTGCCTTCTTCTACATTTTTCCTATTAAGGCGACGAGCTTTGATGACTATTCCACATCCAGAAGAGATAACTAATTCCTTGGCGAATTCATCCATAGAAATGTCCGTGGGGACCTGTCTCACTAGTCCCATTCTGGTAACATTGTAAGTAGGAATGGACGCTGTATACTTACACATCGTCAGTACTGGAGAAATAATAAATTTGTTAGCATCATCAGCAGTCAGGAATTCTACAGAGATTTTATTTCGACCAACTTTTTTGACGCCATCTGCACAAATGTTAGCAAATTTATGAGTTGTGAGGAATTGCCCAAACTTAATGGGTCTAATTGTAGTACCAGCGGATGGTTCAGCTTCTGTACGGGAAACGTGGACCACATACGGGCCCTTGTCCAATGTTGAGTATGCTTGAATAGCACCAACAACCACAGAAGGGTGAGTGTATATTGTTTGAATAGACGCAACGGCTAAATCAGGGAACATTGTAATTTTCTTAGCAGCAGATTGATCGACTGACTCCAGTCTACGTTTTGTACCAGCTACAGTAGGAGCCTCATCAAGGATTATAGGATCGGGGGGGTCGGGGGGTGCCGGCAGAACCGGCAGATCGCAATCCATGTTTGAGGTTAAACGAACCTCAAACACGGATTGAGGGACACAGACAAATAATAAAAATTAGATTATTCTTTACAATATTACATACAACTACACTATACTAATATTAATCAAATTGTAAGGAATAATTACAAAAAATAAGGAAAAATAAATGAAATACCACAATAAACTCTCCGACCGGTTTAATCGCTATCACTTCCGAACGCAGAATCCGAACGCAAGATCATTGAGTTGCTTATAGAATCAACTAAGTTTTTTCTAGACGTCCATACGTCATACTAGATCAAGGTCTTACGCCATTTTCTTAAAAAACAAATGTTATTTCATCTATGGCAATAGAATATGTCGGTATTTTTAGTTCTTTTACGAATTTTCGTAGAATAACGAGAAATACGTTTCTACACAAGTAAACCACCCTACACACAAGTAAATGAAGATTCATGTTCACAAATTAATGAGATCTCTTTAGATTACGTTACACTTACGTTTTCTTCTCTTTCCAGCTCAACTCATCGTCAGCCAAGGCACAAGTATGTCTCACTTTTATCACTTTAGTTAAATTCTTTCTTCTTTCTTGATAGTCCTTCAACCGTATCAAAATTTTCAGAGTTGGAAGGCGCCAAGCACTTCATGAATGCCGTCCGGGATGGAGAGTCAGTCTTAATGGGGGTGACAGATGAGAATGAATGCCATTTGTGGGTGATGGCTTTATACCGAGCCACGGGGCAGAGTCATAAACCAACTCCCCCTACTACTTCGGACACACATCATAAGATTATGGGAGGTGAGTTTTTCTATTAACGATTCTGAAGACATGTACCGGGAACTGATCCCTTATGAGTTCGTCATGTCGTTTGTCCTTTTCTACCACGTCGTGTAAAGAAGGGGTTGATCTTTTTCTTGTAACACCTTCAGTGTTATCTTCTCTTCCATGTCTCTAATATAACTTTGAGTTTTCAATCAACTATTTTGGATTTATCCAGAAAATTTACCTTGTAAGTTAAAGTTGGCTTCAAAGTAGCAAAAGTTGTGACCTAACATTTAAACTGAGTAGACTCCGCGAGAGTTGAAACAGCATCCTAAATGCGATTGCAGAACAATGTGGTTGTCTTCTGGTATGGAAACTCATACAGAGGACCAAATCGCTATTAGTTATTAAGTGACTGATTTGTCTGATTAAATAAATTTCTTATTATTATTATTATTAAATCTTGTGTCCTACGAAACAAAATTTCATGAGAAGCATTTACTGAAATTACTAACAAAAAATCATATACTAAGTCATACCATTTCCAATAGATATGAGGCAATTTCGCGACCATAGCGTGACTCGGTATGTCTTGGGCAGTTTATTTATCTGTTGCAAACCATGCCAGTTTATGAGTATGTAATGACATCATGACTGTAGTCTTTTATCGGAATACCTTCAATGCTTCACCTCTACACGGTTTAGAACTGAAGAGTGTACGATATATTCCAAATATTGACGTGATTAGGGAAGAGAGTCGCTTTATTTTAAAGCCTCCCTGAAAAGCCTAAAAGTAGTACGTATCAGTCATGTAGTTCCCATAATACAAGCTCTGCTTAGTTTGGGGCTAGATGATGATGTGTGAAAATGACCAGCATTATTTATTTATTTTATTTATAAGTTACGACGATCGTAGGAAATAAACATCGTCGATTCGGTGATTTCTTAAAAAAAACATGACTTAATTATCTCACTTTAATGAACCACGAACTTCATTCCATTCTAATTCTTTGCTGCGGAACAAATGTGTGCATGTTCTACAGATATTTATTTATTCCGGGTCTGGGTATTGTGGTAACATGGTACTCGTAGTTCCTGATACCCACGATACAAGAAATTCTAGTGCTGGGTCAGCAATGTGGATCCATGTGGATGTTTATTTATTTTATTTATTTTTTAGATTATGAAAACACGACTAACAAATAAACTGACGGACGGCTTTGACTTGGTAATAAGGTTCCGTTGGGATCCTTAGGTTACGGAACGCTGACGTCATCTGTATCTTCTTTCAGATGCAGACAAGGCCAGGAAACATGGAATGGAGGACTACATCCAGGCTGATCCGTGTCAGTACGACCATCACCAACTCTTCTGCACTCTCCAGTCGCTAACCCTGAAGTACCGTCTCCTAGATCCGTACTGTTCACTTGTAAGAAGCACTTTATTTTTATTTGTATACAACTTAAGTGGCAAATAAGCATACTTGTTGGTAAACGGCTACCGTAACCTATGGACGCTAGCAACACTAGAGGTATCACTAGCGCGTTCCGACCCTGAGACATAACGGGTGAAAAGTCTCATGTGCATGTTCTTTCGTCCTGTAACCGGTTCTCCTGGTGATCTGTACTCTTCAGTTGCTGACCTGGTATGGCATATAATATGAGTACAAAACTTTATACCTTAGGTATAAAGTTTTGGACTACTCTCTGCTTGGTGTCTGTATCTGAGGATGTCCATTATGCAGACTATACCTAGTAATGAGCGTTTTATTCCTATTTAATCCGGAGATCTGCCCAATAAAGTGATCTATCTATCTTGTTTCAGGGCTGGTTCTCCCCTGGCCAAGTGTTTGTCCTTGACGAGTACTGCGCTCGCTATGGCGTTCGAGGCTGCTACCGCCATCTCTGCTACCTCTCTGACTTGCTGGACGTCGCTGAGAGCTCTCAGCAAACTGTGGACCCCACGCTGATGCATTACAGCTTCGCTTTCTGCGCCAGCCATGTGCATGGCAACAGGTAAGTTTCTTTCCCACAATTCTAGACTTATTTTCAGGAATATAAATTAATTGATTGCTGGTGTTCTGAGCAGATTTTTAGTTTTACAAAGTAGGTTAACCTACGTTTTTTTATAAGAAAAGTTTAATAAAAGGGTAACGTTACAAGACGACGGGAAAGGTTGGAACACCCTTTGGTGATGGCTTTGAAAGATTTGGCAAAAGCACTTGACTGTGTTGATCAAATGAATATTCCTTAAAGTTCTGACTTTTGCATATACTTAACAATAAACCTTTAGGTCGATACTTGGGGACGAAACCCTAATTATGAAATAAACAAGGTTAGTACTTACATTACCCTTGGTGTTAGTTCGGTGTTGTGCAAGGAAGTGCATTAGGCCCCTTACTTTTGATCAAGTATATAATGTGTTTAGATGAATCTTATTCCTAGAAACTGTATTTATCACTTGGCACTTGTATATTTCATTACACACCATAATAAGATTTGTGAAAGAAAAGCCGAAGACATCGTAGTCTATTTTTTTTAATTTAAATTACCTTAGTTTACTATAATTATAGTACTTCACTACTTTACTGATGATGTTTCTTTGACTGTTTAGAGATTTTTTTCCACTATTACCATCTGCGACTATGATTGATGAAAACAGACCATTACCAACGATCAACGAAATGCCAATATGAGAATGTAAAAATACGAGTACTTCACTACTTTACTGATGATGTTTCTTTGACTGTTTAGAGATTTTTTTCCACTATTACCATCTGCGACTATGATTGATGAAAACAGACCATTACCAACGATCAACGCAATGCCAATATGAGAATGGAAAAATACGTAAAAAATACGTAAATTTATCCTAAAATTAAAGTGTCAAGTTATTTATTAAATAGGATTCCTACTTCTGGTGTTAAATACAGTTTCGTTACTCTCTTTTAAATACCACCTCCTGTTGAATGTCTCACTTTAATGTCATGTGTGCTTCCTAACAAGAACTGAGTTAGTTCCCTTTTATCTAACCTATGATCAAATCAATGTGCTTACTAACTGTGCCTGCTTACCTTTACTAATTTACTTTCCGGACTTTTGGGGATAGCAGTCATTAATTAGATTTTTTGTAAATCATATTATTTGAATAAACAAGAAGCCCAGGTTATCACGTATATATTGAAGACAAGCTGTTTATCTAGATCAAATTTCTTAAGAACTTCCTAACAGAAGTAGTCTTATGGTGTGGTTGAACTCTGTAAAACTAAATAACTATTTGATACTATCGAAGTATATCAATATTTTTACAGAATAAATAAATAAATCTCTATAGATAAGTAGGTGAATAATTCGGACAGTACCATTGAGAATGAGACCTCACAGATCTTCATACTAAGTATATATCTGAGGATCTCCATCATGGGGATTACAGTCGTAGGCGTATTTGTCACCTAAAAACAATATTTCTAGTCTAATTAGTCTAATTTCGCAATGATTTGATGATTTTGGCATAGGTAGCAGAATGCAGTTGCTATGTCATCACTGCTAATACAGTCTGACTGTAGACTTGAATGACAATATTTGACTTGAACCAATTAAGTATAAGACGATAAGATATCTATATCATAAAATAGAACCAAACAGCAAAACCTGGGCTCCTGAAATTTAGCTACTTGCTATCTCCAAAGCCCTAACCTGCTTGTGCCCTACTAGAGTAAGCCCCACAGTGTAGTGGTTCACAGTGGTGCTACGTTGCCTGGCAGGCCCGACGGCGTGGGCAGCATCACCGTGCTGGAGAAGGAAAAGTTCGCGGAGATCAAGGAGCGGCTGAAGAACTTGCTGCAAGATCAGATAACCAACTTCAGATACGCGTTTCCATTCGGACGGCCTGAGGGCGCGCTCAAGGTATGCCAGTAGTAATCAAAATTAAGACTACAGGCTCACTTACTTCAAACAACTGGTCACATGCTTCGCATGAGCACCAAGACAGCCGTTTTTTTAACGGAAGTGAAGACAAAAAAAAATATAAAAATCGAAATGCGAGAATAACAGTCTTCCTAAATAACATTTCTTGAAGTTTTCGTTATAAATGAAAGTAAAACAATCGCGAGAAGCATAAAAAAATGACTTGTGACTCCCTGCTAACAGATACTGTAAACACATTAAAAACTCCTACTTGACTCAGCTAAAAACTAAATTTACGGAATAAGCGAAGAACTGCAACGTATTTATAGATGAACACCAAAATTAAATCCAATTGAAAATACTCGTAATATTATGGCAACCTTTTCCAGGCAACCTTATCACTGCTTGAGCGAGTGCTGATGAAAGATGTCGTGACACCAGTGGCGCCTGAAGATGTCCGATCCATGATACAAACCAGCTTGGAGAACGCAGCATTGTTGAACTACACACAGCTGAGCCATAAAGCAAATATTGAAGGTAAGTACCTGTTTGATATTAAGGATACTGGTAACGACAATTGCCGGTTAAAAACATTAACATAAAGTAAGAAACAAATTTGAAACGCGTACGTTAACGAATATTTTGTATATATTTAGGACAACAAACAATCACACTTCTAGATAACTCATAAATATTATAAACATGGTTCTAAGTGTATAATCAGCCCCGTTGTCCACGAATTGGCATAATAAATTGAGGGGCGATTAAAAATAAGGCGAGGAAAAGCATAAGAAAACACACTTACAAGTTAAGTATCTAGTATAGGAGTTCTGCTGAATCGGAATTTTTGAGGCACATTTAAATTTAATATTAAAACTTTGCAGAGGACCTAAGAGGAGAAAAAATGGTGACCCCAGCCAAGAAACTAGAAGACCTGATTCATTTAGCAGAACTGTGTGTTGATCTATTACAGCAGAACGAAGAGCATTATGCGGAGGTACAGATAATTAGTAAAAAATATAATTTCATGATTTACATGGTATTTGATTTAGGAGGATGAGATTTCAATATCTAGAAAATATTAATTTAGAACATAATAATATAATGTACTAAAAAAATTGAATTCTTGAGAACTTGTCCTCCATAACTTATCGATATTATATGTATGTCTGTGTCTATATTCAATGTCGTAACTTTGTGTGGTAAAACGTTTCAAAGACAATCTTTACCTGACTGTATTGTTCTTTCCCATTATTATCTTTATGTCCATGCTTATAATTTATTCGTTCAATACAAATAGGTTTTTGGTTGCTATCCTTTTGTTTAATTCCATTTTTACTTCGTCCAATACTAATAAAATCTTTATTATTTATAAAATTATGATTTGTGATGTCTATTCACAGAGAGTTTCTTGATGTCTTTGAAATGTTTACCAATCTAATGTTTCACTAAATAGCACCTTACTCTCCTGTCGCTATTATTAGTGGGGAATGATCAGACGTCTTATGTTTTTGTTCTCCTTATACAGAATTGAAAGATCTTTTTTCGTAAATATTTTCTTTATCATTGTTGTTCAATAGATCAATCAATTCCGTTCTGCGCACAGTGAAATAATTGAAATTTACTGGTAAGAGATTGAGAGTATTCATTTCGCATTTAATCTCTCTGTGTGCATTGGTATTAGTAACTTCAAAAAGTATATTAATTTCCTGATAAATATTTTGTGTCGCTTCGTCAGTAAATGAATATACTTAAATTTAAATTGTTCTATTGGTAAGATTCCGGTAATATTTAATAGGACTTTAGTAATCTGTTATTCATTTACCGACACTGAATGTTCGCATAATGTTATTATAACTTTATATTCCACTTCTATCTTATATTTTGTCTCTCCGCAGGTTTATAACACAAAACCGGATTCTAGCGGTCAACCAAATGTAACTACTCATTAAATCTCGGCTGATTAAATCACTTGTTGAACGTTCACTTGATATTGATCATACTTCACTCTGGTTTGATCACGAAGGAGTAGACTTACCTAATAGTTTAAAATCGCTTGGCCAAAAAGCATCGCATGGAATTTTTCAATAGAAAAATTACTAGATTTAAAATGAAAACAAACTTTTCATTCTAGGCTTAGAATTTGCTAAATTATTTTCAAGATCTTAACTAATTACAACATTGGCAGGGTTATTCTTGAGTATAATGTCTTCAATGAAAAGTATTACAGTTTTGAAACAGTCTACTCCATTTTTACATCACAAACAAGGATTACTGCTTACATTTAAACTAAAACTTTGAGCACATTACACAAAACATAGCTTTTTGTAGAACGCTAGTTATTATCAAAATGAACTCGTGCTTTCAATAAAATTCTTTATAGACACACATTCTTAGACATACAAATAGGTGCACACACATCGAAGAGAACACTAGAACAAACAATACATTGAACACTTTATTTATTATAGCTTTTCTAGTATTTTGAAGTAGTAGCTTGATTCCTTTATCTGTGTAATATTTCGCATGATTTTCAAAACCCTTAAGTTTGTCAAAATATTGAAGATTTCGATCCGCTAAATTATCAATCAATATTAATATTTTGGTAAACTACTATGAACTTAATATTGAATGTTTTTTTACTAACACTTTTGGATTTTTTGTATGAAAGCAAATTACAAATATTTGTTATTAAGTTTACTAGGGTATATCTTATCTTTTAAAATAGATTGTTCAATACTGCGTTAAAAATTGGCACAAATTATAAAGCGAAAGCAATCTTTATTTTATATGTAGTCCATAATTATATAAAATAAGTTTTATCAATTTAAAACACTGACAACTCCACCGTAGTCTCAACCGATTCGTAACTTTCTTTCTAATGATATAGGTTTGAAAAAGCCTTCATACGTGAGTCAATATCAATATTAAAACTTTCACTATATTTGTGTTTGACACTTTATGCACAATCTATCACTCTCATACCCCATTCTTTTGTGGGTGCTATGAAGCAATAGGTATATTTTTGCCCCTTTAAACATTTACACCTCTGATAGCCCTCATTGATAGTGCCTTCATGCATTCAAGTACCTATAGATATAAATTTTTCACAGATATAAATGAAAATAATATATAAAAAATCTGTGCTTAAATCAAGATTCAGTTTGAGATTCGTTCTGAAATTCGCGCCACATAAGCATAAATATAATCCTCAATCGGAACAGATTTCACACCACTGTACAATTTACATCATCTCTTCACAGGCGTTTGCGTGGTTTTCCGAACTGCTGGTCGAGCATGCTGAGATCTTCTGGGCTCTGTTCGCGGTGGACATGGACAGAGTGCTGACGGAACAGCCTCCGGACACATGGGATTCCTTCCCGTTGTTCCAGATCTTGAATGACTACTTAAGACTGGATGGTGAGTATACTGTGCTCAAAGCATTTTGTACTCATTTTATCCGTCATTTTGAGAGTTTTGTATTTCATCATCAGCCTATAGAAATCCAATTATATATTTTGTATTTAGTATTAAGTTATAGAGTAGGTATCTGTTGTAGAGGCAAACAAATGTATTTGACCATATATATCTCCATTCGAGAACTCTTATTCCCCAGAAGTTTTCGGGTCTACGAGCTATAGCTTACCCTTTGCCATTTAACTTGCCAATTTTAAGAGTTACGAGTATGTTGGTGCCCTAAGTTCTTCTGCGAACTTACTCTTTCTGACTTTCTATAGATTTCTGAATTACTTTTCCCCAGATAACCTAAAAGCAGGCCGCTTCCATGACCACTTGCGAGATACGTTTGCGCCGCTGGTCGTTAGATACGTGGACCTGATGGAGTCCTCCATAGCACAGTCCTTGCATAAAGGCTTTGACAAGGAGAAATGGGAGATTAAAGGGTAAGAATCGCATATTTAAAAAGCTTTTATTTAGCTTGCATTGTATGAAGAACTGTGTTGGTATAGTGGACGGCACCCAAACTTCCGAATATAAGCTCGTGAAGAACTAATAGATTCTTCCACCTGAAAAAACAAGTGCTCTAAACGGTAAAACATTATCAGGAAACTGGCCCGAAAACAGCGAGTTCGAAGGCTGTGTGCCTTTGGTTAGTGTCGCAATAAATGGCAATGAGTTTGCTATCTGTCATGTGATACAGCCGACTAAGCCAGCATGCTTTAAAATCATCTTACATTTCTAGAAACGGTTGCTCTACAAGCGAGGAGTTGTTTTGGAAGCTGGACGCTCTCCAGTGCTTCATCAGGGACCTTCACTGGCCGGAGCCAGATTTCAGGCTTCACCTGGAGCAGAGACTCAAGCTCATGGCCAGCGACATGATGGAGGGCTGCATTCAGAAGACTGAGTCTTCATTCCAGGTATTTTTTCATCAGCCTGTAGGAGACCACTGCAGGACATAGACCACCATCTACCGACTTCCCCGCAAACTTTACGATGCAAAACGTACCAGCACGCTGGAGCCGCTGAGCCAACGCCGTGACATTGACACACTCAGCGGTTTCTATCGTCTCTGCGCTGGTGAATGCTCAGCGGAACCTTATTCCTGCATCAAGGTTTTATCATCGCACCTCGCGACATCGTAACAGGGCTCATCCACACATTATTAATACGTATCTCTCTCATACCACGAGATGCTTTCTCAGCAGATCTCAGCTTTATGAGATCCTTTATTCTCCGTACATGTAAAATGTAGAACGAGCTGCCTTTTGAGATGTATCCACTGAAATATGCCTGTTTGCCTCGCCATAACATAAAAGGCATGCCCCAAATATAATGTTTAGAAGTATATCTTGTCTTAAGAACTTTGGTTGATACTTTTTAAACTTCATTTAATTGTTTGACTAGTACTTTTTTTTCTATGAACGAATTAACCTTGCTCGATTGGCACCACACATAAGCTGAATGAAGGACCATCAAAAAAATAACCAAGCAGAGATTGCTGCCTGATTCTTCTAGGCTTGGTCGCGCGCGAGGAATCTTTAAAATTTACTAAAAAAATTCGTGAAATTAAATTCACGTAGTTTTTAAGTGGTCGTTTCTATATGATCCTTATGATTTCAATGAATAAAAACCTATTGACGTTGATTTTATCCCCTACGGATATGGATCTGTGGAAGTCCATCATTGGATCAAAGCCGTGAGCGTATCCCGTTTTTAGTGAAAATTAATAATATAAAGTGTCTCTTCCTTCCAGTCGTGGTTAAAGAAAAGTGTGACGTTCATGTCGACGGACTACATCCTGCCCGCTGAGACCTGTGCTATGGTGAACGTGGCGCTCGACGCCAAGAACCAGGCATTGAAGCTATGCGCCGTGGAGGGGGTTGACGTGGTAAGTTGATATGATGCCTACAGTTACCTTCTATCACCGCACCACCCGCCATCAGCAGTGGATTTAGCCTCTCACCATATAGCCTGGATTATCACATACCTACCGTGTGCTTTCAGAGGAACTTTCTGCCGCGTACGCTCAGGTTATGGAATTATCTCGCTGCTGAGGTTTTCCCAACTTTTCTAGTTATTTCAAAAGCTATTAACTTGAAAAGTTAGTTGGCTATGGTAATCTCTTACCAGCAGCAGTTTGCAGAAGGTATTAAAAAAGGTTGCATATATCAAATTGAACATTGGCCGGGCCAGATATGCCTACACTACAAATTTCGACATTTGTAGATCATATAATATGATAGGTAGTAGGTTAAGGGGCAAATTCTTGCTATCAATTGTGCCCTAAGCACTGCTGAGATTCCAGATTCCTGACAATAAATCTATAGTGTCTCGACCAGGGTCTAGACAAGTACCTTACGCTTAGTTTCCTTTTCACGCTAACGCAAATTAGTTAAGGAAAAACTTGGCAGCAGTCACGTGACATCTCAATAGCTAGATGTCATTTCCGTAAATCTTTCTGCAGGAGTTGCAGGAGTACACCAACAGAAAGTGGTAGTTGTCTAAGGGGCTAGGGGGGTGCTCAGCTAATGCCATTTACATCACAGCTAATGTCATCAATTCAATCTTGCCGCAGGCGTTAAAGCCAACAGAAAGTGGTATTTGTCTAGACCCCTGCTATGTATTGATGTATTGTCCACAGTACCAATACCACACGAAGGTAGATAATCAGATCGAGACGTGCCTCGGAGCCATGTCGACCGGCATGACCAGCCGCTTATCCGCCGTGCTGGAGGCCACGCTCGCCAAGATCGCCAGGTTCGATGAGGGAAGGTAAGGAACTGCATTTACTTTAGGGAGAACTAATATAAGGGCTCGGTCAAATTTATACGATGGTGGTGGCGATCAAAGAGAAATAAATAATGCTGGATATTGTTTGGCCGGGCCCTAACTCAAACTGAATGATAGAATTCAATTATAGATTTTTTTACACGTTTCCGAGGCAAAAATCTATGCTTCCTTCCTGCACAATCCGTGCAACAAAAGATAGCAATATTTTTGTCTTCTCTTTCGTAGACAAAAGTGGTGTCTTGTTCATGCTACGTGCTGATTAAGTTTTGTTCAGAACCCCTGAAAGCCACTCGATGACGGCCGTTTGTCAACACAAATTAAGATCACAAGCCCATATTCTGTGGCCATATATGTGCAAGTGAATATCATTTATCTTGTCAAACATTCGTGACTTTCAGAATAGGGGTGTTGAAATACGAGACTCCGAAATACTATTATCTTTGATATTTTATTCGATACAGCGTCATCTGCTGGTAGCTTGAAGCTACGCTCCGTACATAGCTTGATAACCTCTTTTTAATTAAAATTGCTAATTATCGTGGCGAAAGATGTCACTGCACAATCATAAATCAAAACAACGTACGTATTATAATATTTGTGTTATTACCTACTCATAATATGTTGAGGTACATTTAGATTATAATTGTTAATGTTTTGCAGCTTGATTGGGTCAATCCTGACGATAGCAAACGTGTCAGGATCAGGGAAGGATATTGGACAAGGATACGTCAACTTCATGAGGAACTCAATGGACCAAATTAGATCGAAGGTAAGTAAGTGAGCCTAGGTAGGTACCTACCAAAAACCCAGGCGTATTAATATAACCTAGTGACAGATTTTTAATGAAAATAATTACTAAAATATATGCCTTAGTAAACCTGTTCTGCCGACCCCACATAAATTTGGGACAAAGTACAGCTCGATATCATATAAATACTAATTTTGACTTAGTTAGACATTGGAAATTAATGAAAAATATATAATTACTAGCCTCTGCCCACGTCTTCGCCCGCGTGGTTCCCGGATAAAAAGTAGCTCATGTGTTATTCTATTGTATAAGCTATATTACTGTATAGTTTCATCAAAATCCGTTCAGTAATTTTTCTATGAAAGAGTAACAAACATACATCCTCACAAACTTTCGCGTTTATAAAAGTAGTAGGTAACACAACATAAAAACAACAAATTCAGCAAGTATATTATAATGGTGGGACAGTTAAGAAACAAAAACAATAAACATTAATTAGACTAGCCTAAGTACTTATAAGTAATAACCTGCTTATAAGTAAAACTGAAACAGATTTGTCCTACGTACCTTGCTGATTCATCTACCTAGATTATTCAATGTCGAGCTAGAAAGGTAACTTAGCTTGCTAAGACTTTGTCAAAATAACCATTTTACTCCAGGTGACAGACGAGCTATGGATCCTACAGCTGTTCGAGCAATGGTACGGGATCCAGATAAACATGATCAACACCTGGCTGGCTGACCGGCCCGCGTTGCATCCCCAGCAGGTCGCTTGCCTCTCTATCATACTAAAGGTGAGTGTCCCAGCACTGGTACGGCATCTAGGTGGAAATGATCAACACCTGGCTGGCTGACCGGCCCGCGTTGCATCCCCAGCAGGTCGCTTGCCTCTCTATCATACTAAAGGTGAGTGTCCCAGCACTGGTACGGCATCTAGGTGGATATGATCAACACCTGGCTGGCTGACCGGCCCGCGTTGCATCCCCAGCAGGTCGCTTGCCTCTCTATCATACTAAAGGTGAGTGTCCCAGTACTGGTACGGCATCTAGGTGGATATGATCAACACCTGGCTGGCTGACCGGCTCGCGTTGCATCCCCAGCAGGTCGCTTGCCTCTCTATCATACTAAAGGTGAGTGTCCCAGTACTGGTACGGCATCTAGGTGGATATGATCAACACCTGGCTGGCTGACCGGCTCGCGTTGCATCCCCAGCAGGTCGCTTGCCTCTCTATCATACTAAAGGTGAGTGTCCCAGCCCTGGGAAAAAAAGCACAAAATATTGTTTCATAAAGTTTAGTTATTTATTTTATGGCAAGTGCCATTAAAATGAAATATTCCGTGTTGGATTAGTGGGCGATACCCCGACTTCTGATCCGGAGGTCGTGGGTTCGAATCCGGTCGTGCACCAATGAATTTGATGATGTATGTGCGCATTAACACGTGCTCAAAACGGTGAGGGAAAACATCGTGAGGAAACCGACATGCATAGAACTAAAAATTCGAAGGCATGTGCCTACAGTTAGTGTTCTAATAGTGTTCTAGTTCTAATAATTGCGGCGCTGGGCTTGCAACCTGTCACGTGGAATGCGTACTACTTGCCAAACGCGGGCATGTGCCAAATGTTTGAACGTGCCTCTGACTACCCCCTACTTGGTATCCTCAAAAATCAACTCACTGAGTATGTATCTGAGGATGTCCACCATGGGGAAGACAGTCGTGAGCGTGTTTGTTTTGTTATAGTAATGTTTGATCGATGTCGATACGGTTTTAATTAGTGGATAAAACTATTATTACCTACTTACGTAAAATTCTATTTTTTGTTGTCTTGCAGAAAATGTACAGTGACTTCGAGTTGCAAGGCGTGATCGATGATAAACTTAACTCGAAGATATACCAAACCGTCGCATCGAGGATGCATACAGAGGAAGCGACATGCAGTCTGCTGTTAACACAGCAGGACTCAGGGTAATTAAATTTACAACCAACTGTCACGTAATCCTGCCTCCTTATTATATAACTGAAAGGCACTCGGTGTCCAAAGTTTAACAATCAAAATATTTTAACTTGCACATGGTTACAATCATTATTGCTCACACAAACTAAAATCTCGCTATGTACTGATTTTACCCGATTTCTATACATTTAGCAGTTGTAATATTGTTCTAACTTATTGCCTTGACTGAGTGCCTTTCAGATACTTACTTTTACTACCTACCGTCATCTAGCTTCGTTATTTGTACAAAGAATTAAAAATGGTTTGCATAATACTTATAAACTTAGACCTAAAACAAAATCTACTCGTATCTACTCGTAGACCTACTTTCACATATTTTACGGCTGTTATATTGTTAATTCAAATTATATCTACAAACTTCTTACCAGTAACTGTTTTATTGCAGAGCTGGCGATGACGGTTCAGAAGAAGGCACGAGGGGAGGTAAATCCAAGCTGGAATCCCTTACAGAAGAGGCGAAGCTTGGGAATGTAACAGCCGTTGTAGGAAAGGTAAATATTCTCGAACAAGTGACGTGTATGAACTATATTTTCCCCTAATTTTTTTTACAATTGCCATTTTTTCTAGGTTGGCAACATGTTCGGTCGAGGAATCGGAGAGCTATCAACAAAACTAGGTGGAGCTTCTTCTTGGTTTTAACGTAATGAAAATGATAATAAATCACATCTCACTATACATTAACCCTAAGTTATTTAACATTGTATTATATCGTGAAATGGAGCAAAATTCATAATATTTTTTGTCAATGCAGTAATTAACCTTTCTAACTGGAGAAAAATTAATGCATTGAGAGAATGTTAACTTTTACTGTGATGAGATGGAACCTCCTTTGCATACGGAAACCCTAGACCGCCATTTTGAAATGTAACGATAAAAAAGACGGCGGCTTGTACGCTAGGTATTTATTAAGAGGCCAGTTATGTAACGCATAGCTTAGTGTGATTAAATAGTAAGGTCTAGATTTTATTTTATAAAGCTTTATGTACAGTTAGGCGTCATTCGTTTATTGGAGCAAATGTACAAGGTGTGTATAAATAAGAGTAGTATTTGATAACACGATTGAATATTACGATAAAAATATAAACGAGAGCATACTTAAACACAATGCTACAATAAAAATACATATCGCTTTGGCAAAATAAATTATATTGTGTTATTATAAAATTACCATCACGATGGTACGTTTATAAATTATGTACAGGATTTAAAATCAGGGAGATGTTTGAAAGTAGAATGGAATTACTCAATATTTTATCCGTTTTCTATTAGAACTTTAGTGTTTTGTTTCAAACGTTTTAAAACTTGTTATTGAATTATATCTACGTGATTTAATAGATATGTTCTCTGCATTATTAATTATTTCACCTTTCATATATTTAAAGAGTGATATAGCACATAGTTCATGTATTCAATGCAATCCTTTCTATGCTTAAGAATATACCATATTTTTCTAAGTAACATTAAATCGATATCGGTCTATTGTGATGTCTCAAAATGTACGATTGCGAAATATGCAAATTATTTTTCGAACTCTAGTATGCCCAAAAATTTTGTAAGATAAGTTTTTTTCACCTACATGCTTACCTTTAACATACAAGTTAGTTAGCTACTTCTTGCTAAGACATAATTCTATTTAATATTTTCGCTATCTAGATATATCTAGTTAAACTTAAACTAGTCAAAATAAAAAACTATTTATGAAAAATATGATAGAAAAATAAAAGTTATTATCAGAATAATATTCTTCTACGCTAAAACCTTACAAATTTTGAACTAGGAAACTAAAAATATTATATAACTTTTTAAATAACTATAGCGTTTAGACGTTATGCTTAAACGGAGGATTTTTAAAACACCCCCTTAATAAGTAAAACTCTAAAACTTGAATTAAATTTACTTCTTCTCTTCTAAACTATAATAATAGCGGCGGTTTCTTGAATTGTTAATTAAAAATACCTAGTTATGATGAAATATTTTCAGTTGAAACGTTCAAGTACCTAATGAAAAAAATGTGTAATATCGATGCATATAATGATAACGAAAATAATTTCCCTAATGTCTTTAACCTAATGATAAATCTAAAACAAGTAGGAAATCACCACTATTTTAGGTAGAACAGACGCACGCACTATCTAAAGGAAAGTATGTACAAGATCTGTTCTCATTATGATTGTATTACATAATTACTAGATTATTTTAACTACTTTTTATTTATTTTGGGCATAATGATAAAGATTATTCTACTTTGAAAAAACTTTTTCCTTTCAGATAACTCTCGATAAATTACCTACATAAAAATGTAGTTTCTAAAATTATTTATTGCTTATATTAACGAAACATAAAAAAATTAAAACTATTATTGGATTACTTTTTTCTTAGTTACCTAAGCTAAAATTAACTTAATTTTCATTGATTTCATACGATTCCGTTTCAATTTCAATGTATTGAGCTCATTAGAACGTGTAAGTCGGGTTAGGTAGTTACCTATCTAAGTGCGTTATAAGAGCCGACTGAGATTGTAGAAGCTTGTATTATTGCAGTGAAAAGGTAAGTACTTGCGATGTCATATTAAAAAAATACCAGAAATAAACTACGTGCCGAATAAATACGTGGTCTCAGAAATAATGCATATTCGACTTAAATTATAACAGGTTCAAACATAATTATATAACCTATAAAAATGCTGATCTAGGTGTTTAATCCAAAACCGTTTTATCCAACGAAGCGCAGTTTGTGTTGAGGGAACATGAACTTTTTAATTAAATAAAGAATTAAATAAACACCCAACAGTCACATAAGTTGATCTTCGATAAAATATCGCATTTTATTGACTTGGTCCTGGATTAAGTACCTATGCTAAACTTGATATCACCAATAGATTTTTGGAAGAAAGTTTGAAAAATAAATGGAAAATTGTGAGACATTGTGAGTTTTGGTAAAATCTTGAAATGCCACCGATTGCATCGCTATTGTAAGGCATACAATAATATAATATTTACATCAAAATGTATACTGTTCCTTTGTTGTTTCATTTATATTTTTTACTTTAATATATTATTTTTGACCTGCATTAAAAAAGTAGTCATAGGTGCCTGCCTGAGTGAATATTATTCAATGATAGTCAGTTATTGAAAAATATTCATAAAAAGTAAACCCTGCTAAAAATCAATGGATTTTTCAACTAGAATTTTATTTTGAGGAAGACAACAGGAAATCAAAATGTGCGCAATAACACTTGCTCAGAACAGTGAAATAATAGCCATGCCCTAAAACCAATAATTAAAATACAATTCCACCGGTTCTCCAATAAGCGGTTATAAACTTGCAACCTGTCACACAGAATGTTAACTACTCAGCAAAATGTACCAAAATACGGTCGTGAGTGTGTTGTTTTTGTTATAGATTGTTTATGGAATATACGCAGGCGCTACATATTACTTATACTATACTTTTTTTACAGAATGGAATAGACAACATTGCACATAATGCCCAACTTTGCTTACTATGTACAATAAAATGAGCAAATGAATGCAGCTAAGCAAACATACCTTGTCTGAAACTATTGTTCCTAAATAATAACTAGGAAGGTGTTTATACATTTACTTGGCCCGTCTGCACTTAGTTGCTAGATTACAAACAAACCAATTTAAAAAGGACGTTTTCATAAGAATTGCTAAAATCTCACTCGATATTTATCAAGCATTGTGAATGCGATTACGACGTGCGAGCAATGCGTGCCAGCCGGCATTTTTAAATATTTGACCTATTTTTAGGCACTGCCTAATAATAATTACGAAAGGTAACGTGAACCTCTCGGCTCTCAGTGAATTCCGGAGGTGTCCAGCCACGCTTCGTCCACTGTGGACTAGCCATTGAGTACCAAGTAAAATTTTAATAACGATGCCATAATACGATTAGGTACGCTATTATAAACAGTTTCATTTATCGTTATTGTCAGTGTACACTTGGTATTAAATTGGGGAAAATATTTGGTGGAAGCGAGCAACACTAAACCAGTCAGTAAAAAAAACACTTGACATTTCGCGGTGCAGTTGTGAACGAAGTGAACGTGTGTGTTGTTTTGAAGTTATTTATTTTTATGTAGTGGAAACAGAAAAAAAGTAAGTTTGCTAAATTAAACTATAGTGTTATACATGTGTTATATAGCTTTACAGCACAAGAAAGTAGTTTTGTTCGCTATAAACCCGATACTCAGCCGGAAATGCCTGTTATGTAGGGCTTTTATTTTTAAAAAGAAAAAGTGAAAATAAAACCTTTGTAGCCAGTATCATCTGTGCATTCCGATGTTATTACGTCTGCGGGGTCATGGAACTTTCTTTTGCTGTAATTTTGGCGCGTTTAATACCATTTACAGCGAAATCCTGCAAAAGTTTTCTGGATCCTGAAATAGACGAATGATTGGCAAACTTCTGACTGTGGTGTAATGACTCAATAGAAAACGTGTCATTAGGTGATGGTCAGGTGGCCGAAAAAGAGTTACCTTCGCCTAGATATTCGAGAAAAAAGTTGGCACAATGTTTTCTATTTTTTAATTTTAATTTTCAAGTCCAACAAGATTCTTGTAACAGACAACTGGGCATTCTAAACCAATACAAACTGTAGGTTAAATACCTACAATTTGTATATCTTTGTCCTATAAAATTTGAATAGGTTGTAACATTTGTTGAAAAACTAGGTACTTGATGATTATTAATTATTGAGAAGTATTGATACATAAAGAAAGAGGCTGATGTGATATAAGTGCCCAATTATTATTATTTTTGGGTGGCTCTAAAATTACTCAGGTACCTACTAATATTTATTCCGCATAAAATAGCTTATGATTTAATATTTTCTCAAAACACCAATCTTGGTAGGACTAGAACTTTCCACCTTCTGCTTGGTATGCGGGGGCTATGCCAACTAAGCCACAAGATAGTAGACCGGTCTGGTCAAAATTCTTGGGATGTTTAGCTCAAAGTGCCAAGGGCTTAAATTTTAATTAAAATATGCTACTGCACTCACAAGGATCTCCATTTTCTAGGCTTGGCTAGAGAATGGAGATCCTTTGTTCCACACACAGTATGCAGGAGTTTATTTGAAGAATATTTAACATAATAATATATTATTATGTATTTGGCAATTTCATTTTGTATTTTGTTTAAAATGTAATTTTTTATTATATTTTTTGGGTCTGGGACCCGACCAGACAAATATCTGCAGAACATAAAAATATTAGTCCCATGGTGGAGCAGATACTCAGTAGCCTCAGTAGGCTATGTCTCTTACGTCTTTACATAGACCACAAAATATAAATCAATCTGTAATCATTCAATTGAGTAAAACTACATTTCTATCTGGTTGTTTTCTAAGGCTTTGGCATGCATTATCATTTTAATACTCTGTGGCTGGGGCTTAGAATAAAGATTAACCAGAGAGTGTGTTGGGTGGGCCACAAAAATTAACTCTTTGATGTTAGTTTAGTTAGTCTGTGCATGAATTGTAATACAACCCTATCACCACGTCTGATCATCTATCTATCTATACAAATTACATAAAAGCTATTTGCCAGCTAGCAAGATTTAGTGGATGAGAAGTAGTCTCAGGTTGTATTGTATGCAACTTCTAGCTAACCTTTATTCTAAGGGTTGGAGTCAGGTTAAAATGGGCACTATACACCCTTATGTGGGACATGAGTTTATGAGACATCTTGTATTTTAAGGGGGGTTACCCCTTAAAATAATAGATCCACATAAAGTGTTCGACTTTACCTATTTTTAAACATTTCTCCATTCCATACCACTGGATTCTTATCCTTAGTTTAGGATAAGCACCATTCACATTAAATTGACATTTATACTATCAGGACAAAATAGTTTACCACTAAGTTACTGTTAGATAAGGCATTTTTAGGTACCTACAGATTATCTTAGCTGCCATGTCATTAGGAGAATGTTGCATTTAAATTAACTAACTTAGTTGTTTTCGGAACTTGATAAGAAACTGGCTACACATACTCAATAATGTGAAGGAAAACATCGCGAGTGAATCAATACGCCCTAGAAGAGAATCGAAAATTCGAAGGCATACCATCGGTTAGTTTTCTAAAAAAGCAGCTATGGGCTGGCAACCTGTCACATAGAATGCTAACTATGTGGGTTTTTGCCAAATATTATGTTTGGAAGCCATCATTGGCTTAACAGTTGTTAAAAATAAAGCTGCCCAAGACGTGTCGAGACAAGCCTTGTGATGGTTCGTTAGTTGCCTCATAACTCAAAGTTATCATTGGAAATTGTTTTAGACACCTAGGACTATATGTAGGTCCCAAAGTTGAAGGGTAAGTAAAAAGTATAAGTTTTTATAATTCCTGGACGAGCTCTTAAAATAACAAAATGATCAAAGAAACATCAGAATTATTTTCAGAGACCTATTAAATGACACAAAATGTGTGCCATCAAAATAGCCATCCAATTTTACATGTGCTAACTAGGGGATGCGCGCAAAAGATACTCTTTCATTTTATCGTCATATTTTTGTTTTTGGATTAAGAAAACATATCTGCATATCAAATTAAGTTTTGTTACTTTAATAATCTAAACCGAGCGAGATGTGACACACGGACATGATGGATAATGTTCCGTTTTCGCCTTTTGGCTTTGGTATCCTAAGAAGTTCTTATTCAACTTGGGCGTGAGATTATCGGCTGCTTTATAGCTTGCCCTCGACATCTTAATGTGCGCTCTGTATACAAGAATACACGACAAGGGAATACAAAACAAACAAGAACGACTGTAATCCCCATGACGGAGATCCTCAGATCCACCCCCGGTAGGATCCTCCGGTAATCGGAGACCCCCAAGGAACGGTACAAGAGTCTGTTTTTTTAATTAACATGTTTTTTATCATTCATGTCGAGTCCAAGCGACAATGCAGCTTATTCCAAGAATGCTAATCATTAGTCTGCTGCACGACAATTGCCTCGATTGGTAGCTGTGATTGAATTAGGACAAACATACAAACTATTGTTGGTTGTGTGTAAACATTCGTAAGCGCCAGTCGGCTGCTGATTTCTTTGTTAGTTGTTTACATTAAGTACCTATTTATCTGGTAATAACTAACTATGTTAAAAGCATTTTGTTTAAGTGTTCTATCATATATTCATACAACTATGTACAAGTAGGTATATACAAAAATACAGATGAAACAGCTAGTAGCTATCTAAACCATTTTGTTGATATTTTACAAAAATACTTATTATATATTGTATTGTATTAAGGAGTTCCGTCGTCCTTTTTCCATCTTCGATCGTTAAAATACTACCAACTTTATACACACAGTTTTAGCAATAAAAAAAAACTTTACTCTAAATGACTTTCCTCTCAGATCAGCTCGCTGATCTTAGATCATGTCCATTTTCTTGTCTTTGTCCCACATTAATTTTTACTTTATCAAAATGTTTATATATTTTATAGGTCAAACACAAAGTGCGAAAACTTGAATGAACGGTAATATTCGCAGAAGTTTAAAAAAATCTGTGTCGCGAATATTAGCGCCCTCCTCCTAAAAGAATCAAACAAAAAATATTGCAACCACGAGAAATAACTACGAGTATCTACTAACTGGTACATAATGGAAATTAACAATAGGATTAAAAGTACACATCGTTTCTGTTCCTCAATAAATATATTTTGATATATTTTGATTTTTTTCATCCGTCATCTCAGCTGTTGTTAGCTATCTACTCGAACATTTCCTACCCGTATCATCCTTCACACAATCTAACCATATTTTCTTTGGTCTTTCTTACGTCTTCTCATATAACCACCCACATTCATTTATCACTCTTCTCATGAAAATATGACTTTCATCAATCAGCTCACCATAATGCTTTCTTCTAATCTTGACAAGCAAAAACTCAATCGGATGACAGGACAAATTTTTATCGCAGCTCTTCCTCAGAATCAACGGCCGCGACTTTTTTTTTGTAGAACCACTAAAAAACAATTTTCTGCGGAAAAAACAGATCAACATTAACATCTCCGAACATATATACGAAATTACGATAAGGAAACAACGGGCTGAATTCTCGCTTTACATTACAAAAGACAAAAATAAACCGCGAAACATCGCAGCTGATACTTTCACACGTTATTCAGAAATGCTTTGCAAATTAATAAATGTCCACTCGTGTTTTGCGACTCTTTTGCGCACGATTTGTAAAAATCTAGACATCATGTAGGTACTAGGGTTTATCTGTATATCTACTTTGGACGCTATTTTTTTTAAACGAAACCCTATTCAAATGCTATAACGTTGATGCGTACGTAAAACGTAAAGCAACTGTGATAGGTAAGTAATTATTATTAAAGAAAACATTTAAAGTAATTCGATTAGTAATTAAGAAACTTTTAATATAGATCGACAATAATGCATTTTATAGTTTGCTTCCATAAAATCCGGCTCGAAAAACCACCTATATAAAGAAGCGGAGAGAGCGCAGAGCACAAATACCTATTGTATTTAATGCAGACAAGATTGTTACTTCAGCTTTATCTAACCGGGTAAATAAAGAGAATTGCAAATTGAAAAGATGTTTCACTATCGTGCTTCCAGTTTTATACCAATTTGATCTGCACGCATTAGAAACGCCTCCAGTGCCAACAGTATTTAGAATTTTGTCATAAACATTCAGGTATTTCGAGTCTTGTTTAGTTTTGGCTTCTTGATTTAGAATTATGTCTAGCATGAAATATGCTGGACATTTGTTACTTTGACGTTTACTGCTGGAAATGCTGCCGTCTGTGATGGAGGTGATGACATATCGGTGAAATTATTATCCGGACGGATAATAATTTCACCGATATCCATCCACACCAATCCATCCACATTCGTTGTAAACTTTTAACAGTCGAAGCGCTCGTTGTGTACCTTTCCTAGTTGTTCTGAACAGTTTGTTCCGTCTGGTCACACCAGAGTTGGCCAATAACTCATGAACTCACTTTTGTTGTCGAAACAATGGGAGACTTAAAACGCAAATTTAACCGGCACTTAAACTTGAAAATGGCAAAGTTTTAGGTCCAATAAAATAGAGTATTATTAAATTAGAGTATTCTTCAGTCGAATCACTATTTATTTCATGATCACTCTGCTCTGTCAGCGACCAGGCCCTAATTATACTAACGAAATGGTGGAATGGCTTTCCTTAATGAAAACGTGACAGTATCACTCACTTTGCCAAGTCCAAAACTATTCTAAAAATGGGTGAATTTAGGTCGAGATGTTGTAGACGTTTTGAGCATTTCTAAGCCAGTCAAAATAAATTAATCGTTGATTCATCATTTGCCATTTGTTAGTGTAATGAGAGGGTTATGTATAAGCCGTGGCCAGCCACGGTTTCGCCCGTTGGGATTCCGATAAAAGGTAGCCTTAGGTCACGAACTAAGGCTGTTTCAATTTTCAACTAAATCGGTTCAGCCGATACGAAGTTTATTAGCAATAAAAAATACAAATCTTTTGCGAAGTTCGGAATCAAAGCGCTCGATAGAACAGACAAACAATGTCTCGGTCACCTCCAACCACCGACTTGCAACCTTTAATATGCAATCGGGTCAAATCCATCAGTAGAGGACCCTTCCTACCCTGTGTCTTCCAGTTCGTGGTCATCGTTCGTAAACATTCCTTCCTTCTCTTCGAGAACCTTCCCCAGCGGTTGCCGGTTCTCCGAATTATATGGCCTGCCCATTGCCACTTCAACTTGTTAATTCAGCTATGTCGGTGACTTTAGCAGACTACATTATAATGATTGAATGTTTTGAAGATCATAACTCGGTGTAAGTAAGTCACCTTTCCCATGTGCCCGAGCCAAATCAAAATAATCGTTGTTTATACATACAAACTTGCTTTGTAGTTTGGACGACTCGTCACAGTGTCCAGAACAGATACAGTTCCCGGCTGTTGCTGGGGCACAGATACAAGATCACGTGTTTTTTTTTTCTTCGAAGATTTTGTTGTTATATTTATTTTCACTTTTCGGCTAAAGCCACAAACTAACTAGAGATTCTAACCAACGTATTCTCAGTTTGTCAATGTCAACCGCATCAGGCACGTACATAGCACGCCACTAAAAATAAGAATCAATCGTACTAAAGAACTGACTTATTTGTTGTTACGAGCACTGCCAATATGTGGATACATCCTCATCCTCATGCGCATGCATTAAACGTAAAAAAATCGCAGTCTGGTCTTAGATTTCTGGAAAAAATACTTATCCGGTTCAGATAATATTTTCATAGGACCACACCGGGATCATCCCCTGCAAAAGAAAAGTGTTCATGACGTCACTATGCTTACTCTGTATTGGTTGACTCCTAATTCGGTTTTATATAGCTTTGTCGCTCATTGTATTCCGCGAATGCGAAATCCTACTGTCGAGCATTGTGAAGTGAAAACGCACGGAGTTATTCAACACTTTGATGAGTGATATGCCACAGCAACAGACGGGAACTGCACAGCACTCTCTAAGTCTCCAGATTTAAATACGCGTCACGCTACTCACGTTTCTAGGAGCATAAAGCTCTTCATTTGACAAGATGAGAAACAGACGCGGAAAACGGGGAATCTGGTTAGTTCTTGAAATACTCGATATCAAAATCATTTGACTTAGCACGGTTAAACCTAAAGCTATTTAACACTGTTCTACAGTGCCCGTTGCTAGGTACACTTGTGCCAAGAAAGTTATAATTCATCATCATCAACGGCCTATTGAAGTCCACGGCTGGGCATAGGCCTCCCTCACTGACTGCCATGACAGATCTTGGAACACTCTTTAAGTGTCCATAAATTACAAAACGAGAAGAGAAAGCTGCATTGCATTGATTACGCGACCCAATTCTGTCGGACTGAGGACTGCGTTTTGACATTTTACGATGTAAAAATAAAACAGCACAGTGCCTATTCATAGACTGCTCACATCGCTCGGAGTGATTCAGAAGGATTTGATTGAGTGGCTTACACCTGTACTTTTATGACTCTGTTTAACTACAGACTGTCGTACTTTGAAGAGCAGCTACTGGTTCTTACTATAGATCACAAGCCGCAATCCTCCGCAATCCAAAGCGTGTGCTGTCTGATTTTTCTACCCTTGACGGACAATTTGACAACGGAGACTCCGTTGTCAAATTGTCCGATCCCGTAGTCAGCAGTAGCTGTTCTTACCTCCTCGTTTAACGCCCTTTTCGTTGAACAAATTCAACAAATATTTCATGCAGGGGATTAAGTGAACAAACATACTGATAAAGCGGCCTCTTTTTGGGCGGAAGAGTGACTGTTTTTCGCTTCTATCTTAAAGTCAAAATCAATCAAGTAAATAGGTTTATATTCATGGAAATCACAAGGATCATAATTTAGAAATTAAAACCGAAAAACTACGTTAATTTAAAATTGTAAAGTGAAATTACGTCGATTCCTCGCGCACGACCCTTTTCTGGTAATAAACTCTGCTTGGTTGTTTTCTTATTCAGTGCAGTGCTCTATCTCTAGATAAGTTTTTTCAACAAAAAACTTATCTAGAGATAGAGCATCATGTCATCAAAGGTTTTACACATCGTTTAAATTAAAGGCTATCGCCATCTTAAAGGGGCCGATAGCCTTTAATTAAAACGGTGCAAATAACATAAGGCTCATAAGGGCAAAATTATTTAAAGATTAGGTCATCGCGAGTGAGCCGATGAGTCAGGAATTCCTGTGTTTTACTGCAAAGTAAAAGGGCATTGTGTTGAGGTAATTCATTTTGTTTTATATTTTTTGACGAAGCACAAACAGGAAAACGAAGGATGAACTTATGCCGACTTAAATAGACTGAAATGTTTTATTTATAAATAATGTAATGTATTAATAACCTATGATTAACAAACCCATCAATCAGTCACAAAGTTAGTCTTGAAACTTAAGTTTATCCAAATCCTGCCCCTAAATAAAAGTCAAATGGAAACGGCTTGAACCTTTGACTTCTTGCTGCGCTAAAATAACTAACGACTTATTTTGATCTGAAACTTGAAAAAGGGATACTAAGACTTCTTGAGCTAAACTTTCTTATTTTAAAGTTAAGAAGCTTTGAACATTACTAACCTAATTAGACGCCATTGTATGTTATACCCATTTTGCAAACCCATCTGGGCCTGAACCCTGAATCCACACACATCTATCTATTTGCCTTTCCTTGGATGATACTCAATAAACTTATGGGTATCTGCAGATCATATTAAAACTTGCTTGTAAGCGGTTCATTCGTCTTTCCTATGACAATCTAACGCAAGAAGTCAGCAAGGTCCTCTAGCCATGTCCATCGTCTACCAGATGATATAACAGTGATAAAGTCAATATCTGTTTGTCGTGAACTTGTTTTGTCTCTGTGTGGTCTGGTATCAAGTGGCAAGAACATTGTAATACAACCTACTCGCCACAGATTATGTAGCAAAGAACCGACATGTGCAAAACTAAAAGAAAACATCGCTTATTAAATATAATTTTAGATTAAACTAGTAATCTAGGCTTATCACTTTAAAGTCTGATTCGGTGATTCGGTAGTGTTTTTCGGCTATTTTGTACTGCATGCCTGGCTCAGAACCCCTGGGTGTGTAGAAAGGATTTTTTTCATTCTATACATACAGGCCAGCACATCGCATCGGCTTATTAAACCGCTCTGAAATTGATCTGAGAATTTAATGCATTTGTTGCAGTCATAAATTTATTTACTGATATCAGCAAATTTTGCGAACTTATCCAGCTAGCGACAAAGCAAATAATAAACCTATCTTCAATTTAGGAAGTATAGAGCGTTCATCAAGACTTGGCAATAGCAATTATTATATAATCAATCTAACAATTATATTATTAGCATCAATCAGCTATTGACTCGTGAATTTGTTCATTGGTAGGTTTTGATTTGTGAGCTTCTCACATACCTACATACTCTTCATATGTTTTTCAAACTCGGGATTACAATTTCGAATAGGAAACAAAAGTTAAATCACTCACAAAAAATGTTTCGGCAAGTCGTATATAACATGTTTTTTTTTAAGTTTTACAGGAAAAATAACAATCCCTCAGTAATGAAATGGGGTCCTTTTATGGGACCATCTCGAGATCATTATCTACACAACAACAATCATCAAAATTTGTTAACAATTGGTGAATATATCAAGTAACAAACACACACGATAAAAATACAGCCGAATTGATAAACTCTTTTTTTAAGTCTGTTGAAATACAGGCATTTCTACAGAATAGATCGGCTCATCTGTTGAAAACATACGATTGTTCTTTGATCAATGCCTTTTGCGATCTTCATCATCAGACAGTGCGTCTTTAGTATCCATGTCACTATCTTTATTATTGCAGTGTTAACATTTAATTTGATTTTGTCAAATTTAAGTCAATTTGCGAGGCTTCGATCCAAAAAATAGTACCTACCTTATCAGAAAATAAACTTATTGTAACTAACGGCGTAAAATGATCAAAGAGATCCTTGTGATTTTTTAATTAATACATTTTGTAACTTTGACCTAAATATCCTATTTCTAACTTCAATATTTTGCGTTCTAAATTATGAGATGAAGTGGAAACAAAAGGTTGTTCATTTTGCTGCGAAGATATTAAGAATTAACAAACACAAGTACAAGATCAACAAACTAAAGAGAATATAAGGTTAGTGTGAGCCATTTACATTCGATTTCCGATTTCCTCAAGATAAGCATATTTTGTTTAGGTATACCTAATTGTTAAGGTTCAAGGTGACTTTTTTGTTGACATACCCAAATGATTTCTAAATATTACTTTCACTAGGATTCTCATCAAAATCAGAATAAATAATTTCACTGCTGAACGGCCTATGTTCAGCAGTGAAATTATTTATTCTGTTCTCCTAAAAAGAGTGCTATGAAACTGACGGGAATAAAAAACTATGAACGATATGAGGTTAAGGATGCTAACTTACTGTTTATAGTAGGAACAAATAAAAAAAAAGACGGTAGAAGTAGACTTCATGAACCCTTAACTTACTTAATAATGGGTCTATCCCACTTGGTATATATCCAACTATCCATCCCTTGACAAAAACGTTTTCACAACAAAACCTAGCAGCACAGTCCCTTAGCGATGTGCCTAGTTACGCATCCAGTGTATCGTTGGACCCAGTAATTGTTCTGTGATCCAGCTGATAATTCGGCATAGAACAGCACTGGACTAGATAGAATAACTGGATCCTTAAAAACAAGCCTTTACAATAATAAAATATCATCAATAGGCCTATAGAGTCAACAAATGTAAAAGCCTGGTCATTTTTCAATCGCTGTTTACATTATAGCTGTTATATTACCCAATTGTATCTCAAACGACTAGATCTATTAATTAAACTACATCCAGTCAAATCCAAGATTCCTTTGATCAGTTCGTATTTTATGGGCACTCAAGTTATACGCATTATTAAAAGAAAATAAGATAGCGGTAATTGCACTGGGAAACTCATATAATACTCATTAATTCATATCATACAACCATACCAGAAAGACAGGGATTAATGAAGTTTAGAGATAATGTTGCCAGTTCAGGAATTAGGAAGTTCAACTGACCTAAATTTTGGCTTCGCTATTTGCTTCTTCCTTGACACATTGTTGAAAATAGAGTTTTATTAACTGTTGCACCTGAGCCTCCAATTAAAAAGATAGCATTGAAATTGAACCAGATTTTGAAAAAGTGGTAGGTACTTTAATGGATTTGGGACTCAAGATGCGACAGTTATTGTGGTGGTCGCTTTTATTTTTTGCTGGTGGATTGTAACTAAGTACGTACTTTGACAAAAAAAGTATAAAAGCAAGAAACAGCATCTATCAGCTAGCCTACTCCGACCGACCTGAAAGGCGATCAAAGGCTAAATGTAGTTATGATAACTCGACTTTTCAGAGGAAGGTAAGGCATTTTCTCAATTGTTTTCACCGTGGTAGAACAAAGCTGTCATCATCATCATGCTATCCTCAATTGGCTCGTAAACATACAAAACTAGTTTAATACAGTACAAACCACTGTGACAAACCACGCATAAACTTCTCAAATAGCTAAGCTTTTACAGCCAGGAAGTGTTCAAACATCATGCACTTACTGGACCAGATGAAGTGCTAAAGTGTCCATTGTGACATAGAACCTCAGGAGAAAATATTGTACCTACTAAAGTTCATATAGATATCTCGTTCCAACTATATAATGATACTAAAACGGACACATGACGAATAAATCGGATTATGCATTATTGAAACTTAAAATCAACACGTCATAAATAAGTACTAGACGATCAGCGCTGAGCTTTTTGAGCCACATTGAATCTCAAATCAGCCCAATTATGTTCACTGCATTGAAAGCCAATTTGAAGTGGCATGCCTGACATAACCACAGATTAAGTACTGTGACATAACCGCGGCAGCTAAAATTAGCCAATCGAGTGCGGCGCATCCGTGCAGGTGCGTTGTGTTACCACACGCTATAAAACTCCCCGGATTTAGGGTAATTTGTATGTTCGTATAGTCCATATATTTTGCGAAGTGTGAGGTACCTATACCGGGTGTTCAATGTTTGCAATCTTAAACATAAGAAATCATGGGAGCCCTGAAAACGGCAATTATTATTATTAATTATTTATGTGTGGCAAAATAATGGCGTTAAACTTCATATTTGTTTTCGTTTTCGGATTACACAATCCAAATCACGACTTCTACAATAACATTACTGATACTGATTGTTATGCAAAAACATTAAACGCTTCTCACGTAACAAGATACATTCCGTTAAAAGATATTGTAAGCCGTTCCGTTTATTTTCGCCTCGGGCGCAGAATAACATACTAAACCAAAGCATCGGGATAAGTGCCAGAAGTTCTCAGGTGCGTTATCAATAACTGAATACCATTCCGGTTCGGATTTAGGTCTCGATTGCGGGCTTTATGTCACGACTGCGCTAAGAATACTGTAATAAAATACATTTGTACCGAAGAAAATACATAGGGCAAATTAGGAGTTGAGTGTTGAAAATGCGAGCTTATGACAAATGTAATGTTTGAACGTGTCTCGAACTACCTAATACTTGGTACCCTCAAAGGCAGTGGTGAGCGTGTCTGTTTGTTTGTTTGCAAAGTTTTCCCAGTTCATGAACTGGCATGAGTTCATGAGAAAAGAGGCGAAAACAGAACTTTGATGATACTCATGTCGTCAGCTCTCTATGCATACTGAAAATACTGGACTAGACGGCTTGCTTCCACCTGCGATTATCTTGGCAAGTATCTGAGAATTTTAAATGTTAACGGTTTCTGTTCCTATAGAATTTAAACTAACGTCAGAATATATTTTAAAACGATTGTACGGCTAATTAACACTGATTTTTGTCGATATGAATCTGGCTGTTTTAGGTCTAACTAATAGATCTAAAAGTAGTAGACTCTATTTTCTACGATTAAGCAATAATATTTGGTATTCTTTGGCTTTGGACCGCTTTTGGTCAGTGAGATTTTTTTTATCTGTGGCTCTTGTCCCTTTCTCTCCAAAGTCATACAGATGTCGTAGTAGGTACGAAAAAGCTATGTACGTGTGGCTCCACGTAGTACGTACTATTTATAGGTGTAGTATCTACGGGCTCAGACTCACATGACGTATGGTGCCATCTAGTTAGCTTCAGTGAAGTTCCCCGACCTGTCACAGATAGATTAAACCACTCATTGCTTTTCACTTACTACTTTGTAATTAAAAAAGTAGATTATGACTTTCTAGATGCGCGTCCGCATCCAATTAATAATCATCAGATCTTCACGCTCTTCACTGTTTTTGCTAAACTGTTCTGCTAAGTTAATAATTAAACTAATCTAAAGTGACTTTCATCTTTCCATTTCCAGCTTGCTTTTCCTATCTTAAGACGTAGACAGCTGCCGAATTAGCTCGTCAGAAAGTAGCCATACAAATTTCGAACGCAAGTTACTCCACTCGTAATTGAATTAAAGCTTATCACAGCATACGCAAGATCGCTTACGACATAGTTTTCACGTTTTTCCCTCAACGAAAATAACTCTTCACTTTTCGGAAATGTCATTTAACAACATTTTTAATTTGAGTACAATGAGTAAGTCTTCTTAATTTCATCAATATCTGTAAGCTAATCAGATGTTATTTTACAAAAGACTTGTATTTATTTTTATGGTTTTTTTTGTCTAATCTAAGGTGTTAAGAAAACAACAACATTTAGGTGGGGATTTGGGGTACTTGTCATTATATATATGTTGGCAATTTTCCCATTACAGTTCATATATATTTTTTTATCTTCACTTTATTTGTGTCCAGGCTATAACATAATCACGTAGGTATTTCTTTGATCGAATATGCCTCCAGTTACCAGACTGATATAATGCACTATTCTACATCACTTCCGACTTCCGAAGTGAAGTTATTCCATTAATAGATTTTATGCAAACAAATGTCGGGTTATAATGTTATTGAATTGCCATCTTTAAGAACTTCGGTCAAGTATTTTTAAAATATGAGTATAACAAGGAGTTTTTAAAGCTAAATATTACGCAGTCACCATTGGGTGAGATGTTAGCAATGGCTTTGATATATACTGCTACGGGGGTGTAATCAAGAGTGTATGAATGGAATGTTCCTGCAGGGCGCACCAAAGCCCTAATTTCACCACACTGATTTTCTACAGACGTTTATATACAATAGTTGTTTATAGAGTCAAATGCCTAGATGACTGCTTTTTAAAAATATTAACGTATTCTTAAATAACAAATCTAACACAATAAGTACACTAACAGTACTGAAACTCATTTTCCCAGACACGATATCTAAAACTTAAAACAGGGACACATCTCGACCTAACCGTCCATTTTCAAGTTTTTTACAATGTTAATAAGTGCGATTGTCTCGTTCCTATAGCTATTTTTTAAGTCTAGTTAGGGGGCTGGCTTTTCTCTTAGATTAGAGTAAACCCGGATGATACAAGTTCTAATTCCACTCTCACTTATCTTGCAAAATTCAAAACAGTTCGCCACGTCATTGCACACTCCATAATGTAAACATCAGAATTACTTCTTTGATATGTATACGAGCAGTGAACATTGCTTGCGATTGGTACCTCTGCATAATGCTTCGGGGAATGCGCTGACTAATGCACATGTATTGGATCCACGCTATAATATTATCGGATACTATTCGATTTTGTACACAATCATTGTACTTACTGAAACGCCACCTACCAATCACGTTAGTTGAAATGACGTTTGACAAAAGATTCTATGTAGTTTTATTGAAATATCTAGTTTTATGAACAACTCTTTGTTGGATTAGTCTTTTAGAAACTGGCTGTTGCAGTCTTTTTACTCTAACAAAATAGCAATGGAGAACGACTTATTTTGACAGGCTTTGCGGTTTTATCGTTTTTTTTCTCATTTGTTATGTCCAGGTGGTAACACCCAGAGAGCAGCTCATTCCACAGTTTACATATACGAGAACTTTTCTTGTTCTCGTAAAACGGGTAGTACGACTATACCACATACTTAACTATTCTCTTGTTGACGTTTGATACCGAACTACGATAAAACCTATCAATTCTATGCTTAGCTATGTTCTAATACCAAATCGCGAAATGAACTTTCAAATTTGGTTAAAAATGTGTCATTATCATTGCCTCGTTCCCATTGCCATTTTGCTAGCGTAATTAGGGGCTGGTTCTGGCTATACATGACTAGGTTTCAAAAGTATCTCGTTCGCTGTTATTGTGGCATTCATTATTATAACGTCTCTTTCTATTCTCGTATTCTCAACGTCCCGATGACCTTAGTCCACTTCAAAACTCTTAAATCTTGTAAATTAGACTTTTGCATCCCATTCTAACACTGTTTGATGGTTGTTTGTAAATTGACCGATATATCAGAAGCCATACTTTTTAGAAATTAACCGTGTGGTTATAATTTCTCGGAACGGCGGCGTGACCTGCATTCCGGTTGCGTTATCGTACTAATTCTTTTTTTATTCTGTGGTGCCAAGAATGCCGTCTGAAGACGAAGGGTTTATTTTTGTAGGAAATGTTGGGTTTTCAGTCACAATATTACTTTCAATGCTAGTTAATTAGTTGGCGAATCTAGCTGTAGCGGAAAAGGAAACCTGTAAATCTGGCATAGGTACAAAATACATACTTGAATTTGTTAGGGTGAAACTTTCATAACTAATGAAACCCTAGGTCTTTTGTAAAGATTTTATATTTTTGGAACTTCAAAATGTCTTGAAGTTTCCGTCACATTTAAATAAGTTGCCATTGCAAATTATTTAAATGTGACGGATTTAAATGTGCAGTGTTTCGTAGCTAATTTATTAAATCTTACTTTTCAAACTTTCGCGATTAGATAACATAATTATAAGTTCATAATTATGTCATTATGGAGTCATCCGTGACCACGGCTGTTGCAATACAGTCGAAACGTCGGGAAAATAATAAAAAAGGTAAACGCGATAAAGACCCGTTAACCTTATAAATATTAGATCTACATCACAAATACCGACCGCGACCGAATGAATAATATCGTAGAATAACGTGTTAGTTCCAAATATTTGATTACCCTAATGTCAAATATTTTAGTAACATTTTCGGCAGTAGCATTTTAAGTTTGCTAGGTTCAAAAAAATCTAAATAACCGAATTTTAACATGTCTCGTTTAAAATGGTGTCTTTAACCCCAAATCCCACCTACAAACGTGGTAGCTACACGCTTTTGACAGCTAATAAACATTATAGCTGCTCTAATAATAACGGCAAACGTAAAACTTCGGTCCACGATACAAATAGATTTGATTGAACGTTCGTGTCAGCTCTTTTGTTTTCTCCCAATTTCATTAAAATAGGGTGTCACGTTTCAGGATACTAGTTAATTTAAATTAAGAACATGACTCCGGTGTTGCCATTATCTTGATTTGTGTTGCACAATACATTTAAAAATAGTACGTATTGAACTTTCGTTTTCGTTGATTACGATAGGTATAAGATACATCTACGATTGTAGTATCTCGAAATGCGATTTACGATAGGTAAATCATTTCATTACGCACTTTCAGCCTTTGACATAGTGTTTTTTCATCGCAAATTCAACAAACAACCGATCTCTTTGACACGGTAGTGGATTACGATTTTATGTTCGGTTTCGTTCCAAATTCGAAAATTAAGCAAACAGAACTGCACTTGGGTTGCCGCCAAATATATCAATGCCAGAGTATTGTTTTCTTACATTTTCGTGAATTTAGTAAATTTTCTAGAGACATCTCCTTGTGGGCTGTGTTTATCGGTGTGTAGGTAATGTACCGAAGTCATTGCATTATAAATAATCCAAAATGATTAATAATTTTATGACTTTGAAAAGCTTAGACCGAAAATACGCATTCGTGTTATGGTCGCCAGTAGAAACAGACGGTAAAATAGTGTTGTGAATTTGTGAAACCAATTTTCTTAGCTAAGAAAGCTGGTATGTAATTTTGTCACTTATTTTTAAAGAAACTTTTTTTAAATACAGTACTGATCTAACTTAAACTGCATATTTCATTGGTAATTTTTTCAGGGATTCTTATTGAACTAACTTCAATAAGAATACCTAGAAGGATCCCATAAAGTGGATCCTACGATCACCCCTTTATTATATCGGGTTTTTGTAACATACTATTGAGCAAATATCTTTGAATGCCATGTTATTCCTAGCTGATGTTTACGCTGATAAATAATTACACGACAAAGTAAAAACCTCATGGTGACTGTCTACCTATCACTTTACCTAACCGGTTTTAGAATAAGCTGTATTTCCAGTCCCCAATACCTGAAATGCTAATATAGACGTTATCGGAAGTGATTGAAAGTAACATGCAATTTCTAATTCTCCATGTTTGGTATTGCCATGCAACATAAACGTCCATATATTACGAGTAGATGCGGGTGTGACGTTTTACTCGACAGCGGAAATCGAAATGGTGACATTCATATTTTTGCAATGTAAGTTAAGAATTTGCGAGACATGCCCGCAACGGACTGCGTTTGCCGTAAGAGGTTGTTTTTTGTATGTCTTTTACCATTTATCTCTGAAACGACTTATGATTTGTAAGGTTTGATGGAAGCTGATATTATCGCAACAAATAAAAATAAAACGTGTTCAAATTCTGTAAAAAAATTTTTTTTTTCCAGAACACATCACGATGGCTTTAGTAACGGCTTCGGCCAGCATGGAGACCTCAACCCTGGTGGAGTCCAGGGTGCAGCGGAGCTACCAGGAGGTCACCGAACGGCAGACTGTCAAGAAGAAGAAGTCCAGGAGGCATCATAAAGAGGAGGGATCCATCTCCGTGGTAAGTAATGTTTGTGTTTAAAGGAGCGTTCACGCTTAAAACGGTAAAGAAAACGTGATGAAAGAACCGGCCCTAGAAATAAAAACATCATATACATATGTTGACGATGGGCCTGCACTTGAGGATGTGCCAAATATAATATGTTTCGACGTGCCTCTGACGTGTCATTCCCACTAAATAGTTTGGATTGGGTAGAACGGAGCATATGTTTTGGGTTGAATCGGTAAAAATAAGATAAGATAAGTTTATTTGGTAACAGACTTCAAAAATATATCATATTGTACAACAGTTTAGGTACTTAATTAATACTGTTCCTGATTGGGACAACATAGGTATCCAAACTAGGTAAAAACCTGTGTGATGTGTGAAAAATAATATTGGGTAGAAAAAAAGTGGGTTGAACGGGGAAGCACTCATAATTTAGGTACTTATTTTGTTTCAATCAATCCCACACCACAGAACACAATATCAGTACTACAGGGCTACGCCAAGTAAAAAAAATAGCCAACAACATCGTAGTAAAGATCGGCAAGATGTTTTTCGTTGCAAGTTGTAATGTTAGAGTGAGACAGAAATACAAATGCTAGAGCAAGGTAGACGACTTGGTTACCTAAGTAAGAGGATGTTGATGATGAGATGAATGAATGAATATTTATTTCAACTATGTTAATAATGACACCTAGACTAAATTGTGTTATCTAGGTAGCCTACCTACCTAATGTAGGAACTTGAACTAATTAATATTATTAATATCGAAGCGACGCGTCACCTAGCTCTCTGGTAATGCAGCGTGGCAATGCGGCCAGTAGTGATCTGGATCAGTTGAGTTATCTATAGATCGTTTGCAACGGTCTTTAGATAGTAAGCTGTCTGTATTTTTTTTATATGTGTATGTGCATAGTTGTATGAATTAATGTAGATAGTATTACATACTAATGTAGTAGGTAGGTAGTTAGTAGAATAACATTGAAACATTCCTGATGATTTCGTCCAAGTGGTCGATACTGATCATAAACTAGCCAAAAACGTGTTTAATAGGTATCATTATATAGAAAAAGAGATGACAGTCGTGAGCGTGTTTTGTGACTGTATGCTAAGTCCAGAACCGATCGCAGTAGCGTTTCAGGCAGGATGCTGGATTATTTAGTCTTTTAAATCCAGACATCGTTTGGATGGGTAGGATAGTAAGATATATTGAAAGAAATGGGTATAGTTATATTCAAAATAAACATCTATCTATTATAAAGGAAAGAAAGAAACAATATTTATTTTCAAACCTTGCACATTCTAAAACAAACAGACAATACACACACGGGATTCACACAAACAATACCTAAATACTAACAATAAAACGATTTATGTGCCTCCCGACACCTACCAATATGTAATGACGCAAATTGCCGTCCAACTCAGTTGTTGTGTCAACTGGCAACACAACGCTGAACCACTCAGTGAAATCACGGGTGTCCTATCTATTCTGTTCCATGCCAGCAGAAGGCATAATCATCAGTACATCAGTATTTCGTACTCCTCAGTCGAAAAGCTCTGAGAAGCTGCACAAGAAGTTGAGCGCTAGCGACGGACAGGGGGAGCCGAAATGCTCTAAATGTTCCCGGCCGGTTTACGCCATGGAGCGCGTCAAGGCAGAGAAACGCGTCTGGCACAAGGAATGCTTCCGATGCGTGCAATGCAGCAAGCAACTCACGTAAGTACGCTATAATTACTTTAATAATAATAATAATAATAATAATTGCTTTGTTCCGGTTTGAAGGGTGAAATTACAGGTACATAGGACAACTGTTATGTCTCAGGGTCGGCCACGGGCCACGTGGAAGGGATCCCTCTGGTGATGCAAACGTCCATAGGTTACGGTTACCAAAAGGACCTTTGGTATTCTTTGTTTGTTTTATTATAATACGGATTTTAATGCGGTTAATAAAC